>JAMRYC010000001.1:4141362-5521817 GCA_024447225.1 Panagrellus sp. LJ2284 | reverse complement strand
CATTCCATGGTCAAAACAGCTAAACTAGAGGAGAGATCTCTAGCCCGAACTATACATGACGTATACAAGTTCATACGCGTTACCGCCCCAGACGACGACCCCCCCGTGAAGGGGGGACGCGCCAACGCAAGCTCAAAGAACAGGAATATTAACCTGTTTCCCTTTCGGATACCATGTGAATCGAGAGGGACCACCGAAGCAGCCATCGAAAACACACACTATTGGGCACGGCATTCGCCGATTCCTTAGGACCGTCTGACCCACGTCCAAATACTGTTCACGTGGAAACCTTTTTCACTTCAGTCATCAAGGATCTCACTTGATTATTTGCTACTATCACCAAGATCTGCACCAGTGGCTGCTCCAGCTCTGATCACTCAGAAAACCTTCAACGCAAACCACTGCGACCCTCTTACACGTTGACTGCTGTTGTAAGCAACAGCCAACGGCGTGGTATAAGTAACTCGCTAGAGCGCCATCCATTTTCAGGGCTAGTTGATTCGGCAGGTGAGTTGTTACACACTCCTTAGCGGATTCCGACTTCCATGGCCACCGTCCTGCTGTCAATATCAACTAACACCTTTTATGGGGTCTCATGAGCAAGTATTTAGGCACTTTAACCACGCATACGGTTCATCCCGCATCGCCAGTTCTGCTTACCAAAAATGGCCCACTTTTGACCAACTCATTCAACGTGCGACTTCACATTAAGCAAGCCACACATCATACCCATTAAGAGTTTGAGAATAGGTTGAGAGCATTTCGCCCCCAAGACCTCTAATCGTTCGCTTTACCGAGTATAACTGAGTTTTCCTGGTCAAAGCTATCCTGAGGGAAACTTCAGAGGGAACCAGCTACTAGATGGTTCGATTAGTCTTTCGCCCCTATACCCAGGTCAGACGATCGATTTGCACGTCAGAACCGCTACGGACTTCCACCAGAGTTTCCTCCGGCTTCATCCTGCCCAGGCATAGTTCACCATCTTTCGGGTCTCATCGTATATGCTCTTCCTCCACCCCAATGCAAGCATTAGAGATGGGGCTATGCTGCGCCGAAGCCTCGAAAGGCACCCAGATCACATATCAGCTCCGCAAGCGAAACCTTTACTTTCATTACGCCATTAGGTTTTCATCACCCAATAACTCGCATATGCGATAAACTCCTTGGTCCGTGTTTCAAGACGGGACGGATAGGTGACAATCAGTTTGTACACTGGCAAGCATCACGGATCATAACACCATGAGCGGGCGCCATCGAAAAGGGCCCTCGCACGCGAAGACACCAACCCGACAACAACGTTCATAGCGCACTCACCGCAATACCGCGCAAACGCAACTCCGACTAACAGCAACTCGTTTTCCATGAGCTCAGGTTTTGCCCCTCCGAAGAGCAGCTCCTCTAGGCCCCACTTCCAACGGCACCATCAGCCGTGCCAGCGCAACGAGTCACAAGTGCATCAACCGAGCGCTGAGCCGAAGCCAACACCCGATCAACTCATTGTAACCATCTTTCGATTGCTCTATCCGATTCCACCTAACCAGTTTCACGTACTATTTAACTCTCTCTTCAGAGTTCTTTTCAACTTTCCCTCACGGTACTTGTTTGCTATCGGATTCGTAGTCTTATTTAGCTTTAGGTGGGAGTTTACCACCTGCTTAGGGCTGTGTTTCCAAACAACCCGACTCACAGTACGCTCCAACCATCAAATGCAGATCCAAGCTTAACGGGCCTAGCACCCTCTAAGGAACTCCGATCAAGGAGAACTTAAGCTTAGCCACTCAATGGCACGAAAACGCACTATACGCTACACCTCGCCTGACCATTACAGCCAGGAGATTCAGCGCTGAGCTCTTCCCGGTTCACTCGCAGTTACTATGGGAATCCTTTTTAGTTTCTTTTCCTCCGCTTACTGATATGCTTAAGTTCAGCGGGTACTCACACCTGATTTGAGATCGCAAAAGCAAGTCGACACGACACATGCGCTACCATGCACAAAACGCGTACAATAACTGTGCACGCTCAATCACCACATCGAATCCACTTCAACCCTCAAACGCATCAACACGGCTCACCACGACCTCAAAGATCTAGACCTCAATCGTCGCTACCTTGAAAATGAATAAATCCACAATTCAAAGCATATGCAACGAGAGATCGTTAAAACGATCCAAGATCAGCAAGACTGGAAGCCACATCGGGCAAAGCTTTGCATCAACAAGCAAGAGCATTCACATGTACACATTGCACAAAACGTAACAATGTCACATCATCATTCATGCATGATGACACAGAGCCCGAAAGCTCTGCGCCAACATGCCGAAAGCGACAAGAGATCCAAAACATCCCTTAACATTCAAAGGTTAAACGACCCCCTTAGAGCACGAAACGCGAGTCGCGCACTCCAAGGCATCACCTTTAAATTGCATAGCGATTCTCAAACAGATGTGCCAAAGGTTATTAAAACCAATGGCGCAATGAGCATTCGAATACAGTTCATTCAAGACGGTTTGCAAGTCATGACTGTTATCGCAGTTAGCTGCGTTCTTCATCGATCTACGAACCGAGTGATCCACTGGTTAGGCTTGTACACTCGCAAAACAATGTGAACAAGTTCACACTATCTTGTTATCTTTCAAAAGTAATCGTATAAGACATTGCTGTCATGGGTGCTTGGCGGTCGCCCCCGTAGGAACGTTCTCTTTAAACTTGACATTGTGCGCGAACCATCCTTGCGGACGATCACACCGCACAATGTGTGCCAAAGCGGATAGAGCTGCATTATTGCTAATGCGAACCCACGGTAACCGGGGCTCCCTACCACTTTGCAAGTACCAAGCATTTACCGTTATTATGCGTTTTCGAGCACTGCATCCACAGATACTCTGATCCCTCGGGACATGCTGCCATCGCTATCTCAACACATGTGTCAAGACTGCGCGGAGTTACACATTATCCCTGAGGGCTTGAGATAAACAAGGTGTAAATAATGTTTTATTTATAGTCGTCATTAATAATGATCCGGCCTGCAGGTTCACCTACGGCCACCTTGTTACGACTTTTTGCCCGGTTCAAGCCAACGCGATCAAACCGCTTTTCGCCACAAAGGGGCCCCGAAGGACACGCCTAAGCAACAATCCACGGTCTTCTCGAATCAACTCAGTCCCGGGCAGCGACGGGCGGTGTGTACAAAGGACAGGGACGTAATCAGCGTGAGCTGATGACTCACACTTACTTGAAGTTCCTTGTTCACAGAGAATAATTGCAATCTCTGATCCCAAATACGGGATAATTTGACTCGTTTACCATACGATCTCTCGCATGGGCACAGCGCGCTGCAATTTTCATTGTAGCGCGCGTGCGGCCCCCAGACATCTTAGGGCATCACAGACCTGTTATTGCTGGGTCTCATACAACTAGAATAAAGCTGCAAATCCCATTAAGAAGGTTCAGTTCCAGCAATAGTATACTGACCTATTTAATCAAGCTCCAATCTCGTTCGTTATCGGAATTAACCAGACAAATCACTCCACGAACTAAGAACGGCCATGCACCACCAATCACCGAATCAGGAAAGAGCTGTCAATCTGTCATTCATAGCAGTGTCTAGACCAGGTAAGGTTTCCCGTGTTGAGTCAAATTAAGCCGCAGGCTCCATTTCTGGTGGTGACCTTCCGTCAACTCCTTTAAGTTTGTCACTTGCGAGAATACTTCCCCCCGGAACCGAAAGACTTTCGTTTCCGGAAAGCTCGTCACAGAGGCGAATAAAAAAAATCCGCATGCGACTCGCTAGATGGCATAGTTTACGGTCAGAACTAGGGCGGTATCTGATCGCCTTCGATCCTCTGACTTTCGTTCTTGATTAATGAAAACATTCTTGGCAAATGCTTTCGCTGTAGTACGTCTCGCCAGGGTCCACGAATTTCACCTCTCGCCCGACGATACGAATGCCCCCGTTTGTCCCTTTTAATCATTACACTGGTGAGCAAAACCAATGAAAAACAATCACACGCAGTGTCGTATTCCATTATTCCATGCAAAACCATACAAGCATACGCCTGTTTTGAGCACTCTGATTTATTCAAAGTAAACTCGTCAGCAGCGACGAACCCCGAGGGATCCGCCACACACCGACCATTAAACACGTGCTGCAGAACCACCCACTAGGAGCAGTCCACAGACACCGTGTACAGATCCAACTACGAGCTTTTTAACCGCAACAACGATTCAATGCAGTATGAGAGCTGGAATTACCGCGGCTGCTGGCACCAGACTTGCCCTTCTCATAGATAATCTAGGAAGGTTGTAAATTCAAACCATTCCAATGACCCGCCCCCGAAGGGACAGATCTTGTCACTTCTCGTCACTACCTCCTCGTACTAAGAGTGGGTAATTTTCGCGCCTGCTGCCTTCCTTGGATGTAAAAGCCGTTTCTCAGGCTATTTCTCCGGAGTCGAACCCTAATTCTCCGTTACCCGTCACAACCACGTCAGGACAATACACTGCCGTTGGAAGTGTGATAGGGCAGACACAGCTTTGACACATTGCCGGCACAAAGGCCATGCAATCAGCGTAATAATTATTCCGAGTCAACAAAATCAACAAGTTGGTTTTGTTCTAATAAGTGCACGGTGCCAACGAGTGACCCCGCATTTATGCATGTATTAGCTCCAGAATTACCGCAGTTATCCATATAGGAAAGTGTCATGATCAATAGAATCATAGCTGTTGTAATGAGCCATACGCGGTTTCGTAGGCAAGCTACATGTACTTAGACATGCATGGCTTAATCTTTGAAGTGACTGCATCAATCAGACAGGATCAATCAGGTATCTGTTAAGCGTCGATAAGCAGGCGCGCGCGCAATCATGTTGCCCGAAATCGGCACATCATCACACTCACACCCACAACCAACACACAGAACCCCGAATGATGGGTTGTGGTGCAAGCATGCCCCGAGGGACACACTTGACCACGTGCGAACGCCACACACAATCTAATGCGCATGCTATTCGACTTCGCGTTCTAGGTGAACGATCCCAAAAGGACCAATCAAATGAACGGAGAGACCACAAACGAATGCGTCCCAACAAAAGGATCAACATCGTATCGCCTAACGCCAAAGCATTAGCAATCCGTGTAACCGATTTGCACCATCTTGTCCAGGACAAGTGACTAGCATAAAGCTAAACAAGTCGAGCTCTACAAACGTGCGCCATAAAGACACACAACGAGATACGCCCTCATAAACCAACGTGAAGCACTTTATTAGCCTGTCTGCCCTGACAGAGATCAGTAAAAGCGGTCCTGCAAAGACACAAGTTTTTTTTGGCACCGACTAGCAAAAAAATTTGCATAATACATTACCGTTAAAAACCCACACGCATCTTGCCTGACTGCTTCCTTCTTCACATCGGAGACCCCCTACAGTGGTCTTGCTAGGCAAGGAAAAGCGATCAGTCGTTGGAGGGAGGTCTCTTTTGGTCGTTTTTTGGACCTTTTCGTGAAAAGTTGGGGGGAAAGGGGGCTCTCGGTCGAGGAAAGTGAAAAAAGGCCAAAAAATTTGCATCGTCGAGGGGGTCGATCATGCTCAGGGGTGGTCTAAAAAAAATTTGAGGACCCCCCACTAATTACATGACCAGCCAGTGGGCTCCTTTGCGCGAACCTGGGCCCCGCCCCCAGGAAAGTTAAAAAAGGCCAAAAAGTTTATCATGCTCAAGGGTGGTCAAAAAAATTTCGAGGACCCCCCCACTAATTAGATGATCAGCCAGTGGGCCATTTTTTGCGCGCGAACCTGGGCCCCGCCCCCACCTCCCCTGTGACCCCATCTTGGCATCTCGCGTCTAGAACATAGTTCTTTGGTGCGTCCGCTTCATTCGCACATTTTACCCCGCTGAGACCCGGCGAACAGATGGTGCATCATTGGTCCGACAGCACATTTGACTGCTGGTAACCTTGCCTTGAGCATGTCGCTACCGTACGAAAACTTGTGCGCTGCGCGAATGACCCCGTTTGCGCCCGCGGCACGATACACCGATCGACAATTAGCTAAGCTCAATCCCACATGCGCCCCCAATACATATCGCCGCGCACCCACTTACCTTCATTGCCCCTTCTTTGACCATTTCCTGTCTAGAACATCAAAATGTGTGAAAGTGTATTTCATTTGCGCATTTCATCCCCGCAGGGATGAAGCAACGTTCGCGCAGCAGTTGGTTCGGCGGCATGCTTAGCTAGTTAGTGCATATATAGTTAACCGACTAGTTCAACGACATGCTGACTATTCATCATCACAGCATGCTGTCCAACTACTAGCTTAACTACATGCGCACGTTTTTGCATGTCTCAACGCCGAAACCTACTTACTACTCATTCATGATTTGCTTCATCCCGCTCGCTCTCCCCAGACTTGTCCTGCGTTTATGCCATCACCAAAAGTGGTGGCATGAACACAGTTTTGAGAGGTAAAAACAGATCATCCGATCAACGGCTAAGCCTCAACAGATCGCCGCATGAAAGCGACTCTACTGCGGACAGCACCGTGACCAGTAATCAAGTAGTATGCAAGGAATCTCGCACCCCGACACTTCTCCTTAATAAGGCTTTGTCAATCAAAAGGGACTTCTCCCAATCGATCAGGACAGTTAATGGGGCAATGACAACGTACATGAAGCACGCTGTATTCGGGCCTCCCGACACCGGGATGCCAAAATAACATTGTAAACTAACTAGGTAGGCTTCTGACTTAGAGGCTTTCAGTCATATTCCGTCAGATGGTAGCCTCACAGCATTGCCCTATCGAGCAGCTGTATATACCAAATGTCTGGACTAGCGGTTCCTCTCGTACTAAGCTAGACTACTATCGCAATGTCTCAAATGGTCATGTAGGGTAAAACTAACCTGTCTCGCGACGGTCTAAACCCAGCTCACGTTCCCTATTAGTGGGTGAACAATCCAACGCTTTACGAATTCTGCTTCGTAATGATAGGAAGAGCCGACATCGAAGGATCAAAAAGCAACGTCGCTATGGACGCTTGGCTGCCACAAGCCAGTTATCCCGATGGTAACTTTTCTGACACCTCTTATTATAAACTCCATAATCCAAAAGGATCGATAGGCCACGCTTTAACGGTCTGTATTCGTACTGAGAATCTAGATCAATCGTACTTTTCTCCTTTTAGTCTACGACAGGTTTCTGTCCTGTCTGAGTACGGCTTAGGACACCTGCGTTACGATTTGACAGATGTACCGCCCCAGTCAAACTCCCCGCCTGACTATGTCATCGACGTGGGTCGTCGCGGCGCAAGCGCCACGACTTAATTCCAAGAGAAAGCTGCCGAAGCAGCAATCCCCATATAACCGAATAAGTAAGGAATCGATAGAAGTGGTGGTATTTCACTGACGACCGAAGTCTCCCACCTATACTACACCTTCTATGACTCTTCACAAAGTCAGACTAGAGTCAAGCTCAATCGGGTCTTCTTTCCCCGCATAACTTGCCAAGCCCGTTCCCTTGGCTGTGATTTCGCTAGATAGTAGATAGGGACAGTGGGAATCTCGTTAATCCATTCGTGCACGTCACTAATTAGATGACGAGGCATTTGGCTACCTTAAGAGAGTCATAGTTACTCCCGCCGTTTACCCGCGCTTAATCAAGTTTCCTTAGCTTAACATTCAGAGCACTGGGCAGAAATCACAGATAGTCAACGCACATAAACGCCTTCTATCTGCTCTGTTTTAATTAGACAGTCGGATTCCCTGAGTCCGTGTCAGTTCTAAGCCAACCGTTAAGCGCTACCCGAGGCACACCGCCCTCCACGCACCCCGAAGGACACGCTTCAAACGATGCACCGAAAGCAAAGCCGCTCAACCAGCAGCCCCACAGCACTAGCCCGCATTCAGCCGAAGCATCCTGCAGTCATGACCGAGAGCACACTAGCCTCGCAACAAAGCCCGGATAGCCCGGTTCTTAGAGCCAATCCTTTTCCCGAAGTTACGGATCTAATTTGCCGACTTCCCTTACCTACATTATTCTATCGACGAGAGGCTATTCACCTTGAAAACCTGATGCGGTTTCGGTACGGCTTTGGCTTGCATAATCAGGGATCCCTTGTATTTTCAAGGGTCATGCATAGCACTCGGGATGGCACAGAAACCGCGCCACTCTACGCTGCCTACAACCATATCTCGAGCTGAGCTCATTCCATGGTCAAAACAGCTAAACTAGAGGAGAGATCTCTAGCCCGAACTATACATGACGTATACAAGTTCATACGCGTTACCGCCCCAGACGACGACCCCCCGTGAAGGGGGACGCGCCAACGCAAGCTCAAAGAACAGGAATATTAACCTGTTTCCCTTTCGGATACCATGTGAATCGAGAGGACCACCGAAGCAGCCATCGAAAACACACACTATTGGGCACGGCATTCGCCGATTCCTTAGGACCGTCTGACCCACGTCCAAATACTGTTCACGTGGAAACCTTTTTCACTTCAGTCATCAAGGATCTCACTTGATTATTTGCTACTATCACCAAGATCTGCACCAGTGGCTGCTCCAGCTCTGATCACTCAGAAAACCTTCAACGCAACCACTGCGACCCTCTTACACGTTGACTGCTGTTGTAAGCAACAGCCAACGGCGTGGTATAAGTAACTCGCTAGAGCGCCATCCATTTTCAGGGCTAGTTGATTCGGCAGGTGAGTTGTTACACACTCCTTAGCGGATTCCGACTTCCATGGCCACCGTCCTGCTGTCAATATCAACTAACACCTTTTATGGGGTCTCATGAGCAAGTATTTAGGCACTTTAACCACGCATACGGTTCATCCCGCATCGCCAGTTCTGCTTACCAAAAATGGCCCACTTTTGACCAACTCATTCAACGTGCGACTTCACATTAAGCAAGCCACACATCATACCCATTAAGAGTTTGAGAATAGGTTGAGAGCATTTCGCCCCCAAGACCTCTAATCGTTCGCTTTACCGAGTATAACTGAGTTTTCCTGGTCAAAGCTATCCTGAGGGAAACTTCAGAGGGAACCAGCTACTAGATGGTTCGATTAGTCTTTCGCCCCTATACCCAGGTCAGACGATCGATTTGCACGTCAGAACCGCTACGGACTTCCACCAGAGTTTCCTCCGGCTTCATCCTGCCCAGGCATAGTTCACCATCTTTCGGGTCTCATCGTATATGCTCTTCCTCCACCCCAATGCAAGCATTAGAGATGGGGCTATGCTGCGCCGAAGCCTCGAAAGGCACCCGGATCACATATCAGCTCCGCAAGCGAAACCTTTACTTTCATTACGCCATTAGGTTTTCATCACCCAATAACTCGCATATGCGATAAACTCCTTGGTCCGTGTTTCAAGACGGGACGGATAGGTGACAATCAGTTTGTACACTGGCAAGCATCACGGATCATAACACCATGAGCGGCGCCATCGAAAAGGGCCCTCGCACGCGAAGACACCAACCCGACAACAACGTTCATAGCGCACTCACCGCAATACCGCGCAAACGCAACTCCGACTAACAGCAACTCGTTTTCCATGAGCTCAGGTTTGCCCCTCCGAAGAGCAGCTCCTCTAGGCCCACTTCCAACGGCACCATCAGCCGTGCCAGCGCAACGAGTCACAAGTGCATCAACCGAGCGCTGAGCCGAAGCCAACACCCGATCAACTCATTGTAACCATCTTTCGATTGCTCTATCCGATTCCACCTAACCAGTTTCACGTACTATTTAACTCTCTCTTCAGAGTTCTTTTCAACTTTCCCTCACGGTACTTGTTTGCTATCGGATTCGTAGTCTTATTTAGCTTTAGGTGGAGTTTACCACCTGCTTAGGGCTGTGTTTCCAAACAACCCGACTCACAGTACGCTCCAACCATCAAATGCAGATCCAAGCTTAACGGGCCTAGCACCCTCTAAGGAACTCCGATCAAGGAGAACTTAAGCTTAGCCACTCAATGGCACGAAACGCACTATACGCTACACCTCGCCTGACCATTACAGCCAGGAGATTCAGCGCTGAGCTCTTCCCGGTTCACTCGCAGTTACTATGGGAATCCTTTTTAGTTTCTTTTCCTCCGCTTACTGATATGCTTAAGTTCAGCGGGTACTCACACCTGATTTGAGATCGCAAAAGCAAGTCGACACGACACATGCGCTACCATGCACAAACGCGTACAATAACTGTGCACGCTCAATCACCACATCGAATCCACTTCAACCCTCAAACGCATCAACACGGCTCACCACGACCTCAAAGATCTAGACCTCAATCGTCGCTACCTTGAAAATGAATAAATCCACAATTCAAAGCATATGCAACGAGAGATCGTTAAAACGATCCAAGATCAGCAAGACTGGAAGCCACATCGGGCAAAGCTTTGCATCAACAAGCAAGAGCATTCACATGTACACATTGCACAAAACGTAACAATGTCACATCATCATTCATGCATGATGACACAGAGCCCGAAAGCTCTGCGCCAACATGCCGAAAGCGACAAGAGATCCAAAACATCCCTTAACATTCAAAGGTTAAACGACCCCTTAGAGCACGAAACGCGAGTCGCGCACTCCAAGGCATCACCTTTAAATTGCATAGCGATTCTCAAACAGATGTGCCAAAGGTTATTAAAACCAATGGCGCAATGAGCATTCGAATACAGTTCATTCAAGACGGTTTGCAAGTCATGACTGTTATCGCAGTTAGCTGCGTTCTTCATCGATCTACGAACCGAGTGATCCACTGGTTAGGCTTGTACACTCGCAAAACAATGTGAACAAGTTCACACTATCTTGTTATCTTTCAAAAGTAATCGTATAAGACATTGCTGTCATGGGTGCTTGGCGGTCGCCCCCGTAGGAACGTTCTCTTTAAACTTGACATTGTGCGCGAACCATCCTTGCGGACGATCACACCGCACAATGTGTGCCAAAGCGGATAGAGCTGCATTATTGCTAATGCGAACCCACGGTAACCGGGGCTCCCTACCACTTTGCAAGTACCAAGCATTTACCGTTATTATGCGTTTCGAGCACTGCATCCACAGATACTCTGATCCCTCGGGACATGCTGCCATCGCTATCTCAACACATGTGTCAAGACTGCGCGGAGTTACACATTATCCCTGAGGGCTTGAGATAAACAAGGTGTAAATAATGTTTTATTTATAGTCGTCATTAATAATGATCCGGCCTGCAGGTTCACCTACGGCCACCTTGTTACGACTTTTGCCCGGTTCAAGCCAACGCGATCAAACCGCTTTTCGCCACAAAGGGGCCCCGAAGGACACGCCTAAGCAACAATCCACGGTCTTCTCGAATCAACTCAGTCCCGGGCAGCGACGGGCGGTGTGTACAAAGGACAGGGACGTAATCAGCGTGAGCTGATGACTCACACTTACTTGAAGTTCCTTGTTCACAGAGAATAATTGCAATCTCTGATCCCAAATACGGGATAATTTGACTCGTTTACCATACGATCTCTCGCATGGGCACAGCGCGCTGCAATTTTCATTGTAGCGCGCGTGCGGCCCCAGACATCTTAGGGCATCACAGACCTGTTATTGCTGGGTCTCATACAACTAGAATAAAGCTGCAAATCCCATTAAGAAGGTTCAGTTCCAGCAATAGTATACTGACCTATTTAATCAAGCTCCAATCTCGTTCGTTATCGGAATTAACCAGACAAATCACTCCACGAACTAAGAACGGCCATGCACCACCAATCACCGAATCAGGAAAGAGCTGTCAATCTGTCATTCATAGCAGTGTCTAGACCAGGTAAGGTTTCCCGTGTTGAGTCAAATTAAGCCGCAGGCTCCATTTCTGGTGGTGACCTTCCGTCAACTCCTTTAAGTTTGTCACTTGCGAGAATACTTCCCCCGGAACCGAAAGACTTTCGTTTCCGGAAAGCTCGTCACAGAGGCGAATAAAAAAATCCGCATGCGACTCGCTAGATGGCATAGTTTACGGTCAGAACTAGGGCGGTATCTGATCGCCTTCGATCCTCTGACTTTCGTTCTTGATTAATGAAAACATTCTTGGCAAATGCTTTCGCTGTAGTACGTCTCGCCAGGGTCCACGAATTTCACCTCTCGCCCGACGATACGAATGCCCCCGTTTGTCCCTTTTAATCATTACACTGGTGAGCAAAACCAATGAAAAACAATCACACGCAGTGTCGTATTCCATTATTCCATGCAAAACCATACAAGCATACGCCTGTTTTGAGCACTCTGATTTATTCAAAGTAAACTCGTCAGCAGCGACGAACCCCGAGGGATCCGCCACACACCGACCATTAAACACGTGCTGCAGAACCACCCACTAGGAGCAGTCCACAGACACCGTGTACAGATCCAACTACGAGCTTTTTAACCGCAACAACGATTCAATGCAGTATGAGAGCTGGAATTACCGCGGCTGCTGGCACCAGACTTGCCCTCTCATAGATAATCTAGGAAGGTTGTAAATTCAAACCATTCCAATGACCCGCCCCCGAAGGGACAGATCTTGTCACTTCTCGTCACTACCTCCTCGTACTAAGAGTGGGTAATTTTCGCGCCTGCTGCCTTCCTTGGATGTAAAAGCCGTTTCTCAGGCTATTTCTCCGGAGTCGAACCCTAATTCTCCGTTACCCGTCACAACCACGTCAGGACAATACACTGCCGTTGGAAGTGTGATAGGGCAGACACAGCTTTGACACATTGCCGGCACAAAGGCCATGCAATCAGCGTAATAATTATTCCGAGTCAACAAAATCAACAAGTTGGTTTTGTTCTAATAAGTGCACGGTGCCAACGAGTGACCCCGCATTTATGCATGTATTAGCTCCAGAATTACCGCAGTTATCCATATAGGAAAGTGTCATGATCAATAGAATCATAGCTGTTGTAATGAGCCATACGCGGTTTCGTAGGCAAGCTACATGTACTTAGACATGCATGGCTTAATCTTTGAAGTGACTGCATCAATCAGACAGGATCAATCAGGTATCTGTTAAGCGTCGATAAGCAGGCGCGCGCGCAATCATGTTGCCCGAAATCGGCACATCATCACACTCACACCCACAACCAACACACAGAACCCCGAATGATGGGTTGTGGTGCAAGCATGCCCCGAGGGACACACTTGACCACGTGCGAACGCCACACACAATCTAATGCGCATGCTATTCGACTTCGCGTTCTAGGTGAACGATCCCAAAAGGACCAATCAAATGAACGGAGAGACCACAAACGAATGCGTCCCAACAAAAGGATCAACATCGTATCGCCTAACGCCAAAGCATTAGCAATCCGTGTAACCGATTTGCACCATCTTGTCCAGGACAAGTGACTAGCATAAAGCTAAACAAGTCGAGCTCTACAAACGTGCGCCATAAAGACACACAACGAGATACGCCCTCATAAACCAACGTGAAGCACTTTATTAGCCTGTCTGCCCTGACAGAGATCAGTAAAAGCGGTCCTGCAAAGACACAAGTTTTTTTTGGCACCGACTAGCAAAAAAATTTGCATAATACATTACCGTTAAAAACCCACACGCATCTTGCCTGACTGCTTCCTTCTTCACATCGGAGACCCCCTACAGTGGTCTTGCTAGGCAAGGAAAAGCGATCAGTCGTTGGAGGGAGGTCTCTTTTGGTCGTTTTTTGGACCTTTTCGTGAAAAGTTGGGGGGAAAGGGGGCTCTCGGTCGAGGAAAGTGAAAAAAGGCCAAAAAATTTGCATCGTCGAGGGGGTCGATCATGCTCAGGGGTGGTCTAAAAAAAATTTGAGGACCCCCCACTAATTACATGACCAGCCAGTGGGCTCCTTTGCGCGAACCTGGGCCCCGCCCCCAGGAAAGTTAAAAAAGGCCAAAAAGTTTATCATGCTCAAGGGTGGTCAAAAAAATTTCGAGGACCCCCCACTAATTAGATGATCAGCCAGTGGGCCATTTTTTGCGCGCGAACCTGGGCCCCGCCCCCACCTCCCCTGTGACCCCATCTTGGCATCTCGCGTCTAGAACATAGTTCTTTGGTGCGTCCGCTTCATTCGCACATTTTACCCCGCTGAGACCCGGCGAACAGATGGTGCATCATTGGTCCGACAGCACATTTGACTGCTGGTAACCTTGCCTTGAGCATGTCGCTACCGTACGAAAACTTGTGCGCTGCGCGAATGACCCCGTTTGCGCCCGCGGCACGATACACCGATCGACAATTAGCTAAGCTCAATCCCACATGCGCCCCCAATACATATCGCCGCGCACCCACTTACCTTCATTGCCCCTTCTTTGACCATTTCCTGTCTAGAACATCAAAATGTGTGAAAGTGTATTTCATTTGCGCATTTCATCCCCGCAGGGATGAAGCAACGTTCGCGCAGCAGTTGGTTCGGCGGCATGCTTAGCTAGTTAGTGCATATATAGTTAACCGACTAGTTCAACGACATGCTGACTATTCATCATCACAGCATGCTGTCCAACTACTAGCTTAACTACATGCGCACGTTTTTGCATGTCTCAACGCCGAAACCTACTTACTACTCATTCATGATTTGCTTCATCCCGCTCGCTCTCCCCAGACTTGTCCTGCGTTTATGCCATCACCAAAAGTGGTGGCATGAACACAGTTTTGAGAGGTAAAAACAGATCATCCGATCAACGGCTAAGCCTCAACAGATCGCCGCATGAAAGCGACTCTACTGCGGACAGCACCGTGACCAGTAATCAAGTAGTATGCAAGGAATCTCGCACCCCGACACTTCTCCTTAATAAGGCTTTGTCAATCAAAAGGGACTTCTCCCAATCGATCAGGACAGTTAATGGGGCAATGACAACGTACATGAAGCACGCTGTATTCGGGCCTCCCGACACCGGGATGCCAAAATAACATTGTAAACTAACTAGGTAGGCTTCTGACTTAGAGGCTTTCAGTCATATTCCGTCAGATGGTAGCCTCACAGCATTGCCCTATCGAGCAGCTGTATATACCAAATGTCTGGACTAGCGGTTCCTCTCGTACTAAGCTAGACTACTATCGCAATGTCTCAAATGGTCATGTAGGGTAAAACTAACCTGTCTCGCGACGGTCTAAACCCAGCTCACGTTCCCTATTAGTGGGTGAACAATCCAACGCTTTACGAATTCTGCTTCGTAATGATAGGAAGAGCCGACATCGAAGGATCAAAAAGCAACGTCGCTATGGACGCTTGGCTGCCACAAGCCAGTTATCCCGATGGTAACTTTTCTGACACCTCTTATTATAAACTCCATAATCCAAAAGGATCGATAGGCCACGCTTTAACGGTCTGTATTCGTACTGAGAATCTAGATCAATCGTACTTTTCTCCTTTTAGTCTACGACAGGTTTCTGTCCTGTCTGAGTACGGCTTAGGACACCTGCGTTACGATTTGACAGATGTACCGCCCCAGTCAAACTCCCCGCCTGACTATGTCATCGACGTGGGTCGTCGCGGCGCAAGCGCCACGACTTAATTCCAAGAGAAAGCTGCCGAAGCAGCAATCCCCATATAACCGAATAAGTAAGGAATCGATAGAAGTGGTGGTATTTCACTGACGACCGAAGTCTCCCACCTATACTACACCTTCTATGACTCTTCACAAAGTCAGACTAGAGTCAAGCTCAATCGGGTCTTCTTTCCCCGCATAACTTGCCAAGCCCGTTCCCTTGGCTGTGATTTCGCTAGATAGTAGATAGGGACAGTGGGAATCTCGTTAATCCATTCGTGCACGTCACTAGTACTTGTTTTTGAAGTAGGTATCCTTTTCGGGAGACCCCTAAACTTTAAAGGGTAGGGGCTTAAGTCATCGACTACACCAACTCTTGGTTGCACTGTACTTCCTCTATCTACTTTTCTAGGGTATGTGGCCCCGCCAAGCACATACCTCACACCCTGTTACCTTCCGGGGCACCTCTTCTTTTATTCCCCTTCGGGCCTTTATTTTTCATCTTTTGTTAAGCAGTCCCATTAACATTTCCTTGCGTTATGGGCCTCCCACTTTCCTCCCACTGCTTCCTTCTTGCTGCCAGGTTGCTCGGACTTCCTAAAATTTCTGTTTATTTCTTTTAACTTACTTTCTTTACTTTACCTCTCATTCTGCTTCAGCCGTGGTCACTTTTTGGTTCTGCTTTCTTCGGCTTCCGCTGAAACCTTCTGTTATTCCTTTGTGTCTCCCCTTTTTCACTTTCTTACCTTTGTGTTTTTGTCTTTTTGAGGTTATCCGTGTCCTTGTGCACTTCATTTGTTATGCTGGATCATTTGCCCCTGTAACATGTTATGTTAGTTTTCCCTTCTTTTTATTCCTAGTTCCTTACTTTTAGGATTTCATATGTGCCTTGAGCACCATGTTTGTTCCTAATATGGCTGATCTTTGCATTTTTCGCATCAGTGGTTCTCTTCTTCTTGCTTCGATGGGCAGCTTTCTGATGTTTCGAATTACCGATTTGGTAACCTCGCCACAGGCACCGATTACGATGGGCACCATTGTTACGGGCATGTTGTGCTGATGGGCCAGGAAGGCGGTTAGCGTATCCTTGCCGACTGGCCTCATATCATATTCTCTTTCTTGGAAGTCGGAATATTTGGCACGGCCATCCCGAGAGTACTTGTACTCTTTCCAGTTCGCCTGCCTGTCGATCTTGTCTCCCCAGGCGACCCCAATCTCAATGATGTAGATCCGCTGGTTGGTGTGATCCATGACAACGATGTCTGGTCGGTTGTTGGGGATGTTTTCCAGTCTAGTGCAGTTGTAATCGTAGATGATCTCTACTTTGCCATCTTTACCAGTGACGGTCCTGGGTACTGCTTCCTTCGGGTTCAGTCTCCTTAATCCGTATACGGCTCTCACCTCGTTCAGGACATGTAGGAGCACTTCTTCGTGTCTTCTCATCATTGTGCCGCTTCTGGTTGTCGGGCAGCCTGTTATGACGTGAGCAATGGTCTCGTTTTCCGGGCTCAGGATTTGCTTGTTGCTTTCACACCTGCGGCATTTGAAGTCGGTTTTGTTTTGGTTGCTGCCGTGGTTCTTGACGCATATCTGGTTTTCTTGTATGGCCAGGCAGTTGAAAACCGCTTCTGCTTTGATGTGTGTTCGCAGCATTCCTTTCATTGATTCTTCGACGTCGATTCCCCATTTCAGGATCTGCAATCGGTTTCCCTTCTTTTTAAAGATTTCTGACCTTCTTTCGTCTTCTGATTCATCCACTATCTGGCTGAGTTCGTTGATGGCGTTCTTCAGGTTCGTAATTTTGGGCACTCCATTGATTTGGATATACCCGTTTCCGATTCGGAAAGTCTTGATCTTCTCAATACGGTTCACCGTTCTTGTTAGGTCCGAGATTGGGGTTCTGTTTTTCCTCTTGTCGAATCGCCGATATGCTTTCCTGACTCCTCTCAGGTCTTTCTTGTAGTAGAGGTACAAGGCTTTCCTGAGGGTTCCTTTGAGGAAGGTTGATTCGACTGATTTGAATCCGAGTCCTCCTTCCTCTATTCCAAGGAATAGTCTGTCTGCACATGTCTTGAGGTGCATCTTCCGGAGTGCCTTTGCTCTGCCCACCACGATTCCATCCATGGTTTTCCCTGATTTGATTTCTCCTCGGTACTGACCGGATGGTGTCATGATGTTTTGCTGGACATATGCCATCTTCGGTACAACGACTGTGTTGTGGATCAGTCTTGCTTGCTTCATACTGCAATTGCTTTTCCAGACTTCTTCGATGGCCTTCTCGCAGGCTGTGGTGGCGTCCTTCATCGTTTGGATGTTCTGCGTCTTCTCCGCCACCAGGATTCCCAGGTATTTGTATGCGTTGTTGCTGGTTACTTCTGGAATTCCTCTGGTGTTGGTTCCTTCCGCTGCTCCCATCACCCCGCATTTGGCGGTATTCAGCGATAACCCGGCGATTTTTGCACATTCTTCCAGGACATCTAGGGCGTTGGTGATTTCGTCGGGGGTGCTGTAGATCACGCAGTCGTCCATGAACCATAGATGAGTCAGCTCCCGGTATTCTTCACCTTCTTCTTTGTGTACCTTGACTGGAGTTACTTTCTTGTTCAGGATGTACGACATTGGCGCGATGCACATGCAGAAGATCAGCGGAGACAGGCTGTCTCCTTGTAGTAGTCCTCGCTTGACCTCCAACATGCTCGACAGCTTCCTTCTCTTGCCCATGTACCTGACGTGCCAGTTTTCCATGAGCTCTTGGTACACTCTTCTGATTGGTTCGGGTACTTTTGCTGCTTCAAGGACCCATTCCACGAATTTGTGGATGATAGAGTCGTATGCCTTAGCAAAGTCTGCCCAGAGCACACCATTTTCCCCCTTCTTGGCGAATTTCCTGACGAGGCTGTCGATGGCGTGGGCTGTTACTGTTGCCCATTCTCCTTTCCTGACTGCCCTCTGTTCTTTCGGGAGTAGCCCTATTCTCACACAGTGTTCCATCAGTATCATCGTCAGGGTACTGGTAAGGATTCTGTACGCTGTATTTGTACATGTGATTGAGCGGTAGTTCATAGGATCTGTTAGGTCCCCCTTCTTCGGGATTAGTGTGACTTTCCCTCCGCAGAGCCATCTTCGGATCATTGCGCTTCCTTCGATGGTCCCTTTGGTGTATTCGTAGATCACTTCCCTGCAGAATCCGACTTTCTTCCACCAGTATAGGTGTACTCCATCTGGTCCTGGGGCTTTCCATGATGGGGCTTTCTTGATGGCGTCTTCGAAGGCTTCGTTGACGCTGATCGGTAGTCCTTCATCTTCAGGTTCTTGGAGATTTGCTGCCCACTCTTTCATGTCATCGTTGATCGTTGTTGCCGCTTCATCTCCGATTATCGCAGCCCATGCGTCTTTGACCACTTCTCCGTCGATTTCGACTCGAGTTTTGTCTTCCTTGCCCGTGATTTTCTTGACTGTCGCTTTGTGGACCTTGGTGGCGGCTTCCCTTGCATCTTGGACTTCGTTCTTCTTTTTGAGGTTTTGGATCTCTCTTGCGATGGTTTTGACCATGTTTCCGAGTGGTTCCTTCATCTCTTTGTACATCTCGTTGTACCTTTTGAGGCCTTTCTTGTCCTTTCGGAAGTCCCGGTTTGTCAGCTTGTTGGTTTCCCCTCTCGGGTATGCCTTTAGCATTCTGACTGCCCAGGAATTCCATCTGCGAAATTTGCGTAGTTCCGCATTGATGGCGTTCCTTCTGAGGTTGTCCGATGTCTTTACTGGTCTCGCATCTGCCACTGCTTTGACCACTGCGTATATGGCGCATGTTGTTCTCAGGACTTTCGTGCTAAGATCCTCAGTTGGGCCCGTATTCTCGACGAGCTTCTTGATCATTTGTGAGATTTCGTACCTCTTCTCGGGCTTCAAATTCTTCAGCATGGGTAACGGTTCTCGCCATTTTTCCGGATCCATGTGTAGATATATTTGTTCTGCCTTGTTGAAGACGGGATCTTGGTCTTGCTCCTGATCCCTCTGCTGTCCTTCGTTCTCTCCTGGTGCCTCGTCTGCTGCCCCATCGCCTTCCATCTGACCCTGGGATTGATCTCGTTCCTGTTGCGTCGAGTTAGTCTTTCCCCTGATCATTAGGTTGTATTTGTTCTTGATGGCGTTCTCTGATCTCGGGGTCTTGCCAACTTCGGCCCATCTTCTCTGAATCACCGCTAGTTTGGGCTCATCGGTTTCTTCGGCTTCCTCGATCAGTCTGAGCATACTCGCCTCTTCTTCTGCCGTCCATCTACGTCTCTTGGGGGTACTCTCCCCTGGCTCATGTTGTTCTTCTTCGGCTTCGTCTTCTCCATGGCGTTGTCGCTTCATCCCTGGGGCTTCTCTGCTTTTCGGATTCTGGATCAACGCGGGCCGCTTTTCACCGAGCTTGGTTTCGAGATCGTGTATACTAGTTGACGGTTTTCCTGAAAAGTTTTTAATTATTATTACCTTTCCATTACTCATCCGTTTGGTTCACGCCCTCTTCCCCACGCGCCACATATTTCACGTATTACATCAACATCAGCGAACTTGAGGGATGTTCCACGCTTCCTAAGGGTTTTTCAATGACTATTCGCGGATAGTGTATGATCGTTTGTACGATAACCAAGGTTTTCCCAGTTCCGCCATCATCCCCTATTTATGCTTAGATGATAGTAGACCTTTCGGGCGGTATACCAGCGTACAGTCTTGTTTCATCTGCCTTTTGGTTTTGGCTTTTTTAAGACATGTACTACCTCTCATCCTGAGGTGGTACCCAGTCAAGTGGTTAGCTTGACTTTAAACAGTCCTGGCTTGGTCTTGATCCAGTTCCTTCTTTTCTTTTTATTAAAAAAATTTTTCCTTCTTCCCGGGTTCGAACCCGGCTTCTCTATTTTCTTTCACTCGAGCGCCTTATCTTATTGCGCCATGCTTGCTTGTTACTCGGTCGCTACTCTTTTGGGTTTGCCTTGTTTTTGTTTCTTCTCTGCTTGCCTTCGTTTTTCACGGCGGGACCAAGGTCTGACTAGAGCGCGCGCCCGGACGAATCGGCCTGCCCCCTTGCAAAAAAGGCCCAAAAAAGCGAATTTCGTTCAAAGTTTCCCCACGTAATTGAAAAAAATGATTGATACCAAAAAGATATATTTTATGAAAGCCAACATCCATTGGAACATTTAAAGAAGACCGAATTGTTCAAAAAATTTTTTTGTTAAATTATGACAAATTTACCAAAATTGGTCGAAAATTGGGGTTTTGTTTAGAAATTTTCATGAATTCGCACTCAAATCGCTCGAAAAAATTCTGAGGGATGCATGTGATGTTAATGCTTGAAGCCGTATATATGGATTTATCAATTTCGTTCTTAAACTCGTTATGTATATATAACATAAAAATGTCGAAAATAAAGTCGCTTCAGTCCGGTTTAGAAAAAAAGCCGCTATGAGCTCTAACAAGGGAAGTACTTATACTAGTTGAAACGGATTTGGATGGGACAAAAAACTTAGATAGTACTCCCATATCTAAGACTTTTCCCCAAATATTAGCTGCTATTGCGCCCTGAGGGTCGAGAAAAATGCCGTCAAAGTTCGAAGATTTGAATTTTCGGAGGGCCATAACTTTTTTTAAAATTGGCCGATTGCTACGCCGTTTAGAGGGTAGTTAGACCCTATTAGGGCCTACAAATCCTGAAAAAATCAAATTGATCCGAGGATACAGGTTGGAGTTATGAGACTTTGAAATTCATGAATTTTTGAACGACCATAACTCAAAGGTGTAACGTCTGATCAATTTAAATTTTTCAGGATTTGTAGGCCCTAATAGGGTCTAACTACCCTCCAAACGGCGTAGCAATCGGCCAATTTAAAAAAAAGTTATGGCCCTCCGAAAATTCAAATTTTCGAACTTTGACGGCATTTTTCTCGGCCCTCAGGGCGTAATAGCAGCTAATATTTTGGGAAAAGTCTTATATATGGGAGTACTATCTAAGTTTTTTGTCCCATCCAAATCCGTTTCAACTAGTATAAGTACTTCCCTTGTAAATGTTTTGATTTTTTCGTTAGGTAGGTAAAAGAACCTGCTGCATCCATTCCTACATATAAAATTTTGATTAAGTGCCATTTGACGCTGTTTTTTGTAATTGAGCGCGCACCACCCGGAAAGCAGGGCTCCCGCGGCGGGGGGCGGGGGTGCGAGAAAAGAACAGCGCATGCGCCCAGTGCAAACGCGCGCGAAGGGCGGAATAGACCCAGTCGGAGAAAACGGGCTTGTGGTCTCGCCGTGTTTTGGCCTTTCCTGTCTTCTCTCCTTGGCGTTCTGTCCTCTTTCGCTGTTTTTGGTCTTTTGTCCCCAACGCCAACGACTCGCGTTCCTATCCTTCCTTCTTCTCGTCCTTCATTCACTTCTTCTTTCTTGCTGCCGACTGGTTGGCTCTTCCCAGTTTCCCCTTCTGTTTTCTTCTGATGATCTGCTGAATCCCTTTTTGTCATGAATCCTTGTGTGTCTTTTGGATTCTTGTTTTCCCTTGTCCTCTCTCGGTATTTCCTGTTCGTGTTTCTTCATTTCCGGGATTCGCTTGCTCTTGTTTTTGATTTGTCATCATTTTTCCGTTTTGCTTTTTCAGCTCATCTCAAATAATGTCCAAGCCAGTCGTCCAGGTTACTACCCCCAGCTATGCTGCTTCTGCCGTTGCCCCCCGAGGTCGTGGTGCCCCCGCTCCAAACGTAAGGCCGCGCCCTCTTCACCGGTCTCTAAGCGGCCAAAGCCATGAGCTTCCTTTTGTAACTAATTTCTTACTTTCCTTAGCCTTGAATTGTGCTTTGTACTCATGAGAATATTAATATTTAACGTGCCCTAAGGCAATTTGTATATGATAAAACTATCTTCCCGATTTGTGTATCCTTTGATATCCTCAACAGCCCTTCCTTTTACAGGGTGCCTGTGTAGTATTCAAATATTACATTCTTCAAATACTTTCTATTCCTTTGTTTTAACCTCCCAAACTCTACCCAAGTGTGACGGTTCCACCGGCTCGGCCAGTGGAACCGAGGGCGCATGCCATTCTCGGGCGTAGCCCTAGAGAAACAGGTTGAAACCTGTCTCAAGGCACCGCCCCCGCATTCTTGAGGTGTCCTTATAAGGGACCCTCGAATAGTCTAATGCATGTTCTCCACCTTTGACATTCTCTTGGTATCAGTAAAGAAGTATAATAAAGGTGAATCTCTCAGTCGGCGTAACTAGGAGCGGGTTAGGCCTTAGGGCCGAATGGGAACTTAGTAGGACTGGGGACGTGAAATGCACGTAATCTACATGGAGGTCCCACTCCATAAGTTTCCCGCCCCGACCCCCTGGTGCGCCGACCCTACCCACTATACCACCCGCAGTGTCTCTTTTTTGGACTGGTTGCGATGAAGTGACAAGGTTCAGGTAGCCATAAATTAAATAACCCTTTGTTTGAGTAGCCCCTTCTGACTGTTTCTTGCGCGCGGAACAGTGAATCCTTTACCGGGACCAAATCATCGACAAACAGATGCGTACACCGTATTTTTGTTCCCCCCTCCCCCTTTTTGTTTTGTTTTTGTGGGAACGCCCTCCTGTAACCCCTCGAAAACAGACTCCACGAGTGACCATGTTCGAGTCGGGAGTAGAAGGCAGAGATGGAGGCATGTAAAGTGAGGAACCGTAGAACAGTTCCCACGCCGAAGGTAACGCACGTATTGTAAGCCTTATTTTTTTCTAGTGCCGTGCTGGGTTAGTAGCGTTTTTTATTGTGGGTTTGTACTGTTTGACCTTCCTCGGGACGCTTTGTCATACTTATGTATTTATATGTAATAGTTGACAAAATCCCACCTTTTTTTGCGGGCCTTCTAAGACGAACACTGAAAAAGTAACGAAATCACCACCTAAAAGGCGACTGACCCGTGGAGTTACAAAACCGTAACGAATTCATCACTTAGAATTCAGTACTTTTTGAAGTAACATTTTATTTTAGTAACAAATTCATTATTTTTAGAGTAACGTTGTCATTACCAAAATAGAATCCACGTTTTCGTTACTATTTTTTTTCAGTAAAGCATAACCAAGACTGGGCCAGGACTGGCTCTTTGCCAGACCAATACGACCCGTTTTGATGTTTGCTAGGACCGACTCGGGCTTGCCCAGGTCATTAGGTCCTAATCATTTTTTACCATCTAATTTTCGTCCATAAGAGGCCTTATAACACGTACAGACCCGGAGGCGGACCCAAAAGTCCGACCTCCGAACGGGACAAGAGAGGGGTTACTTGTAACTCTTTGAGGACACCTCTTGTACACTCGTAAACAACATGTGAGGGTTACGTTACGCAGTGCGTTAACGGTGAACAATCACGTTTTCGAGCGTAAAACCGACGGTCAACTTTTGGGAGTATTTTTCTTTTTTTGGTCCATCTCGTTACAACGATACATAGTTTCTTCGGTTGCCAGCCCCCACCCGTTTTTTTATATACGGAGAATGCACTAGCGACGTATTGCAGTCTGTTTGGTAAGCCCCCGGGTATCTGCAGCCTCACCGAATGAGTTACTATCGGTAACAGGTCAAGTATAGGATTCTTCCTTCTTACTTTCTTTTTTCTACCTCACCCATGTCTTCTAATCTAACCGAGTCCGAAAAGAATGAGTATTTGTCCTTTTGAGCGTGTTACATTGGGACACCGTACAGTTCATCCGAAACCGTAACGGTCGGACCATTGACAGCCCGCGAAACGTCACCTCGCGGAACACGAGAACGCAGGAGTCGATGTCGTAGCCATGTGTGCCATCGGCAAACGCGACAAAAGACGACTCGTCCGACCCACGCCATCACAAAAGGATAAATTTTTTTTAAATAAACTTAAGTTTTTAAAAAAAAAAAATTTTTTTTTACGAAACTGTTTTCAACTTCGAAAAGAGATAAAAACGTTGTCACGCTTTGTTACCGACATGCTACTTTTGTTTTTGTGCATTTTACATCTACATATGACACTCGTTTAGCTTTTGCAAATTCCTTTTTGCGCTCCTTTTTAAGAAAATCACCTTATCCTGGCGTAGATGCTTTTATGTATCAATCGCGACGCGCTACCCATCGACAAAATTTATGGTAGGATTGGTTTCAGACATCCCCATATCTACTCAGTCGATTGATACGCCGCTCTCACGCTTGAAGCACGCACTACTAATAATAGCTTTCGCTAATAAAACATAATTGCACTCTTGCGGATCCACAAATTTCTATCTAAACAGGAAAGTCAATTGGACAAGTCCTTACCAGTCACAGTGGATTATTGGCTAAACTAACCATCTAACACCACCCAGGAAAGTTTAAACGGAGCCGAATATGAACGAGCAACAAGCCCAAGCCTTCATTAAGGCCCTTGGTCAGATCAACAACGGAATAAGTGTGTCTGATCTACCGAAATACCATGGTAGACAAGATGAAAAGTCATTTATGGACGTCATAGAAGAAATTAACGCTATCTTCAATCTTCATGGCATCACCAAGGATGTTGACCGCGCCGCGAAACTGATGGCAGTCATGCGCGGCCCTGCGTTGAAAACGTTCCAAGACGTTTACAACTCATGGACAACTCAACGGACAGCTGAGAAAAACGAAGAGCGGAAACCATCTTACGACGTCTTGGTCACCAACCTGGCAATACAATTCCGTGCCCCAGGAACCGCGAACACTTTTCGTCACCGGTTCAGCACCCGCCGCAAGCTGCCGACAGAGTCTATTGAAGAATTCGCCAAGCAACTAGAAAAATTGGCACTTCAAGCCTACACCGCAGCCGACGGGTTTACTGATCCTCTTCGCGAGAAAATTTTGGTACCGCAGTTCATTCAGGGACTGCCAATTGAAATACGAACGCATCTTCTTCGATGTGCCAACATCAGCACTATGAAAGAGGCCGTTGCGAAAGCCTTGCTTGAGGAAGACATTCAAATAGAAGTCAACCCGATATCTACGGACGCATTAATTGCCGCCTTAAACGGCAACAACGACAGCGACGATGGCAATGGCGACTGCGACGATGGCGACTGCGACGACAGTGACGATGGCGACTGCGACGACATCGACGATGGCGACTGCGACGACATCGACGATGGCGACTACGACGACAGTGACGATGACGACTACGACGACAGTGACGATGACGACTACGACGACAGCGACAACAACAACAGCGACGACATCAATAGCGACGACAACAACAGTGACGGAGGCAGCAATACTGGCCACTCCAACAAAACCTGGAATGAAGTGAATTCCTTGCTGATGATCGCAATGATTTTTGGCTTAATCAACATCACCTCAGCAGGTACAGCAATTGCAGCTCCGTTACCTGGACACTTGGAAGCTGATGTAATGCTGTTTTCTACCTACAAGTTATGCACTTCCCCCTTTATCAACACCTCCGACAACAAGTGTATGAAAACCACAGGAGCGGTTTTGTTCCTGAAGGTTAGCGAGGAAAAGGCAAATCAGTCAGCTTATGCCTTTCACTGGAAGACTCCGGCCGAAACACTAAAGCAGCAGACTGTAACATCACAACCAGACATGGATTTTATTTTCGGCAACCAACATTACACGACAACTTCCACCAACGTTCCGATTCTAAACTAGCACGTAGACATTTGATCAGCAATTGCGGTGCGCAGTTGGTTTTCTTTATTCTAATAATTTGTGTTTAGATTTTTATTAGTTCTGTGTCTATCTTTTTGTTTCCCTTTGTTGTGTCTTTGATCTGCATCGCCTGAAGAAGAGAGCACATGAGTCATGGTCAAGCCATCATCCACCCGAAATCGTCCGCCACCTACATCTCCACAACTTCTGGTCTGCAACCTTAAAACTGCAGTCATCAATACCGTCACCGCGGATACGTCAATGTTTTCCGAGTCGACTTTAATCATGAAAGAGACGGACGGCTGCAACAATCGTTGAACAACAGATAAACCAAGTGAACATCACCGATCCCGATACGACAACTTCAGCAGTCAACTCCGAAATGGTTCATTAAAACCAACATACTGGAACACTACCCGGTTCTCATCATGAAAAAGTTAAATACCACATCGACGGACGACTCCGACGACGCCGCTACCTTGACGACAATAACCACCCACATTGGCACTAAGTATGGAGACAACGGCATGCTCGGACTCACGCTCCTTCTTCCTTCGGCGCAGATCATATCGTTCTTCTCAACGGATTGTAAAAGTTTCATTTTCAAGTAATAATGCTTCTAAACTTTAAAGTTGACGTAATGCTCTCTAATCCCCCTACCTTTTCATTTTCACTTAGAAGATTGTGTTTGAAATGGCGAGGACGCCATTTACGGTGGTCCGGCCAGATGTAGTATTCAAATATTACATTCTTCAAATACTTTCTATTCCTTTGTTTTAACCTCCCAAACTCTACCCAAGTGTGACGGTTCCACCGGCTCGGCCAGTGGAACCGAGGGCGCATGCCATTCTCGGGCGTAGCCCTAGAGAAACAGGTTGAAACCTGTCTCAAGGCACCGCCCCCGCATTCTTGAGGTGTCCTTATAAGGGACCCTCGAATAGTCTAATGCATGTTCTCCACCTTTGACATTCTCTTGGTATCAGTAAAGAAGTATAATAAAGGTGAATCTCTCAGTCGGCGTAACTAGGAGCGGGTTAGGCCTTAGGGCCGAATGGGAACTTAGTAGGACTGGGGACGTGAAATGCACGTAATCTACACCTGTTCTTCTAAGTTCCTGGCGAGTCAGCATCTTAGGTTTTGTACGCCACCCTTGCATTTTTCATCGATGACTACCCAACCAAGTAGCCCTCGTGCTTTCAGGGTGGT
This sequence comes from Panagrellus sp. LJ2284, assembly GCA_024447225.1. Taxonomy (NCBI): domain Eukaryota; kingdom Metazoa; phylum Nematoda; class Chromadorea; order Rhabditida; family Panagrolaimidae; genus Panagrellus; species Panagrellus sp. LJ2284. Next base: position 5,494,505 of record JAMRYC010000001.1, on the reverse strand, counting down.
CAGCTTGTTTCTCACTTAGTGGTTTCAAGCTTTTGCTCCATCTGTTTTGGGTTTTTGAGTGTTTTTCCGTTTTGCCCGAACGGTAATAGCAAGAGTTGTTCAACAACCGAATTCAAGAGGCGAGGTTTTCGACGCTTCCTTGCGGAGGTCTTTTTCGTATCCCTATCGCACCATCCCCAGTTTTACTTGGGTTTAGTCTAAGCTATTACAGCACCCCTTCCATATGTGGTTACAGACATCCCACTTATGGTTTGACACCCGGCGTTATGTGTCTTCCGAATCTAGAACACAAACCTGCATTTGTGCGTACGGTTCACACTATTTCCCCCCGAATTTATGATCAGTTTTAACTGTTTCTACAGTAACCAGCCAATGCTGCCTGCCTCACGACGACTGTTACAGCAAGATCGGCAAATACGGGTCAACGATGACCCATGCCGTATGTGATATCAAATTCAAGTATTGCAACAACCAAAAATCGGGATGCGTCGACAGAGCGTCAAAGGCATCCTTTCCAACCATCGGCTTCTTGCCGTCTTGAAGACAAACGTAAGCCAGAAGCTCCTTGGCGCCAGTGTAACCTTTGGACGCCTGAATCTGGACACGGTTGTCGGTAGTGAATGTCAAGATGGTCTGGGGCGGGGGCAGTTCTTTCGGCAAAGTAGCGGTTGAGCCATCTCGCTCGACTTCATCATCCTCAGAAACATCAACTGTGTCGACTGGATGCTTCTTGGCCGCCTTCCGTCGAGCTTCTTTCTTTCTCTGGCATTTGCTTTTGCGGAGTTTGAGTTTGGGAGAAGCCAGCTTATCATCAGACATGTCCTCGAGCAACTGTCGCACCGTAACGATCGATTCCAACATAAGCTGGTGGAAGTTCATCGGCACAGTCGATTTATTGATGCCCAGTTGTTCGGAGATGAGCTTGATCAGAGCGTTAGAATCTGGGTCCACATCGACAGCTGGATTCGGTTCATCCTGCAATAGAATACAGTAAAGAAACTAATAACGCCAAGTTGGACGACTTACGGGTTTGTAGACGGACGCAGTTCGAAGGGTGACTTCAGGGATTCGCGTTTCGTCAACAAGAACCGTAACAGCAACCTTCCGGAACGCCTTCTTTTTGAACTGCAGTGTTTTGATATGGCTTTTGGCTTGGATGTCGCCGTCATCGGAACAGGCAAACACCTGTAAAAACGATAATTAGAAAGCTTATGATGTCAAAAGTTAGACTTACCACCACCTCCATGGCATCACCGACGTCGAACTCTTTTTGTTGCCCAAATGGAAGCACTTGGTCGGTGAAGTCCATTACTTCGACTTTGTCACCGAACTCAATGGACAGATTTGGCGTTGATAAGGCTTTCGGAGGCTGGGCTTTCGGGGTCTTGACAGTGACTTTGACGTCGTCTTCGCCTTGGTTGGAGCCAATCGTCGTCAGCTTGACTTCTGGGAGGAGGGTTTTGTCGACTTCGACGGTGACCAAAACCTTTCGAGGCATCGACTTTCCAAAGGTGAAAGTTTTGAGCAACGCGGGGCCAGTTTTGTCATTGGGCAAGGTACCTCGGACCTGGAAAGGGCATTCGAAATTATAGTGAATTCATAAATAAGTCGAACATAAACCTACTTTAACGATGGTCGAAGACCCAACATCAATCTCCTTCGTCACGGTGAACGGGGCAATCTTGCCAGCCAACGGAATGGTCACATTTTCCGTGCCGAAAACGACGCTCAAAACGACGTCACAATACGGCAAGACGATCTTACAGCCGAGGATAATCGGCTGAAGTTGCATGAGCATTTTGAAGATACCCGGCGGCGTAGCTGCGGCCACGTCTTCTCCATACTGTTGAACGTAGACTTGTTCGATGTCGGGATACTTCATGAACGACCATTGCTTGTTTCTGCCACGGAAGGTCTCAAGAACGCCAGCTTTTCGATCCTTCAAGAACTTCTTGTCGCACAGGACGACATCCTTCACGTTGGGGTACTTTTGAAGTGCTTCCGGAACTGTCAGATTCTGAAAACACGAACATTCAATGAGATAAAACAAAAAGATAAACAAAACTGACGTCGACAATGACTTTCCATCCATCTTCACACTTCTCGATCGCGTGAACCTTGCAATCTTCGAGCTGCAAGTTGTCTTCCAAGCCTGTAACAACCAAAGCCATCCCCTTCAACGGCAGGTGTCGTCCTTCTTCGACGTAGATGAGGGCGCATGACAAAGTCAGGCTCAGCGGGCTGATTCCTTGGATGTTCTTGAACCCAGCATGTCGGAGGGCATTCACGAGATGAAGCCGCTCTTCCATCGACGGCGGATAATGGACGAAAGCAGTCCCAATCTTCGAGAGCGGGATAGTTTTGAGCAGGCCATTGATGACGGCTTCAAAGGTGGGCGCGTTTTTGATCTCGGCGTGACGCTTGGATTGGAGGACGAAGAAGCCGCGATTTCCGGGTCCGAAAAGGGCGTTGACATGCATCGTAGGGATATCCGGAGATGGACGGCCTCGTTGATATTCGGATTGCAGGATTTTGAATAAAATGTCATCGTCCATTGCGACGGGCGGCCTGAAAGCTAACTGATGATAGAATGTCTAATTTTAAGGCGGTATGGCTTCACGATCACGTAAAAATCACGGTAAGAGCTCTGCCTCGTCATACACGTCAATGGGGAAGGGAACTGATGGAAGCTAGAAGTTGAAATGGAGACGAAAAGTCGAGATTGAAATTGAAAAAGAGGACGAACCGATTGGCTCGATTGCGCGAAAACGCGTGATGGCATTGCGCACAGAATGCCAATGCGCGGAAAAAGTAAAACGCGAACCGCCAAATGAATGGCGCAGTCAATTTCACTTTCTTTTGTTAAAATTTGTTGTTTTTCTATTAACATAAATGCAAATTTAAACCTTTTATTGAAACTTTTGTCAAAGGATCTCCCATGCGTGTTTTATCCGCGACCTCGTTTTTTGCCGACTTCCACCAAGTCACTGAACACATAATCAAAGATGTCCGACGAATTACCAACGCCAATAATGTCCAAAGAGGACCTTGACAAGTTTAAAGGTTAGTTTTGTGCCATACTTTAATGTGCTAAGACAACCAATTCATTTTAGCGTTGATCGAAGTACTTGAGAACCCTGATTCGGAGCCCATCGTCTTCGAAGCTTTGTATTTTGCCATTCTCGTGATTCAATGCGTCGTCTGTTTTGTCATGACGCATCTATTGCGCATGGGCATCTTTGATAAACTGTTGTTTCGACCGAAATGTATCGTTCCGCCGTTCTCGTGGATGTTTGAGGAGCCTGAGCTGGACTATTTGGCTGACCTTCCGCCTCCGCCTGAGAAGTCAAAGAATGAAGACTGACCACAGTTTGCACTTTTTTGTTTTTTTAAGAATCTGACTTTTTATTTTTGATGTTTGATGAAAGTTTCGGGTGTTTGAACGAGCTGGGTTGACTATGGCGTGAAGCACTTCCGCGCGAAAGGTTTAGAAAAATGGGGGGACGCTCCAAACTCGTGACTGTCGTTTCGCGCAAAACCGGGCGTTTTGTGTCTAATGCCAACAGGAACTTGCGCTGCTTTTCCAAAAAAACGAATCGACGTGACATCTGTTTATCATCAACTGTTTGTTCACGCCTTTTCTGTCTAGTAATTGCCTCTGATGCCGCCCTCTGTTGATTACACGATATCGAAAACCATTACGCGCGCGTCCTTTACGTATTATCGTGAAACATCACACGGCCGCCCCGGTTCGACAGCCCCGCTTTAAAATCATCACTCTCGGCCATTTTTCTGTATTACTCCCTCACATCAGCCCTTCTACATTTGTCACGGGATCAGGTCTAGCCTCCCAGGAATCCTCCTCCTTTTCCTTGCCGGCAGCTTTGGTGGGAGTCTTGACGGGCGTCTTGGAAGCAACCTTGGCCTTCGGGGAACCGGACATGGTTGATCTGAAGTCGATGGAGAGACGTCGGGGATAAGATTGGATTAGGTTAGTGATGCCATGGTGTACTTCCGTGCAATAGGTCTAGAAAGCCCTTCGGTCTAGCTTCGGTCAGCACGCGTCTACTTGTGGTTTTTATCATTCCGTGCAGTCATCTTTTCTTTCGCTATTGTTGCATTTCCCCTGCGTTTACTAACTGTCTATACTTACAGCTCAAGTCCAACGACCAACCATGCCATACCCGATTGCCAAACTCGCCTATGGCCTTCGTCGTCGTCTCGCCGAACTTGCAACTCCAGTGGAACGCTATAAACTTCAAGTCGCCGCCAATGCTGTCTCAATCTGCCCTCCCGAAAGACAACTTGTTGATGTGTCGTCCAAAATGGTCTACCTTCTTACGAATAAGCCAGACCTTGCCGAAGTACAGGTGTCGTTCGACGACGGAGACGATTGCGAGTTGGCGAATGTGGACGACCAGTCACTCTTGGCCTGCGGCCATCTTAACATTAACGACATTGTTGACTTCTCAATCCCCATGGCGCCGCAGGTTCTCGACAACATTTTGTACCACATCCGGGAAATTTGGTTTCATGCTTGCACCTATTCAGCGGACTTTTTCAAAGGTCTTTCGACAAAACTTGACGTCAAAGACGTGCGTTCCATCATCCTCAATGGCACCGAAAAGTTCTCATATTTTGCCGAGACGTTCCGCGCCCTACCAAAACTGAACGAGTTGATCCTTTATTCGCCTCCTTCCGAAACCTGGATAATCGACATTATGTCATCTCAACGTAGCCGACTGAATGCTTTGTGTTTTGTTACCGCTTTGGATAATGTCTCGATTAACATCCATTTGCTTGTCATATTTTTGAGAGTAAGTCCTTTGTGTTATTTCCCTTCAAGTGTAACTGCCTAACCATTTCTTTTTCAGATGCAACACCCAAGATTCAGCCTCGACATCTGCGCAGATGGCTCATCCGAAGAAGCCTTATGCAAGTTTACAGGCTGTCTACTTCAAAGACTAGTCCCTTGGCTTGACCCTGACATTCGTTCTCCGCCGTTTCCCCATGTCACTGTCTATCTCCTTCATGAACGTTTTACGTTTTACTTGCCACCGTTTTACGGTTTGTGCCTCTAACTTCACGCATTGGTCAACACTATCACCCTTTTTTGTAATAACCTTCATACTTTTTGCTTACCACTGTATCCGCGACGTTTACACAGTATACCCAGATCAGGGAATTTGGCTTTATCAATAAACAACTTTGTTACTTATTATTAGCGGCGAAACAAACACATGTGAAACAATAAGCACTAGTCACAATTGCGAAGATCAAACAAAAGAAAGTCAAAGGGGGGAAATAATAACTTAAGATTACTGTAGACCCGTGAAACGATGAATAAGTTATTCGAATTCATCCAGTTTGAGGAGCATTTGTGCATTTTAGCTGCGTATTGTCGCGCCGCATAACAATAAGCCTAAAAACTGGTCGTTTTTATCGCCATTTTCCGACGTGGGTCTCGCCATAATGGGTGATAACATTTATTTGCTATTGTACGCTTCTTTTGCCCTGGCATGATGTCGCATACGGAGTTTTGTTCTTACGTCATGCAAAAATGAACAAATAGCATTTACCAAAAACCTTCAAAACTCAAGTTTACGACAGCCGTTTCGCGCCAATGGGGCGTTGTGGGCCCAATGCCAACGCAAAATTTTGCTGTTTTCCTAAATCCAAATCGTCACAATTAGAGTTTTATCAGCTGTTTCTTCACGTCTGTCGACACTTGCGCCTTGTAAATGCTTTTGATCTTGCTTTCTGTTGATTCTACGACATCGAAATGCCATCTCGCGCGCGTTTTTAACGTTTTTCCGTGGAAAAACGAGTGATCGCCCCCAGGTTTCGACAGGCCTACTTTGAAATTATCAGTTTTGGCTATTTTTCTATATTCCTCCCTCGGGCCCTTTTTTTCTGTTTACATAACGTTGGATAAGGTTCAGGTTAATGGTGGCGTCGTGTATTTCCGTGCAGTAGGTCTAGAAAGACATTTGGTGTATTTTGTCGGCGGCATGCGTTCCCGTGTGGTTTTTACCTGTATTTTATTTTCTTATTTTCATCTTTGGTGTAGGTCATGGGCAAGGCCTCAACAAACGGTAATTCCAAAGCCGGGGATGCGAAGCCGGGAGCGTTGATCGGTTTGTTTTTCGACTGCTCTGTTTTGCGAGATTTTATATATAAATTTTCAGGAAACGTGAAGCCCAACCCCGACGAATTCCTCAAAGTGCATGTCCAAGGTCGACCTGATCCGTTGTTCTTGCCGTTTTTCTCAAATAAGAATGTTCGGTTCAAGGATTTGCGTGCAAAGTTGCCCAGAGCGAGTTGCTTGATTTTGACGTGAGTTTTGAGTGCTTTACAATGTCTTTTAACGCTGATTTATTTACAGGAAGAACGGTAAAACCCAAATGTGCGACGTGAAGAATGGGATGATCTTGGAGCCGGATGTTGGGTGGGACAGTGGACGAGTTTGGGCTGTTGGTAAGTTTATTTCTGCAATTTGCAAATGTTTTTACTTTTTTTTTGGTTTCAGTCGAACTGAAAGCCTCCGAACTCGACAAAGCCAGCCGTCCCTCTGAAGCCGACAAAGCCATCCGTCAGCGGAACAAACTTCTGGCCCAACTTCTCCCTGCAAATCGCTTCCCAATGCATTTGAATCTAGTTTGGAAGCCCTTCAATGTTTCGTGCTGGGAAGAGCTGTTTGCCTCGCCACGGTTTTCGGCGTGGATGCAGTGTAATGTGGCCAAGTTTATCCAGTATCGAAGTAGGTTTTTAGACCGTTTTGATTGGAAATAATGTGTTTCTTTACAGACGGCGTGGTCCAGCTGTTCACACAGATTATCATCCGTCAAGGCCCCGACGGATTCGACTGCTTCACTATGTTTCGGATCAGTGAAGGCGACCGTCGTATTTGTGACGTTTTGAAGGAGCAGCTGAAGGATTCGCGACATTGCATATGCTGTGATAAGGCCCTTCCGAATTCGTTTGAAGCGTTGCGGCATTACTTTGATCTGGAACATGCCATTCGGGTTGGTTTTTGTCTTTTTTGACTAGCTTGAGGTTCATTTTGGGTTTTCAGAGTCGCAAGGTGTTCGATGAGCCGGTCTATGTGTCTGCCATTCTGGAATCGGCCCGAGAGCACGGAATGTTTCTTCCTATTCAAGTGTTCGAGACAGACACTGATAACGACACAAGTGCTGTTTCGAAGAAGAAGAAGAAAAGTCGGTCCACAGCGGAGTCCTCATCGTCCGAGGCATTGAAGCCGGTAAAAATCGAAATCGTCCATGTAATTTCGCCGCCACCATCGCCAAAGACTAATTCGAACTCGTTGGTGGCCTCAAATTCGTCTTCCTTTAGGGCGCCATCGCCGTTCGTCGAACCTGTGGAGGCTGAAACGCATCGGGAACCGACAATTTCGCCGCCACCAGCACTTCAGACAGCTCAATTTCGTCCTCAAACCGCACCGTTGCCGCTTCAAGCCATCAATCAACCCGTCAATGAACAGCAACGACCTCCAGTTTATCTACATGGCTTCAATGGATATGCTCCGACGATGCAGCCGCCATTCGTGCCTGTCAATCATGGTTACGGTATGAATCCGAATGCGCTTGCGGTCAATCCACTGGGCCACAATGTCAACTACGGCCGCCACCCGAACTCGATTCATCAGATACCGGACATGACTTTACCACCACCATCCGTCACTGGATTCTTTTTTGCCCCTCCCGCATCTGGATCAGGACAATCGAACGGCATTTCCCGAACGATGCGTGAAGCCGTTGTTCCGTCTGCTCCATCGGCCTATCCGCCAGAACGTGTGCATCCGCGTCAGGACAGCTACGAACCCCAGCCGTCAAGACCTTCTCGTCGACACCAAGGTTGTGAAGCCGCCAAAGCTGCGCCTACCCAACCGATTCGACCTGCGAAACGTGGCAATTCGCGAAATGCCAATTACGAACCGCTGCCAACTGCTTCAAAGGGCCCTGCGACGGTTCAAGCTCCTCGTCCTATCAAGGTGCCCAAGCGCACCCAAGGTAATGCCAACTTCGAGCCGATTCCTGCTTCCGTTGCCAAAATGCAGGCTCCACCGGATGATTCTGTTGATCACCCTGCACTGGCTACTCCGCCGCCTGCAAAGAAGTCAAAGCGCGCCACTGAGAATGTCAATTTGGAACCGATTCCGGCGTCAACTTCCAAAGTGGCTGCACCAATCAAAGTCAAATCTCCACCACCTCGAGGCAACCACATCATTTTCTCATCCGACGACGATTCCGATGTTTCGCTTACTCCGCAACCGAGCGCTGCATCCCGTCCCGGATTGCAGAAAGGCATGTCTAACGCGTCGCCTGAATCGTCCGACGACGAAGAAGATACACCACTTCCGCAACCGCCCAAAGCATCCCTATCTGGTCGGAAGCAAGTCGAGTCTAAATCGTCCGCCGACCTAAAACAAGTGGTGCCACAACCGAACACGGCATCTCGCCCCGGATGGAAGAAAGTCATGTCTTCATCGTCGTCTGAATCGTCCGACGACGAAGTTACGCCACCTCCGCAACCGCCCAAAGCATCCCAACCTGGTCGGAAGCAAGTCGAGTCTGAATCGTCCCACGACGCCGCACAAATGGTGCCACAACCGAACACGGCATCCCGTCCCGGATGGAAGAAAGTCTTGTCTTCATCGTCGTCTGAATCGTCCGACAGTGAAGATCCGCCCGTTTTGAATCAGCAGCGTTCGGAACCAAGGAAGGCGCCACAACCAGCACCACCACCAGCGAAGCGCGTCAAAGTTACGGCGCAATCTCCGAAGCCACCACCGCCTCAAAAGTCCCGAACGACTTCTGCGTCTGCGACAGCGACACCACCCTCCGCAAAGAAGAAGACTGCTCCAAAGTCGAAGCGGAAGTCCAAAGATCCGCCTCCAGTCGTCGACGTGTCATCCGATTCGGAAGCCCCAGAAGCCAGTGTTCCTGAAACGGGAACGAAGCAACCTACGACGCGGCGTGAGATGGAGCCATATGTGGATTTTACTCCGGAGTACAAAGTCGATCTAACGACCAGATTGGTTACGATGGATGGCCTTCTGGGGTACTTCAAGGTTACTACTGAAGCTGCCCTGTTCAAGCTGCCGGCGTTCCGATTGCCAGTCATGATTCCCGAGTTACAGGAGTTCTTTGATTATCGTAGTAAGTTTTCCATCTGCTGTTTTTAAACTGGCTTATTGATACTTTTCTTCCAGGCTTTCTCCTTCGATGCGCCCGCTTATTCCTCACCAGACAAAGCCGCGATTTCCCGGTCGTTTTCTACATGTTCAAGGCCCTGAAGACAAACAACATCTACTTGGCCGACATTGATCGATCTTATGCCAGGAACTGCACAAAGTGCGACAATGCGCCGCTTACTTTGAACCATCTCTTTGACAAGGGGCACCTGATGATGGTGAGTCGTTTCCTTTTGCCTACTTGTCATAAAAAGCTAAAACTTGATTTGTTTCAGTTTCAAAGGTACAGATTGGATGAGATCCAAATCGGCATCGACTACATCCGTGATCAGCTCCGAAACGCCACCGGCTGCAACCGTGGGGATTACGACATTGAGCCAGGCAATTCAGCGTTTCTTCACTTGCTGCACATTTATCAAGCTTCGACGATCGATGAGTTGTGCTTGAAGCCGAGTTTCCGCAGCTCTTTGCTACCGGTGGAGGAAGTCAAGCAGTTTCAAGGTGAGTTTGGACATTGTTTTCTTGTTTTCCAATGGTTAGTAACCAAAAAGTTGTGTTTCAGCCCAGATCATCCAAGCCATCGTCAACACAAACAGCCCCAAGTTGCCGTTCATCGTACTCCCAACCTTTTCCATCGACAAGCTGATCTTTCTGCGCGACCATCTCACTTCAAATCAGCCTCTACAAGTGCGTTGCGACGAGGAGGAAACTCCACGGTGTCGTTGTGGCAAGGGAGCCAATGGACATCTCTATGTTGTTCATGTCCTGAAGGAAAACCATCTCGATGTAAGTTTCTTTTTGACTTTGTAGCAAAACAGTGTACCTCATGGTGTCGGATTTCAGATATCGGCCTTTGAAGCCCTCAAGAACATCATGGATGACATGTTCCCGATCCGAGTTTACGGCCCACCCAAGATTGGCTTCACCACGATCAAGGATTTGTCGCGTTGTCACCATGCCGAGCTGAACCGGATTCTGCGAGGTTGGCGGCGAATTCGAGATCGGAGTGATATGAATGCAGCCAATCATCCTTTGAAGGATAAAATCGCTGCTATCGAAGCGGAATGTAGGTTTCATTATTCGAAGTTTTACATTTTTGATGCAACTTATGTTTTCAGTGAGTCGACGCGGGTACCCCTTGCCTTAATTGGTGAAGTTTTTGCATTGAATTTTGTAATTTGTTTTAACTTTTTATTAATTTGTAACTTGTAATGTTGAAAATTTAATATTTTGTGAAATAAAATTGTAGATAACGTTAAAGTCTGGATGCAAATTGTTAAAAGTATTGATTGGTTTTGAAAAGTTCGATTTACTGGGGACTGAATTCGAGTCCAGTGAGCTCGAATGTGCCACCAATCTTCAGGCAGACGTAGTCGGTCACTGGATTGGCAATGCGATGGCATGGAGATGGAATTCCTGACCGGGCTTGAAGAGCAAGCTGACACGCTCTTCCACGCCTTATTTGCAATCTCGCTCTCAGCGAATGGATATGAAGCGCAAAGTAGCAATATTTCGGTCAATTACTCAGAAAATCTCCAAAAAATACACCTTGAATATGCGAGTTTATTTGCTCAACTGTTAAAAAAAGTAACCAATCCAAATAAATATCAAATGTGGTCAAAACAATGCAAATAATGAGACCATAAACAGTACAAAGCTTTCAGCAGAGACGATGGAATTCTTGATTATTCAATTAAATGTCCATAAATTCGCGCAACAAGTCAAAGTCGCATTCGTCCTCGTTGACGCCCATGGCATCGTGAACAGCGTCCGTGGTTACGACCGCATTGGGAGGGATACTGTAAGTCGTAATCTGATCGACAAAGTTGTTTTCGATCTTGGCCACGAGCGTAGTTTCAGCTTCCGAAGGCGCAGGAACATCCGCGAGATTCGTGACTGGACGCGCGAGGCGTTTCTGTTGCAGACTGTTGAGATCATTCAGCATGATGTTGTTTTGGGCGATGGCTTCTGCGGGCGACTTTACTTCAGACTTGACGGCGAGATTGGCCTCAGCCTTGATTTCATCGACGAAAGTTGTATCAATTCCGAGGTTAGAGAGACTTGCGACGTGATCGAGGAGTTGACGGAAAGAATTCGGGCTGGATGGACGTTTCTCGCGCTCTTCAACGGTCTTGGCGTAGTCCTCTTCGGGCTGTCGGAGGGTATTCATGGCAATGCTGTGCTCACCATCGGTGAGAACATCGAGCATGTCATCGACGACTTGAAGAAAGTATCCGCCAGAATCCACAACCATCTCACGTAGCTGCATGACACTCGCAGCATTCTCGCGGTCACCGTAAGTCTGCGCCAAGAGATCGGAATCGCGTTTGTTCATCGTGGCCCAGGTGGAGTCGTAGAGCGGTGCGAAGGATGCAAATGGTTCATAGTTGAGGAAGGAAGATGGAACCAGCGTGGGAAAAGCTTCTTCGTAGGTAGAGAACAAGCCAGGATGACCATCAGCGAGTTTGCCCACAGAATCCCCGATTGTTACGGGAGCCGAACCAGTGCCGTTGAGGATATTCAATTGTACTGCGCCATCTTCGCCCGGTTGCAGGATGCCCATGGACCATTTCGGGACTTCGGTTGTAAGTTTGGTCTAAAAAAATCAATAAAATCCGCAATCCAAAAAGTGATAAAACTTACTCTAATCGCCTTCGGCGCATCCGCCAACAACTTCTTCGCCGTCGGTGTATTCCATTTGACTTTCTGCCATTCAGGTCGTTGAACTGTCGGGACCCGCTGAGCACGTTGGGGCAAGTCTTTTTCGGGGAGATTCAGCTGGGTTCGATCAACTTCACGTCCGAATGGAGTGGCATATCGCAAATACTCTATGTAATCCTCGCTCAGATAGTATTGCGCAACTTGTTGAAGCTTCTGGGCTGCCAAGTAGTAAATAGAGAAAGGCCCATTGTATTCCATCGCGTTTTCAGAGATCAACTTGACATCGTGTCGAATGGCGTCTATGTCTTCGTACTGGTTCAATCGTATCTTCTTGAGCATGGTGGTAAAGTCCATGGGGTGCTCGATGATCTTGTAATAGTCCGGGGCAATGGTTCTGCAAAGAAAATTATATAAACCAACGTTTAAAAAGCTTGTACAAAACATACGGTGACACAGGATCAGTGAAATACTCTTCCGGATCTTTGGCCATCATCTTTCGAAGCAACATATCGCAAAACAGCTGGAACGGTGAAAAGTCGCGGACCTCCATCTCGGGTGTGGTGTCCTTTTCGTCAGAATCGGCTGTTTCGGGCTCAACTTCCTCCTCGACCTCTTCCTCACTTTCAGCCTCGGCGTTTTCCTCCGCTTCTTCCCGCTCTTTCTGCGCTGCTTGCTCCCGAGCGGCTCGTCGTTCGGCCATTGCGCGACGCTTGATGGCACGCGTGGAGTTCGGATCCGGCGGACGGCCACGACGCTTACGAGTGGGCGTAGCTGCAGCTTCGGAATCAGATCCGCCGGTTCGGGCGTCTTGTGGGCTGGCTTCCTCCATCAGAACGTCGTCGAAGTCGGAATCTACTTTCCTGGCTGGGGTTGCCTTGGCTTTTCGAAGACGACGGCCAGGAGAGGCTGAAAGACAATGGAATATATAAAGATTGCAATCGATAAATCTAAAACGGTAAAAAGGAAAAGGAACTTACCATCAGAAGCTGACGATTGACCGCTCATGATATCGGCTATACAAACAAGAAGTTGATGAAGCGGATTGACGGGAAAGTAGCGAATGCAAATGAGAAGACTCGCGTTTGCAAGAAGGGGGCAAAACACCGCTGCTAGCGAGCGCACTTTGCAGTTTTCCACTCCCATAACGAAAACAACCACCTCATAACGTACAATGGACGACGCGGAAACTTGTCTGCGTACGCACATAGCAAGTCGCTTATTGAGTGCGTCTGTGTGTTTTGTCGTTATTGCAAAAAGTTTGAGCCGTGGCGCCACGACGGGACGACATAAGGGGTTTTGGACAGTTCAAGGTGCACGCTCGTTTGCAGCCACCAACAAGAGAGGGTCTTTTTTTGCACTGTCTGCATGCAAATTGCGCGTTCTGATGCACTTTTCGAAATGGTGGTGCTAAATTTTGGATTCATATGCCGATTTCGCGCGAACATCGGCATTTTAGCAAAATGAAATGTGGATTTTCTGTTTCAGCACATTTTAGCGCATCTGGTGGATATCAAAAATTTTCGACAGTGTACGTTTTGCGGAGTTTGAGTGCAGGCCAAAAATTTTTAGCGCTGATTCAAAAACGTGGTTTTGAGGATTCTGGAGGCTGTAACGCAGAAGTGACGCAGAATCTTGCTATGAAAAGTGGTTTTTAGTAAAGTAGGGATATCAAAACATCTCTTGAGCAAAAATGGCAAAGTTTTATGCAAAATTGCGAATTTTAGGTGCGAACGACAAAATATGGCGATTTTTGCCAGTTTTCACTTATGGCGTTATAAAACAAGCATCGGGGATTGGCCAACGATTTCATACAGAAGGATTGTAGCCTAGATTCTCCTCGTTCGTTTCCGGCCAACCACGCTCGGATTGATGCAAAATTAAGGACGTTACGGCATTTCGCGTCATCACATGTCGAAGGCCAAAAAAGACATTTCGGCATTTTTCTTTGGCTTATCAGTCGAATTTTTACAAAACTGACAGAGGAAATGTTCTTTGTCAAAATACCTTTAATTTAAGCCAAACCGGGTGTAAATAGGTTTAGTTTCCGCTGAGTTATGCCGATTCGCGTTTACAACCGAAGCACATTACTACCCCAACATGGCGATTTGACTTTTTCGTCAAGCTAGAATCCCCGTAGTGCCAACTTTGGGTTCCAAAGTGTTTCCTAGGGTTATACAATCTGCCTAATATCAAAAACAAGTAAATTAATACTGTTTGTGCCGTAGTTTCTACACTTAATAAGACCACCTTCCTGAATAAAAAAGGACTCATTTCATTTTGACCCCACACCCCTTTGTCTTTTTTTGCACCGAACCGCAGGGGAACGAGCGAGCGCGCGCGTTTCCTTGAACTGACCCGAAAATCCCGTCGTGGCGCACCAACGAAGGGAGATACAAAACTGTTTTATTACAAATCCGACCTCCATCTCGAGTCAACGCAAAAAATACAAAAATTGAGATACAAAACTGTGTTTGACAAAAATATGAATTTAGAAAAATGAGAAAGGTTAGTCGCGAATCACGGAGAATGGTTGTTTCTTTGACTTTGGCGGTGGCTGGGGGATGCGAGATAACATTGGCTTCGAGGTCTAAAAGAGGGATACGGTATATTTCTGGAAAAGCAAAAAGCCAAAACTCACCGATTCCCGTTTACCCATGAACCCAGCAAGACAATTTTCTTTGCCTCCAGGCGAGGCACTGCGATGGAAGCTGGTGTTAGAGTGAAGGCTGCTGTTCAGCTTCATGGCGCCGAGGGCACCAGTTAGACTATCCATCGTGTCATTGGCACCCCTTTCCGGGATGGGCGATGGCGGCGGTGTCTCGATGTATTCGTCGTCGACATTCGGGTCGCCGATGGACACTGGGGAGGCCTTCATGGTGGACGGGGCACGCTCATTGTCTTCAACTTCGACGAGGTCACTGCCAAGAGACGTGCGATCGATGGGTTTGACGTTTTCATTGAACCTCGGGGACTGCGGTTCCTCATCGAAAACGCTGTGGATGGAAACGTGGGAGTCATCGGTGTCATCGAGTGATGGCACGACATCGCCAATCGGAAGGACGGCCGGTTCTTCACAAGTCTGGACTTTTGACGGCAAAACGTCCTCACTGTCGGAGTCGTAGTCGCTCATATCCTCAGCCGAGAAGTAAATACTGGAGTCGGATTCGCGGCGACGGTATTCGGTAAAGTTGGCGGCCTCTGGGTTCGAATAATCCAATTTGGAAGCATCAGGGTCCGAGAAATCCAAAACAGCTCCACTTGGCGGCGGGTTAGCCAGATCAAACATATCGTCAGGCTCCGGGACCTCCTCCAGCGTCTGATTCAACAGACTTGTATCGGCGTAACCATAACTGCTCGCGAAAGACATGTCATCCCGCCGTGGGCAGACGAGCTCCCTCATGCAGCTGATGTCGCCTTCCATGGTGGAAACAAAGTCGGCGTACACCTTCAAAAGGCTGTCGGGAAGCTTATGGCTGTGCTTTTCAAAGTCGGCATCGAGACACGTCCGAACCGCGAGCATCGCCGAAAGACATCTGCAAAAGGTCAAAATCACATTTGTAACCAAAAAGCATATATAAAAACTCACTTTTTAATGGCCCCATGCTCCTGCGGCTTGGATGGCTCACCCTCCGCGTCCATGTTAGTACGTTCTGAAACCAAAAACGCATATGAACTTGCAAAAAGGACAGTCAAAATAAAAAGTCGCGTTTTGTATTGCTTATCGCCAAATAGGTGGTCTGATACCCCCTAATCAGTGCAGTCATCTGTTGTACGCGGTAAATAAAACGTGAGAAAACACATGTGGCCGCAAATGGGGACAAATGAAGGGTGGATTCAAAAGCCAGAGACCAAAATCATCGCGACAGCCGCAAACGCTTTGAACGAAATCAACAACCGCAAACCTTGGCGAAACGCGCGCAAAACGTCCATTACTTTTTTTACGATTTGCTCTCTCTCACATGGCTCACTTTCATTGAGCTCATTTCGTCCTGTGTTTTTCGTCGAAATAAGCCGCCGTTTCCCTTTCCGCTCGTGTCACTGATTCGCCTGGGCTATCATGGATTCTTCACCTACGTTGGCGGAAAAGAAGGTGTCTAAACCGCGAGTTTTGACGGTCGATGACTTGTTGCCGTTTGGTCATGGAAAGTGAGTCCATTTCATTCAGTTTTATATATTTTTATATATAATTTCTTTGTTTTCAGCAAGGCGAAGATGTTGATGCGTCATCTTGATGGCGTCAATGCCATCACCGAGGCTTCTGGGCTGAAGGATCCAAAGTTCGAAAAACTTCGGAACATGTTCATCGCCGAGTGCGAGAAGGCAATGACCCAACCAAACTGGCGGTTGAAAGTTTATCCCTGCCTTTACAAGACGGCCTTCTACGCGACCATCGTCATCTACCGTGAAGCGCTGGCAAAAGGACAATCCGTTTCGAGATTCAGAGCCGAATACATCGAGTTCACGGACAAGGCCTTGAAGTACCTTCTTCAGTTGCAGAAAAAGTATCCCGAAGTCGCTTATGAAGCCTTTCTTCATATGGGGGACATCAGTCGTTACTCTCTGGACATCTTGAAGGACAACTCCAAGTACGACAAAGCCCTGCAATACTATTCGCAAGCTGTTGGACTCGAACCCCAGCGAGGTCACACCTACAACAACATTGCCCTTTTGTTGAATCTTCACAACAAAAACAACTACTGGCGGTCGGCTTGTTTGTTCTTGCGATCGGCGATTTGTGCTGAACCGTTCAGGGCGTCGCTGGAGAGTCTAAGACGGATGGCTTCGAAGCTTCCGGGTGGCGTTCCGAAAGTTCAAATCGTTGCGATTGAATACGTCCTTGCGATGCAGGAGGTAAAGTTTTCGAGCGTCATTCTAGACGAACCAAAGAAGATGTGGGATGATGCTATCACTGCCGAGCTGAACAAGGACAGTCCGAACCGGATGATGTTGGTTGAAACTTTGGTGATTGTCGTTTTGGGATCAATTGCTGCGCTGACGGCTAAAGGTGGTTCGGACACTAACAACCGCATGTCGTATATCATCCAAAGCACCTGCGACGATTTCAAGCGATTCTTCAAGGATGTCGCCACGGCTGAGGATCCTGAGGTCATTCAGGAACGCGTTCGCAATCGATACCGCCAAGCACGTGCCCGTCGTGCTGCCCAGCATTCTACAAGCGAATCTGAGGCTGAGACGGAGTCCGAACCCCAAATGCCTGACGAACTTCCACGTCCTAGTCGTCCAGCTTTGGGCGAAATCACGGTCCAACAGCTCGACGCTCAAAACAACGTTCCTCATCCTGATGTCCCGCGTTCGGGTGAAAATGGTTCTGATGAGGATATGCAGAGTACGGAAGCCGATGAAGACAGTGCATCGTCTGATTCTGATGTGAGTTTTGATGTTTTTGATTTGAGGTCAACATTAACTTACTTCTTTCAGAGTGACGATTCTTCATCTTCGTCTTCATCCGCAACCAGCTCCGAAGACATCCCAGTTTTTATGCCCATCCCAGGCACGGATTTGAATAAAGCCCTGTTGGCACTGCTTATCGAATGGTTCGATCACATGGATGAGCTGTTGAAGCCTCGACAACTGAATGTCGGATTGCGGATGGTATGTTTTGTTTACCCAGTTGATCATCTTGGTAATGTAAACTTTACTTTTCAGACACTTCAAAGCGTTTTCCAACTCCTCCTCGACACGGCGAACACTGTGCAAAGCGACTTTGACATGGCAGCTCTTGAGAATGAAGATGAGATGATCAGAAACAGGGTGATTTGGCACATTCGGACGCCGGCCATCAACATGCCACAGCAGTACTTCAATACCTTCCTTCCTGTTTTGTTGGATGCGGCCAAGGAATGGGACTGCTATCCGATCATGTTTGACAAGTACTACAAGGCGGCGCCGAAGAAACGACCAGCTTCGCCTGAAGTCTCTGACGCTGTCAAGCAGGGGCGTACATTGGCCAAGATGCGGTCATTGTATAAGACTGACGACAGTCCTCCGGTATGTTTTCATCACTGTTCTTTTCTAAAAAAAACTGATCTTGTTTTGTTTCAGTACACCAGATTCCCGAACCATGTCCTTGTCAAGGCCGATGTCATGACCACCCGCTTGTCCGTCGTCAGATCCATTGCAGCTGCAGGTTGCATGGTTCTCATGACTCGGTCCACCATGGCCTTATTCGACAAGACCAAAACCAAGGATGCCGAAGTCCGAGCTGCCGTCCGATTCCTTGAAGAAGCTATGAAAGCCGACTTTGTTCGTCTCGTCGAGGATCACCCTGACAACATGTACATGATCGCCCACGAATTCCTTGACTTTGAATTCCGAGATGATTACAACGGTCTTTTCGTCATTCTGAGCACCGGTGACAAAACCGCTGAACGGATTCTTCCACCAAGCACAACATGTGAGTTTTTTCTTTTTGTTGCTCCATTCAATTCTGGTGACTGCTTATTGCGTCTACCATCAGGCGAATAACAAATTTGAGATCTTTTCGATCCCGCTTTTACGAGTGCCTTTTCGCGAAGCTTAATGGTTTCGCCCATATTTTACCGCTTTTTTTATTGCGATCTTTTAAATCAAATTTTATGATTGCTTTCCCTTTTTTCAGTGCGAGAGTTTCCAGTCTGGACCGAGGGCATCGACAAGTTTTCTGAGCGATTCGCGGCGGAACTGCGTGTTCCTCGGTGGTGAGTGCCGCGAGCGCTTTTACAACTACTGATGCTGTCGCTATTTCCTTTCACATCTGGCGTACTTCATTTAACCGGAGCCGAAATGTCACGGCATCAATTACTTGAGAAGCGGTGCCCCAAACGCATGGTTAACATGGTCATTGGCCGCGGTGCTATCAAAGACAATTGGCGTCTTCCGTTGCTGTTACCCTTTTACGTTTCCACTTTCCTCTCAATGTTGGTGCGTATAAACGGTCTTTGTCGTATCCATGCCGCCCTTTGTGTTTGTATTGCCATGTTTCTCATCCCGCTGACTGCATTAATTTGTTCATTCCGTGCTCCATGTGGGCCTTTCCAACTTTGTTGCCCTGAGGCAGCAGTCATCAAATCGTGAAATTTATGGGTCTATCTGGTCACCACCAGGCTTTTCATCCACACCCTATCCGTGTTGCCGCGGGAGCACTACAACTTTCCCTCCTCTTCCATACAATGAGCCCCTTTCTCCGCCCTTCTCGTTTTTGCCATCCATTGCCCTTTCATACGCTTTACATTTTTTGTGGCCCCGCTGTTTAGACGTCGTCGACGAGGACGACGACTTTTTTCGACATTGCTAGGGCCGTATCAATAAATCAGAGGCCAAACGAACTCGGCCCTTTTTCCTCCGTGTTGCTCGACAGGGCTTGCCTTCCGTCTTCCCTCCCCTTTCCGAACAGCCATGGATGAGTGTGTTTTTGAATTTGATTGTAGCGCTATGCTTCCGCGAATAACAGGCCCCAAAGTCGTCGACGGACCCGCTTCGTTAGCCTCCACGATGCGATGTGGCTTTGTTCTCGCGAGAATGCCTTTTTTGCTCTTGTTATTCCATACTTGTGTCGAACCGTTTCACCCTCTTTCCCCCCTTGCCTTATCGGTACTTGAAATTGTTTCCAACTTTTGTTTTTTCCTGTGTTTTCTTTTGTTTAAAGCTTAATGGTGAAAAGTATAAAGGTTAATGATATCTGCTGAAAGGCGTGGAACGGTCGTTAAACGCCGTCTCTTTGTGTGACACCGCGAGCATAGATAAAAACCAGGCCGCCACTTTCTCACTCATTAAAATCGCGTTAAGAATAAGCCTGCGGCATAATTAACGTCCTCCATTTTATGGGTGTGAAAATTCGCTTTCTGAAAAGGAAAAAAACGGCTGTTTGCCTTGTGTTAGTGGAGCTTTTAAATGAAACTTGTTGCCGACCGACAAAAAGGGAAATCATTTCACGCCTGGATGAAATTTTTGTTTTTGTGGCCGGCTATATCGGGTAGTCAGGTTCCAACCACCGGCTAAGCTTGGCTTTAAGATGAATGTGGCAGATAGTCATGCTCACATCAGACGAGGTACACTTTTTCAAAGGTTAAGATCCAGTGGCATAATAACGGCAGTCCCCTGCACCTGGACGAAGCCTTCGCCCGCACCCCTCAATTTCGAGTCATTCCATCAAATGAGATCGAATTCAGCGTCAATCCATCTTCATTGCTGATGCCCGCAGGCGCGAGTGACACGTATCGTCGGAGGTTTTTTTTCCAATGTTCAACCTGAAAAAACACTGGCCTTGTCGGAGGGGGACAATGATTGAGTGCCGCTGCCACCGTCAATGCGCGGGTCGTCGGCGCTTCTCGACGCACATTTGTTATCGTTTGCCTCGCATCCTGTCGAATTCCAATTAGACTTTTCGCACTTGTCATGACAACTCTTTCTGGGCATTCATTTCCGAAAGGGGGGTCATTATCGTAAGAACTGTGATTTGTTGTGTCTTATACGTTAGGGCTTTAATTCACTAGCCGAGTTACTGTACCTACAGTAATCTTAACCCTATTAATGTTTAAAATTAACTAGCGAAGGAATTTAAGTTATTTTGAGGAGGGTTTTATCGCAATTAATCTCTGTGGTGTGATAAATTGACTTGATTTATCCTTGAATTATACGCTGAAACCGCTGTCAACTGCAATCAAAGTTAAAGAGCGCTGGAAAATGCCCTTTAACGCAGTCCTAAACATAGAGCAACCCTCACCCCATTTGAGATTGATGTCAAAACAAACTGCATCGGTGTACATCTGCACTCGAGGTCCAATTTGCGGGCCGCTTTTACGGCTTTCGACGATGCCGTAATGCGTTCCCATTAATTTGTAGACCGCCAAAAAGTGAACGGGACGACGACCCATTGTCAGGGACCGGTGTCGGAAGTCGTAAAGAGGTGTTCGTGTCGATGTTTGCTGCCGCTTCATTTGCCAATAACCCATCCGACAAAACCATCGTCGCATGCATTGCTTTTTACGGCTTGATTGCCGTGAGGTCCATTCCATATCAGTCAGTTGCACCCGACCGTGATTGCACCCGACAACTAGTGGGCGGGCGGCTTCCTATCTATCAGTGAACTCGTTTCAACTTTTTGTATGGCCATTAAATACGTTTACGATCATTGCAGTCACTGCCACCGTGGTTGTCGCAGAAGGATGGGCTTCGATTTATCAGTTGGAATTGAATCGGGGCTCATTTTCGAGATGACGGTAATCATGTAGGCGACCTTTTTCGTGTTTTTGTCATGTTCTTTCTTGAAGTTTTTTCGGCGGTTGTAAGTTTGTCGCAACTTTGATTGAGTATCCTATGAATTTTTGCATTTTGAACGGCATGACGGCCAGATGGCATCACGATGTTAAAATCGGAAGGAGCCATCAGCGTGAGAAAGTGTCCTTTCTCCAGTCTCCCGAGTTGTGTTATTATTTTCGGGGGCCTCGGGGGATGAGTTGGCCCTGCGGCCGCGCGTCAGTCGTCGTATCATGTTTTTACGTTGGCTTCAGAAGCTCGTGGGAGCCTTCCAGCCTTTGAACACCTTTTTTAATGGAAGTTGTGTGCATACAAAATTTTGTAGTTATTACACCATAAACAGAGTACAATATTTCCAATATACCCCGTTGGACCAGACTTAACAATCTGAAAACGCCATTCCGCTCCGCTAGTCATAACCACGAAGCTTTGCTCCGTAATTATGGCTGCAACGGCGTATCCGTACTTATTTTTAATAGCCTCAGGGCATCGGCGCAATAAATAACCAATTTTCAGTTTGCACGGGAACTGTTTTGCTTCTATTTCTGAGGGTTCGGGAAGGCTGTCCAGATGTCGGTCGACCAATGATGACGATGATGATGACCGTTCATCATGCCACGCGTTCAACGACCTCCAGGCGCTTCGATGAGAAGGGGCGAGCAAAAAACGCCTCCAAATTTATGACATTTTTTCCAGCTCGTTTCGCCTCGAATGTGAGGGCAATACGGACGAGGACGGGAAACAGATCGAAGGGGGTTCGTGCTTCCAGCAATAAGAGAACATTATAATCGTCGGTTGTTCGGAAAGGTCTAATGTGAAAAGGCCGAAGCCTTTTTTCCGTTGTGATATTTCGGGGGTTCGGAGGGGGGATGGCGCGGCGTCAGGGTCAGAGTCTTGTGTCCCTCTTGTTTCGATGTTGGCGTCGTCGACGACGGTGCCCTATTCTGTATCCTTCTTCCGGAAGAGAGGCATGGCCCTGAAAAAAGGCCTGCCAGCCGGCTGGCGTCGTTGTCCAGAAGCCGCGTGTGCGCAACGCAATGGAGCCGGGCGCGGCATCAGGGGCGTTGTCTGCTGCCAAAAATTTACGACCCGCAACGGCCTCATTCATTCTTCAACATCTCAACTACTACTATACTCCTTACGACCCCTGAAAGGCGGCGCTTTCGGCGCGCTGTCCCTTTTTGGCTTTGATGCCAATTGTTTTTTTCTAGCGTGCCGCAGGGCTTTTGGGGGGTGTCATTAAGTTAAGCTTGTTTTTTTTTGCTTCCATCGACTGTGAAATGAGTTATTGCCTGCATCAGTCATTGAACGCAAAAGGGGTCAATGTTATCTTTCGGCATGTTGAAATTGGCCCTTTTCCCACGTTTGATGGATGCTTTTTCAACAATGTTACTGATAGCCATCATCATCGGTGATCGTCAAAAGATTGCCGTTTCCGATGCTACCTAAACAACTTGAAAAGACTGAATTGGTGTCGAACGCCTCCACACTAACAACGTTCTTCAGTTCAGTCATTTTTTCAATCAGCAAAAAACCTTCCAACCGGGTGGTTCCGTCTTGATTTGATTCTCTTTCCCCGTTGTTGCAGAAGAAAAGGAAGCAATGTGTCCATCCAGGCGATGATGTCCAAGGTCACCCATCCTCCTTGGTAGCCGTTCGCCTCCATGGGGCGTCTTGTCCTCCTCAACAGCATGTCGCGCTTCCAAACCCATCCGTATTTGGTACCCCCCGATAAGGCTAACTCGCATTAGCCCCCACAAAGCCTACATCACCCCCAAAAATAGAGGCATGAGCTTTGACGACCGCTTGACAGCTATCTCAATCCCCGCAGCTTCCGCTCGACAATGGCATTCCGCCGCCCTCGACAAGTATCTTTATCGCGATTCCGCCGACCACTAAAAAGGGACCCATGTTTGCCCTAGGGGCACTATGAGCCCCCATTAAACGGCTGTATTGTTTTACATTCGCATGTTTGTTTGCCCCTGAGATTTTCGACGGTTGATTTATCTATGAGAAAGTTTATCTATTTAGGATCTATGACCCTTTTGAAATGGCTTTCCAATGAAAATTAAAAGTGCAACAGTTGTTTTGCGCAACATTTTTATTTCACGCTATCCCTGTCATTTTATAGTCGTTAACGTAACAAATTATTTATCGTTGTTATGATTATAGATCGTTCTGGATTCTGTTCATAAGCATCTTATGAAACGAAAATTCGACTATAATGACCTTAATTTCCGCTATTACGCAAATTGTAAACATAGTCTTGCGCAATGGCATCATTTTTTCGGTGAATTGCGTGCATCGAGTGATTTTTGGTTCTATATTTAACTCTATTTTGTGTAAGCACCTATCGGCGACGAGTAAGACGCCTTCAAAACCACTTGAGGGACAACATCCCATGTAAGCATCTCTCTCTTTCCTTTCGACCCACCGCGACCAGGGGCGTCAATTCGGGGCTCCGTTGACTGCGAGGGATAAGCACCGACTAAGCCGGTCAGCTTAGTGATTATCGGCGTCGCGCTGCTCATCACTGTTGATGCCGCCGGCAAAGTGCGAGAAACGTCCATCGACACGCTTTATAGGTTGTATAGAATGGGTCGTCGGAGCAACAAAGAAGATGGGGTCCCCGGTCACTTTGTTGGGCACCCATTTATACAACCTTGGCAGGCATCTCGGAGGGCAGCAGATGGTACATGCCGAGGTCCTCATGTTGAGCCGAGAGATATCCCCCTCGATGAACGGCCATCGTATCCCAATCTTGCGCAGTGGCAACAACACCATCACCGCCAATATAACCAACTTGACCGAATAGCTGGGTCTTCTCCCTCGCGGCGGATTAGCACGCGCGGCTAAACCCTCCTTCTTCCCGACCCTCGATGGGATGACAATGATGATGTCGACAAAGTTGATGATGATCGTTTGTCGTCCTTCGGGGGTAAAGACCCTCGGTAAAGACCGTTGAGCGTGTCCGTCGCCACCGCTGCGCGACCTTCTCTGTGTTTGTTGTCGTTTTTGAGGTTTTTCGACACCTTCACAAGAAGTACTACTTGTCGATATAATTGAAAAAACCGTCCCACCTATGTTATCTTTGTACTTTTTTTGAGATAGTTAACTTTGAACTCTTTGGGTTAACGTGAGCACGTCAATGGGTCCCTTTATATTTGACAGTTGTCCGTTAATTAATTACATTCCAACTTCGATAGCCTTGTCGAATAACTTGTTTAAAATGTAACCCCTGTTTGTTGTTTCTGTACACTTTCTAAAGGAGCATGTCGATCAGCCCAGATTAGGCCAAATCTCCAAAGTGGCCGCCCATCGTCCAGCAGCCAGTTAGTATTAATTACAATAATTGCCGTCCCCGGCCCAAATCCCTGAGGTCATTGCTTTCAGAAGCGCATGTCAACGAAGCCCTCGGCTAATGCCATTCCGCAACCAACCGTCGTCGTGTCTCTGCGGTAATTTGCATAAATTGGCTAAATTTGGCTTCAGCTAATTTCGCTGTGACTGTGTCCTGTCTGGCTAGTGGGATGAAAAGGGACTAGCTTTTCCTTTCTGACACAAAAGAAAAGCCAAAAAGCTCGAGGCGTCATCGGGTGCCATGGCAGTCATGGAAGCATGTTCGGCATTGTTGTTGTTATCGATCCTCATGACCGGAGGGGGCCGCCGTTGAGTGAGTGGAGTGCCTTCCTGGGCGTCCTTGAATTACGGGCCTCGGGGTTACACTTGCTTGCTGCCATGCTTGACTATGCCCGCAGGGGCCAGTGGTGCCGTTGTCGAAGCACTCGCTAATTAGGCAGGCGTCCATCGTCGCCGGGGGTTTGCTCACTCATTCGAGTAAAAACCGATAGGACGACACGAAGGAGGGAGGCAAAAAAGGCAAGACAGATGTTATCCGCTCACTGCGTTTGGGAGCTGCTGCTGTTGCCGTCGGCGGTCCGTCGATTTGGGCGCCAAAGCGGCGACTGCGCGACGCCTCTCACACCCTCTCGGAAGGCGTCGCCAGGGGGCCGATCGCAACGACGCAGCGTGCGACTGACGAAAAGAAGAGGGTTGTATTGATGCTTTGCGCAAATATACAATAGGTAATATCACGAGTCGAGTCCTTTTCCCCCACCTCTTTCTGCGCGATAATCGCTTGCTCGGAACGAGGCGAGCATGCGCGACAGGTCGTATATCCGTCGCGCGCATCTTCTCTCCTCACTTTGACGAGTAACAGACACAAAGCGATCAAATCCAATTTACATTAGCGGCTTAAAGGCAACGCGTGTTGTGGCAACTCGGCTTGCATGCCTTGAGCGCCCCTCGCAACCAATCAATCTTGGTCGTCGAGACATCGCAACAAGTGAGTGCCCTTCACTGTGCCGACGAGATTGTTTTGATCGATGACAAAGAGGGGCGCCCTCATCGGACACGGAACAGCGCCGTAATTCGCGACCTTTCTTACAATCATTCACTCACTCCAAGCGGTGAAAAACGCATTCTAAACTTATCTTTCCTCGCTCGTCGCCCCAGACACGCGATTGATTGATTGCTTGTCAGTCAACCGAATTAGGCAATTAAGCCGCGGGTCAAAACAACCCTCGGCTTCTCCCACTCGAGAAAAGAGGCTTAATCGGCGGTCGGTTGCCCTCAGGCCACAAAAGTGATTCTTCGCACTCGCGTGATGGTTCCTATCGTCGCGCTTCTTCCGCACCCCCATCACGATTTCCGTGTTTGCACACAACTTTCGCCACCCGTGCTGCTGCCAGCGGTGCATCAAGACTAACCTTTCAACGAGTTGGTCAACCTTTTTGCTGCTTGCTTCCGCGAAAACAATGCTCTCCCGTGTCGTGTGTGGCGAGCGAAACGTCTCTCCGTTGAAACAAGTCTCTAATGCGCGTATTTTTTTTTCGTTTTTGTTTGAATAAAAAAGCAAAAGTGTTAAAGTCACGGACACACCACACAGTTGCGCGCGCATTCAGTCGTTTTTTCGGCGGCATGCATGCTGCAGGCTTGTCAGCAATGCTCGTCTTCCGTTCCACCATTCATGCAAGCTTCTTCGACATCGCGCCGCTTTTTTCGATTCGCCGACGGACGCACAAAACAATAGTAGCCTCGACACGAAAAAATACTTGAGTAGTTCGGCCATCCATGCGGCGCCAACGGCGTGTCCATCGCTACTAAACTTTTCGCCCGTTTCCGCCAGTCATCGCGCAATCGTCATGTTTGTTCAATATCGTCCTGCTTTTTTTATGGCTCATTCGTGTTGTTTCCCCTGCGAGGTCCTTGTCCTGTTTAATTGCCCTTTTTAATACTCTTTGATGATCGCGTTAACGATGTGCTTCGAAGCCACTTTCGTTTCGACGTTAACATGCTTCTTTTTATTGGTTTGTGTTTCATTGCAGAAAACGGCCATTTCCATCGTGCCGACCGCCAACGACGGGTAAATAGCTTACGCTCGCTCTCCACGGATCTTATCGACTTGATCGTCGTTGCCCCGCTGCCTTAAGACAGGTTTGTCCAACTTTATATATCCCGATCCGCGCAACATGCGTTTTTTTGCTCAAATCGGCCAAACTTTCGTTCCTGCGAGCTTCCTAATTGCCGAACCTGGTGGGGGTTACGTCGGGCTTTCACAGGGCCTTGCTCCATCTATCCGAAACCCGATCCGTTTGCTTGTCCTCCGTAGTCTTTGCTGCCTCGTCGAGGCTATGTATACCCAGAATTTGCGTTCTGTGTCGCCCTCTGAGAGTAGTGGTGTGGTTTCTTCGCACTTTCCATCTCGTTCTTCGCTTGCCTACTCGTTGACAATGTCAACGACTCGCCCTCTCCTTCTTACCCACCCTCAAAAGGCTTAATTCCGTTCGTCGGCGCGTTCCCCTCCCTTCCCTCAACACCCATTTCCCTCCAATCCGCCTTCCTAATCCGATTGTTGTGTGTTGCAGATTGTCCGTCCGTGATCGTCTTCATCGACTTCGGCGGTACTTCTTCCGTCTCCAAATCGAAGGTAGAAGCGCCTATTTCGATTGAACTTCGTCGTCGTCGAAGTATCATCGTTCACCACCGCCAAGCTGTTCGCCAATCCGTTCGACATCATTGCCCCCTCAAACTCCAAATCGGCAACAGTGGCGCCGCCAACAGCAAACCCATTCGATTTGGTGGATCCAGCGAGCTTCCTCAAATTTCAACAACAATTCTTTGGACAACAGTTTCCATTACCATTTGGGTTACCACCTGATCGTGCTACCACCCCAGCCAGCGCAGCCAACTCTCTCGCGAATCTTGAACGCTTGACACAGACGCCGTTCGGTGTTCCGAATTCGACGTCGACCCCGCTTCCTGGCAAAGGCGTCCCTCCCAATCGCAAAGGCTCGGGATTCCCGTCTACACCGACTACGAGTAATAACACTCCAGCCCAGCAGCAGCCGCTCGTTGCCTCAGGTAGCGACGGTAGAAGATCAGCAGCCACGGGTCCTGGAAACAATAGCGGTCCCGGCGGAAACGCCAACAGAATGTACCAAAACAGAAATAATGTAAGTTTTTGATCCTTTTAACTCGTATTTGCTTAAATTTGCCCTTTTCCATTTTTTGTACACTAATCTGGTGGTCTTTTTATCAGATTATACTTTTCGGGACTTTTAATTGCACTAAAGAGGCTCTTAGTTACGCTTTTTAAGTAATTTACTCGGATTAGATCGGTTTAGTACAAATTATGGCCATTTGCCAACCAATCTTTGTAGTTAAGTCGTGCATTCTTGGACTAATCCCTATTTTGTTTTAGCCGAATCATGGGCCGCAGAAATATAAGCAATTGTACGATGCTGCGTGTGAAGACTGGAATCAGTTATCTGCTCAAGTCAACAGTCTGCGGCACGAACTTGACAAAGTGCGAGCCGAGAATGAACAGCATCTTCGATCTCAAGCCACTGTTTCGGAAACTTTCTACACCTTGAATCTTGAAGTTATGCGGTATACCGAGATTACGAAACGATTGACGGCAGCTGTGAATCAATTTGTCCCCATGTTGCCCCATGAACACCAGGCCGGAGCCATTGCAGTCGTGGAACGGGCGAAGAATGTCTCCCAGCAGGTATGGACTATCTTTAGCCGTTGAATTTGACCTTTAATGACTGTTGCTTTTAGGACGTTATGATGCTTCAACAACAGCAACAAATGGGCATGCTTCCGGGCATGTTCAACGGTTTCGGCGGTCCTGCGGGGCCGTTCCCACCGATGATGGCAGCTGCCTTTGGAGGAATGAAGCCTGAGGAGTTGGCGATGATGGCAGCTGGCAAGCATCCTGGCATGATGATGCCACCGGGTATGAATGCTGCCATGATGGCAATGGCTGCTGGACAGATGCCGTCAGTCAGTGCCCAAGGGCCTCCAGCTCCCGGACACCCGGGAATGGGAATCGAAGACGTTGCCAACAGGCTGAGCAATCGATCGAATTCTGAAACGCCAATTAAGAAGCCCAAGCTGGATCCTGATGCTGACCAGAATTTGGAGATTGACGTCCAAGGCGATGATGCTCCGGCTACCGGATCTGCTACCAATGGCATCAAGAAGGATGGTCGTGAAAGTGCGCAGTCCCATACGTCTTCCCGTGATAGTGCTACTCCCAAGTCACGTAATGCGAATCCTCTCGGTGGCATGAATTTTCAAGCTCCCGCAGACATGACAAACTTCCTGGCGCAGATGGTGCAAAGTGGCAACAGAAGTGGAGCCGCTCCTGCCATCGATCCTCGTTTATTGTTCAATTCGCCGACGAATGGCAAGCCAGCGTACAGTTATCACTGCAGAGATGGCGAGCAACCGCGTCCGTTTGATTTCCCCGACAACGCTTTGACGGAGTCTGGCTTACCGAAGGGATTGAAGAAGGTGTTTGATCTGCCGCAAGGAGAAGTCGTCTGTGCTGTCACCTTTGCTCCGACTAATGACAGCGTCTATACCGGCGGCAAAGGATGCGTCAAGCTCTGGGACATCACATCGGCGGAGAAGGCGGCAGCACCGATCAGCAGCCTGAACGTTTTGACCGATCAATACATTCGCTCGTGCAAGCTTTTCCCCGAAGATTCGTGGATTCTGGTCGGCGGTGAAGCCTCAAAGATCGTTGTCTATGATGTATCCCGAGAATCGACAGTCGCCGAGTTCGACACTGGTTCACAGGCGTGTTATGCCCTCGCTGTGGCGCCCGATTCCAACATGTGCTTCTCGTGCTGCGCCGATGGCAAGGTCATGCTGTGGGATGTGCGCATGAAGCAGAAGATCAAGGCCCTGACTGGTCACACGGAAGGTGCCAGCTGTATCGATTTGAGTCCTGATGGCAATACTTTCTGGACTGGTGGTTTGGATTCGACCGTGAGGTCGTGGGATATCCGCGAGCAGAAGGAAATCTCGAAGTATACATTTGAAAACCAGGTATGTTGTTTTGTATTCCATGTTTTCGGCTTCCCTAATCGTGAGCTTCTTTCAGGTCTTCTCGCTTGGCGTTTCGCCTACCTCGCCCTGGGTCGCCGTTGGCTGTGAAAACACCCAAGTCGAAGTTTTCAACACGAATGAGGACGAGAAGTACATCTTGCACTCGCACGAATCCTGTGTGCTGTCCCTCAAGTTCTCCAAGACCGGCAAGTACTTCGTCACCACCGGCAAGGACAACTTCGTCAACGTGTCCCGAACCCCCTATGGCGCCCGTCTCGTCCGTCTGACCGAGAATGCTTCTGTCCTGTCCTGCGACATCTCCAGCGACGACAAGTATCTGGTCACTGGCTCCGGCGAAAAGAAGGCCAATGTCTACAAGATCGAATTCAACGATTAATCCGGCATTTCCGCAGGTTCCTTATCTCCTCTCATCACAGTATCTCAGTATGGCGACTATGTTGTTGCCGTCCTTTGCCGACGGCGATTCTTTTCCTATTTATTGTTTCGCCCGCCCAATGTACCTGAGCATAATCGCTTTTGGTTTCGTCGTCAGTGCCCACTTCCCGTGATTCAAGGCTAATGAGTTGTTGGCCAATCAGTTTCCTATTATTCTAACTTTGATTCATCAGGAATTGTTGTTATATTTGCAGTTTGATAGTTTCTTTTTTACCTTTGATTGGTTTACGGAATTGAATCTCGTCTCTTTGTCAAGTTGTACATCTTATCAGTTGCATTTTGTCAAGCACCTTAAGATTTGTTTTATTTCACATTTGGATTAATTTAGTAAATGAAAAATTACAAAATTTAGTCAAAGTTTTTGGTGACTTTGAGCTCAATGAATATGAAAAGTAATTGTTGAAATGACTTACTGGGGTTGAATTACGGTAGCTCATTGTGGGACTGGGGTTGCATTAGCTACGTCAGAGGGGACTAGAAGTGGATACAGGAACTGAAACTGATAAGATGGCACCATTATGCAAATTGATGCCGGAAAAGGCCTTTATTTTGACGTGTCCCATCAAAGCGATGCCCTAGGCGCCCAGAAGCCGGTGAGAACACCCTTCCTTTGGCGTCACAGGCTCCATTTGATTTGGAGAACATGAGTTCAGATGTCGTTGTTGGTTTGATGTGGACTCTACTTTCGACTACACTTTTTGTACTTGTTACGGTCACGCATGTCGTACTGAACTGTTCAAAGGTCTGTTTTCATCAATTATTATTACTGTAGTTGGTTTGCGGCACATTCAAAGTGCATTTACAGAAAGCACCGGCGGCTGCACCGGCTGCAGCTGCACCGCCTCCACCACCAGGAACCTCGGCCGAAGTCAAAAAAGCTGAAGACATAAAGCCGCAGGTCTTTGAAAAGAATGAAAAAGAGGTATGCTTCTATATGAACTGCCCTCTAATGATCTCGTTTTTACAGAAACTGATCGCAGAAGGCAACATAAAGCGGAATAAACACGATTATCCGACGTTTGACGATGTTGTGTCTGATTGGGAGACGAAAGACGAAGATGAAGGCGGCGGTGGCGGTGGCAAAAAGAAGGAGAAAAAGGAGAAAGGCAAGGATGGCAAAGATAAGGATGGCAAAGATAAGGACGGCAAAGATAAGGATGGAAAAGATAAGGATGGTAAGGATGCCAAAGGCAAAGAAGGCGAAAAGAAGGAAGGTGATGCCAAGGACGGTGAAAAGGATCCGAAAAGCAAAGCAAAAGATGCCCCCAAAGACAAAGAGAAGGATGGAGCTGGAGGCGATGGGGACAAAAAGTCGGAAAAGAAAGATGAGAAGAAGTCTGAAAAGAAAGAATAAACTTTGCCTTGAAGACAATTTGAGCTCAACCAACACATTCCGGAGGGTTGGGATAAGGGTATTAATAAAGAGTTGGCACCTGTATCGACTAAAGGCTTGTAGAAAAATTTCAAACGTTTATACGTGCCCCATTTGTATAATATTAAGTAAAATGCAGAAGTCGATTTTTAAAGTTGTCAATCTTGTAAAACATTTTTGGGTGGTCCAAAAATCGAACGGCGATGCGGAGATTAAGATGACCATATTTAGATTTTGTCACATCATTTGTTAAAGAAAGCCGGAGGCCAACAGTTTGTTGCAGCAAGGGTTTAGGTACCGTCGGGTCATCTGGCTCTTGTTTTTCAGAAGTGGCGACTTCGTGTCTGGGAAGTTAACGTTCCGAGCGGCCAGGACCACCCACGACCACTTGATACTGCTTTTAGCAATTTTACTAATTTTGTCTGATTCTTGGGCACCCCTCAAGTACTGATTGATTTGTACAAGTTGGCAATGCCAACCCACTGTATTCCTGAAGGTTCTAGAATCAGCGCGTTCTAAAACTTGCGCGCTGGGTGGTCCACAACTAATCGTTATGTTTTGGAAGCCGATATTTCCGTGCACAGCTAATTTCAGTAGCACCGTAATGTAATGAAGCTTATAACAAGTTACACAATTGTTGTTTTACTTTTATTTCCTGAACTTCTACAAAAAATCAAATTATTGGCCATTGGCCTCTTCACGGAGCTGCGCGTTTTCCTCTTCCAGTGTTGCGTTTCGTCGTTCGAGGTGGCGGATGTATTCGCCCAGCTGTTGTGGCGACGGGGCTCGGGATTTCTTTTTGATCTCTTCAAGCTCGGCGGCATCGGTCACCTCGACGAGAAGGCCCTCGCGGCAACAAAAAGCATAGCGCCCGTCGTCCATGAGAAGACGGCCGTTGTGGCGGATAAGAGGGCTAATCAACGGATCACCCTCGGGAATAACATATACGTGATCTCGACGGACGGAAGCTTCGGCGGCGGGGTAGAGAAGGGGCTCATTGTCGGCCATGTTCATTGTTGAAGGGGATCCTCGAAGGATGCAGTGACGGACTGACCGAACAATCGAGGACCAGGAGAGCCCGCAAAAGCGCGATTCTCTTGATATTTGAATAATTTTGTCAACTTTATGTTAAAGTTACTGTTTGTTAATATTACTAAAATTGTATTTCGATTTTATTGTTGACAAGTTTTGTTTTAACAAAAAACGCAGCCGATGGCACTTTCAGATTTTTTAAACTTTCAATTATTATTTCTAGTTTGTAATCAGATGTAACTAAGACGGAATTTTGATGCGCGAGATGTGTTTAAATTTGTTGTGCACACTTGCGTTTGACAAATACTAATTTTGGACCATTGGCATTTTCCCATGACACCAGGTTTATGTTCATTCTAACTGCTTTCCTTCACAGACGATAATGCATGCCAATTTTTTTTATAGAAAACACACGGTACACTTTGGCCCCGCACACCCATCTCTGTTCTTCGCCTCATTTGCATTTCAATCACAATGCCGCCGCCCTGGTCCTGCCATCACCCCATCAGTTGGGCGCTATTTCGCGTAGTCGTTGTCCTCATTCTGGTTGGTATGCTTGACCCCCTCCAACAACAACCAAGCCGGGTCGGTATGTACAGTCAAGTCAGTCTATGGCTAGTGATGCCCCGACAGAGCTTACTGACAACAACCCCGCGGTCTTGCGCCTCCCCCTCGGGCCCCGATGCTGTTTATGTTTTGGTTCGGCGCGGCTGGTTGCAGTCTCGCAATCGGTGCTTCCAATCACTTCATGGCACACTTGCGGACAGGGTTGTTTGATTGATTGGCTGCGCGAAAGGGGTTTTTTGCTTTTATCATTGAATTGGTGTGCTTGCTTCCAGCTTCCTGGATGGCGAAATCGCTTTTCCACCAAACTGACCCGACGACTACAGTATCCCTCCTTGTCCACACACTCCAGGCACCTTCCCTCGGCCCAGTCAAGCCCATCAGCGGCGCCATTGCCTGACCTTTGTCGCCACCTTTTTGTTCACTTTCAAAACGAAAAACGCCTCAAAAAAGTCTGGCGCGACCTTGCTTTCCGCCATTTTCCAAAAAACCGTAAAAGGTTGCGCCACTTTTGAAGCTACTCATGTTTTCCGAACTTTATGGTGCTCGTAACACGTAAGACAAAAAATGAAAACTATGCAATCACCGACATTGTTTTAGTCGTTAGTAAAGTTGGTAAATAAGAGACTTGATTTTCCGCCATCCATCAAATGCTCGAAATCATTCCAAATCCGAAAAACACGATATTTTAGTTAACTTTTTTCTGTTTCTCAGGATGCCATTACTTTCGCTTTGCGCTTTTTTTCTTTATTTCAATGACCAAAGAGACACCTTGGATGTAATGCGTGACCAGTTATGCCAGCGGCACCGATGCTTATCGGCGGCCTCGCGGGCGTTATAGGGGTTTTGGAGGGTTTCGTGCTCTCGATTTGACTCGACTTTCACTCTTGCACACTCTTTTCTCTGATGTTGACGTGGATACGGAATGATTTTGACTATGTTTTTCTTGCATAAACGTGCATTTCTGTTAGTGGCGGTACTTTATGCGTTTTTCGTTCCTTTGAAACTTTAATTGGCATTGATAAGGTTGTTTTGTTACAGTATGCCGTCGTCGACGACAACAGCGTCAGGGACGTCAACCAAAGATGACGCTACGACGTCAATGTCCCAATCTCAGGAAGCCCCTGCACCCCAGCCCCGAACCAGCAGTGCCATGTATCCGTATTCGACGTTCACGCCGCCTCGAATGGCCCCACGATATCCGACGACTCCCTTCAATAGCCACGGCCCAAGTGCGCCTCGTAAAGCCCCGAGCCCACCGGTATTCAGCACCCACCACGTCGTTGGGCTCACGCTTATCGGCTTGCTTGTGGCGGTCATTGTGTTGCCGATGTTACTGGTCAGTTTGGTCGTCTATGCCCTCCCACTGGATGCGACTGCCAGCTTTAACTTGATCCCGGTGAGTTTATTCTTTCATTTTTCCGATAAGCATTCAAAAAAGTTAACCCCAAGCTTACGCATATCCAATTTTATCGACCATACAATCTTTTTTTCCTGTTATTCGTGTTTATTTTTGTGATTCGGATTATTTTTTGCATGAAATACTATTCTACGCGCAGCACAGCGTAATCGTCTGAAAAACACCCTAGATAATCAAAAACATCAAACAAAGCTCATTTTGCTTTTGTTTTTTAGGGCTACAATCTGTCCAAGCTTCAACTCTACGCGACTTCTATCTTTGTTTTCGTTGATTTGGCACTTTTTGGACTCGTGTACTTCGTGGCCAACTACAGTAATGCGTTTTTCGGGTGTTCGACGGTAAGTTCGAGCATTAAAAACGTTTTCTCCTAATTTGAGTCTATTTTAGGAAATGCATTATAAAGCCTTCTGTGGCACTGCATACGTTCCTCTAATTCTTGTTATTCGTCTGTTGCAGCCGCTGGCTATTGTGAACGAAGAACACGGTAAGTTTTCTGAGTTTTGTTAACTGGCGGTTTGTTTATGGTGTGTCGCATTTACAGTAGACCTGGGCCTCATCTGGATGATCCGTGTTCTCTCGACAATTCTCATGCTTGTCGCCATGTTCCCGCTGATTCTCGCTGAAATCCGCCTTCTCCGCAGCATCGGCATTGCTCCGCCCATTCCAGATTACGCAGGTTATCCCTTCGGCCAAGATCCGTTGCTTGCCCACACCGGGTTGAAGAACAACATTGACTTTGGCACAGATGCCCGCGTGAAGCAGCAACTTTATGACCGCCGTTTTCCGGGTTCGTTTGATCCTATCCACTGCCTTTTATCAAAAATTTCCCATTTCAGCCTTGATCTTCTTCGCCTTCAAAGTCGGCTTCATCTTTTTCTTCCTCCTCGAAATCAGCATCATCAACTTGGGCCTCCTCGTGCCCCTATCTCTCGACTACCCCTTGATTCTGTCCGTGGCCAACCTCATTTTCATCTACTACTCTCACAAACCCATCATTGCCAAGTACAACATTATCGACAACCGAAAGTAAGACCACCCTCTCAATACGCCAAATCAATCAATAACTTATCGATTGTTTTTCCAGGACCGTTGTCTCAGCCGAATTTGGCTGCCTCGATGGCCGCAAATGCTGTAACTCGTTCCGTCCAAGCCGAATTCTGGTCTATGCCCCGACTGAAAAGACGTATTTCCAGCCAGCTACCGTCGAGTACACCGTCTATTCCGCCTTCGAACTGCCTAAATGGCTCCAAAAAACGTTGTACAAAAACAAACAAATCAAAATGGTCTCCAGTGTTGCCTAATCTCGCATTTCTATTACCCTATTTTGATACCCGATTTTTTGTTTATTTCTATCCCGATTTTGTATTTCGGCCGGAATGGCTTGACAGTGCCACGCTGTTTTTTTATGTTCATGCCAGTGTTTGTATTTTGTTACCACTTGAGATTATGATTGATACAAGTTTGCGTTTATTGCATCTTGAAGGCATCGGTATTGTTTGGCAATATATAAATATAAATTAAAAGCACAGTCTCTCATCCCGTATGTAAAGACAAAGACACTAGCAAGGCAAGACTAGAAGGATCACAGGATTAATCATCATGGGGATAGATGGTACGGAGCCACGGCCGAGGACGGTAAGTGCCATCGGCGTAGTATTTCTCAAAGTATTTGTCAGCGAGGGGATGGATGACACGGCCGCCGACGCGTTCCAGGTTCTCCTGAACGACGTAGCTCATCTCAGGCACCAGACGCCCACGCATATCGATCAAGACGGCATAATTCGGCTGCGAGTCGGGGCGTTCTTCCTTGGATCCACGGACCAGACGCAGCCACGCTTCGGGCGCATTTTCCTTCTCGTCCCAGCCGATGATGACGCCGCGATACCGGTGAAGCTTGTGCTCGACGACTTGGCCCACGCTGAACTTGACGAATGGCGGCTTCGGGTCCCGGATGTAGTCTCCCGCTGTAATGTGAACCAATTTATTCCTCTCAACGTCCACTGTGAATCCACTTACCTCCATAGTAGCCCAATTCAACTATGCCCTCTTCATTCGGCACCAGCTCATCAATCTCATCTCCCGCAAAACGAGGCCTTGCCCGCACAGGGGGTGCTGTAGCAGGTTCCGGCGTACCGAAAAAGTTCGCCCACATTTTGCTCAACGATTCTCGCGTTTTGTGAGAATAATAGTCCATGTCGGAGGACTTCGATGACAGATAAATCTGTGCCGGGATCGCGCACAAAATGATAAGAAAGATGACTGGTGCCGGTATGTCCATCTAAATGTAGGCATTGGGCAATCAATCAAACACCATTCATATCGCAAACATCCTTGCATAGTAATACAGATACAGCACTGGTGTCAAACCAGGTAGAGAAGTCAATATTGTGAGATAGAAAGGTAAGATAGATTACTGTAAGTTAAAACAACGCAAATCAGTCGACAAAATTCATTTTTAAAAGAAGAGAAATTCAACGATAATGAAACAGGAATGGGGTAATGCGTTCAAGAATGGTGATTCAAATGACGCGACGGCCGCGGGCACGGTTGATCTCGTTCTGAATGGCTTGCAGCTTCCGTTTGACGGTGCCATCGGGGAAATGCTGGGGATCATAGTACTGCGGGGCCATTTGGAGGAGCCTGAAAGTGGCACTTGTTAACTGTGATACTCAAAAAAACAGCTTACCATTCAGGGCGAACATCGGTAACGGTGCGAATGTAGTTCTTTGTCGTTAGCACAAACTCGTTGTACAGAGCCCATTCCGGTTTGTGGTCCAAGACCGATGACGGATGCAGATTCACGATTTGGCTGTCCTTGATGATTTCATAGTGACCGCTATGACCGAGATGTGCCACCTGCATGAAGAATCCAGCAACGATCGACTTGCGAATGTTGACGTAGTAGTCACGTGAGTTGAAATCCGTCGAGACAATCTTCAAGTTGAAGCGCTTCATCAGACGAACCAGCTGGCCGCGAACGTCATCGGCATTCTTGAGTGCACGGTAGTTGACAAAGTTTTGGTAGCACCACTGAGGGTCTTCGCCGTTCTGTTTGAAGGAGTGGTAAAGGTTGAGTAGTGTGAGATGGTCACCATCGACGTGAGCGAAACGTGCCTTGGCTTGATCGGCTTCATGGCGACAGTCGTTCGGACGAAGGAAGGCGTTCGGAACTGAAAAGGGAAACTGCATATAAACAAAAACAACAAAAACTACAAACCTGAAAGCATAGCAGTGATGCTGAGGATCTCATTGGAGCAATTCAAATCAGCGCTCGCCACGCACATCTTTGAAAGCTGAGGATCAAGCGGGAACTCGGCCATTAGTGATCCTAGTTGCGTCATGTCGCCGTTATCGTCAATGGCGCCGAGGTAGTTTAGCTCTTCCAGGGCTCGCATCATTGTTTCTGGGGCGGGAGGGTCCATGAAATCGAAGT
This sequence comes from Panagrellus sp. LJ2284, assembly GCA_024447225.1. NCBI lineage: Eukaryota > Metazoa > Nematoda > Chromadorea > Rhabditida > Panagrolaimidae > Panagrellus > Panagrellus sp. LJ2284. The sequence goes on along the minus strand of JAMRYC010000001.1, from coordinate 5,456,695 downwards.
GGACCAAATCATCGATGCCAAGCTTCTTCAACTGCAACACCACCATCGACAGATTGGATCGCAGGACTTCGGGATACGTTTGTTCAATCATCTCCGACTGATAAGCCTTGTTGGTGTAGAGACGGAAGCATTTTCCGGGCTTTGTACGACCGGCACGACCAGCACGTTGCATAGCAGAGGCTTTTGAGATGGGGCAAACAAGCAGGGACTCAACACGGACACGTGGATTGTAAACTTTTTGCTTGGAGAATCCGGGGTCGACGACGTAGACAATACCATCAATGGTTAGGGAGGTTTCGGCGATGTTGGTGGAGATGACGCACTTGCGGCCTGTAAAAATACGGTTAAAAAGGCCAAAAAGTATAAAAAAAACTTACTGATCTTGCCATTCCGACTGGGCGGTGCAGGGTCAAAAATCTTCTGCTGCTGTTGAGGCGGCAACGTGGAATACAACGGGATGCAGAGAAGCTCTCCGACATCAGCGCCCATGTTCTGTACCTCGCGGCGTATGCGCTTGCACGCATCTTCGATTTCATCCTGACCCGTTAGGAAGACTAGAATGTCGCCAGCGGTTTCTTCACAGGCGTGGATTTGGATGACTGTGCGGATGGTGGCCTCGAAGTAATCGCGTTCGGCTTGTTGGGTGTACTGAAATTCCAATATTAATTTGATGAAATTGAAAAAAAGTCAAAAACATACGAAAATCTCGACAGGGAAAGTACGACCAGGAACGGACATCAACGGACATCCATCAAAGTACTCCTGGAACTTGCCAGCGTCAAGTGTAGCGCTCATAATCACGATCTTCACATCGGCACGGCGCTGTTTGACCTCTTTCAACAGACCCATGAGGATATCCGTAGCAAGTGTACGTTCGTGGGCCTCATCGAGGATAATCACGGCATACTGATCCAGCAAGGGTGATGTCATGGCTTCACGGAGAAGCATACCGTCGGTGCAGTACTTGAGGACGGTGCGTTCGCTGATGCAATCCTCGAAACGGATCGAGTAACCGACTTCTTGACCGAGCTAAAATCACGTTTTTTAATTAAATCGATTGAATTTTATATAAAAAAGCCGTACCTGAACATCCATCTCCTGGGCAACTCGAGTAGCAACACTCATGGCAGCGACTCGTCTCGGCTGCGTACAAGCCACCTGCAGCTTCTTGTCCAAAGTCGACCGTTGCTTCGCGTATTGAGCACACCATTGCGGAATCTGGGTCGTCTTGCCGGAGCCGGTCTCACCGACAAGCGTGATGCATTGATTTTTGTCGAGCATGTCGAAAAATTGGAGGCGATAGTCCCAGACAGGCAGATTCTTGCGTTTCGCGAAAATGTCCCAATATCGAGCGCTGTAGGCGAGGCCATTGTACATGTTGATCGTCTTGGAGTTATCCGCCAACGGCATCGCATTGTTCACGGGTGCTTCGGCCGGGGGAGCAGTGGTGGTGGCTGGAGCGGTACGGACGGGGGAACGAGAGCGGGAACGGCGGCTAAAAACTGGTGATTACAAAAGCTCGAGAAAAACTGATGAAATAAACAAACCTTGAAGAAGCCGTGCCACGATCGCGGTCACGGTCGCTACGGCCATCCACATCGAGACGTTGGCGTCGGGAAGACATGTTCGGGGGGTTCAGAAGCCGTGAGGGAGGGTGATTTGGGCGGGAGACGGGTGACAAGCTGGGCGCTAGACTGAAACGTCGAAGAAAAAAACGCTGCGAGAAAGGACCCAGGGAACACTTTTCGTCGCGTCGCGGAAAGTGTGTGTACCGAGTGTTCTCTGTTCAACGCGTACGAGTTTTGTCGGAAAAAGCCGTGTCTGGCCGTTTTGTGCTCGCTTGAGGCGGTTTGGTGATCGTTCTCTGCTCTTCCACGGGCACACGCCTCGAGCCGGAGGGCGTCATCACGCACAACGTGAGTTGCACTCACGAGACGACTGATTGTTGCTTGCGTCTGCCGACATTCATTGTCTTTCGTCGTCGGGCTGTGATATCGCCGCCACATCGAGCTGAAGGTCTTTCCAGAGCTTCGTTGATCCCCTGATACTACTTCCCTTACTGATAACCGTGCAATGGCTTCCATGCAACGTGCTGGAAATTCGTTTTTAAACGTTACATTAGGTTGGTTTTTGCGTTTTACTTTTTTATACTCTTTTTACATCAAAACGGTTCCAGGTTCAAAAACAGCCTTCCGCTGGACTTCTGCCACCGCCGTGAATCACGGCAACACGACTGGGCCCGAAACTAGCGATGATTTGCTGATAAAATATGACGCTAAAGTCGCTAATGGCGAACTGACAGATGACCCATTTCAAGTTTGTTTTATATTTTCCATTTTTTTTACTTTTCAATATAAAATTCCTTATTTCAGCGCAAAATTATAGCTGAATTCGGTCGCCTTCGCGCCGATCTCAACGGGTATGAACCCGCTCCCCTGAAACCCACTAATACCAACAATGGCAGCTTTCTGAGCCGTTTGTTTTCGTCCTCTTCCACCGACACCGAAAAGTCTGACACCTCAAAAGCGCCAAAAGGCGTCTATCTCTACGGTACTGTCGGCTGTGGTAAAACGATGTTGATGGATATGTTCGTTAACTCGGTGCCGATGGCGAAGAAGGAACGCGTTTATTTTCATTCGTTTATGCAGGACTTTCATAAAAGTGGGTTTCAACTTGACTTTTGACTTCTTTTCACACCGATTCTCTTTCAGAAGTCCACAATTGGAAGCTCTCCCGACCAGACCGCGAACGCGGTTCTCGGGAAGTCTTCGATCCAGTCCCGCCAATTGCTCAAGGCATTGCTGATAAGGTTTCGCTGCTCTGTTTCGATGAGTTCCAAGTCACTGACATTGCCGATGCCATGATTCTGAAGCGTTTGTTCACTGAATTGTTTGATCGTGGACTTGTCGTTGTTTGTACGTCGAATCGGCCCCCAGATGATCTCTACAAAAACGGTCTACAGCGACATCAGTTCGTGCCATTCATCGAATTGCTGAAGGAAAAGTGTAAATCGGTATCGCTGGACAGTGGCAAGGACTATCGAAAAGGTGCCAAGCTCTCAGAAACACAGACATACTTCGTCAAAGGTACCTGTGACACGGAGAAAGAACTCGACGTGGCCTTCAAGATCCTGTGCGCCGATGAGAATGATGTCGTTCGGCCTAGGGCTATCAACATTCTCGGACGTGAAATCAAAGTTGAAAAAGCGTGTGACCGAGTGTGCGATTTGACCTTTGACATGCTCTGTGGTCAGCCGCGGGGTGCCATCGATTACCTAACCTTGGCCAGAGTGTTCCACACTGTGCTAATTCGTGACATTCCGGTGTTCACAAGACAGAACCTCAGTGAATCTCGGAGGTTCATGACGCTGATCGACACTTTTTATGATCAAAAAGTAAGTTTACTTTTAACTTTTACCATTTAACATTGTAAATTCCAGGTCCGTGTCGTCATCAGTGCCGAAGCCCCTGCCGATGAGCTGTTCCACATCAGTGAAGACGACCAAGTCGAACTTTCTGATCAACAACGCATTCTCATGGACGATCTCAAAGTGTCCCAAGGCACTGAAGCCTCTTCCGCGAACGTTTTCAGCGGCTCCGAAGAAGTCTTTGCCTACGATCGTACCGTATCGCGGCTCAACGAAATGCAAACTGAAGCGTATTGGGCCAATCGGAAGCCGTCCTCCGTTGATTGAACTCCGCCATCAAAGCAAACTAGCGTAGAAATGATAGTCCCTGTGCCTTTGAATATGTAATTGACCTCATAAGTGTACTAATAATTCAAATGGTAAAGTGCCTCGTGGCTATAAATAGTCTTCGTTCATCACTCGCCAACGATCTTTGGTTCTAGAATTCGTGTAGTGTAGACGTTTCGGTTGAAAACGTGTATCTAATTTGTAAATTAAGCCTCATCAAGGCTGTTCTACTGCTCGCCACAGTGAAAGTGGATGATCCGCTGTCTCGTGTTTCGTGTCGGTGAGCCGGCTTCAATGACAACCGAAACACGAAGCAAGGCTACAGTTGCAATGAAAGGAGTCACGTGACTTCAGAAGTCTGCCTTTTAACTTTACACTTCGTACTGCCGTTGAGGTTACCCTAGTCGTAAAGCTTGCAGTCGTTTCTTTTTTGTTCATTCCCTGCCTGCGGCTACGGCAAAGTGGCTAAAAAAGTAAAGCGAGAAAAAGGAAAGGGAAACCAACTGAGCCGACTGAGCTCGCTTCAGATGCTTGGTTGTACTATTTTTAGCCTGAAGGAACAGATTGGGGTATATTTACATTGGCATTTGTACTATAGCGAAAGATGTATGATAATGGTTGGCAAGATGAAAGAGTGGTGAAAGTACGAGGCGAGTACAAAAGTGCGTGTGCGAATGGATTACAAATCGTTCAATGTTTTTGTTACGCAAATAGTATCACAACGTTCGTAAAAAAGGATCCTAATTTAAATAAAAACAAAATTTAAAACTAAAAAGCGCTTTTAACACTGTCACTTTCTTTCTGGAAGGCCCGAGCCAGGTTCCAGCTGAACTTCTGTCAGCTCTGCCCTGTAGATGGCGTTTTGGTTGGCCATGTTTTCGGTGTTTAGCACGATTCATACCGTACACGAAAGGGTCCTAACCAAAATACCGTAATCTATCCAACACACCCCTATTTTTGCATCATGTTTTTGTTGTTTTCTTTTCGGTTTTAAAATACGTCTTCCACCCTTTTTAAATGTCGCATCCAAAGAAAAGCTACAAAAAAGGAAGCGCTAAAGTGAGGGTGGCCATCGCACGTGGCACAAAGTAGCCCACCCCCGCCGCCACCCTCGTGTCTCGTTTTGCCCGCTGGCGAAAAACACACCCCGTTACGGCCAAGCTTTTCGACTGAAAAACGAGGAAAAAAGGAGAGAATTAATATTGCCAGCTTTACTACGAGGCCCCGTGTCGGCACGGAAGCGACTCTACAACGATGCCGTGGCTGCAGAAGTGCACAGTGACCGACGGCCGAAGAAGGCTGTCCTTTTTTGGTTCATTTTTGGCTTTACCAGGAGCGGACATTCTCACCAAATGGCTCCCCGTTTGTATGTCCTTTACGGCCGGAACACTCGGGAACCTCTTATTTGTTGCATTTTGTTAGCGTTCTCTTTTTTGTATTTGTAGTCGGATGTTATTTTCGTTTTACATGTCGTTTTCTGAAAAATTACCGGCTTTACTAAAATGGCTTAAGAGGCCGTTCGCGAGGTTTTTTAGGAGGGCCGACCCCCGATTTTTTGACCCCCAAATGTTTTGAGCCAAAAATGTTGGCATACCTAAGGGTGCTTCGGAACCGGAAGGATTTTGTCTGAAACCTTCTGCTTCTGGAGATATGGCTTCTGAAAGTTTTTTACCCGACTTCCAGAAAAGTACTTTCCCGACATCGTAGAGAGGTCCGGTTTGAAGCATTCGAAGCGGCTTGGGCTGAAAAGTTGAATGACATACTCGAAATTTTTTTAAACTGCCAAAAAATATAAAATTTTATTTTTTGAAAACTTTGACTGGAAAAATCTCTCTTATTCTGTCGATGCACACTGAGCGGTCGGTACCACGTTGTAGCCCGTCTCATTCTGCGTCGAATGGCACCAACCGGGGTTTCTGGGAATGGAGCCAAAGCGAATAAAGTGGATTTGAAGCCGAAAAGCCGCCAGTGCGCTGGAGAAAAACGACGCGTGCAACAGCTGGTCGGCTGCGTGAGGTCCTCGACACTTTTCGTGGTGGGACCGGTCCGTGCGCGTCCGAGGATCTCGCGAACACGCACACGTTTTCTTCAAGCGCACTATCCGCTTTTTGGCTTCAAATCCACTTTATTCACTTAGGCTCCATTCCCAGAAACCCCGGTTGGTGCCATTCGACGCAGAATGAGACGGGCTACAACGTGGTACCGACCGCTCAGTGTGCATCGACAGAATAAGAGAGATTTTTCCAGTCAAAGTTTTCAAAAAATAAAATTTTATATTTTTTGGCAGTTTAAAAAAATTTCGAGTATGTCATTCAACTTTTCAGCCCAAGCCGCTTCGAATGCTTCAAACCGGACCTCTCTACGATGTCGGGAAAGTACTTTTCTGGAAGTCGGGTAAAAAACTTTCAGAAGCCATATCTCCAGAAGCAGAAGGTTTCAGACAAAATCCTTCCGGTTCCGAAGCACCCTTAGGTATGCCAACATTTTTGGCTCAAAACATTTGGGGGTCAAAAAATCGGGGGTCGGCCTTTTCACCTTGTTCCTAAAAAAGGTCGCGAACGCCCTGTTAAACGTACTGTATAACTTTTTTTATTTTGTAGTTAAAACCACTCTAAATTCGTAAACAAAAAAGTGTAGAAGCACTTTATTTGTTGTTAAAATTGTGCCTCGAGGCAATGTGGCTTTGACAAGCGATATTTCGTAGTTGCTAATAGGTGTGGAAAGCGGAAGATAACAAATTTCGCCATATTGGTCTCTTTGTGAGTGCTCATATGTCGCCATTCTTATGTTTCACCTTCAATTGTGTCATTAAACGGTATATATAGTTTCGTTTTTTTGCCAGTTTAAAAACTTTCATTCTCCTGTATTTAAGTTTAAATACTTTAATTAAAGTGCACATTTGTTTGCTTTGTAAACCAGTCATTTTTACAATGCTTCTTCTATCTTCAACATGTCTGTAAAGCATCTTCGTATCATCGAGCAAGGCAAATTCATTAAAAGATGTATGCATTTCCAATTCTTCGTTGTCTCATGCATCGTTTTCGGCATCGTTTTACTCGAAAGACCAAATTTCACTGCTGACTTTTACATATTTTGCTACTACTATCCATAATCCAAAACAAATACGTATCAAAGGGGCGTAAAAAAGCGAAGACTGATTAACTTCGTCTTTGCGCACGCATAGTACATTTGCGTCAAAATACCTTTGCAAATAATGCCGTTTATAGGTGGCTGCCGTATTGCAGTCTCTAGCTAGCTACCTTCGCATTATAAATTGTGTCATTTTTTGTAGCTTCGTTTGCGTCAGGATTTGCTTTTGTTGCGACTTTAGAACCCGCTTTATAAATTGCGATTCTTGTTTTGGCTGATTTACAGTCGGCTTAGTCATTTCTGCCTTATCTTGATTCGATTATCCGTGTTGGTGACATTAGATGGACGAGCTTTTGGTCACATGGCATTACATCACAGCAATAAAGCGTTCTATTTACTACAAAGAGGTTCGAAATGGGTCCAGATCCGTCCAAATCCCTACCCCCGCTAGACTGGTTGGTCTCTTTTGATGATGTATTTCCGATAATACACTTCATTTTCGACGACTAGACACGATCAGCGTTCGATCTCTGGTCTAATCTTAATCAACGACATGACTTTGGAGAATCGCGTTTATCCATATTGGCCACCGTTGTTTCTTCCCACGCTTATCGTGGCGGCGTTGATTAACTAACAAAAGTCGAACCAGTTTCAAATCTGTTTTCGACGCGAAGGCCATTACGTAGATACTTCTGGACACATGCCTGCGCAATGGGATCTCTGACTGGTTCCATCGGTTGCTCCAGACACACTGACGCTGCTGTTAGGGCTTCTAATTGGGACCGTAAAACGGCCTCTGGATGCATTCATGAAGTTCATAAAAGTCCGCTTTTCTTGATTGTACTTTTATGGTCGCTTGTGATTTTAAAGTATGCGTTTCTTTGTTGCTTCATCGTTTCTGACGCTGTCCTCCAAACTTTCACTAAACATTTTGTTAACATCTGGTTGGCCATAATCCACTCTCCCTCCCCACGATGTGAGCGACGAAACTTTCAAATCGCATTTATCCGCTGCTTTTGACAAGTCCAAAAAATGGTTGCACAACTACCTGTTTTTGCGGGGCTTTATTTCAACTTCCACCGCTTTCATGCGATGCGTTCATCGACTGTATTATCCGTCGTTTTTTTGGTTGGGATCACATAACTTCGGTGAAGGATGGGCAAAAAAGCTTGATGTTGTCCGTGTGAGGGTGTGTTTATTGTTCATGTGTTCACTTTGGTTGCGACTACGCCGCTTGGTCATTTGGAATCCATCATTTCCGCTAAGAAGGCGTTTTGGGTTGAAAGGGGTAGCCGACTTGGACCTGAAGTGTTTTTGGCTTTAGATGGGGGGTGACGTTGAGACTGGAATGAACTGGCTATTGTATTGTGTTTTGTGATCGTCGTTAGGATCGGTTGCTGACAATTTTTTGGTGTTGCGTTTTGTACATTCTTCATTTAATCTTTTTAAACACAATGAAGTTAAAACTATTAAGCTTGACGTCTTTGAAATGTTTTTTCCCACTATCTGAATAAAATTTTCACTTTTTTGCTTCCCAATTGTTTATGTTATTAACTCACAGGCCTTCTCCTCATTTTTATTTCCGTGCTCAATCATCACAAGTTACACCTAAAGGTCAAGCCATGCCACAGATGACCCCTCTAGTCACGAGCACGCTATGTACCACCCCTCGTAAAAGCCACCCTACCGCCTCACCCAGGTATACCATAACCTGCGCATTGCCCTTGTAAAATTTCATTACACTCTCACCTTGGCTTGCACTTTACATGAAAAAACATCCCTCAATATTAACCTCTTATTGCTTGACATTTGCATTGCCATGCAATCTCAAGTCCGTCGACAAGAAACACATTAAGGGTGCTGTACAGTTTTATTAGACCTTTTGCGTTTAGTTTACAATTTGTATTTTATGGCTTGCTCTCTTCCCAGCTGTTACCTTACAAAAGTGGTCAATTATAAGGCGACCAACACGTACATTGTCTGTGAAGTGCTGTGATAGTGGTTAACGATCACGAACATCCGCATTCGAGCCATTGTTGTCTGTCTTTGTTTGTCCTAATTCAATTCAAAGACAATTTTAATGAAATATCAAGGTTGCATGCAATTTCAAAGAATACTGGCGCTTTGTTAGCATTCGTCATGTTTTTGTTTGATGTGATAAAGTCGGTTTTAACGGAAAAGCGGCTCGAAACGGAATTAAAATGATGTGTTACACTGTGCCACAAATTTCGTGTCGAGAGTAAAGTTTGATCCTTCTGCTATCTTTTGGTATGTTGGAACGGCCATAAGGTTGGTCGACAATGGTATAGTTTTCCTTGAAACTTGTGTTTTACTCGACAATAGCTTCCCGGAGGTATGGTGGAAGCCTTGGCAAGTTGGTCCCTCCCCCTTTTTCTGAAAGCCATCTTCACACTTGACGGGGCTGCTTATTCATGACCTTTTCGACAATGTCGAGGGGGTGTCCCAATGATCCCGGAAAACACCGATTACCCGCGCTGATTCCGTGCTTTCCTCTCTGTGCTTTTCTCACATCACTCCCGCCGCTATCAGTCCAACGACCTGGGTCGGTCGTAGTTCCGGCTTCTCGCGCCGACGACCTCGAATGGCCTTATCACTGATGGCTGCACCGGTTGTGCCTGTTCCGCTTTTAACCTGTCCCTCTGGGGTCGCCTTCAAACAGCTTTGTTTTTCATTGCTCGAAACCAGGGGCATTCGTGGTGGAATTTGATCCGACAGCTTGTTTTTCGCTAAAACCACACGTATTCTTATACAATAACCAATCAAGGCTCAGTTGCCACGCTGGCAAGCTTGGTGGTTTGCGATTCAGCGTTTCTATTTAAAGCAAACGTGATTCATGTTTTTGCAAAGCTTTCAAGGGGTTTCGGAAAATTGGCGTCAGCCGCGGCTACGGGCTTGGGCGAATTGTTATTGATACTTGAATTTGTTTTCCTTACACTTTTTTCTCGATGTTTTAGTCCGAAGTTGTTCGGTCTTATCAATAAGGCGGTTTCTTCCACCCTTTGATCATTGCTGACACACGCATTTCCGGTAACAAAAAGGTGCACCTTCCCGTGTTTATCTATGCCACGGCACGTGTTTGGCTGCTTTTTGTTGCCTGTTCCTCCCGAATGGAATGCGCATGCAATTCGGACGCCTTATCAACCAGGCGGACGTGCGAGGGGGACCGATTAGCACATCCGGGAAATTGATGTTTGTCGGTTATTTCATTGTTGTCTCTGAATTCGTTGAAAACTTTTCCCATACCAAAAGTTCAATTTTTTCAATTAACAATTGACGGTACTTCGCTCATTTCATTGTTTTGCTCCATAAAAAGCCCAGTTTTTTGTTCCGATTGAAACCCAAACAAAGTCCAAGTGTTATTAATGGCCGCAACAAGTCAGCGGCGGTCTTCGTCATCATCAAACGAAACATTGTTTCCCCCTCGGCTAATACACTACCGGTAGCGACCAGTGACCGCCGATCACCATCTTGAAGCTCCTTCTGCAAAGGCTCATTGGGACAAGTTTTGCAAGCACGAGTTTTCCTGTCTTTTTGGCCGCGCGTGTTCCAAACTGACATCAGTGCTTGTTGTATACAAGCCCCGCCGATGAACATGAACACACTGTCATTTCTATCATTGTTGAATGTGCTCCACATGTGTCATGAACCGGTCCATCCTGATGGTCATCGGGTTGTCCAAAAGGAACCTCACCGCTGCCCGATGACAGCCTCCTCCCGGCTGTGATGATGACGCCTTCCCTCCGGCCAGCTTCTGGATGGAGCAAAAATCAGGCCTCAGACGGTTGCAGGGAGAGACAAGACTGAGCGATTGCGCAACCAGGTGGTCCAGGGATGCACGCGTGCAGGGGTGGTCGTTGTCGTCGGTCAGTCTCGATGGAGATGACTGCCTGGAGGGGATGGATATAGCTACAAAACCGGCTGCGAAGTGCTTTTCCGCCCTGATGGGGGTAGTGCGAGGGAGGTCCAGTCTAGGAAGGGTGCTTCCCGAAGAGGGTTGTTTTGTCGCCCCTAAGGGGGGAGCCAAGCCATCACCGGGATAAATCCAAGACCAACCGGGGCTGCAGATTGCAGAAACGGAAGCATTGTGATTTGTAGCGTGTGGAATTAGACTGTGATCTTAGCTCATCTAATGTTTTCTCTTTCACATAGCCTATTGTTCGATCCATTATTTACCGTATCCACACTACACTTGTTACATCTTTTATCGCGTTTTACATGTTCATTTCCTTAAAATTTAAAAACGTTTCTATACTAATTGTTTTTACACGTGAAACTGTCATTATTTTTCTCGCGTTTGTCCCACCACGAAAGTTTATTCCTACCGATTTTACACCCTATACATTTTTTCATTCTACCGTATTTTCAGCGACCCCTATGGAGTCCATAAAAGTCCTTCCGCGTCCGATCGGCTCGCCTCCAGTGCACAAACCCCTCCAACGCGTTCTCCCATCCAAAGTAGCGACGCCATCCGCGGACGAGCTGGCCTCTGCCCACCCCCTCCTTTTCACTTCTTCCTCCACATCTACAGTAACCCCTCTCAGACAAGGTGCCGTTTCACCGAAACCCGCCGCGCATCCAACAGCCAGTGATGCGTCCAACCCAGATTCGTGTTATTCGAGTTGCAGTGAGGAATCACACGCATCCCTCAGTCGTGAATCCAGCGATTCTGCCGATAAAGCTAAACGCTCCGACAGTCCCGATTTCTTGAAAGGAAACACCGGTGACATCGATGAAGCGCTGCTGCGTGATTTTGCGAACAAACTCGGATTCAGTGATGCTAATTTGCGGATTGTGTTGGAAAAACTTGGCCCTGAAGCGCAGCAGAATAACGTTTTGGCCGAGCTGATACTGCTTGGGAAGAATGGCGGAAGTCATCAAAAGGCAGCGATGCCGCCGCCGAAAGCTGCTTCACCGGGGACTGGAGGGGCTACAGAGGTGACGAAACCGAAGTTGCGACCGATCGTGATTGATGGGTCTAATATTGCAATGACGTAAGTTGTTTTTGTTATCAGCAAAACAAAAAGAACGATGCCTAGTATTGATTTTTTGGCTTTTTGAAGAAAAATTTTAATTTTAACGTTTTTAGTCACGGCCACAAAGAAGTTTTCTCCTGCCTCGGCATCCGTGAATGCGTCAACTTCTTCGTCAACCGTGGCCACGAAGATATTATCGTGTTCGTCCCAAAGTTCCACCGCGAAGCACCCCGTTTCCACTGCCCCATCACTGATCAACACATTCTCTATGACCTCGAAGCGGAACAACGCCTTATCTGGACGCCAGCTCGAAACGTTAACGGAAGACGCATCGTTTGCCACGACGACAAATACATCCTCAAAACTGCTGAGGAGAAGGAAGCCATTATCGTGTCAAATGATGAGTACCGTGACCTGGTCAAAGAAGTGCCGCAATATCGAAGCATGGTCGAACAACGATTGCTCATGTACAGCTTTGTTGGTGGCAAGTTCATGCCGCCGGATGACCCTCTTGGTCGTCGTGGACCGACTTTGAGTCAGTTTCTGAGCATGACCCCAACGATGACGGCCCAGCCGTGTCCCTACGCGAAAAAGTGCACTTACGGTAATAAGTGCAAATATTATCATCCTGAACGGAAGAATGGGGTTCGGCAGAGCGTGACCGAGAGATTGACAAACAGTGGGAAGTCGAAGCAGACATTGAGAGAACGTGAGTTTGAGAAGATACCATTTGAAGTTAAGTAAATTAGATTTCGTTGCAGGACCCTCAATGGCATACGAAATGAACTCTGTTCGTGGTGGGACCCGACCGAATGCTCTCCAAAGTCCGGCTTTGTCGAATCTACAGAATCGCAATGCCGTTGGCCGGACGCAATCGCTCAACCTCCCCCCTGGCAATGTAAACGGCAATCCATATGGCTTCACACCGCAACCTAATGGCAACCAAATGTCATACTGGAACCCTCAGCATAACCATCCACCCCCACAAATCCCTCCTCAACACCTCGCCCTCAACCGCAACTTTTCGACTCCTCTTCGCTCCAATGCATCCGCCCATTACGAACCTCTCTTGCCACAGGGCCTTCTCAATCACATTGACGCTGATTCCGGCCCGAACAGTCGCTCCAGCAGTCTGAGCGACTTCCTGTTCCCCCAACAAAATCAACCAACCCTGTACGGCAGTGAATCCCACATGTATTCGCCATCGACGGCCATCTGGGGCGAGTCTCTCTACTCCGTCGGACCCTTCGTCAATACCCGTGATACCACACCAACTCCGCCCCAACACCCAATCGACGACAATCGAAGCCGACTTGAATATCATCTGTGCCAACTTTTCCCTAAAGCCACCGTGATGGCCGTCATGGCAGCCCTGCCGAATGAAACGGACCCCCAAAAGTTGTGTCAACGCATCATTGCCTTGCAACAAGGCTTCGAGAAGGCCACTTAAACCTGCATCGTTATGGTTTAAACAGACTTCATCAAAATCTACATTGTTTTTCATCCCAAAATGGCGCCGGTAGCTACGCTGTCCTCCCTGTGTTTTTTTTACGAAACATTTATATCCGTGTTTTACCTACTTAGACTAGCTTAAACTTTCGAAATGACTTGCTTGATATTGATATCCGCGAAAGTGGCATTTGTAAGACCGATTTTTGGTCGCATAAATTGTGTAACGCTTACTGTAGCAAACCCGTTGTGAAAAAATCAAGAATTTTATTTGTTGTATCGTACATTTAAATTTGACATCAACGGCGTAAGTGTTCTACGTATATTTGAATAACTGAAATTTAAAGTGTGACATCACAGAGATTGTAAGAAACGTAATAAATGGAACGAAAATGCCTTTTGCTGGACACAAATTTCAATAACTCCTTTTTGAGGCTATTCCCGCAAAACTAGCCCATCCGATAATTAAGCCCCTCAGGGCATCTGCAATCCTGGTTCTGACCTTCAATAGGAAAAAAGTGACACACGCTCCATTGTCGGCGATACAATAGACTCGCCGTCTACCGCAAGTTTTCCTTTTTTTCGCAGCAAAGTCCGAACCGTAATTACGCCATCTGCGCCGTTGAATAGGCGATCCATGACGCTCTTCTTCTGGAGAGCTTATGCAATGATTGCGCAAAGGATGGATGGGATTTACGTGCAAGGTCGGATGACGGATATCGGTTGCCCTCAGGCACTGTCCGGCGGCGAAAGGACGTAATGAGGCTCGCTTTCCGAGGATCTTCAATGCCTCGACGGATGGGTTGTGTCATCGTCTATCCACCGGTCATGGGCTATTGTATTCATCGTTGAAAAAGGAGAGAAAAGATGTTCGATGTTGCGCGGAGTCGATTGTCAAGCAGTGGCGATGAAAGCCGACTGCCAATGAGGTTTCCTTTCGCGGAAGTGGTAGTAGTAGGGTCAGATTTTGGGTGTACGCTCTGTTTCCTGGAGCCACGAAGAGCTAGAAGACTTTTTTACATTAAAACTGTTGAGTTATATAATTTTGAATAAATATGTTTTCATTTCTTCAATTATTATATTTAAACCTTGTACCACATTCATTTAAACCGATTTTACTTCCACTTACACAAAACCCTTAAAGGCACACTTTATTACTGCAAAACACTTCTAGGTCCATTTTTTTATGAACACCTCAAAAAAGCAATCCATTAATACCCCCTTTATTGTTTACTGTCTGAAAAAGTTTATCCGTTTATTTATGACCCTCCCAATAATATCCATCGCCTCTCCCTTATAACGCCCACTTCCAAAAAGTAAGATTTCATGAATCCGTCAAACATCCTTCCCATATCCGTGACCAATATTTTAATTCACAAAAAAACCGAAACCCCTTTCGTTACGTCATTGTTCCCAAATCACAGACAATTCCGCGACGGGGGTACTCGGTTTTCGGATATGGAGGTTAATCCCCTGCAAAAAGGCAACGATCGCCCTCGGCATCCCGTCGCGAGTTCCGTTACTTTTTCCCTCCACCCTTCAGTAGACGTCACCAGGGCTATCAATGAAATTCCGTTCACGCCGGTCGCGATGACGATTATCCCGTCTTTAAAGCGTTTTCGCAAAGTCGTTTCATTTCACGTCGGATTCCGTGAAGCCCATTTGTTCGAAGATCTCTGTGGTCTTTGAAGATTTGAAGATCTGCAACATTGGTGTCTGGTGTTCGGTGCATTTTTGTAACGTGTCGTTGTTTTAGGCCAATTATGGCGCGACTTGTGGCCATTGCAGTCGGGCTTTGTTTCTGCATTTGTGGTTTATTGGAAGCTGCACCCCAAGCTAAAGCTAAACGAGATTATGGAGAATCTGTCGATGATGAGAGGACGTATGACAGAAGGAATGATGTTGAAAGGTAAAACTTTATTTTTGCACTTTTCAATTCTTTTTCAATTTAAAAACTGTACCACCTTTAAATTAACAAAACAACAGACCATCATACACCACTTATTAAGTTCTGTGGTTTCCAGATCCGACGACAAATTGCATGTTTTTGACAAGTCAAAAACAACCAACAGTGATAGCGACTACCCATTATCAGAGCGCTATGAAATTTCACAGACAGTATGTTTTGAACCAACTTCCACCTAATTTTATTCGTTTTACCTCTTTAGTCTCGCGGCCAAGATGGAATGATAATGTCTTTGCATGATACAACCCGTCAACAACTTTATGAAACTGTCATCCCACCGCCAAGAGCCCGAATAGATGCGCGATTCAACAACTTCAACGACCATTATCAACAGTGGAATGAGACTTTTTTCGGGAAAGCGGTCGTTGAAAACGAACTTGAAGACATTATTGCATGTTTTACGACTTGCTTCTTTTATGTGACAATGACCGTTTGTTTTTAGCATCCGTATCCTCCTGTTCCCCATCCCGCGGAATCTAATGATGAAACAACGGAACGGCCTTTGCCCCCGTTTGCTTTTCAAGAGGAAGCCGATGTCGTGGCGGCGGATTCGGACACTGATGAAACTTACACAACGTTGACAACTACAACAACCACAGAAGTGCCATCCACGACAACTACCCGGCCGTTGACTACGACTTCATACTATGAAAACACGTCGGGTCCTGAGGACTTTGACAATGGGATCCTTCCGCCGGGGGAAGAAGTCGATTACCACGAATATGGGCTCATTTCGGATAACATTGAAACTGCGACAAGGAGAACCTATTCAACGTTATCTTCCTTGGATGGCGAACCGGCTTCTGCTGATGAAGCAATCGGGATTCGGGATGACGATACTGGAGATACTGTGCAACCAGCGACGGAAGTGCCATTCGATGTGACAAAATCATTGATGGACGCGATGAATCATCAATCTTGGCAGGGACCACGTCGATGGAGCGCAAAAATGGCGGTGAAAACAACAACGCCATATGGATTGCAAGATGCTGATGCGACTATTCATCCGACTTTGGTGCCAAAATGGGATGAGGACGAAGAAGGTGATGAACAAACAATAACCAGTGATTACACAACCGAAATGGATGCCGAACACTGGGACAGGGTCTGGCCGAGAGAAAAACTAAAACCCTGGGAGCGTCAGAGACCTGAAAACATGGAAGGTCGGGTCAATGTGCCGAAGCCTGAAGAGGAAAACGAAAACAACAGCATCCAAGAGGACGCAAAAGAAAGAGAATATTTGTAAGTTTCAATGTTTTTAACTTTTCTATTCAAAATAACTGACATTCCAGGCCACCTTCGTTCACAAAGAAGATCATGTATCCTATGTCGACCATTTATCAAGTCCCCGTGCCTCCGCTCACATCCTTCGTAATGGTCCCGGCCGGACAGCTTTACTACGGTGATCAAGCTGCGAGTCTTCAACATAACCGTGACCAGATAACTGTAAATCGAGAACACCAAAACATGGAAGACATAACTGCCCCACAATCCGGAAATGCTGGCGAAAGTATCCCGGCTGGTGGCATCCATGCCGGAGGTCAAAAGAAAATAGTCCGTGAAAACACTGTCTCTATTGAGGACGTTGTGGAGGGCAGTGATCTTGCTCGATCTCCCCAATATGAATTGTTCAAAGCAGCATCGCGAAAAACTGCAGCAAATAAGGCGTTTGGAATCAGAAACTACCAACCACCAAAAGTCGAAACGGCCGATGCTGAATCATTTTTGCTTTCGCCGGTCACAATTTTTGACATTCCGATGCCGAGCGTTCTAAAAACCGCTTTAACTGTCCAAGTGAGTTATCGAAATAAAGTGTCTCCAAGCAGGTTGATCATTTTCAGGCTAATGGTTACGCGGCGCGTCAATATGCAGCTAAAAACGCACAAACTGTGCTCAAAATGGATGAATCCGGATCACCGTTAAAGTATCGTCGAGAAAAGACGACCCAAGCGCCTGTAGCCGAATTGTCAGATATTGATGTCATCTTTGGGGGCAGCGACGATGATGACTTTAAAGTTGAAGCCTATGTCGATGAAAGCCTGGAAGCGGCGCAGGAGGCTGTTTGTAGTCGCCGTTCTCTCCAGCGATTACGGCCCAATATGACTCCGGGCTCCGATGTCCTGGGGGCATGCTTTTTCGCTGCAGAGGATTGCATCTTGGTCGACACGGCGCCACTAGAACGACGGATCAACATGAATTTGATTGAATGTGCCAGTTTTTGCGCGGAGTAAGAACATTTCACGTTTGATTACTGTTGATTTACATTATTTTCAGGAATACACAGTGCAAATCTATCAGCTATTCTGTCGTCCTGTCACTTTGCGACATTTTTGGTGTTTTGAATGGCACACACAATACGAAGCTGTTACAGTATAAGGGCTATGTGTATCTGCAGCCGATTCGACCTAACTTGATGAAATGTTTGAAAAGTAAGCTTCACTGTGAATGTAAAATAATTTGTAACATGTAAACTTCAGCCAGAAGAATATACGCAGCTCCCACAAATTCCATGGTTAACCGGATCAACGTCAACAAAGTGACAACAACGACGACGCAGATGCCGATGTCGGAGCGACGAGTCAATCCTGGGGCTAGGAGTAAGTTTGTCCTTATCCAGAAAAGAAACGAATATTTGTTTCCAGCAAGTCCATGTCCGCCCAACAATGACATCATTCTGTTCAAATCCGACCATTACCGTCTCCGTGAACTCGGCCTCCCTCACTATTCCCAAAACTGCTCCGAGAACGAGTGCATCTTTTCATGCCTAATCGATCTCGTCGATGGCAAAAAGCCGTACAATTGTGCCGCGACAAATTACAATATTGACACCGGCGACTGTAAGTTGTACCCTGCCGGCGGCAATGTCAAAGGAAACGGCCACATTGTTGAAGACGACCGGTTCACGCATTATGAAAAGGCTTGTGCGCGGAGTAAGTGATACATTGGCATCGGCTTCTTATCAAACAGCATTTCAGAAGACTTTGTCGATCACTGCCGTGGCTTCCCCATCGACCGTTTCACCCAAAAGACGCTCGTCGGATTCACGATCTTTGCCAGAACAGCGGCATCTTTGTTGGATTGCGTTTCATTGTGTTTCCAACGCTTCACCGAGCGTGGAGACTGTCTATCCGTCACCTATTTCTATTCAGTTTCGATGCACAACTGTGTTCTGAACAGTGAAAGTCATCTAACAGCAGCGCCATATTTCGTCGATGAGGTCGAAGAAACGGCTGATTATGCATCTCTTGATCGATGCGTTATGGAAGTTGATGAATCTGCCGAACATGAGGCTACAGTAATACCCTTTTTGTACATGTTATGTACACTACATTCAATAAACAAATCGTTTGCAGCCCCAAGTGACAGATACGACGGACAGTTATGAATCCAGAACCGATGACAACGACATTTCCTCACTGTCGACACCCGGCGAAGATCCCGATGATGCTGTCATTGTATCCGGAGACTCGGAATTGGATCCCGATGCTGAAGCATTTTTCAACGACGTCAAACGGAGAAGCATTGACAGACAAAATGTGTTGAAGAAACGGCTGAAGCAGTCTATTCGACGCATTCGGCGTGTTTGAGGACAACTTTTTCATCGATTCACGGGTCTACAGTAATCTTAAGTTGTTCTTTCCCAACTTTGTCTTTTTTGTTTGATCTTTGCAATTGTGACTAGTGCTCATTGTCTTTCATGTGTTTGTTTCGCCACTAATAATAAGTAATAAAATGGTTTATTGATAAAGCCGAATTCCCTGATCTGGGTATACTGTGTAAACGTCGTGGATACAGTGATAAACAAAAAGTATGAAGGTTATTAATTTGAAAAAACAGTTACAAAAAAAGGTGATAGTGTTCACTAATGATTGAAAACAGCGTAAAGGGGTCTAATGTGTACAACGGCGGCAAGTAAAAAGTAAAACGTTGTTGAAGGAAAGAGACAATAACATGGGGATACGGCGGGGAGCGAATGTCAGCATCGAGCCAAGGGACCAGTATTTGAAGTAGGCAGTCTGTAAACTTGCGAAAGGCTTCTTCGGATGTGTCATCTGCTAAGATCTCGAGGCTGAATTCCGGGTGTTGCTTCTGCAAAAGAAATGGTTAGGCAATTACACTTCAAGGAAGTAACACAAAAAAAAAAGACTTACTCTCAAAAATATGACAAACAAATGGATGTCAATCGAGACATTATCCAAAGTGGTAATCATTTGCAAAGTATTCAGTGGGCTACTTTGAAATAACATAATGTCGATTATCCAGGTTTCGGAAGGATGAGAAAAAAGGTACAGCTCGTTCAGTTTTGGTAGAGCGCTGAACATCTCGGCAAAATGTGAAAAACTTTCCGTGCCATTGACGGTGATAGACTGCACGTCTTTGACGTCAAGTTTTGTCGAAAGACCTTTGAAAAAATCCGCTGAATAGGTGCAACCATAAAACCAAATTTCCTCGATGTCGTACAAAATGTTGTCGAGAACCTGCGGCGCCAAGGGGATTGAGAAGTCAACAATGTCGTTAATGTTAAGATGATGGCAGGTCAAGACTGACTTGTCGTCCACATTTAGCAAACCGGAATCGTCTTTGTCTTCGTTGATGAAATCCACCTGTACTTCGATGACGTCTTTCTTATTCATAAGAAGGTAGGTCATTTTGTGTGACGTATCAACAAGTTGTCTTTCGGGAGGGCAGATTGAGACAGCATTGGCGGCGACTTGAAGTTTGTAGCGTTCCACTGGAGTCGCAAGTTCGGCGAGACGACGACGAAGGCCATAGGCAAGTTTGGCAATCGGGTATGGCATGGTTGGTCGTTGGACTTGAGCTGTAAGTATAGACAGTTAGTAAACGCAGGGGAAATGCAACAATAGCGAAAGAAAAGATGACTGCGCGGAAGTGATAAAAACCACAAGTAGACGCGTGCTGACCGAAGCTAGACCGAATGGCTTTCTAGACTTATTGCACAGAAATACACTATGCCATCATTATCTTTATCCCATCTCATCGTGATAGACATAAAAGGCCTGAGGGAGTAATACAGAAAAGTGGCCGAGAATGATGATTTTGAAACGTGGTTGTCGAACCGGGGGCGGCCATTTATTGTTACACGGGAATACGTAAAGGACGCGCGGGAGATAGCTTTTCAATACCGACAAGCCATCACAAGACAGAAATGTCATCAGGCGTGGACAAACAAATGATGATAAACAGAGTTTGCGTCAGTTCGTTGCTTGGAAAAGCAGCTCAAGTTCTCGTTGGCATTAGACACAAAACGCCCGGTTTTGCGCGAAACGACTGTCCCGAACTTTATCGTCCAAGGTCTTTGGTAAATGCGTTTTATTCATTCTTGCATAACGTAAAAACAAAAAGCACCCGTAGGCGACATCGTGCCAGGGCAAAAAAAGCATACAGCGGTAATTGAATATATACACATCGTTAATATGACCTAATGTGATCAACAAATATATTTGAATAGACATCGGGTAAATCTGGTGATCCGTTGGCATATTACGTTACCAATAGACAACTTGTGGTACTGTATTTACATGTTATAAGGTGAGTATACTGTAGGCTACGTGAAAATGCCGAAAGATGGACAACGTTGAGGGCAACAAAGTCAATGTGAGGTGAGCGTATTGGGGACGGCGAAAACGCCGATGGACAAGTGCTGTAGCCGAAGGAGAGCGATGGCATCGATTGATCTGAGTGAGTGTCACCGAAATATGATGGTGGTTGTGCTTGAGAAGGGAGACGAGACACGTTTGGCATGGGGTTGAAAACTGTATGAATCACCGGCGATGGATGAGGCAATGATGGGGTACCGGGAGATGGATGGCATATTTACAGGAAAAGCAGCATATCGACGAATTGTTGAGGGGTCACGCGCACTGAGGGGGCATCTGTGCCGACGCAAGGGTGGCCGTGATCCTGGAAATTGGAATTTTATTTTGATTTTGCTAGACTTTTTAATTTCAGTTTTTGACTTCTGTCTGTCCCTCGAAAATGACTGCATATTTGACTCAAATGCATCAATTGACGCATTCCCCTCCAACTTTTTTATTCAATAAAAAGTGTCCAACGACCAATGTGTCAAAAGCCAACACCTAGGGTTGTAAGACCCTCAAAGAATGGAATGCGCAATGCAAAACGTGTTATGGCCCCAGTAACTGCAGCCAAATGACGTTTCTAAAGTAAGCCCCAAAACGCAATTCCATAATTCCAGTCTAGTCTACCAAGTCAACCCCATCATCATAAACTTTTTCAATAGAAGGCCCATCAAACAAGTCACTCACCTTCCAAAAGAGAGCCTTGCAGTGGCAGCAAATGTGGATGAGGTCGGCGTAGTGTTCCTTGAGACCGTAGTATTTCTTGAGTTGGAAAAAGAGTTTGCGACCCGTGAGTGATTCTGTCTGCAATTATACCCGTTAACATTTTCAAAAAGAGTCTGTAAAAAATGACGTACTCGATGTTTGTTAATTTGTTCCTGTGTGAAGTGGAACTGGTTTAACTTTTCCCACATGCGACTTTCACGTTCGACGAGGGCGTCCAGAGCTTCATGGGCTTTAGCAGCTTCGAGCAGAGAAGTGTGATCGGGCAGTTTTCGGAGAACCTGGACAATGACTTCCCTCGGCAGGTCGAGGAAGGTCACAGAATCTTCACTAGAATCATGGAGGGGCTTTGGTTGACGGTCTGAGATCATGTCCAACAAGCTGGATACAGTATCCAATTGACGGGTAACGATTTGTGGCGAGCCGTAGACATGGCCCTCAAGACCCGTGCCGAAACGATTGACGAGGTCGCGGGCCGTTGAGACGTGGACGTCTTGGTCGACACCTGGAAAATGTTAAATTGAGACCAATAGTGCAATCAGTTTCAATCTGTTTTGATGCTTTTGTCAAATGTCCTCACAAGACGCGTCTTATCAGCACCCCTCGTCAAAAGTACACCCCATCGGTCACTGGTCTGTCAGCTGACCGCCCGAGGACAACAGCTGTTTCGCGTCCAAATTGTCGTGATGCAATTTGGCACAGCGCCCGACCAACGACGAAAAAACGAAAATGTGATTAAAGCGACCAGACCAAAGGGGATCGCTTTCACGTGACTGAACTTTCAGCTTATTGAAAATATTTCAAACTGTCTGGCTCTCTGTTTTGAAAAACAACACAGGTTGTTGCATCGATTTGACAAACTTGTTTGCTTTGCGATGTAATTTCTGATCGCAACTTTCACTTTTTACATGTTTCAAGCTTTGTTAGATCTTATTTGTAATGCAAAAACTCACTGTGCATAACTATCGCTTGAATGATAGCGAAAAGGTGTCGCCGAGCAGTCGCACTGAGATTGCGTAGTTTTTCTTCCACAAGGATTTGCACAACCTTAAATGATACAAATTACTTTCAGTTCAACTTTATACTTTGCCCAGCAACTTTTTCCATCTGCCCAAACTTGACTTCCCTCGTGGCTCCTCTCAAATTAGCTGTTTTGGTGCATCATCCCCTCCGGCGTGACAGTGTTAGCCATCGAACCCCAGTAAAAAAGGAAAAGCTCACAAGACGAGCAAAACAAGCCTCTCGAAAAAGCGCAATAAACTGACTCCGATTTGTTTTTCTCATTGTAAGTTTTGTAAAGGAAAAGCGAGTCTTTTGTGCACGCTTCATATCGACATCGGATGGACAAACGACACAATTATGAGGCCTTGAAAAGCAAAAAAAACACCTATTGAGATCATAACTGTTAGCTTTGGCCTCGTCATCATCGGTCTCAAGGAGCGTATTACGTTTGTGATGACGATTTTTGAGCGGTGAAGAAGGGTAGAGACATCGCTCAGCTGATCGCTTTGACAAAATAAGCCGGGCTTCCGCCTTTGCTCTCGAGACTCGGCCAGCGAGGAGGTGAGAAAAGACGCAGGGGCAAAGACGGATAAAACCGTCAATCGGGGGAAGCCGATGAAGCTTTTTGGTGGGAAAACAGGCTTTTAGAGGAATGATGGTATGAAATAAGGGTAGCGAAACAACAACAATAATGTCAGCAAGATGTGGTTACGATAAACAATCAAGAAAGTGGCCAACAGAATTGCAAACTAAAACGTATTGTTCGCCTAACTGAAGCCACAAAATAACAAACAAGCTAGATGATTATGTTGTGACATGCTTGTTACAAAGTTTGACGCGCTTTTTGGTCTTTTGAAAGTTTAAAAACAACATTTTAAAAGATTAAACCAATGTATTACAAATAAAAAAGTTGGGACAGCTCATCCTTACGTCGTCGAAAAAACTTAAAAAATCCTAACAAACCTTGCAAATATAATTAAACCGCCGAACATCGACAACGGCACGCGCAATGTCGAGCCGATGGAACGCTTCCGACATTGAAGTGCATCCGATGAACTCCTTGGAACGGGTCGTCTTGACGAAGCAATGTGGGATCCAGTCATCGTCTTCGTAAACTGCAAATTAGCCCTTTCACTTTACATAATTAAGTATGTTTGTGTATTTTGTGCATTCCCAATGAAGTGCCATGTCGGCTCCCGCGCCCCTGGCAACGGCTTCCAAAACTAATTATCCACACCTGCGAAACGTGCCACCCGGACCCGCTGTCTGGTTTTAAATAGCTAGCTAGCTAGACGATGGGTGTTAATCTGGGAAAGCTGCATGGCTGCCAGGTCACTTTTGACTCAAAACCGGCCCGGGGTGACGGCAGCAATTTGAGCTGTCGCGACTTGGAAGTGAAAAGTGCATGCGTAAAGTGCCAACGTCAGGCGCGAAAAAAGGTTGAAACTGAAACTGACCTGACTCGTCAGAGTCTGAACGCGTCACGCTGCCGGTCGTCGACGAGGATGTGCCGTCGTCGCCGTTGGAGCAGAGGGATGCGGAGCTTGAGTGGCGTTTGAAGCGACTTTGAAGGTCCAACACGGATGCGCTGGATGAGCTGGAGTCCAGGGAAGAGCTCAGCTGGAAGGAAATTGCAATTTTACAAAACGGTTTTATAGAAATAGGCAATGCCAACCTGAATCGGACGAAGCTTAATCTGCTCCCAGCCGGCCGTATGATGGACACGGATCCAGGTCTCCCCTGGGGCTCGCCAGTCTTTTCCCATGAACGGCATGTTGAAATCGGAAGCACTAAATCAGTCAGACAACAGGACCTGAGGCAATGAACGGCACCAGGATGGAGTGATGATCCGTGATCACCACTTTGGTCGGTTCCTCGAATGAACCAACTACCAGCTCCTCCTACTTAGGGGCAGGAAAGGCGGGCCTTATCAGTGGGGGTACGGACGGACCGATGGGGAAGGCTCTCTCTGGACAAGAGGACCAAAATTAGAAGTGGTCAAGTGGCAGCTAACTTGGCAGGATGAACAATATCCGCAGATGGGGGCAGTCCTGTAAAAGTGAAACTGTGAAATCAGCTGACTGCCTGAGGGTATCCCCCGAAAATGTGAATTTCACGAACGACCGCAATGAACGAACGCGACGTTGCGGAGGGCTCTGTGTACGTATGTCGGACGCGCGGAGACAGCTGGCAGCTCGAGGCTGCGCGAGGGGAAGGGAAAGCACGAACAAGGAGGGCCCCGTAGGCGGTGTTGTCGGGCGAAACGACCTCCCCGCGAAAATAACGCGTTTGCGCGAGGCGGGGATGTCCCGTGACATGGGTCTTCCTTGCCTTCAGGCAATCGGATGTGACCAGGTCTACCTGGCTACCTCGGCACTTTGAATCTGTCTAAACTGGGCCAGACAAGCCCAAACGTCTTCCCCATTTTAAAGGCCCATCGCCCCGAGCCAGAGTCCGAGTCGGTCACACGGAACACTTCAGCCAGCCGACCAGTCCCGCGATCAGCTGTTTTTCAAGGCTTTTCGACTGACTCAAAGAGCGGCTTTTCAAAATCCCGAGACTCCCGTCACCTGTCCCTCGGTCTGGTGGATCGTTCGTCGGTCAAAGAGTATATTCCCTCAGGGGACGACCCTTCTTTCGTAATGGCCCCTCGAGACGCGCGCTACCGGCATTCACGTGAGAACGCCGCAGGGCAAAGATGACACCGACTGACTATAGCCTTGCGTCAGTGGTTACCTCATTCTACCAAAGCGCTTCGATCAGGAAGTCGCGAAGTACGGGCCGGTTACACTTAACAAATGCTGTACTTAGCGCTTTACGTGAGATTGGCATGGCCCAACACAAAGTTCAAACTTTGCAAAAGGGCAAAAAGCATTGTAATAGCACACTGCAAAAAGCGAGCGATGATTCAGGTGTCAATTTCCATGCTTTTCTTTCAACGTCATGAAAGCCGAACCGCGGCCAGGGTTTCTGTGAGCACTGCCATTTCGACGATTTTTGTGTTTTTTTACAAATGGACGCACAAACTGTAAAACGGCCAAAGTCAACAGTCATGACCCTTTGACATTAAATGACGTTTTAAAACGCCTATCTTATCAATCCGTGTTCCAATAAAATAAGAACTGTCCCAAATAAGCCAATATCAATCTCGATCAAACGTCGCTTTTTGGAATGAAACAAGTTTTTTTCTGGCTGTGCCTCAGAATCTCGTTTCGCTTTGTCGGCGGGGGCAACGTTATCGCCTCCATCGCGTGGAAAAACCCGCTCCTCGCTCTCGCGGAGGGCTGTGGACGACAAAACAGACAAGGAAAGCAAAAACATCAACAAAAGCATGGAATTCAGTGGACCGTGGCGACGGATAAGTACGGTGTATCAATGGGGTGGCGAGCGAATTGCACTTCGACACAATGCGCGAAGTTGCACATGGTTATGGATGCGGGGCGTCTTTTCGGAAACAAAGTAATTGAAACATGGTTAGGCGGGCACGTGAAAGATGCATTTGGAATCGGGTTCAAGTGGAACGAGTTGAGACACGCTGTTTCAGATGGATCATGGGGGTGAGGATGAAATGTGATTACAAGTTTATCCGGTTGAATGACGGCGATTATGATTCAGAGTCTCGATATATTCAACTTTCTTTGGAATTTATAAGGATAATGATGAAACCCCTCCGGCTATTTGGTCCAAACCCAGCGAGAAAACAAAATAGCAAGCCACTTTTTCCAAACATGGTGTCCTTTTTTAGCCCTCTGGAAACGGAGGCTGTCTGCCCCTGGGCCTGTGGCGTGTCAACAAAAAGCAAAAAATCAACAAAAACCTTCGGAAAGAACACGGCCAGTGAAGCCATAGGGCACGTGGGATGACTGACATTCATCTTTCTTCGAGGCCTCCGACGTCCGACGTGTCTGAAACTGCATGGTATTAACGCAGTCGGCCGTGTTTGCCGCAAAAGGCCATCCAGATGTCCCCCAAAAAACACAGCTAAAATGGAATGGCATCACGATTTGGTCGGATGGAGGATGGGTTGGAGTTTGTTCGGTCGGAGATGCCGTCGCAAGGAAACAAACACGTGCAACCACAACAGCCAAGGCCATTCGCAACGAAACAGCAACGACTAAATATGGGCTGGCCTCGAGGCGCTGTGAGTGCAACGGCCAACTGCCTGAGGCCGTCGAACTCACGCCAAAAAAGACGTCCCTCGCTGGGTGAGAGGGGGGCTCGACTAACTAAACATGGGGGAAGCCATTGTCGTTGCCAGTTCCCCGAGAACGACCAAAATAACAACAAAGAGGCTCCAAACAAAAAACGCAGTGACTTTTTTTAAATCAAATTAAAACTGACAATGTTTATTGGAAAACCTGATAAAATTACATACAAACACGTTTTGGGCTTTATTGACTGTTGTAGGGCGCACTGCAATTGGAACCAATTTACAGGGCATCTGAACCCGACTGCAACTATCGTCGATGGCAAATGTAATTATGAACCGGAATGGCGATCATACCAGCAATAACAATCCCAATCGAATCACTGATTAGGACAAACGACATGCTGAACTCTCGAGCGCCTTCGGAAATCTAAAAAAGTCGGAAATAAACAATGATTAAAAAGAGATAGCTAAGCTGCTCGGTACACATGACCGATAAGGCATTCGAGAAAAGGAAAAAAAAAACAAACCGATTTGTGTACAGCTCGGAATGTGTTGACATAGGCAGCACCCCCAAGCAATCCTTCGTACACTATCAGCCCGAAGACGATGGCAATGTGAGGGATGAAGCGGGTGGACGCGTCCCGGAAGAAGAGGGCGGCATTAAGAAGCTGAAATTGTACTTTTGAAAGGTAAATTTGAAAAAATGAAACAAACCTGTAAAGCTGCGAGAATCGGCAATACTCGGGTGTGGAGTGGAAACAGCTTGGATGATGAACGGGACACAAAGACGCCGAGTTGATAGAGGACTTGGTACCATCTGTACTGGCTGGATGGGCTGAGACCCCAACCGTGGGCACAGTCGAAGGTGACAAGTTCAATGAGGCCTTGGTTGATGAAGTATTCGGCGAAATAAACGGTAGTCAAGGGTAACACGTATTTCAGGAGGGGTTTGATGAGGAGAAGTCTGCTTCGGAATGACAAGACCGGCGCAATGGAGGGCCTTCGAGGAGGGGTAGAAACTGGGTCCAGCAGAGGCGCAGAATCGGCATCATCGTCGGCAGCTATATCGTCTTCACTGTCATGGATGGACCCTGAGGCGGATCGGACTCGAACTGGGCGACGGAGAATGGCTCGCCACGTTCTTACTGTGGGTGGGCTTTTGAGGATGTTGCCAAAACTGAAAAGGATACTGTAATTTGCGCTTTTGAAGAGATCTGACTTACGATATGGCAAAAATAACCGGTACAATAAGCATGCTAAGCAAAGCAGACTTTGGAGTTAACCCAATAAACTTCTTATCCGTCAGAATGGCATAGGTGAAAGCACCGAAAAGGCCAGCTCCACCGGTTCCGGATGCGTAGCTCGAAACAACGTCGCTGAAAGTTTATTAGTTAAAATTACGGTATGTTTTAAAAACTCCAAACAAACCTGTGAAAATACGTCGCCAAAGTCAAATAAGTCACCTCACCAAGACCACTTCCAAAGCTGGCAAAGACGACTCCAACGATGCCCATACTGACCGAGTTGCTGGTGGCGACGATGATGAAGGACAGTGCCTGGAGCAGGACCACGACCACATGACGGACACTGAACAAGACATTGACATCAAAGTTAAGCAAAATCAACCACCATACCTGTGAGGGATGCCCTGAAGTGTAAAAGGAGCAACAAGCTTCACGAAAAGCGTCGGCAAAATGTCAGCCAAGAGGATCGAACCCGTCGAAATCGGTGAGCATGGAATCGTTGAAACGTCTGGAACACATTCATCCGTACCATTCAGAGCCTTCCCGTGATCATCTTTTTCAAGAATGTCCTTCGCGGCACTCAGCATGATCACATAGGCAAAGTTGTTGCATAATCCGAGCAGCCTGGATATATAAAAACACTTTGAGAGATCACGTCAAACTGTGGATATATAAAAACACTCACCAGAACGCAACCAAATTGCGTGTCAGTTCACCCGTAGCCGTAGGCATCGTTTCCGCTAATGGTGTTCAATCTATGGGGTAGGGAAAGACAATGTAGAAAGCCCTGATGCAAACATAATCAAACGCGATGGATTGTTATTCATCGTTCAACGTGGAAAAACGAATATTCGACTGCGTGCGCACTGCGAACTCTCATTACGAAAACTGTGCGAGCTTGCGATTTTGCTTTGAAACTCGAAACCCAATTTCAGCTTGATCCATGTTTCTGCGTCAAATACGCTTCTACGGATCAAAATCGAAGAAGCAGAGCGTCGTGGACGAGTACCTCCGGCGACAGTCAAGTGATTATTACTCGAGATTAGCCAAGGAACACAACTATCGTGCGCGGAGTGCTTTCAAGTTGCTGGCTATCAATGAAAAGCACAAGGTTATCAATCCAGGTTTGTCTTTAATGCTACATTTCTTTCAAAATAAGTTGTTTTTAGGTGATGTGGTCGTCGACATTGGTGCCGCCCCGGGGTCATGGTCGCAAGTCGCCGCTGAACTCGTCTTTGGTGAAGGATCACAAGGAGTCGTAACTGGGAGGCCGTCTGAATCGCGGAAAGGCTATGTGCTGGGAGTTGACATTCAGGTGAGTCTTTCCTTTTACAATTAACTTCACTTTCACATCAAATTCAACCAAAATATATATAAAAACCCCTTTCAGCCGATCAGTTCCCTCCCCAACATTGACTTCATCGGCCAGGGCGACATCACCAGACGATCTACCCATGATCGCATTCAGAAGAAGCTTGCTGGTCGTCTTGTCAACGCGATCATCAGCGACATGGCACCGAATCCGACGGGAGACCACTACACGGACCATCTCCGCATCATTGAACTTTGTCGACTCGTCTTTCGACTTGCGTTCATTCAAGACGACTCTGGCTGCCCTCCGGTGTTACCACTTGCTGCCGATGGCCGTTTTCTGTGCAAAGTGTTCGATGGCAAATTGACGACCGACTTCGCCGCAGAACTCGGAACGAAGTTCAAATCAGTCCAAATCGTGAAGCCGCTGGCCAGCCGTGAAACCTCGTCCGAAAAGTATCTTCTTGCCAAGGGTATCAGATAAGTGTGTTTTTGTAGGGTTACGTTGTTTTGGGATAGATACCATTTGTTAGTTTTTGTTAATGCTTTTATAAAAGTTGTAATCTTAAAACGTTTGAAAAATTTGTGTTGAACCGAAGGAAACGCAGGAACCAACAGTTTTAAGCGCAACTTTCAAGTCTAATTGACTGACTGTTATACAGTGTTTGATTTCAACAAACTTTATAAAAACAAAACTTGTAACAAAAACGGAAAACAACAAAACGAATATCAACGATTCGACTGAATGGACTTTCTCCGATGAATGCTTTTCTTTCGGTAAATAGCATTCAACCGCCGGTTCTCGACTGAAAAAAAGCGCAGGTTAAACAAGAAAAATTATGGAGAAAAACTCTTACTCTCGTTCTCAATGCAGTCTTTTTCTCTTTGCTGACGTTCTGTCAATTGGCTGAAGCCATTCAAATGCTGCATTTTTTCATTCAGGCAGTTCGTAGAAAGAACACCAGGTCGCATGAATGTAGTAAATTGTTGACCAGCAGGGATCAAGCGTTTCATGGCAACGGCAAGATGATGGAAAGAATTGTTCTGAAAGTGTAAAACTAATTTTATTACTTTTGGTATTCAAAACTTACACTCAGGTGGTGTGTCGTAAGGACATGCTCAAAGTAAGCAATGCAATGGAACTTCTTGCCACAGTCAGTGCACCAATGCGGACCGATATCCAATTCCCTTGCCAGTGACTCATTTCTTCTCAAGTGGTTCCGAATGTAAATCAGTTTGTCGATGGAAAATTCATTGGGCACCAACCAATTCAAACTGGTCTCTGACAAGTTGACGATAATATTGTAGATGATGTCTGAAATAAAAGTAGATGAATTCAGGTGACCACTGGCTCGAAGAAAGTTACAAACCTCGAAAAATCATAAAATCGTGATCAGGCGTATAGTTGTTCTTTGAAAACTGCTCCAAATTGAACAGTTCAGCTTTGTTGTTGACTTTGAAAATACGATGCAGTATCGCTTTATTGTCCGGTTCACTGTGCTCCTGTGGGTCCGGTTTCGGGGGCGGGATGACGTTTGATGGAACATGAAGTTGATTGAAGTGGTCTTCAACCTTAACGGCGGCGGTGGCGACAGCAACGTTCGATGGTGGCGCGGGATCTGTCTCCGGCGGCGGCAACATCACAACATCGGTATCAGAGACGTCTGATTCATCCTCATCCTGTGTCGCTGATTCATCAGTTTCATCGTCACTGTCAAAGTCGTCAGGGTCGACTTCATAGATGGGTGGGTCGTTGGCAGGGCAATCCGAAGGAGGCAAGTTGCTGTAGCTTTGAAAGAATCCCATGTCACGAGCGTTGAGAAGGAAAGCGTCCAGAAATTGGGGTTCTTGGAAGTTGTCGAGACACTAAAATGACCTAGCTTTTGAATGTCAAATTTGCAAAAAGACAAAAAAACCTACGTTTTGGCCATGTTCAATCGACGCAAAATGCATCAACGCCATCTTGGCAGCAGCAAACTCGACTTGACAAACTTCGCATTTTCGATGTTCTTGCACGACGAACATCAGAGCTTTGCAAATCGAGGGTTCGCCTGCACTGATTCGATAAAGCGTGCTCAGGTCGAAGACTTCAGGGCCGAGCTTCAGCATCAGCTTGAGGTAGACCTGCATAGCGCCAGCTAAAAAAAGTCGAACAATGGCAAACCTGAGCATAAAAGTTGGAAACTTACTTCGATACTCGATAAACTTTTTCATGTCAAAACCGCCAGACGCCGTGAAACGAAAAGAAGTCTTCAATTCATCAAACGACAAAACATGGAATCGGGGAAGTAGGTCGCTGACATTGGTCGGGATTGAATTCTTGATCGCTTTTGAAGCGGCGGAAGACGGGAGGGCACTGGTCAGAGTTTGAGCTGAAAAAGTTCAACAATTATATATAAAATTCATAAATGAATGAAAGCTTACTAGTTTCGGAGACAGCGAAGACATCATAAGGCTGCCAGCCCTTCTTCGGGGCTTTGAAAATGCCACTGACAGCTGTGCGGATTGTTTCGTCGTTGTTTTTCCTAAAACATTCGGTCATTTTTGACGAAAACCTTTATAAAATCCTACCTGAGCAACAGCTTTGCCGCATTCGGATAAAAGCGGCGAACATCAGCCAGCCGGAGGCTGTCTCCATCGCAGAGGACAACATGCTGCCCATTTTCATCGGGTTTGGCTCGGATCAGCAGGCACTGCGGTGGACCATCTTCGACGGGATCAGTGCGGCCTAAAATGTAAACATTTGTTATTGATTGTTTTTTTCTAATTTTTGGGTTTTGAAAAGCCGTTAAAATGGAGCGAAAGCTTTTTGTTCATTAAATTAGCATTTGAAAACACTTACCGGATTCTTTGCCAATGGCGGCAGCAGTTGGATAACGGTTCTGACGAGACATAGGAAGACTTCGGTGCAATACGAAAACGAACAGCCGGAGGAAAGCGGAAACTCGAAACTTGAAAACAAAAAAATGAAATCGCGCAAGTTTTCGTTATGGGAGTTCGTTTGGGAGAGCTGTGTGTAAATAAATAAAATACATTCAAAAACGCCGTTTGCATCGGATTTTCGTGGTTGTTTCAAGTTATTCAAAGTTAACAAAAACAAAATATTCGGAAACAGCAAAGAATCTAAAAGACTACCGGTTTGTTAGCTGTAGCTCGGAAACCCGTCACATCGCATCGACAAAAATCTGCAGGTTTCAAGTCTGTGTGACCGGATCTTGTCTGAGGTGGTTTCGAACTTGATAATTTTCAACTCTACAAAATTTATTACTCAATTCAAAAATTCAATACTAACAAACGCAAAAACAAAGAAAAGAAAAAAAAATGATTTTTAAACAATTTCGCGCTTCGTTTCGTGCGCAACTCGCAAAATCGAAAGGACAACGTCGGCTGGGAGATTCAAAAAGTCTTCCGAATCAGTGACTTCTTCGCGGTTCTCAAGCAGATATTTGGCGCAGGCGTTCTTCAAACTGTCACGAGAGCACTTCCAGGCAAAATCGACGACGGGGCAGAAGTTGTCGATGGACATGGATTCGACCAGGCAATCTTCCAAGAGATGCTGAAATGTAAAAAGATATTAATTGTCGGTAAAAATGTAAAACATACGACAACACCAGTGATGCCATTCTGATATGCGTAATGTAGGACGTCAAATTCCGTGTCGAGATCAAAAGCCGTTCGGAGAACATCATAAACGACATACGGTGAAAGTTCGACGAATTCTGGCTTTGCTTTGATTTCGTTTTGATGTCCGTTGAAGAAGTAGCAGCATTTGTCAAGCAGGTCCATCTTGTTGCAATCATAGGCGTAGCTGACAATCTTGCAAAAGTTTTCCAACGTTAGTTCGAAGAGAGGCAGTTTTTCAATTTCTTCCTGAAAACATGATTCTGTTTTGTCGTTAAAGTTTGAAGAAAGAGAAATAAACTCACAATTGCGGCGTTAATGTTGTACTTGTCGCAGAAACGAAGGATGTCGATGGCAGTGTCGAGGGACAGGTCCAACAGTTCACGCCCATAACAGAACTCGATGGCTGTCTTGACCGTGTCATAGCTGAAGTCAGTGATTTCGACTTGGTTCGACTTCGATTTGGCGGTGTCGTAGAATAGCATGGCTTTGAACACCGGAGAAATCAGCGAAAGGAAGTGTTTGTGAACCTGCAATGAAAGTTATATCAAATTCGGAATATTATCAGTATTAATCTTACCGGCAGGCGATTCGAATCAACAACAAGATCGAATTCGGGTGACTCATGTTGCAAAAGTTGAAACACATGCGGAGCCGAGGCATCGTGTTGCTCGAATTCAACAATGCAAGTGAAAGTCAGCTTACGTTTGTTGGATACCGGCCCGAGGGACTTGTGCGACACGCAATCCGCCCAACCAAAACGAAGCGGACGATTGCCATGGGCATGTGTAGAGGATTCTAAAATTTCACCTATTAGGAAAGAAAATTAAACGGCGAACATACTTTGAACAGAACGTCCATCAATGATGCACATGCATTTCGACTTCACAGGCCTGTTGACGTAAATGAAGACACTGACGTAACCTTTGACCGCTTTAGAACAACCATTAGGGAACACACGAATCCACCATTTGAGTCCACCCGAGCCAGAAACTTTGAACTTAGGCGATTTGAAACAGGTGCCGACGGCTTTTGACTTCAAAGTAACACCGCGGAGGTTGAAAGATTTAACATCTTTGAGCTCGAAATCTGAGTTAACCTGCAAAACGACAACACATCAACTGTCACGGTAAATATGGGCACGTAATAAGTAAAACTTACTTTTAGCATCGTGGAGACGGGATCAATTCAATCGGAATCACAGCAGAAGCAGAGACAACGGATGCTCAAAAATGTTCGAACAAATTGGAAATTCAAAGAAAAAACGCGCACGTTATCGTTATGGGACCGTAAATGCGCACGCGGCTGGCGGCATTGTCGACACACTTCTGGCAACGGAAAAGACGCATCTGACTGATTGAATTGAAATCAAACTGAATCTTCAGAAACACCCAAACATTATTTAGTAAGAGATCGAGACCTTTAACTTTTCAACGTGCTTGTAAATATTTAAATTAGTGAATAGTTTGACAAAAAGCAAAACCTCATGTGCGCTAATTGATTTCGGGAACGTTTTATTGCCAAAGGCAACAAACCGTAACTTCCAAAGTGTAAAATTTGCATACTAACTGACAAAGGTTGAATCGGTTTGCTTGTTCGAAGGTCCTATCAATATCAGAAGCCAAGCAATGCATTACACTATCCTTATTTTTTTATTTCTTGTTTTCATACCCGCTAATTGTCGCAATCGGCACATTATCGGCTTGCCACCAACATTGCCAACCTTTCCGTACCCTGTCGTCCAATGGAACCCATGTCAACCACGTTGCCCAAGCTTTCATTGCTGCAATTATTTGCAAGGAGACTGCTACCCCTGCAATTTGTAGATGGCCAATTGAAAACACTCGATTGTGCCTTTTTTGGATCGCCTGAGGCCGCTAATACTTCGTGCAATTCACCCTTTTGTTTTGCCGTTCTCATAAAAGTTGATATTCACAATGGCAAGACACATTCAAAGTCTCATTTCTTTCGTTTATTAGCTCCACCATGGGCACAGACATATTACAACTGTTCAAATTCATCAAATTCGGTTAGAAAGGAAGATACAACTACTTACAAAGGCATTACTAACTTATAGCCCGCTGCATTTACGAGAGTATACACAATGGCCTTAGGGCACATGAGGAGGAACTTGGAGATAAGTATCAAAAAGATCAATCAAAACACAAAGTCAGCTATAAAGTAAGCAAAATGGTTTACAAAGCGTTGATGCGCTTTTCTTGCGATGTAAGCTGTTCTTGGATGGCGCTGGGCAAGTCACTGCCAAGTTGCGTTTCAAGGAACTTGCGAACTTCCTTAGCATCAGACTGCCAGTAGTCACGCGGCACCGACATAAGCTCATCAAAGTTGACTTCACCGAGACCTTCAAGGTTGAGGGAGCCGGGGGCGGGGACGACACCGATGGCGGTATCCTTGCCAATGCCCTCTTCACCATCCAAGCGACGGATGACCCAGTCGATGACGCGGATGTTGTCACCGTATCCGGGCCAGAGGAACTTGCCGTTGGCGTCCTTGCGGAACCAGTTGACGTGGTAGATCTTGGGGACCTGGTGGGGGGCCTTGTCGAGGCTGAGCCAGTGGTCAAGGTACTTGCCGAAGTTGTAGCCCATGAAGGGACGCATGGCCATGGGATCGTGCATGACCTGCTTGCCGGTGTGTTCAGCGGCGGCGGTGGTTTCGGACTTGAGACTGGCACCAGTGAAGACACCGTGCTCCCAGCCGAAGGTTTCGAAGACGAGCGGGACGCCAGTGGGACGACGACCGCCGAAGATGATGGCATCGATCGGGACACCGTTGGGGGATTCCCAGTCGGGGTGGATGATGGGGCATTGCTGAGCGGGGGCGCAGAAGCGGGAGTTGGGGTGAGCAGCCGGGGTCGGGTCTCCGAGCTTCCAGGGCTTGCCCAGCCAGTCGGTGATTTGGACATCCTGTAAATGGCACAATTACATTACTGTAGTCAAGTTGGATAGAAACAAACCTTGCCCTCGACCTCATCCTCGAGACCCTCCCAGTAGTAACGACCTTCCGAGGTCTCAGCGACGTTGGTGAAGATGGAGTTCTTCTGGAACGTACCCACAGCCATCGGGTTAGTCTTGTTCGAGGTACCCGGAGCAACACCGAAGAAGCCAGCTTCAGGGTTGATAGCGTGGAGCTTGCCATCCTCAGCGAACTTCATCCATGCGATATCGTCACCGACGCAACGGACCTTCCAGCCGGGAAGGGTAGGCTCAAGCATAGCCAAGTTGGTCTTGCCGCAAGCAGACGGGAAAGCGGCGGCGATGAAGTGTTCACGGCCACAGGGACGGGTCACACCCATGATAAGCATGTGCTCGGCGAGCCAGCCTTCATCACGGGCAATGTTGGAAGCAATACGGAGGGCGAAGCACTTCTTGCCGAGGAGCGAGTTGCCACCATAGCCGGAGCCGAAGGACCAGATTTCACGTTCAGCCGGACGGTGGGCGATGATGACGCGTTCCGGGTTGCAGGGCCAGTGGTTGACCTGGAAGAGAAAAAGTTACTCCAATTAAAGAATCTGTTTGAAGCTACTTACCACAGCGCTCTTGACAGGGCGAGGCAGACCGACGGAGTGGATACCACGGACAAAGTCATTGTCACCAAGGGCTTCCCAGACATCCAACGACACACGGGTCATGATACGCATCGACAAGACGACGTAGTTGGAATCAGAAAGCTGGACACCGATCTTGGAGAGACGGCCACCGACGGGGCCCATCGAGAAGGGGATGACGTACATGGTACGGCCAGCCATGCAGCCAGGGAAGCGGGAATCGAGCTCTTCACCGAAGTCCAGAGGCGACATCCAGTGACCCATGATGGGTTCGACGCCTTCAGCGGTATGGGTGACGGTTTGGTACTTGTCGGTGGTGACCATCCAGGTCTTGGACTCGACACGAGCAACATCCTTGGGATCGGTACGGCAAAGGTAGTTGTTCTCGTAGGCGGAAAGCTGGGTAAGCATGCCACGTTCGACGAGCTTGTCCTTGATTTCCTCGGCTTCAGCATGGGTACCGTCACAGATGTAGATACCACGCGGACGACACAGCTCAGCCTTTTCGGCGATGAATCGCTGGACCTTGTAGGGAAGGACATGGAGATCACCCTTGAGGATCGGGATATGGCCCAGACGCTTCGTGACGACTTCATTCACGACGTAGAAGGCATCTTCACTGATTTGACGCAGGGAAGAGCTTTGGGCACCCGTGTTCTTATAGGGCGTAAGTAGGGATGGATTGGTAGTCATTGTTTGGGAGTTGGTCTGAAATAACATACGTGATGATGACAAAAACTTTCTTCCGCGAAAAAGGTTCAGAAAACACAACATGGCGGCGGCATGGGATGGAAATGGCACGCAGCCGACTGCCACAAGACAAACAACGTTGCACTGACAGAGTGCACATCTAGTATGGTTGAGAACGATGTCGACCAAAAAACGCTACGTGCAAGTAGCCACGCCTCGAGGGGAAAGTGAGCAAAACACACGTTGCCTCCAACCGCGAGCAGAACAACAGCCTCGCAACAACACGCATTTCCGGGGGCTATGCTATAATTGAAAGGCCCAGTGGCAGGGTTTAGGCTAATCCGAGTTGGCACGAGGAGGGCGAAAGAGTGCAACAATCAGAAACGGTGACGCAAAAAATGAATGACAGCAACGGCAGAGGTTCAGCTAGCTTCGAATAAATATCCGACTGACTCGACCGACGACGTGCCGATCGGCATTGCAATAACAGTGACAATGTGAACCGACATCCCTCGCCGTCTTCGCTCGACCGGCTAGCCACGAGGCAGGCCCTCAAAGGGGCGGAACCGCGTGTAAAAAACGACACACAAACACAATCAGTGTAGTCGTCCGTTCTGGGTTTGAATGATGCAGGCGTGGAGAATTGCACGTAAACAAGATTGGCCCTGTGCTTTGGATTGCTTACGAAGAAGGGAGAAGCTCGTGCAACCGATGTAAACGGGGTCATCGATCAAGTTGAGCTAACTTGAGTCGACTCTCGAGAGTCGGGAAAACACTTGGATTGATTTTTTGTTGGTATTTTGGGGGATCGGTTTACCAACAACCAAAAGGCTAAAAAGCGGATCCAGTCTAGCCGAAAGCGCAAAGTCATCTAAACCACACCCCTTTTGTGCCAGTCTGCCTGTTTTTCAATCTTGAATTGTCTAGCCACCCATCAGATCGCAGACTACTACCCGAAACCGATCCGCTAGAATCACATAAAATCAATCTGATGTACGGTCTATGGGCACAAACAATGCGTACTAATAGAAGCGAAAGATAAAAAAATGACTGACTGCCTCGAGACAAAGTCAACACAAACAAATCACCGCTGATAAACAACCGATTCCAGTCGATTTTTATCATTTTAATCGCCTTTATAATTCGCTTTTTCTGTTTCGTCTTTTTTTGCAACCCGCATAAAAACATCAAAAACACATCAACACCACCTTTTTGCCCAAACTCTTGTCAACAAATATCAAATTTTATTCCTCTCGCCTGTCGCTGAAACAGAACTGCCAGCATACGTGATGCAGTCTTCGCATCACTGAAGGCCAAGAAAGCAACTGACAAACCCGGGGACCCTTTTGAAAATGAAGGCCCTCCACTGGCGATGCTCCCGCTACCAAAACATCAACATTGACTGAAGCCTTGAAAAAAAGTGATCAACGCTTAGGGTACTCATGCCTATTTTTATGTCCCTTCGACCGATTACAGGCCCGTAAACAGAAACCTGATTGGCGAAGGTCTTTCTGAAGGTCGGCCATCATGAATCCTTTTTTCAAAAAAATGCTACGCCGGCCTTTGTACCCCGATGTATTACAATGTTCTTTGACCTTTTCACCGACGATTACAGCGTGGAGGTCTGCAGAGAGATGTTTGGTGGAACGAAAAGTAAACAGAGGGGTCGGAAAAGTGGAAAATAAGCAAAAAAATGTGATTGGAGGGGGGTCTGGATGGGTGGTGATAAGGATAGGGTGTAAAAAATAATAATTTTATGGGAAATTTTGTAACGTGTCTGAACTTTTGTCGACTAAAAAGTTGAATCGAATCAACAAAATGGTCTTCTTAAAAGGTTGAAAGTGGCTATTTGACCTTGTTAGACTAGTTTGGCCACTTCAAATTGAATTGGATGCAAAAACAGTGTTCGTGTCTCCCTCAAAATGACAGGATCAACCGGATCGAACCCACTCCCGCATCAAAGTATGCCAAAAGGGATGAAAGTACGCCGAAAAAAAGTTGATTGAACAACGCTCTTGAACAACCTCCGAAGCCAGTCAACCTCAAACAACTGCAGAAGCTTGCTTCTCCGTTCCACCTTTTATAACAACATGGCTGTATACTGCCACACGAGGAGACGACAACAACCACCCACCGAATCCGATGACGGCCATCGCCGATACAACGTGTCTTGGCTGCTTCTTGCCATCGGGGCCGACAGCAATGGTCGCTCTTTGAGACAGACACAAACACCCTCCACGCTCGCGGATTGTCGTTCTTTGTGGTCGAACACAGGGCATCACTACGGCAACCTGTCCCGCCGTTAGCAGCCGGGGAAATGATTTTTGCTGCTTTAACAAAGTGAGCAATCTGCACGCCTTGGGCGATTCGGTCTTTGACCAAGCCTAGTCGTCGCGACGTCGGGGGATCGAATCGAACACATTTGGAGTAAAAAACTGAACGAGTCATCCGAAGAATTGCAGAATTGTATGCAATTGGGAAGTCTGGATGGCCTTGATTTTGGGGCGTCATGCAGAAAGAGGCCAAAAACTGACTGCGTCTGTTATAGTAATCCGAGGCGATAAAAAAATAAGCCCCTATTAAGGTAGATGCTGATCGGTGAGATTCAATTAGACGTAAACATGATAAGAAGTGCTAAAAATAGTTTTGGAAACACAAACAAGCCGAAGTTACTGTAACACTTGCACACTTGGACCATCATTGCATCTTTTTGCTGTCGAATGTCAAAACAATCGATAAGATGTCCCTCTTTACCAAAAATATCCATCACATTACTAACACGTCGCGACAATACTTTTCCCTCCGTTCGATTCTATTCCTATCGACCAAAGCTCAACCCGAATCATCCGAAATAAACATTTGTCTTCGTTCTTTGCTGGCTCGTGGTACCGTTTATCACCTCGGCTCGCGTGGCCCATCCCGAAATGACGTAGCTTGCCCGAAGATTGTTGTATGATCAGAAATGTGTTATGGCAGGGTTAATGTTTCTTTCTTGCATGAAAAACGCCGCCGACTTGCTTCAGCTTCACTTGATTCAAATCGATGCTGATTGACTCGTCCGCGTGTGACTTGCAACAAACACGAAAGAACGCTGAATCACAAGGAAGGATAGAGGCGGCCATCATGGTACTATTATACTATGAGGACGACGCCGGGTCGGGGTATTCAAACTGGGGGGCTGGAGCATTATTAGATAGAAATACAATGATAAAAACGTACTTCTGGTACATTGAGCGTTGATTTGGCGGAAGAGAGGGAACGACTTTTAAAAGTGAGGTCAGGGTTGAAGGGTGAGATCAAGGACGGTGGTTTTCTGGCCTTCGATGAAGGGTACAACAACCTAAGTGATAAAAATGGGGACAATGAATTGAAAAAGTCTTAGACAAACGCTAAAGCTTGAAAGATGCGTCAAATTGAAAAACATTGAAAACAAAAAACAAAAGAAAGCGAATTCCAAACTGACAAAATTACGCATGCGTCAACACAATTCAAAAAATGTGGATCGCACGCTTTGACAAAAACTGAATTGATAATTGAACAATGGGAATGAGGAATCAATCAATAGGGCAAAACAACCATCGTCAAAAAGTGATAGCATCACCAAAATCGTGAAACCAATTCACGAGGCGCCGTTTGAAGCCAGCCGCGTCTTGGCGCGAATTGCCTTTGGCCCGGTTCGGCTGTTTTGAAACAACAAAACCACAATGAGAAAAGCCGCGCAAAAAACAACGCTGATGAAATCAATCTGAACCGCAGCAGGCCGTGGCTTTTCAATCGACTGTTTCTTTTTAGTTT
Source organism: Panagrellus sp. LJ2284 (assembly GCA_024447225.1). NCBI lineage: Eukaryota > Metazoa > Nematoda > Chromadorea > Rhabditida > Panagrolaimidae > Panagrellus > Panagrellus sp. LJ2284. The sequence continues at coordinate 5,415,798 of JAMRYC010000001.1, read as the reverse complement.
CGTGCTGTTGCCCCGGTTAATATTGGTTTTCCATCACTTTTCAGGCGACTGTGTCATCGTTGGCTCGATGCCGGTCGGCAGTGCGATCGTTTCGATGGACGCTTTCGACGACATTGTTCGTGTTTTCGACGTATTCGCATACTACGCCGTTGTACTCTTTCAAATGTTGACGGTGAGGACTTTTGTTTCGGCATTTTTTACTGTGATTATGATTTATCATTATCTAGGCTGCGTTTGGCATCGTTATCGTTGCTTTCCTCTACAGAGTGCTCACACTCGAACCACCGAAAGCCCCGACCCCACCGCCGGCTGAAAAGGAACCAGAGCCCGTGAAACCGCCGTCGCGATTTGTGAAACTCAATGTTGGCGGCACAAAGTACGTCGTCGCTCGTGCCACGATGCTGGATTCCGATTCGATGCTGAGACGGTTGATCAACTCGCCTTTGGAGGTTTGTTTTATGCCATTTGGAGTTGCCTGTAATGGTGTTTTTTGCAGAGCGAGACGGACGCCGACGGCAACATACTCATTGACCGCGATGGAAGTGTTTTCGCGTACATCCTGCAGTATCTCCGCGATGGAAAGGTCGACTTTCCGGAAGACCTGTCGGTCGTTAAGGCTATTCTGACGGATGCTGACTACTACGGCTTTCGTGTAAGTATATTGGTTGGCATTCTTACTTTAATGGGTGTGTTTTACAGGCTTTGGTCAAGTTGTGCGATGCCCATCTCATCGAAAACCGTTTCAATCTTGATGCCTGTCGGCGCGCGGTTTACACCCTTGAAGAACGGAAGGCTTTGATCGGAACGAAGGAGGTAAGTAATTTAACTTACTGATCAGATTAGCCTTTGTAACGCCATTGAACATTTAGAACATCGTCTTTCTTTGTCTCGGCGGATTGAAAAACTCCACTTTCGGCACAGGCAACGCCCAGTTGTGTGTCGCCTCCGCTCTGGTCCACTTCCTTCGCATGCCTGCACGGTACCCTAAGTTCACCTATTGCATCGGTAGGTTTCTGGTCTTCTAGTACGGATAACATTCTCGTGTTTCAGATTACACGGATTCGGTTGATCTCAGTTTCGACTTTTACACTCATAACAAACGCGCCAAGCACATCACCGTGTACTCGGCTACGGTTGGCCCGCTCGGTAACATCGGGGAACAACTCGAGCGCGCCGTTCAGTCCGTTTTGAATTATTTGTTGGAACTTCATGGCCACGGGCGCTTTGTTGAGACCAATACGAATCTGTCTATTACTTTCTAGACAGCAGTTCTATCTTTTGTACGTTTATCACTTCGGATCATTTGTAATTTTGTTAATTTTTCGTACAATAATCTGTTTTTACTCTTTTTTGGTACTTTTTGCAGGGCTGAATTGACCAATTTTCTTTGTGTTGTCATTTTTTGTTGATTTTGCATGTTTTGTATACTTGGCGGCGTTAAATATAACATTTGTACTACCGAAAATTCGATTCTAACTTTGCGCAGTGAAAAAATTCAAACGTTTTTATAACAACGAACCAGTATTCAACATTAAAAATCAAAACTTAATAAGCAAACGTAATATGAAATCAAGTTCAGCGATCACGGGCGACTTTCTTGGACTTCGGAGCGGACTTTTCCGGTTTCGGGGCGGCTTTCGCTTTCTTGGACCTTTTCTTGCTGGAACTGGGCTTCGAGCTGTCGCCACCGGCTTCCTCTTTTTGGGACTGCTTCGATTCATTCATACCGAAAGGATCCTTATACCCGCGAGCCTCCTTGCATTTGAAACACAATTTCTGGGTATGGGCGTGATCTTTCCAGCAACGGACAGTACAGGAACAGAAGGGATGGACGTAGCTGCATTTGCGGTATGGACATTCTTCGCCGGCTTTAACGGCGGCACACCATTCCGTGATGAAATCCTTGCAGTTGAAGCAGACGCGTTTTGGCACGGGCTTCCATTCTTTCATCATCTCAGCTTTCTGCGCCTTCTGGCAATCGATGCATATTTTCGGAACATTAGCATGATCCCTCCAGCAATGGACTTCAGTACAGGAACAGAAGGGGTGGACGTAGGCACACTTCCAGTTGTAGTCACAGGTTTCGCCGGCTTCAACGGTGGCACAGCGCTTCGAAATGATGGTTTCGCAGCTTTCGCAGACGCGTTTCTGCTGGAAACAATTAACATTATCACCGAAAACAGATACAAAAAGACAAACCAACCTTCGACGGGACCGCAGGGCCAAAGAAAAAGCCATCATCGTCCTTGCCGACTCGCTTAGCCACGTAAACAAGGAGCTTGACATCGTGTTTCGTCGCCGGCTGAAAGTGGAAGATTTATAAACCTCAAATTTGAAAAAAACCGAAAACTTACAACAATAAAGTCGGTCAAGTTGAGGCGCTCCAGCAACAAGCGAGCTCGATCATAGCTCGAAAGACAGCACCAGTGACAGTGCGCGACACACGGCTTGGCTTCGAGAAGCGTCGCGAAGGCATCGAAGTCGTGGGTCTTGCTCTTTTTCCACAACGAGCGGAGGAACAGGATGAAGTCGACCGTCACTCGATTGGCCACACGATCAGCGAAGGGGGCAAACAGCTTCATGAAGACCTCTGCAAAATTCGGGTTTGAAACGATGCAAATTTAAAAAACAATAAAAAAAAAACTCACCGCGAGATGATAGGAATACCTTCTTGAGTCGAGCAGATTGACCTTTGAGATCGAAACTGAGATCAGGATTGAAGTCAGCGTGGAGGAAAAGCTCGTCCAGGGATTTGACGCCATAGGCAGCGAGCCACGGAGCTGGGTCTTCGGGATCGAATTGGGCTGGCTTCGAGACGGTCAAGTTCTCGAAGGACTCCTCAAGATTGCCCTCCTTTGGACGGCTCAACTGCGCCATCTGTAAGGGGGTGTTTACAAACTTGGTTAAATTGGAAGAAAATACGCGCAAAAAAGAAAAGAAAACGCGAAATCGAAATCGAAAGGATCAGCGCTGCCGTCAGCAACGGCTGGCCGTTCAAAAAGCAGCGCATCTTTTCGTTATGGGAGTCATTTTGGGCGCAAAAGTGCGTGTGCCTGCTGATTGCGGAACTGAACTAATTGAACTTCTGCGTTTCATCGTATTACCCTCCTGTGCGTTGAGAGTGAAATCTGTCACAGCGAGTCACATCGTGTCACTGATCACTTTTTTGAAAACTCTCCTATTCGGCCTATGGCGGATAAGTTTTGATAAATTTTTGATTGAAGGTGTGACTCGCCGGGGGCTATCGATAGAGACCAGAAGCGCCGGGATCGGTATTGAAAGAGCCGAGAAAATGCCATCCGAAGTTAGGGACCAAACATCATCGGCTTGGCAAAGTGTCAGCAACGTCCAGATCCGCGCTTGATTTTCGTAAATCCGCTTTGTTTGATCCGTCTTTTCATTCAAAAAGTTGCTTAGCCAGTCAAGAATCATGGTGGAAGTGAGAAAACAGCAAGAAAATGGTGGGAAACGGGCGATTTTGACGGATCCAGGTTGAACCAGGGCCACACACAGCGGACAAACGGCCAAGTCCGAGCGTCAATTTTGGCACCTTTATTGTTTCTTTTTCGTCCTATCGTTACTTTCCAATGTTCGCCTTACAGTGAAGAAGGTCTAAGAACGATGAAACCAACTTTTGATAACAAACTAAAGAAGTTAATTTTCGACGATCTTTGATCCCTTACTTCGGATGGCATTTTCTCGGCTATTTCGATACCGATCCCGACGCTTCTGGTCCCTATCGATAGCCCCCGGCGAGTCACACCTTCAATCAAAAATTTATCAAAACTTATCCGCCATAGGCCGAATAGGAGAGTTTTCAAAAACGTGATCAGTGACACGATGTGACTCGCTGTGACAGATTTCACTCTCAACGCACAGGAGGGTATCTGCGTTTGTTCAGTTTGATTTTTCTAACGTTTTATAAAAAACTAAAAGTTTATAATTATCAAAATTAACAAAATTGATGTTTATTATTGTACACTGTTTTATAAGACAACATCATATTGTCTAGAACATAATAGACAAGTTGGTATTATTCTCAACGAAGCGACCATAACCCTGTATATATAACAAATCACTCATAACAAGCTGAACAGCGCGGTCAATTTGTTCACCGATGTTGTCAAGTGAACCGATTGAACGCGAGTACACGACGAGATGCTTGACGTGTTTTGCATGCGTGTAAAAGTCGAAACTGAGATCAACCGAATCCGTGTAGTCTGAAACACGAGGATGAAAATCACTCTAGAATTTAGAAATACATCATAAACATACCGATGCAATAGATGAACTTGGGGTACCGTGCAGGCATACGAAGAAAGTGAACCAAAGCAGAGGCGACGCACAATTGAGTGTTGCTGGTGCCGAACGTGGAATTCTTAAACCCACCGAGACAAAGAAAGACAATACTCTAAAAAGGTCAACATGATCACCATAGTGATAACAACTTAGCTATAAACTAACTTCTTCTCCTGCAATCAGCGTGTTACGTTCGTCGATCGTATAAACAGCGCGGCGATACGTAACGAGGTTATTCTTGTCTTCTTTGATTTTGAGAAGGTTGTTTAAATGCGTTGTACAAGCGTTAATCAAACCCTAAAATTAGGTTAATTTAATAGCCAGTGTCAAAATAATACAAACTCGAAGATGACATACTTGACAGTTGTAATAGTTAGCTTCTGTCAGTATTCTTTCAACTCTAGATTCGTCATTTGGAAAGTCGACTTTTGCATCTCGGAGGTACTGAACGACGTATTCAAAGACGCTTCCATCTCGATCGATTAAAATATAGTCGTCTTCATCGAGTTCTGTCTATAAACCACTTTATTTAATAATGACTACCTACAAAGTGACTTACCGAGATTGGCGATTCGACCATACGTTTCAACATCGAATCAGTCCCACATAGAGTCGATTTTGCAACGTTAAACTTGGTTCCACCAACATTTAGCTTTACAAATGAGTTGGAGAGCGTTATATTTTTGATCTCGAGTTTCACAAGATTAAAAAGCTTCTATAAATAACGGTCAGTAAATAAACTCGCTCTAGAAACTCTTACAGTTAACCCATAATACTTGGCTTCTTTCCCTACGGCTTTGACGACTGACAGATCATTCGGAAAGTCGACCTTCCCATCGCAAAGATACTGTAAGACAAAGGCAAAAACACTTCCATCACGTTCAATAATAATGTTGCCATCTGCATCTGGTTTTCGGTCCAAATTTGTGAGTTCTGACAAGGTAGAATTTCCAGGAATTTTGACACGCTCAAGCTCATATTTTTTGCCACCAACGTTAAGTTTAACATATTGAAAGTTGTAGAGATGCAGATCAATCGTCTCTACCAAGTCCTGTTGCGTTGCAATATAATTATACTGTAATTTTTAAAAGTTTAAAACTTACTATTAAATCATAGCTACAGGCACTGGCGCGAATACGCTGAATGGTGTTGCCGTCAGCAGGAAAATCGATTTTTTGAGATTGATAAAAATCGGCCAAGTTTTTGAAGATCTCTTTATCGGTTTCGGTTGGAACGACGTTGAAAAAAACAAAATTAACGTAGTCCATGATAAACTTCAATTTCTTGAATCGGTAACCCGATAAATGCATGTAAATATGGCATGCCATTGTGACGATAAGGACTGGAAGTGATGTTATGCAATAAAAACATGTCTTGTAATTAACTTACGTAAAAGCGAAACACTAATTAAACCAACATTGGATGGTTTTAGGATAGTAAAGAGATATTTATCGTTATGACACATTTGACAGTCCATTGTGCTGACTGGAAGCATTAGTGTTCAGCACGAACTCTGTTTCTATATGTTATGTGTATGATGATAACCAATAATTCCGTCTTCCTTTAACCTTGGCCGTGGCGCATCAATATCGCACTGCACCTAAAAAACGCAGTGTAAAAAAATATGTTGAACGCAACAAAACTTTCAGATAAGAGTTTTTGCAACCAATTAAAAGCATAAATAATCTACAATAAAGGTAGCGGCTATAGTGAAAATAGGTAAATGGAATGTTCCGTGGACACACCGTTCATCTAATTTAACAACTCAACAACGTGCTGCAATAGGTTACTTTAATAACTCAGCAAGCTTATGATTCATCGCTGCCAGAATAACTGCCTGGTAGGCTTAAAAGAGCGAAGCGTATTCCTGACAATAACAGCAAGATAAAAAAAACTTGTACCATCATCATCGGGTAACCAGAAATGTGTGGCTTATCAAAGTTCGAGCATCTTCTAAACACAAGCCGTACCTGTTAACCATTGTTGCATCCTGGTAAAAACGCTGACTACCCAAAAAATTGATAAGAAATAGAAAAAAAGCATTAGAGTATTATAGGATGTGGGTCACGCGAATATTTCGTCAACTGCCAACAAACAAGTGGGTGTAACTACAATGGTTGCAAATGGCAAAAGATAAGGGGTTACGGTTAACATTGAACTCATTGGTTACCGGTATAAATGCTCAAGCGTTCACTGCTTTTCTTCATTTGCAGCTATGAGCGTCGCAAACCCTTGTCAGTCGTCGTCTTCTCCTGAAAAGGAGGAAGCGACTTCGGTGTATGTTGGTCATCATCTACCAAATATATCCGACCGGCTCTTTCTGTTGTTTATCTGGCTTATTCAGCTAGAAAATAGCTTTATTGTGACCGATGCTGCGATCGCAGAAAGCTTGATTAACAAAGCGCTTTTGTTTAAAAGCAAGGTGACTATTTACTGTTAATTATTATCCATTAAATTAAACTTTTCATTGCAGGGTCTGAATGCTAATGGAGAATCCGATGAAGAGCCCGCAGACGGTCCCATAAAGTTTAAGTTTACTACCACCGACAACGAACGCGAGACAATGATTAACTCAAAAAAGGTAAGTTTCATTAGTTATTTAAACAAATTAAGTCAAACATACTTTTAGGACGTTCTGTTTATGTGCCTCGGGGGTCTAAACGACTTTGCAAGTAACAAAGCAGAAACGCTGTTTTACGCGATTTCTGCTTTAGTATGGTTTTTGAGAGAATTCCAGAACAATGCGTTGTTTAATTACACCTTCGGTGGGTTTTGAAAATGACGAATCGTCAACTATGGATATTTTTAGACTTCTCGTCAAAGGAATTGGGTTTCAAACATTACGTAAATGGTATACTCACTAGCTTCGTGCCTTTCGACGCAGAATGCAGTACGAATCATGCCGCCGATATGTTAAATGCGTCTATGGAGATCAAAGGCTTTACAAGTTTTGCCGAAACCTTTACTAATCGTTGTGAGATTACGACTACCGTACACCCTCGAAGCGCCGTAGCGAAAAAAAGAATAGTTTATGACGATACCATTACAGATGTAAGTTTAGAGTTTTTTCAAACGATAGCTAAAAATTGCGAATTGTAGTTTCCGTCTACAACTGATGTTTCCAACTTGAACGATGGGTCTATAAAACGAGTTAAAACGCTTAATGAACGCAATGCTCTTATTGCGTCAAAGAAGGTAACAATAATGATGAGTTTTTTGACGTGATTACAACTTTATCTTTAGAGCATCGTATTTTTCACTGGATTTGAGCTTATGGACAAAGAAAGATCGGCAACTAGTTGCTTCATAGAGTGTTTCCAAGAACACCCGAACTTAATATATTGCTTTGGTTTGTAAATCACTGTTTTTATTACTCTATTATAAAACCATTGTTTAGATTACACGAATCCGGATAGCGTCTCGTTCGACTTTTATACCCACGGCTCAAAAGTCAGACAAGTTAATGTAACATCACCAACCACACCGTATGACCGGATCAAGGCGTGTGTTGAAAGCGCTATTAAAGATGTCGTTAATAGCATATTGAAACACCTTGGCAATGGACCCTATACTATCGACGGTCCAGTGACCGTTGATGCCTCGATTAACGGTTCCGACAACTTATTCGAGGAGTGTAAAAAACTAAACGAAGGCGGCCAAATAACCGTTAAAATTCACGAAGACGCAGTGAAGCTACTTGAATGCGCTAAAAAATATGGCCATACGGAGACTGAGGTTAGTTAATTTGTGACTTTTTCTGATAATAACATTTTGATTTTTTTATTTTTAGAAGAGATTGACGGAATTTATAGCTGTTCAATTCGCCTAATCATATCGCTGCATGTACCCATACAGTTAGTAATATTCCTCGCTCTTTTGATATTTCATATTATTCATCGTAGTAATTTACATGCAACCTTCAACATTTGAAAAAATAAAAACAGTTGTCACAGGAGTAAACTAACCCCTAACGAATAAAAGGAAAAGTCACTCTAAGATGTTGAGTCGAGCAATAAAGAGTTGCAACTTTGTCACGGATAGTAGGCACTTTTGCACTGAAAGTCAGAATCGGCTAATTCCTCGGGATGAAATGGGGCTGGCTTCGAGACGGTCAAGTTCTCGAAGAACTTAGTTTAAACTTTCAAACGTATTATTTTTAAATTTAAAAGTTTATTATTATTAGAACTAATAGCATTATTTAACTTACGGTTGTTTACTCAACAAACGAGGAAGATCAATGCGACTGAGTGAGGCCACAACTGTTGTTTGCGTGTAGTTTACCTCGCTTCGCTTTGCTACTTACCGCTCCTTGTAAATTTGAGCATGTTACAAAAAATTGATTTTTATTTCTGTACACAGTAGTTTTGTTAGAACGTAATAGACAAGTTGGTATTGGTATCAACAAAGCGACCAAAACCCTGAATATCCAATAAATCATTCATAACAAGCTGAACAGCGCGGTCAATTTGGTCCCCGATGTTGTCAAGTGGGCTTATGAAACGCGAATACACGACGAGATGTTTGACGTGTTTCGCATGAGTATAAAAGTCGAAACTGAGATCAACCGAATCCGTGTAGTCTGAAACACGAAGATGAAAAGCACATCAGAAACACAATATAAACATACCGATGCAATAGATGAACTTGGGGTACCGTGCAGGCATGCGAAGGAAGTGGACTAAAGTGGAGGCAACACATAACTGGGCGTTGCTGGTGCCGAAAGTGTTGTTTTTCAATCCGCCGAGACAAAGAAAGACGATGTTCTAAAAAAGGGCAATGGCAATACACTAAGATTCAGAAAGACCCATAAACAGTGTTATCAACTTGATTGATGTCGTGGTAGTGACTATACTTACTTCTTTCTGTGCAATTAATGCATTTCTTTCTTCGATGGTATAAACGGCGCGACGGTACATAATAAGATTCTTCTTGTCTTCTTCCCCTTTGAAGAAGTCTTTCAAGTGTGTTGTACAAGCATCAATCAAGCCCTAAAAATTTAGGTAACTTTATACCCAATATCATAACAAGCGAAATCCTAAATGACTTACTTGGCAGTTGTAGTAATTAGCTTCCGTCAGTATTCTTTTGACTTTAGATACATCATTTGGAAAGTCGACTTTTCCATCGCGGAGGTATTGAATGACGTATTCAAAGACGCTTCCATCTCGATCGATTAAAATATAGTCGTCGTCATCGAGTTCTGTCTATAAACTATGTAATTTGTATGTAATAACAACATGAAAAATGTGACTTACCGAAATTGGCGATTCGATCATACGTTTCAGCATTGAATCAGTCCCACAAAGAGTCGATTTTGCCACGTTAAACTTGTTTCCACCAACATTAAGCTTTGCAAATGAGTTGGAGAGCGTTATACTTTTGATCTGGTTTTTAACAAGATTGAGCAGCTTCTATAAATAATGGTCAGTAAATAAACTCGCTATAGAAATGCTTACAGTTAACCCATAATACTGGGCTTCCTTCTCTATGGCTTTGACGACTGACAGATCATTCGGAAAGTCGACCTTCCCATCGCAAAGGTACTGTAGGACGAAAGCAAAAACACTTTCATCGCGGTCAATAATAATGTTGCCAAAGGCATCCGGTTTGTTATCCAAGTTTGTGAGATCTGACAATGTAGAACCGGCTGGAATCTTGACACGCTCGAGCTCGTATTTTTTGCCGCTGACGTTGAGTTTAACATATTTCAAGTGATAGAAATGCAAATCAATCTTCTCTACCAACTCCTGTTACGTTATGCTTGTTTAATACATACTTTTAAAAACTTAGTACTTACCATTAACTCATTGTTATAAGCATTGTCGCGAATATGCTGAATGGTGTTGTCGTCAGCAGGAAATTCAATTTTTTGAGATTGATAAAACTCGGCTAAGTATTTGAAGATTTCTTTATCGGTTTCGGTTGGAACGACGTTGAAAAAAACAAAAATAACATAGTCCATGATAAACTTCAATTTCTTGAATCGGTAACCCGTTAGATGCATGTAAATATAGCATGCCATTGTGACGATAAGGACTGGAAGTGGTTTAATAAAATAGAAAATGAATTTTGTAATAAACCTACGGAAAAGCAAAATGCTAATAAGGCCGGCATTGGGTGGTTTTTGGATCGCAAAGAGATGCTGAACATTATGACACACTTGACTGTCCATTGTGCGGATTGGCAGTAGTAAAGCGTTGCACGAATTTTGTTTTTATAGCAGCTTAAGCTGCTAACCACTGCAATCCCGCCTTTCTTTAACTTTTACTGTGGTGAACGTGTGCATCAATATAGCACCACACCTAAAAAAAACTGCTATCGCATTCTTTTCCTTCTGACTGTAAAGAAGTTGGTCGTGCACAACAATAGTTGCAGATAAAAGACTAGTACCAATTTTTTGCTAACATTTTTTTTTAAAAACAATATGGTAAGATTTTATTTCATTTCATTTTTCATTTATTCCTATTCTCAATCCTCTTGGACGATAGGCCCTCATATACAAACAGTCAACAATCATACAGTATACAACATAAGATAAACAGCCCCACCTCTCCATACAATCGCCATAAGGAACATACGCCGTATGGACCTCAAAGGTACCATACAGGGTACCATATGGTACTTTAGCCTTAACGATACCTTATTTTGCATGATATGGAAAAATATGTTCCTTTAAGGCGAAGTTTTCCTTAAAGGAACATATTTCATGTTAATCTGTTCATATAGGGCAGAATATGTTTCGTAGATGTTTCATACTATGAAACATACGTTGTCATAAATGGTCCTTATGGCGGTTTGGGGGCTAGTCGGGGAGAGTGTTAATTAGACGGCATCATTCTGATTGTGGAGGTACCCCACCTCTCCATACAATCGCCATAAGGAACATACGCCGTATGGACCTCAAAGGTACCATACAGGGTACCATATGGTACTTTAGCCTTAACGATACCTTATTTTGCACGATATGGAAAAATATGTTTCTTTAAGGCAAAGTTTTCCTTAAAGGAACATATTTCATGTTAATCTGTTCATATAGGGCAGAATATGTTTCGTAGATGTTTCATACTATGAAACATACGTTGTCATAAATGGTCCTTATGGCGGTTTGGGGGCTAGTCGGGGCAGGTGTGACGGTCCTTCCCCCGACTAGCCCCCAAACCGCCATAAGGACCATTTATGACAACGTATGTTTCATAGTATGAAACATCTACGAAACATATTCTGCCCTATATGAACAGATTAACATGAAATATGTTCCTTTAAGGAAAACTTCGCCTTAAAGGAACATATTTTTCCATATCATGCAAAATAAGGTATCGTTAAGGCTAAAGTACCATATGGTACCCTGTATGGTACCTTTGAGGTCCATACGGCGTATGTTCCTTATGGCGATTGTATGGAGAGGTGGGGTCGTAGTCGCCGGCAGTTCCCAGGCTGTTCTTCCGGAAGCATCCCGTCGGTGTGGGTTATGCTGATTTTTTTCTCGTCGATCGGAAATTCGTGGTTGCGGTCGGAGTCGAACCCACGCCTCTAACCTGCCAGATCGGACGGATTCTGTTTTTGCCACTTCGCCACCGACGGGGCAAGATTTTATTGTAGGTCATACATTTGCAATTTTGAAGAATAGCTAATGAACCGCCGAAAACCACTTTACCATATAAGACGACACGCAAATGTGTTTGTGATGCTGTCGTCAATGATGTCAAAAACGTAGAGCTTTTATCATTCAGTCACTTGTTGCGGAAGGTGTCTTTTGTACAGTCAAACTGATTGTGCCAGCTACAGGATGTGACTGTGCATTATAAGGTGTAGGGTTGCAGATTCTCACGTATACAGATTACTTAAACAGTCTGGAAACATCGAAGAGGTCAAAGAAGTATTAATTGGCAGCATCAGTACCTCTTACAATTGGCCGATTACATAGGGGTCACAAGAACATAAATGCAGATAAAACTATCTTGTGAAACAATAGTCTAGGTTTTTCTTTGTGTGTACAGTGGTGTGGATCGTTTTAAATAACGGCTTGATGCTTATCATCAAGCTCTCTCTTCCCTTTGTTTGCGACGCAAAAGCAAAAAAATCCCACGGATTTCGTTTTGTCAAAACACCGTTATTCCGGCAGCAAACAAGTTGGATAAGAAAGAGTCGAAATACGCTTAAGACTTTCTTCCTCAAAATTGCGCAAAACGAAGTTAATTCAAACTTTACTCATGGTTTATTGACACTGAAACACAACAAGCACTATGTGTCATAAAAACAACAACAACACACAAAAAAACCGCCACAGTAACTCAAAAGCAAAATTAAAAATCAACGAACTGCGGGGAGTATGTAGCATGTACACTCAGCCACTTGCCATTATCAAAAATCTGATAAAAACACATCACTTTCGAATCTTCGGCATAAACGGTAAACTCCGGGGTGAGCCATTGGACGCACTGTTGAAATACTTCTTCAATGGGAAACTCCTTTGAACTCTCGAGTATGCACCGCACACGTACTTCTGAGCCACTGTAGCCAAAAGCAGCATTGCAAACTTTGTTTTTGATTTTGATCAGGTCCAATAACGTGTCTTCCATCGGCAATGAAGGTTGCGTGCTCTAAAAAGGGTCGACTTTCATCCAGAGTTGCATGAAAAGCCAGAAAAAGCAAACCTCGAGAAGTACAACGAAAAACTGAATCGAATCCAACTGGTACTTTTGAAGCATTGTAAACATGACATCGACTTGGACCTCACAATCTACGACCAAAGATTGGAGGACATCCATGTTGGGCCTGAAGACACAAAGTTATTGACTTCAAATTTCAAAAAAGGCAAACTTACTTGTAATAAGTGAACAGATCCTCATAAAACGGCTCGTCAAAGTAGGCAATGTCCAATTTCTTGATATTCAACTTGTCCAACTGCTTGAAAGCGCGACTGATTTGAGAAAAGCCTACAAACATCGATTCTACAGGTTTCGTACCGATATTAGCGAGCAGGGCGGCATTCAAGTCTTCGTGGTCGAGATCAACGTGTAGTTCCGGCAAAGAATCCCTCATGATAAGTGCATCGATGAAGGGGGTGAGCCACTTTTCAAAACGTGTCATGCTGAGAAAGGTGCAAAAGTATCCGGCGTATTGAAGGAAGAGTGTGTTGTAACTGTCGTCGGCGACTTCGATTCCATCATACCTTTGCCTGAAACACACATGAAGGTAACTTAAATGGATAGAAAGCAGTAAACTTACCCCAAAAGATGAAGAAAGTGGCCTTTCTCAGTTACATTTGTGTAGTCATGGCGAATCATGAACAGGACCGTGCAGAGGGCTTGATTCGAAGACATTGCCAGTGGAAGGAGTAGACGTGAAGGCATCGATCGCCTCTGGTTAGATTTCTCATACTTGGTCAACGATAGGAACACTGTTTCACGGATGAGGTGTGGTTTGAGGGACATGGACGCTGAAAAGTAGAAAAACAATGAAAAACAAGCCCAAAATTATAGAAAAAACAGCGAAAAAAGTAATTTCATACCTCAAAAGTTAAAAAATTAGGCTGTGTATGGGAACGCTGGGTCGTTACAGTAACCAAACTTAAAAATTTGGATTTGAAAACCGCACGTGGGTAATAAATGTTCAAAAAGAGCATCAAATGACGGTTTTTGAAATGTTTCGTCGTTCCCACAAGTATTTTATGCTAATTACGACACACGACGACTGCTGCGCGGGGTTCACATGTGGCGTTTCGATTGATATGGCTGTTTCGAAAGTTGTAAACAAGGCTAATAACAGATCTAGGCTCATGAGCGTAATCTTTAGTGCCGAATATCACGAAAGGTTACAATATCCAGCTGCATGACTGTTTTAAAAGTGCATTTTGCCTTTGGTTTCCAAATCGTTGCATAATTGCGTCTGTGTCTATCTTGCGATCAGATAAAAAGGGGATGAAACTTGCATTTTCATTGAATGTCGAAAAAACCACGACCACGCAGGTGGCTTTTTCAGCCTTTGGAGATGTTCGCCGAAATAATGTCTGTCTGCCAAAAGCTATCATAACAACGGTACACCATTTAAAGTAATAGGATCGTTTGAGAACTTCACCTGCGTCGCGTCGCGCAGCTTTGGTCTGCCGTAAATTTGCATGTGTGTGTTTTTAAAGTTTAAAACGGATTTAAATTACTACAGTAGTAATTGATGCGCACGTTTTATGGTGCTCCCAAAATGAAGTTTTGCAATCCACACAGAGTGCGTGTTTTTGACTCTTTTTTAATCACGTTTGCGTCGTTTTAGCTCATTTAGTTTCAGAGTTGTGGCCATGGCCAAGCGTATGCGCAAGTTCAGCGATTCCTGCACCAGGAACGAAGACACCGGCGATGCTTTTTCCCACGTGCTGAAGTTTATTCGTTCGAAAACGGTTGATTTGCCTAATGATCTCTCCATTCTTGCGCAGATCGTCAAACTTGCGAATGACTACAAACTGAATGTAAGTTGGCCTTTCCAAACCGTTCTTTCCGACACCTTTGAGTTGCTTTTCAGGACCTTGTCAATCTTGCCAACAATCACATCAAGAAATTGACCGTGACCATGCCGTTTGTGAACGTCAATGTCGGCGGAAAGAAGTTTACGATTGCCAGGACGACACTCTGCGGGACGGATTCCATGCTGAAGCGCATGATTGAGTCCCCTTTGGAGGCGAGTCTCAAGCTTTTGAATGTTTTACGATAACCAATCCTTTTTGCAGACCCACCTCGATGACGATGGCCACATCCTGATCGACCGCGACGGTGATGTTTTTGTCTTCGTCATACAGTATCTTCGCGATGGCAAAGTTGACTTTCCGGAAGATTCATCCATGATCAACCGTATTCGTAGTGAAGCTGAGTATTTTGGGCTGAGCGTACGTGCTTCATCATTTTACACGTTTTAAGCGATCAATCTTTCAGAAATTGACGGATGTTTGTGACAAATACGCCGAGGAGAACATTTTCAATATCGATGCCTGTCGACGGGCTGTTCACACAATTCCGGAGCGTAATGCTTTGATCGCCAAGAATGAGGTAACTTGCTATCATTTTACAATCAATTCAACCTTTCATTTACAGACAATTGTCTTCTTGTGCCTCGGAGGCCTCAAAAACTCGACCTTTGGCACGAATGGATGCCAAAAGGCGATTGCATCGGCCTTGCTTCACTTCTTGCGCATGTCCTTCCGATACCCGAAGTTTATCTATTGCATTGGTTGGTTTCATCCCACATTATCTAGCTTGTTGCATTTGTTTATTCGATTTCAGACTACACAGAATCGACCGACTTGAGCTTTGACTTTTACAACCAAGGCACGCGTATCCAACATGTGTGCGTTTACTCAGCCAACACGGCCAGACTGGATAACATCGGAACCGTCATTGATAAGGCCATCCAGAAGGTGTTGAATCACATCCTCGAGCACGCTGGCATTGGCCGTTTTGTTGAAAGCAACTTCCAGCTTTCCATTGACTTGTAATTGTTGAATTTTTTTTTGTTTGTAGCCTTTGGCAAAAGTTTGAAATGTTTATAATAAAGAATTAAAAGTTATGCAAAATAAACAAGCAGCTATGGGTTTAATGATCATTACGACACGCATTAACTATTCCCATAATAAAGCCAATAAAGATGGCAATCGACATCATAGCATCGCCGAAATCGGCACTTCGCTTCTTCTCAGCGGCACACTTTGCAGCACAAGTTTCGAGACGGTCATACTTCGGATAGATGGGACAACAACTTCCTCTCGCTGAAAGTTGATGAAAACTGTTATTGCAAGAAAACCACTCAAAAATATATATAAAAACTCACACCCGCTGAAATCACAACCAATGCCGACAATGGCCATGAAGTATTCACGGTCGACGCTGTACGAGCATTCACGAACGGCTTTGACTTTGGGGCCGGTGGCAGCGAAGACGACGATAAGGAAGAAGATGCCGACAGCAGATCGCATGATTGACGTTCAAATGGAAACGGCAGGAGTTGGAGATCTGGAAAGGCAGGTGATGACGAAACAGACGCGTTTGGCAGCGAGTGGGTGGCATTGATCGGAAAAAAACAAGTGAGTGTCTCACAACCGAGTGGACGTTTTGACTGTTCACACGTCAGCGACTGGCCGCTGTTTCAAACAGAAAACGCAAAATCAATCCTTTATAATAAAACATTCAAAACAATACAAAATGCATAACATATAGTATACGTAACAGCTAGGATCCTAAACTACCAGATCAGTCCAGTGATGGCACTGATAATCATTGTGGCGACTTTATGACTGATGATTTCTTCGGCCATGTAGGCAACACGCTTGTAAACGTTGGTGTTCATAGAAACCCAAGAACCACAAAAGGTATCATTTCTAAAAGATGACAAGAAAGACGTAACTTGCTTTCATTCATAAAAGATAGCACTCACACGTAATACTTGTCGATGCATTTTGCAAAATTATAATCCAACGGTTTGGTGCCACAACAAATGTTTCTCACTGAAAAATCATGGAAATTGGTATCTCGTGAAAAATAAAGAATACGGTAAGAAAACTCACATCCATCGGGATCACAACCAATGGAGGCAACCTGCATGAAGTGCTTAAAAACGACACTGTTGCATTCACTAGGAAGATTCTGAAAAACAGCCCCACTATCGGCGTTGACGAGGGCAACGAGGAGGAGGATGCCGACGACAGGTCGCATGATTGAAGTTCAGATGGGATGGAAACGTCCGAGGTCGGTAATCTGGAAACGGCGAAACACAGGTGAAATGACGACGAAAGGGACGCGTTTGGCAGGAGCGAGCGGCACTGATCGGTGAGAAAACAAGTGAGTGAGTGTCGGTTGCAGTCGAACAGTCGCGACTGGCAATATCGATTGTTCACATGTCAGCGTTTCGCCGCTGTTTCAACCGAGACCAGTTCTTTTCAAATCCTAAAAAAGCACAATGGACAATCTCTCTGCAAGATGCAATTTCGTCCAACAACAAACCAAATAATCAAAAGTTTACTTAATTAACTTTACAAAATCTAACAAGTCAATGTAAAGCGACCTAATGAGGAGATGACTTGGACGACATTTCTTGCGTTTTTTCAAGTTTTTCCGACGTTAGCCTGACATTCGATGTGTCTTTTTGCTTTTTGGACGTAATATGGATCGTCGTTGGCGTCTGCGGATTCCGGGTCTGTTTGTTTGACGGTCTACTGACAACGGGCGTTTTTGACTTTTTGCTTGATCTTGCGTGGGCGGATGGAATTGGTGTTGTTACGTTCTCGACAGGTTCCTTCGACGCCGATACGGTTGCCTTTCCTGGTTCACCTACAGGTTCTGCCGAGGTTGTGGCATCGAGTATGTCCTTTGTTCGCTCTGCCGACGGCTTTGCAACGGCTTCACACGATGACGAATCCCGCGACCCTTTGGTACACATTTTATCAGTTGATTGCACTCGCCGCCCTTGGTGACCGCCTATGGCAACAACTTCGGTTTGCACGTTTTCCTTCGATGTTGTCATTGATCCGGAAAACTTGAAGGGTTCATTCGAAGAAGTCTGTGTCCCCGCTTCAAAAGGAGGCGCATTCGTAGAAATTGCCTGAGGCGGGGGTTGAGGATCCGCTGCCTCGGCCATGAGACTGTTCGTACTGTATGTCGCAGCAATGATGTCCCTGCGTTGTCGGCGGCGTCGTTGGCCTTCCCAAAATTGTGAAGAGAGCAACGGCATGTCGTCATAGATGTCGAGCTTGTAGTAATCACGATCACGAACAAAGATTCTGTCCATTAATAAGCAGATGAATACGACGACACTCAGAAAAAGGAAAAGGGACGCCGCTGGCAAGCAATCATCGACAGTAAGAATAATGAGCGGGACTGAATTGAAAAACGCAATCATGACGGCAGTTGTTCGAAGCGGGATTAGCTAAACCTAGCGGATTGCCATTATCGTTACAAAAGTCGAGTCGAAACCCACCTTTTCCTGTCTCGTGTAAAGCCAATAGCCATGTGACAGTGGCAAAAACAGCACACATATCTTCATTTGGAGCCACAATGCCATCGTGAGCGAAAAGCATTTTACGTAAACGTGAAATAAGTTGTTATTATGACGAATGTGGTGCCGATAAATTTTGCATTCTCGACCGCCAAAGCTAAATGTTTCCACAAAACCTTGAAATTGATCGTGAGCTGGCGTGGATAGTTCAATGATTTGTAGAATGATAATGGTAGCCGTGCCAAAAAAGGATATAAAGCGCATCATAAACCGTAAATTGAAGATGACATATCTCGACGTAAAGTTTCCATCAGAAGGGTCGTCCTTGGTTTTGTGGCCGACATCATTAGTCAAAGAATTGTGCTTCGTAGAGCTAACAGTAGAATCATTCACGGTACCACATTGCGAGGGATTCATTGTCGAGGGTCCTTTGAGAGACAGGCTAATGCACTTTGAATTCTCAGAGCATAAAATGCAAATTTGCATACCCTTTTTTCGACAGCTGTGAGTTTATTTTTCCGACGCGGCTACGTGTTGATCACTCCATTCATTTTACGGATTTTTCTCGAATCTCTGCTCTGACAGCCTCAAACAATGTCAATGGTAAGTCAACTTTCCCAACTTATTTTATTCATTTTAATTTTTTCAATGAAATAATTTTTTTAGTCAAAACTGACACGCACCTTGAAAGAAGTCGTTACTTTCATTCTCAACGAAACCGATTTGACGAATAAGCAAACTGGCGAGTACGTTGAAACACCTAAGCGAGATATTCCTTTCTCGAATGGCGTTCAGTGGTGGATGCGGTGTTATCCTGCAGGCCGGAAAGAAGGAAATATGAATACGGTCAGCATGTACGTCTACGCGAACACAACCATGTCGGCTAAGTATCGTTTCGCTGATTTTGGTTGCGCTTTTGAAAGTCGGTTTTCTTCTGTTTTATTCAAATAAGTTAGTTGGAGTTTCAGGTAGTAGTAATGTCTTCTTCGAAGCCCGTCGCTGGGGAACATCCTCTTTGGCTACCCATGTTGCCCTACGTCCGTTGTTCGTCGAAGGTCGTTTGGCGATAATCTGCGAAATTGACTTTGAGCTTTCCACTCCGTTATCCTGTTGGGCCCCGAGAGTCGGTTTGTGCTGTGACCATGCTGATACAGATTTTGAGATTATAATTGGTCTGGACCGGTTAAAAGTATGTTTTTTACAGTTATTCGCCAGTCATAACCTAAAACTTCAGGTTCACAAGTCCTTCCTGTCTTTGATCTCGCCTGTGTTTCATGCTATGTTCACTCACGACACCGCTGAAGCAAAGTCTGGCACGGTGGAAATCACCGACTTCGACTACAGTACCGTCAAAGCGGCGATTGACTTTTGGTATGGTCGAGTCGATGATTTGTCCGCTGACGTCATTATCGGCGTTCTTCGCATGTCCGATAAGTACTGCGTCAAAGTGGTGAGTTGTCTATTCTAACTCATAAAACTGCTTTATAATGACATACCGCTTCAGGATCATTTGGAACAAGTAGCAATGCTAAAGATGTCGCCGCAAGCCTTCCCCGCCGCGCTTCAATTCGCCGACGACCATTCAAAAGATTCTTTTTTTAACGGCTGCTGCGAGTTCTACAAGAATCGTGCGCAGGAGGTTGCTTCTACAAACGACTTTTCAACTCTCTCGCCGCAACTAATTGCTCGTCTTTTAAAACGGGCATTCGATTTGGAGACCGATCTCGACGTCCTTCGCAAAGCTCATAGCTATGGTATTGAACATGTTTTGGTTGGTTTTTTTTCAACCAACGCTTCTTTTGGGGTAATTTATGATTTTCAGGAGGCGTTAGAGGACCCCGTCATCGAATCGCTCTCCCTGGACACGTTCTGTGATACCTGCAAGTGCGCCTGGGACTGTTCGCGAGATAAATTGAAGAAGGAATGCGGCAAATTCTTCAATGACAACAGGGTTGAGGTCACGACGTTGAGGGCGTTTGTCAAATTGTCTGCCAAAGTCGTTCACGGTGTGATCAAAGCGGGTTCCGACCTTTTGTAATGCTTTATTTTGTTCTTTTTTCTATCAAATCTTTTATAATATTTATTCGTCGAAAGCCCACATCATTTTTGATTCGTAGAGCACAGGATGTAATTTTGCTTTTTTATATACTTTTACGTTCATTGTACGAAAATAAATAAAATTGATAAGACAAACCATCATGGTAATTGGCACAGAAACAACTCAATCAACTTTCCGTTTGGATAATGTTGACAATAATATCGGCATCAAGCTCACGAAATCCAGCAGTTAGAGAGACATAGGGATGTTTTTTGTAGAAACTGCAGCACTCTTCTTTCAGCTGTTGGGTACTGTACTTCCAGGCGTAAGTCGCAATGATGCCAAAAGTTGCAACAGTCAAGTGGTTCGCAACCCAGTTCAATAGTTCTTCCTGAAATAATCAAATTACTACAAATATTGCATATGTATACACAAAACGCACCAAAACAGTCGAAATCTCATACTTATCAGCGAAAGTAAGCAATTCCAGCACTTCGTTAACGGTGGTCGCCTTCATCGGGTGACCATAGCTCATATCAATGACTTCTTTGATGACAGTGTACTCACAATCGACCATATTTAATGTGCCTGTCTTCTTTTCTTTCGTGTCATGAGTGAACATGGCACGGAAAACTGGAGAAATCAGAGCCAGGAAGCCTTGGTGAGCCTAAATGATGATAAAGTAGAGAAAAGGACATTTCCAATGAAACCAACTTTGATATCCTTTTCGTTTCCATTTTCAGAAACAACAAACGTAAAGTCGTAATCACTCTTTTTTAACATGTTATATGCAGGAATCTGACACGGATTCGCGTTAACAAGACGACATTCAGGTTCGGCAGGCGAATCAAGTGTAAAAATGGCGTCGCAACAAATGGTAAAAACACCATTTTTGATTGCGCCGCTGAAACGTAGGCTTTCATGGGTTATCAAAGATGAGGTGCCTCTTCCGTCAGTTGTTGTAAAGTGGTGATTAGAATCAGCTAAAAAAATACGTTTTTATAAGTAATTATTGTATCTATTTTGTATCTTTCTTACAAATAGCATCAGTTCCAGGAACTGTAAAGTGAAATTTAGCGTGTACTGGTAGCTTATAAACATGAAGGTAGACACTAACGTTGCCTTTGTGTTCTTCACTAAAGCCATTAGGATAGCATGCAATGGCCCATTGGTATCCTTCGAATCCTTTAATGTCACATTTGGGTGTGAAAAACTGTTTTCCCGGTGGAGTGGTTAGCATTGTTTCGCTAACTTCGTAGCGGATGCTGTCGGTGTAATCAACAGGCTATAATAAGAAGGATTAAATAACAATACTTTATAGAGTTAACTTACAGATAGACGAAAAACTGTTTCCAAAACACGTTTGTTGTTATCAGGAACTTGATTAGCCGTCGATTGCTTTTCCATGGATTCAGACATTGTGGTTTCGAAAGAATGAAAACTAAAAACGTTGTTATAAGCACAAACTGTACAGTGAAAAATACAAAAAACCGCGAAAGAGTATATCACTTTTGTGGATTGATCATCGAAGGACCGAATCAAGCTAGCCTGCTCATCGACATGTTCTTGGACGCCAAAGCCTTCCTTGCGCGTCATATAGTCTTTCCACTCAACAAACCTTTCTGTAAAGCGCTTTTTCAGCTTTCCCCCACCCGTCATTGATTAACATGCTAAAAGTCAAAATGCAAAAAGTAATAAATAATTTATAAATTTCAATAAATAACAATCGCATTCCGACTCAACGCATTACAATAAATTAATCTTTCTGATTTTGGCACATTGCAAATAATACAAACTGGTTTGTTTAGCTTTTCACAGCGGCTGACTTTGCTTTTCTCTTCTTTTCATCACCACAGACATATTCGATGAGTTGTGGTACTTGCTTGTTGTTATGGTAGTTGTCAATGTGTTGTTGGGAGCCAATGAATGTGCCGCAGATGAACAGGTACGGTAAGCCCTTGTGAGCTGTGAGTTGTTGTAAATGACGCTCAACTGTCTTCGGTTTGTCGATTTTGTCGACATAGAAGGCGACTAACGGAAGGCCGTATGTTTCACGGAGCATGTTTTCGGTGCGTCGCGATTCGGGATTACGAGAGTCGACGTAAAGGACCGCGGGAAGACGACGAATCTAAAAATTACTGTTGAAAGATGGTAAATGTTTAAATGCAAAACCAACTTGTTGAGTCAAAGCTTGAATCGAAGTTGCTGAAGATAGCGGGGCTGATGGCTTCGGGGTCGTTGTTGGCGCTGCAGTCGTCGGCGCTTCAGTCTGTGGTGGCATCGTGTAAACTGGGGGTGGTGCAGTTGCAAGGGGTTGTGGCGCGGGACGTGCGACTGGGGCAGGCTGTTGGATTGGGGCCTGAGGCAATGGCTGAGAGTTCGGATACGTTTCATAGGAGGGTTGAGGTTGTGCGGGTTGGACTTGGGTAGGTGGCTGATATGGGATTTGTTGTTGCTGGATGGGATAAGAAGAAGGTTGTTGGACCGGGGCCGGTGCTTGTGGCAACGGTTGAGGCTGGTAGGGGACAACCTGTGGCGGAGCTCGTGGCTGGGGTTGAGGCGCAGCTACTGCTTGGGCTTCGGTCGAGTAGTCATTGCCATATGTCGAGATGGATGACTGATAAGACGGTTGAGGTTGTTGAGGCTGTTGCGGTTGATACGTCTCATAGCTGTTATGGGCTGGGGGAGCCTGCGGCGCTTGAGGCAGTGGTTGAGGCTGAACTTGTGGCTGTGGGGCATATGTTTCATAGCTCTGAATCTGTTGTTGAGACTGGGGCTGAGCTACAGGTTGTGCAGGCTGGGGCTGTGGCCTTGGTTGATACGTTTCATAAGTCTGGGGTGCCGGTTGTGGTGCCTGAGCAGTCTGTTGAGTCTGTTGTTGCTGTTGAGCATTCAAAAGTTGCTGATTGTAGTTGCTCATGTATCCAGTCTGCCACGGATTGAAACCAGAAGTACCGACATGATGCCCCTGAGGTAATGCGACGTTAGGTGACGGTGACCCAGCAGGCACCGTGTAAGTGCCGCCTTGCACAGCAGAACTCAAAGTTTGCTGTTGATGGTGAGGATGTTGTTGTTGAAGCTGTTGCTGTTGAAGTTGTTGATTCTGAGCATTCTGCTGCACCGCTGCCGCATAAACGTTCGACGAAGCTGGAGCACTTGGCGCAGAAGGGACTGGCGCCGAAACTGCGTTAGCCGGAACCTTAATGCCGTACTGTTTCTGAAGTATCTCCAAATACTGCGCATAATTGTCCAGGTTAGAGTTATCCGTCGTCTGAAGCCCGGTGTTCGGCGCACCACCATACGTTACAGGCGCAACGGATTGTTGCTGTTGTTCCGCATAACCACCAGCTCCTTGCTGACCTTGATATCCATTCGAAGCCGGTGCTTCTGGCTGCACACCCGAAGCAAATCCACCAAACGCGCCCTGTGTTCCGAGTTGATTTGTATCAGTCGAATAGTACGTCGTTTGTTGTTGTGTAGCTGGCTGATAAACACCGTTAGACGCGTACCCTCCACCATTAGCTGCTCCATATGAACTTTGATGCACTACCTCAGCATTGCCATAGGCATTTGGATTACCGTACTGATTGCTAGCACCGTATGTTTGCTGTGCCGGGAGACCGTAACCTTGGTTACTGTAGGACTGGGAAGGTGCACCATTATACTGATTGGGGTATTGCTCAGGTGATCCTACAATGAATAAAGTTGATGAAAAACGATGCTTTAATCGATTCAAAGTGCACAAACAAAACTTTGAAAAAGGAAAGCAAGTTTGACGTCTATGCAACGCGACCCGGAAGCAGGTGTCAAAAGTAAGTTAGCCCTGTTCACACATTAGTTAGCAACGTAGTTGGTCCCTTTATGATGACCATTCATAGCCATTAGGCTCCTTGTGAAGAAGGGTTAGTGACTAGTTGATTGAAAAGATTATGAAAAAAATTGAACGAGTTTAGTTTTTCCCGCTCAAGTGCATTTCATCATTTATTTGGCTGGTTGGGCCCTGAGGCCAATCCGCGCGAACAATGTTATTTTTGATTAAGTCTGCGTAATCGTCTGCGACAACAGCCGCTTTCGTTGCTCCCTGTCATTCGAATTGGTCATTGTAGATGTGAATGTAGCCATAGGGGATCCGGTTCATGCATCTCATTGTGTCTCCGCATTGTCTTACATTAGCGCTTGTTGTGGGCCCACACAAAAAAGGATCAGGATTCGGCCCCAGGATCGAGATACGTCCCCCCTGTGTGGCCCATTGAAGGGGGTCTCCGTTCGGATCCCCTCGAATTTCAATATCAAAATTGGGTGATCACGAGTGGCGGTGGGGAGGTGAAAGTCTATTGCGGGATCCCGAGTGGCTAAAAAAAGTTGTGAGACGAGGTGGCGAGGATCATTGCGCCTGAGGAGGGGAGGAAACCCGAGCCGCGCATGCCTCCATATATCCATCTCCCACTGTTCAAACACACACGTGCTGTGCGCGAGCATTGAACAATATCCAAAGTGCTGTGATGGTAATGGTGGTGAAAGGCTTCAATGTGGGGTGAGAAATGAACTCAAGAAGGACTCGATCGCCCACCGAAGGGATCTGCACTGGAATCGCTTAAGTTGTCGGAATCTGCCACTGTGCGAGCGATTCGCACCAAAAAGATGGGTGGCGGCTGGCAGCAACTCATTGGACACGCTATTATCGTGGCTTCTGAAACAGCTGTTAGCACCCCGAAAGCGAAAAGACTCAAAAGATTTAGAAAAGCCATTTAAAGTTAACTTTAATCGTTGAAATCCACCGAAATCGAAAGCCATAGCCAAACGGCAAAAGCCATTATCAAAAAACACCTAAATAAAAACTTGCCTGAGGCTACCAAACCAAAAATTAATAAAACAGCCGGAGCAATAAAGTAAGGCAACATGCCCGAAGCCATCTGGGAATAAGCAACTGATCCCGATAGCCCAAACAAACAAGTCCTTGTTTAAGGGAGAATTTCAGGACACCGTTCGATGGGATCGCTCCGATGAAGCTACTTCACACCAACCGCAATTAGGCGTTTTGTTGCACACCCGCTCGCGCAATGTATTGCGATTCGGTCCCCTCGGGGGCCAAAGGGCGGAGCTTGGTGGGGGCAAAGCCGCGCATCTCATCGCTCCTGGTCAAACCAGACCCGCGAGAATTGCATGTAGACAATTTATTATCATAAAAATGAGATGGCTCACTCGGAGGACCGGACAACACTGTAATCAGTTGATTGGAGGTTAGAAAAATGCGTTTATTAGCGGATTACAAAAAGAAGAGACTACACTGAAAAAAAAAGGTGTATCGCAACGGCGCGTGACACTTTTGGGTGCAACAAATCCGTTGCACTTTGTGCCACGGAATATTTTCCAACGGAAAAGTGAAACTATTACGTTGCAATCGGTGCAACGAAATCTTTCGTAGTAAAAAGTGCAACATCATCGTTGCACCGAAAGTGCAACGTTTGACCCCTTAAGGGAGAGGTGCTCTCTCTCGTCGTCTGTGTTTTTGCATCTCTCGCACACAATGTCACGATCCTTGTTTCATGATACCGCGGTTGAATTACCACCTTCCCATCCTTCGGGACAATGTGAGAAGCCCTCAGGGCCCGTGTCTAGCATTTGAATATGTAAGACTTGTAAATTTTGGAATCAATTAACAGCTGTTAATTACCGCATATGAAAAAACGCAATCCAATAAAAACATTTTTCTATTGTTCAGCCGTAGGTATGAAACGTTGCACTTTTTTGCGACAAAAGCGTTGCACTTTTTGCAACGAATGCGACACACTGAAACACACGATCGTTGCACAATTCATGTCGCTTGCGTTGCACATAGTGCAACGAAACCTGGTGCAACGTATGGGTTGCAAAAAGTGCTATGCGATTTTCCGTTGCACTTTTTGCTACCCATACGTTGCACTTTTCCTACCAAACGTTACACTTTTTTTTTCAGTGTACAAAAGCAAGGAATGAACTGAAAAAGCGATAGATGCACATGCAAAAAATTGAATTAATCTGTTCCAACAACAATAGAAACAACATTGATTCTTGATTTCCAAATTTCTGAAGTTAACTATGTATAACTAAAGAAAAAAGAATTTGCACTTTTGGTAAAGCATTCGCACTATGGCCACAGCCTCCCCTTTTTGCGTAACCGGGTGGATGTTGTGTGTCGAATGCCAACGCTTGGCGTTCCATTTTTTTGCTTTTTTCTCTGTCGACACAACTGTTGTCGATATTTGTCAATACAAATTTCTTTACTGTTGTTAAATTTTGACGGTATTTTGTCTTTTCGATTAGACCTTGCATGTATTAGTGATCGTCTGGTTATGTTTACGCTCTCTGTGGTCATAGTGTGTGTTCAAAAATAAGAATTTAAAAAGCTACTCGATTTTGTGTTTTGTCTTGCTTTGAAAGTCTATTTCTTCGGACTTCTCTGATTAAGATCCTGTTTTTTGGTCTGAATCTCTTCGTCGTGATCTATTCAACGTACTCGTATGCGGAATTGTGGTGTGGAGGAAAACTTCGATAAAAAAATTACACCGATAGCATAAATTTGCATCTTTTTGGTGCATAATCGTCACATATGCTTTTTTAAATTGCTTTTCTTTCAGTTTTTACAAATAGTTTTAACATAGATTAATAAAAGAGCTTATTTTTGGATAATGTACATACGGCTCATAAAGTTTTTGGATTTTTGGTCGTTACTCCCGGACGGCATACTGAGAAACGACTTATTGGCAACTTTATGAACAGCTTCCGTACCTGAAACGTTTTTTTTACGGTGATCGATGAATGCGAGTGAGTGTGAATGTAAACTGACCCTGCTCTCCGAACCTTCCCCAGCTGCCATGTTTTTGGAGGAACGGTAGCAAATGGTAATCGACCAAATGGGGTTTGACCAGCTTTTGTTCACCTTGGATCGGCTTGAGTGCTGCAACAAAGTCAAGGATAGTTTGTTCCGCGTCACCAGGTACTTTTGCATCAACAGAAGACAACTTCATCAGCTTGTGTGTGGCTCGAAGCGCTTTCATGTGAATTGATTCGCCAGCGGCAACCTTTATTTCGGCAACTTTGTTCACGAAAAGCTGGCCTTGCTTTCCTGACAGCTCCGACCTTCCCATCTCGAAATATACTTTTGTTCGGGTTACTAGGTTCTTGAGTCTAAAGAAATCAAATCTGTATTATGTTTAAAATGAAAAAAAAAAACCATACTCGTTGTTATTGGCAACGGCGAGATGTTTTACAATGCAGTTTACCGCTCCTGCGATCACATGCAATGGAGGGACCACTACATGATCAATTTCTACTTCTGTTAACAACGGCATTCCGTGTACGCTTCCTAGAGTTCGGCGAAGTTGAGTTTTCTTTGTTTGCGTTGGTAACGTTGGAAGGTCGTTTGCGAGTTTAGTTGCATTCTTGACCATTTCAGCAATATTCCGCAATTCTGGAGGGTTGGAGCGATCAAAACGCCACAAGTCATTCTTAAAGATGAGGCACATGGGACATGGATGCGTTGATGAAGCGCTTTGAAGACCCAGCACAGTCAGAAGAAACTTAACATCTCCGGTTAGAAAACTACAAAATACGTTTTTCTTATTTGCGTTCTCTTTTTTTATGAAATCAACTTACTATTCCGGGTGAAAATTAAGATTATCAACTGTGATGCCGCTTGATTTGAGCTCGCGCATCTCCAAGTTAAGCCGGCTGATAACTGGTGTCAAGTTTTGGTAATCATCCGTGCCACTGATGACAGCATAGACACCAGTATTGTAGGGACTGCATGGATTTTCGACGTCGTTCAAAAAAACTGTAATTTTTGTTGACTTTGTCTTTTTGTCTTCGTCGCCGCCTTGAAACAAAAGGTTAAGTTTGAATTATCAATAAATTTCAATAACTGACCGGCATCACCGGAAACTGTGATGCGAATTGTTTTGGAAAAAGTGTTGACGCCTGCTTTTCGAATCAAATCCTGAATGACCGCATGAAGCGGCCGACAAATGCCTCTGTTTTGTGGTTCCTTGTGAAATTTCGTTTTGTTTTTGGTTTTTTTGGTTTTCGGCACGTTATTACGCTCATCAGGATTGTCTGTTTCCGCATTTATGTCGACTTGCGGATTAAAAGTATCGTGTCCCGGTTCATTGTGATCATGGCCTACATTTGTATCGCTTTTCTCGATGTTAGGAGGTCCGTTTTGGTTGCTGGAACCTATGATGGGTTCCGAATCGAGAACATACGGCGGTTCATTCTCATCAGCGACAAACTGAAAGCCAGCTTCTCGAACGAGTTCACCTCGTCTGTCTTCCACCGCATGGGCACCCGGAAGTAGTCCAGGAACTAACCCATTGAGCTCACTAGCCCAATGACGGTAATGCCGCCTAGGCATGTTAGTCACGGCCGCGGCTTTCACAACTGCGTCTACAGATACTTTGGGTACAGGTGGCGGCTTCCAGTTTGGAGTGATCGTGACAATCTCTTTGATATGCTCAGGAACGGTAGCTTTAAACCGCCGAAAACGTTGCATCAGAGTGGTTTCCGAGATTTCTTCCATCGGACAATGAAGAGTGCTGCGGGGAGGGTTGCGGTAATTGGGTGCATAAACCCGCGGTTCAGAGATAGATGAAGATGACGGCGAACCCGATGCAGACATTGAAGTCACATGCGAGTTGAGGCTGCTCGAACAGGGGTCTAACGACATCAAAACTGGTGTGGCTTGGGTAGGGGTATCGAATTCAAAGTTAGAGTTGCTGTCGAACGGGTCGACCTTAAAGAACGGAACAAAGCTACGATGAGGAGTCACATTCGAGCTGAGGGAGCTCGAACAGGGGTCGAACGACATATAAACTGGTGTGGCTTGGGTAGGGGTTGAGGAAGTAGGTTTCGAGTTGCTGTCGAACGGGTCGACCTTAAAGAACGGAACAAAGCTACGATGAGGAGTCACATTCGAGCTGAGGGAGCTCGAACAGGGGTCGAACGACATATAAACTGGTGTGACTTGGGTAGGGGTTGAGGAAGTAGGTTTCGAGTTGCTGTCGAACGGGTCGACCTTAAAGAACGGAACAAAGCTACGATGAGGAGTCACATTCGAGCTAAGGGAGCTCGAACAGGGGTCGAACGACATATAAACTGGTGTGGCTTGGGTAGGGGTTGGGGAAGTAGGTTTCGAGTTGCTGTCGAACGGGTCATAGACCTTCCAGAACTGAAAGTCTCTGCCATGAGAAGCCATATTCGACTTGATGGGGCTTGAGGAAGTGCCGGGCTCAGTTGGTGGAAGATGACGGAAGCGCCTCGCTAGTCGCATTCGTTCGTCGACGACAGCTTTACCCTTCACACGGGCAAGATGAAACTCTTTCATCTTTTTGCTAAAAATACAATGGATACAAGAAAACAGCTAAACAGCTTTAATGAATGTACCTTTTTTGTTGATCTACAGCAGTCTTCTCAGATTTAACTTTCTTTGGCGGAGGTACATCGTCATTAGCACGAATCTCATCTTTTACCCTCTTATTTGCCTCTCGTCGAGCGTTTTGCATGCGCTGAAGGTCCTCTGGTCGAAGCTGGCGTCTGTACTTTTTCTTTACTCGACCCATCTGAAAGAGAGACAGTGTATTTAACTTTTTTTCCCTCTACCTACCATTTTTATATATAATTTACCGCAAAATCTTCCTCCACAAACTAATTCCGCATACGAATACGCCATGATGATCACGCTAAACAATTTAAAACAGAAAAACAGTGACAAAATCATAGAACTCTGGAGAAATAGACTTTTATAGCTAGGGGAAACGGGAAACTAAGGAGCTTCGCTAATTCTTAATTTTGAACGCATACTCCGGTCACTAATCACAATAAACTAGCTAGTCCTGCACACATGCATTTTACAACTTTTTAAAAAAGAATAATCTTTCAAAAACAAATGCTTGATAGCGAACTTTGCATTTGTAAACACAGGAAAATCAAAAGTCATATGAAAAAACCGCAAAAAACGAAACGCCAAGCGTTGGCATTCGACACACAACATCCACCGGGTTATTTTTGGTGGCCATAGTGGCATTCGTATAATAAGAAAGACCGCCTCGGCACGATGTATTGGATCGATCGGTTAACTTCGTTCCGTGTGCTTGCATTCATTTGCGCGCTTTTTACCATTACTGTTATTTAGGTTGACTTTGTCGTAGTCACCATACCACCAACTTGATTAATTTCAACTTCAATCATGCCCTATCCTCTAGCCAAATTGGCATATGGCATACGTAGCCGTTTGGCAGAACTCGTCACTCCGGCCGAACGATACCGCCTTCAGATTGCCGCTGGAAATGTTTCGATCTGTCCACCGACTCTTCAAAAATGCTTTACGAAAGAAATTGAGTATAATATATATAACGAACTTCTTTCTTTTATGAATTCCAGTAACATGGAGCCGACTCATTACGAAAACGCTTTAGTGTTTTGTACAGGTCACTTACGGATACTTGATGAGAATATAAGGTGGTTTTCCGTGCCGGATGTACTAAATCATACCATTCTGATGCCAAATAGTCTCGCAATTGGTTACTACGATTTTTCGAAAAGTTTTTGTGAGACGATTCCTTCTAACGTATTTTTACAAAACGTGACTTTTCTAAAGCTTTTTAATGATAAGCCAAACATACTAGATGTTAACTTTGACGAGTTGTTTAGTATGTTTCCAAAACTTGTTAAATTGATATTTGATGGCTGTATTAGTGATGCATCGATGAGTGACATAATATTATACCAAAAGAAACCATTATCGCATTTAGGACTGTGTTTCTTGTATGAGCAATCTGTTGATTTGATTGATTGTAACTTTGACAACCTAATTACGTTTTTAATGGTAAGTGTTTTGTCTGTGTTACCTTTACTACATTTAAGTTTTAGGCACAAGAACATAATTTCTGTTTGTCTGTGGCTATAGACATAGAAAAAGAACAAGAAGAAAAATTCTATAATGAATTGTATAATTTTTTAGTCGCGCAAACCAGATTTCAACACTGGGAGGGCCATGGGAAACCGCCTTTTCGCAATATAGATATCTCGTTCCGTTTAAACTATGGTGAATACTATTGTGAAAAGCATGCATATTGTTTTTATTTGTCACCAATTTAATTGTAATGCTTTTGATAAATGAATAATATATTCTGTTTTTGCGGTTAAAATAAACATGCATGCATTCGTACCAATGACTATGAAGAGCTAACTTATATTATGTGTATTCAGAAAAGTGGGTAAAGTAAAAATGCAGCTTTGGGTAGAAGACGTAGACAGGCCGACGCCTTTATGTAGACCCGCGTCCATTTGCGCGCGTTTGGACATTGCTAGGTTGGCTTGGTCATCGTCACTACACTAGCATTTTAGAGTTCAACTTCAATCATGCCCTATCCTCTAGCCAAATTGGCCTATGGCCTTCGTAGCCGCCTGGCCGAACTCGTCACTCCGGCCGAACGATACCGACTTCAGATTGCCGCTGGCAATGCTTCAATCTGTCCACCGACTCTTCAGAAATGCCGTACGCAAGAAGTTGCGTATGATATATTTAACGAACTTCTTATTTTAATAAGCCCCAATTATACGGAGCCAGCTCATGACGAAAACGCTCTAGTGTTTTGTACAGGTCACTTACGGATATTTGATGAAAACATAAGGCGATATTCCATGGCCGATGTACTTAATCATACCATACTGATGCCAAGTAAACTCGGCATTTGGTACGACGACTTTTCAAAAACTTTGTGTGAGACGATACCTTCTAACATATTTACACAGAACGTGATTTCTGTAGTATTTCATTTAAAAGATAAACACAACGTATTGCATATGAACTTTAACGAGTTATTTGAAATGTCTCCGAGACTTGTTAAGTTGGAATTTGATGGCCGTCTTAGTAATGAATCGATGAATGATATTTTGAAATACCAAAAGAAGCCACTATCGTTTTTAGGGCTGTATTTCTTGTATGAGGAGTTTGTTAATTTGGTTGATTCTAACTTTGATAATCTAATTACGTTTTTAATGGTAAGCGTTTAATCTGTGTTACCCATATGACATTTAAGTTTCAGGCCCAAGAAGATGATTTCTGCTTATATGTTGCCCTAGGCATGAAGGAAGAACAAGAAGAGAAATTCTACAATGACTTGTATAATTTATTAGAAGAACAGTCTAAACTTCGACATTGGGATTGGGAGAACCATGGCAAACCGCCTTCCCGCAGTCTATACATTGCGTTCCGTTTCAACCATGCTAAATACTATTGTCAACAGCGTGCATACCGTTTTTATTTGTTACCAGTTTAGTCATAATTTTGAAAAATAAATGAATTCTATTTTTGTGATTTGAATAAACATGCACGCTTACAACTATCCACGCGTGTCTGACTGTTGCTATAATATTATATTAGGATGGCTTGGTCGTAGTTACCGTCAGTGTTGGGTAGCGGACCGAGTTCCGGACCGGACATCGGACATTTCCGGAACGGATATGTCCGATCATCTAAAACTTATGTACCTACCCATCGAGCAAGTGTTTTTGAGCTTAATTTAACCAAAAATGATAAAATCAGCAGTTATTTGATATCAGTGTCGGATAACGGTTAAAGTTCCGAATCGGACATCGGACATGTCCGGACATTTCCGGAACTAAAATGTCCGATGTCCGATCCGGTCCGGCAAATTTGGTCATGACCCAACACTGGTTACCGTACAACTAATTCCTGCTGCTGTCGTTTCAGGGTTTTCAAACAACGCCGTCCACGATGATATGCTTAAATTAATAAACCTACGCATGATCTTCGTGACCGTCTCATCAATTATGGCGGTTCAAACTGTACCGACTTTAAGTTGCCACTGGTAATTCTCCCCGACTGTCCGTCGAAACTTCAAAAGACCTGTATTATGAATATCATTTAATTTGTCTGCTTTTTTTCTCATCTTTGATAGGTATACAAATCATGTTTCTCCATACAGTCATTTTCTCTGTAGACAATTTATTATCAAAACATCAGGTAGGTCGCTCTTAGGAGCCGGACAATACACCAATCAGTTGATTGTGTTCAGTGCAAAATGTGCTTATTAGCTGATTACAAAAAAAAAAGATCTACAAAAACAACCAACAAACTGGGAGAGACGACAAACGAGCAATCGAAAAGCGAATTAACGGTTGAGGTTCTTGTAAGTCTTCCACAACTCTACTTTTTTCCTTTTGGGGCAGTGGTGTAAAACGAGAAAGATGGGGGGATAAATTACTTTGACAGAAGAAATCCGAGGAAGAAACGATATTTTGGAGACCATTAAAGGAGCCAACGCACAACGGAACGAATGTGATTTCAAACTTTTGCGATGCAAAGGGAACAAAAAGAAGTGCAAACGTCGGCGGAAATGAGGGTTTTAAAACATCAAATTACATGATGGAGCAACGCTGGTTCGGGTCATCAGATTCAAGATTGTGGCTGAAGCCAGTGGTGTAGTGAAGATCGCGCCAGGCGACGATGGTGGCTTCTTCGTTGAGGAGTTCGGCACGCATGTGATCACCAGTGGGCCACGATTGATTCTTCATCACCAGGGTATGAGGGGCAACATGAGTTTCACCGGAGTCGCTGGAGTAGATCTGAAAGCAGAGAAAGTAAACAAGATGTCAAACGACGAGAATAAAGGTAAACTCACGGTAGTGGATTTGCCGGCCTTGATGCTTTGACGAGCGTGGAACTTGAAGACGGTTTCGCGACCCGACGAGATCAAACGAAGAGACCAGCCACCAATGTTCTGGTCCTCGGTGCCCTTGTTGGTCAACTTGACGAAGCGGCCATTCGTGTCTACGTCATCGACGACGACATCAGTGTCGGCATTGGATTCGGTGAGCCAACGCTTCGAAGAGTGGTCGTAGTTGATGATTTCTTCGCGGTCGACACGACGGCGCTTGACACCACGAGGCGAGCCGAGAACGTTGCTGAACGAAACGCTGGCACCAGCTCCAGAAGCAGAAGCACCGGCGGCCGAAGTGTTGATGGTGCTGTTGGGCGTGATGTGGAGACGGGTCTCTTCACCCTCGAGTAAGCTCTGGTAAGTTTGAAGTTCAGTGTCAAGCTTGATCTTGAGGTCCATGAGATCTTGGTATTGGACGAGTAGGTTGCCGACTTCATTCTCCAACTCGGTGATACGCTGGTCACGAGAACGAACACGCTCGGAGACCTCATCCTGGATGCGACGAAGCTGAGCCTCAAGATCAGCAGTACGGGCACGGCTGGCTTCAAGCTTCTTCTCAAGCTCATCACGTTCCTTCTCGAAGCCGAACGAACGGGCACGGTAGACTTGGAACTCCTCGCGGATGGCAGCAGCGTCCTTGCGAGCGCGGTTGGCTGCTTCAAGAGCCTCGGAGACCTTCTCTTGGTAGACCTTGTCGGTTTCGGCGCGCTTGGCGGCAAGACGAGCGTCGAAGTCATCGCGCATACGTTGGATGTTTTCAGCGAGCTTGGCCTGGTAACGAGACTCGATCTGAGTGCTGACGGTGGTCATCTCAACTTGGCGCTGGCGGCGTTGCTCCTCGAGTTGCGTCGAATGCTGGCGACGGGCGAATTCGAGATCTTCGCGGGCGCTGTTGAGCTTGTTCTGAAGATCACCACGGAGGAGGACTTCATCTTCGAGCTGGCTGGAAACGGAATCGACTTTGTGGCGGAGGATTTCGATTTCCTTGACGAGTTCCTGAAAAAGACATCAATCAAACCATGAAAAAGTGACACATTAAAGCATTCAAAGCACGCGGCTGTTATCAGTGAGGCACACCCACCAATGCAAACAATGCGTGGCTCGAAAAAAGTAAAAAAACTTACGTTGAACTTGTTCTCAGCATCGGCACGACGGGCGTCAGCATCATCGTAGCGAGCCTGGAGATCGCCATTGCGAGCTTGATAGGCATTACGCTCGGTTTCAACGCGCTTCAAGTCCTTCTCGAGCTTGTCGACGCGGGCACGGAGGTCGTGGTACTTGGCAGTAGCGTTAGCGCTGTCGAGTTCGATCCTACAAATGAGGGGCAATAAGCGAATGAACAATGTATCGAAAACAATCCACTTACTTGGACTTTTCGCGGGATAGCGCTTCAACGGCAGCACGGAGACCGGCGATCTTGTCTTCATATTGCTGGGAAAGGTTGTCCTTTTCGCGGCGCTCAATGACTTCGACATCGCGGATTTGGACATGAAGGCGAGCGTTCTCAGTTTCAAGGGCGCGAACCTTGTCAATGTAGGCGGCGAGACGGTCGTTCAAGCTCGACAGATGTTCCTTTTCCTGGATGCGAGAGTTGAGACGCGGGTTGGAGGTCGAAAATGACCTGAAACAACAACAAACATAAATATGACCTTTGAAAAAGTGAAACAAAATCAAGAATTTAAACTAAAAACATCGAAATTAACTCACCCACTGTCTCCGGTGTCATCATTGATAGAGAAAGCCGAGCTTTCGCGGACAGTGCGGGTAGAAGACCGCTTGGATCGAGAGGCCATGGTTTCCTGCAAATTGCACTTTAAGAATGAAAGAAAGGAACGTAAAAACGTTGGCACGCGTGAATCAACAAAAAAGCGGAGGCACGACAGTCCGTTCTAAAAATGCCCGCGCGTCCTGTTATTCGACTGGCAGTTTGAGAGGGAGCGAAGAGGCAAGTCGTTTGAAAAACTGAAGGCAACCAAGGCATTGGGTTGTTGTGTTGTGCGCTGTCCGTTTCTGTTTTGGCTGCCATCGAAGGGGTGCAAAAAAACATAGCAACGAAGCCACTCGGCTGACTATATCCCTAGTGGCGAAGGACAGAGAAGCTAGAAGAGTGCGCAAGGGCATACGCAACCAGGCCGTACTTGCCATAAATTAGAAAGTGCAATCCTCGCGACTTATGTGACGACATAGGAGACATATTGCCGGAGGCCCAGAGCTTGAAAGCAGCGAGCTTTACTCGCGCTCGTCACTTCGGAGACTTCAAAGGCGAGGGTAAACAAGTACACAGAGTAAGCGGAAACAAAGAAATCGGCGCAAAGATGAATTGAAACACCGTGAATCTTAGTTTCATTCAACTATCGGACAGAATTTCATTAACAGAGAACGCGAAAAGTGCAGACGCAACGTCAAAATGCTAAATTTTTGAAAATGGCGAAGAAAAACAACCCATAAACGCACCTCGACGCTTACAGCGAGAATTGGCGTTGTTTAGTTGCCTGCCTTGCCGCGACCACAGCCAGAGGAAGGACGCCCGGCGGAAAAGAGCGCCCAACAGTGCTCATTCGACAAAAAACTTCACTCACCCTCGGCTGGTGACGCTGACGGTAGAGGCACGCCCCGACGACGACCATGCAGCGTCGGCTGTCAGGGCCGCAACCACGCGAGAAGAAACATGCATGTGAATGTGAACCACGCAGAAAAAGAGTTTACAAAGGACAAACCTACACAACCCCCAGCAAAACAACAAAAAATTTCGGGGACAATGTCTGGGGTAAAACTTGCAAGTTGGCCCAGTCGAAAAGCAGCGCCATTTCAAACAAAGATAATCTTTTGCAGACAGGTACACTTTTAATGTTTGTTGCCAGGGGCACCAAAAAATTTAAATGTGTAGGGGGTGTTAGATAGGCGACTGAAGACAAACAACCATATAAAAATGACAGATAACAGCGTTGCATTGCGATGAGTCGGCCTTGTAAAAAAAGAGCGCCAAAGAAAAAGAAAGGGGTAATGCAGATGTTGCTAAATGATCGCCGGCGGGCATGCACAGAAAGGAGTAAGCGATTGAATAGCTAGCAGTATTGAAACGAGAGCAACTATTACGCCATGAGGGTGGGAAGGTTGTATCGCGTCATTAGCTGCCGCATTGAGAAGGCGCGAGTAAACAAACTGAAAGTACATACCGACTACGTCTAATTTGAGAGCTTGAAAGCGTCGCACACGAGGGTGACGAAACTTGCGGCAATGAGAATAGGACAAGCTGGGGGATATCGCTTGGATGCGCGAGCCACATTCCCGCGATAAAGTAGGAGGATCTAAACGCGGCGCATGCAAATACGCGGGAAAAGGGGTTTGCAGCGGCGCGGCCGACCTTCGAAGGCGTTTTCACTCACAAAAATAATGAAATCAATGGCCTTGAAATTCCGATTCTCTGAGCAGGTGAATTTTGATGGAAGTGATGGCTGCGGGAGAGAGAATATATATGAAAAGACGGGCGGAGACACGGGGTTCAATTAAAGACAAAAGAGGACATCATCTTTGGCCGGTTCTGGCTACATCAATCATCCCAAACTAAGGCCAGGGGATTGATTGATAAGCCGCGTAAAACGTGGTGAAACATGCGTGTCGAAATATAATATGATTGTAAAACATTGACAGATTGGGCTGGTGGACGGAAGCAAGGAGGGGAAGGCTTGCGAGAGCGCGAAGAAAGGAAGGAAGCGTCGAGGAGAAGGTCGTTGAAAGCGGGTCTCGCTTGTTCGGGCGGTCGAAATAAACAACGCTGAACGAATGGATTGTGTGTGCGCTCGCTGCGCGTCACTCTCACAGTATGCGGGCTCTTTTTCGTAACAAGACCACGCAAGGGGGCACGGGCGGCGCGCCACGCAGCGTCCAATCGCACACCTTTACGTGGCCAAACTCGAGCGAGCCACCGCCGCTGGCTGTCTTGCTGCATCGAGCCTGAATCAAACTCGCATTCACCGAACACAAGAGCCATGAAGCTGTCGCTTTTCATCGCCCTCGCGGCGTTTGTTACCTTCAGCACCGCTCAGAAAGATGCTGAAAAGCCGAAGGGCCCCAAGGTTTCCGACAAGGTTGGTAACTCCGACATTGCCATCGGCGAAATCTCTAAAAACCCAAATTCCAGGTCTACTTCGACATTGAAATCGGTGGTGAATCCGCTGGCCGCATCGTCATTGGCCTTTTCGGCAAGACTGTCCCGAAAACCGTTGAAAACTTCATCCAACTCGCGAAGAACCCCAAGGGCGAAGGCTACACGGGCAGCACCTTCCATCGCGTCATCAAGGACTTCATGATTCAGGGCGGCGACTTCACTAATGGAGACGGCACTGGCGGCAAATCGATCTACGGAGCCAAGTTCGCCGATGAGAACTTCAAGATCAAGCATTATGGCGCTGTAAGTTTCCATCCGACCCTGTTTTATATATAATTTTACCGTTTTATATATAAATCTATACAAATGTTTGCAGGGCTGGCTATCCATGGCCAACTCCGGCAAGGACACCAACGGCTCGCAGTTCTTCATCACGACCAAGAAGACCCCATGGCTGGATGGCCGTCACGTCGTCTTCGGCAAGGTCTTGGAGGGTATGGATGTCGTCCGAAAAATCGAAAGCACGCAAACCAAGAACGACAAACCCGAAAAGGATGTCGTTATCGCTGCTTCTGGCCACATTCCCGTTGATGCCCTCTTCTCCGTCGACAAAGACGATGCTCAATAAACAGCCATATCACTTTCATTCCACTTTTAACTTATTTATGTCCAAAACTAACATTAACTGCTCAAACGCATTTAATTTATGACCCATTTTGTTACAGTATTTGCCAATTAGCAATAAATTACGTATTGCATTGACTACCGTAACCCTAATGACAGACCTACCGTAATGATGCGTGAATACTGCCTCATCATTATCGGCAAGACCGAATCAATCAAACAGTTTGAACCTTGAAGAGCAACCGTTCGAGGTAGCGATGATTTTGAGTTATGCAAATACAGCATTTTAACGCAACACCTGAAATTTGCATGAAATAAACTCAAATTGCAATGTCAAAAAATACATTCAACGCACTGTCGTACGTGTTTGTGAAACGAAAGAGGTGATTTGTTGAGCTCCATCATGTCTGAAGTAAGTTTAGCTACAGATTATCGTAATTTGATATTAATTTACAATCGTTTAAGGTAGTCTTTAAAGACCGTGTGACACTCAACATCGAACAAGCCCAGCTGAACAACGCCGCCCTCGGCGAATTCTTCGAGTCCCCGCGGAAGGTTATCCCGCTAACCGATGGTATCCATTATTGGTTCCGCTGTTATCCGGGCGGCAAGGACGAAGGCGGTCACATCGCAGTTTTCCTCCATGTGAGTGCCCCGATAACTGTAAAATGCGTTATCAAATTCGCCAGATTCAAAGGTTTGTTATTTTGACTAATTCATGTCAATAACTTCAGTTTTCAGAAACTCTTTACGCTGATTTCGATGACGTTCTCTTCGCCGGATTCGCCAAATTAGCCACCCATGCACGGGCTCGAGCACATTTGGTGCAGGGAATACTGTCCGTGCGTTGCAAGCTCGAAGTCCGAATAACAGTTCCCAACACCATCGCCGCGCCCCGAATTGGAGAATTTGCGAGTCACGTCGCAAACGACGTCGAAATTAAAGTTGGCGAAGACAGTCTTCTCGTAGGTTTCTTTCGATAAAGTTTAGTTGGTAGCCTATAATTTTGAGTTTTCAGGTGAAACGAAGTATTCTGACTCTTTTGTCACAGACTTTCGTTGACCAGCTCCGTGCCAATGCTGATGGCGCTAATCCCAACATCGTCAACATCACCGACGTCAGCTTCAGGGTGGTCAAAACCGCGTTTGACTTCTACAACGGAGTCGCATTAAATAACCCCTCCGTCGATACCATCATCGACATCCTTCGATTTTCGGATCGTTATGGTATCCACACGGTAGGGAATTGCACTTTCTTATAACTATAAAAAAGTTACTATTTACAAGGGAACCGTCAGAGCTTAAGGTGGCCGATTCGGACAAGCTATACGGCATTCGATAGGGCTTTGATAGGACATTCAAAAACTGTAGAGTTTAGCTGCGGAACACCCCTGAGGGCCGAGAAAATCGGCTTCAAAGTCCAAAAACTGACTTTTTTGAGTAATTTTAACTTTTTTCATTATACACCGTTTTAAATTCTGTTCTAGCAAATTATTAAGGGGACTAATGTCTATGTTTCATCAAAATTTGAAGTCAATCGATCAACACAATTTTGAGTTAAAATTATTTAAAATTTGCAATTTTTTGTTAAGTTATTTCTCAAAAATGTGTTAATCGATTGACTTCAAATTTTGATGAAACAGAGACATTAGTCCCCTTAATATTTTGCTAGAACAGAATTTAAAACGGTAAATAATGAAAATAGTAAAAATTACTCAAAAAAGTCAATTTTTGGACTTTGAAGCCAATTTTCTCGGCCCTCAGGGGTGTTCCGCAGCTAAACTCTACAGTTTTTGAATGTCCTATCAAAGCCCTATCGAATGCCGTATAGCTTGTCCGAATCGGCCACCTTAAGCTCTGACGGTTCCCTTGTTAGGGTCTTCTCGCCGATCGCCTGTTGCCAATGCTCACCGTCGAAACCTTCGCGAGCATCGTCACTTACGCGCACGCAGCTGCAAAAGAACACCTTTTTGGTGAGTGTTGCGACACCTTTCAACGGAGCATGGTCAAAATTACCCAATCAGAATCCTTCCAAGCCCTGTCGCCAGCTTTGATCGTCTGTATTGTCAAAAGATCCTTCGAATTGACAACGGACTTTCAAGTCCTGCAATTTTGCCGGGTCAATGGTTTCGGAGAAGCCCTGGTTAGTTTTTGAGATGCTCTCCTTTGTTTCTTCTTTATCCTTCCTTATTTACAGGACCCATATGAAAACCTCCTCGTTGAACGGCTTACCTTGGAGACATTTTACGACGCTTCCCGCTACGCCTACGAATGTACACGGCCCCTAATGATGGCCAAATGCGGTGCCTTGTACAACGAGCACAAGGACGAAGTCACCACATCGAGAGTCTTTCTTCAACTTCCAGCAGCCGTCACTCATGCTGTCATGACGGCGGGATCCGACCTACTACTGTAAGCTGCACCATCTGAGAGAAACACTAAAATCTTATCATACCATCATGGGTCAAGTTAAAATTATTCTTTGTTCTGATTGCTTTTTATCCGTTTTACTTTTATTTGACAATGCGAATAATAAACATAAACTAAATTGTCAATCGAATTTCATATTTCTTTCATTTTATTACAGTATCTGCGATTTAGCAATAAATAACGCAATCTTTAAACAGACAGCAAACTTGCAAATTAGGCGAATTGCACGTGGATTCGCAAATCGGCATCAGCATTGTCGAGATCGGTGCGGAAGAGCTGAGCCTGCTGCCAGGCGTTGTCACCGGAACCGCCGGAGAATTCGAGACGAATCTCAAGGTAGTCGGCGCTTTCGAGGCCTTCGGTCAATTCGACTTTGCCGTCGTCGCCGACCAGGACGCATTGATCACCGCAGCAAACGGTGCCAAAGATCTTGCCGCCGTTCTGGCTGAAGAGGTCGCCGAGGGAAATATTGACGGCCGATGGCTTGGCTTCGGAAAAGTCGACCTTCCAGACGATCTCACCCTTCGGGGAGCCTTCAGTTCGCGCGAGGTAGGCCTTCTTCCAGTCACTTTCTTCCTTGCGGAACAGGTTCTTGTAGGACTGGACGAACGACTTCCAGCCATTGGCACTCGTATCGGACGAAGTGGGACGGAAGTAGGTGTCGGTGGCGCAATTGTAGGTTAGCCTAAAAAGAAAAAAAGATAAAAATTATATAAACTTTAGATGGATAAAACTCACTCAAAGACTTTGCCCTCAATCTCGGTCTTGGTCGGCTGGATGACGATTCCTTCTTCGGCCATTTTGGATGTCGATGTTTCACCGCGGTCTTCACGCCACTTGCGATCTCCGGAAATGCGACCGTGATTCTCTGCCTCGGACCCGTTACGAAGGTTGTTCCGCGGCCAAATGAACTCGATCAATTCGCGGTGGAACCGTTTTTCAAGGTACTTTTTGCGGTCGGCGGGGAGGTCCTTGCTGAGGCGGAGATTGAGCTTCTGAAATCACCAATTTATATATCTTAATCGAAAAGTTGGACGCGAAACGCTTTTCAACGCGACAAAAACGCTTTTCGAAGCAGCCCGGCTCACGAAAAATTGAAACCACAGCCAACGGTGCACATTTCCCGCGCACGTGGGCGCCTTTCGCAGTCCCATAAAGCCTAACGACCGAACAAAACGAAAACCCCACCTCCAAAAAGTTCCAAAATGCCTCGGGCCGGCACTTTGTGCGCCGCTTCGTCGTAGCTTGCCTGTCGAATGTGTACCGCCACGTGACATCACTGACATGGTCCCGAGCAATGCCGACGACGTAATCGAGTTTCTTGTTCCATCCACGTTCATACATCAAAGGGGTGTCGATGACGTTTTCACAGGGATCACAATGCACCCATCGGTTGAGCTCATCCGCGTAAATTTCGACCCAAACATGGTCGGCACGGTCGATGACGAGCCTTGTATCGAGATTGGCAGCTCGACAAAACAGGGCAAAAGCATTGGCCCATTCACCGCAACGGCCTTTACGGGTTTCTAGCAACTTTTGGACGTTGGTGTACCTCGGGAAGCGGACTTCAACATTGCACGGCGGACAACGAGACACTTCGACACGACCAGCGCCATCGGCGTATTCTTCGTTTGTGGGGATGCCATTGGAATTTGTGTTGGCAGGGGTTTCGGCGCCGCATTTGTGGCACTTGTGAGTGCCGTACCAAGTGAAGAAGTCACCGTGGAACCATTTGAGAAGGCCGCGTGCTAATTCATAATGGCTAAGTTTGCCGTCGATGGTGGCCTTGGCAGTGAGGGTGTCCAAAGGACAGACAGACTTGGCAAGAACTTGGTTGATTTCATCCTCGTATTGTTTCACCTAGAAAGAGCAACTTTTTATATATAAATTTTATATAAAAAGACGTTAAACAGACCTGATCGGTGTATTGCACAAAGAACGAAAGCCACTGCTTTTCATCGGGCGTCGCAGCCTTCGGATTCGGCTTTGAAACCGGCCCAATCTTGTTCATCCA
This sequence comes from Panagrellus sp. LJ2284, assembly GCA_024447225.1. Classification (NCBI taxonomy): domain Eukaryota; kingdom Metazoa; phylum Nematoda; class Chromadorea; order Rhabditida; family Panagrolaimidae; genus Panagrellus; species Panagrellus sp. LJ2284. The sequence continues at coordinate 5,372,597 of JAMRYC010000001.1, read as the reverse complement.
GTATGTGATCCTCATTCGAAGGCCACTTTCCTGAGCACCCTGCATCCGGTCGACTTCCTTGGCTTCACTGACAAAGACGAATGTCGGCATCGCGCTGACTCGGTAGCTTCCGGCGATTTCTGAAATCCTTTTATCACTTTTTGTTTGGATCGGATTGTCTCAAACCTCGACTGTGATCAACATTGACTTTGATAAAAACGGCATCTTTGTACTCATTCGACATCTGTTCCAAAACGGGCGCAATCATACGACAAGGACCGCACCAATCCGCGTAGAAGTCGATTACGACGAGCTTCTTTCCGGCTTCACGGAACTCATTTTGCAACTGTGAGAGTTGCGTGACGCTTTTCACAGGCATTTCGAAGGGGAAACCGTAGATTGGGTGGATCGAAGGCTGGAGGAATGGATCAAGGCAAAGGGTGACTGGCTGGAAGGCTATGCTGAATCAGCTTTCTGGATTTGAATCGTGTTGAGAACAAGTCTGTTTGCGGCCCAGGGAGGCCCAATGGATGTCTACAGCTCGCTACGTGCATGCAAAGTGACGCATTGCCAATGATTTTTGATGGAGTGTTCGTCTGTGTGCATTTTTCTATCTTCTGAAATGGCTCCAAATCGTCCATCGATCAAACCCTCGCCTTTTACGCCGCAACCATGTTGGAAGAAGTGACGCCTCGTGGACACACGACGTTGTCAACGTGTGCGAGCCGACAGCCACAGGCCTTACTCTTCTCTCCTTTTTTCGGGGTCATCGACGACTGTGGGGCTCTGAAAGACGCGCACGCAGTCCGCGAGAGTCCACTTTTTGCCGCTGGCGGCACACCACTTGCGCATAAACGAAACAGCACAGTTGTCCGCACTTTATCGTCGCAAAAAGACCCCTTTCAGCAACACCGCCACAGGGCGTCTGTTGCTTGTTGCTGCTGGTGCCAAATCCCAGGACACTCTCTTCACGTGCCGTCGCGCGTCCCGTCCGTTGCCACGACGACACATCCTATTGAGCTCTGCAGGCGCGCTTATCACTGACAATGAGGCTATAAACGCCTGAGGCACTTGAAGCCTTTACAATGCGCCTCGAAATATTTCCAACCTTTCAAGTGCATCTGTCGCTAGACGAGTTCCACAGTGTCGACCTCATCCATGGGTACTATCAGGTTGGCGAACGCACTTTCCTTGACCCAAATCTCCTGAGGCTATAAACCACTTTTATAGATCCGATTTCGATCAAAGGCCACCTTTCCGTACCAATTCCTCGTCCATTGTGAACAGTCGACGGTGGGAGGTGGCGATAATCGGCCATGTGTGGTCAATGCCGCCGGAATCTCGAAAACGGTCAAAGTCGGATTCGGGGAACAGTCGACGGAATTGAATGATGTCTTCAAATGCACCCTCAACATTCACAAAAGGATTGATCGATTGGAGTCAGTTTTGGTCGAATTACAAGTAGAACTATGGTATCTCGACCCGGAAGCTTTGCCTCGATTGGAGGATTACCGGTTCGTGTCAAAACGGACATTGGACATTCTGATCAAGCCAGATAGATCGACACATTGCCATCGGCCGATCTTCTTTGAATACTTTTCCTTCTCCGCCGTCAGTGTCACCGTTCACGCAAGTATGATAGCTGCAGTCGTGAGTCGGAAGAAAGCTGGTCCAGATCCACCAATTAGCGACAAACTTCGGCATTACCATCGACAAGTGTGTTTCCGGATGTTGAGCAGCTGTCTAAGTTTGGAGAACTTCATTCAAAGGCATTCAGCTCTGCTTGTTTCGCCTTTAAATATGGGTCAGTTCGACAAATAAGCTTTATTTTATAACAAAATCATAACATTTTTACATATTCAGAGCCCCTAAACGTCGGCCGCGAAGAAGCCGTCCTCAAAAACGAACTTGAACGAACAGCAGAGCCATGGCTGAAACTTCAATCCCACGTCGACGGTCTGAACAACAAACTGACCCTGTTATTCACCCAATTGCTGCAGTTATTCACAAATTGCCGCGATCTCCATGAAGTCATGCTCGAAGAGTTTGATCAACAACGCCTTAAACGCCTATCTGAAGCATTCCTATTCACTGAGGGTACTGTACAGTCGCTACTGACACCGACGCCGAATATGAATTTGAAATATTTTGATCTGATCAAAAAGAATGGGTTTTTGGGCAAATTGAAGACACTTCCGGTGCATGTTGACCATGTTGATGCCGATCCGTGTAATGTGTATGTTTCGAAAGGTTTATAGAGGTTTGAATGATGGAACTTGTAATTTTAGGACGATGATAGTTGAACAACGCTTCCTTCCTACATCTTCCACCAACTCCCCTGATGGCACTGCCTCATTTCCACCGACGAGCATACCAACTTTTGTGACGCCAGAACCGACGGACAAGAACTCCCCAAAGTTGAATCGTGCCAGTCAGAAGTGTTCTCGGCGAGCTTCATCCAATTTTGCGTTTTGCTTACCGACGACATGTGCCATTGATGGGGACGATCCTGCCTATGAGGTCATGAATGGCGACTTTTTGTCGGTTAACAATGATCGGCTGGTATGTTTTTACCTTTCTTTTAAGAAACTTGGTTGAATTCCGCCACTTTACAGCATAAACGCCGAATGACCGACCCTGGATCCTTGCTCTGCGTCGAAATTGATTCAGATTCGGCCCCTGCTGCGCCACGATTGTCACCAAAGACAAGTGTTATTTCGACTGGGTTGTCGCCAGGGGGCCTTTCCATCAAGGCAAAATCGACTTCTAACATCAGTCACGAAGAAAGTGAGTTCGAACGTGCCGTCAAAGGAGACCCATTATCACCATCGACGTCATCTGAGAGTTTTGCCGGTCCTGGAGGAGATGCGGAGCCACTGAATGAGCATAGGCCTGTCACAAAGGAACGGTCTAACAGTTTTTCGGCACATGCTGATAGGCTGGTCGAGCAATTGGACAAGGATTACATCGCTTTTGTGCATCAAAAGGAGTTGTGCAAGCAGAAGCTGTACTCATATGGGTTTAGAGGGTGTTTTTACAGGTTTGTTTCGTCTATTTGATGGAACTTTAGTCAAAAAAATCTTTTAGTGACTTGGCCCATCTCGCCGAACACCACCCCTACTTTTCCGCCGCCACAAAACGAATGATAGAACACCGCCGCTTCGTTGATGCCCATTTGATCGTCTTTGTCCATGGCTTAGAAGGCACTTCCGAAGACCTTTCCGCCTACCGTAACTTCCTCCGCGTCGCTCTCCCCGATGCCCACCTCGTTTTCCTGATGAGCGAAGTCAATCAGACCGAAACCTGGACCGATGTTACCGGAATGGCTGAGAATCTGCTCGATGAGTTGCTTCGACATATTCTAAAGATGCCTCGAGCGCCGACAAAGATCAGTTTCCTCGCCCATTCCCTCGGTGGCCTCATAGTTCGAACCCTCTGTGGCTTGCCTGGAATGCAGCGTTTCGCCCCCACATTGCACACGCTTCTAACTTTGAATTCACCCCATTGTGGCCTCATGTACAACCAAAGGGCAGCCAATTGGGGCATCGCCCTTCTGCAATGGTGGAAGCAATCCGTATCCCTGGAACAACTCACAATGCGTGACCATGCCAACTATCGCGACACTTTTCTGTATAAATTGTCTCAAAATGGAGCTTTCGGAATGTTCAAACATGTCCTCCTCGTCGGATGCTATCACGACCTCTATGTCCCGGGTCATTCGGCTCTCGTCGATCAGTGCAAGGCGGCTATGGCGGATCCGAGTTCGACCGGGACCGTCTACGGCGAACTCGTCAACAACATCAACGAATCTGTCGTCGCGAGTCCACGGCACACGACCCTCGTCAAGTATACTGTAGCTCACAATGTGCCGCGAAGCCAGCAGGTTACAGGTCGAGCGGGTAAGCTTTATCCATTGCATCAACCCAATCACTAACTCCACCCCTTTCAGTCCACATAGCCGCCGTCGACGATGACAGTTTCATCGAAAAGCTGCTAACCGTCAGTGCAGTCAAGTATTTCCGTTGATTGTGGCACAGCCATTCCTATTTCAAACCTATTTATTGCGCTCTTATCACTCGACAAAGACATATCTTCACCCTCACCAGGCACTTATAGCAATTTTATTACATACATGCATTTCTCCCTCTCAGTCACAATGTTTTAAGCATACAAAAAACGGTATTTAATTGGTATCACATGGCTTTCTACTTACGCCGCATTCTGGCTGATTATACGTCAAAAAGTAAAGAATTAAATCACGTCTGATCATCGCCAGAATGCACGTTAACCCGTTTATTAATAAATGAGATTGTTTATTACCGTATTAAGCACATTCCATTACCGAAAGTAAATCAAGTGTTCTATTTTCGTCGGAAACCGTTTTTACGATGCCACATGGTTTTAAAAGGCATATCAAAGTGGTTTGCAGAAGCCATTAGCGGTGTAACACGGAATGACTATACACCGGATATTATTTTTAAGCCCTTTAGGAATCTCCAAAGGCTGAAGCATCTGTCACGCGTGTGCGTTAAGCCATTAGAGATGAGACGGAACCAAATATCATGACTGCCCATGACTGACATCCTTTTACGGTTTCAATGCATCACGGCAAAAAGCGCGCTGTGATCTTTGTTCGGTGCCCTTTCGTGACCGTCACACTGGACAAATTTCAAAAAATTTACAACATTTCGAAACCCACGCACTTTCAAAAGGATAATTGTTTCCGTTACATCGACTCATCAAGTAAAAACAAATTTCCAAAGCCAACACATTTTCTACGAAATTTTTATTGTCTATTGATAAATTTACATCATGGTCTACACAATCAGAGAAGAGAAAAATATATAAGAAAGCCGACAAAAATGTTAAATACGATAAAATGTCACGAAAAGGGAATGGCTATATATGGTACTTTGTGAAAGAGTCAATAGAAATCAGTTACAATTAGAATAGAGTGAGAATTTACAGCTCGTAGACCATGGAGAAGAGGGTGTTTTTGTTGAGGAAGGCCGGGAAGGAATCGGGAGGGAGAACGTTGAAGCCAACGCAGTTGAGGGCGCGGGCGATGCCGTGACGGGGATGGATGTTAGCTTTGTCGAAGCAGACGAGAACACGCTTGTAGTGAAGCACATCCTCGCAGAGTTCAAGCAACTCGACAAAGTGGTCCCGCGACAACGAAGATGGGTTAGGATCGCCCGGCATGTAGAGGAGGAGGGTGTCCTTCTCGGGAACATGGCAACACCATTCACGACTCACGTCTGAAAAATTGGATGTAAATAGATGGAAGCCACAGATAAGAAAGGACTGGGAGAGCAAAGGTGGTCGGGGAAACCGAAAGATTAACTTTTCGATTTAGTGGTACAAAAAGTGGTCGGGAAAGCGGTGAAAAGAACTTACTATTCACTAAACCGGCAACTTTGGAGAAATCCTCATCAATGTATTCCTTTGAAGGGACGTCAGGAACACCACTGGGACGTCGTAGTGCATCGACTACACGGTTTATTCGTCGAAATATTCGTGGTGGTGTTACTGACCTGCATAGATGACATCTTGACGGCTGACGAAGTTACAGGGGGTCCGGCTTGGAAACTGAAACACGGAAATTAGCATTTCGTCGGTAAACAAAGCCAAAAACAGCACGAAATACACGCCACGAGACGACATTGAAGCACGCGCAAACACATAAGGCAACTGGCCACGGCTTTCTGAAAGCCGACCCAGACTTATAAGAGAATCAACCCGGCCAAAAGGTCGGACTGCAAAGCGACGCTCGCCCAGAAAATCAAAAGGGAACATGCGAGGCAGCACAGCCCTAACAATCCATCTCCACCGTCGACGGTGATGCTGGTGGCAACGTCCAGCTGATAAGCCCAGCTGGCGGTGTACACACGAATGCATCCAGCCCACTGGAGGGCGTGGTTGCTGCCTCGAAGTTTCGTCAATGTTCGCGACGCTTTGGATCGATACGGCTATGTTGAAGTAGACGGCGTAGACATGAACGACCGAAGGAACGACCGACTGGTTAGCTGTGCTTGTGCAGGCTTTTTCAAAGACACGCACACTGCCAGCGGCGACAAGACGAAAGCTACCGTAGCGACCAGTGCAAGGGAGAAAAAACGAGACTGCCTTAAGGGCCGGAGAGGTCCCGAGAGTGTCCATTGTGCCGTCGGGAGGGAACGAGGGAGAATGAAACCGGGTGTGACGTCAGCTAACAACGTTCCTGAACAACATGTCATGCGGCAAAGGCCAAAAAACAAACCAAAAGATGCGGAAGCTAACGAGTAACCGTTTGAATGGAAACGACTGGGAAGCGGGCGCAAAAAAACGTGTCACCTGAGGAGGAAAGAATAAGTTTAAAGTGTTTGGTTGCTGTGACAACTTCGAAACGAAGGAAATCACGAGGTCATCCACTTTGTAAACAAAGTAATGGATGGGCAAGGTCAGGAGACCTTTAATGAGCGGGAATAACACAGCAGCTAGACTGGCAGGTTCTGGAATATATATTTTGCAGGAGTGATAAGGGCACTTTTTCAAGGGAAGGAAAGAGCTCTGACGTGGTTTCCATCTGCTCGATGGGATAATGACAGGATGCTGTTTTGAGGGGATGGAGAGGATTTCCGAAAGCGACTACACCACATTGAAGAAAGACGGCTAGAAACTGTCCAACAAAGGAACATTGTGCGATGAAAGATGAAAAAAGGAATATAAAATGATGACAAATGTGTCGCTCAAAACCACCTCCTTCCTGCACAACCCCCGCAACTGGACTAGCTTTCATCACTGGCAGACGCAACGTGACGCAATATGTGGCAAAGATAAGCTGAAATAAAGCGAGAAACAACCGAGCAAGAGCCGATCAAAAAGCAACAATGAAACGTAAAAAACTTTCGTCACCAACCGAAACACGAGATCGGTCAAGCTTTGCGTCCAGTTCGCCAAGACAGTAAGCTCGTATCGAGCGCAAATTTCAAACATTGCATTGACGCCCGCACAGCGGAACCACATGTGTTGTGCGTTCGCGTCGTCGTTGTCCAACAACACCACCCGCGCGCCACACAGCGTTAGCGACAGCCAAAGCGAACGTCGCTGATTCTTGCCGACCGAGTCTTCTGATTCCGCCGCTTATCACCGCGCCGTTAACCCTCGCATCATCACGGATGGCATCGAGTCCACCGACAGCAGCGCCCGCCGTGGCATCACCGACGATTGAAGTAAGTTTTGATTCGATTTTTTGTGGTGACAAACCACACACCAAATATGGAAGTCATTTGTAACTGCGTTTCTAGGCTGCGATCAACAACTGCTTGCAACATTTTGAATTTGCCGACGCTGTCAATCTCGCGGAGTTGTATTATACCCAAAGTAAGCGATCACTTTTATTTTGCCGTCTAAAATATATATAATCTTTTCAGCAAAAAACGATGTTGCTTGCTTTCTGCTAACCAAATCACTACATCTGAACGGGTTCACAACTTATGCTACTGATGTGGTAAGAAAGCATGGCCCAAAGACACCGGATCTGCGTTATATGTTGGGAAAGCTGGCATTTGAGGCGAAAGAGTGGGTCTAACTTTAGTGAATCAAGAGTTGTGAAGATTTATATATATTTTCAGATACCCTGAAGTCGAAAGGCTGTTCGTTTCCAAGATAAAGCCGTCCTTCAGGGGTACACCACCCGACATCCATCCTGACCTGAAGGGCACCGATCATGAGCCATTTGTATACAACATACTCGCGAGTATATACAAGTAAGTTTGATTTCGAATGGTAAGACCAATTCTGTTGGCTTTTAGAGAATCTAACCGCGAAGGCTTTTCTTCTCGGAGCTATCAGCGTTCCATTGTTGCGCTACCGTTGTTATTGTCGAATTTGAAAAAGTATGCCGAATATGGCGCTCCGAATCTTGACTCTGCGATGAAAGGGATCGACGCTCGATGTGATTCGAGATCCCGGGGGTCATCGTCTCGGACTAATAGTGACTCGGGTGAACGTGTAAGTTTCCTCTTCTGTTTAATCTATTGAAAAGTTGTAAATTGTATTCTTTAGCTCCCCGAACATCGATACATGACGCGTCAACGAGCTCGCCACAGCCAGTCGAGTCGTGTTCCGTCGCCACGTGAGAAGGAAAAGGCAATTAACGCCCTGTTCAGTGAGGATCGGGGCAAGCCGTTGTCCCCACGACGGTCCCATGGATCCCCATTGTCCGCTATTAACACAAGTACACCTACAATCAATTCGAATCCCATAATAACACTTTTTGGAGGTGATGATCGTCATAGTGCTGCCGAACCCATGGACGTCGAGAATCACGGACCAGGAAAGCCGCTGCTCGCAGATGTCGATGAGAATCAACAGAGTCGTGGTGATGAGGTTTATGGTGGGTTATACGAGGTTTTGATCGAGTTTATATTCACATCTGTGCCGTTTTCAGAAGAGATGCAACATTACATGCATCAAATGTGCCACATCATGACTCATTTATCCACATTCAAAATCGAAGAAGCCACTGCTGCCTTTGAACAAATGCCCGAAGCATGGAAAAAGTTGCCGTTGTCGATGGAATACCTCGGACGGATCCTCTGCGAAAAGTGTGAATACAGACAGGCAGCTACCGTGTTTGACGAGCTCCACGCGCGATATCCGTACCACATGGATGGCATGGATTACTTCTCAACCGCTTTGTGGCAGCTCCGATTGGGCACTTCGCTGTCGATTCTGGCGCGTGAGCTCACTGATCAGGCTCGCCATCGGGCTGAAAGTTGGATCGTTGCGGGTAACTTGTACAGTCTCGAAAAGCAGAGTGCTACAGCGATTGAATGCTTCGATCGAGCGACGCGTCTGTATCCCATCAACGGGTATGCCCAGTGTCTGCTTGGCACGGAGTTGTTCGAAATCGGACACTTGGATCGCGCCGAACGGGTCTTTGGCGAAGCTCTTATCCATGCACCCCACGAGTATCGCCCACACGCGGGACTTGGACTCATCGAACAGAAACGGGCTCGAATGTCGAAGGCTGTGGAGCACTTGAAGAATGCCACACGACGGAATCCGCTGAATGTTGTGTTGCAGTGCCAATTGGCTGTGATGTACCAGAACCTCAGGAGGAGTGACGGCGACGTAAGTTTCGTCGAAGCACTGTGTGACAGCCTAAACCACCTCACTTTGCAGACTAGGCCCGTCGAGACGGCCATCGAGATCCTCACCCATGCCATCAAACTCAACCCTCAAAACCAAACCACGCGCTTCCACTACGCCAAGGCCCTCTACGAATGCAAGCGGTACAATGAAGCAAAGATCGAGCTCGAACATCTGAAGAACCGTATACCGACGGAAACCTACATCAACAAGCTGTTGTCGCGGTGCTACCGTAAACTCGGCGATAAACAAAATGCCAAGACTAATGATGTCCTGAGTATTCGCGAGGAGGATACCGTTGGTGATCAGCCGTTCGAGGAAGAGGACATTGACGTCGATGTGCCTGCCATCACTCAAAACCAACAGCAACAACAACACCCTCCACAAGCGCCACCGCTTCCGCCGCAGCAACCACAACAGTAACCGATACAAATTGACCATGCTTCAAAAGTGTCTTTCGCGACATGTGCGCCTGTATTACTTCAAGTTTTGCTTAAATACTTCGGATTGCTCACTGATATTGTAACTTATGTTTTGTGTATATTTCTTGTCCGCCATTACTGTAGTTGCGGTTGTAACTGATCTTTTGTATTTCATGGGTTTAACGATTTGCAGTTTTTCAATGTCTTTTAACTTTTTGATTTATTTCGCGTTGTATTGTGGACATTTGAAGGTATAAATAAACAGTTTTTGTACAGTGTTATCGCACTTTTAAAGTCTGTGATCTTTAGATTTGTCGAAGTGCTCGCGTGCGGGTTATAATTGATCGACGCGATTGTGCAAATGCATTGCCTTGGGACCACATGACAGACGGACTGGATTGCAAAGTAGTAAAGCAGGGGTGTGCTCGGCGCATTGAAGTACTCTGGGCAGCCAAATAAGTCGGTTGTCATCGCCACAAACAAGCACACTTTTCACAACTTTGTCCATCCATTCTTTTGAAGTTTGAAATGTCAGCTTTCTTCGCAATTGGCCGATATACCCATCCGCCGCATACGGCAGCCCCGCAGAAGGACGGCATCCACATTGTCAGATTGGACCTGGAATCTGGCAAGCTTTCGACAGTTTCGCGCTTTGATGAAGCACAAAATGTGTCCTTTTTTGCGACTGCCCCCGGCAGTGACCTTCTTTTTGCCATTTCCGAGCTGCCGAACTCGGTTTTGAACCGATTCCGGCTTCGGTGGTTCGATGCTCGGTCGACGGAGACTGGAAAGATGGAATCGACGCCGTTGTTGGATCTGGAGGCGCGGACTGAATTCGACGATGCGGGAGCGTGCTACATTTCGCTCACTGGTAACACAGCTGCCATCGCGTGCTATGATTCTGGAGTGGTGCGATTGTTTGACACGACCGATAAGATGGCTTCGAAACAACGCATCAAGCTGTTGGAATGCACGGATGAAGCGTCGGAGCGTCAAGAAGCGCCACACGCGCATTGTGCTGTGCCTTGGCCTGGGAATCCGGGCGTCTATGCAGTGGCTGACCTCGGAGCTGATCGAATCTACAAGGTTTGAAGCTAAATGAAGTTAGAAACTTGGTAAAGGACAGTTTTTTTTAGATAACTGACTGTGTATCAACGCCCGAAGTCGTCCTCCAAATTGAACCTGGTGTCGGCCCACGGCTACTGCTGTTTCATCCCAATCGTCCCCTCGCGTTTCTCGTCGCAGAACTGTCCAATGAGCTTCTCGTTCTTGATGTTGACGGCACAAATGCCCTCAAAATCCGTCAACGAGTATCACTAATCGGATATCCTGACAGCACCGTCAGCGACACCACTTCGACTATCCAGAACGCTGCTCATATCGCACTTTCCAAAGATGGCACTCGCGTAATCGCTTCCAATCGTGGGAAGATCAATGACATTGTCATCTTCACGTTGAAAGACGATAACACTGTCGATTTTACGGGGATTGTGCCAGCTGGGGGCATCTTTCCGCGAAGTTTCGAGGTCGTCGAAGACAAATACATCATTGTTGCCAACCAGGTGAGTTACTGTACATCTAAAAGGTGTAGTTTAAATATTTGTGTTTCAGAAATCGGCTTCGCTTGTCGTGTATGCTGTAAATGGACCAACCCCAGTGGTAGTAAGCTCGCTAACGATGGAAACACCGATAGCTTTTCAGCGACTTGGATAAACTTTGCTCACAGTTCAATCATTTTTAAAGTTTGAATACATTCTAAATTTTATTTATCAATAACTATTTCAACAATGTCGTCAGAAAACGCAATAAAAAAGACTACATCATACAATCAAAAAGTTCCCCATAATCCATTGATCTTTGATAAACGCTATCGCCAGTCCCATGACACCGCTATCTACTAATTGCAACCAAAAAAGATCAGGGTTAGGTTCACAGAGTCCGAAAGTGACGTCCTATGAACCCTCCATTATTTTTAGACCCTAAATGCCTAGATAATCGTCCCATTGGCCCCTTTTGGGGGTCGTTGAAACAAGTTTTGGCCTGTAAAAGGCCAGTAGCCCGTCGATAAGGCCCCAACAGCCCACTACAATCACATTTCAATCTCGTCAAATCATGGCTGCCTATTTCGCGGTTGGTCGTTACACTCATCCGCCACATACGGCATCCCCCCAAGCCGATGGCATTCATGTCATTAAGCTGGACTTGGCATCTGGCGTTCTGTCAAGCGTTGCCGTCAACAAAGATGTGCGGAATGTGTCATGGTTCGCATCTGCCCCAGGCGATAACCGTCTTTTTGCTGTTTCATCGGGACCAATTTCGGTGCTAAGCCGCTTCAAGATCAATGTGACATCTGAAGCGGTTCCGACGTTGGAACTGGAAGCGAAGACTGAGTTCGCCGATGATGGTGGTGTCTATGTTGGTCTCGACGAGAAAGTTGTGACTGTCACTTGTTTCAATTCTGGAGTGGTGCGACTTTTTGAAGCTGAAGGCGATTTGGAGTCCAAGCAGCGATGGAAGTTCACGTATTGCACGGATCCGGCTTCGGACAAACAAAATGTGCCCCATTCGCACTGTGCTGTGACATGGCCGGGGAAAAAGGGCGTCTATGCGGTGGCAGATCTGGGTGCCGATCGGGTTTACACGGTTTGATGACGTCTGAAATCTAACAAAAACTAACGTTTTCAATTTCAGGTAACCTCAGGATCACCAAACCCCGAAATTGCCCTCCAAGTTGAACCAGGCGTCGGTCCACGACTTATCCTTTTCCATCCAACGAAAAAACTCGCTTTTCTAGTGACCGAGCTGTCGAATGAGCTCCTCTTGCTGGATGTCGACGAAACTTCTCTGAAGATTCGCCAGCGTTTGCCAATCATCGGATATCCCGACAGTATCAACAACGATCCTAATGCCAGCCTCCAAAACGCTGCCCATCTCGCCATTTCCGACGACGGCAGCCGAATTTGGGTGTCAAATCGTGGAAGAATCAATGACATTGTCGAGTTCAAGCTGAAATCCGACGAAAGCATCGAGTTCGTTCGGGTCCTCCCGACAAAGGGCAAGTTTCCGCGAGCTTTTGCCATCGTTGATGAAAAGTACCTGATCGCCGCCAACCAACGATCGAATTCCATTGTCTCATACCGTATCGACGGTGAGAAACCTGAAGAAATCAGTGAATTAGCTGTTGAAGAGGCGATCGTGCTTTGGAGACTTAATTGAAGCTTCAATTTGCGTTCATTAAGATAGTGAAGAAATTTCAATAAATCATGTTTAAATTTATCGATCGGCAAAAAAGATCAATCAATACTCAAATAAGTAGGTTTGTCATAAATATCGAATCCCGAATCCAGAGAGCATCGGTCAGTTGTCATTGTCCTTGCGTTTGCACAACAAATACCTCGTCGTCTTCCCGGACCCCTCCGACGTCATCAGAATCGATTCCTTCTTGGTCCGATGCACGACGATCCGGCGCCCATTTGAGGTTTCCAGCGACACCATCTCGGCGGTGGGATCATCATCGCGACGATAAATGTAGACCCGGCTCATGTTCAGGGTCAAGTAACTGTCTGACAGGATCCAGGCACCCCCGACTTCGCCCACATTTCGCAGACTCTCGATTTCCTCGGCACCCGTCCAACCTGGCGACGACATCCTTGGCAGTGCCGTCGAGGCCGGTCCATTCCGGAAGAGGCGCCGCGCCCATCAATGAGATTCGGAAGCGCAATGGTAATTTGGGAACGTCCCTCGGGACCCTCCAATTTGCCGACCCTGTATAAAGGTAAAATATTTCCGGTATGGTGGGTCTTCTATAGGGTCATGTAATAAATTGACGCCATCCATCTTGCGTTCCCACTTTTTACACGTTACTCCTGCCCGAAATGCACAATGAAAAACGCTGCCATAATTCAAACGGTTTATTGGATGGAATGCGCGAAGTCGGTATTAAGTCACGTAGCTGGTGGTAATTAAATAAAGTGGATCGTTAAGCAAAAATACTGGATGTCAGGAGGTATTTTTGACATTTGTAATGTGACATTTGAACTTTAGCCTTTGTAATTTGCGGTTATTTTTGTACAGGTATCGGATTACGGTAGCTTTGGCCATTTGGGGGTACTGTACTTTTTGAATTTTCGTGAATTTCTATCTCTACACGTCGGCTTGTGCCTGCGCAATGCTGGTTGTTTTGAATCCAGTTGTGTGTGCTCATTGATTGAAAAAAGTGGAAGACACATTGTTCCTTTCGAGTGCGCCGGTGCGATCGGTAGGGGTACCGAGCCATAAGAGGCTTCCTGCGCGATTGCTGGTCTTGGCTAACTTCCGGGGATTAGTGAAAGGTAGCATGTCCGGCAACGGCTTACTTATCTATATGGCATTGTTATTGTGTTGGTCACTTGCTTTTTTAGAACTTTTGTCGTGATTTGATCGGTCTAAACCCACCTTGGGAAGCTAATAAATCGCAAAAAAGCCAAACCCATGGCACTAGCTATATATGGCATTGTTACAACTGGTCAACGACACCATACAATGCGGAAGTTTTGGCCGCCAGAGGCACTGTTTTTATTTTCGAATTTGTTTTCGTCCCTTTTTTCGGTGAAGGGACAGTGTCGGGGGCAGGCACGAGAGCCTTCCCCTCCTTTCTTCCGCCAAGCGCCAACCATAGCGGTGCTTCTCCTCCAGTCTTTATATCATCACATCGCATACAATGGGGTGGAAGCAGGCTAGCTCGTGGCGCTTACGAGTTATGCTGGCTTCGGACTATGTACCACATACCACGACACCCTGCGCACCGGTCGTTGTTGCGATCGATTGAATACACTTTTTTCTTACGGTTCCACCAGCCATTCCCGATCAGTATCGATGTAGGGGTGGATCCACTACTGCTTCGACGTCACTTCCTTCCGTTGATTGTCATTGTTTAACAAATTTTAATCACAATAAAGCGATTTCAATTTACATAACTCTGTCCGATCAATGTTACAGTATCCATTATTATCGTTCCGGTATCACTCGTTTGTAATTTATCAAAACTCCTTAAAGGAGTGGTCACGCCTCTTATGTCCTCTCTTTCGACAGTCGTGAAAAAGCGAACATTTTCTTTTTTATCAGTCCTACTCAATCGGCTCCATCGCCAGTCGCTTTATGTCTGATAAATTTCGTCACTAACTTGAGCTGATTTTGAACAAAAGCCCTACATCGTATCCGTGATAGTCGTCAAAGAGTCACAGTTGCATTCCGATTTCATAAAACTACAAAACCTCGATGAATCAATTGTTACACAACATTGCGGTCGTCTGACCGTCGTTAAAAAACTCGACTGACCGGTCGAATTATGCAAACTTTCCCCGATTCGGCTTCTGATTCGTGCGTATTTCTATTTCTTGCTATTACGTTTTTCGATTGTTGTTTCCCTCGCCAAAAAAACGCTCCGCTATCAACACGTATTGGCTTCATTACTTCCCTTTTTGGATGTCTATGTAATTCAAAATTTACAACCTTGATCATGCCTCTGGGCGTTGATCATGTGGGTTCGGGCGAAGTCGTAAAGCTCTCCATGAGATTCCCATCCCACGACCTTTGCTCCGATCGAACCCCCACGCGTTCGATTCCTTTCGAAATCGCAAGCTTCTTCGAACTCATCACTGACGGTCGCCACCTCACAGTTGCCTCAGGGCAAAAGCAGGCGAGGGTGGTGATGTCTCACCATCGATCGATTGCGCAAGCGGCTGACGACGACGGGTATGCATCGGCGAGAGCGTTGTTGCAAGGCGGTTCGGACAGTGCAACGTTAAATATGCGTGTGTTTGTCTTCGACAATTCCGTCTGCTGCTGTAGTCGTCGTCGACGTCGTGGTGGGGGAGCGCAGAGCGCGAATCAAGCACAAGCCGCAGGCGTCATGAGTCAAACCCGCCTTCCAGGGGGCCCCCCATTTTGGCCCCGAGATGGTTGGTGTCGGTGTGGGCGGCAGTGGTGAGCGTGGCCCTGTGGCGACGCCAGCGGTGCCTGAAGACAGTTCCCTGCAGCCGGCTTCGCTTCTCGGGGCTGTGCTTCGAAGGGAAGGGACCTTTGCCGGCGGCGGTCCGCGTGTCTTGTTTTCTCTTGTTCCTCGTCGTTCGCCTTTCCCGTATTTTCACTCACTTCTTCGTGAACTTTGAATAATGAAAAAAGTGCAAATCGAGTAAAGAAGCACTTTGTATTTATCCAATGTGGGTATGACATCAACGTCACCAGCCCACCACCCCCGGGGTGTAACCCGCCGATCTCGACATCAAAAAACCGCAACCGAGGCCCTCATTGATGTAATCCGAGTCGTCGATCTCGAGTTCAACTTTCTTTTCGCTCAAAAAACCGAACTTGAAAAAGAGGCCACCTTTATGGCTGGCATACCACCTACAGTAATCCGATCAACGCATCAGACGCTTCTTTCTCACGCACATCAGAAAAAAGGCACATCCCCAGCCGACCGCAATCAGACAGAATTACCCCCGAGAGGGCTGATCGCCCTGAGGCGGTGACGCCATTGCATCCATCGATCAACCGGGTGTGGGGAGAAAAGCAACACGAGTAGTAGTACTTCCGCCCAATAGATCACACCGCGGACAACAGCAGGAGACAACGTGTGCCATCAGTCGGGACCGCCACAGGGCGTATTAGTTGCAGCTGCAAGGCGTTGAGCACGTGTAAACGCGCGCGAGCATGGCGCCTGTAGAAGTGCTTTTTCCGGAAGAAGACAAACGTTGAAAACGAGAAACATTGGGGGTGGTATGTCGCCCGCCGCGTTGATGTGCACAATTATGAGATGAGTAAAAAGTCGGGTCCCCGCACATAATATGCGGGTGGTAGGAGCGCGATGGGAAAAGGGCGCCGCCGCCGGCTGCGTCTTCACAGATAGATCAGTTCTCCAAGGCGCGTATCGATGCCAACAGGCACGAAGTCACGACGGAGACGACGAGCCTCTAACTGCCTGGTACGTTGGTGCGCGCTCACGGCTTCCCGTGATCTCTCCCTCTCGCGCCTGGCTGGCTGGCTTGCTTGGCTGCTGGCTGCCCGCGGCTCTCGATCCATCCATCCAGAGGGAGCCAGTGGCGACTGCGCGGACCCCATGCATGCATGCATCCTGCGCGATGCGAATGGTATCGCTCTGCTGCAGGGAACAATGTCTCTCGACTCTGCATCCGCCAAAGTCCCTCACTTCCACCCATTGACATTGTCGTCCGTCAGGCGCGATGTGCTTCGCCTCGATCGCCGGAGGGAGAGCACTGTATCAGCCGCAGGCAGCGCACGATTTTGCAGTGTCCCCGCGCGCGCGAGACATCGTGCGTCCGGCGATCGCCGCGAGCATTCTGCAGTGATCATAGTCACGTGCGGCCGGGCCTTGGCCGCACGCCCATAAGGCACTGGACAGTAATGTGCGTGCGTCTGACCGAAGGAACGCGCGCGCGCTCCCCCACGGGCGACGGGCTAAGCTGGCCACTGCCTCGTATGTCCACCACCAAGGCAGCAGCAGCACGACGACGACCACCGTCGCCGACGACGATGCTGCTTTTGTCGCCACCGGCGGTCGGCCGCGGGGTTCTTGTTTTTTTGTCGGTTGCCTTCCCGCACACGGGCTGGCCTTTATCCGTGTTCCATGCTTGTCTTCCATGTAGGGAAGTCTCCGCTCTCCTGCAAGCTCTTGCTTGTCAAAGGGGAGGGCATGTTATTGCCAGAGGGGCACAGGGAGACCCGCCCTGTTGTCCGAGATGTGGGGCCTGACTTTCTCCTCCGGTTGTTTTTACGCGTGCAATCGATGCCTCCCCATTGCCCCGGGCCCCATCTCCCGTTTGAATCCAACCTGTCGTTCAGGTCTGGCAAAGTGCGCGACAAGCTAGCACCCTCCCTACATCGTGTGATCCGTGTTGTGTCGTCGCCTCTCCGATCAATCGATTTCCTATTTCTCTTCGATTTTTATATAAAGTTTTCCCCATCTGACCGCCCGATTTACCCTTCTTCCTTATTTCCAGGGTAGCCGCGATCGCGATGCCGGTACCCCCGCATTACCAGCCAAACGGGGGCTCGAATAGGCCGTCAAGCTCGGGCAACAACAACAATGCCGCTGGCGGCCCACCTCCATACGATTCTGTGCCTCCTTCTGGAGGTCAACCACCTCCCCAACCACCGCCCCAGCAGCAGCAGCGTCTGCCCGTGGAGAAGCCTGCGTTCGTGCCACAGGGCCAGCCCGCTTCGATAAACGACATGAACCCCAATACGCCATTGTATCAGCTGATAGAGACGACCAAAAACGATCCCGAATACAATCGGGATGTGACCGACAGCGAGTGTTCCGCGCTCCTGGAATTCTCCCTGGACGCTTATTTCCATGTAAGTTATCTTTAAATAAAGCGATCTATTCACCCTTTTTAATATATAGGAAGAGTTTCAGGCTCAACAGACACGGAACGGCAGAATGATCATTCCGGACAGGCAGAACATTCGGAATCAAATCGATCAGATGTACGACATTAAGCAGGAACCGGATTCAAAGATGCAAATGATGCAGCAGCAACAACAACAGCAGCAGCAGCAAGCCAGACTAGCACAGCAGAGGCAAGCGGCTCAAATGCAGCAGATGCAGCAACAACAGCGACCCCAGAGGCCGATGCATCCTCAAATGCAGACTGTTGGCTCCGGCGGCTTCCAGTATGTGGCGAATCCGAGCACGAGTTCACAGTATCCGCCCAATTGGCCCCCGAATGGACAAGGTGTACCTCCTCAAGGCAATATGCACGTAAGGCCCATGATGCAGCAGCAACAGATGCGGCATCCAGGCCCCTATCCCGTCCATGTTCAACAACAGCAGCAACAGCCTGCAGGACGGTCGCCATACTACCCCGGGGATCAACCTGGCCCCAGCAACGGCCATCCACAACATCCACCTCCAGGCTACCCCAATCAGCCGATAATGTCCCCTGCGTATTCGGGAGGACCACCGTCAGCCGGACCTCAATCTGGCGGATTCTCGCGTCAATCGTCGTTCCAAGATCCGTATGGTCGACAGCCCGCATCCATGGTACCACCGCCACAAAACATGGTAAAACAAGAAGTACTGAGCAGACCGGGATCGTCTGGTGAATCCATGGTATGTTTTTCTGACTTTCTTTGAACTTATTATTCTAATTTTACCACTTTTCAGGCGATGAAACACTCCCCCGCTGACTTCAACTCACCGACTGCCATGACCAACGGCACACCGATCAATACCAGTGGCGACATGCATGGTGGCATGTTTTCACCGAAGAATGGTATCCGTCAGCAGCCACAGATGATGCCCCCACGAAACTCGCCCATGATGTCCCCACCGGTCCATATGACGAAGAATGGTCTCATGTCGCCCCAGGTCATGGGAGACGCCCAACAGTCGCCTATGCAAGCCAATGGAATCGAAGCCCTGAGACAAGGAGGTCCGCAAAATGTATCCCCATTGGTCGCTGCGACCCCGCCGAACAACAACGAATCGCCGAATTGTCCGAAGCTGCTGGCAGCCCTGTCCAAGTCCGGCGATGGCATTCCTTCCATGCTACCCAATGGATCACCCGCTGGGGAAACGCTGCTGGCAGCCAACCCACGGAAACGTGCCTCCGAAGATGATAAGCAGAAGCCGAAGCGAGCGAAGATTGATACCAACAACATGCCGTATCGGAACATGCTTCAATTTTTACTTTGTAAGTTTTCGTTTGGGCTTCTGTGCGTTGGTTTTATTGATTTTCTTTCAGTACACCTGCCAAACAATCGAAATCTACTTCGGCATATCTGCGAACTCTTGATGGAATCGTGCAAGGCGAGCAAACGGGCTCTTGAATGGAAGGACGGCCAACAGAGAACGTTCACTGTGTCGAAGCCACGAGTGTTCTCTGACCGATGGAAGAATCAGCTCGTCGATACAGAAGTCAAAAACGTCACCTACGCGAAGATGGAACAAGAGTTGCTCAGGTTTGCGAGTACCATAGCCATTGGTGGCATGCCTGTTATCGTGAAAATCAAGGAAGCGACCCGTGAATTTCAATTCTTCCCAGGATTCCAAGAGTCTGAGTAAGTTTATCACTTCTATTTCGCTTAAATCATCGATTAAACTGGGTCTTTTCAGGCGATTAAGACAGAATCAAACCTCCATCGCTGTCGACAACACCAACCGTCTCGTCGAGTATATCCCAGGCTCACCGCAGCAGATGCCGATGCCCCAACAACATCAGATGCCCCAACAACCCAATCACCAGATGATGTATCCAGGTGCTCCGAATGGCGGCGTTCCTCCTCCCAATGGAGGCCCGAACAACGCCAACGTGAGATACATGAATATGCAACCACCACAGCCACCGCCGCAGCACTTTGCTCCGGCGCCCATAAAGACTGCCTGACAGCCCACCAAGATGAAGCGCCTGGATCGTAGTGTTCGTCGCATTGCCTTAGCCCCTTAAAATATCTACCTTATTATCCATTCTAGTACCTGTCAACCAAACCCAAAGTGCACTCAAATTTGTATCATTTATCCGTAGGAAACAGAATAATCTATCCGTGTAATCAATCGTTAACTTATTGTATGCTCCGTCATCCTTCATTCACTCCCCTTACATTGGTTCTTTCGCGATATTGTGCCTCGTTTTTAACGCCTCATGTTGAAGCCTTTTGTTCTCACTACCCTCATTCGCCGTGGCCTCTTTCCCCCGTTCGAAGCACGCGTGATCTCTATTCCTCCTTTCAATCTATGGGGACGCATGGACAGACCAACGGAATCCCCACCTTCTGGTCTCCTGTGCATTTCATTTGTTTTTTTGTTGGTAAATGTACACTTCCTCGCAGCTTTTTGTCATTCTAGCCGATTTTGATTGAACAATTTCATTTGCTACAATTTTTAACTGTTAAGAGAGTCATTAAAGAATTGAAACTTAGTCAAAGGTTATAAATACAAACATGAGATCGTAAGGGGTGAATGAAAGAGTTATTGGGCAGGCGTATAGTAATCGTAGTATACTGTGCCTGTTGGTTGGCCATTGGCATCATAGGTTACTTGGTAGTGTTCGTGGCCTTGATCTTCGTCTACAATGTCCTCGATGTTGATGTGCTCGTCTTGGTCAATGTATTCATGCTCGACTTCGATGCCCTCTTCACCGCCTTCGACGACCTCGATCATTTCGTGCTCGTCGGCTTCTTCGTAGGTCTCTTCGAGTTCCTCGACCTCCTCTAGCTCTTCCTGGCCTTCCTCCATTTCGACTTCTTCGTACATTTCCTCGTCTTCTTCGCCATCGAGCTTCGGGCGTCTGGAAACAGAATTCATGTAAACTGGCATCAAAATCAAGAATTAAAACTCACTCAAAGGTCTTCCGATACGCCAATACAGCAGCCTTCGAAGCGAATGGGTGCTCCTTGAACATTTTCTTGAACATGGCCCGTGTCCTGTCCATGGCATTGCACGACAGCTTCAATTTTTGCTGGTATTCGTAAGTCTGTTCGGCTGTCATCCGCGGGAAGAGGGATTCACCATACAGGTCTCTGAAGAGCGCCTTGAAGTTTTCATCGTCGTAGTCAAAGTATTTCTTCAAAACGCGTTCGGCTTTTAATTTGGCCTTGCATCGGTAACTGGCATTGGCGCCGATGTAGGGGCGCTTGTTCTGCTTCAACTCGGATCGGTGCTTCTGGACATTCTTCGAAAGCATTATAATACGGTCATCCCTCTCGGCGATGACCGCATCAAGTTCGGAAACACGCCTCTTATGGGCCTTCTGGGTGCTCGCCATGCGCTGCTTTAGCTTCTTGTTTTCGGCTTGTAAGTCTTCAACGGTCTTCTGGAGCTCACTGATGGCACGACCGTAGATGAGGCCATTTTGATGGCTGATAGAAGAATCTGAAAGATAATCCAATAAAATTGTAACGACAGCTGATGAAAAACAGCTTACTGATGATTTCATTGATGGTTTCCTCAATCTTTTCAACGCCATCACCTTCATGCTTCTCTTGAACCGGGCCATCGCCGAGTTGTTGAACTGCCGATGGATCATTGGGGTCGTAGGTTTGCACGATGATGGGAACAGGGACTTCTGAAAACGCACATTCAATCAAAACATCAACCAAAATAACATTTCACTCACGTTGAATCACGACAGGCCGACACATGTCAATCTGATGCTGGATCTCTTTCTTGATTTGGAGGCGTTTGCTGCGCTTTGCTGACGAATTAGCGTTGGCTAAAAGTTGAAATTAATATATACATTTCATGAATCGCGACTTACTAATAACTCCATTAATGGCATCATCAAACTTCTGCTGGGAAAGTTCAAATTCGACGGATTCCGCCGAGGCTGATGGCACGTCAAATGAGCTCATTTCTGAAAAATCAAAATTTAGAAAGGAAAATCGCGTAAATCCGGGATTTTTTCACTTTGTCATCATCTCTGACCATTGGGGAAGCGAAACAAAGCAAAAAGTTGCAAAAAGGAAGCCGGTAATGTGGTAAATTTGAAGACCGATATAAAATTTACAACGTGTTTTTGCATTGCGTCGAGAAAGTGACAGGACGCAAAATGCTCAGCTGGTCGGGGTCGTGGTGAGAGTTGTGTAAACAGCCGGACGCACACGTGGAGCGCTTATGTTGTGTGTCCGAACAAACGGCTCAAATTGGAAGCCTTTCTCGTCCATTGACAACTTTCTCCCCCTTTGTTCTTCCCAATGCTTCTTTCCACCCTCAATTCAACCAAGTTAATATCATTTATTCCGGCACTCTCCTCGTGTTTTGAACTACAATTAGCTATGCCATCAACAGGGTAAACACATTATGAATTTAGATGTCAACCATAAGTGACAACATGGCACTAGTGCGCCCGACAAACATGGGGGAGACGTCGTTTGGGGCCATCAGGTGCCCAGCGAGATATATCGAAGATGGTTGATTGGGACGGGAAGTTTCAGACTTTAGACTCCATAGAGATAATTTTCTTTTCCAAAGTATAAAAGGGTGCTGCTGAGCAGCTGATGGTCATAACGATGCACTAGATAGAGGAAGAGAGAACGCGACCGGAGGCAGGGAAACAGAGTGCCGAGGGCGGTTTTTACTGACTTTGAAAAAGACAAATCACACTGGCTTGGTTATCACCGAGAAGAGAGACCATATTACTGACAAAACAACACCAAACATTACGGTAAAAAGCACAACAATTAAACCGGAATCGCAAAGGTTACCGATGATTAGACAGAAACAAATAATAATTATAACAAAGAACACAATTTTTTAAACGTTTTTTCGTTTTTTCATGATTAATTAATAAAAAGTAAGGTAGGGATGGTTGTATAAAAGCATTTAGAGGATTGATGAATCGCGTCTGAGGTGGAACGGTTGTATAAGGGGTTTACTTTGGGAGCTTGCAAATATGGATTTTAAAGAGTGTTTGAGGTTTCAGACGGTTGTATAGTGGACACAGGTCGCTTTTGTCGAGGAGATTAAGATTGAATCGAGGTGGATACGGTTGTATAAAGAAAGTTTGAGGTTCTAAGGGAGAAAATGGTAGATGTAAGCTAGATGAAGCTATATGCGAAAAGAATGAATAAATAAAGCTAGAAGCAGGGTAGCGGGAACAGGATCAAAAGACGCGGACACAGTTGTTCTTGAAGTCGACGACGTAGACGAGGCCTTCGGGAGAGACACAGCAGTCTGTGGGGTTGTCGAGGAGTTCGTCGGAGTCTTCAACGGGGGTCGTCGGGGTGGTGTAGAACATAGGATCAGCTGGGCGGAAGAGGACGGTATCGAGGAGTTTTTCGGGTTCCAGGGTGGCGGGGATGCCTTTTTCGGTGAGGGCTTTTTCGCCGCCGAAGATGGCCACGATGGAAAGGTCGTAGAGGTTTAGGACCTGTAAACGACCATTTGAATCAATTAGATAACGATAAAACGCCTACCTGAACACGATGGCACCGCGAATCACAGACCAACACAAGACCATCCGGATCGACAGCAATGCCTTGAGGCCGATGGAACGATCCTGGCAACTGCCCTTCACAGCCGAAGAATTTCGTCTCCCCAGCAGCATTCACGACCGCCAATCGATGAGTGTTAAAGTCAGTGATCAGCAAATCGCCATCTGGCAAGAAGCAGATACCTCTCGGCAGCCCACTGAATCGCTTCACCCCGGCATCGACCAGACACACCCTCAAAGGATGGCCCTGTCTCGTGAAGATCTGGACTCGATGATTCCGCGTATCCGTGACAGCAATTTCATTGGCACTGTTGGTTGCCACACCCCAAGGGTAATTGAACATGCCGGTCTTACATCCACGGGTGCCAAAACTGTAATTAGCGACGCCATTCTTCGTGAACACCTGAACCCGATGATTGTCCTTATCAGCGACGACGATTTCATCCATCGTGTTGGTGCAGACACCGGCTGGTCGATTGAAGAAGCCCGGGAAGACGCCCTTGGCACCGAACTTCATGATGAACTTGCCAAATGGATCAAAGATTTGGATACGGTGGTTGCTCCGATCAGCGACGATGATACGACCCTTTGAATCGCAACAGATGCCCCATGGTCGTGAAAACTCACCATCGCCTTCGCCCTCTTTGCCGAAACAGAACTTCTGACCCTGTGATTGGGCATCACGATAGTCACGGCCCGCTGACACGATGACTTCGGTCGGGGTTCCGGTGATGGACATCTGGCAATAGGTGACGTTCAGACGATACATGCCGACCGCCTTCGGGTTGAACATTAGGGTGCAGATTCCGCCGTCACGATCACTAAAATTCCAACTATAATCAATAAAAACCCAATTCAAACAACTTACATGATCTCAGCATGCTGAATCGACGCCCCTCCACCATTAAGTGGGCCAAACAATGTTGCGACGAACTCGCCACCTTGCTCCCGGCACTCCTTGGTGACGCTATCCCCGCAGATGTCCTTCATCTGCATGCTTACAGCATACGGTCGACCCGCAATAGCCCTTTTGAAGCCATTTCCGATCAGCGTACTTGCCTTGGGGCACATTCCGCTTTCGATTTGACCGAAGGATCGGATCGCTTGCAATACAGTATCATTGGCCGGTAGTTTCAGTTTTAAAGCGTCGTTCGTCGTTGGCACAAGTGGCACAAACGTTTCCGCATGGATTCGGAGAATTGCATCATAGCATTCGAGAATTCTTGGATCATGGTCATCGGTGAGTGAGGACCCATTCGATGACCCGCCCGATGGCATTGATGCATCTTTAAGTAAAGCTGTTGCGTGCCCGATGACATCATTCAACTGGACCCGTTTTCGTTTCAGCATTTCAGACTGTTCCCGGAGCGTCGACATCTTGACTCGATGGATCGATTCGATGTGTGACGTGAGCTCGTTCTGGCGCTTATGGATCGCGTCCAGATGTATCGCAATGGCCGCCTTTGTCTGGTTCTGAACCGTGGCAAGGGCCTGGTCCAAGCGTTCGGCCATGCGGTGGACTGCGACCTGTGAATCGTCGTAGGCTTGTTGGACGTTTCGAGATTCATTGACGAGTCGCCTCAATGCTTGGCTCATATCAAACGTGATCAATGGCCGCACACTGTGGCCAGCATGGCTTTGAAGGCACCGAACACAGAGGGTCGCACCGCCACAAGTGGCACAATGCGCGACGAAGAAGAGGTCGTGATCGGGACAGGCTGACAGCGTGCTTACTGTAGATCCACCGGCACATGAGTTCGGACTTTCGGAGTCGGCTTTAAGACTGGCTGGTTCACTCGATGTCTGGAGACGTAATTGGTTCGGCGAATCGCCCGGGCCCTGTCGAAATCCTTCACCGATGGCACGGATTTTGTGATCGCGAGTGATCTTAACTCGAGCATGCGCCATAATACACGTGCCACACAGGAATTCGTTGCAATTCATACAATGACCGATGACGACTGACGGATTTTCGAAGCAATTCGTGCACTTTGTGCCCATCTTTTTGTTCAGTTCAACATTTAAAGCCTCTCCGTGGAAGTCTTTCGGCTGGGTTGGAATTGCTGTCGTCGGAGTGGACGTGCCAGATGCCGCGGAATAGTGTGATGGCGTGCTGGCATAGACGGCATTGTAATCTGGTTGCTCTTGTCTCGCGTACTGTGGAATCGCAGGTGGTGGTTTCGACATGTCTGGGGGCACATCAGCAGAATCGCCCAACGGCAAGGGTTCCCAGATGGAAAAGGTCGAATCCCGGCTACCGAGGGCGCCAAACTGCACTGACGGACTGCCATCAACACTGCTACTGCCGCTACTCATGACCTGTTGGGGTGGTCGATTCGGAGCGTAGACTGATGGCGATTGCCGATTGAAGGCATCCCGAATGTGACGATTCGCCAGAAGTGACGGCATTGGTGCGCAGTTTTGACATCTTTCCGATGATGGCGAGGACAGAATGCAGATTGGGCACAGTCTGAAAAGTATAGTTGATAAAACCCAATGTTTACATCAATGAAATGCCCGCTTTTGTTGAAATGCAATATGGTAATGCTCGGTTCGAATGAATCTCCCGACCCCCAGCTGTCACAAAAGAACCCTCTCGATCATTCAGAATGATCTTTGACCTGTTCACGAGACTTGAAAAACTAACCTATGTCCACAGCCTAGACGTGTCGATTGCTCGACGGCGAGGATGTCATTACAGACGGCACATCGGGGTCTATTGCTGGCATTGCCCGCGGCCATGAGTGGTTGAAGGGGTTGTCGTGCGGTATTTGGGACATGTGCAGGAAATGACGACATGTAGCTACCATAGTGTGCCGGAAGCGGTGGTGGATGGGGTCCGTGATTGTAGCCAGCCTTGATGCCCGAAGATGGAGCCGGTGGTGGTCGACCGTTGAATCCGAGCTGGAGCAATGGAATCGGTGGAGCACCGTTGATGCCATTAAAATTGTAGTGGGGCGTAGAGGCTCCGCTCATCTTGATCCATCTCTCTGGGGAGGGGGATTTCGTGGGGATGGATGGGGTGGGGACTTAGGCGGCGATGGTTGCGGTGCCGATGGCGATCATGGAGATGGGGAACGGGTGGGGGAAGTTTGGTGGAGGGGAGTCGAGGTGCCGATCGATTCTACCCGTAACGATGTGAATCGATCCGAACAACCTGGAAAAGAGCAATGTTAGGACGGAAAGAGGCTGGCAGCAACGCCAGAAAGGGCATGCGTATCAATGCCGAATTGATTCGAGACGTTAGCAGCGTGGCAAGCAGGCGTGTGCGTCGGAATTCGGACAAAAAATGGGGGACTCGAAGAAATTTCCTCAAACAAACTTGGGGCGAAAAGGGGGGTGAGAGAGAAACAGTGCAGAGCCCCCAACGACGGAGGGGTGAAAACGTGGGTGGAACAGACTCGTTTTTTATCTTCCTTTTAGCGACAAGGAGCAACATAATTCAACGCAGACAGCCCATTGTTAGCCTTTGTTGGTGATGGAAAACTGGTGGATATCACTAGATAGCTTTAGAAAAGGTTGCTCTTTGGTTAGCTAGGGCTGAGAGCATCCCTGTCTGAGAGGAAGTACAAACTTCAAAAGTGTAACCCTCACTGGTTTCGATTCGAGTTCGACAAACTTGGGTTTACAACGTGAAAACGGGTGCATAACCCCGAAAAACAGTGCAAAAACGCCCCAAATGAAAGGCAAACCAAACCACAAGGCCTAGGGGCCAGTCGTGAGGGGCGCCCCCCGACCCTCAACCACCACTTCCTCGCCTTCCGTGGTTGGTTTTTTTGCTTGGTCGCCGGCGGGGCGTCGACGGACGTCGCTTGCCGCCATCGACGACCGTCCGAAAGAGCAAAGCATTTTTTATGAACGAACGGCCTTCGCAACAAACCCAGGTCTTTGGGGCAGCCGTAGGGCCTTTCGATATACGTTGCACACGCAGTTTGTCTCCGTCGTCTGCCTGTGGCGCTCGCAAAGCAGTGTGGGGTGAACTCGCTTCCCTGTGGCGGCGGCGGCCTCTGCCCCAGAGCCATCAGCGATAAAAAAAAAGCCTCCCCACCGACGACAGTTTTCAAAGGGGCGAAAAAAACGCCCAGAGTCGGCGTTGCGTGAGTTTTTCTATCCATCGGCAAGAGGGCAAAGTGGAAATGGACGACGTACCGACGCTGGCGACAAACGCTAGGGGACAGCCGAACTCTGTTCACGCGAACCACGGTGTTCCCCTGCATACTCCTACAGGGTCCTTTCAGCCTGGCTTCGACGATTCTTGATTCAATTTTTCGGTTTTCCCATTAAAGCAATCGATCACATTAAACAAAGGAATTCACATTCACCTTGAAAAAGGAAATTTTATCATCATCGACACCGTCAATAAGACTCGTAATCGTTATCACGAAACTGCCTCATTGCGACGTACATTTCGAGAGGGATTCCGAAGCAGGGTTCAACAAACCGCCGACATGGATTCACGGGGTCGTTGTTGATGCGTTTGCACATTTTACCGCAGCCTAATATCTGCAAACAAACCAATAAAGTTAATTGGAGCTAATTGGCAGTGTCGTCAAACGTCGAACAATCAGATTGATTGTTTTTGACACACTACCCATGGGAAAACAAAAACATTACCCTTCTAAACGCCAAACACTGGTTTATCAGTTCCTTGCACTTGGCAACATCTTTCAACTCGGGATCAAAGTGGTTTTCGTAAGTTTGGACAAAAATAGCAACAGAGTCAAATCCACAGTGTGAATACTGTGGGAATACTGTCAAACCGATCAAAAACAAAACAATGTGATGCCACTGGATGATAGAAATGTGCATTTTTGGAAGAATTTTTAAACGGTGCTGTTCAGGTGCCAATCGAGAAAGTCTGCCGTGTATGCAAATATGCGAAAAGGTACTTTGATCGCCATCGACTTGCCAGTTTCACGTTATTGTTTCTGTGAAAAACAAAACATATGTAATGTTTCTGGCGTTCCGTTCATCGATTACAATGCAAAACAACGATAAAATCAAAAGAAAGGTAAAGGTTTTCACGGTTTTGTAGTACGGTTATGGTAGTGGTTCGTCAACTACCGTAATCTGTGCGTTCTGTGTCATCTCTCTAACACCTTTTGAAACAATACGACATGCAAATTATCAAACTGTTTACCAAAGGACCCTTAAACCCCAAAACTGAAGCCCGGAATCACGCCGATGAGCGTTGCACCTTCGGATGGATCTGACGACGAACGGCTCCTCATACGACCTTCTCATCGACATTCTCGACCCTCACAACTTCTCCCAGGTAACGTCGAAACCATCTTGTTGATTACACATAGATGCTTTTTTCTTCCACGAACACTTGTCTGTCTTTTTTCTTGGCTCTCCCTATCAGCGTCCAACCAGAGAGCGATCGCGATCAAAGTGGGGACGGCTTCTTGGAACTGTTTTCGATATCATCGATAGGATCAGCGGCGTCCAAATCCGGGACCACGGGGTAGCGGCTAATCTTAATCGACTGCCGTCGTCATCGTCGAGACGGCAGGTGGTTCCGCAAGGGGTTCAGTGCCTGTCAAGCTTATAAGGAAGTCCGGGTTTGGTTGCTGTCTGTGGTCGAGTGTGTATGATCAATTTTTATAGCATTTTTGGACCTTTTCGAAACCGACACGACAGTGTTCTCGTGATAGACACTAGGCTAAGAATTTTGGGTGGCCTTAATGAACGTTTTTCTTGTTGTGTTGGCTTTGGTTACTGTAGTTTACGCTAAATTGGTCTAAAGTCTACCTAATCGTGAGCAATGGCAGTTTTTGTATACTTTTTAGTACCTCATTGCTGTCTGGGAGTTGACTTTCGACAAAGATCGTTAAAAAATGCGTTTTTGTTATCAAAATCTTTACACTCAGCCTTTTTCCGCAGTTTTACCCACCTAAAAAGCCAAAACAACCCCCCTCACATCTGTAAGCCATTCCTAACCCCATTTACCGCCGTCAAAACCCACCTTTCTTAACCATCTCCTGATTTTGTTGAATGACTCACGCCTGAAAGAAACGTTGACCACGCGTCTCTCGTGTTGTCGCTTCCATTGCCCAATGGCGTCGAGCTGCTCTCGAAAGACCCCCTCGTCTTCCTCCTACGGCACTGCCCCAGGGCACCGCGTGCTATTTTTTGTGGTCGCGACGACGACGACTCGAAGCCAGACACTATACAACACAAATTGGTCGAAAAAGCAAAGAAAAAACGACGAGAGTATACTTTGGTGTCCCTCTTGAAAAGTTTCCTTCGTGTTCGTGCACTGTTATATCCCCTCCCGCCAGCCAGCCCTTCATCCCCCACATGATCTTCGTTCAGACCGGGCTTCGCGCAGGCACTTTTTGGGTGCGTTTTTTTCCGGTCACGTAAAGTCACGCCGTGTGATCTGACGGTTGCCAGCGGCGTGGAATGTGATGCAATCGATTTGGCGGCGGCTGAGTTGGGGGTGTTTTTCGGCTTTTCCCCTCTCGACGTACTGATTGCATTATCTGCGTGCTTTTTATTGATTGCTTGGGGTGATGTGGTTTGGCCCGTGTGGTGGAATGATGTCCAAAACAAGCCCAAAGTCGGAAGAGACACCTCTCAACTCAAGCTTTGCTAATCTCGCACCATGCATGCATGCGCGGTCGTCGAACACAATCGGTGCGTCGTCGTGCTCGCGTTGCAGGACCTTCGTCTTTGAATTTGGGCAGTCCGTCCCGAGCCCAACCACCAACACTTCGAGGATCTTACATTCGTTGTTAGCCCCGTTTCAAGCGTGCTTCCGCGCCGCCGCCGCTACTTCCCTTCCCCATTGCGTCACCTTCCATGTCCATGTCCTCTCGTCGCCGCCAAGCTTCTTTCTCTAATCATTGCCACTTTCCAGGATTGGCAGTGGTTTCTCCGCCGTGCCAACGACTCAATCACCTACCTACAACAGCCTCACTACGAGGTACGTCGTCTTTCGTCCGCCGTTTACGAGAGTATCGGAATCGTCCTCCTTTTCGCCTCCGTAAACTTTGTACTCGTCTTGATTCTAAGCCGCAGCCGGGGTCGCAATATGACTGATAACAAGGTCGATGAAAACGATCGTGAGTCAATTTCCGACGTAATTTATATATAAATTTTTACAAATTTAACCTTCTAGGGTCTCCATCGACGGCCGAAGGTAGTCCTGTCGCTACTCCTCTCTGTAAGTTCCCTTTTCTTCACAATTCCACCCCTTTGTACAAGTTTCGATCATTTTTACCCTTTGAAGCCACCCATGTGACTGTTCCCTCAAAGTCGATCGCTAATTTACATCATTTTTATATATTTTAGACAATCCCCCAACCCAGAATGAAAACACAACATCGGATTCGCCTTGGGCTCAGGAAACGGACTACAGCGACTATGGCGGTCATGGTCGTAAGTTGATTTATATATTTTATCTTTCCCCTCTGTCTGCGGTCGCTTTTTGAACGCTTAAATTACCATAACCGGACTGATCGCTTTCTGCCCTATGTGTGTACCAACCCCAATACTCATTTTTAGCCGAGATGTACCTGCGAAACTTTTCAGCCATCAAGACCTACCATGGCAGAGCACTCGGTGATCGCTTTGGAATCAGCACGTTTTTGGAGTTTTCGACGAGCAGATCGATTCGCGAAGTGTAAGTGGTTCTGTTTGAGTGTGATTCATTTGAAACATGTGTAATTTCAGCAAGCAAGCAGCTGGAAAGATTGATGCAGCTTTGAAGATTGCTCAAGAAAGCGAATATGACAAGATTTTCGAAGCTGTTGCGCATTTGTTGGAGCATTTCGAAGAAGGTTCGTCATTTTATGCTTACCTTTGATGTTATGTGTTAATTTTGTGGCTTCAGAAGTGGTCATGTCAGCAGTGGATCACCTTCCATCCCTCTTTGCCATCTGCAAAACGATGCATTGTCTCGTCCTCAAAAAGGCCAATGAAAAGCTGGTCATGCCATTTTGCCGGCTTATCCCATTGTCGCCGAAAGTAAGTAAATTGCCTTCCATTTTCGTGGGATGCAGACATTGCCCATAATCAGCATTATCATTTCCCCCCGCTCCGACCACTGCTCATGTTCAGCCTGGCCTCCTGGCCGGTTGACAGACCCAATTTCCTTCACTTTCATTGAAACTTTTTTTCTCAACGTTGTTTAAAAAATCGGTTTTTCCGACCCCTCGTTCCTCGTCCCCCTCCTGTGAGTGGCATCAAAACGGCTCAGGCAAGCCTGCAAACGTCCCCTCCGTAATACGTCTGCCTACAGGCCTCTGCTGTCAGCTCCGACCTGCCGGTCCCTCACTTTTTGTGCATTTCCTCCCCTCCCCAAAAAACCCCACCACCATGCAGGCCTTCGGGCTGCTTTTTTTCACTCCAGCGCTGTCTACTATGCACTTACTGCGTTCACCAAGGAAAAAAATGCAGTCAAAAAGAATGACAGTCAAAAAAGCGATATTGCCGATGCGCTATCGTCAAGAAAGATGGTTTTTTGCCAGTTGGAAGCTAGTCTTAGGTGAGAAAAGGCCATAAAAAAGAGCTGCCAGCTGGTGCGCAGATGCCCTTCAGGGTGGAATTGCGTCGTTTTTTCGGAGACTGAAAAAAGACTAATGATAGCCCCGCGGCATCGCAAAAAGCCGAATGCGCACAGCTGTTTTTTACATTTGTGCCTGAGGGTGCAATTAAACACGACAGCATCGTAGAATAGTAATTTTTATTTGCTTCTGAAAGACGAACAACAAAACTGCCCTTGAGGACAGCCGGAGGAAGGAAGTTACAGAAGATTCTAAACATCACAGTTGCAGGTTCAAAACGGTGTCTTTCACGCTCTCACGGCGTTGATTACTGATGATTGTATTGGCATTCGTAAGTTTCTTTTGATCTTTTTTGTCAAAGTGGTGGAACAAAGGGCAAGAAAAAAGGGGTTTGAGCTCTGACTGATCTGATTCTAAGCTGTGCAAACTTGAAATGAGGCGCCCTTTTTACCCGCTTTTGTGTATGCTCATTTTGAGCGCGCTTTCCATGCAGACTTCTTTGTTACCATGGATGGTTGACGCATTACTTACTTGCATGTCGAAATGTTTCATGCCAGTAAGCAGTACTATTAGTCAGTCCTTCGGACAAAATTGCTGGCAGCTCGCCTGACAATCGTTTTATTCCGGAGCGTGTTGAGCGATGAGATAATGATCCGTAACTGAAGCGATGTACTTACATTCCTTTCAATTGGGGGCCACAAAGACAAAATGTCAACCGATGCAAAAGTTAATATTGGGTTGCAACGTTATAATTGACAGTGAACTTTTAACGCAATGTCATATTTGTGTTTTTGCAGATGAGCTGCAGTCTTACGTCATCCCATGGCTGTTCGACTTTATGCGCGAGTTTGTGGCATTCAGGGAGCCACTTCCGCCGAAGAAAGCTGAAGAAGCGTACAACAATAACCGACCGGTCGTCGCTACGGTGGGTTTTTATTTTTCATTTGAAAGAAAAAAGTCGAAACGAAGTTTGATAACTTCCGTACCCTTCTGCCTGAAGTGTGTTGGCCTTTGAAATGTCAATAGTGTTTCTAAAAAGTCGCCATTAGACTGTTTGCGCGGGTTTTATTGGGACTCACGTCGGTTTTTCCGATTTTAAAACCGACCACAAAGTATTTTCAAATTTCGCGAGTTCAAGTTGCGCTAGAGGTTATCCATCCGCTCGGGTTTCGAAGTCGTTTGGTTTGGCCCCACGGCTCGGGTTTAGTCATTACTTATATTGACTACCGCCCACTGTGATGTGTGTGTGCTTCGTTTGTATTGTTTGAGGGGTTTTTTCCTGTTCGGAAGGCATTTAGCCATGGGGCGAGACGAGACGTGTGTCAGTTTGACGGCTTTTCAAAAAAGTCGAAACTGCAGCCTCTCGTTAGACGGAGTGTTTCGTCTGCGCCCGAAGCTGCTGCTGCTGCTCCTTCCGTCACGTCACATCAGTGTGTATGTGGGCAAGTTGCCAAGAGTGTCAAGACTATGCACGCGACACTTTTTGGCTCGTTGCCAGCGTTGAAAAGCGAATGCCGTGAATGCGCTACCACGTATACGACGTTATCGAATGTCCCTGCCTGCATTTTTTGCATGTTTGTTGCGTTTGTGTCTTTTCGCATACCCGCTGGCAGTTAAACTCGCTCTTGGTATGTGCCGTGAGGGGCGTGGGTCTATCTCTCGCTCTGTCTCTCGGTTGACGGGCACGTTGCCAGTCGCTTCACGTCGGCCGTACACGACTTTCTTTTGGGCATACAGCCAGCTAGCTAGCTTTATTGCCTCTGCGTAGGATAGAGTTTTTTGCTTATTACGTTGTTATTTCGGTCCCGAGTTCTCTTTTTACAGATAGTTCTCGTGCCCTTTTACGCATGTTTATCAAGCTTAAGGCTTTAGATAGATTTTCACGTCTGCTACGATAGCGAAACAAAAATAGTTTCAACGTTAGTTAGCGTCGTTTTTTTAACGGCTTATCATTTTAGAAAGGCGAGACAGGAATTTCGCTTTTTTGTTTACATATTCAATTGGTAGGGGTGGAAAAGCGACTGAATTCTTAGTGTTCCAGCTGCCGCACCGGTACCGCTCGAAGCTCCGGTTTTTTCCCACGCATTTGTTAGTTTCATTGCGAAGCTTACGTTATGCAATGTTTAGTTGATCGGTTCTGTCGGCCTCTTGTCGATTGCGGGGCCCGTTTTACTCGCGTTACTTGGTGGTAAACTTTTTTCCGAGCCTTTTACGACTGCCTTTATCACTGGGCTCGGCTTCGCGACATGGCCTTCGGGTTTTCCGTTGCCATGTTCTTTTGTGTTTTATTCTAGCTCAATTTCGAAATAGCTTTCTTTGCTTGCTCCATGACTAGCTCTTTTTTCATGCTGCCTTCCCAGGCTTAGTTGTTTGTCGAAAAAACTGGAGAGAACACATGAAGCAGCTGCATGAATCGTCGCGGAACGTTAAAAGTGCATCGAGTAAACAAGGCTTGTAAAAAACACTCGATACACTGGTTGCCTGCAGTGATTGCATGGTGTTCCCGTTCTAGTATCTCGTGAACAGCCAAAAAGTCTCATACGTGGGTGAACGTCTGGACACGGAACGAGTTTTCGGAGGTTTAGCCACAGCATGCCCTATTGACAGTTGGTTTTGTTGCGTGTCCGTTGTCTGTGGCTTCTTCGGGGTCGTCGTATCATCGAAGAGGAGGCAATGTCGACTGTGAACTGTGCCCAGCGGCATTTTAGGCCGGCTGGCGCCACCAATGTCATCGAGGGTTTCGTCGACGGCGCGATGCCGGCAAAGTGCTGTTAAAATGAAAGGCTGTGCTTCGGACGCGCCACCGAAACTCCGCCTCGGGTTGTCTATGCCCTTGTCGTGTGGCGGGATGTCACTGCTGCACTCTCACAATTTTATGGCTTGTTCCTTAGTCGCTTTTTTGTTGTGTCTTTTTTGTCGCTTTCTTTTTTCTCTTTGTATACTAAAATTGGCGCCAGTATTGACGACGATGCATCGCATAGATAGCTGTCGAAAGACTTCAAGGGAGTAGTTGTTGCAAGAAGGGGTTTTGCGCTTCTAATATATTTTTCTTATCGCACGCCGTTACTCAAAGGCGGAAGTAATTAGCGCCATTGTTTCGATGCAATAACGCCGCTTTCGTTATTTATTAGAATTGAATAGAATCAAGGGGAGCTGTTTTTTCTCGATTTGATCACTAGTTTCTCAGTGATTTCTTGCCTTCGATGGCCTCGAAGCAATTCTAAATGCAATTCAATTTTTTGATTGGCGACGTAGAGATGCCTGTATTTAGGTAGGGTCGTAGGTCTGACGGTAGTTACAGGTACACAAGTTAGGGAAAAGCAATCATGATGGACCGGTTTTGGAGGGGGTCGCCGCCTTGCCACAAGGACATGACCGACCTCGTCATCATCGGCCCTGGGGGGCTTAATGTCGCGGCAACCAACGAGAATTTCCTCGTTTTTTCTGGCCTCATTGGCCACGCGTCAACTTCACCAACTCTAGAGGGTCCATGGCTGGTTGCGTGTGCGTATTTCTGCATGTTCACGTTCGTTCTTCTCTTCTACGTTTTGTGCACAGGGGGTACATTCGATGCATTCGAAGCCTCCAGCAGCGAAGCACCGTCTACTTTTCACTTTCGTTTTTTTTTCCTTCATGGCGTATGTATGCGGCAGTGGTGCCTGCAGCAGTGTGTCTTCCAGCCCCGAAGGAAAAAGGAGCTCATGTGTGTTACGGTGTCGGCCTTGCTGCCATTTGTCATTGCGTTGCGCCCCTTGGTTCTTCCAACCGACGACCCCCGTGGAACAATCACTACATCAACGGAGTCGGCGAATAGCTTCAAGTGATCGTGGCCATGGGCGCTCTCGCTGCATGCGTCGAACGATGTCAGGGTAGGCCGGGCTAAAGGTCGACGTCAATGCTCTTTCCCTTTCCTCCCTTCTATACCCGTACGTTTTACGTGTGTTGCCTTCCTGACTCTCGTTTACGTACAGCCGCCGCCTCTGCTGGTGGCGTTGTTGATTCTTTTGTTGCTTTGCTTTGCTCTGCATTGAGCCTTGCATGCTTGTGTTTTTTCAACGTTCTGTCGTCGTCTTCCCGTCGTCGACGACGTCGACTGAACTTGGTCGCCGTCGACGTTAGTGCTTTTTATCTACAAAAAGGTTTACCTAGGTTTGCCGCGCCAGCTAGTGTTTGTTTCACCTTTTCGTTCGTCTTTGTTCGTTTCAGACGGTTTCTAGGATGCAACTTTGTGCAGCTCTTTTTGCCTTTGCATCTAAACCCCAGTCGAAGTTGACGACTGATTGCGCAGGTGGAGCCGACCCTTTGTAGTTTATCGTCGTGCAATCGTTGAGGCCAATGATGGCGATGGTGCAAGAATGCATGTTTAGTAGTTCTTTTGGGGGGTAACCCGCCAGTCGACGAGTTACAGGCACGCATCAGGGGGTCGTAAGATTCTCGTGCTCAGGCGGAAATGCTGCATTTGCTGTCGCGGTAGATGCAACGTTTTTACTTTTTGTACAGCCTTAAATCTGTCGGTTTTTTTGCTACGCTTATCAGTTACTTCGATCTGCATCGTTGAGACGATCGGGTCCCTAGACTTGGGCGCTTCTTATACGATAACGTTCTGCCGCACTGCTCGGGGGCTTTCTTCTTGCTTTTTTGTGGTCGTTTTCTTTTCATTTTTTCTTGTTAGGGGTTCGTTGAAAGTTGTGATTCGTGCTCCACGTAGGACGTCGATGACCTTGGAACGGATTTCTGTCGCCATGAAGCGAAAGCGACATTGGTAGTTTTGTGATGAATGTTTTTGTCACGGTACCTGGCTTCTAGCTTTTCATTTTCTGCCTCCCAAATTGCGGAAACGCCAAGAATGAAACTGTTTTTCTCGGGTTCTGTAGTAGCTCCATCGTCGCCGCGGAAGCGGGTATATTTTGATGGACGGGGAAGCCGATAGGCTGGTTGTTTTCCTGCGCAATGGGTGAAATAAATGGCCGTTGTTAGCCGTTTTTTGCGCTGTTCGTTCCTCTTTGCTTCTCCGGCTCGGCGCCTAATGTGCACTACAGATGCATCACCACCCTCGGCTGACCTTCGCCCTGGCAGATGTCCAGCAATTGTGGTGCGGAGGCGGTGCCGTTGCTGAG
The DNA here is from genome assembly GCA_024447225.1 of Panagrellus sp. LJ2284. NCBI lineage: Eukaryota > Metazoa > Nematoda > Chromadorea > Rhabditida > Panagrolaimidae > Panagrellus > Panagrellus sp. LJ2284. The sequence goes on along the minus strand of JAMRYC010000001.1, from coordinate 5,335,500 downwards.
CACCCGCGCGTTTTTTCTATGTTGTATTAGTAAGCAGGGTGTGTACGTTGCGCGGCCGCGGGGGGAAACGAACCCCTCCCTCTCTGGGGTGCCCTTTGCGGCCGGACCCGTGAGCTTCGAATAGGGAGGAGATGCAAAGGCGGCACCCGCGCAGTCGAGTCGCTGCAACGCCGCGGTCTCCGGGCTTCCTGGGCACGGTGCCGGCTCTTGCTGTTCTCTGGAAGAATGTTTTTTGACGGCTAAGTCGCGCCGGATCGGTTGCTCTTTCAAAGCCAGACACTTTTACCTACATTCGCCCCCTTTCTGACCTTGCCATTGGTCTCATTCATCTCATCACTCTCACTCTCGCTGATTCGCCTGCCACTGGCATAAGCTATAAATGATTGTCAATGTCTATTGTGTCCCGACGGCCGTAAATCCGTGGCCCCCAGGCTAGGGAAACAGTTGTTGCTTCCACTGGTTGTTGGGCTGATTTGTTTCTGGTCCAATTGGCGGTGAAAGACATGGGTAGTGAGACGTGTGCTCTACGATCGTGTCACTATTCTGTTTTTCGCCGCCCGTTGCATATCAGTGTCGCTGTCACATACGTCTACATACGTAACGGATTCCGGGCTCCTTCTAGTTTGCCATGTTTGTTTGGCTCATTATGGATTTTGATTATTTTCAAAGTATTACGAGTGGTTTTGGCTGGCCGATCTGCAGAGGAGAGTGGAGAGAGTGATTTTGAGATCCATTGGTAATGAAGGAGGAGGAAAATGTGGCAGGCATTTATGATGAACGATTGAATATGCACGTGAACAACAACCGGATCGGATGATCGCATTAGCCACTGGCGTCCCAAGTGTTGTCAATACCGCGCAGCGGTCCAACTGACCCGTCCCGTCGAGAATGGTCCAGCGCACAACAACAGTGGTCACTAAATGACCGATTTTTGATCGCTTAGGAGCGTGTGAGCGACTCGACGGTCATCGGCGATGAATCGGAGAATCGAAAAAACAACTGCAGAGTGTACGGATGATGTTTGGTCGCTTACGGACGAAGGCCGCCGGCTGCCATGCCGCAGATATACAGAGCATACAATACAATAGTTGCCGCCACTACTGCTGCTTCCTCCTCCGAACGACGACCTTTTTGGTTGCGTTTTTTCGAAAATCTTTCAAGATGCTCTTTCCCTCCTCTCTTTTCGGGTGTAAGCCTTTGCCACTTCTGCGTCTTGGTTTGGCAACAACAACTTTGACCAAAAGCAGCAGCAGTAGTGGCTGACTCAGATTGCGTTGCATCAAAGAGGACGTGATTTGTTGCGATGCGATGCCGACGGCTCTGCGGCGACAACGGCCTTCGGCGTAGTTCATATCACAGCCAGCTTTGATGTGCCCCAATCTGAGCCAGGCGATTCGCTTCATCCTTGATTTTGTCTTGCTTGCGTTGCGCCTGATTGATCTAAACTTAATGGTGTGCTGGGCATCTACAGTCGGCGTCGACGTTGATGTCGTTTCGACCGAGGCCATGGAGAAGTTTTTGTTTGTTTGTTGAAAGGGGGAAGAGAACCGAGAATGCATACATACGCAACCGAGGGGCAAAATGCAATGGGTTTGAAAAAGAGAAAAAAAACCGAAGAAGACGAAAGGCAGAAGCAAGTGTCGTGGGAATTGAATCATAGCCCGGCGGCCTAGAAGTGAAGACCGAGGGGTCGACAGCAATCAGGAGAGGGCGAACAGCATCGTCATGTTGGTGTTGCGTCGGCGTCGTCGATTTTTTGATAGGTCGGCAAGAGTAACAACGACTGCGCCACTTTCACTGTCCGATGTCGACCTTGCCGCCACCGTCGAAGGTCACGTAATCGAAGGCGAAAGGCCTGTGGCGTTTCGATGTGCGCAAAGAAAAGACGAAAAAACACAGCACTGCAAAACCATTTTTGTGTATTATTGTCGTTGTTGCCCGAGAGAGTGGTGATTGCCATCGCGAAGGTCGCTTCTTTGTTCCGTGTGGTTCCATCAACGACGCCCCACCAATTTGAAATTCGAAATTCTTGGCGCAGCGCCAATGAACTCTGCGGAAGAATGTGAATTTGAAAAATGAGCGGTGTAGTGTCCATTGTGTCAAGGGCTCGCCCATGGGGAGGGAAAGTGAATGCGCAAGTATGTTTGAAAAAGTCGGAAATGGCGTTGATGCCTATTCTTATTTATGAGAATAGGCACCGAGTCAGCCAGCCAGCGCATGTATGTGTTGTTGCTCGTCGTCGGTGGTTTTTGTCAGATTCATTCAATCTCGCTGATTACACTGCTGCTACGTTATGGGGGCAACGTAAAATGAGAAAACATACAATGGGAATTGGCTTCGCGAATGGCAATATGCTATTTTTGAATGTTTGCGATTGCATGAGAGCGACGGAGACGATTCACAGGTGGAGCGGCGTCGTAATTGGCGCCATTGGAAGGGGTTTGACGGACGAGGGCATGTGAGTACAGTCACATGGGAATTGACTCATTCAGGAAACTGGTATTTAGAGAAGGGTACGGAAGAATTGAAAGAATTACGCAAATGAATGAAGAAAGGAAATGAAAGAAAGATTATAATGGAAAGCTTTTATAGATCCTGCACAAAGTTGGCCTCAAACTCGACAAATTCCCGTTCAAATGGGCTCAGACAGTTTTCGCGCCGAAGTTCTCGACGCTGTTGTCGGATCAGAGTGTCGGGATTCGACGGATGGCCATCTTGACCATGGGCTCGTTTGCTGCCGTATTCGGACCGAACTTCGTTGAAAAGCAGTTGCTGCCACATTTGCAGAAGGCTGTCCTTGATCCGAATGAACGCATCCGCAAGGCTGTGTGCGACATCTTGTCAGAAGTGGCTCAACATTCGAGTCCTGAGATTCGAAACACGAAACTGGTGAAACTGTACAACATCTTGGTGAAGGATGGCAAGCGACATGTAAGACATCATTTCTTTTGCAGCATCTTTCAATCAATAATATCATTTCAGGTGCAACACTATGCCCTTCAAAAGATAGGCTCACTGGTCCTGATCTTTGCTGATCCCGTCGTCAACAACCTCGACTACAACGATGGCGACGTCCTCCATCTGGAGCCGGAACGAGCGGCCGAACTGAAGCGAAATGCCGTCGCTGAAGCCTCGAAGAAGGAAGCTATTCCGCTACCCAGTGAGTTCGAGCTTCCGCCAAGTGAAAGACCGTCAACACCATCACCGTCGACTTCTGCGGCATCCAAGCCTGAAGACTTTTTGTCGCTGAATGTGTCGGATAGTCTTGATATGAATGTGTCGGACGGTCTCGATATGAATGGGCCGCATAGTCTTGAGCAGTTCTCGATGGCACGTATTTACCGAGAGCAGTGTGATGCCATGTTGCGTTTTGCCGACCGACCAAGTGATGATTGCCCGGCGTTGACTGATTTCGAAGCGGAACATGGCACAGACGCGCTGTACGACGACGATGATCCGTTAAACCAAAGTTTTGCCAACAACAGTGATGAAGATTTGATTTTGACGGAAGCTGATCTGGAGGCTGCGGAGAGTAGCGACAAGTTTGAGCGTAAGTCCTTTTGACATTGATTGTTTCGAGGTTGATTTTACTGTTTTCAGCGATGTCCTATTGGCGCACCAACGTCGATGTTTCTGACGCCGAATTTGCTCGCTTCGACAAGAAGTCTGCTGGCAATGATGGCGGCTCTATCGCCTCGAATGATCTTGCCCTCTCTAAGGCTAGTTGTGATCTTTCGAGCGCTGGACTCGGCTCTCCTGAGAAAAATTCGAACAAGTCTGCCGTACAAGCCTACTTGCGGCATCAGTTCCTCGGCTTAGATGACGATTTCGTCGATGACGCCCCTCCGTTCCCCTGTGGATCTGCACCCCTGGCTGCCATCGACTTTGATGATGACGACTTTGACGACGATGAGATTGCCTGCGACGATGAACTCGGTCCTGATGCGGACAACGAAAGCGATGATCCGGATTCGACCGATGTTGTGGACGGCGAGGTCGATGGCAATGAAGAGTTTCAACAAGCTGCCCTCACTCATGGCGAAGACGATGACCTTCTCGATATCGCTGATGTTGGTCCTGGTCAGATCTCGCCCAGCAACAGTCGAATGTACACATCGTCGCAGTTTTCGTCGCGGTCGTCTTTGCCGAGTCCGCGGCACAGCTCCTCGTCGGAAACCCACACATTGCATCTAAATGGCATGACTCACGCCGAGCGCCTGTACAGCATTGTTGATGCTTGCTTGTCGGCCGATGAGCGTATCGCCGTCAAGAATCGCAAGCAAAAGGTCCTTCCCGACCGGCTTTTCTACATGTTGATGAACGTCAGCATCCCATCGTATGACAACCATGACGTCATCAAGGAGGTCGCCCGCTCGTTGCCTGCCATCGTCTACACCTTTGGAGCGTCAAATTGGATTTTCGTTAAGTCATTCTACTACAGCTTTGCCCATCACAGCTCGAATGAAGTCCGCCAGATTGTCGCGAAGGGTCTTCACAAGGTTGCTGCCATCTTGAACACCGAAGATGTGGACCGTGATCTCGTGCCATTGTTCAAGGATCTCATCTACGACGATGAAGCTTCCATTTACATGGGTATGCTCAGTAACTTCTCTGAGTTTGTCTACTTCTTATCCGCCGATATGCGGACAATCATGCTCCGGAATCTGAACAACTATCTCAGCGTTGAAACTACGCGTAATTGGCGCCTTCGGGAGCTGTTTGCGCTACAGTGCCTCAAGCTGTGCGATCTGTACTCACCGCGTGAGGTCAATGATGGCATCAGCTGCTTTGCGTTGACTTTTATGGATGGTAGGTTTTTCGCTTTTTCTATTTGCAAAGATTCTAATGACATCTTTGTTTAGATACAATTGGAAGCGTTCGCGAAAGGGGATCTGAGCTGTTAGCCAAGGTCTTGTCGCTGTTCATCAACTCGGAGTATCCATTCAAAGCGAAGCCATGGGAGCCCACCGATTCTGTCGAAGTCAAGATGCAAAAGCTGATGGAAGCCATGCCCCTGACAAAGAGTTTGCTCGTCGATTCGCGTCGTGGATTCTTCAAGAGTTCGGCTTGGCGTCGTCGTCAAACATGGGCCCAGGTGTTGCTCCAACTCATGAAGCTCAACCTGGTCGATCCTCATGTTGTGATCACTATCTTTGCTGATGACATCCTGAGCACCGCTAATGACAGTATGTTTGTTTTGCTTTACCTTTTCATGAACTGTCCTAATATACTGTGTTTCAGAGATTCCGAATACCCGTCTCAAGTTCTGCAAGATGATGGAATACATCACTATCGCCCGAAGCAACGGCTCCATTGAATCGGAGATCGATACCGAAGCGTCTTCCACCCTTTGGGTTCAGATCAACGAAGTTGCCGAGAGTGATCCCGACTTCGGTGTTCAAGCACATGCCAAACAAGTCCTCGGTGAATTGACTACTGATAGTGTGTTGAAGTACGATGACCATTCGGCTCGGGTTCTGCTCCGCGAATCTGAAATGTGGCAACGGCTGAATGCTCTGTACGAAGAAAAGCGAAAGGAGCAAATGATCTTGCCGCCGACCCCGACGACTACTCATCAGGAGGAACCACCAAGTCTCTCGCATGCACCGTTGATGGAACAATTAGCTGGTCAGTTTCCACTTGGCAAGAACAAGATCACCTCATTTGCGGGTTCATTGGTCAAAAACATACTTCCCGGCGGCAAACGAAGTCCCAACAAAAACTTCCATGTTTCATCGGTGCCAGAATTGGAGCGCAGTCCACCGGCCACGAAGAGTTCGATCGCCCAGCGCGTTGAAGCTGAGAAGGTTGAGGACGCTGCCGCGGGTACTTCTGTTCAAGCAGGGCCATCTTCGGAAGTTGTAAGTTTAACTCTTAAGGTAAATCAAAGTTCTAATACTTCCCTTTCAGTCGACGCCTGTTGATATTCCCATCGCCGAGAAAGAACCAGCCAAGGATGCCGAGCCTAAAACCTTGGGTGCTGCCGTGAATGACGCGTCTGACAGCTACTTCCTTCCCGGCGAAGAAGTCGAACTCGATGACGACCGAATTGTGCCTCCGCGCGGCCCTAATGTCGCAGTCTCCATCAAAATTGACGAATCTGAAGACGAAGTGCACGACGAAGAAACGCCGGTGAATCCCAGCTCCAAACAAGACCATGACGCCTACCCTGAGGTTGACTGTTAGTCGCCATTGTGCCTTTCTTTATCTTTGTTACCATTTTACTGACAGATGCCATGAAAATCTTTGTAACATGTAATTTAAATTAAGTATGTTTTTGCCTTTTTGTATTTCATGTTGAATTTTGATTTTAAATAATAGGCTATTTATAATGATTCGGCTGGTTGACGCACACGTCAAATACAACAAGTGTAGGGAAATACGTGACGTGGGAAGGGGAAACAAGAATAGCTTCTCGATTGGAGCTGCCACCGAGTAAGGAGAAGAAGGGTCTCTTAATGCCGTTGGCACCGGAGCTCTTCGTTGTGGCACAAAGCGCTCCTGGCAGTCTGCTGTCATAGCAACGTGGTGCAGCCCAAGTCGGGCGGCCAAGGGGCTCCACCCTGACTACTAGTATTGGCGCATTTAGTGCAAAAAGCGTTGACTGCTGCGTGTTGACCATGTCTGCCACGGCCATTGTATCGCCTGAGGCACCCAATCATAGCCTAATTGGTGGGCAAAGGCGAGTCTCGTTTATTGATCAGTGTCACTGGTCTAGTTATAAATGTTAACATGTTTCAGTGCCATGTCAATTCCGGAACTGCCCTCAGGGAAGAAACTTCGCTTCATCCTCCTCTACCCATGGGACGACCCCATGTTCATCGGCATCAGTGCCCTGGAGATCTTTGCCGCCACGGGGGAACGACTTCAAAGTACCCGCATATCCACTAACGCCGTGAAGCAAATCGGCACTTTGGAGACACTATTATCCTGTAACACGTGCCCGACGACAGATCCCAGACGCATGTGGGCCTGCAATTACAGGGAAAACGGTGCTGAACTTCCAATTTGGATCGATATCGAGCTAAAAGCCGTCGCTACCATTGCCATGATTCGAGTTTGGGTGAGTCATCATAATGCCGCCGTGCCTTTGCCACCGTAATGCATAAATCCAAAATCCAATTAACCGTGCATACTAAATAAAACACGCATGAAGCGCGCTTTAGCTTTTGCCACGTTGGATTTATGTCTTGTTGTCTGGTCCCTTCCTGCAATGCAGGTGGCAGACATCTTAAAATGTGATTAACAATCTCTTTCAAAACACGCAAAGCTGGCGAAGCTATTACGTGACAAAGTTTGGATACTATCCAGCCGAACTTGAGAGCGAGTACAAATTTCAAGGGCGTGAACCTGTGCAAATAATTAGAAAACTGCTACTACTGGTAGCGCTTACCTACTTCCGGTCCACTACAAAATACATAAATAGTCACAGTGGTACAAAATGACCAAATTTACAGAACTACAACCAGAGCCGTGTCCACGCACTTCGTGGCGTCCATGAAATGCGCATCGAACTCGATGGACGACTCATCTTTGAGGGCGAAATTTCATGTGCATACAGTGATGGTAATGATGCTAAGGATCTCGGGGATGTAAGCCTTTACAGTAACGAACTATCTACAGCAAAGCTGTTTTAGACGATTCTGTTTACAACAAGCACCGATATTCTCGATTTGGTGGCAGAGAATGACATATTTCTGAACGAATATGATTCAATCAAAGCCACATTGACAGGGCTGGATGATCTTTCAATCGCGTCTGATGGCACGACCCCTTTAATGTCGCCGGCTTCATCGATCGCTGATGCGTGTATTCAACGCCCACGCACAGCTGCTACTGGATCTCGGGAATCTAGAAGGGGGTCATTGGCTGATAGCGACAAAACGGAGCATGTGGTGTCGACAGATGAAGACGATTTGGAGAATGTTTACAATGTTTATAAAACAAAATGTATGCATTTTAAGATTGATTGGGTCTCGACACGATTGATTAGGTCTCACATTTTCAGTGTTTCACGTCGAATTAAAAGCAAACTGGGGCCATCACGGCTTGATCGGTCTCACTGGGATCCAGTTTTTGGGTCCAGATGGTGAACCTGTCAGTTCAGACGATGTAAAGGTGAAGCTCAGTCATGGTGAACTTTGTGAGGGTGAAACTTTGGCAAGGTTTGTTACAATCTTCCAAACTGACATCGAAATAGCCATTTTCAGTCTGTTGAACAAGAAAAACCTATCCTGTACGCCATCCGACATGTGTCTTCTCAAGTTCGATCCCCAAACCCCAGTCCCAATGCTGTCCTTCACGTTTCCGAAAGAAGTATCCCTCAGCGGCGTGTCCATCTGGAACTACAACGCCTCCGCCGAACTAGCATGTGCCGGGGTCCGTTGTGCCCAGTTCTACGTCAATGGGAAGCCAATCGTCTCCCCAGTCCTACTACGAAGGGCCCCAGGCTACGTCTACTTTGACTACGTTCAGGACATTTCATTCGATCGATGCCATCTGTTTCGACCCGTCACATCGAGACCGAATACACGGAGCATCAGTGCTTGTATGTTTCTACCGTAATCACTTCTACCGTAACATTGGTCTATTTCAGTCATTTTCCAACTGCGATTGCTATCGACCTGGGGCGATGAGTACTACATCGGCCTAAATGGCCTTGAATTTTACAACCGACGCAACCATCGAATCAACCTAGGCCATCAAAGTTAGCATTTCCCAACACAAACTTCAAATTTAATCGACAATTTTAGACATTGCCGCCTTTCCGGAAAGCGTAAACATCCTTCCAACAGTGGACCACGACCCACGGTCCTCCGATAAACTGATCGATGGCCAAAATGATACAAAAAAGTTTGTATTTTTGTTTTCCCTTCCAATTCCTCACCTCGTAAACAACCGTTTCAGAGCCCACCACATGTGGCTGACTCCGATGCTACCAAACAGGTATGCTCGTGTTTTCGTCATTTTCGATTCCCCGACCTTCGTCTCACGCATTCGCGTCTTTAATTACCGAAAAACGCCGGAACGCGGCGTTCGACACGTGACTCTGTCGGCTGATGACCTCATCATATACAGTGGTGAGATTCCGATGAGTACGGCGACCGAAACCGGCATTTTGGACATAAACTTGCGCGATGCTTGAATGCTCTTTTTTATATTTTGACCGAAAATGGTGTTAACTTTGTAAATAAATTAATAATAAATACGAATTAGCATTAAAAGAGGTTACTTTTCGATTGAAATTGAAAGATTGTAGTTTGAGCATTCAACGACGAACGTACTTGGTTCGCTGCTGCTTGCGGAGCTTCTTCTCGTCGACCGGCTCCTCCTCAGGTGCAGGGGCGAAGATCCACGGGCTGATAACGTTCGACCAGAGCTTGATGACAACGTAGGCGGGCATGGCGAGGATGAGGTAGATGAAGTAGGACCAGAATATGCTTAATACCTGGGCGATGACGGCCAGAATCACGGCATCTTTGGCGTATTCACCGAAGGAGGTGGGGCTGTTAATGTCGACGCCGGCATCGATGACTTGGCCCTTGTCGTTCTTGACGCAACGGGTCATTGTCGTCATGAAGATGACGGCGCCAATGCCGATGGAGGCGGTCAGGAACCAGGTGATCTGAAGAGGCATAATGGCTACATTAAGCGTTAAAGATGTCAAAACAAACCCAGTAAGCATAGCCAATCGGGCTGAATACGAACGAGTAAAGTGCACCGACAACAAGGGTCGCGGCAGCTGCAGCACCACCATAATAAGTTACCGTTTCCTGGTTTTCAGAGTGGATTTGCTTCTGGCTCTTCGTGCCGGTTTTACCCTTCGGAATAGCGCTCATTCTGCCTACATAGAAAACCATATCAAACTTCAATCAAACTTCTCAAAACGATAATCAACATGGATTCCACCATCAAAACTCTCCCAGTCCAAACTAAACATTACATTTATCCCGTCGGATCTTTACTACAAGCAAAAAGTTAAAGTTAAACAGCACAGACAAAAGGAAAAAAGATAAAAATGTGTAGAATCGGGCAGCCGCGTCAAAATGGACGCTCCAAGGGCATTGGTCGTGTCATAGGGTGTTTAAAGATCGTGGAGGACAAGGCGGAAGATCTCATTAGCGATGAAGAAGGAGCCGTTGGCGGGTCGCAGGAGGAAGACCTGGGTGTACGAGTTGATCGGGTCATCATCGGTCTTGAGCTGGCCTAGGACGGAAACGAGCACGGAGCCATCGGGGAGCGGCTGCGAATCGGTCTTTGTCACGGCACGCTTGATCTCGCGGAACGTGAGGCTCTGGAAATTGCGCAAGATAAGCGAATGGTGAGGAAATTATATATAACGAAATGGATCGATTGAAAGGGGTAGTTTTATGCAAAAATCGGGCAAACTTACAGCAGCTCGCTGGAGGATAGCTTCACGACCGCAAACCTGGTTACCCTCAAAGGTAACGTAGGAATTAGTGGGATCGTAGAGGGGAGAGAGACCGGCGATGCGTTGATTCGCGTCGGCGACGTCGAAAGTGCCGTAGTAATGGGCGACGAACTGTTCCGCGATGGTCGCAAAGTCGGGATTGTAGGCCATGGCCGTTACTACCTGGAATTGGAGAAGGTTTTGGAATGTTAAATGGGGAATATAAAATGATATAAACGCGGAAATGGAGGCGGAATGACATCAGCGAAAAACGCGCGCTCAACGAAGGCTATCGAAGCAACGCGAATCTCACCACGCACACTGGCTGTACCCGCACGTTGCACGCAGCACTGACAAGCGAGGGAACAACAGCCATGTTTTCGGGGCCATATCAGCAAGACTACATCGTTATCAGATGATTTTTCCGTGTCAAATGGTCAACCATCAGGGTCGCCAGAGGATCCGATCAATAGGGGCACCCAGAGGGCGATGGTAATTCCAAGGATCCGGATGCTCTCTCCAGATCCTGCCGGCAGCATGCGCGTTCGGCCAACGAACTGTGAAACCTTCGCGGAGTTCTGCGTCGAGCTGCGTTGTGCGCACATTTCCTTTGCCCCCCGGCTGTCTTCTTCGCGTCCATTGCCGTCGGCATCCATTCCCCCGTGATCCCCCAACATCCCTAATCCAACCACTTAACGACCCTCTCCACGTTGCGCTTTCAGCCGGCCTCAAACCGACCACATCATGCCAGCCATCGTGATCCGCGGTTTCGGCACCCTGCCATCGGTGCCGATACCCTCACTCCGCAGTTACCTCACCTTCAGTAGTTTTATATTCCTCAGCGGATTTTATTACTACTACATGGTAATAAAGAGTGCTAACATATCTGTGAGTCCGTCCGCTTTTTTAATTTGTTTTTTTGTGATGAAATACGTCATTTATTGTGCTTCAAACTACAGTTGTGTTTACGCGTTCTTGAATCACGTGTGTGTCTTGTTTTCAGTCGCCTTTTGGAAATGGTACAGAAGCGCCGGACGGCACCACGGCCTTGCCGATGACCATCGATACATTAAGGACAGTTTTGGGGAAGCACCCATTGTTATATTTTGTGAGTTTTTGACTGAAACACCGCAAAAATATATATAAAGTTTACTGATTACAGGTGTTGCTTAACACGTTATGCGCCTTCATCATGTTCATCGGGCATCTTGGGGTCGACCTCGTTGTAGGGCCAACAACGACCCAGGAGAACGTGCAATTGCACAACATGTATCTGAAAGTCATGCAATACAAGTTCGTCTACACCCTACTCGTATCCAGCAATGGCATATTTGAAGATTTTGTCAACTTTTTACCTTGGATGTTGAGTTACTTGGTGGCAACGACCATGTTGAAGTTGATCGATGGACGTGTCTCTAATGTATGTTTTTCTTTTACTTTGTTTTAGAAAGATTTAATATATATATATTTGTTTTTCTAGCCTCAACATGCTACCGCTCAACATGTATCCGTCTTCCGAGCAGTCGCCTGCGTCATTTGGATCATTGGCATGACACTTTTGGCCGGATTCAATTTGCTTTTTGTAAATAATCTCGATTCGGCTTTCTCTGTTTTAATGATTTTGGATGTAAGTTTCCGCGTTTTATTTTGCTGTTCATGGTTTTATTGTTTTGTTTCAGTGCGTAAAAGTCTTCATTTGCGGTGTCCACGTTCTCCAGAAGATTCATGTCCTTGTGACACGTCCGCTTAGCGACACCGCCTCCGTCTACATGTCGCTGTTCCATTCGATGTCCGAGGACATCATGGACGTCTTTTCCGTGTACCATGTCTACCGTTACGGTCATTCATGGCCTACCATGGCGTGTATTCTCATGGTGATGCAGTTCCGATTGTCCATGTTGTCTGTCGCGGACACGTTGAAGAAGTACGTGAGACATCAGCGTATTGTGGCGCATATCAACGAAACCTACCCCGAAGCAACGAAAGAAGACCTTCTCAAACACGATTCGTGCACGATTTGCTGGGACCTCATGGACAAGGCCCGCAAACTGCCCTGCGGTCACATCTTCCATGAAGTCTGTCTTCGCCGATGGCTCCAACAGGACTCCTCCTGTGCTGTGTGTCGTACCGCGTTATCGCTGCATTTGAATCAGCTCCTCCGCGATGACATCCAGGTCGAAGATGAAATCGGCACGAACACACTGCGTGATATTGTGCGGCTTGCGCGTTGGATAAATCGCGACAACTTTGAGCCCGCTTTGTCGCAGACCCAGGTCGATGACATGACCGAACGCATTCGCAACATCTTTCCCCAATATTCTCGAAATGCCGTCGTTAACGCGGTCCGTCTCACAGGTTCCGTCGATTTGGCGGTCGATTATCTGCTCGCGAATGTCCAAGGTCCCGCTGGTGATGGCCATGCCGAGGAAGATGCGGGGCTTGACTCCGATACCAGTGCCGAGTCCAACAATGTTGACGATGCCCCAGCGGCGATTGAAGCTCAATCATTCGAATTGCCTTCGAGTTCATGCACGGCATACGAAGACAACTCGAACGACAGTTGGTTTGTCATTCAGAGGCGGCGTTTAATTGATGATTGTCGGAGGTTTGTTTCTCTAATAACACTTATTAATTGTCATATTACCACCGTCTTTGCAGAAAGTACCTCGCATCAGCTCGTGCAGATGATTTGCAAGCCGGTTTTTCGACGGGTTCCAAAAAGGCGGACTAATCGCTAATCTTCATATTATTTTTACCAGTGCATTTTGTATTGCCTGGATTGTATCATTTTGTAAATACTTTTTGTCGGTAGCCCTGGTACAATGCCATGGTTAGGCACAGGCGTTTCCATCCTTCCCCCGCTTTTGCATCAGTCGAATTGAGTTCCTTCCTAATGCGCCCAAGTCATTTAAATTACGTATAAATAATGCTAGTCTTTTGTTGTGAAAAGTTGTTGGAATTGCGTTTGAGACGCTTTGATACTTTTGCTCTTTTCTGTTTACAGTTTTTGTATCTTTTATTTTTCATTACAGCGAGCAGCAAAGATGAATTTCGAGCCGCTCACACTGACTTTCGTCGACAACGACGAGGATGGGGGTATGAGCCAAGCCCATGGCATGTCCAACATGATCACACAACAGGATAATGCTTATTCGAACAATCTCTTCTATTCGCAGCCATCAGCTCCGACGGGTATAGATATGGACAGTGAGTTGCAGTTTCGGGAAGAAGAAGACGCGGGCGAGTTGACTAATTTGCCGGCCCATGCTTGCAGGTGGGACTTTTGACTTTGTTACGTGATCTTAATGTTTTCATCTTCAGTTATTGCGGTATTTTCGCGCCTGACATGGTTGCCCGTTGCCTCGTCTGCAACAAATGGTTCTGCAATGGTCGTGGCCTCACCACCGGCAGCCACATTGTGAACCATTTGGTCCGTAGTGGTCACAAGGAGCTTGCCCTTCATGAAGATTGTCCCCTCGGCGAAACCAACCTTGAATGCTATCACTGTGCCAGTCGAAACGTCTTCCTTCTCGGTTACATTCCATCCAAAGCTGATCAGGTCATAGTTATCCTGTGCCGAATGCCGTGTGTAATGCAGGCCAAGAATGAAAACTGGAACATTGAGGATTGGCAGCCGCTGGTCCAGGAACGCTCCCTCCTCTCCTGGTTGATCAAAGTCCCAAGTGAGCAGGAGCAGCTTCGCGCTAAGCAGATCACACCGGCTCAAATTGGTCGAATTGAAGAATTGTGGAAGGAGCAGCCCGATGCCACTTTTGAGGACCTCGATCGCCCCGGAAATGATGCTGAACCTGATCGAGTCCAACTTCGATATGAGGATGCTTTCCACTACAAGCGTATCTTTATGCCATTGGTTCATCTTGAAGCTGATTACGACAAGCGATGCAAGGAGTCGATGAGTGTTCCGATCGGTCAAGTGCGTTGGGGCGTCGGTCTCAACAAAAAGGCCACTGCAACTTTCCATTTGCCCGAGTTTCGTGATGGCTCAATCCGTCTCATGATCGGCGATCAGCTCGTCCTGAAGCATCATCAAACCCTCGATGGCAGCGAAGTCGCGTACAAAGGCCGTATCGTCAAGATTCCCGACAATCACAACGATGAATTTATCCTCGAAATGAGTGCCGGCGTTCAGTGCCCTTCGGATTGCCGGACCAACTATGTGTGCGAGTTTGTTTGGAATTCGACGTCTTTTGACAGGTTTGTTTTTGTACTTTTTCGTTGAATGTTGCTAAGTTTTTGTCATTTTGCAGAATGTACAGCGCTTTGGACAAGCTCGCAACACATGAGAGCTGCGTTTCACAGTACATCTATCACAAGCTCATGGGCCACGAGGTGGACGAAATCACTTTCAAGATGAGCTTGCCGAAACGTTTCAATGCTCCTGGATTGCCAGAGATCAACCACAGCCAGGCTAATGCTATCAAAGCTGCGCTTCAGCGTCCCTTGTCGCTGATCCAGGGGCCTCCGGGTACCGGCAAAACTGTCACTTCCGCGACACTGGTCTATCATCTCGTGCGCCAAACCAATGGCCAAGTCCTCGTTTGTGCTCCGTCGAACATTGCTGTCGATCAACTGGCCGAGAAGATTCATCGCACGGGATTGAAGGTTGTTCGCTTGTGTGCGAAGGGTCGTGAAGCCGTTGATAGCTCGGTTGCTTTCCTGTCGCTGCACAATCAGCTCCGTGCTTTGCAGGGCGCTAACGAGCTGCAGAAGTTCATCGAACTGAAGGTATGTTGCTACTTTATGATCAATGTTTACAATTGTTAACATTTTAACGTTTTAGGAAGTCTTCGGCGAACTCTCAAAGGCCGATGAAAACCGATTCATGAAGCTCAAGGAAGCCAAGGAACGCGAGCTTCTCGAGAAGGCCGATGTCATCTGTTGCACCTGTATCACCGCCACTGATCGTCGTCTGAGCAGCCTGGAGTTCCGTTGTGTCCTCATCGATGAAAGCACCCAATCCACTGAACCCGAAGTCATGGTTTCCGTCGTCAAAGGTGTCCGTCAACTTGTTCTCGTCGGTGATCACTGCCAACTCGGCCCCGTCGTAATGTGCAAGAAAGCCGCTAACGCTGGTTTGACTCAATCTCTGTTTGAGCGCCTTGTCTTGCTTGGCAATCGCCCACTACGTCTCCAAGTTCAGTACCGTATGCATCCGGCTTTGTCCGTCTTCCCGAGCAACGTTTTCTACGAAGGTTCCCTCCAAAACGGTGTCAGTGAAGTTGAACGCCAACTGAACTCGATCGACTTTGCCTTCCCTGTCCAGAATCGCCCCATGATGTTCTGGAATACCAATGGTCAGGAGGAACTTTCCAGCAGCGGCACATCCTACCTCAACCGTGTCGAGGCTGTCAATGTTGAGAAGATGGCGACGCGTTTCCTGCAAGCTGGTTTCCGTCCGGAGCAGATTGGTATCATCACGCCATATGAAGGCCAACGCGCGTACATTGTAACCTACATGCAGACTCAAGGAACCCTTCATTCGAAGCTGTACCTGGACATGGAGGTCGCGAACGTCGACGCCTTCCAGGGCCGTGAGAAGGACATTATCATCATGACGTGTGTCCGTTCCAATGAGACCGGCGGCATCGGCTTCTTGAATGATCCGCGTCGTTTGAACGTTGCTTTGACGCGTGCCAAGTTTGGACTCATCATCATTGGCAACGCGCGTGTACTTTGTCGCCAGATGCTGTGGCACCAGATGTTGCAAATGTGCAAGGAGAACAATTATCTCGTCGAAGGTCCGCTGAACAACTTGAAGCCGGCTCAAATCACGTTCCCGAAGCCGCGTCCTCTGACGAATCAGAACAATCCGGGTGCTCGCTTCATGAACAACGCAATGTACACAATGCAGGAGATGGCCATAGGACCGTACGCGAAGGATCGAATCCATGTAAATGCCGCCGATTTTGATGCCCAAGGCATGCTGGTCCAGGAGAACAACCGTGTTCCCGTGCCGTTGCACATGTTCCCGACGTTCCAGGACGTTTTACCTCATCGTCAACAGCAGCCGTCTACCAACAACGGCGTCATCGGAGACAAACGGAAGTCCAAGAAGAAGAAGAGCATGAAGGTCCGTTCCGAGGAGCTCGGCGATGGCTTTGCTTCACAGAACACGCAGGACTTTGGATCCCAGTTGAGCCAGAATCCGGGTACTCTCAATTGGAGCCAGTTCAGTCAGACATCACAGATCGGCAACTGGGGAAACGCTGGCTACGGTATGTGTGCTTTTTTCTTTTGTTTTTCTCACCCAATGTGACAATTGCTCATTCAATTGTGTTCGATTTCCTTGTACTACCACGTGCACGGATAATTGACTAATTACATCAATTAACGATCACTTTTTTCAGAGTTAAACAATGGTGATCCTGCCCTGTCACAGCCCCATCTTGAAACCCAAATGGAAAACTTGCTTCTGTCCCAACAGGATGCCCACTATTGACCGTTGATGGTGCCGCTTCGAAGCTGAGAGCGGTGTCCCCAATGGTCGCAAGGCCCCAGAAGCCGCCCCTTTTAATCGGATTCTGCTGTTGTGTCGAGCGCGAGCGAGTGAGAGAGGGAGAGGAGAGCGATGAATGGACTACTTCGGCGTATTCCCTGGAGTAGCGCCTCTGCATGGTCTCCCAGTTCAGGCGATTTCCCCCTGAGGGCGTCGGCAAGACGGCACGACGGAGCAGGGCCGCCCCACGTGCACGCCTTACGTGTTCTCTGTTTTCATTTCCATCCTAATTATAGCCCTCCAGCCCCGTTTTTTGTGTGATTTTCGTTGTCACCCCCACTTATTTGCACTTGTTTCATGATTTGTGTGCGGCAGTGTTAAGGCAACACATGTCGTCTTCATTGACGGAAGTGGTTGGTCTTCTCACCCCTGTTTCATACATACTAAATAAATTCCGTCCCTGTTTGTCGTCGATTTGCTTGAAGGAAGTTCATTCAGTTAATTTTGCTGATGTGCAATATCTATTCGCTGGTAGACAGCCACTATGTCTGTTAATTTTGATTTCCTATTGTCTCATGTCGTTCATCATCTTTTCGGATTCAACATCATGGCTGTCGATGGTGCTGTTGAGACTGTTGAGATGAAGGAGATCACGCCGTCCGGCGATGCTACTACTCCTGAGGGTCCCCCTGCCAAGGTGGCAAAGATCGACAAAGGCGGCTACAAGACGATCGAGGTCAACAAGAACAATGAGAAGCTGTTCGAGTACTACCGGAAGCAGCCGGTCATCCCGCCTGAGGAGTTTGACGCCTTCATCGACACCTTGCGGATTGGTCTTCCGTCGTCATTCCGGGTTCAATTGAGCTTGCCGTGAGTTTTTGTTGACGTTGCATTCTCATGTTTGCATTAACCTCACTTTCAGTGAAGCTGCCCAGGTCGATCGTCACTTGCGTGAAGCCTTCTTCAGCAAGATCCCTGAAATCCAGGATGACCAAGTCTCCGTCCCGATCTCAATCCCTTTCGTGCCCTACGGCTATCAAGGCAATATGCCACGTTCCGTCATGCGGTCCCACCCGTTGCTGAAGAATTTGCACGAATTCCTGGTCAATGAAACCGAGATCGGCGTGATTAGTCGTCAGGAGGCTGTGTCGATGGTGCCCCCGTTGCTTTTGGACGTGAAGCCCGAGCAATTCATCTTGGACATGTGTGCTGCGCCGGGAAGCAAGACAATGCAGCTGATTGAGTTGATGCATCGTGGCTGCCCGAAACCAACGGGTCTTCTTGTCGCGAACGACATTGACTATGAGCGTTGCTATCTGCTTGTTCATCAGACCCTGAAGCGCTATCCCACGGCAAACTGCGTCGTCGTCAACCAAGACGCGTCCCAAATGCCTTCGATGGTCGACAAGGCGTTGAATCCGATCTTGTTTGATCGCGTGCTGTGTGATGTCATCTGCACGGGTGATGGTACCTTCCGGAAGAATCTGGAGTTGTGGAAAGACTGGACGCCGCAAAAGGGAATGGTACGTTTAATAGACTGGTCTTTTTTAAATGAAATCGATGGTGATTTTCAGGCTCTTCATCGCATTCAAGTCCAAATCGCTAAGCGTGGCCTCGAAATGCTGAAGCCCGGAGGCCGTATGGTCTACTCGACATGCTCGTTGAATCCGATTGAAGACGAAGCCATTGTTGCTCAGCTGTTGCGTCATTTTGATGGCAAAGTTCGTCTCGTCGATGTCTCGGCGGAGCTGCCCGAGTTGAAGCGGTCTCCTGGTATCTCGACATGGAAAGTCATCGACAAATCCATGACCGAGTACGCCAACTTTGAAGGCATTGAAGACCCTCAAAAGAAGGGCATTGTCGCGAGCATGTTCCCGCCAACAGCCGAAGAAGCTTCTCGGTTCGGATTGGACCGAACCTTCCGTATTTTGCCGCATGCCCAGAACTCGGGTGGTTTCTTCATTGCGGTCTTGGAAAAAGTTGAAGCTTTCGCGACTGACAAGGAAGCTCGGCGCCAGCCTTAGTACGTCTTACTGTTCGATTAATGAATTTAAATTAAGTTCTTTTCTTTTTAGCAACCCTCACAACAAGAAACAGCGTCGGCGCCGCATGGTGCGCGAGGATCCGTTTACCTTCTTGAGCCCCGAAGACTATGCCGATGTCCGCACTGACATTGAGGAGCATTATGGCGTCTCGTCTGACTTCCCGTATGACAACCTCCTTGTCCGTTCTGCCGATACGGACAAAAAGAAGTGCATCTACTTCGTCAATGACGTCCTGCGCGACTTCATGAAGTACAACAACGTGCTTCGTTTCCGTGTTGTCAACGCTGGTGTCCCTGTGCTTCGACGTGTGGACAAGGTTTCTACTAGCAAGTATCGTTTGATGCAGGATGTAAGCTTATCATTTTTTTGCATTGCTTTATATAAAAACTTTGTTTCAGGGTCTTCCGACAATGTCGCCCTTTGTCGTTAAACGCATCATCAACGTCAACACGGCTGATGCTATCAAGATCCTTGAAGGCACTAAGGACAATCATTATGTTGGACTTGATGAGTTGGCCGATCCGGCTCCATTCAAGGCTCTCAGCTGTGGTTCTGTTTTGATGCGCATTGAAGAAGGCGGATTCCGCAAGGATGTTTGCCTCTGGCTTGGTGCCCAAACCGTTACGGCTTTCATCACGCGTGAGGAAAAGATCCATTGCCTCACAATGATGGGACACGATCCTGTCAAGCTGAAGCGTACCGTTGTGACGTCTAGACAAGCCAAGGGTACTGGTGTTTTCAAACAAGACATCGCCGCAAGTGCCAAAGATGCGCCGACAACCGAACCTAAGGCTGCACTTGATCCTCAAGTTTCGGAAGATACTGCTTCTATCTAATGTTGATCGAAGCTGGTAGTACCGGCTTCATTCATTTGTTGTTTTGTTGAGTTTTTCAATCATTGTTTTGTTTTTAATAAAGTTTACAATTCTTCTTCAAATTAGCAGATGCAGTTTTATTTATTTAAAGTAATATTGTTTAAACAATTTAGCGTAAAACAATATGTGTTAAAGAACGACTTAGCAAAAGGATTAACTGAAGTTAATTTTGGCTCCACCCTCGGCTTCGATGGACAACGTAATGGTCTGAAATTATTCGTCGTTTAGTGTCAATTTTTAAGTAAATAACAGTGTCAAAACGCTTACGATGAGTTGGACATCTTTTCCTGAAGGTTTATCTTTCGATTTTCCATCAGTTTGCGGACTATTATTATCGTCATTGTCATTGGCGGCATTGTTGTCGGCGGATGGCGTACTGTCGCCACATTCTATAAACAGCTCGAATGATTATTAGTTTTGTAAATTGCAAACTTACTAAAGTTGTTAACTTTTTCTCTTAACTTGTCAATATCATTCAGCAGTTCCTTAATTTTAGACGTGCACTCTTTCTCTTTTTTTGGATCAGAAGCCGGCGAATTGGGACATTTACTTTCTTTAGGCACATCTTTTTTAGGAGTGGCCGGAGTGTCTTTACCGGGTGGGCCGGGAGGAGCCGGAGTGTTACCAGGCGGGCCAGGAGGAGCCGGAGTGTTACCAGGCGGGCCAGGAGTGGCCGGAGTGTCTTTACCGGGTGGGCCGGGAGGAGCCGGAGTGTTACCAGGCGGGTTGGGAGGAACCGGAGTGTTACCAGGCGGGCCAGGAGGAGCCGGAGTGTTACCAGGCGGGCCAGGAGGAGCCGGAGTGTTACCGGGCGGGCCAGGAGGAGCCGGAGTGTTACCGGGCGGGCCAGGAGGAGCCAGAGTGTTACCGGGCGGGTTGGGAGGAACCGGAGTGTTACCGGGCGGGCCAGGAGGAGCCGGAGTGTTACCAGGCGGGTTGGGAGGAGCCGGAGTGTTACCAGGCGGGCCAGGAGGAGCCGGAGTGTTACCAGGCGGGTTGGGAGGAGCCGGAGTGTTACCAGGCGGGCCAGGAGTGGCCGGAGTGTCTTTACCGGGTGGGCCGGGAGGAGCCGGAGTGTTACCAGGCGGGCCAGGAGGAGCCGGAGTGTTACCAGGCGGGTTGGGAGGAACCGGAGTGTTACCGGGCGGGCCAGGAGGAGCCGGAGTGTTACCAGGCGGGCCAGGAGGAGCCGGAGTGTTACCAGGCGGGCCAGGAGGAGCCGGAGTGTTACCAGGCGGGTTGGGAGGAGCCGGAGTGTTACCAGGCGGGCCAGGAGGAGCCGGAGTGTTACCGGGCGGGCCAGGAGGAGCCGGAGTGTTACCAGGCGGGTTGGGAGGAGCCGGAGTGTTACCAGGCGGGCCAGGAGTGGCCAGAGTGTTACCGGGCGGGTTGGGAGGAACCGGAGTGTTACCGGGCGGGCCAGGAGGAGCCGGAGTGTTACCGGGCGGGTTGGGAGGAACCGGAGTGTTACCGGGCGGGCCAGGAGGAGCCGGAGTGTTACCGGGCGGGTTGGGAGGAACCGGAGTGTTACCGGGCGGGCCAGGAGGAGCCAGAGTGTTACCGGGCGGGTTGGGAGGAACCGGAGTGTTACCGGGCGGGCCAGGAGGAGCCGGAGTGTTACCGGGCGGGTTGGGAGGAACCGGAGTGTTACCAGGCGGGCCAGGAGGAGCCGGAGTGTTACCGGGCGGGCCAGGAGGAGCCGGAGTGTTACCGGGCGGGCCAGGAGGAGCCAGAGTGTTACCGGGCGGGTTGGGAGGAACCGGAGTGTTACCGGGCGGGCCAGGAGGAGCCGGAGTGTTACCAGGCGGGTTGGGAGGAGCCGGAGTGTTACCAGGCGGGCCAGGAGGAGCCGGAGTGTTACCAGGCGGGTTGGGAGGAGCCGGAGTGTTACCAGGCGGGCCAGGAGTGGCCGGAGTGTCTTTACCGGGTGGGCCGGGAGGAGCCGGAGTGTTACCAGGCGGGCCAGGAGGAGCCGGAGTGTTACCAGGCGGGTTGGGAGGAACCGGAGTGTTACCGGGCGGGCCAGGAGGAGCCGGAGTGTTACCAGGCGGGCCAGGAGGAGCCGGAGTGTTACCAGGCGGGCCAGGAGGAGCCGGAGTGTTACCAGGCGGGTTGGGAGGAGCCGGAGTGTTACCAGGCGGGCCAGGAGGAGCCGGAGTGTTACCGGGCGGGCCAGGAGGAGCCGGAGTGTTACCGGGCGGGCCAGGAGGAGCCGGAGTGTTACCAGGCGGGTTGGGAGGAGCCGGAGTGTTACCAGGCGGGCCAGGAGTGGCCGGAGTGTCTTTACCGGGTGGGCCGGGAGGAGCCGGAGTGTTACCAGGCGGGCCAGGAGGAGCCGGAGTGTTACCGGGCGGGCCAGGAGGAGCCGGAGTGTTACCAGGCGGGTTGGGAGGAGCCGGAGTGTTACCAGGCGGGCCAGGAGTGGCCGGAGTGTCTTTACCGGGTGGGCCGGGAGGAGCCGGAGTGTTACCGGGCGGGCCAGGAGGAGCCGGAGTGTTACCAGGCGGGTTGGGAGGAACCGGAGTGTTACCGGGCGGGCCAGGAGGAGCCGGAGTGTTACCAGGCGGGCCAGGAGGAGCCGGAGTGTTACCAGGCGGGTTTGGAGGAGCCGGAGTGTTACCAGGCGGGCCAGGAGGAGCCGGAGTGTTACCGGGCGGGCCAGGAGGAGCCGGAGTGTTACCGGGCGGGCCAGGAGGAGCCGGAGTGTTACCAGGCGGGCCAGGAGGAGCCGGAGTGTTACCAGGCGGGCCAGGAGGAGCCGGAGTGTTACCAGGCGGGCCAGGAGGAGCCGGAGTGTTACCAGGCGGGTTGGGAGGAGCCGGAGTGTTACCAGGCGGGCCAGGAGTGGCCGGAGTGTCTTTACCGGGTGGGCCGGGAGGAGCCGGAGTGTTACCAGGCGGGCCAGGAGGAGCCGGAGTGTTACCAGGCGGGTTGGGAGGAACCGGAGTGTTACCGGGCGGGCCAGGAGGAGCCGGAGTGTTACCAGGCGGGCCAGGAGGAGCCGGAGTGTTACCAGGCGGGCCAGGAGGAGCCGGAGTGTTACCAGGCGGGTTGGGAGGAGTCGGAGTGTTACCAGGCGGGCCAGGAGGAGCCGGAGTGTTACCGGGCGGGCCAGGAGGAGCCGGAGTGTTACCGGGCGGGCCAGGAGGAGCCGGAGTGTTACCAGGCGGGTTGGGAGGAGCCGGAGTGTTACCAGGCGGGCCAGGAGTGGCCGGAGTGTCTTTACCGGGTGGGCCGGGAGGAGCCGGAGTGTTACCAGGCGGGCCAGGAGGAGCCGGAGTGTTACCGGGCGGGCCAGGAGGAGCCGGAGTGTTACCAGGCGGGTTGGGAGGAGCCGGAGTGTTACCAGGCGGGCCAGGAGTGGCCGGAGTGTCTTTACCGGGTGGGCCGGGAGGAGCCGGAGTGTTACCGGGCGGGCCAGGAGGAGCCGGAGTGTTACCAGGCGGGTTGGGAGGAACCGGAGTGTTACCGGGCGGGCCAGGAGGAGCCGGAGTGTTACCAGGCGGGCCAGGAGGAGCCGGAGTGTTACCGGGCGGGCCAGGAGGAGCCGGAGTGTTACCAGGCGGGCCAGGAGGAGCCGGAGTGTTACCAGGCGGGCCAGGAGGAGCCGGAGTGTTACCAGGCGGGTTGGGAGGAGTCGGAGTGTTACCAGGCGGGCCAGGAGGAGCCGGAGTGTTACCGGGCGGGCCAGGAGGAGCCGGAGTGTTACCGGGCGGGCCAGGAGGAGCCGGAGTGTTACCGGGCGGGCCAGGAGGAGCCGGAGTGTTACCGGGCGGGCCAGGAGGAGCCGGAGTGTTACCAGGCGGGCCAGGAGGAGCCGGAGTGTTACCGGGCGGGCCAGGAGGAGCCGGAGTGTTACCAGGCGGGCCAGGAGGAGCCGGAGTGTTACCGGGCGGGCCAGGAGGAGCCGGAGTGTTACCAGGCGGGCCAGGAGGAGCCGGAGTGTTACCAGGCGGGCCAGGAGTGGCCGGAGTGTCTTTACCGGGTGGGCCGGGAGGAGCCGGAGTGTTACCAGGCGGGTTGGGAGGAACCGCAGTGTTACCAGGCGGGCCAGGAGGAGCCGGAGTGTTACCAGACGGTGTGGCTTTAGGCGTCGACGGTGTGGCTTTAGGCGTCGACGGTGTGGTTACCGGTGTTGACGGTGTGGCTTCCGGCGTCGACGGTGTGGCTTCAGGCGTCGACGGTGTGGCTTTAGGCGTCGACGGTGTGGTTACCGGCGTCGACGATGTGGCTTCAGGCGTCGACGGTGTCGAAACTAGAGTCGACGGTGTGGCTTCAGGCGTCGACGGTGTCGAAACTAGAGTCGACGGTGTGGCTTCAGGCGTCGACTGTGTGGCAACCGGCGTTGGTGTTGTGGAAACCGGTGTCGACGGTGTGGTTTCCGGCGTCGACGGTGTGGCTTCAGGCGTCGACGGTGTCGAAACTAGAGTCGACGGTGTGGCTTCAGGCGTCGACGGTGTCGAAACTAGAGTCGACGGTGTGGCTTCAGGCGTCGACTGTGTGGCAACCGGCGTTGGTGTTGTGGAAACCGGTGTCGGCGGTGTGGCTTCCGGCGTCGACGGTGTGGTTACCGGTGTCGACGGTGTGGCTTCCGGTGTTGACGGTGTGGCTTCCGGCGTCGACGGTGTGGTTACCGGTGTCGACGGTGTGGCTTCCGGTGTTGACGGTGTGGCTTCCGGCGTCGACGGTGTGGTTACCGGTGTCGACGGTGTGGCTTCCGGTGTTGACGGTGTGGCTTCCGGCGTCGACGGTGTCGAAACTAGAGTCGACGGTGTGGCTTCAGGCGTCGACTGTGTGGCAACCGGCGTTGGTGTTGTGGAAACCGGTGTCGGCGGTGTGGCTTCCGGCGTCGACGGTGTGGTTACCGGTGTTGACGGTGTGGCTTCCGGCGTCGACGGTGTGGTTACCGGTGTTGACGGTGTGGCTTCCGGCGTCGACGGTGTGGCTTCAGGCGTCGACGGTGTCGAAACTAGAGTCGACGGTGTGGCTTCAGGCGTCGACTGTGTGGCAACCGGCGTTGGTGTTGTGGAAACCGGTGTCGACGGTGTGGTTACCGGTGTTGACGGTGTGGCTTCAGGCGTCGACGGTGTCGAAACTAGAGTCGACGGTGTGGCTTCAGGCGTCGACGGTGTGGCTTCAGGCGTCGGCGGTGTGGCTTCCGGCGTCGACGGTGTGGTTACCGGTGTTGACGGTGTGGCTTCCGGCGTCGACGGTGTGGTTACCGGTGTTGACGGTGTGGCTTCCGGCGTCGACGGTGTGGCTTCAGGCGTCGACGGTGTCGAAACTAGAGTCGACGGTGTGGCTTCAGGCGTCGACAGTGTGGCTTCAGGCGTCGACGGTGTGGCTTCCGGCGTCGACGGTGTGGTTACCGGTGTTGACGGTGTGACTTCCGGCGTCGACGGTGTGGTTACCGGCGTCGACGGTGTGGCTTTAGGCGTCGACAGTGTGGCAACCGGCGTTGGTGTTGTGGAAACCGGTGTTGACGGTGTGGCTTCCGGCGTCGACGGTGTGGCTTCAGGCGTCGACGGTGTCGAAACTAGAGTCGACGGTGTGGCTTCAGGCGTCGACGGTGTGGCTTCAGGCGTCGGCGGTGTGGCTTTCGGCGTCGACGGTGTGGTTACCGGTGTTGACGGTGTGGCTTCCGGCGTCGACGGTGTGGCTTCAGGCGTCGACGGTGTCGAAACTAGAGTCGACGGTGTGGCTTCAGGCGTCGACAGTGTGGCTTCAGGCGTTAGTGTTGTGGAAACGGGAGTCGACGGTGTGGCTTTAGGCGTCGACGGTGTGGTTACCGGCGTCGACGATGTGGCTTCAGGCGTCGACGGTGTCGAAACTAGAGTCGACGGTGTGGCTTCAGGCGTCGACAGTGTGGCTTCAGGCGTTAGTGTTGTGGAAACGGGAGTCGACGGTGTGGCTTTAGGCGTCGACGGTGTGGCAACCGGCGTTGGTGTTGTGGAAACTGGAGTCAACGGTGTGGCTATTGTACTCACTGGTGTAGTAGTTGACGTGGTATGTACTACACAAACATTCGCTGGTATGACTCCGATTGTACATAAAAAAAACACTAAACTGTCTGGTGTTTGGCTGGTGTTTATGCGTACGGTCGTTGACAGATCTGTAATGCCGATTTCAGTTGACCGAGAATCTTCAACGGTCGTACCTTCGGGAGTTGTAGTTTCTGTCGTGTAGTTGTCTAAAATTCGTTGCCTTAGAGTTTGCAACGTGGTAGATGAGCCATTACTTTTGGCACATGCTGTTGCTGGAATCACTCCGATTGTACACAAGAACAACATTAACCCATCGTTGGTAACAAGGAGTGTAGACTCATGATCGTTGTCGGTTTCGTTTTTCTGTGGATACTCAATGATAGGTTTCGCCGATGTCAATACATCAATCGTATAGTTGCCGGTCGTGTGAAGATCGGAAGTGTCAGGTGTTGTCGTCGAAGTAAGATTTGTGCATGAATTTATCGGAATTACTCCGATTGTACATAGCAACAACATTATATCCGCTGTCGGTGACATTACTGAAAATGATGGGGTTAGTGACAGTTAAGACAGTAAACATTGATCGTATATGCGTTATCCCGTTGTTCCAACTGCTTCTTTTATACAACATTGTTGGGCGTTTAAAAAAACAAATCATCTAAAAAAAATGTTTTTATCATCATTAACGCCCTTGTTTTTCCTCAATAATGAGTAATAAAACATTTCTTGATGCTTTTTTTGTACATACATCATTTTGTTTTATACAAATTAAACACGCCTATGATCTACAAAAATGTTCAAATTAAATGATTTAGTCGTGACGCAGGAATGAATCGTGATTCTTCTAAGAAAATGTTTTTTTGATACGTACTACTAATATAAAAAATTCAAAATTAAAATACTAAAAAACCCAAACCCAAATAAAAACTGGACTATGTATCCGAACGCAATGCGTAAACTGCTGTCAAGCCTATAATGTTCCTCGATATCTAATTCAAATAAACGATGGATCCATGTCGACTTTTTGTTGTTCTGGTCGTCCCGGCACTTTTAAAATCTGGTAAGGTCTTTCTTTTTTTGAAGGAGAATTTGAATTGTAACTAAGAAGTTGAACTTTTTTTAGTACGGAAATGCATTTTGGGCATGGATTCGCATGTCAAAATGATTAGGGTATTACATTTTTGGGTTGTAAAGTTGGCATTGTGTCCTTTGGGTAGAGTTGTTTTGGAGATTCTTTCCGTCAAGGTTATAATTCTTTAGGTTCTCTATAGACCCCCTGATGCTAATGTACAAAAATGCTCAATTTAGATTATGACTCATGATTTTTTACGAAGAAGGCGGTTTTACAGAGCTTTGTTTTAATGCTGTCTTTTTGCTAATTCTGACATTTGGTTACCGTGTATGAACAACTTCAAAACAAGTCTTTTGTGAAAACCCTTTATTATTGCAATCTGAAGTAGCATTAAAACACAAGTGGCCGAAATGACATCGTCAAAGTAAATCATCAATTTTTTACACCTGAAACTTCTTAATCGTCGGAACATCGTAAAAAGCATCGGTTGCAGCTACAAAGTAAACTGCAAAATGCTATAAATAAATTTAGCATACAAAAGTTCAATACAATCATGGTAGGACTGATAACGGTTTATCGCGTTTTGTGTATTCTATTTTTTTGTGTCACCACATCTGCTTATCCATCCGCTGGTGTTCAGCCAAATAATTTAACATCAACGTCAACAGTTCGTGAAAAAAGACAACTTCGTCACAACTTTGCTTTGATTTACCTATGGCACCGAGATCTACCTATCAAATATGCTTTCAACAATAGTGTAGAAAAGAGAGTGCCGTTTATTAAAGATTTAATCAACTACATGCAAGAAAGAACTTGCCTGAATTTTGAATACGCTCCACAAAACTTCATGTTAATGATCAATGGTAGCGATGCTGAATACTGCTCAAGTGGGATGGGAATGAATAATGCGGTCACTGATATGAATATTAATATTACGCAATGCTTGCCGGTAAGACTAAGATAAAACATTCCATGCTTAATTCAGGGGCGTATTTAGAAAAAATTTTTATGGGGGGGCATCCCGAAAAAAAGGTAAGGGGGGACCAAAGGGATTTTTTCGGGAAAATTTTTTGAGCGATTTTTGGAAAATCCAAAGGGGGTACCAAAGGAAAAATTTTTGCCAACCACAAAATTCCCTTGGTCCCCCCTTACCCCACTTTTGGCGGATCCGAGATATGGGGGGGCGCTGCCCCCCCTACCCCCCCCCCCCCCCCCTAAATACGCCCCTGGCTTAATTTACGACTAAACTTTAGGACGTTGGCATCGGCCTGCTGTTGCATGAGTTTGTACACTTGTTTGGTGCCTGGCACGTTTTCAACGAAGAGCGCAGCAAAGAGTTTATAAGTTTCACTGATAGAGACAAAGGTAAAAACGTGTGTTAAAAGCGCAATCGTTGGCAATAGTCATTTGTGTTTGCCGTGTAACATAATAGTAAACTTTTTTCCAGTTATTTATAAAACGGTGCCAAACCTCCGCCACCTGGGGCTCCCATTTAATTTGGGAAGCATAGTGAACTACGCTCCAAGTAAGTTATGCACGTATCTTGTTAAGTTGTAACTAATACAAGCTCTTTCAGCTAGCGACAGCATGCGCCCTATGGAAGAATTCTCCTCTTTTTGTGATGCAGTTCCAGTGTACAGTGATTTACGCATGATAAATACGATTTATAAGTGTCCAGGTTATAAAAATACAACGTTTTGTATTAATCTGAAAAGAACAATAATTTAGATTTATGCGACCCAGAAGACCTTTTCCGATGTTCAACAAACTTGGGATTACCGAACTCGCGGGACTGTTCTACTTGTTTGTGCCCAGACGGTTTTGAGGGTCCAACTTGTACCGATCGGCCTCGATCATCGTACAACAATCCGCCGTGTGGTGACACTCTTTACGCTTCAGAAACTCCCCAAACCTTGCACGTTGCTATAGAACCAAGCGCTTCGTTCGTAAAAAACCGGAAAAATGTCACGGAAATGTAAGCTTTAACATACTAGTGGATTTTAAAATGTCATTAATCATAATAATTCAGGATGTACCCAAACATCTGTGTTTGGCATATCAAATCTCCGTTAGGTAAAATGGTTTCTCTTAAAGTTACTGGAAATACTGGTTACGGCCCTCCGCATATTCACGAACGTCACCAGATTTGCTATCGAAATAAATTAGAAATAAAGTTACGAAATTTTGATCTGGCAGGTATCAGGTAATCACAGAAAAAAAGTGCTCCACATATAACGTTCATGCTTCTAGATACTGTATTAACGACGACATCGAACGAACTCCGACATTGTACAGCGACGGTAATTTGGCTGTCGTAATTGCTATGTCAGGCTGGTTGGATATGAAACCGTTGGATGTAACTTTTGCTGCTGTCGACTAACATTCAAACTTATCTTTTTTATTACGAAATCAAAAAGAGTTGTTTTGTTACAATAAATATAGACAGAACTGTGTTGAAAAACCGCTTTACCAAAGAACCTTTTCTTTCCCACCGGAACAGTCATTCGTCGAAAACCATTACAACAAAACGTCTGTTAACCAAAATGCATATTTGACCGAAATAGCAGTACACTGAAAGAGTATTTTACTAAAACTACATCTTCACCGAAACCGATCAAGTAATGACCTTCTTGTTGCCGATGCGCATTATTATTGATCAGGATGCCCATCGGCACCCATGAACAAGAATTTATAAACGGTAAGCGTGGCGGGCATGCAGGCATCACAAAACTGTGATTGTATCGTCACAGTCTTTTTTTATACTCGGGCTCACTGTGTGGTGTGTTCTAAGAACCTCGAAACGGCATGTACCAGTCTTTTACACTAAAAAAAAAGTTGTGACCGAATCGCGATAAATTTATGCAAATTTCACTTTTGTGACGAATTCGTCACAAAAAGTGAAAAGTCGTCGCTGCCTTGTCACAAATTTTTTTCAGTGTATGTAAAAACCACCTCAGGGGAAATCCCCGGGGATAGGATATGCGGGGGATATCCCCCGGCACCAATTTTGAGCTTTTTGGCACTGAAGGCTACCGTATTTTATTAATAGTTAAATTAACATGTTTTGGAGTGTTTTCCATTAAAGTTAATAAAATTGCCAAAATACCTATTTTCATGATGTTTTGTCGACATACAACAAAAATTTTTGGAACTTTTCAAGTGGTTTTTTTTTTTGCGAAATACCCCGGGGGAAATCAAAAAATGGGTGATATCCCCTTTGCAACCCCGGCATTAAAACACAAGTGGCTGAAACGACATCGTTAAAATGAATTAACAATTGGTTACACCTGAAACTTCTTAATCGTCAAAATACTCGTAAAAAGCATCGGTTGCAGCTACAAAGTAAACTTAAAAATGGTATAAAAGACGTTAGCAGACAAACGTGTAATACAACTATGGTGGGACTAACAACAGTTTATCGTATTTTGTGTATTCTATTTTTTTGTGTCACTACATCTGCTTATCCATTCGCCGGTGTTTCTCTGAATAACTTATCCTCAACGTCGACGGTACGGGAAAAAAGACAAATTCGTCACAACGTTAAAAAAAATCACCTATGGAACCGAGATCTAATTATCAAATATGGGTTTAACAACAGCTTGGAAACAAGGGTGCCATTTATTAAAGATGTTATAAACTATATGCAAGAACGAACTTGTCTGAATTTTGAATACTCTCTACAAGACTATACGTTAGTGTTTCATAATACAGTTGAAGGGTTATGCAGATGTATGCTTGGAATGAATGAACCGTTTACTGTAATGGAAATCAATTTTGAAGGATGTATCCCGGTAGGACGGAAAAAATTTAAAGCCTTTAATTTAGCGTTTTTGTTTTACGATTTATTTTAAGGGCTTTGGCACAAACATTTTGTTCCATGAATTTATGCACTTATTTGGTGCCTGGCACGTTTTCAACGAAATACGCAGCCAAGAATTTATAAGTTTCACCGATAAAAACAAAGGTAAAAACTAAAAAAAATGATAATTGGTGTAACATTTGCCAGGCTGTTGCTTATCGGTTTTCAAACTAACACACTTTTAGCTGATGAAACTTACGTCGCACTGCCAAACCTTCGGCACCTGGGGTTACCATTTAACTTAGGAAGTGTAGTTGACTATGCTCTGAGTGAGTGAGCTATAATTTAATATTAGGACTACTACTTGCGCTTCCAGGTATCGACACTTTGCGTGGGACGGAAGAATTCGGTAATTTTGCAGATGCGTTTCCAGTGTACAGTGATTTACGCATGATAAATACGATTTATAAGTGTCCAGGTTTGAAAAACACAACGTTTTGTATTAATCTGTTAAGGTCAACAATTTAGATTTATGCGACCCAGAAGACCTTTTCCGATGTTCAACAAACTTGGGATTACCGAATTCGCGGGACTGTTCTACTTGTTTGTGCCCAGACGGTTTTGAGGGTCCAACTTGTACCGATCGGCCTCGTTCATCGTACAACAATCCGCCGTGTGGTGACACACTTTACGCTTCAGAAATTCCCCAAACCTTGCACGTTGCTATAGAACCAAGCGCTTCGTTCGTAAAAAACCGGAAAAATGTCACGGAAATGTAAGCTTAATTTCATCACTGGGTTTAAAAAATGGTTTAAGTCATCTTATTTTAGGACGTTGCCTAACATCTGCTATTGGCATATCAAAGCTCCGTTAGGAAAAATGGTTTCTTTTAAAGTCAACGGAAAATTTAACTATACTGATTCGAATGATGCGTATAATATTGCAAACCGGCATTTCTTTTGCCAGCAAAATAAATTGGAAATAAAGTTACGCAACTTTGATCTGGCAGGTATCAGGTAATTACAAAAGATGCGTTTTTTCATTCGCAAATTTTCCTTCATGATTTTAGATTTTGCATTAATGAGGATTTTGAAACCATTCCGACGTTATACAGTGATGGTAATTTGGCTGTTATAATTGCTTTATCAGCGTGGCGAGATTTGCCTCCGTTAGACGTAACTTTTGCAGCCGTCGAATAACGTACATACTTGTATTCAGGGATGCAAAAACGCTGACCCGACGCTATCGCGGCTACAGCGTGGGACCCGCCACGAAAGAAACGTTCGCAGCGGGGCTCGTTTTGAGAATTTACAAAAAAAGCTTTGGACCCTTTCTTGCTCGAAATTCTGCTTTTTTCGGATTTCTCTCTAATCAGTAGCCCCCAAGGAATGATTTGAAGTAAAAAACCAAATTTTAAATGCAATTTTAAAAAGTGCTTTTTTAGAATTGAATTTAGGCGCTTCCACCTTTTCGTTGTAGGAGCGCCTAGCCCGCCTTGGTCCAAACAGTACGCGCTGTCAGAAAAACCGCGACGATAGCGTTTTTGCATCCCTGCTTGTATTATCCTTTCTCTTTCTGAATTTTAATTAAATTGTTTTGTCATTGTAAGACGTAACGGAATAAAGCTTTACGTTTCGGTACTAAATCGTAGATAGTCAAACATTATTGTTTATGAGTTACGTATTATATATTTTTTTAAATAACGAAAAAAAAACAGACTCCTGACGCTACTGTACGAAAATGCCAATATTAAATCGTGGTTGAAATGACATTGTTAAAACGAATTTACGGACTGGACGAAGAAGCAATTTATCTCGGGTGTCTTGAACTTGAGCCCACCTCACCCTGAACTATGACTACCCTCCTGCAGGCCGGAATACAGCTACCCTCCAACAAGTGTGGGTAGTTGTTGTTCATGAGATGTAAAAAACTTTCAACGGGTAATGCAGCTTCGCCGAAGATAAAGCACCCTCCGCCATACTTATGATTCTGCGTGAGAGGGTGTTTCATCTTCAATGAAGGTCGACCCACCCCCACACTTAGGATTCACCAGCACGATCTCTTTGAACTTACCGGGGGGTGCGGGGGGCGGAGCCCCCCGCTTAGACCTAGACTTAGACTTCTCAGACTTAGACTTCTAAGACTTACACTTAGACTTCTCAGACTTAGATTTCTAAGACTTAGACTTCTTAGATAGACATAGGGAATCAGATGGGGGTCCATCTTTATTGAAGATGGGCTACCCTCTGTCTTTGAAAAATGTCCAAGTGTGGGAATGGGTGCCTGATCTTCAATGAAGATGCTCTACGAGGAGCAAGGTGAAAGGCATCTTCACCGACCACAACCGAATGAAGTACCATCTGAAGGAAACCCACGGAAAGGATGTGGAACTTGTGTTCAGATGTCGATGCGGTCAACACTTCCATAGCCTCAAAACCGGCAACATCCACCTGCGAAGCTGTCAGGGTGCGGCACCGGAAGAACGTCAAGGAACGCCTCAGCCACCAGCGCGTCATACTGCGGATCGTACTGCCCGGTCTACCAGCAGACCCCGCTCACGCTCTGAGCCTACCCGCCACTGCCATCGGCAACTTGGGCCACCGCCACGAGCAACGGAAACAGCCTCAACACAGACGGACACAGCACCACCAGTGAATGAACCCGATCGCCAGACCCGTCAGCAAGAAACCCCAGATCAAGCACAACAAAGCCACTTCTGCGACGTCTTCAACACGGTCGAATCGGCTGCCGCGCTGGACAATGCCATCCTGGCCTATT
Source organism: Panagrellus sp. LJ2284 (assembly GCA_024447225.1). Taxonomy (NCBI): domain Eukaryota; kingdom Metazoa; phylum Nematoda; class Chromadorea; order Rhabditida; family Panagrolaimidae; genus Panagrellus; species Panagrellus sp. LJ2284. Next base: position 5,302,079 of record JAMRYC010000001.1, on the reverse strand, counting down.
CGGCATCCCTCTGCCGTCAAAGAACCCCGCAAAGGACAAATCGCGACAACCGCCCGACACGAAATCCTCAACACGAAGCAGCCAGACAGATTCAGCAGCTCTACCGACAGGATCCGAAAAAGGCTATGAGTCAGATTCGAGGCAAAGCCGCACCCACCTGCTCCATCCCTGTGGCTGTTCTTCACGAACACTTCAGCAATGTGCACTCCATGCAGCGTCAACCCGTCGGTGCCATGCCTGCAGAAGTTCAAACATTGCCGCCTCCGGATACAGATGACCCCCTCTCGGCGCTCCTCGACTCGAAGTTCGTCGCAAAGTGTCTGGCAGATACGTCGAATACGGCTCCCAGTCCCGATCGTATACGCTACACCCAGTGGCGGAAAGCTGATCCAAACTGCATCGTCATTGCGGCCATCTTCAACGCCACACACCGCCTGAAGCACTACCCGACGTCATGGAAAGAATCGGTAACTATGTTGAGTATGAACCGGAAGGGTAGCAGCCGTCATCGCATCAAGGAATCGAGTGTCAGCTAGAAGTGTGCAACCGAGCGCGGGCGCACTTTCCCATCCACGGCCTGATCAAACCGGAACGCGCCTTGGACAGACGGGCAAACACCCGGCTCGAGCGACCGAGCCGAGCGCTGTCCAATGCACAGAGCAATGTGCGCGCATGCAGTCACTCAGTCACTGGCTGGTTCATTTTTTTTTCACCTTGAATCGGTGGCATACAAAGGCGTCGAACTTTGTCCAAAGGCGTCGAAATTTCACGTAATTGGGTTCAAACGATTCGAAATTAAATAGGCAATCAAACAAACAGAAGGATAAAAGCATCAAACAGCCACGTTTTTAGAAAATTGATCGAGAAGAATAAGGTTTGCTTTACGAGCTCAAAAAAATCGCACACAGCACTCTGTCTTCTTTGCGCGCGCAAAGGGGCGGGATTTTCACTTGTTCCGAAAACCCTCGTTGTGGTCAGGCCGTGCATCCTCTCTGATACTCCCGTCACGAATACAGTCTGCACGCACGCTGGTTCGTTCTCTCTCCCTCTGGTTTTTATTCTGTTCTATTTTCCCATTGTTTTGGGCTTGTTCTCGTCCGTATCTTGTCGGATCTGGTTGTTTATTGTTCCTGTAGACTCTAGTATAAAGTCTGATCGTATTTCGGTTGTGTTTGTGATCGTAGATAGCTCAAGGATTAGTGAATCATGAGTATTGCGGGTCAAAACGCGACAAAAGTGGAGTCAACTATTCCGGAGGTCGCTGATAGCGAGGCGGAAATGGAGTTGTTCCGCCAATAACTATTCTCATCCACAAGAAGGGGCACATCGACGACGTCAGCAACTGGAGGCCGATCGCCCTGTCCAACACCCTCGGGAAGCTGTACTCTTCGTGCATGGCCGCTCGGATGACAGACTGGTGCGTCCGCAACAACCGTCTCTCAAGAGCGCAGAAAGGATTTCTCAAATTTGAAGGCTGTCTGGAGCACAATTTCGAGCTGCAGTCGATCATTCAAGATGCCCGTCGCCGACGCCTGACAGCTGTTATCGCATGGCTGGACCTGAAGAACGCATTTGGCTCGGTCTCCCACGACGTGATTATGGAATGCTTACGCTGGGCCGGCCTTGGACACGCCTCGATTGACATCATCCAGCGCCTCTACGATGGCTGTACCACGCGGATCCGCAGCAGCGACGGCACAACACCACCAATCCCCATCAAATCTGGCGTCAAGCAAGGCTGCCCCCTGTCTCCTATCGTCTTCAATTTGGCAATTGAGCCGATGCTGCGTGCCATTGCCGAGTCGGATGACGGCTACACCCTAAACGGCACCACCATCGCCATTCAAGGATACGCCGACGACACTACAGTCATCTCATGCACGCCATCTCGCCTTCAACGTCAGCTAGACATCGCCTCCACGGTGGCCAACTGGGCTGGACTGCAGTTCAACGCCAGCAAGTGCTCTACACTACACATCGACGGCAGACACTTCGACGCCAAGCCCACAATCTTCCACATTCAAGGCCTCCCAATGGTGCCGATGAGCAGAGATGACCACTACCGTCACCTGGGAATCCCAACTGGCTTCAGCTACCAACACACAGGCACCGAAATCGTCAACAGCATGGATGCAGATGTCCAGAAGGTCCACGACAGCCTCCTCGCCCCATGCACTGAGAAAAATAGCATTACATTTGTCGCATTACATCGTGCGCGCATTACATTTTTGTAATGTTCTGTTGCATTACACGCATTACAGGCCAAAAAACATTACATCATTGTAATGATGCTTGCATTACACGCATTACATTGAAAACATTACATTTCTTGCGCGGAAATGTAATGAAGCCGCATTACATTTCCGCACACTTATGATTTTTTGGCCGTGGTGCAAGCTCGCGGCCAAGGGTTTCGAACTTTATATATAATTGAAGCATGCTTTTTACGTTGTGCTTATTGAAATGCGTTATGTTATCTGCTTTTATTTTCTGTTTGTTGCAGTAGCTGATCTTGAACTGATCGATTATAAAAAGTGAGTTTCCCAAATTTCAATGTGTTTGTACCACGCTAAGATTATATATATTTCAGGTCGCTTCTTTTACGCTTTTCACCCGTTTTCCGCCCCGCAGACTCGCCAAATTCTAGCAAACATGCCGTCATGACCAACAGAAAAGAAGATGTTCGCTGTGCTAGCGCTTTTTGATACTCCAGCAAAAACATCGTTTTTTTTCTCTATGTATTTTAATTTTGCTTGAATTTTGTTTTGAAATAAAATAATTTTTTCAACTAATAAGTGTATTTCCACATTATGAAAGAAAAATCAAAAATCACGATAAAGAGCCTGAAGCGATGATAATAGCAGCGGATGCGTAGGCAGGTGCCGGGTGAGGTTGCAAGGAAAATGTAATGCTCAATGCATTATTAATACTGAATGCGCGCAATTACAGTGAGCCAAATGTAATGCGCGACATTACACTCGGTAATGCGCAGCATTACGCAATGTAATGTTTTTTTCTCAGTGTGGCAGAAGATCAACGCCGTCAACACTTTCATCGTCCCACGCTTGTCGTTTCACCTCAAGGGAGCTCTGGTCCTGAAAGAAGTCCTCGGAAAACTCGACAACACCATCAGGAGGTGCAGCAAGGAGTGGCTCAACTTACCACATAAAGCAAGTGTCGAACCTCTCTACCTACCCAACAAGCAAGGCGGATTGAACATGCTGCCGCTCAGAACTCTGGCAGACATCAGCGACGTCACCCAAGCCGTACACCTGCTTTCATCCAGCGACCCTCAAACGTCCAAAATCGCCCACAGTACGCTGCACAACGTCGTCAAGAAACGGGTCGGCCGCCACGTCACGCACACTCTGACATCCGACTTCTTGAATGGATCGATGGATGGATCCTGCGGCCGAAAATCTTCCGACATTCGATCGAATTGGACCCGGCTAAGGATGGCGACGACAGAACTTCGGAAGAAGATCAAGTTGGTATGGATGAAACCGGCGTTGCAGCGTACCTGGATGGCAAGCGAATCCACCGCAAAACGGCCGAATCCCAACTCCGTGAAGCCGTCCGCGCCTACTTCCTCAAGCGACTCCAGGCCAAGCCAGAACAGGGTAAAACCTCGCATATCACGTCCCTCTCACCGGTGTCCAACCATTATCTCCTCGACGGCAACTTCATCACCCTTGGCAGCTACAAGTTCATCCACCGCGCCCGCCTTGGTGTTGTTCCGCTATTCGGACTCCAACCTGCGCCCCGACATCGTCCTTATCAACGACACATCCAAAATCCTCACCATCGTCGACGTCACGATCCCCTTCGAGAATCGTCCAGATGCGTTCAAGAAGGCCAGGGAGGCAAAGAAGGAGAAATACAAGGACATCGAGATGCACTTCAAGAAGGCCGGCTACTACCCTGCCCAGAATCGGAGCAAATTACTTTTTCAATTTGACATGTCTTTGTTGAAAATGAGCTACCCGCAAAGGGGCGTCGGGTAGTTGTACTTCGTGGTGCATGGGGGTAGTTCAAGTACGGAGTGAGGTGGGCTCAAGTTCAAGAAGGCCCGACCGGGGAAGTTGAACTACCCTCTCGGCTTGTCATCGGGGAAGTTGAGCCCACGTCATGAGGGTAGTTGTACTTCAGCGGAAGAAAAGCTACCCTCACGAGGTGAGTTGTACTTCATTGGAAAAAGGTGGGAGGGTAGTTCTGCGGTGGGTTCATGCGCCCTAGGGGGAATCCAAGATGTGTGGTGGGCTGTTCTTCAAGAGAGCCAGTACGGCACCTCAGGCGAGGAAATCCTGGAAAACATGAAGAAGGACGTCGAGAACATCCACAGCAGTCACCTCGCACCATGGCAGAAGCTAGCCGCTGTCCGTATGTTCGTCATTCCCCAAATCACATTCCATCTCAAAGGTGGATGGGTACTGCGGGCCAGTCTCGACCAACTCGACAACTTCATCAGGAACTACGAAAAAGAATGGCTGAAACTACCCCAGCAAGCGAGCACTGAAACTCTCTTCCTGCCCCACAAAGTCGGAGACATCGAACGAACTCCGACGTTGTACAGCGACGGTAATTTGGCTGTCGTAATTGCTATGTCAGGCTGGTTGGATATGAAACCATTGGACGTAACTTTTGCTGCTGTCGACTAACATTCAAACTTATCTTTTTTATTACGAAATCAAAAAGAGTTGTTTTGTTACAATAAATATAGACAGAACTGTGTTGAAAAACCGCTTTACCAAAAAACCTTTTCTTTTTCACCGGAACAGTCATTCGTCAAAAACCATTACAACAAAACGCCTTTTAACCAAAATGCATATTTGACCAAAATACAACAAGACAACAAGAATTTATAGACGGTATGCGTGGCGGGCATGCAGGCGTCACGAAACTGTGATTGTATCGTCACAGTCTTTTTTTTATACCTGGGCTTACTGTGTGGTGTGTTCTAAGAAACTCGAAACTGTATGTATCAGTCTTTTACGCTAAAAAAAATACTTATTTTCATGATGTTTTTGCCGGCATAGAACAAAAATTTTTGGAACTTTTCAAGTGGTTTTTTTTGCGAAATCCCCCGGGGGAAATCAAAAAAGGGGTGATATCCCCTTCGCAACCCTGGCATTTAAACACAAGTGGCTGAAACGACATCGTTAAAATGAATTAACAATTGGTTACACCTGAAACTTCTTAATCGTCAAAATACTCGTAAAAAGCATCGGTTGCAGCTACAAAGTAAACTTAAAAATGGTATAAAAGACGTTAGCAGACAAACGTGTAATACAACTATGGTGGGACTAACAACAGTTTATCGTATTTTGTGTATTCTATTTTTTTGTGTCACTACATCTGCTTATCCATCCGCCGGTGTTTCTCTGAATAACTTATCCTCAACGTCGACGGTACGGGAAAAAAGACAAATTCGTCACAACGTTAAAAAAAATCACCTATGGAACCGAGATCTAATTATTAAATATAGATTTAACAACAGCTTGGAAACAAAGGTGCCATTTATTAAAGATGTTATAAACTATATGCAAGAACGAACTTGTCTGAATTTTGAATACTCTCTACAAGACTATACGTTAGTGTTTCATAATACAGTTGAAGGGTTATGCAGATGTATGCTTGGAATGAATGAACCATTTAGTGTAATGTATATCAATTTCGAAGGATGTATCCCGGTATGACGAAAAAAATTTAAAGCCTTTAATTTAGCGTTTTTGTTTTACGATTTACTTTAAGGGCTATGGCACAACCAGTTTGTTCCATGAATTTATGCACTTATTTGGTGCCTGGCACGTTTTCAACGAAGTACGCAGCCAAGAATTTATAAGTTTTACCGATAAAAACAAAGGTAAAAACTAAAAACACATTTGCCAGGCTGTTGCTTATCGGTTTTCAAACTAACACACTTTTAGCTGATGAAACTTACGTCGCACTACCAAACCTTCGGCACCTGGGGTTACCATTTAACTTAGGAAGCGTAGTTAACTATGCTCTGAGTGAGTGAGCTATAATTTAATATTAGGACTACTACTTGCGCTTCCAGGTATCGACATTTTGCGTGGGACGGAAGAATTCGGTAATTTTGCAGATGCGTTTCCAGTGTACAGTGATTTACGCATGATAAATACGATTTATAAGTGTCCAGGTTATAAAAATACAACGTTTTGTATTAATCTGAAACGGTCAATAATTTAGATTTATGCGACCCAGAAGACCTTTTCCGATGTTCAACAAACTTGGGATTACCGAATTCGCGGGACTGTTCTACTTGTTTGTGCCCAGACGGTTTTGAGGGTCCAACTTGTACCGATCGGCCTCGTTCATCGTACAACAATCCGCCGTGTGGTGACACACTTTACGCTTCAGAAATTCCCCAAACCTTGCACGTTGCTATAGAACCAAGCGCTTCGTTCGTAAAAAACCGAAAAAATGTCACGGAAATGTAAGCTTAATTTCATCACTGGGTTTAAAAAATGGTTTAAGTCATCTTATTTTAGGACGTTGCCTAACATCTGCTATTGGCATATCAAAGCTCCGTTAGGAAAAATGGTTTCTTTTAAAGTCAACGGAAAATTTAACTATACTGATTCGAATGATGCGTATAATATAGCTAACCGGCATTTCTTTTGCCATCAAAATAAATTGGAAATAAAGTTACGCAACTTTGATCTGGCAGGTATCAGGTAATTACAAAAGATGCGTCTTTTCATTCGCAAATTTTCCTTCATGATTTTAGATTTTGCATTAATGAGGATTTCGAAAACATTCCGACGTTATACAGCGATGGTAATTTGGCTGTTATAATTGCTTTATCAGGGTGGCGAGATTTGCCTCCGTTGGACGTAACTTTTGCAGCCGTCGAATAACGTACATATTTGTATTATCCTTTCTCTTTCTGAATTATAATTAAGTTGTTTTGTCATTGTAAAACGTAACGGAATAAAGCTTTATGTTTCGGTATATATCGTAGATAGCCAAATATTATTGTTTATGAGTTACGTATTATTTATTTTTTTTGAATAACGGAAAAAACAGACTCCTGACGCTACTGTACGAAAATGCCAATACTAAGTCACTAACCACAGTCAATCACTACATACGCTCGAAAAAAATTAAAGCGACTTTCTTTTTGTGTGCAGAATGCATGTACCACGGCAGGATTTTGGTCAACCAGGAGTGCGACGCTAGGACGTACATGGCGTGAACCGACGCACCAAATCACTGACCAGCGGGATATGCACCGATCGGCAGTTGCCCTCATTCGTTTGCAAATAACTCCAAAAGTAAGCAATTAAAACCGACCAAATTAGGCTTAAACTGTTCGAAAGATTCATAGCTATCATTTTTCATAATAAAATTTGCACTTTTCATCTTATTTTACCCGCGGCGCCAAAAACAGTAAAGAGTTTTTCGCCTAAACGACGCACTGGTTATCTTTCGACGCGCGAAACAAGCGAGAGACACGATCCGCCACTGTCTTTTCTGCCTTGCTTCCCCCTTGCACAAAAAGGGGAGACCATCCTGCCGTGGTACACATGACTTTTCTAAAGAAACCGACTCTACAGAGCTTTGCCTGTTTTAATGTTGTTTTTTTTGCTATTTCTAACAATTGGTTGTCATGTTTGAACAACATCAAATTAATGCTAGTTTTTTTTTTGTGAAACCCCCTTATTATTGCAATCTGGTGCACAGGTGGTTGAAATGACATCGTTAAAAACGAATTTACAATTTGTTACACCTGAAACTTTTATATCGTCTGAATGCTCATGAACCACATCGGTTGCGGTTACAAAGAAAACAGAAAAAGGCTACATAACATAGCAGTCAACTTTTTTTTACTTCTGAATCATAAAAAAACACGTGACTATTTTATTGTAATCAATACTCATGATGCGCATCAAATAAATCTTTCAAAATACGACAAAAACGTTATACGTATGCTACAGTTCAAAAACACATTGAATAATGGATAAACTATCAAGAAATGCTTATTTCATGTAAAAGTTTAGACTTCAACAGTGGAAGGCTGAACACCTTCATTGGAATCTTCTGACATGTTAGACTTCAATGCAATACGAAAGCGCGACGACACTTTATTGATGCGATTAACTGCAACCGCAGTGTAAAGCCCTTCATCGGATTTGTCAGCATCGCCGATTCGGAGAAACCAAGTGTCATCGAAATGCTCTAAACTTTTTAATAAAATTGTTTTCAATTGGTAAAAAAGATCCCTACCAATAGCGTATTTACCGTCCATATTTTCAATTAAATGGTTGTTTCGAAAGAAATTGACATACGGCTGCGGATATCCCATGATTCGACACCGTAAATGAATGGTTGAACCGGGTCTCACGCGGCTGCCCTTCTGGTGCAACAATGAAAGGGGTTCCACGAAGAAGGGCTCCTCACCGGCTATGTCTTCCTCATGAACGACAAGCACTGCTGCGTCAGCGACGACGTCACAGTCACTCACAGCCACACAAACGATTTCCCCAGCGTCATCGGCGGCATTGCAGTCGAATATTTCGAGCCATGCATCTTCGCGTTCTCGACGCAACCGAATTCGGCCACCATTGTTAAGTTGGCGGTGCCGGTTGTACCAGAGGATATCGACAGTATCCACACTTTCACTTATAATTTTGCATCTTATTTGCACGGTTTGACCACAACGCGCTTCAATCCGTTGGCGTTGCATGTGAACAGCTAGTGGCGTGTAATCGATAGACCCTTCGTGGCCCCATTTCCAAGATTCGTACCCGGATTCATCAATGTCCATTATACGGTCAGTGTAAGGGAATGAGACATCAGAAATGCCGTCATCATCTTCATAGATGATGTTATTGTTCGTTTCTGTGAGTTTGTCTTCAGTCGACGTGCCGTATTTGAAGAAATCGGGGGTGACAATGGAGTTCACAAGATGCGAAGTCATCTGGGACCGCATGCTGCCCCGAGGAGATGAAAACTTTGGCTTCATTAGCCAATTTTGGTTTAATGCATATTGCGAAGCCGAATTGGGCATTCCAAACTGTTCAAATGCGTCGTCTTCCGTCATCGGTGGGAAAAGGGGCCGAGTCCGCGAAAGGGGGGTAACTTTGCACGTTTTCCGGACAGGACAGTTGGCATTGATTAACACAGCGATCACAGCGTGGCTCAAAAGGTTGAAATAACTCTGCGATTCAAGCCGGACTGTCACATCTTGGATACAATTGGAACGTCTTTGAAGAATCTTTTTTGCTTCGAGGATGGAATCGTCGATAAACGCAAAATGTGATGTGTTGGTGTAATTGATCAGGGCCATCATCAATTGCTGGCGAATGAGCTCGAGGCCACCATCTGAAGACCACTTTTATCAAAACGGACATTTAAAATTGACAAACCCGTGATTTGAAAACACACGTAAGCGCCATCAATATCCTCCGCCAGTTGATGCATCAAATGAAGTTCCAGTTTTGCTTTTAGCGTCCAATCAACAAAACTCGAATAGTCCAAGTCATTCGCAACCATTTTCGCATAGCCAAATGTATTCATTTTGCAGGGATATAGGATAGCCCATTCCCGTTTACGGTATTCAAGGGCCCGAATCTCTCGGCAGTAACTACAGTAATCGTCGTGGATGCAGTTTTTGCACACTTTCCGCGAACAACGCAGACACATCACAGCACGTTGGAAAACGTGGAAGTTTTTGTCGCAGAAAGCGCACCCGTCATCACGGCCTTTGTGTTTCTGGCCGTATTCTGTCACGGCAAGCTCCTTTTGACTTCAATAAAGGCTGTCAGGATAGATATTTACGATTTATAAACTCACCGAATTTGAGCTCGATGCTCATATTTTAAACGGTAATCTTCCGCAACGACGTTGATAAAACAATGAAGCTGAGCGTCGTCAAGAATCTCCAAATTCTGAGTCATTGACGCTCTCGGTTTCTCCTGAACAATATCAGCAAATTCCATGGACTCGGATGGCGATAACATGGTTCTAGAAATGATGAAGTGAAGTTTTAGCTGACGATTTGCTACGTTTTTAAGAGAAACACCAACAATTTTAACGGAAACGCACAACTAGCTCAAAAAAGACAAAACGGAATGAAGCTTCGGTGCTGCAGGTGCCTCAGGCCGTTAAATAGCCTCATAAAGACAGGCTGTCTCGAATATTCTCATGTGTGTGGGGTGGAAACGCTTTTGTACCAATGATGCTTTTTTCTTCCGCTGACGATCGTGGATGCGTGGGAAGATGAGTTGGAACCGTCGAGAAAGCTACGCTGTCAATTAAAGGTGTTTTATCGACAAACGCGATGCAATCAATTCTTGGACACATGAAACGTAGTAATTATTCCATATTTAATTTAAAACGTGGAAGCTGCATTATTTCTTGCTGAAGTTAGTCCGAAACAAATAACCTCCCTAAGTAAATGTTTGTCAAACCGTAACATTATAAGTGCAGATTGAAACCATTGCATTCGCTTTACTAATGCAATGTTTCGACCACTGCTTCGCAAAACATAAGAAAAATCAGAACATTACAAATTGGATAATGCATTTTGTTTTTCAATAAGCATCGCTACAAGGCAACGCGTTCCAAAATTTGCTGGTTTTCCACCACACGTCGAATCATGAGCGGAATTCAATGCTAACCTCAAACTTGGGTAATTAAACCGACGTTGCAGACGTGGAATGACTACTTTTGCATTCGGGGTCACACTCAATGTGCGAGTCCAGGGCTTTCAGCGGAGAAATTGCAGTCAGTGCGCCGACGACGGAGACCACAGTCGAGGCAGAGCACAACCACTTCCACCAGTCAGTCGCCGCCGGCCTCCAGCCAGCAAGCCCGCGGCGGAGGCTGACTTGCGCTGTTTGCATGACTGGCGTCTCTTCGCGGGCTGTACTGACTATAATTTCTGCGCTGAAAGCCCTGGACTCGCACAATGACTGTAACCCCGAATGCAAATGTAGCCATTCCGCGTGTGCATCGTCGGTTTAATTACCCAAGTTTGAGGTTAGCATTGAATTCCGCTCATGTTTCGACGTGCGGTGGTAACCAACAAATTTTGGAATGCGTTGCCCTGTGGCGATGCTTATTTACATTAGAAATGCGATAAAAGCGCAGCGACGGTCTTTTTTCAGTTTTGTTTTGATGTTTTGTCCCACAATGCATTTCATGATCAGGGCTAGCAAAAACACATGCCCCAACTTTACATTCTCGCTCCGTCGTTACGGTGAAATGCATTGATGTCATGTAAAAACTAGCATCAAACTTGATAACAAATTTAATCAAAATAGTAATTTATTTGCACATATAACAACAGTATTGTCATTCATACTTTTTGACCGGTAAAGGCCCAGTCATCACATCTTGGTTGGCACCTATTGATCTTACAGTAGCACTCGGATGATAACAGGCTATGAAACATACACATCCACGGCTAATTGAGCATAACAGTTGGGTTAAAATAGATTTCAGCCGGCGAGATTGTAGGCAAATGGCATTTTTGGGGTTTAGATGTTTTTACATTAGGCATAATGGTAATGGATTTTATATTACGGTAATTTACACAAATAGGCTAAGGCACGCGGCATTGGGAAAGACGAAAAAATACAATGACGGGTATTTGTGAATAAATTATGAAAGGTCTACAATCACTGGCAAAAGGGCGGAGTATACGGAGGATGAAAAGCTAAAGGAACACGGATCAGAACAATCGACGCTTGCTGCCACCAAAGATGGATTGCTTGAGGCGTTGACCAAAGCCAAAGCCACTGTTGTTGGAGGAGGCATTGGATGCGAGTCGAGGCCGAGTGGCACCATTGACGTGAGGTCGGTAGTCGCCTTCGATGATTTCGCGCCAAGGCTCATTGGAAAGGCTGTTACTTTTGGTCAATGGGTGGCCGGATGACGTCGGAATCGCCTCTAATCCCATGCGGTTCAGAGAAACCGTCGATGATGCCGTCATGGGTGGACGACCATGGCCGCCGATGCGACGAATGAGTTGGCCGAGACGGCCAGGACCGCTGCTCCCGGACTTTTGGGTCGGCGGCAATTGATGGCTTTGAATCGATGCGTTATCCGCTTCCGACATGCGACGATCGACGTCAACTCCGATGTTGTCATAGAAGCCGTCATCTTCCTCGTCATCGTCAAAGGATGCAGCCCGTGATGAAATGGAATGTTTACCCGCGAAGGAGCCCCGACGTACTGGAGGGTTCGAGCCCGAATTGGCACGACCCAGGGATGAAGCCGAGCTGGAATAGTAGCCGTGTTGCGAGGAGTTGGCCGAAGAAGAGGGTGCCGGTGGTGGGGGCACGGTTGGAGGGTGCTGGTAGTGCTGTTTGGGGGCCTTATTGGCGGAAACGGCCTCCATTCGCGAGTATTCGTTGATCTCGTAGTAGTTCTCCTCCTCTTTGCTCACCGATGGCTTGGGCTTCGTGCGCCAGGAATCTGAAAAACCACCACATTAGTCTTCATTTTGACAGCTTTCCAAAACGACATGCTCCAACAAAGTGTCAAAAGCCACAACAATGAATCGGGTAAGGATCGTCAGAATCAGGGGGTCAGACAGAAGCGGCAAGGTAGTAGTGTTTCGGAAAACCATTGTCAATAAATTCAAAAAAACAACTGAGGGAAAAGCGTTCAGTTTTTAGAGCGAAACACAATGCCACTGCTACTATCCATCGCCCCTTCCGACGAACCTTTGACTTTGACGTCTTTTTGGTCTCGAAACGAAATCTCGCTGGTTTTTACAGGTTATCCGTACCATTGTTATTGGTATTTTTGGTTTCAAACATTTGTTGCATAGCGTTAACGCGACTCGCGCCAATGCGCTCCGCGTTGATGGTCTCGAAGGGTGTCGTCTTAGGACCATGAAGCACGCTGGATGTTGGTGCCATTCGACGCGGAGATGGCAGAGGTTTCAAGTCGCCAGCAACATGGGTAAGCATGTTAGCCATTTCGTCGAGGGATGCCTTCGGGGCTGTTTTGACGGGCTGATGATGGTTGTGGTTGGCACGCATCTGACGGTAGTTCCGGTCCATCGAGCTGAAATGCAACGAAAACAGTGAGTTAATGTTGTTGCGGAACTGAGTAACACTCAACGGAATTCAAGAAAACGCCAAACTGATAAAATCGGGGGGAAAGTTCGGATGTGCTTACCCTGTGGAAGTTTTAGCCGGGGCTGCCATGCCGATGGAGGCATGTCGGGGACCATTGGTTGACGCGATGCGATGGACGCCTCCAGGGCCTCGAGGGTACTGTGGCTGCAGAATCTGTCTTGACATAGGAATCGGAGCATCGGCTGTCGGAAAAGAGCGTCGCTTGTCTGTGCCATTCGGATCAGTGTTCAACTCAAGCTCCGCCACGAGGGCATCAATAGCAAGGATTGGGTCCTGTTGGACGGGGTTCACATGGCTCGGATTCGGATTCCGACCGAAACTGGTCGCATCCGGAAGACTGTGAATCGACCCCCGCGTCGAATACTGTTGGAAAGCACCGCCTCGCTGAAGGCTGTTACTGTACAGTGATAAGCTGGATGGCGGTTTGTAGCCTTCCTGGGAGTGCACACTTCCGAGGCTTTGATAATCCTGCAATTTGTTTTTCAAAGGTTAACATCAATCTTCATGTTGTCGGGCCCATTCATCTTGGTCGAACACGTCAAAAAGTGCCGGACTTTGGCTAGGCCTTGCAACCCTTCGATTACGGAAGCAAGCTAATAGCCGCCCGCTGACACGTAACAACTGTTAGCGCTCGTCAGGTGGCAGCACCACGGCCCAGTACGACTGCCCAGGATACCGGGAATGGCCTCACCTGTGATCCAGCCCGATCATAGTTGCCTTGCTGCGGCTGTGGTCGAACATACTCGTGTGACGGCGTCTTTTGCAACGAGCCGCTAGGGCTGCTGTCCATGGCGACGTTCAGGCTGAAACGGATTAGTGGGGTCATTAGATGTTTGGAAGGACGTGCAAAATGCAAACTTACAGTTGACCATTGGTCGGAAACGGCGCATACTGTGGAGCTGGTCGCATCGGTTGGGGCTTGATGGGCGTCACGATCGTGGGCTTCGGCTTCATGACTTGAGGCTGGGGCATCTGTTGATGCTGGTGCTGATGTTGGTGTTGATGCTGATGGGTCTTGCTGGACTTGATAATATCCGGTGTCTCGCGAACTTGGCGCTTTCGACGTCGATCAGCGGCATTGATAGCAGCCACCTCGGCGGAACACGATCCGATCGAGCGATCGTCCGAGTCGTTGGGGGATGTCAAGTCGCTCGAAGCCACGATCAAATCCGGCTTTTCGGCCCAGCTTTTGATGTCTCCGCTGAGCCATTGCCGAGTGAAGTCCATCTTTTCGGGATTCGACTTTGACGGAAGCACGATAGTTTCCGTGATTTCGACGTCGCCCGAGGTCTGCTGGGGTGGAGATGACTTGGCAAGCTAAAATGAAATGATTTCAATTTGAGCAATTAGTAACTTTAACACGGCCCAAAGCCATCGTAAAAGCGTTTTACGACGCCGAAAGCAGGACTGACCTTCGGGAACGGCTTGGGGCCCACAGTTCGCAGCGGCGCTACCGGCTTGGCCGTCGTGGTGTTCGACTGCGGCGGCGGTGGCACAACCGTCGACATCGAAGTCGACGTGGACTGCGGCTGTTGACGTGTCGATGATGCGGCGAGATCGGATGGCTTTCTGCAAGGGGATGTGATATTTTGACTTTTTTTGTTCGTTGCGGTCGATAAAAAAACAGTGTCTCCATTACACAGGGCCATCAAAGTGCAAGCCGTGCACTGCTCACCTTAGTCTCACTACCGGAACATTCGTCGTTGCCGTGGTCGTCGGTGGGGTCACCTTCGAGCCACTACTGTTGAGGGCAATTGGCCTCTGGATGCCATTACTAGGCTGGAAGACGGCCTTGGCAGCCTGGATGCCACGCGTGGCACCGACTGGGGCTTCCGGCTTCTTCTCCGCAGATGTTGATGTGGGCGGACTCATGTCTTTGTTGAGGTCCTCGAAGATTTGGTCCAGATAGTCGATGGCTTCCTTGAATTTGCTACGATGTTGATGGTGGCGGAAGCGGGCTTGGTCGATGACCTGGTCCAACTGCCGGGTAGCCGTATCCAGGACGCCACTAAAACCCTCATTATTAAAAAATGTTAAAAAAATTAGCTTTATTAATGCCCCCATTAGTGTTTTCAAAAGCATTACTCATCATTCGGCGTCCAAATAACCATGTTATTCGTGTTGCGTGGTAGTGATCGACATAGTCGAGGCTCATAGTACGGCATCACCATGTTGGCAGGGCCGTCGGAGCCGTTTTCAACGAATAAACAGTTTAAAAGTCTCCGTTATCGCCGGAATCGATCGTCAATCGGCGCGTCAACGATCTCGCCGCCAGCAATAACCGATAAAATTGCAAGCGGCGCCAGCCGGAGGCCCGTGGCAAAAAGTTTCGGCGGCGGCCCTGGGGCGGAGAGGCCCGAGACTTGACACAACCAGCCAAGGCAAGCCTCGCGTGACTTGATTTACACTCACTCTCGAACGAACACAGGACAATTTGACGGAAGGACGTCGCTAGCCATCCATCTGTCCCCACTCCCCTTATGCCCCTGAGGGCCTTCCCAACATTCCTCCCTTTACTGACCTGTGTCCCGAGTCAATGCTCGTCGTTGATTGGCGTCCGGGTTCAACGCTCGGCTGTCGCACCGGAATATGTGCCGCGTAGCGTTCATGGCGAGGCTGTGAAGCCAGGGCGGCGGCCGTCGCGAAACCATGCGCCAAGCCGGAAGATGCCGTAATGGGCGGCATGGACTGTGTCGATTCAATGGAAGGCCGACGTTGATGGTGTCGATGTTGAGGGAGATCGGCGAGGGATTCCGCGATCGAAATATCCTTAAAACAGAGCAATAGGATTAGAGTCAGTCAGCAGTCAGTCGATTGTAAGCAATACTTATGAAATGACCACCGTGATGGCGTCAATTGGGTACTTGTCATGCGCCGCCCGCCCCTTAGGGCCGCCGACAAAAACATCACAAGCAAAAAGGGCCGAAAAGATGAAAAAAGTCCGAAGGGTGCAAAAAGCGGCCATGCTATTTATAAACGTTGTTAAGTAAGTGAAAACATGATTGCGTAAATCATGTTAAGCGTCATTCATTTCCGACAAATTTGTTGAAAAAATAGCAACATTTGACCCGAAACAAAGTTTACTACGCAAAAAAATTAACCACTCTTGTTTTTTTGACAGAAAGTAATAACTAAAACAACCACATACCCAACCCCTCGAAAAAAGCAAAAGTCGCAAAAGTTCAAAAAAAGCCGCGAAGCATGGATAACCGAGGTAACCAGCTCCGAGACAAGGGCCCTTAACTAATAGAAGCGGAAAAAAAGAATGCTTCAGACTACAATGTCACCTTCGTAACTGCACTTTTCAAAAGGCCGAATGTTAAGTACGTCAAAAAACGTAAAGCTCACCTCATCATTGACATTGACCTGCTTTTTCAACATTTGATTAGCCTGATTTTGCATGGCTGCTTCAAATGGCGTCTTCGGGGTGTCGAATACGTGCGTGTTGAGGGATTCTTTGCGTGGCACTGGGCGTCTGAAAGACAAAACACTGTTAAAAATAAGCGCTAATGTGATGGTTGATGAAACCCACCTCAAAGAAGCTCTGAATCCACCATTCCCATTACTCTCGAAGCCATTATTGGCAGCTGTGATAAAGTCCAGCATGCCTGAATTGCGATTGCTGCAGGGCAGAGATACCGATTCCACCGAGTCCACGCGATTCCGATTTGGTGCCGAGAATTGGGCCACAGCCCTTGAAGGCTCGACGATGCGCACGGCACAGGGGTGAACGAGCTCACTGGTGGTGGATAGGCACGGGGATTCGGCGCCGAGGGTCGTTCGACTGGGAGAACGCACGGGTTCCGAGCGCAGACGCTCGAATTCACCACGCTTTCGACGCACGTAGGCTTCGAGCACCGACTGGTCCGGAAGGATCAGAGGGCCTTCGGTTGATGGGGGACCGAAGTCTTCGTCGATCGATGTTTGCTGGAATTGAACATGATTTTGAAAAAGTTGAACGAAATGTTACAATTTTTCAACAAAATTTTAACTAAAATCTTAAAAACACTAAATTGAAGTTTTTGAAAAAAATAAAAGCCTCGAAAGGTGGCCAATCTCGTAGCCCACCGCCGACAAATTGGCAAATGGGCCGATTGAAACAACCTTTTACTCCGAAAAAACGTAATAAACTAATGTAAACGCTAGAGGCAACAATGCTCGAAAGGACAACAGCGCCGTCGACGCACAGAGCAAATCGCCTGAGGCGGCGAACACCGCTGATGACAGTTGGTCAGCAATGTCCGTCTTTAAAGTCCATTTGCAGGCGTTGTCGGCCGACACGATGGATGCATGTGTCGGACACCGCCTCCAGGGACATTGGGTAATAACTGGGAAAACGGGGAGGGAGAACTCGAATGAGTGATGATAGCATCTATCTAACGAGCCTTCCTTCCCCCGAGCGAGCTTACCTCATCGTCATCGACAATCCGCGGCGCTGCATTCCGGAGGCTCGACAACACGAGCGAGGCTTGCGTTTCGACGCGATCCTGCAACATGGAATTTGATATTTTTGACAAAAAGTGACACTTATGGGAAGCAGTAGACACTTTTTACAGTGGCAAAACTCAAAAAAGTAAAGTTCAAATCAAAACTCACCGAAGCCAGCGAAATATCGTCATCCTCGGGTTCTGGCTTGAAATTCTGTGCCAATCGAACCCGCTCCGAATCGATGATAGCAGCCTGTTGCTCAATGACCTCAATAAGGGCCTTCTTAGCGGCTGGTGTGATCGGCATTTTGACCCGCTTCGATGCCGTTGACCAATTCACGTCCATGACGTCGACGGCGATTACGGTAACGCGCGCGGCACGCTTTTCTTCCTTCCGGTTCACGTTCAAATCGACATTCTTAACTGTATCGCCTGAGGCGTTACACGTGAAACTGGTAGAAGCAACAGGATGGTCTTGCAAGGTCGTTCCAGCGACGGCACGAAGTGGCTTCGCTGCCTTGAGGGCAACAATTTCCTGATTGAGAACGGCGACCGCGGTGATTGGAATCGGCGGGGGCTTGAACTTGCCGGTTACTTTGTAGGTTAAAACTGGTCTGAAACGAGAAAAAGTTGTCACAACGTTAAAATAGGGACAAAAATTCGAAGCAATCGACAAAAAGGGGCCCCGAAATTTGTGCGTTTTTAATGTTCACAACAAAGTTGCGACGTCTTGAGTCACCTCCTGCGCAGGACCCCATAGGCCACTCGACTCGGTAAGTCGCATTCCCGGAGGAACGAGTGTTCCGCCAAGGGGTCCCGAAGGCCCCGAATCAATCGTGCATTGCCTGAGGCGACGTCGTCGTTGTACACAAAGTGAATGGAAGACTCACCTTTTCAGTTTCAACGCCTTAAAGGCACTCTCGCGCGGTGGTTTCGGGTGTCCGACGAGGACGACCTCAAGGTGTTTCTCGACGAAGCTCGGCGATGGTGCCTTCTTACGGATGGTGGGCGCTGCCTTGATGCGCCGGAGGGCTGCCTTGGAGCGACGCGAATCGCGGATGACAATGGAGGCGGCCAAGTTTGAGACAGTCTTCCTGAAGGATCATCATCATTACATATTGATAGAAAAAGGAGACTACAAGAAGCTAGCTTTGTTTATTTTAAGTAAAAAGATCCCGCAAGCATGCGGTTGTTGATCGATCAGCGAGTCGACCTCGAGGAAAAGAAAACGAAAATAACAAAAGAACGGCTAAAACACATGAAAACGTGTGCCAAGGGGTTTGAATTGCTTACTTAAGCCACCCCCTTTGACAAGCAAGCGCTGCTTCCGAAGTGTTAGCAAATGACTCTAAGCTTTGAGGTATCATGTAATAAAACTCCTCGCGACAGTCGTTAAACCAATCCAATTGTATAGTTGTATTAAAAAACGTAAAGCTAACCTCGTAAACCTTCTATTACAGCTAATATTAATCTCGCCGGCATTTTGTTGCCACAAGCCCGGCACCGGCTTGCTCGATTTGACTTTGAGCGTCTTTGTGGTGCGCTTCGCCGCTGCGGGTCGGAATTCAGCGACGGCATTGTACTTGGATTCATCGTCATCGACAATGCTCGAATCAGGGATGACTGTGCTGGCACTGTTGTCGGAAACTGAGATGGAAACAACGGCACTACGGGGTGATGGAGTCGCTTCGGCGATCTTTGGGGCGGCATCTGAAGTCGTGGGGACCTCGATGGTGGGAGCAGTTTCAACCGTAATCGCAGCACTTGGAGACGGTGCGCCAGCTTCGACAACGACCGGTGGCTTGGTCACTTTACGCAGGAAGGGCGCCAAAACGCGTTGGAGCGGTGACGGCTTCGACTGCTTCACGCCCATCGTCGTCGACGGTGGTTGAGGTGCCGGGCTTGCGGGGGCGGTGTCGGTCTTGACTGTGAGGGGTTCAGATGGAGCACTGAAACAAACACCAGTTAACACAGAAAAAGCAATTACCCGTCGTAAAACAGCTATTTCGACTAAAAAACCTCGAAAAAGTTGCACCAAGTGCGAAAAATGCCATCATAACCGCCATTCAACCCATCAAGACGCAGCTGTTTTTGCGTCAAAACGCGGGCGGCCCTAATCCTGACAGTTAAACAGCCAAATTGATAAGAAAACACCTCCCCCGGGGCAAGGTTCAACCAAATGGTGCAACTATAATACTTCCTACAAAATGAACTTACACATTGGTAGCCCCGCCAGGTTGGGCCTTATCGCCAGCGGCAGTGGTCTTCGCAGCCGGTGTTTTCGCCTGTAAAATACACGATAAGCTTATCTTTTGGAAACAATTGCGTGAAGCAAACAAGCTCATCCTATTGTTGCATGAATGTTTTTTGAATTGTTTTATTGTCTAGTGGCTGTCAGGAAGGTTTACCTTTTTAGCGCCTCCTTCCAAGGGGGCGTAAACAAGCGCAAATCCGCTTTGTCCCGACGGTCTGGGCTTCGCTTTCGATAAGCTGATCCGCTTTGAAGCCGTCGCAAAGGGCCGTGATCGGTACGTCTTTTCCGTGCTCGCATTGCTGATAGAGCTCAAATCGACGTCGAGACTGATAGAGTGTATCGGGGGCGAGGGGGTTGCGACTGTTGAGTCATCGGGACTTGTTTTAGCTGGGGCGATTTTCGGGACGGGATTCGACGTGAATGGCACGACCTTATTGCTGCCTTTGTTCGAGGAGCTTTTTTTGACGACGACATAATGGACGCGCGGTTGGCGAGGCATGGTTAGACGGTTTCAAGCATGAGATAGGCACTGTTCTGAGATTACGGTAGCTTATGAATGACAATATTTATACAGAAGCACAATATTCAGAAGAGAAACACGTGTTGGCTGTTTTCCGGATGGAACAAAAGTCGAAGGATACCCGAGTTAACAAAAAAACAAGGCCGACAAGCAAGGGTCCCCTGAGGCAATCTACTAGGACCAACAAGAGTGAGAGCCGTCGGCAAAGCAGTCAAAAACGGACCAGCTGGGATGGCTCTGGTTGTGGTTATAGTCGCATCCGATGAAAGTGTTGGCTTGGCTTTGATTCCCAAGGCTCTAAACACACGGAAAAGCAGAACAGCGTGGGACAATGCAATCCTCGAGAATCGAAGACCGCTGAGGCTCGCGCACGCTTTGTGCCTCATAAAAATGCTCTAATCCCGATCATTTAGCGAACCCACGCGGAAGATAACGACTAAAACAAACGTAAGATGGGTGATGATTCATTCAAGCATCTCAAGCTTGATCAAGTGTGGATAAGTTTGAGGTGTGTTTGAAGTGATGCGTAGGAGTGCGCCGCAGCCAATATCCGAGGCTTAAAAAACACTCAATGTCTAGGATAAGCATGGAACAGTGTGAAAACCGATGAATCAATCTCAATGGTCCCGATCCCTGTGGTCGTGGTTTAGCCTGGATATCGACAGAAACCCAGCAGGTGTGATAAGCAGCTCAAGCAAATCACTTGTTCACGGATCGTTAATCACATCACACTGAGGTAGGTATGCTTTGACCGGGTAATGTTAAGCCTCTTCACGGAACACCGAACGGCTAAAAACGCCTGCCTGAACAAACGCTTTGACCGCCGCCGACGTGCCGGAACGACTGACAAGCTTAACATCAAGTTTGCAAAATGCCCTGAGGCAATGTTCACCTGTCACGCCAAGGAACACTTTCTGAACTCCAGGAAGACAAAAAAAGATGGATTAGCTATTGTCCGATGCACTCAGTCAGAAGATCGATCAGTCTATGACCCTTGTGGCTTTACGCCGAAATGCCCTGGGGCATAGGCATTGGCAATTCATAAATTAGAACATGCCGCGTGTATGTAATGATTGTTGCGTGCAAAAAACATTCATGCAACAATAAAAAACCATCTTGCAATTAAAAACGATCAAACATCAAACAAACCTCGTTCTTCGTCGCCGCAGGAATAGTGACAGTAGCCGATGCTTTGGCGGTCGATGGCAGTTCTGGGGGCAATTTCGACATGTTGGACGAGTGCTTCCGCACGAGACGCCGCTTCTTTGGAGGGTCTCGGGACGATCGTCGCGATCGAAGTCCTCCGGGGCCGGTCTTCTCGTCGTCCTCGGATGAAGATGACGATTTTGGCGGCTCTCGAGAGAGGCTTCGGTTGCGGGAGTTGTGTCGGGCGGCTGAAAATAGCAAATTAAGACAGTTTTAGATCGATAAGAACCCACTTCTTTCTTTCGCTGATCTCGGATTCGGCTTCTTCTTCGGTGTCGTCGGTGGTGGCGCTTCGTCTTCGCCGCCCCATCGCTCCTGAATCTCTTCCAGAATCGTTTGACCCTTGTCACGGAACATGGCCGATCCAGATGTCGATGATGTTGTGGTCCGACCAAGACTAGGCACGTGTTCATGGCTTGAAAAGCGCTCCAGAAGTGGTCGTGCAGTTCTGATGGGCGAATAGCTTCGGGACATGAGATTCTCGACGACGCCCATGGACGATGGTCGAGCAGACAGGGCTCCCGGGACGGATAGTGAATCAGTCTGGGCATCGGCCAGCGTCTTCCCATAGCCACTGGTCCGGTAATGACGGAATGGCACTGCCGGGGTGGATGTCGACGTGGTTGGGGTCTCGAGTGGATTGCCATTCCGTGCACGGTATTTCGAAATGGCTGAAGACCGGTCAGATGCCATCGGATCGGCGACATAGCTTTTCAGTGATTCGATGGAGTGTTGAAGTTCATCACCAGAATTCTGACCTATACTGCTCCTTCTTTGAGCCCTTGAAGCTGCCAATCTCGAAACGACGGTACTTGTCGGAGCATCAGCGCCGGCATAGTTCCGGATTCTAGCGGCATCTGCCATCCGTTGACGCCATGGTCGATCAGCTTTCGGCGTGACTCTGTTGTTCAAGGCCTTTGTGACAGCTAGTGACAGGCTATCATTGTTGTTATCATAGGTCGATGGTCGCCGTGCCGCTGAAGCCAATAATGATGAACTAGTGACTCTGCTTAGGGACGAATTAGGTGTCGTGTAGCTGGTTCCACCATAATTAGTCCGACCAGTGCTTCTCGACCTTGAATCCGCATCCGCCCGACTGGCACCCAAATAACTCGACGAACCAGATGCCAAACTGGTCGATCTCGGCTCACTCGTAGCCACATATCGACTCGGCGAGAACATATCTCGTGCCGTCTGCGATCGATACGTCATCAACGGCCCAGCCACACTGGTTCGCGTCCGCCCGGGGCGATCACTCGCTTCGACGGCCTTCTGATAGTTGGCCAGCGCCGATCGCACGTAACCACTCGGAGGGCTTAACGCCCGTGATGCCGAATCGCGTGCCGTTGTCGTCGAGTAGCGCGAAGAAGCCAATGTCGCAGTGGAACCGGTTGAAGGCGCGTAGGAGCTGCTGGCCGCCGACGACGACTTGCCACCACCACTAGGACCATCGTAGGCCGAGCTGTAGCGATTGAGGCGGTCACGAAGACTGCTCGAAGGACCATCTGTCATCGACTTCCCGAAGCGTAGCGAGCCCCAGCTGCAAGTCGTAACGATAAGCTTAGGCTAAGGCTAAAGTTTTATGGACTATGTCGGGGTGAAGGAGGGACACCTTTTGGCCCTCCGCCCGACACCCTCAACAACAATGTGATTTTGATAGCGGCTATTTGGAGGGGAAGTCATTTTTCAGAGATATTGAGGGCTTTTTTAAGATTTTAAAAGTCCGAAGACATGTGGATTGTTCTTGGTTTTTGATTTGGAAAAAAAGTTTTTACAGCGCATTCCCAAATGCCGAAATCAACATCGACCAACCTCGTCCCTGTCGTTGTCGCATCTCCAACATGACTCAAACTCCGCCTCGTCGAACTTGGCAATGCAGATGATCGCACTGAATCCCGAATACTAGGTCCCGGGTCCCGCGACGAATACCTTCTGTATGATGACATTGCTGATATACCGTATCAATTAACCAAAATATAGCGTTAAAAACGTTTATTAACTTAATCGGTCGCACTAACTACGACCACGGCAGGCATTGGCTAGCTTCTGGACGGCTTATGGCGGTTTACGTGAATACCCGAACTGAAAGAAAAGTGAAACTCAAACAAAACGTTTAATTTTAGGATTGAAGGGAGGTGCAATGTGTTCTGACATGAAAGAAAAATGCCTGCCTATCGCAATGTGTTCGATTGAAAAAAGGGGTATAATAAAATGAAATGGAAAAAAAGGTGTCAAGTAAAAGGAACCCCGTTCCATGGGGCTTGAAATATGCATGCATGGATGGGGGTGACGGCCCCCCATACAAGGACAAACAAATCATGGGTCTTCGCGGTTTTGACGAAGATGGTCATTGCAGCCGGCGTCCTCGGCATTGAGGCACACCAACACCCTGGTTTTCAACGACCCTGGGCGCTGGTCGTCTTCAATGCATCGATCCAACAATGATCAGTGGTATACGATTTGAGGAGGTCGAGACGGTGGTAATTAGCATTTTGCGTGGAAATTGGGCCATTGACATGATGAGATTATGACGGGGATTTGTTTTGAGGGGAAATTCGGAAAGACAATGACTAAAGGTTGCAAAATTGGGTCTCGGAACGAAATTTTAAATGGGTAAAACGGTGTTTATGGAAAGTTAGAAACCGATAAACTTGAATCCCAAATGCTAGACTAAAACTGATGTGGAATGCATGTTTGGCTGTGACGCCAACAAAAAGCAATAGCCAGAAGCAAATCCAAAACATGGAGTCGATTCCACAATGCATTGACAGAGAACCATCCTGACCAGCGCCACAAAAGGGAATGAGATCCAGTGACGGAGGGAGGCGTTGATTGGCAGCCGGCCGAATCAATTATCCGTGGAAACAGGGAGGCGAACAAACCAAGACGCCACCCGCAAACATGAAACATGGGGCTGGTTCAGGTGCGTGAATCAAACAAGCCGCTTGAAACAAGTGGGGCAATATGGCGGTGATGGGGCCTCAGAAGTCAGAAGCGTGACACGAGTACATAAAGCGTGAATGAGTATACATAGAAATGATTTTTACGCGGTAGAAACACAAAACTAACATTACAGGCTTTCAAAGTGTTCAAATTCAACTGATTACAGTGTCATTCCGAAGTCAGACACTATCAGTTGCACTTTCTAATGTAAGAAAAAGGGATCCATGACCTTTGAAAGTGCATTTAGTTATCGCGATTTCAACAAAAATCAAACATAAAAGACACCGCTAAACCAAAAGTCAATCAATCAGTCCTTGACGTCAAAATCCTTCATATCCCCGAGTCTGCGGTTTAGTCTATCAAGTATGAAAAAAGCGAACACATAGGTAAGCAGCTAGTATGCCTTCGTTTGTTTTAGCCGTCAGTTGGATCAAATTTGCGTGGATTTGAGTGGATACGTTGAAATTGAAAATCGAAGCACGTGAAAGGTGGCCAACGAAATGAAAAACAAAATAATCGACAAAATGCGCACTTGAAGTGGTCAAAACACATTGATAACAGTGCCAAACCCAAATTATTTTATGTTTCCGCTCGAACATTATCGATGTATCAACAGCCCCCGCACTTCCGTCAAAAGTGACAGACATTATTTTGACGGTCAGTCGTTGTACATAGTAAAAAGGCAACAGTTTGCGAGAGGGGGTTTCTTAAAGGGCGCGGTCAGTCATGGGAAAACAGTTTGAATGAACGCATTTGTACATTATTGTGAGTGTTTTTCGAGAAATATGAGTCGATGAAGTTGTGAATCAGGGATATTGTTTGAAAAAACTGATTTATTGTTGAAGTGTTTACGTTTTTTATTGAAAAAATTAAAGTCTTTTTAGATATCTTTCAGCGAAAACCATTTTTAACATAATTATAAATCAATTGCACCCATATCTCAACCAAAAAGAAACATCGAAACAAGAATCCCAAGCGTATCCAATGCATAGGATCTATTTCGAATCAAATCAAACAAAAACCCAAACCCCTTTGAAGCGACAGAATGTTTGTGCATCAATCACTTTTACGCGCAGTCCCTTCCAGCCAAACGACCACACCATCATCACTGATTGCGCACGACTGATAATGGTTCAATGGGGAAAGGTGATAAAAGTTGGTAGTGGCTGATAGCCAAGTGAGTAATTATTTATACTGATATGCGTGAACGCCGGAAACTGGCTAGTGAGACGGTGACGACGGTTTAAGCCGAACACGTGGGAGGAAGAAAAGTAAAGGGTTTGCCAATTCACACAATGTTGATGATCGGCGATCGTATTTAGGGCTTCGGAAACGGGCCGCGAGTGTCAATGGGGCGCGACTGCGCAAATGAAACAGACTGTTTCGCCGGTGGCGGCAAAAAAGAGAAAGTGTAGATGGTTGGGGCTGAGATGGTCGGAAATTAGGTTTGCTGATGGGGTTACGTACATTGTACAAAAGACAAACGTATTCGAAAGCCATTGTCAGTGGGACGACGACCCAAAAAGACGCTAATTTGGGGCCGATTTGGGTTTTCGTGGCAGGACAAAAGTTTAAGAAATAAAGTTGTCGGAAGGAACGGGAAGAAACAAAGTGGATAGAATGGCATGAGGAGGTAAAGGAAAACTACGAGAAAAACAAAAAAACATTCCCATTCAGTAAAAAAAAATTTTAAACAGCCTGAGGCGATAAGTCGACTTGAAGCACCCGAGCCAATCCAAGCCACTGGAAATTATGTTTTCACGTCAGCCTGTCGATCGACGCATGGCTCGCTTATCGCTGGCACGATGGATAGAAAAAAGGGCTTATGAATGGAAAAGGGTGCTTGGAGGGGGTGGATGATCGGCGGCCGCCGTCGTCGCGGATCAACAGAAAGATGGACGCGAGCCATAGGGCCACTTTTGCAAACAACCGATAGATAGACTGGATCAATGTCGGTTGGGTTAGGTTAGCTTGACTGGTCGTGGCAATGATTACCCTAGGGGCTCGGAGGAAGTGGTGGTGAACGTAAATTTTCCTTTGTCCGAACGCAACACCGCCGCCATCGTTGCCATTGGCCGATGATGACCAGTCAGTCGGGCTTCGTTAAGCTGGCACAAATTACACAGAGGCACTTTGTTGCAGCCGGGGCACGTCGCATTTGAAAAATTGGATCACAACGGGGTGGATAAATAATGCCAGAGGTCAGTCCGAGGACAACAATGACTGACCTAATCTCGTCTGTCATAGATTTGAGACAAAGATTGATGGCCAGATTGCGCCAGTGGACGCAAAACACAAATCAGTCCAAATCAAAATCAACTTTTTGCACCAAATTCCACGTCGTTCCGAGCTTGCATAAAAAAGGTGTGAAAAAAGTCGGGACAAAGAGGTTTGGAATGCCAATCAAAGCCTGGCCGGCCCGAGGCAGACGTTGACAACTGTGATTTCGGGAATGTGAATGTGAACATCGGAGTCGTTAAACCGAAGTTTTACAAGAGCGAGTTGTCAAATTGTGTTGGCAAATGAAGCGAAAATGAGACTGACGAGTGTCATCGAACTCGAACAGGTAATCGAGTTACGATTTTAGCAACATTTGGGCGGTGAATGATCAAAGGGTAATGAAAACAGAGGTTTGGTTTGAGGTGTAGAGGTATAGAAACGTACTAATTTCCTTTCTTAACTTAACAATAATGATGTCAAGGCACTGTAATGGCTTCTATTCAAAACTTAAGACCGATTACTTTTGTAAGACTGCAAAAAACCATTAAGTCAGTCACACATTCTTGTGTAAAACAAAAAAGTAAAAAGCCAAGTGATTGTAAATACTTGTTCACATTGTCATCACATCATGTGCAAGTTACAAAAAGTTCAGACTGCGCGGAAAGACGACCCCAGGCAGGGTAAAACCAGGTGGATGTCGGGTTTTGAAGAGGGGATAAGCAGGCGCAAAGCTGACGAAAGTGAACGCTCATCGGATGTACCTATGTTTATCCAGGGGGCCGTGAAACGTGAAAAACGTGTATTTCAAGAAGCCTGGGGCTCGTATTAGACAGAGTCTCAAGTCGCGCAGGCGGATGATGGATAATGAATGAAGGCTTGCAATATGAACACGCGTCTAGATTGGTCCTTGGGATGGATGGGTTTCTTAAAAGTGGGGGCGGTTGGGCAGACACGGTAGGCGTGAAACACGTTTCAAGGATTTGGGATGAGTTTATGACACTTCGCAGATAGTAGCAATTCAAATTGGCCCATTGAAGCCGACTTACCCGATAAACCAGAATGGCCCTGATCTAGCTTAGCTCAACGGCGCACAGGTTCCGTGGCTTCGTATTAAAATTTCGAGTCGGATTCGATACAATCTTCAAATTTGCCTCAATGCTCGAGACAAAAAAGAGATGCAACAGGTCGCTCGAGGGTAAAAAGTGTCGTTTACAGACGGAGTTCGAACGGCACCACCGTCGTTTGAGGGGTGGTTGGTGTGACTCAGGCTTGACGACACAGATCAGGAAGAAGGATGGATGTCCTCGAGGGCGGCCTCGAGGGTCGGCAACACGAAAAAGCCGCGAAAAACAAGGCAATAGCGACGAGGGTGGCAAAAAAGCTGTTTCAGCGGATCGAATGAATGCCCTTTCGTAAGTGGCTCCGCTCTGGCCACGTCAGTGGATCGATAGGTTGGGGCTATGATCGCCAAAATACATTCGAATGGATACCCTCTGGGCAGTCTTGTGTTTTTCGTCGGTCGCGCCAGCTTGAGCGACTGAGGCTCCGATTGGATTTCGTTTGCCTCGACAGTTGTCGCAAGACGTGTTCATTGTCTTCGGGCTTGCAAAAACTGACAAAAAATTTGCCCTTCTAAAAAAACTCAACAACTTTACTTTTGACTCTCAATGAAGAAAATCACGACTACAGAAGCTCAGTCGGTTCGATTTCGAGACACTTGTAATGAGGAGGTTAACGATCTTTGAAACTGTTAAAAAAATGTCAATGTTTACTTTTATTACAAATGCAAATCGATTAAACAATAAGAAAGTTAAACAAAAACTGACAACATAAACTGGCAATGAAAATTAAGGCACTTCAACAGACCGATCCTCGATGAATTCCTGCATCTCTTCCCCTGTAAGGAGGGCATTTTCGAGGGAGTTATAGTAGACGATTTGGGAAGTCAGTTTGACATTGCCATATTCCTTCACAATGGCGTAGCGGTAATCGACGCCATCTTCTTTGTATCCAATAGATCTCAACTGCGCTTTATCTGGTTCTATTTCTTCGAAATCCTGTAAAAAAGTTACCATTATCACACTATTGGCAAGCAAGCAAAAGATCACTTACGACGACGTCAACGTATTCATTGAAATTGATTTCGACGGGGAAGGAAACTTGACGGTCTGCAGATCTTTGTGGAGATTGACAACATTGGCAAATTCGTAAGAGTACAATTGATGATCATAGTTGAAGTTCAGCTTGACAGTTTCGAGCCCGGTGAAGCACTGAACGACTTTGGCGATCTGACGAAGAGTAAATGGAATCTTTCCCAGGTAAAGTTGAACGTTCATCACCAGGTGTTTGACATCGGTAAATGTGTGCAATTCGCTGAAAACCCAAAATTGAAACAAACTTTGGCAAAAGAATTGGCTTACACATTGTACTGGACATCCTTCGTAACAGTCAGTTTGAAAGTAACGTCCTCTGGGAAGACAAAGTGCTTAGTCGGGGACATGGACTCCTGGAAGACAAAAGTAAAGTTGAAAAGCACAAAACAGCACGAAAACTTACAAAGCACTCCTCAAAACTCATAAACCGGAGCTGCAAACGTCGCAAATTGGTCAACTTGATGCTTCCGTTGACAACACAGTCGAGGAATCCTATCGAATTGCATCCGATTTTGAGGACTTCAATGTCGGCCCACGAGTTCAGGATGGATGTGAACGAATTGGCATAGCAAGTGACTGCAAGTTGAACGACTTTGCCTGAAAAAGGACCTTGTCGCTCTCATTTTGGATTTAAAACAACAAACCGAAAGGAACCTTCTTATCCGAAACCTTCAAAACCGTAAGGTCACGGACGTATGGAATAGCCAAACACTTGGATCCTTCCGTCGAATACTTCAGGTTGACATAAATGTCCAACATGGATGGGTGTGAACATCGAATGAAAACGCCGCTGCGCCTGGTAGCCGCGTATGTGAAGTTTTCGACGATGTAGACGAAGACGGGAAAGGCTTCCTTGCCGGCAAGTGCCATTCGTGTCATAGATTCGCCATCCTTCTTGATCCGGATGATGTGCATGAGCTCGCGGATAAGGTGGTTCGGCAGTTGCGGCTTTGAGAGCGACATCACGAGAAGAGGTCGATACGATGACGGAAAACCTGAAACTGACGGAAATGAAGCGCGAAAACGGAGGCGAAGAAGCACGAAAGCGCGGAAAAAGTCACGAAACAGCAAAACTTTTGAAATTTAGGAACGCACGATTGTTAAAAAAAAACAAAGGTTACTCTTGCCACGAAAACAGCCAGCGGCCACTGACTGCGCACGTTGAAACGTCGACTTGTTTGCTTGTCATGGCGATCGCCACTGGCAGTCAAAAGCGGCCGCGATTTTGGTGTCTTTGTTTCTCGTTTCGGTTTGTGTTTGTTATTGTGTTCAAAGTGTTATGTGGAAATTTGTACTGAATGTGATTCGAATCTGCTCGAAATTCGAACATTTACGTGTTTGTTGTGTAATGTACGTGTTCTCCAACCCAAAACAACCCAAGTCCAGTTCAATTGTGTCAAACTTGGACGTGCTTTATTACACAGCGCAGGCTTCATTCCCAAAACTCGCATTCTCCGTTGAAACCGCTCGACTTCGTTTCATTTCGAACAGTTTCGTTCGCTTTCGCCAGTCTTTTGAAACTGCTAAACTCACACGAACGCGCTCATTCTCCATCTCTCCGCGTGTGTCCGCTTCCACACATTTCATCCTGCCAACGGCTGCAAATTAGCTTTTGCGTTCGCTGTTTGCATGTCGAATTGCAAAATCGTAAAGCCGATCGAGCGCGCGTTCAGTTCAACACGTTTTGCACCTTTGCTCGTCCCGTCAAACTGCCTTCCTTTTTCGCGTGTTATCCGCGCTGTTTATCAGTTTTGACCGATTCCTATTTCCAGACGAACAATGTCTGACTCTGACAACGAATCCTACTATTCGGCGACTTCTTCCCTGAATCGATCCAACAACAACACTGAGGAGAAGGAGTCAGACGCTTCGAGCGAAGTCGAAGTCAACTCGGACGGCGAGCAGAGTCTATCCGAGAGCGAGCCGGACTCGGAAGCGGAGGACCATTCCAGTCGCGTCGATTTTCCGGATACTGGCCGTCAATCGCCTCGAACAGAGCTCCAGGAGGGCAAGACCACCGCCAGCTTCATTGCCTGTCCCGACAAGGTTGGTTTTCTTTGATCTTTCGGCACTTTCAAATCGAACTGTTATAATTATCGGTGTTTTCAGATCTTCCGCACCCCCTTCCACTTCCCCTCGCTCGCCCAATTTGCCTATCTGACGTCTCCGAGCTCGATTTGGATGCGCTTGCCCAACAATGTCACTGATAAGTTGGAACTGTCCACTGCGTGAGTCCAATTTATGCATTTGTATCCACAAAAAGACAGCATTGTCTTCATTTCAGTGTCAATCTCGACAAAGCGAATCTCCAGAAGCACAAATACGTCATGGCCCCGGTCAAGAGTGATGTCCTCGGTCGAGCCCGCATTCTCGGCTTTAACGAATATAACACATTGGCCTATGTCTACTTCATCGATCATGGCGATGCCGGCGCGGTTGCTATTGACGATCTTTTCGCGCTTCCGAAGGAGTTTATCCATCAACCGTGGCAGACGATTCCGTTGAAGCTTCATGGAGTCCATCCGAATAATATGGTTGGTTTTTCTTGTCAATTTTGGTTAATAATGCCTTTTCATGAATTCTATTATCGCTTTTTCAGACGCACTGGTCGTTCAAGGAAGTCGAATCCCTCAAAAAGGTCTTCTCCCGCTTCAAGTACTTCTGGGTCGAACCTGTTCCCGTCACCGTATTCCCCAACGACGACGGCTATCACTATCCGGCCGACATCCGAGGTCTCACCGAAGAAGAGTACAACTACACCGTCAAATATGGAGCCCCTCACAACTCGAAAGGCGACCAAATCGCTCAGCTCTACTTTTCCAGCCTCAAGAAGCGCGTTGTCCCATTCCACCGACCCGTCAATGGCACCGATCAGAAGTCCTACCCCTTTTTGAACCCCAAGTTCTTCGACGAACTTCCGATCAAGCCAATGGAGCGTGAATACATGTTGATGGAGCGCCAACCTGTCATGCCGTTTTGGGCCAACAACGAGTTTCCACAGCTGCCATCCGGCTTTGCGGAACAGTTCCTTTTCGATGGCAATAAGCTTTGGACTTTCTTGATGAACCCGAATGTTGTAAGTTTTTCCAATACCGTATCCATTAGGTAAGCAAAATGACATTTCAGGGTGCCCATCCAAACCGCTTTTTTGGCTACCGTCTCGACATTCTCAAAAAGGGCACCACCAGTGCAAATGACACAAATCGGTACCGCCGTTTCACGAACGAAGCCGTCAATCTGTCCAATCAACTCCGAAACTACTACCATAACAGTGCCAATTTGCATCCGATGCTCTTTGACGACGTTCTGAAAGCCTTGGATAAGGGCATCAATGTCTATGGCATCGTCGAACAGCCCCATGAAGACCTCCTGTGCAAATTCTACTTCCAGCGCGTCAAGATCATCAGCGCCTTCGCCACGGACAAGGACACTTCCATCTTTCGGGTTCAAATGTTGGATACCGGCAACATTGATCATTGCGTTCCCAGCAGTGTTTATCGCATCCATCCATCGTGAGTTTTTCTACAGTAATCATCCCTTCTTATGGAATTTCGCTCTTTCAGCCACCTCGAGACCTACCCCCTCAGCTACTGCTTCTACTACACCTCGTTGGAGCCGTCCGACCTGAAGAAGGAATGGGTCTCTCGCCAGATGAAGCATTTCAACGTCGAAGTCCTCAAACCGATGAAAGTCTTCGTCGTGGAGCTCGTCGTCGATGATGGTAAGACGCCGGATCTGTCGCAACCCTTGGAGATCTCTACGATGAAACGGGTCAGTGGAGCTACGGCGACAACCGTGGAAGAGCAAATGATCGAAAGTCGTCATGCTCAGGAAAGAACTGATGAAAAGGTGTTCGATTTGTTGGCAGATATCCGATTTCCGGGCGAAACGCGAGCCGGAAAGTTTGCCGAAAACCTTCCTAAACATGGTCGGTTCAATGATTAATTCTGTTATTCTTGAGTTTCTTGTTCTTTCGTTGTTTGTTGCTTTGGCTATATAAGTTCATTTTGTTGTTGGTTTTGGTATAAAATAAACATAAAAACGATTGAAATTTAACATTGATTAGAGCACTACACAAAATGCTCGTAGTATGATGAAAATAACTAGTATGTAACGACATCACTAATTCCCCACAGTCAATAAGGGGTTCATGAAACTTATAGATTACGAGTGAAAATTCGAATTAGCATACAAAGAAGTGTCTAATCAACGATGCATAACTGGTTATTAAAGGAACTTTATAAAGAAAAACATGCGTAATTGAGGGGGATTACACAAGATTGTATGCAAATCTTAAGCATCAAAACCCAAATTAGTATCAAATAAGCTTCAGTCGGTAAAACATAACTTTTCCGAAATGACAGGAAGTAAAAACTCGCGCTGATCGGCTTCCGGACTTCTGGCCTGCGACCATAAATGACTTCAGACTTTTGTTTTTTTTGCATGTTAAAAATCTCGTTTTTGCGTGAAAATGACTCTAATTATATAAAACTTCCATTGTTTGTTGTTTTGGCAGTCAACTTTACATTATTTGTGCAACCGATGCATCTGTAGACTCGGTGGACAGATGGAAGCAATGCCAGCGGCAACTTGAAGTCGGTACCGTTCGGCAAGGGTGTCGAGTTCGGCGAGGCGGCGACGAAGGCCATAAGGGAGCTTTGAGACTGGATATGGCATGTTTTAGTTACAAGGCCGTCGAAGGAGGAAAGACAGAATCAAAATGTACCGCACCACCCGTTGAAAGTACTGTACCGGTGAAGATGTTGAGTCTAGTCGAACCTAATCTGATAATTTGGTTTCCAATCCTCTATTTATGCGGGTCGTGCGTTGATCGTGGATCGATCGTGAGAGGGCGTGAAATGATACATGTGCGAAGGCTTATGAATCACCTAACAGATAATCAATTTATCACCAAAGATTGACAGATCAATATAATTTTTTAACAAGGTATATCAATAAAATGGTGTTGGCAAATAAAGACAATAATTATCATGCTGATTAGGAAGTGAAATTTTAACATGGCTGACATTTGTCGGGTTTCCTCTGCGTTTCCAATTATTTAATCTCGAATTTGGAATTAACGCTTCTTTTATCCATTTTTTGACTTTTGTTTCATATTTTTCACCTACAGTTATAGTCAGCGACAGACAAAAGTTATAATGTTGCGCCTAAAATGAAAATATAGTTTCAAGAATGTGAAGAAAAAAACAAAAATCTGGACTCGCCTTTAAAAAAGATATAAGCTTTTTAAAATTCCAATCGAATAAATCAACACATTCATGTTCTTTATAATGCAAAGATAAATATGATAACTTTTGATTATCTTTGCACTGGTACTTCAAAATGTCCACCATAAATGCATCTGTGACAGGAAAGCGCAGAGTGAGTTTTTGAAGTCGCGGAAAAGTAGTAAAAAAGTCATAACAGTTTAGACAGACAAGCAAATACAAGGAGTTCATTTCCGCCGACATAATCTCCACGTCGGTCACGTTTTCAACATGATAAGCAAATCGTATATGTGATCGCAGTGGTTTTGTAATCGTGTAACTATGAAATTTGATACTTTCTGGCATTAAGATGGCATGTTCTAACACGTTATGCATAGAACGTATTCGATTATAATGAAAATCTGATAGTTCCAAAAGACCAATACACAGCACTAAATCGTCGTCTCTGCAGGGAATAGGTGGAACTAGTTTCGAGTTGATATCATTTAGATTCCGATTGTATCGAAATGAACGAAATAATAATTGTCGCTTTGGCGGACAAATGGAAACATTGCCAGCGGCTACTTGTAGTCGAAACTTTTCTGATGGGTAGGCAAGCTCGGCGAGGCGGCAACGGAGGCCATAGGCAAGTTTAGCTAGAGGATATGGCATGTTAATCGACGAACACTGTGGCTACAGCCCTCAAATATAAGAATAGTTGATGAAAAACGTCAATTACAAGGAGCCTACAGGACGCGCAGCTTTAGTCTACAGTAGGTGTCCGTCCACTTCCCGCTCACCTCCGCGGAGAGTATAGCCAGCGCTAATCAATACTCCATACCGGCGACGCACTCAAGCATTTGCTTATTTAACTAATAATCAATTTTCTTTTAATTCAATATCAATAATTCAACATGTAAAAGTGATTGGTAATAAAAAAATGAAGTTAAGTTTATGTTAAGGCACAATAAAATCAACATCAAAACAACCATAAAAAGTAAGGAATTAACAATTGTAAGTAATAATGGTCACTAAATAGAAAGAGTATCAAAACATAAGCACCCGTGCGGGCAGAAGGCAAAACACAACAATTTACAGGCTCGTCGGCACAATGAAAACAATTCCAGCTTCACCACCAACAAGGGCAACACCTGGGGTATGACGACTAAATTCGACGCGGGTGAGAGTTTCGATTCGACGATCAAATGTAGCCCGATCAATCTCGATCGTGTTATCAACTACGGGATCGACGGCATCCCCGAAACGCACCTCCAACCAAGCGGATTTCGTGAGAAGGTCGTGTTCGACGAGTGGCGGCGGCGCCAATGGCTCGGCTTCAGTGTCATAGGCTACGTCTGGGTTTTCGATGGCACTGTGAGGGATACGGTGTCGAACGAGTTGGAAGATAGGGCGAATCATGGCGCAGGCAAAGTCTTGGGTTTCGCCTCGGGGCGTGATGCGACCATTGAGCGACTCGACAAGACGGCCATCAACGCCGACGGAAGCAAGGACACCCGAGTTTTCGCAGATTGACAGATCGAAGCACTGACCAAAGTGACTGAAAAGGCCATTGATATCACAAATCTACAAAACACAAGACAATACTCACCGATTAGGAAGACTTAATACAAGCCCCGTGTTCGTAATCATGTCCAGAACCTGATACATTCCAATTGGGTACGGTATTTGGCCGGCTACGGGGACTACACGCACAGAATCATACGAAAAGGTGCCGGGAAACGTTATCTGTTGTCCACCAACAATGTGCCCAGCAGATCGATTGGTTGCATCACTGTAGAGCTGGCGAAGAGTCGACACCTGGTAGTAGATGACCATGCGATTCCGGAAGCCAACGGCGACCGCGTCTTCATTGATCCATTTCACGCTGTTCGGCGGCGCTTCCCAGGCCTCGTCGCAGAGATTCGTGTAGGGCTTCGCCACTTTGTCGGATTCCTCGTCCTCGTTGATGGTGCCGAGATCCCAGAAGTGCACGAATCCAGAAGTCGACACGGCCGCAATCTTCCTACATTGGTTGTAAACGCTCCAATCAACGGCGATCAGCGGCGCATCCACGACGGCACGCTCGATGAAAAGACCTTCGGGTTCCTCGTCGCCACCGGCTATGCTGTCATCGTCGTCGTCATTGAAGGCCAGGGTGCGCTTCTTCTTCTTTTTCGGATTCACAATCAAGTCGCGATCGCCCTTCTTCACTGGCGTCTTCTTGGTCTTCTTTTTTCGCTTCGGGGAATTTACAGAGGTAGCGTCGTCTTCGGTGGCTTCAATGGCATCGGTCGCAACTTCCTCTTCATCCTCTTCTTCTTCCTCCTCGTCTTCGGCATTCGCTTCCGTGAATTCAGTGTCTTCCTTCTTGGGGCGCTTGGCCTGCTTCTTCTTCGGTCGAGCCGTGCCATCATCATCGGAATCGAACAACTCGGCAAAGCTGGTTACGCCACTGCGCCGTCGCCCAGAAGTTTCCAAAAATGGTGTTTCGTGTTCCATGGGTTCCGGCTTGATGGTCCGCAGATAGCCCTCGACATCGACACCGCAATCGTCGCTCATCGGCTCTACGACGACACAGACAGGCGTCTCCAAGACGAAGGACGGCGCCAACGAGATCACCGGCGGCAGATTGTCATCGACGGCTTCATAGGCAAAGTCGTAGTCTTTCTCGATTCGATATCCGATC
The DNA here is from genome assembly GCA_024447225.1 of Panagrellus sp. LJ2284. Taxonomy (NCBI): domain Eukaryota; kingdom Metazoa; phylum Nematoda; class Chromadorea; order Rhabditida; family Panagrolaimidae; genus Panagrellus; species Panagrellus sp. LJ2284. The sequence goes on along the minus strand of JAMRYC010000001.1, from coordinate 5,265,345 downwards.
ACCCGTCCAACATCCGTCGTCACAGCAATGTAGCCCAACACATCAGAATCGTACATGGCCGCGTTTACGAGAATAGATTCCGTGAAGAACGGACACCACGCAACATCAGCAATAGTGCCGACACCATCGAGGCGAAGGAGGAACCAAAGCGTCGGCTCCGTACCCAATTCATTGCCGGAATACTTCCAGAATTGCAGATATGTCGGCGTATCCAGAGGGTGCTCCCAGGTAACTTCATCGATGGCAGTCGAGATGACAACGACTTCATTGCCGTCAGCAGCCTTCTGAGGAGCCGTTCTTATGGCCAAAACAGGTCCTCCAACCACCAGGGCAGCGCCGTATTGCTCCTTGTTCGCGGGATCGTTCGTGATGACTTTGAGCATGTCGCCAGGGGCAGCGCTATTCGCAACGGCTTCAACGCGATCGGCAATGGCATGGACGAGGAGGTTCTTCTGGACTTTGCCGTGGAGGGTAAACGGGTAGCTTCGGCTTTTGAAGGTCGAGAGGGACGCGTTTCGGTTGTTCAGGATGACGTCGGAATCGATAATGGCCCTTTGGCTCGTCGTTGATCGGACGTCCATTTTGATAGAGGATCGGTTGAGCCATTTTTGGAGGATTGGGTCTCTAAAACGTAAAATTAGAACAAATATCACATAATTGTGGCTAAAAAAACTTACTCATCGATGTTTTGGACCGTTAAATCAGGCACATCAACACTTCGCAACAATTGGACCACACCAGATTGACCGAGTTTGGCACAGAAGGCTTCGCGAGATCGACGAACAGCGAGTGTGTATTCGTAGACGTTGTAGGGGTTCGACTTGCCATCTAGAAATAGAAAACAGTTTATCAAAAGCATAAGAGCTTTGCAAACTCACTCGTTACCGCGACATTGCGAAACTTGAACCGGCTTACACCGTTTTTGACCGACAACCGTGAATGCGACTTGGGCGCTACCCCACTGGCCATGGACAACCTCGACGGAGCGCCACTGTAATCAGTTTCTATGAAAAGTCGAGCCTGTTTCGCGGCATCAATGAATACGAAATCCTTGAAATGCGGGACACCAAGCGCTTCCAGAAGTTCATCGCCCTCGAGACCCCTCAGGGTTTGCAATTTTGTTGTCAACTCGGTGTGACCGACGGCTTCTGCCTCCTTCAGAACGGCGATTATCGCATCTCGGACGGCATCCTTTTCACTGGATTCACGATTGCGGCATTCCTTCAAATGGGTGGAGGACTCGGCTTTCACACCTTCGTACTTGCAACGATGACAGACCCAGGGGACTTGCTGAAATCAGATGGCTTATTCGACAACTTTTAAAGTTGAAAAGAAGCAACTCACGTCTACAGCCAATCCACATCGCGCTATGTGATATCCAAGCCCACTGGCACCACGATACGCACCGCCACAGGACATGTCCAAACATGGAGCCGCCCGGGAACCCGTCGTCGCGGATACAACCAACTTCCGCCGCTCTTCTTCGTCTAGGGCACGGAATTCAGGGAATCTGCCGATGAAAGTGTAGTACCGAGGAAGAATGCATTCCTCGAGATGATCAACAGCATCAGCACCGCTCAAATCGTGTTGGCACTTGGGGCAAACCTTGTTCGCTTCATTGTCTACGATTTCGGTCTTCTCTTTGGTCGACAGTATGAACCATTGATATGGGTCTTTCTGAAAGATTCAAATTAGATTTGAAACTGGGAACTTTGAAAGAATACTTACGAAGTACGGCACAAATACCGACTTCTTATCAAAAAAGTCCGACTTCTTTGGTCGCCCACGCTTTCCCGAGAGCGTCAGATTCCGATTCGCCGCCGGTCCGGAAGGGCTGTCTTCTTCAGTGGTGCTCGGTTGAAGGGCGCGCTTCCGAGACGCTGGAGTGGTTTTAACGGCGGCGTTGGCAGCCTTTTTGGGGGTTTTGGCAGCTGTTTTAGGGGTTTTGGCAGTGGCCTTCGGGGTCGCTTTGGCTTTTGGGGTAGCTTTGGGGGTAGCAGCGGCACTCTTCCGACCACGGGTTCGCGGGGTCTTCACTTCAGACGCCGTGGATACTGATGGCGTCGGTTCCTCCTCGTCAGTTGGTACATATCTAGTCGGAGGCAGTGTGTTTTTCCGGGCTCGGGTCCGTCGCGGGGTTTCGGACGCCTCGGATTCTGGCAGGGGTTCAATCTTCACCGTGGCGGTGCTGTTACGTCCACGGGCCATGTTGGAGCCTGAAAATCTTACAGTAAAGCAGCAGCATGCCTCTATCCTGCAGAAAGTATACAAAATGCACGAAACATTTGCCAATTTCACGATTCACGGATATTATAAACTCATTTATACGCTACGAACCAAAAAACAATCTCAAACATAACAACAAGAACTACTAATCAGATATGATTGCCTACTTAGCCTTGACCATAAGAGCCTGCAACAGTCGCGACAGCACAATTGGGTTGAGGCCCTCGACGACATCGCCAGCGGCATTGTAATGGTTGTACTTGCCGGTTTCCTTATCGTATTCATCCCAAAGGGCATGAGGACCATCGACAACACAAAGGTTGTTCCGCTTATTCTCAAAGCCAGGCATTTCCACGTTGATCGCGATCGTGTTAAGCTGGCCAATGGCAAAGCTGAACAGACGACCATCGCTCAGAACAAGCTGCGATGCCAGTGGTGCTTCAATATCATTGTATCGCGTGAATCCCTTGACATGAGCTTGCCCATTCAACCACGAGAACAACGAAACGATGGCCGTGGACGTGTAGGCATCAGCGGTGACAGCGGCATACTCGTCGGTGTCGGCTTCGATCCGCCAACGCCGGCAGCGTCCTTGGAGGTCGAACATGTTCTTGACGGCGAGATGGCCATGCGAAAACGGTTCAGCGACATCGGCCTCAAAGCCGGGGCACTGCCAGAGGGGGTCGAGATCGGGGTTGACGTTGAAAATCTTCGGACTGAAAATGACATCGGTTTCGATGTCAGTGCCCTCAGGGAAGATGGGGGCTTCGATGAGTTCGGTCTGCGAGAAAGGAGCAAGCACGGGAAGCGGGGCTTTGGTCCGGAATTGGGCCGTCAATCGGTCGCGATGGACGAAAGCGAGCTCGCCGAGACGACGCCTAAAAGTGATTTCATAATATAAAATTGCAAAACACAAATCATAAAAATGTTCAAAAAACGCACTTATCGTCGCCAATGAACCTGGGCTTTCCGCGTCGTTCGCTATCGACGGTACCGTAATCATCCCAGACTTCGAGCTTATCATACATGCTCAGGAAGCCACCGCGAACCCAAAACGATTCACATCGTTCATTCGTCGAAAGGCGATAGTTCTGGATAGCCGCGACATTATGGGCCAAACTGAGTTGCGCGTCCTCCAAGGCGGCCAGCAAAAACGTATCGACCTGTTTGGTGGACTTTGGCTTGCGGCCCTGGAACACAGCCTTCAACGACTCCTGCAAGCGACGCTCAAACTTTGCCGTCGGCGGGACCAAAGTGTTATAAAAGTTGTTCAAAACAGATGGCTCTTCGATGAGACGCGTCTTCGTGATGTATTTGTAGAAATTGAGGGTATCAAAGTAGGCTGGGATAGCTGGGACGCCCCAGGCTTTACGGGGGGCTGATAGGACTGGATGGAAGCGTCTGAAATGAACTTTTTATGCAAATTTTGATCAAAATTCGGCAAAAATTGACAAACCTGTGCCATTTCCGTTCAAATTGCGTCCAATCTCGCTCATATGGATTGACGAAATCAATACGCGCCGCTGGGGAGTCCAAACTGCGCACATGGTCCTGCATCTTGTAGTAATCGGTCAAACGGGCTCCATAGCCGGTGGCATCGCCTTCATTCTGTAAGTACACACTTTTTCCATCCCTCACTTTCATCAAAAACACTGTAAACCTACCACAAATTCATCATGAACCATATTCGGCGACGGTCGAATCGGATAAGGTCTTCGTGTGTACGGTGCCGGCACAAACCCCTCCGGCCGTCCTTGAGGCGTCGCAACAGCACGTGCAACCGGTGGCGGCGTCGGTTCTGTCGCGGCTTCCGCGCTCGAAGCCAAACCGCATCTCGGCACAACCACCGAAACCAAGCGGCGGCTCAAAATGGGGCGCATCTGTAGAACTATTGTCATAAAATGCAACTTTCTCCTCCTCGCCAAATGCCAATATTACACGGTTTTATTAACCGCTTCACAACTTTCTCAAGCACATAATTATAACTCGGTGTTTATCAAAATGAAAATACGAATCTCGAAAATAGAAACGAAAGAAACTGTTCAATTATCAAAATGAAATGTAAAGCGGATAGATAAAGACTAAGAAACTGCTAAAACTCGTGACGCCGATGAAAGACTTAAGAGATAAAACCATGCAAGAAGTAGGATAAGCCATGGCGCGGGCATTGACGAAGTAATTAGAGATCAGAAACTTCAATTTGAAAATTTGCGATATCAAAATTCCATAAATATAATTTACCATTACGTTAAACAGGTGTTTATGGACATAGCATTGCGAGACGCTACGCATCGGTTTAAACAGTCAGTTAATAATAAATAAATAAAGTGCGATTCGGCAGTTAAAAGCCTAAAGCCGTATCCTGGAAACCGCGATCAATTTCACGGTCGTTGTTATCGATGGCTTGAGTTTGAGCGATAAGGATGATGGGTTCATCCTCGTTGTTGGCCTCTACCCGGCAATCAGCGAGAGTCTTGCTGTTCTCGAGGACCCGATCCATGTAGATGAAAAGCTGGTCATTCGGAGAGAATCCCATGCGACGGCACATCTCCAGCTTGACGTCGAAGATGGGAGTCGACGAGCTCAAAACGAGTTTGAAGCAGTTACGAGCAGCTGCACGACGAGTCGTCAGGGCGCGTGTTGACCTGGTGCCATCGGCGTAGTCTTCGTCAAAATCTTTCTGAAAGGGGAATAATGAGGTAGAATGGAAGAAGCAAACGGAAGGAAACTTACAACTTTGACGTAAACAAAGCCCTCGGTATACTGGAAGCGCTTCTTGTCTTCGTCCGAGCAGTGTTTAATGTAGCAGGGCTGGCAATGATTCAAGACGGCGCCTAGAAAACAACATTTTCATTAAAATCGACCAAAAGCCAGAACTCACCGTCCTCATCCAGCTCAATGTCGACAATATTGTCCGAGTGTTCGGGATAGTGCGTCTTGTAGCTGCTGGAAATGGCTTCCCATTCATCGGCCGTCACCGGTATGGCATTGCCAACAATTGGCCCATTGGGACTCATTACCACAAAAGGCTGATTGTGCTTCTCACAGATAAGACAGCCCTGACACAACGGCGGTACCGAAACACTGGCTGACCGGGATTTGGCTGCTGTTCGGAAGGCTTCGACAAATCGTCCACAAATGACGCGGTCATACTTGTCACCAAGATCGTCGGGGGTAAACTTGCGCTTATCCAGAGCCCTCAGCAACGGTGCCACATCGGAATTTATCGCGTTGATGACGCTGCGATAATACGCGTTGAGCTCAGCCTCGCGAATCCGTTGTTCCTCGCATTCTGCGCATTCAGTACAATCGGCTGAGAACTTGTAGAATTCATCAAAGAACGGAACGACGATCTTCTCCCATTCGGCTTCAGTGATGCGAATCATCTTGGCGCCGAGACGGACCTTCGAATGGTTGCACGCAATGTCGGCATTGAAAATAACAGGATGAGATGGGGGCGCGGACTCAGCTTCGGCTTCAGCCGTCTCATGGACATCACCATTCGTGGTATTTTTCGTTTTTGCATGAGTCTTCTTCTTCGGCGTCCGTTTGCCTTTCCGCTTCTTTGGTGACCCAACAGCACGGTACTTCCGTTTGCCGTTCTTTGGTGATTCACGGCCGTTCCAATCGGGATCTGATTCGCTGTCGGATTCTTCTTCCTCGTCGGATGTTGGCATGTGATCGGAGACGGATTCAGCGGCTACCGGTGCAATGCGCTTTTGTGGCGTTACAGGGGCAACTCGACCATTTCGAGGAAGAAGATCCTTCGAAGAGCACGGCTTATCGTCATCAATGTTGAAGTTGTTCCCGTTGACGTAGGCAGAAGCAGATGACGACGGTTCACTGGCGGGCGGTTCAGTTTTGGCAGCAGTAGCCGCCGGTTTCGATAAACACAGCTTGATTTTAAGCGGAGACGCCGGGTCGTGTTTCACTTCGTAGGCCTTCTCGACAGGCACCGGTGCGGGCGGCAAGGGCAACACAGGAGTTTGGTCGGTTTCATTGGTGTGCTTGCGCTTTCGTCCTCGGGCTTGTGTTGGGGCCTATAATTACGAACATAAGTTCGTTCTATCCAAAGCTAGAAACATCAACTAACCGCAGGAACGTGCCGAGTGAAACAGAGGGAGTTGGCCACAAACTCCTTCGACTTGCGCTTGTATTCGTGCTGTTGCAGGGCTAATCGACGATGGGCAGTCAGCTCTTTTCGTGAAACGAGCAACATGCTACGCTGTGGGGCACTTTTCTTGGTCACGGTTCTGCAAAAAGCCCCCTTTTAACTTAAATTAAAGATGCAGTACCCCTACCTTGAGGCATCCTTCAATATAGCAGTAATCATCGGCTCAACTTCGTCTATCTGCTTTGAGTATTCGGCTTCCTCACGCAGCGCTTCCGTGCATTCCGAACAGAGATCATTTGCGGTCAGCCATTGCCCTGGGTTCATTTCGACCGAGCCCGTGCCCTCCTGATAAGTTATAACCTTCTTGGTCAAATCGAGGCCATGGTCCTTCAACATTTTGTCGGCCCCAGCGCGTCGTACTGCTTTCATTTCACCGAGAAGGACTTTGATCAACGGGACTTTGCCATGTGGACAAACCGGCATTTCGTGATAATCCGGCACTTCAGGAAGATACAAAAGCGAATACTTGGCGTCGTCGGATACGCGGTCTTCCACATCGCTCTCATCGCTGGAATCCGCTACGAAAGGCTGGGAGGTTGACGAAGATTCAGCGGCGGCTGATGCTGCAGCCGCTGCCGTCGCAACCCGGGTTGACGTCCGCCGACAACGGCCATTGGTGGTCCGAGCTTGCTTGGATGGTGGCGAAGCAGCCGCATTCATCGTCTTCTCGATATCAGCGATCATGGCCGGCGTCAGATTATCAACGTCACCGTACTTGTTCTGCAGACGGGTCATCGTAGCCTTCGACGGCGATCCAGTGGGAGCGCCGTTGCTACTGTCGCTGTTGTTGGCTGCTTGGAGGGCCGCTTGTTCATTGGCACGCAACTCCTTCCTTTTCTGTTTCCGATCCTCGGCTTCAGCCTCTTCAAGCGCATTCAGATTCACACAAGTCTCGATGGCTCGGTAGTTTTTCTCGACAATGTTGAAGATCAAACTCGCCGGAATGAACACGATATCGACTGGCTTCTTCTTGACGAGATCGGCTGAGGGCACCCGCAGCTCGGACATCATCTTTTCAAGGCGTTGATTCGCTTCTTGAGCCTTCTTGTACCAGAGCTTTTCCGACCTTTCATTACTGTGACGTAACGATTCCGCGTCGTTAAGTATCTGTAAATGCATTATCAATCATTCACTTTTTTCGGTTTAAGCGACATGACTCTTACCCTTTTCAAAATCACTTCGGCCCTTGGCGGCAGCACGATAGGATCTCGTTCGGCCGTCAAATCGGTATCGCGTCGATAGACAAGCAGGTAACAACCCCGCATGTCAGCGGTTGTCTTGGTCAAATCCATGCCAGCATCGACTCCCGGGGGCTTCACCGACTTGACAACCGCATCATTGAAATTGAACCATGCCTTTCGCCTGTAGTCATAGACGTAATCATGGTAATGGCCGCTTGTCGCTCCAGCGCCATCGTGCACGCAAACCGCAGCGAGGTTGAACTTGTGATGGCCCCGGGCGTCTGCTAAGAGTTGTGATTCGTTGATCTCCCTGGGATAGTGTATCGGAGTCCGATCCTTCTTCTGATCGATCGCCACCCTCGAAATCTGCAATATCAGCACCGGCGGCAGTGAGCTCGGGACATTGCGCATCTGCGACTTCCCTCTTTCCCCGCATTGTGGACAGTTGAAATCCGTAAGTTGATTCGGCGCGAACAGTTTCTCGAACATGTCCGCTACCGTATTACAGCCATCCGGGTTGAGATGGAGACCAGAAATCACCTGCTCTTGTTCTTGTAGACGGCCACACGGACATTCAATGACTTGTTTCGTGCGGAACTATAAATTTGAACCCTCCATCAATTGCCATCTGTCAAGAAGGGGAAGGGAAAAATCTTCCCATTTTTCTTTAAGAGACTTACATTAACCCGCTCATGTATCCGCTTAAAGCCAGGGTAGCATGGGTGTCCCTCGAGGTGCTTTTCCATAAAATTGAAAAACAATGTATGGAATTCACTGACATCCTGTTGGCTGTCCTGAAGCATCAGGGCATCGGCTAGCCTGACGGCATCCGCGGCCTCCTGCAAAGGAACGAGAGACAATGAGAAACGCCCAGACATTTTCTTCGTGGGGCCAGCCTGACAGGCGTTTTTTCCAGATAGCCTTCACCGAGCAACGAAACGCCGGTCCCTGCCTTCATAAACATAACAATGTGGAGGGGCTGGGGCGTGCTATCGCTGTTCCGGCGTTGTTAGACACGAGAAAAACGGTCAGGAGATGTGGAAAGGGCAATAAAAGGGGTAAAAATTACTCACGAAAGGACTTTGTTCCAATGAAAAGAAAACGTTTTGTAGTCGCTCCATAATTTTTTGTACCTTAATGCCTATGCCGCTGGCGTTAACCGGATTCGCAAAGGTCGGGACAGACTGGTAGGAAAATACAAACTTTTTGAAGTGAATGTTGTGGAACCAGATCTGTAAAAACGCGATTATGTTAACAAGGGATCGGCACGGAGTCGCCTCGGCGGATCGGGATGAGACCTATGCCATTCGAAAGAGCGTAAAATTCTAAGTCGAAATGATCAAATTATTTTTGCTGAGGTCAACGGCAAAGTGGGTTTGGCATTTTGGCTGGTTTAGCATGCGTGTGGTCACATTTAGAAGCCCCAGATTTCAAGCTGCAACGGTCTAGTGGTTAGCGCAAGCCACTATGACTATTTCGCTCTCGGGTTCGACTCCCTTCGGCCTACGTCCACTTCTTCGAAGTTGTTGCGGTGTTGGTAACAACTGATTAAAATTTTTGTTTTTATAACTTTAAAGTTTTTCATTAAAATTACTGTATCTATGGAAATTTTTTACATTTACACTACCGTAGAACCAGGGGTAAGACAGAAAAGTATTTTTTCGTCTTCGACGAACACCCAAGGTATTTTATAAAACTTCCGAAGTATTCGGTTTCGTGCATCGTTAACGTGGACAGCGTTGAGGTCAGAATCTTGCGACCCGGCTTCGACCTTTATTATATAAACGTAACTTGCGGTCGGACCGATTTTAGGCGGACCAGATATGAACTGCCTAAAATCGCGGGCAGAACATGTTGACACTACCTCACCCGGGTCGTAGGGTTATCAACCCGGCCCACCATCAACCTTGGATGGCGGACTTCGAATCTGCCAGTGCGCTAAATTCGTGTTTATGCGTTGCGAACATTACGATAAATCAAACTTTATGCATGACTTTTTAACAAAGTGTTCGATTAATTTGATTTTTCGCCAAAAAAGTTAAATTTTAAAAATAAGTTGGTGTTCTTATTAGTATGCCACTTACAAAATTTTTGGTGGCAATAATTAAAATAAAAAAGATTTTTCACGTACAATACGTGATGCAATAGCGCATTTTGACAGCAGAGGTTGCAAGAAATGTCGAACCAGCGAGAGGAGGCGTCGTAGTGGCTTGCGCTAACCACTAGACTATCCCAGCTCGTTTTGAAGCGTCTTCGGACGTGATGACACAAATGATAAAAAATGCGCAAAAATGCCAAACTTCTTTCGCCGTTGACCTCAGCAAAAATAAATTAAACGTTTAGGCTTAGAATTTTACGCTCTTTCGAATGGCATAGGTCTCGTCCCGATCCGCCGAGGCGACTCCGTGCCGATCCCTTGTAAGATCGAAAGGGAAAACTATATATAAAAACTCAAAAATTGCAAATCTAACCTGGATAAATGAGTTAAGATAGCACAGATTGGCATTATTGTACAACCCGCAAGGCAGGTCCTCATTCCGTGGCTTGTAGCGCTTGGAATCATCCGACTTTGGGGTCTTCTTGAACTTTTCCCATCGCTCGAGACCGACTTTCTGGAGGCAATAGGAGGCTGTGCAATTCGTGGCGTTAGCATTGCTATAATGAAAAAGGGTCGTTAACAACGTGGATCGAAGATAAAGCGTCAGACTTACCGAGCCTTATTCGGATGGGTCTTCGCGGAGCACGTTTCCGTCAACTTGTAAACCTGGGTCAACTGATTTGGCGTGATCCGCGCCGGGTACTTGAGAGCTTCATCGTAGATGGCCGCCTGACAAGCCTGCAATGTGAGGAAGCAATTCGGACAAAAACTGTAGGCTAATGACGTGGACCAGGGGTAATTGGAAGGCAAAAACTCACCCGCTTCTTCATTTGCCCGGAGCCAACGATAATGGGATACTAAAGCTAGCCTGTTTGGATCGGGGGGTCGGTGGGGGCGAACTGAACACTGGACCCGTCGTCTGAAAAAAAGCCGCGAAATTAATGGAGGGGTAATGGTGGTTGGTAACCCGGGGGCTAACTAAGAGGGGCGTCAAACAGCCGCCGGTGGGGCCGGTGTCTCACGCTACTATACAGCGCCGTCCCGTGACACTCTAATTGCCATTCACCGGGGCACTGGCACTGGGGCTGGGTTCGATTCCGCACTTGCGCTTTTTCGTCCCCGGTTGCCCCGCGCATGGGCTAGGTAACGGCCGGGCCCTGGGGACACGCGCGGGGGCACACGGGCCACGGATTCACGGAGATAAAAAGTGTTGCGCCTGGAAGCAAAGAAGCAGCAGGCAGCAGCGGTGTCCACGGACACTTACTTTGCCGAGGGCGGTTGTCCCCTTCGTTGTGTTTGCGCCCCTCGACTGGCAGTGTGTCGTGGCGAGACCGGAGCCGACACACGCGAGCCCGCACGCGAACAACGTGTGCGTCGGTGTTTGACGTCTCGCGCGGCCGCCCCGAAACACACATAGCCAATGGCGCTTTTTTAACCCTTCATCACGCGGCGCTTTTTTTCAACGGCTTCATCTCACCCTCTCGCTCTCTTTTTAGGCTGTCGTCTCTCGGACAAACAAAACAACAAAATGTCAAACATGTTTCGCGGGAATCAAAGCACGCCGAACAGATATCCAGTTAGTTTTTTGGCGCTCTGATAAGGCAGGAAAGAAGATTATATATATTTACAGGAAATGCAGCGATTCAAAGTCCCCGAAACTCCCCTATCGCCATATATGCGGTTCAGCGCGAAGAACTGGCAGCGAATCAGGATGGAATTCCATGATCGACCCCTCTGGGAAGTGTCGAAGCTCGTGGCCGAGCGATGGCGCCAGCTTCCGGAGCAAGAACGCAAGGACTATCACACGGCTTATGAGCAGGAACGTGCCGAATATGAGAAGGCGTTGAGAGCGGTCAACCACAACACGGCAATCAACCAGCAGGCTGTGATTCAGAAGCGGCAACGGCATGGTGGATCGCGGAGGGCTGATCCGACGGCCGGGGTGGTCATCCAGCCAGTGATCGACGAAGACCCGTATGAATACACGCCAAAGAAGGTCTCTGCCATGAGGTTTGAACGGAATCAGCGACTTTTGCTGGAGCTGTTCAACGGGGTCCCGATGCCGGATGTGAGGAACTTTGTCGCGCCTGGGAGAATTGAAGCCTTACGGAAGCAGAGTGATACACTTGAGACACATCAAGTAAGTTTGGCATTTCCGTTTGAAAACTTTATATACAAAATTGTCGAATTTAAAAAATTTTATATATAAATCTTCCAGAAACGGATCACCGACGAGATGCACCGTGTAGAAGAGTCCTACAACAAGCGGAAGAAGGCCCTCCAAGACTCGACGGAACGCTTCCAAGCTGAATTAAAGAAAACCTACAGTATGCGCCCCACTGTGGATGAGCAGGCCTACGCTAAAATGGTCGAAGAATCCGAAAAGAAGCTCCTCGCCCAATGGAAAGCCTATCAAGAACGTCAAGCTGCGTTGAAGCAGGCCCAGGAAGCCGAGCGGAACGAAACGCCGATCCTCTACAGTCTTACTGTAGGCCCGTCGCCGCAGACTTCGACGCCGAATGCCTAAATTGCCATCGAAACTGATCTATTTTGAATCTTGCCATTTTGTTAAGTTTATATATTTTTTTGTTTTTGTTATAAAAAGTTCGCCAATCCGGCGTCATTTTAGTTTGTCTAGCCCTTTCCAGATGTACACAGTTATGTGGGGTCGTAACCCATCATGATCACCAATTCAATTTCAAGTGCGAAAAAGAGGCTTACGTTTATTTTAAAGCTTATTTAAATCAATGCATTGGGAATATACAAAGTGATAGGCCACGAGCCGAAGCCAGCTCGACAATAAGTTAAAATGGGAATGGGGAATGAGATAAAAGTGAAAAAAGGCAGATTTCATTGCTCCATCGGGGTTGGAGCGTCCGGCTTTGCGGCTTCTTCGGATGGCGCTGCTTCTGTCGACGGACCTGGGGCACTGTCGACAGCCATCGGCTCAGATCCTGTAACATTCGAATTAGCCGGGATCGGGTTCGATTCCTCAACGGGATCGGCGCTTTTCGCGGTCGCGGCGGGATCAGACTCCACTGCAGCCGGAGGAACGACAGACTCGTCCTTGGAAGCAGGCGGGGGCGACACCGTCAAGCTGTACAGAATCGGGGCTTCTTTGCGCTCGGCTTCTAAATTGGGACAATTTAGACTTCCAATCAAAAGTTTTCCAGGGGTACAAAAAGCAAAATCAAGCAAAACATGTTAGCGCGTGGGTAGGGGGTCAAAAAGTGAGAAATTTATCAAAATAGCCTACCTTGAAGGCTCTTAAACTGCTCCTGGCGCTGCTGATACCGCTCCCATTGGGTGAGGAGCTTCTTCTCGGCATCCTCGACCATCTTGGCGTACATTTCTTCGTCGACAACAGGGCGAGTGTCGCTGACTTTCTTGAGTTGGGCCTCGAAGTTCTCGGCAGATTGCTCGATGGTCTTCTTTCGGGCTGCGTAGGATTCTTCAATGCGGGTCATCTCGTCGGCGATGCGTTTCTGAAGAATTTATATATATATTTTTCAAGCAAAACTCTGTTTTGAAGAATTATTATATATAATTTTTCGGCAAAACTCGTTTTTCGAGAGTTTTTATATATATTTTCCCCTCCAAACTTCATAAAACACCTACCCGATGCGCATCTAATGTATCGCTCTGCTTCCTCAATGCTTCAATCCGTCCCGGCGACACGAAAGTCCTCACATCCGGCATCGGGACCCCATTGAAAAGCTCCAGCAAAAGGCGCTGATTCCGTTCAAATCGCATCGCCGCGAGTCTTTTCGGCGCCATTTCGAAGGGTTCCTCATCTATGACCGGCTGGATAATGACGCCCGAGGTCTGATCGAGTCGCCGGGAACCACCTTGCCGCTGGCGTTTCTGCTGGATGGCCGCTTGTTGGGTCATTGGGGCCGTGTTGATGCTTCGCATGGCCTTCTCGTATTCGACCCGTTCATGCTCGTAGGATAGGTGGTATTCGTGGCGCTCGGCTTCGGACAATTGTCGCCATTGTTCGGCGACCATCTTGGAAACCTCCCAGAGCGGTCGGTCGCCATTCTCGACGCGGATTTTGTTCCAGTTCTTCTTGCTGAATCGCATATACGGCGACATGGGCGCATCGGGGATCTTGAAGCGTTGCATGTCCTGAAGACAATGACCAAAATAAGAAAGCTGAAGAAAAGAAAACCGAAACAAACCTGATACCGATGCGGAGTGCCGCTGCCGCCTTGACTTTGACGATGATACATGTTCAGTGTTGCCAGAGGGACTTTGCCAGAAGGGCGCCGGTCCAACCACGAAAGCCTAGAAGAAGCGAGATTAAGCCGTTTGCGGACGAAAGATAAACGCGGTCACGGAAGCAACGGAAAAGGCTAGCCCAATGGCCACCCAAGCCACAATGGACGCGGATCGACAACTCGTCGTGTGCGCCCGCCCGACGCGACGAGACCACACCGACCCACAATGCGAACTGTGCTGCGACGTTGGCGCCCACCCCCGGCTCAAGCTAAAAAGGCGCGCGGTAGCTTCGGGGGCAACTTCACAACTTCTGTAGCGGCTCTAAAAAATGTGAATTTACATAATACAAACAGCCTAAAGACCAGTAGTATTCCCTGAAGTGATAATTGTGTAACTTAATATCGATAACTCAAAAAAGGGCCTGAAAAGTTGATCCGGTACTGATGAACTTCGGTGATTTTGGGCTACAGGACGAAAAAAGTAGGCCCGCCTCCACCCTTGCAACTACATTCCCCAGTCATTCGCCGCCGGCCTCTAGCACGCCCTGCGGGGTCTCACTGCTGTTTGCATGACTAGCGTCTCCGTCGTTGACGCACTGACTACAATTTTTGCGCTGAAAGCCCTGGATTCGCACAATGACTGTGACCCCAATGGCAGATGTAGCCATTTCGCGTCTTCATCGTCGGTTTAATTACCCAAGTTTGAGGTTAGCATTGAATTCCGCTCATGTTTCGACGTGTGGTGGTAACCAGCAAATTTTGGAACGCGTTGCCCTATAGCGATGCTTATATTTGAAAGACTTCCTTCTATTGATGTCTGTAACAGGTTGTCACATGCAAAAAGTGTATTTGTTTGACAAAGTAGCATTTAGTTTGGTAACTGCTTGGGTTTCGAGGACGAAACAGTGGCCAATTTTCAGCTTTTTGTATCCCAAGTATCGTAAAACGTTTTCCCGTTATTGACAATGAAATGAATATCGTCTTTTTTGATGTTTTTCTGAATTTGGATTACTGTCAGAAGGGGTCAATGCACGTGAACAACAATTTCAATTCAATAACGATGTATTTATAAAAGCAAATCAATAAACATAACGAACAGTTTTACGAATACGTGTGAAGACATTTGGGTCATACTCATTGTTAATTTTCATATTTATAGCCGCCGACGAGTAACCCATAGCAGTTTCGACTTCACCGAACAGGGGGATCAAGGTTTCTCGACGACGGTCCAGCTTTTCACGGACTTGGGAGACGAAGACTTTCGGGTCGGCGATGTTGGAGTAGTATTCTTGGCTATCCTTGAGGAGACCTTTGACGAAATCGTAGACTTTATCCAATTTGTAATCCAGCTCGACCTGCTCTTCGTAGACTTCTTCCACGTACTCTTCGGCGTAGTTCATCAACGTGTAAATGGTCTTTCTCGAATTGCTCATCCTTTCCCGGAGGGCGACGCGATCACTGAAGGAGCAATTGAAATCGTAGATGGCCTTGTCTGCGTCGTAGACTTCAGTGTTCAGGGCTCTCAGCCGTTCCAAGCGTGTGTTGATCAGCTGGGTGGTGGTTGGGGGCTTCTTTTGGAGGTCGGCGATCTGCGAATCGAGGTTTTCGACCTTCAGTTGAAGAGAGGAAACACGCTTCTCCAGGGAATTGCAGCGTTCTTCGGCGGGGCGGGTTCTCAGTTCGGCGATTTTGGCATCACGGTCGTTGACGCCCTTTTTAAGAGATTCAACGAGCCGAGTGAGACGGCGGTTGTCTTCGATGAGGGCATCCATGTTGTCCTCGCGTTCCTCGGCTTCGCGTTCGAGTTGTTTGACTTGTTGCCGGAGGCGTTGGAGCTCATTGACCTCTTCAGTCTTGACAGATGGCGCAGGTGTGGTGGACGGGCGGGTTATTTTGAGTGTCTTCAGAACATGGGGTCCGGAACTACTCAATTTACGCTTCATAGTGCGTTTCACGTCCTAAAAAACGTCAAGTTTTTATATAAATTTCACAATTACGCGGATGAGCATCACGAAAACAGCGACATCACGAAGCAAGATGAAAGCGCGGTCGGTAAATGCGCGAAATTGGTGAAGCTATCAGATTACGAGACGAAAAACCGATTTCGAAAACGAATTCCGAAGAATTACGAACGAGCGCGCGAAAAAGGATCGGCTGCAACAAACAGCATTGCGGTTTGCGCGGAAGGCCCTGGCACGTTCACTTCGAGCCGGCTGCCTTGCTTTGTTCGCAGTTCAACAAGTGAACGATGCATCGAAAAGTCAATCAATACATGGGTCAGTTTGGAAAGCCGCGTGCACTTCGTTGGACTTGCTTTTTGTTTTTGAGATCTTCCAAACTCTATGGCTATTCCCTTTTCTAGCTCAGCAGGCACGCAATTTCAGAGCAGTGAATAGGACTAAAAAACACTTCCTGCCGTTTAACGAAACTAAAATGCATGTGGTTGAGAATTTTGATAGACGAGAACGAAGCTGACTTTCTTCCATGCACTGAAGGCTGTTTGTAATTTTCGTTTACAGTGATTTTTTGGCACAGGGTTTGATACTTGTTGCTTTTGATACATATTTCTCCATTGAAGTCATTTTATAAGCATCGCCATATGGCAACGCGTTCCAAAATTTGCTGGTTACCACCACACGTCGAAACATGAGCGGAATTCAATGCTAACCTCAAACTTGGGTAATTAAACCGACGATGGACACGCGGAATAGGTAGATCTGCGTTTTTGGTCAAAGTCAATGTGCGAGTCCAGCGCTTTCAGCGGAGAAGTTGCAGTCAGTGCGCCGACGACGGAGACCACATGCGAGGCAGAGCACAACCACTTCCACCAGTCAGTCGCCGCCGGCCTCCAGCCAGCCCAGCCCACGGCGAGGTCTGACTGCTGCGCCCTTTGCACGACTGGCGTCTCTTCGCGGGCTGTACTAACTATAATTTTATAGCTAAAAGCCCTGGACTCGCACGATGAGTGTGACCCCCAATGCACATTTAGCTGTTTTGCGTGTTAGTCGTCGGTTTAATTACCCAAGTTTGAGGTTAGCATTGAATTCCGCTCATGTTTCGACGTGTGGTGGTAACCAGCAAATTTTGGAACGCGTTGCCCTATGGCGATGCTTATAAATAAAAAAGATTCCTTTCCATTTGTAAATGTAAACGGGAATATTATTGAGGTTTCGCAGATAGTTTTGTACACAAAATATGTAAATTGATAACACGTTATTAATTATTGGAAACTTGCTTTCAAAACGTTTAGTTTGAAGCTACAGTTATAAAAAAATATGTCTTTATTTTTTTGCTGAGAAAGCCGTTTTGAACAGTATATTTATTATTTATAATTCACACGGCTAGCATAAGCGATTAATGTTGAAATGCACACGGCCAAAGCCAACCCGTTTCTCAAAACCAGTAAAAGATCAACAAAATCAATTTCAAAATTTAATTATGGCACAACTAGGTCTAAATAATACCGGAGTTTCCATCAACATCGGGTTCATTATCGGGGTACGTATTCGGGGGCTCTGGCTTGACAGAGGGATCAGCCACAAACAGCTTCAGGCACTCTGGTTTCTCACTTGGCAGACAGGGTTCTTCTTCCTCCTCGATCAGTTCCATGAGGCGTTTGCTCATCCGAACGCCGCGCTGATAGCACCGAGTATTGCCCATGTATTCCATGAGCTCGCGAATCATCGCTGAAAGGAACATCTTGCATTTCGATACAAAAAAGAAACGGCTAAACGAACCTTTGATAGGGCGTTCTCCAATCAGCTTTTTGTACTCGTTTTTGTCAAGGGCGGCTAGGTAGTCAGTAAGAAGCCTGAAACACAATGATAAGATAAGCGGTTACGGTAAAAACTCAAAGAAAAACGTACTTGCTGACATCTAACCCGTTCATTGCAAAGTTCTCATTCAAAAATGGATTGATCCAGTCATATTTGGGGTCGTCATACGTGAAAATTTCGACCGGTCTGTCACTATCAGTGTCTGAATTGTCATCGGAATCGTCTGAAGCGGCCTGAAAGAGCATGTAAGTCGATTGAAGGTATAATCTGGAAATAACCAACCTCTTCAGAATCGCTCAGAACAATGGTAGCATCGTCTTCATCGTCAGAATGGTCGTCAGCTTTGAGATTACCGCTAACATGGCCAGCTCCATTCTCAGTACAAGGACTTTGACGCCGCTTGATGAACGGCAAAGGATCCGAAAGTAGAGGCTGGAATATATAAACTTTCAACGAAAACGTCGACAAATGCCAAACTCACAGATCGCCGCTTGCCTCTGCTATCCAGAATCTGCCCCGTTTCTCCGTCTTCTTCATCGCTGCCCAAGCAAATCACGTTGCCTATGAACTTTGGCTTGGCTTCGGGGCTGGAAACGGATGATGAGGGTTTGGAAGAATTGCTGCTGGCCGTCGACGTGGAGGGTGAATCTTTGAAGCGTACATGCTTTTGTACAGGTGCAGAAGCCTTAAAAAGATCATCAGTAATCAACAGATTGAAAAAATATATATAAAAAGTGAAAAACTCACATTTGAAGACACTGCCTGTGGCGCTGGACCAGCATCCTGCCGCCTGCCGAAACAATGCACGGCGGCAAGCGCAAAGTAGTTGACGTCTTCGTCTTCACTCATTGAAACGTCAAACAATGCAAAAGACGGATATCAAACGGAATGGGTAATCATTACGCAACTCAATTCAAATCACATTTTACAAATTCAAGATCAAACGCAATGAGAACGTTTCGTGGTGAGACTGGTTATGGGATAACGCGGACGTGCAATTTTGAACTTTCGTGATGAGAACTTCTTTGGGTATTGTGTTGGGTGTAACAAAAAGACGCAAATTGATAAAAATTTATTTGCAATCACATTTCCATGTTGTCATCATTTTCTAGCCTCGAAAGTACAAAAACAGAAACGAAACAATCTTTTGACAGTGGCTTGTCTGTATTGGTAAAAAGATACATCTAAAACGCTCGCATTACCGATTTGTTTGAAAAAATAAGCATCGCCACAAGGCAACGCGTTCCAAAATTTGCTGGTTACCACCACACGTCGAAACATGAGCGGAATTCAATGCTAACCTCAAACTTGGGTAATTAAACCGACGATGACAACGCGAAATCACTAGATGTGCATTCGGTTACGCAGTCATTGTGCGAGTCCAGGGCTTTCAGCGGAGAAATTGTAGTCAGTGCGCCGACGTGGGAGACCACATGCGAGGCAGAGCACAAACACTTCCACCAGTCAGTCGCCGCCGGCCTCTAGCCGGCCCTGCCCGCGGCGGGGTCTGACTGCTGCGCGCTTTGCATGGCTGGCGTCTCTTTGGTGGCGGTACTGACTATAATTTTGCGCTGAAAGCCCTGGACTCGCACATTGACTGTGACCACGACTGCACATATAGCCATTCCGCGTGTTCCTCGTCGGTTTAATTACCCAAGTTTGAGGTTAGCATTGAATTCCGCTCATGTTTCGACGTGTGGTGGAAAACCAGCAAATTTTGGAACGCGTTGCCTTGTGGCGATGCTTATATAAAACAAATTGGTTACTGTAAACGGACAACCATGTTCCGTTCTCCTGACAAATTCTTATAAATGATGTTCAGTTGAACAAAAACTAGATATCTATCTCTGGTCGGTGGCTACCCAAAAATTAATCAAATGATCTTTGACGGGTGAACAAAATGAAGGAATCTTTAGCATTGCGGTGCCGTGCTTTACCTGCACCGTTAAGTTAGCATTAGGGATGCGACTTGGCTTTGAAAACCGTGGCTAGCCCCCGTGGATTTTGCATGGCTGTAACCCGCAACAGCCAAACTGTCAGCCAAATGGCTGTAATAGTCTCCCAACGAAAGCGATGATTAAGGTGAACATTCATCTCGAAGCGAATGATTTGGCTGTTGCAGAGCCATTTATGCAAATGTGTTGACAGCCACCTTGGCTCAGGGATGCGGGGATCCCCGGGGACTTGAAATTGGCGGGGATTTCCCGGGGAGTCCCCGGGGATATCCCCAGAGATCCCCGGGGACTGAAAAAAGTTGACATTTTTTGATTTTTTGCTAAGCAAACTTTAATTAATTAATTAAGTCGCTTACCAGTGGTAAATAGCGTTTAAGTAACGAAACAGTCTAATTTGGGACTTAAACTGCTTATTTTCAATGATTCAATTTTAATTTAAAACATTTTTTGAAACTTCGTTGCGAAAATCCCCGGGGACTAAAAAATTTTCGGGGATATCCCCGGGGGAAAGTCCCCTTCGCATCCCTGCCTTGGCTAGCCAAGTCGCATCCCTAGTTAGCATTGCTTTAATAAAATAAAGGGGATGCGCGAACGCAGTCCCCCACACCCAAAAATTTAGCTGTTGGCGTGCACCAGTTCGGAGCAGCCATATCTGTCAGCCTGGAGCAAAAAGTGCAATGCTCAAGCCTCAAGATAGAGGTTGTACCTTCTTGATCGTACAAGCCTCCCAGCCAGGTAAGTTTATGAGCTGTCGCGTTTCATCTTTAAGCTTGGCCCGAATTTGCATCTTTGCGCGAAAGAGGGCGCAGGGGTCAGACGACGAGAGACACGCTCTCTCGCCATTGAAAGAGACGGCGTTGAGGGTGAAAAGCAGACTCCCTTTTTGTGCATATTGTTCATGTTAATTAGTCAAGAAACAATCGTAACAAAAAAATTTTGTAGAAACAGGTCGTGGAACATTCGAACAAATAATAATTGCTTTTAGCTACCTGCATTTTATTATTTCTTGTGTCATTTAAATTTCGATCGAGATAGAAACGCCTTTGTTTTTCTTTTTGGAGTCATCGTTCGGAAAAAAACGTTTTATGTTATCCCAATCTTCACGCAATTAGTTTCATTGTGTCTGTGAAAGAAGTCCGGCTCTCAAAAACGTAAAACTCTTCAATAAATAAGCATCGCCACAGGGCAACGCGTTCCAAAATTTGCTGGTTACCACCACACGTCGAAACATGAGCGGAATTCAATGCTAACCTCAAACTTGGGTAATTAAACCGACGATGAACACGCGGAATGGCTATATGTGCAGTCGTGGTCACAGTCAATGTGCGAGTCCAGGGCTTTCAGCGCAAAATTATAGTCAGTGCACCGACGACGGAGACCACAGGCGAGGCAGAGCACAACCACTTCCACCAGTCAGTCGCCGCCGGCCTCTAACCAGCCCTGCCTGCGGTGCGGTCTGAATGCTGCGCTCTTTGCATGACTGACGTCTCTTTGCTGGCTGTACTGACTACAATTTCTGCGCTGAAAGCCCTGGACTCGCACGATGAGTGTGACAAGGAATGCAGATGTAGCGATTGCGCGTATTCGTCTTCGGTTTAATTACCCAAGTTTGAGGTTAGCATTGAATTCCGCTCATGTTTCGACGTGTGGTGGGAAACCAGCAAATTTTGGAACGCGTTGCCCCTTGGCGATGCTTATTAATTGAATAGTTTGAAATGGCTGTGCGCTTTTAACCAGATGACTTTAATCACATTCTTAATAAAAGTAATGAATTCAGTTATTCATATGACGTTTTTGTTGCTGAACATTTTTATGCAATATTCAATTTTTACAGCAGGTTTTAAAATAAAATGAAACAAAAACTTTAGCAAACATCATTCGGGTTCGTCGTACTTAGCCGCTTCGTCTGCGAGTTCTTGAAAGAGGTGTCTTATGGTGGTCTTGCGATTGTCAAGGTTTTGGTAAACCTGACCGATGAAGTCGTCGGGGTCAGGGATCTTCTCATAATAGACCTTGGCTTCTTGTCGGAGGTCCTTAAAAGAGTGCTCGATCTTGTCGATTTTCGCGTTGAGCTCGGTCTGATTGTTTTTGACGACACTCATGTGATAATTAATCAAATTCACCAATGGGCGTGCATCCTCCTCGACTACCAATGTCAACCGAAGGTCGTTACGAGCATCGCAGTCATAGCTTTCAGAACTGGCAACTTGGTCCGCTTGGTTGAGTTTGCACCACATCGTATTTACAAGCCCGGCGATTGTAACATCGCGCTCTTCGATTTCATGTTCGGAACGCTCCAAGCGCTTTTTGAGACGGTAGACTTCACCGGCCGGGGTTTTCTGGAGTTCGGCAATTCGAGCATTCCGCTCTTGGAGTTCATTCAAAAGACAGCGGCACGGTGTTTAAGGCTGTCAACGTCTTCGTCGGAGAGGTCCAATTGATATTGAGCGATTTGAGCGTCCCGATCTTTGACATCTTTCTTGAGGAATTCCACTTGCTTCTTCAGGGATTCCTGCTCTCCGTATATGTTGATTTGATTATCTTCATAGTGCTTGTTGAACCGACTAAAATTTTGGAGCCGGACGATCTCGTTCTCAACTTCTTTAAGTCGAGAAGGCGGATGGACATTGACATTCTTCTTGCTAATCTTGTCCTGGACGCCATGTTCGCGTTTCTTAGACTTTCGCCCCATAGCGGTGCCGATTCCTGAAAGAGGCAAGTTTATATGTGTTAAACAATGGCACGGATACAAACCACCGTCAAGGTACCAGGATACGTTGAAGATTGATTAATGTGGGCGCAACACGGATGGTGATAACAAAAAAGAAAATTTAAATAAATAAGCCGTGCAACTCTAAATCTTCAAAAAAGGTCCTCTAGGATCTCAAAAAGCCACACCTGCGCGGTTACTGCACCCGGCTGTTTGCACCAACTTGCCAAGTTAAGTTTATAAACTTCAATAGCAGGCTGTATTAACCGCGTCACGCGTTTAGCAGCTATGTTTTGACCTAGTATCGTGATCTGTATCCGTGTAATTGTTTACCTTTTTTTCAGAACTTGGATCATTATGGGCCGGCGCCTTCAACGTGCTGAGAAAGAGCTCGAAGAACTTCGCGCGGATATCGGTCAGAGAAAGAAGGCTCATGATGAATACGTTGCCCGCCTCAATTCAGAGAACAGCCAGCTGATGCAGGAAGTTTACAGCCTCGAGGAAGAAATCGAAAAACGCGACGCTGAAATCGCCAAACTCAAACTGCGGGCCAGCCTCGAAAACCGTGTCGCCGAGCTTCAGCGGAACATTGAAGAACGCGATTCCACCATCGCCGAACTCGAGGAAACCCCTCTGGAAGACGTCGATCGCCTCAAGAAACGCTTGGACCGCTACAAACTGAAGGTTGAACGACGCGATGCCACAATCGACGAGATTCACCAGACGATTTTGCCGGAAGTCAACAATCTAGAGAAAGTTGTCGATCGCGCCGTCTATGATTTCCACGCTCGTATCAGCGTCTCTAGTGATTTGGAACATATTACTGAGCATACTAATGACTTGGCGATCTTGATGGATTCCTACATGCATGAAATCAACGACGACCAAGCCAAGCTCAACGCGAAAATTAATAACGTTGATCAATTCGTTAAGGTTCTCCAGCAGGAAGGCAAAGTATATTATGAAAAGATTGCTGACCCCCAAAACTTTATCCGCCAAGTGCACGAAAAGCTACAGAACCGGAAGACGATTATCAAACACCTTCGCGATGAACTTGAAGCTGCCGGAGCTAAGTTTTATTTCTAAGAATGATAAGTTGCTCGACTGTGACAGTTTTTTTTATCTCGTTCTGCAGTGTCCTTTGAAATGTTACTTATTCATTATCCTCGTCATAAAATTGTTTGTCTAAGTTTAAAATTTTAATTTTGCACATGATAGAACGCAATGTATTTTATTGTCAACAATCTGTTGGAAATCGAAAAAAAAAGGTGAGCGAAGGACTTTGGTAGTCATCCGTGCATCATGGACTTTGCTCTGGAGTGCAATATTCATGCCTCGGGTGTTAGGATTCTTCACCCTGCTTCGCTAATTTATAAGCATCGCCATAAGGCAACGCGTTCCAAAATTTGTTGGTTACCACCACACGTCGAAACATGAGCGGAATTCAATGCTAACCTCAAACTTGGGTAATTAAACCGACGATGCAGACGCACAACCGCTACTACTGCCTTCTTAGTCACAGTCAATGTGTGAGTCCAGGGCTTTCAGCAAAAAAATTATAGTCAGTACAGACTGCAAAGAGACGCCAGTCATACAAAGAGCGCAGCAGGGGGACCCCGCCGCGGGCTGAGCTGGCTAGAGGCCGGCGGCGACTGACTGGTGGAAGTGGGTGTGCTCTGCCTCGCTTGTGGTCTCCGTCGTTGGCGCACTGACTACAATTTTTCCGCCGAAAGCCCTGGACTCGCGCAACGACTGTGACCACAATGGTAGATATAGCCATTTCGCGCCTTCATAGTCGGTTTAATTACCCAAGTTTGAGGTTAGCATTGAATTCCGCTCATGTTTCGACGTGTGGTGGTAACCAACAAATTTTGGAACGCGTTGCCCTTTGGCGATGCTTATAAAATACCGTAAAAAACATCACATCAATTGTCCTCTGCCGAAACATCACTGTAACGGAGACACAACAATGAAATGTATACGATCCCATCATTAAATGACTTCAATCTTTGTAAAAAACTTTGCAGCTTTGTTCGCTTGTGTCTATCGAAGTTCGCAATCACAGAGTTTCTGGTTTTGTGTCATCTCAGGAAGCGTTTTTGTACACTTCCGTCGAACGATCCCCAATAACAGCGCCTTTGGTGCATGCGATGCAAGACCACTGTCCAGAAAGTTGGTACCAGCTAAATTATTTCGAAACAAGTGTCGAACAGCCATTGGAATCGGCGGATCTTGAAAACAAACATCCCATGAAGTGCACATGTTTTTTCAAACCGGTGCATGTATTGATTGACTTTTCGATGCATCGTTCACTTGTTGAACTGCGCGCAAAACAAGGCAGCCGGCTTGCGGCGAACGTGCCAGGGCCTTCCGCGCAAACCGCAATGCTGTTTGTTGCAGCCGACCTTTTTTCGCTTTCTCATTCGTAATTTGTCGGAATTCGTTTTCGAAATCGGTATTTGACCTTGTTTCGTGATTGCGTTGTCTTCGTGATGCTTATCCGTGTGTTTGTGAAATCCGTATATATAATTTTGACCCTTTTCAGGACTTGGAGTAAATCATGAAGCGTGTATCCATCAAATTCGAACCCAACAGTCCGAAGACTCGCAAAATGAACCACCAACCGTCGACGACCTCTGCTTATCCCGTCAAGAGTGAAGAGGGCGACGAGCTCGAGCGCCTCCGGCAACAAATCGACCATCTTCAACGCGAAGCCGAGGAACGCGACGATAACATGGATGCCCTCATTGAAGACAATCGCCGCCTCACTCGACTGGTGAAATCCCTCCAGAAGGACGTCCACGACCGCGATGCCGAAATCGCCTCACGCAAAACGCGCCTCGCCAAAGAACGCAGCCATCGCTTGCCTGCCAAGGATCTGGAAGTCGTCCTCATCAAGACCCATCTTTCCGAAGAACGCACCGATCGCTCGAAAAAGCGCACCCGTCGTCGCAAGCCAAAGGTTCAGAAGACGCCCCCAACCGTCATTGAACGCATCAAATCCTGTTTGGCCCGCCTGAAATCAATGGAAAAAGAACGCCAAGAAGCCGACAAGGCCACGCTGACCGACAACTTCGGCACGTTTAACGAACGCGTCTCTTGCCGCGAACTGATGAAAGGTTCAAACGAAGCGGTGGATTCATTGATTGGTTTGGCGGCTAGCCTCACGGAAGACGTCCTCAAAGACCAGCGCGAGCTAGATGTCAAAACGGCCGGCGTTTTCCACTTCGTCAAGGGACTTCTCGAGGAGAGCAGAAATCATTACGCCAATGTCAACGACTACGACGACTTCATCGCGCATTTCTATCAGAAGCTTCAAATTCGAAAAGCCACCCTGCAACGCCTCTTCGCCGATGTTAAGGCTTCCACTGAGAAGTACGTCGATGCCGATGGTGACGACAACAATGGTGCCTCGTAAATTTATTTTGTATTAACTTTAAATCTGTTTGATATTTTAAATGATCATAATAAATATGTTTGTTTTTAAAACCGTTATTTTTACAATTAGGCCTTTTCTGGAAGTTTTTTGAACTCTAAAAACCATCGAAACGACAGTTTCTATTTCACCGTCAGTGACGATAAACGGTGCATCAAGTAAAAGTTCGTACCAGATAAGCAAAGTCGAAAAGGGTGTCAAAAAATTATAGATTTTGGCCGACCTCGAACGATTTTTGAAACCGGTGCACACATTGACTGACTTTTTACAGCTTTGTTCATTTTTGAAAAACGCGCGAAACTACCGTAACCAGACAGCCAGCTCGTAGAATTCCCGCCAAAGACTTCTCCGCGCTGACCCCAATCGCCTTTTTGATGTTGCCGACGCTTTGACGTGCTTGCGAATTCGTAATTCGACGTTTTTTGTTTTTGAATTGTGTTTTCCCATTCCGTGGCGCACCTACTTTGCTCATAATGTGATGTTTTTCGTGATTGCGTTGTCTCGTGCTCTTTATCCGCGTCATTTTATCAAGTTTATATATAAAATTTGCCAATTTCAGGACTTGTCGTTACCATGAAGCGTCCACAGTCCGGCAAAGCCGCGCCTACGACCAAAAATAAGGCTCGCGATGTGATCCGCAAGGCCTCAGCCCCGTCTTCCGTCAAGAAGCTAATGCGTCTCGTGGAACGCCTTCAAAAAGGCATCAAGGAACGTGATGCTGAACTCGCCGAGCGCCCCACCAAAGACGACTATGACCGCATCGAAAGACATGCTGCCTACGTCCAAGAGAAGATCCAAAAGCGCGATGCCCGAATCGTCCGACTCTTGGCCAAAACGAAGAACTTCAAGCGTGTCAAGAACAGGATGCAGCAACTTGAATTCGAAGTCTTCGAGTACAAGTCCATAATGGACGAGCACCAAGAATCGTGGAAGACTCAACTCAACAGCCTCGTGAACCCGACGGACAACTTCGGCTTGTTCAAGAAACGCTATCAGCGTTACGAGTCAATGTCCGAGAAGCTCTCCAAAGCTGCGGATGCCGCCATCGGCGATTTCGATTTCGACTGTGACACCACCGAAGACCTCATGGACACTTTGAATGGAGGGACCAGCGTCATCAATGACGCGAAGTATTTGGTTGAACGCCACAAGTGTGATCTCTGGGACGCCGAACGCGACTTCAACAACAAAATCGAGAAACTCAATCGATTCGTCAAAGGGCTTCAACAGGAACTCGAAGTTTTCTACGCCAACATTGACGATCCCGAGACCTTCCGATCCGAGTTCCTCGAGAAGATCAAGACTCGTCGAGCCACCATCAAACGCCTTACTGATGAGCTCAAATACGGTGAAGGTGATGTCCCCGACGATGCCGACGATGCCGACGAAATTGAGGATTTCGACGAAATGACGCGTGCCGACATCATCGGCGAAATGTATCCCGACATTGAAGCCGAAGATTCCGACAATGAAGCCGAAGATTCTGACGATGAAGCCGAAGATTCTGACGATGATGTTGAAGATTCCAACGCCGACGATGAGTGATTCCTCTTGATCTGTGTTTACGGTATCTTTCATTTGTTCGTTCCTTTTTTTGTTATTTGTTTATTATAAACATGCTTGTTTGATCTGAAACCGGTGTTCTTGCGATTTGACTTCTTCTGACAGTACTTCAAATTCAAAAACATTGAAACACCGATAGAACTTACAAAATAGCCCTATTCATCCAATACCAAATGCAAATTGTCAAATAAACTTTCATTTTTCGCTCGTGGCAACCAGTTATAGACATCAAAAAAGGCAAAAGACAAACAAAAACCAATGAGCAACATCATCAAAAGTTAAAAAAAAGTTGCACAATGAGACGGAAATGGCGAAATCTGGGTGAAGGCAGTGTTGATTAGTGGTAACAAAAACACAAACTCCGATAACAATGATAAAAAAGAAGACTGATAAAAACTTGGAACGTCGAAAGGGTTGATTTGAGTTGACGACATGGATAAAAAGTGAAGGCAGAGCAAGATTACTGTAATGAGACTGATGGGTATTGCTCCTGGTGAATGGCAGGATGAGAGAAGACGACTAGCGAGGCTAGAATCTGATTAGTACAGTAGATAGGCTGAGGCGAGAAGAGATGGGGCGGTGTTAACGCCGACCGGAATCGACCTCCATGAGAGGGTGCTTCTCGTCTTTGTAGGTGGGCGAATGGCCATGGTGCTTCTCGTAGTAGTCGTCGCCGCCGGGGGTCGTGGACTTGGTGCCGGAGAGGTCGTGGCTGCGAACTTCGGGGATGAGATCCTTGAGACCGTTGACGTAGTCAGAGAAGAGGGTGGCTGTGACTTCACGGGCGACGATGGCACCGGCATGGCCTTCGATGAAGCGGAGGAGGAGGACGCCATCTGGAAAGAGGAGCCAATTAGATTGAAAAACAGTAAAAGCAAATCTTACCTGGGCAGAGGGCCTTGTTAACGAAGCAGTTGACAACATTCTTGCTCGCCGGATCGGTCGGAATGTTGTTAAAGTGCTTCAAGTAAGCGTTGACCGTGCTGCTACGAGCTGACGGCGCCAGAAGTCTGTATGCGGAGTAGAGGAAGTTGAAGATAGTCGCGATCATGACGAAAGCGAACCAGAACCAGATAAAAATGAAGATCTTCTCGTTGAACATGTTGATCATCAGGACGCATTGGACGGTGTAGTTATGGATGTTAGCCAATCGACGGACCTTGAAATCGCACAAAGTGACACGCGGGAACACGCTCGTATCCTCCCAATCGGAACCGCTCCACAGCTGCATCAAGATTTCGACGCCCCAGAAGGTGTATTCGACCTTGAGGAATCGGTTCAAAATGAAGAATTGAAGGGCAATGTTGATACAGTACAACAGCTTGATGCCCAGATACAGCGTGGCAACGTAGCTGCCGAGGTTGCGGCCAAGGCGAAGGCACAGGACTTGACGGGCGACACGATGGTTCTCGTGCATCTCGAGGGTTTCACCAATGTATTGGCATAGTCTGGCGCGTTCGACCTTGCGCTCATCGGCATGCATGTTTCGCATCTTGGCGGCATCACCGACGCAAGTGTTCAAGTCGAGCCCGGATTGTTGATGCAGGGTGCGCCAGACCCAGTTGGGCAGGTAGAACATGATGGCTTGCAGGGCAAGGACGACGGGAACCCATTGGTAGTAGGAGAATTGGGCCTCTTCGCGTTCGGTCTCGGTTTCGGGGATGGCTTCGAGCATGGGTACGTAGTAGGTGTTCTGGATGAAGCAGAAGTCTTCGGCGTACTGCTCCCAGCCGCCCTTGAATTCCATGGGCATGAAGCATTGGATGGGGGAGCCGACGTATCTGAAAGTTGACATGTCTCATAACGAAAAGTTCAAAAAGTGGTCCCACAGCGAAAACTTGAAAAGTTAAAAACTTACTGTTTCGCCGAAACCATGATAGCAAAGAAGGCCAACATGGTCGCCGTGGCAAAGTAGTTCAACCGATCGATGGGATCATCGAAAACCTGCGGCTTGAACCACTTGGTAATGGCCTCATCGAGGAATGGAATGCCCAGCATGGCGATGGAAGCCGCGTGCCAGGGGATTCAAAAGTTGCTGAAACAAAACACCATAAAAAATTAGAATTCAACACCCAATCACGCCAAAGAACGGTTCAAACGGATCAATTGAGACAAAACCAAAAGCATGCACACTCGAGAAGCCTATCGATGGCTGTTTTGACCCCGAACCGACCCCACCATTTCCAAATAGGCAATCATGGAGACCCCCACAATCGAATCGGCGACATACTTCAAGGGCCCTCTTGCTTTCGGTCAACGATCCTATGGTTAGCTAGCATGCTTGCAGCTTCATTCTCGCGCGCGTGGTCAGTCAAAGGTGAGCAAACAATGATCAAACGGGCTTGTCTTGTGGAACTGCGCTAAATACGGGAACATGAATCTATTGGTCAGTCGACTGTCCCTTTTTTCTCGTCACGTTCGAAGCCGCCGTCGATGCGTGTTTCCCGACAAGGTTTGGCAGCCCTCCAAAATGCTCCGTTGCTTTTCCGCCGATCGAAAACAACATGAACAAACTGACCACCACCACTCGCGCAGAAGACCGTCTATCGCCGATGACCCGCAACATGCCCAGGCAAATAAGTGGGGTTTTGCTTTTGCCGTCGGCAGCGTCGATCGCGTCGATGGAAGCGCGTTTCCTATGCGATGGCACGCAGACAGTACCCAATGCACTCGGAGGTGGGGTGATGGTAATGACAGGCTGTCTGGTGGAATTCGATGGATGGGTCAGGGCCATTTCACGTGGGACTTGGCAACATGAGGGTATTTAGAGGGTCTAAAGCTGATCAAACAAGTGAAAAAACAGTTATTGGTCATTAGCGCTAAAATTAGACGCCACCAAATGGGCCCATCATGCATTGAAAGGGACTAGTACCCATTCCAATGAACCTTAAAAGGGTCAAACAAAGGATCGACGGGACGAAACTGGACATCGAAAGGGTCAAAGCTGTTAGTAAATAGTCGAGGGCCGTAAAACACGGCAAACAAATGGCCATAAAGTTGGTACAATTTAGCAAAACAAGGCAGATTTGGTGCAAATTGGCTTCAATACAGTAATATTCGGAGTTATAGATATATAAAATGTCAAAATCGAAGGGTTGTAACACTGTCCTGAACGAAGGACAGAGATAATAGGCTTCAATTAAGGACCGATGAGATCCTGGACCGCACTAATTAACATATCATATTGATTGAAATCCCAAATTGGCCAATGGCACAATAATCCCATGACCCAAATTGGTCAAAGATGGAAAAACAGCAGCGATCCTGACGATGAGCCTTGCAAAAGAGGGCCGTAAATGACGACATCTCGTCTCGCTGACCATTCGCGCAGGCTCGGCCAAAGTGGTGGTGGGACGACGCTGCTTCAACGCCTGACGGCGGTGGCGGGGGTGGCGGCCACACCCGACCGACGACGGCAGAATTGCCTGGACCGATGACCCAGTGCCTTGCGCAGGGACACCCTTTTTGCCGCCCCCGATCGATCGAATGAATGGGGTCTGGGGTATGAAAGCATTGACCCAAACATTGTCTTCGACGACAGTGTAGACGGCTTCGTGGTAAAGGTGGCGGCGCCAGAAACAGAGCAAGAAGCGTGCAAAAAGGGCAAGACGGTGGTGGTACCTGGCTAAAGGGGTGCCATGTTCCACGATTGGGGGTGAAAAAGGGGTATGACATTGCCGAAGGATGTTTTACGGCTTTATGCTTAAGGGCCGAAGAGGAAGAGGTATTTTTTACGATGCCATGGCACAGGAAAAGACAGGTGCGCCCCCACCCACGCACAGTACCCCTGCGCGAAGACGACCAGGCTGTTGGCCGTCGCCGAAAGCAATTAGGAAGAATAAACGAACATCAAACGGCACCCCAAAGGTGTCAGACATCGCGCATTGACCCAGGGTAAAAAAGTTTAGCTCATCCCGCCCCTCCAATATCCGATTATAAAGCCCAGTAGCGCCGTTGCCCTGTCAATCATAAAAAAACGGACCCCTTCCTGAAATATTAACCCGAGATCCTAACCCAATCCCGTTTCATTTCGCCAAAGATTTATATCCAACGGCAAAAGGACCCGATTTCAAAATGGCCAGCAGCTGGATGGACTATCAAGTGTGAAAAAGCGTCAGACACGGACAGTACGATGAAGCACAAACGCGCACCACCAGGCTCACGGCCGATCCTTCCCGAACACGAACACGCTACCATCACAAAGCTAGTGAAATCAGCTGTAATGATGTCATAAAATATGCGAAAATAGATTGCAATGTAAATCAAGCCACTTTCAAAATACAGTCTTTTGATTTCCGTCAATTAGCAAAACGCTTACACCTTTTAGGCCCCTACCATTGATCAATACACCTATAAGAATGCAAAACAGTTTCATTACTGTTAGCCTAAAAGTACCAAACACATTCCAACGGTCACCCTTTTAACGTTTCCCATAGTCAAAATTAGCGACCTTCGTAATCAGTTCACACGTAAAGGCGAGAAACAACGACACAGTCACCTAATGAATCGCTTTTACCAAGCCGAGTTTAAGCAAATAGTTGGAAATTTAATCAAAAACACGCAATATCAAACATTCAGGGGCCACTGATCGGAAGCATGGGAGGGAGAAGCAATAAAATTTGTAAATATATTGGAGGCGGATGCTTGGAATTCGAGTGAATCAGCGGGGTCTTCATCTTTTGTATGACAAATACCATAATGTTTTGATTGCTTGGTAAGGTGTATCATTATAAAAAAAGCATTAAAAATTGTAAATTAAAATTTAAAACGGTTAATCTTAGATTTTGGTTTTATTTAAACTAATAATTTAAGTGGGTTTTTATCCTTACCGAATAGAAAAACTTCCGATTACTTAAAAACACCTGCAAAAAACTTGCTCAAAGATCTATCCCGACTCCCATGCTTGTAATAATATGCAAAGCGTGCAATCGTAAAAAGCCATCAGCGTGAGAAGGGGACAAAACAACGAACGCCTTTGCGACGCATCTTTGCTGACACACGGTAGCAATTTTTCTAATTTAAACCGACTCGAGTCAAAAGGAATGTTGACATTTTTGCAATTTTGATTCATATTTCATTCTTTACGGCCTTGTTGACGCTTTTTTGATCGAAATTGCGATCAGACTCTATCGGACAAAAACGACTTCAAAATGTAAAATTCATTACAAGACTAACAATAATGTAAGAAATTTTGTTAAATTGATAAACTTGAATCGGAACTATAATCAATGTGTTCCCAGAAATCGGCTAAAGACCACGGATATGTCAAATCTCGACGAAAACTGACATGAAGCTCGGGACTAGAAGCATTGGGACGGATAGTCTGGGAGAGCTGCACAAACACAGACGACGCACGACAACACGGAGATAGTCAAAGGGATACAGTCGTCGTCGGCGGTGGATTGCGAGACAGTGTCGGGATCAAAGACGCCTTCCGGCGCTTGGTTATCTTCAGCGTCTCCCACCGACGAGAGTGACGTGGGATTTGACATTGGGGCCTCGGGCCGGGTCGGGGTGTCATTGCAACTTTATTTAATCAAGCCTTGGATAAAGAAGTAGCATTGACCCGAGCGAGGAAGGAATCGAATTGGAAACAAAAAGTTGACGACGACGACGACAGTCACTTACTTGTTGAAGGCATCGACTATTGAAAATTGAAAATGATGCTATGAGACGATGGGGCCAGGCAATTTGCGCAGGGATTAGCGGGAAATAGGGCGAGAATGAGCTCGGGAGGGGGGAGGTGGGTTTGATTGCCTTCTGATCGTTGGGAGTTCGCATTGATTCACGGCGGCTTCAAAGAGGACGCGCAAATAGGCGGGCCGTTTTGATAGAGGAAACACTCGCACATAATTATTGAAAAACATTTTGTTAGTTGATTTGAAATTTGAAATTGTAACAATAAAATTAGTAACTCCTAGAATACGACACTAACAATACTTTAAAAAATTCAATAAAAACTAACCCCCAAGTAGCGCATTCTCGAAAGCATAGCTAGCAAAAGCGCACTTGGCGATCGCAAAAGCTGCGCCCCCTTCGAGAGATATCTTTCGCGTAGAAAAGTGCATCAAACATTATCGATGCTTATTTGCCAAAGATCCGCGCTACAGTGAACCCATCAGTGCGTCCTTTCGTTTTGAAGTTAATTGGGGTGCACGCGAGACGGTGAAAGGCTTGCCGAAAAACAGGGACAACATTGGAGAAAAATGTTGAGGAAAACATTTACAAACATGAATTTGACTGTTTCAATGAAGTTTTGACAAAACTGCAACATAAAAGCCTACTAAAAGTCGAAAAAGTGGAACATTGGTCCCGCAACGAAAATAAAAACAACTGTCATTTTCGATGTAACATTGTCTAAAAACACAAAACGACAACATTCACTCCCAAAAACCGCCCACGCAACAAAGTTTACACCA
This sequence comes from Panagrellus sp. LJ2284, assembly GCA_024447225.1. Taxonomy (NCBI): domain Eukaryota; kingdom Metazoa; phylum Nematoda; class Chromadorea; order Rhabditida; family Panagrolaimidae; genus Panagrellus; species Panagrellus sp. LJ2284. The sequence continues at coordinate 5,231,587 of JAMRYC010000001.1, read as the reverse complement.
TCAACCGACAGTCAAGTTGCATCAAACTTCGAAGCACCCCCAATCTCCGGAAGCGCCACCTCCGCGTAGTCAAAACACCGAATTCCCGATGAACTGACCGCTTCTCGTTGTTGCAGACTGTCTGTCCACACCGAACACATTCATTCAACGTGTAAGCATCAGGAAGCGCCTACGGCTATTCGAATTGGGCCGCCTTTTCGATGTGATTCATGCCGCCGACGCCGTCGGCTCGTTGTTCCAGGCTGCCGATTGTACCAGGCTTGTCGGCTTCGTACACTTTTCTCTTTTTTGTTTTACACTTTTGCATTGCAATTTATCGACAAAAGCCTTCAAATGCAATCTACAAATCGGCCAAAGCCGTTTCAATGTTTCCAACAATACAAAAGATTGAAGATTCACGCTAATCAGCGTTTTTATTAATAATTATTTAAAAAAAAGCATTGAAAATTGTTCAAATTCTTCGGGAATAGGCAGATACATGTATGCAAACAGTACAAGGGGCAGTGTACCAGCTGGGAGTGATCGGATGGGATAAAGCTAAGCGCGATCGGCGGATTCTCTGGAGTAGGCATGGTAGAACTGCTTCATTGCGTCTTTCATGAGGATTTGCGTGGATTCGGGCGCCGTTTTGACGATTTGGGCTACAATTAACTTATAAAAATGCCCAAAAAGACGAAATTAGCTCACCCGGATTCCCAGCCACGACAGCAAACGACGGCACCGTCTGATCCTCCGGAATGACCGCTCCATCCAGCACGACGGCACACTCCTTGATGATGACCCGATTCCCGATGACACAGCCCTTGCCGATGTGGACATAGGAGCCGATAACGGCGGCACTTACGATGCAATCCTGCTCGATCATGACGCAATCGCCGATGGTGATCTGCATGAAGGCGGGCGTGGGCGTGAAGCGCTTCAAGGGCGGCCGGATAATGGCTCTTTCCCGGACGACACTGTGCTTGCCGATGCGGATGGCGCCGAGATCGCCTCGGACTGTGACGTCTTCGAACAGAATCGACTGAAACGGCATCTGTGATACTGTAATTCAAATTGTAAAACCCACATTTCCAGCAAGCATAATGTTCTGACTGCCACATATGTGGGCGGCCTTCGACACCTTGTTGCCCTGCGACGTTTCAACCACCGTAGTCGGATCGTAGGCGATCGGCTGAATCTCCATCTACAAACATCAAATCTCATCACTAGTCATCCCAAAACCAATTAAGTAAATCAAATTCAAGTGGTTCATACCATTTTCCGTCCAAAAACCAGAAAATTAACAACCAATTTACTTAAAATATGCACAATAATCAATACAAAGGACGTTAGTTTTTACAAAAACTGACAATATGCGTAAAAACACTAATAATTTAAACTTATAAAAGCGTCAAAATAACTTAGTTAGAGAGAAAATACCGCAGAGATATGAAGGAAGGCGCATTGTGTCATTGTAAACAAAAAGTGGAGTGAAGCACGGAGGAGACTGGTATTACAAAGCGGCAGATTCGTGATTAAGGCTCTTGTAGCGGTGAACAGGGGTACCGATGAGCAGCTGGACTGGAGACTGGTGATAAGAATCGGAGATTTAGAAGGCGTTGAAGATCGGGCTTTGTCGGCAAATGCTAGCGCCACGCTCGAGGTAGTCTTCGCGCTTGATGCTCTCACGGTAGAACGATTCCTAAAACAGGGTAGTAATTTGAAGTTGGAGTGTTGACCAAATGACTTACAGTAGTCGCATAGATACTGCCACCGAACCAAACGGCATAGCGCTGCATCTTGTGAGAGCAAACGGTGACTTCGGTCGGTTTTGGCTGAAATTGGCAATCCATAAGATTCAGAAACGCTTCAAAGTCAATGAAAACCCACCACAAAGCCTTCCGTCGCCTGTCGCGTGAAATACGAGTGCCGGTTATCGGTGATCCTTTTGATGTCCCTCTGTAGTCGTCGTCCGAAGTCCTTGAACATCGTGGACCCTCCGGATAGCACAATGTTGCTGTACAAATCACGCTTCACGTCAATCGGACACGCCTGGATCGCATCATCAATGACGTTGGCTAGGCTTGTGTCGAATTGGCTGTTTTCAATGCCAGGTCGGAAGTACACCTCAGGGGCCATGAATCGCTCAAAGCCAATGTCAATCGAAAACGGCTTCTGGGTAATGTTGTTGATGCCGTTGTAGACTTTGAGCCACTTTTCGGGCGACGCACTGTACTTGTCGAACTCCTTCGTGATGTCTGGACAGACGTAGCAGTACTTTTCCTTGATCTCCTTGGCGACTTCGCTGGACATCTCTGGCGGGACGGGCTCATCACGCTCGCGGAGGAGGGTCTGGATGTAACGGGTGACGTTACGGCCAGCAACGGGGATCTGCTTGATGCAGGAACCGATCACGAAACCCTCCGCGACGGGGACAGCGTGGGTCAGACCGTCGCCGGAGTCGAGGACCATGCCTGGAATGGATATGGGTTGGAAATTATATAAAAAGGGGGTCAAACCAGCCTGTTAGTGATCGCTCCTCAGATTTTCTGTAGGGCCAAGAAGCGGCGAGAGCGAGGACAGCCTGGACGGCGATGTAGAGACCGGGAATGTTGAAGGTTTCAAACATGATTTCACCGAGGTATTCACGGTTTTCTGGGGGATTCAGAGGGGGCTCAGTCTACAAAATCGGCATTAAATGATATAATGAAAGCCAAAGTTAAGAAAAAGACGACTCACCATTAGAAAGAAGTGATCCCCAGGTCGGATGTTCATATATTCATAGATTGAACTGTGTAGAAACGTTTCCATCGACGACCAGTTATCGACGCAGCCTTGTTGGACGGGGTACTAAAACCAAAAAGAACCTTTAAAGACGAAAGTAATCATCAAAAGACATACCTTAACAGTGTAATTAGCGGCACTGGTCGTGAAGCACTTATCACCGATGACCACATCCAAATCGGGATCGACATTCGAGGACGGCCCTCGTAACACCTGCTCCGGGTCATACTTCATTCCGACGGCTGGAAACAAGCATTGCAGTTTTCAAAAAGCAAACAAAGACTGTCAAAAAGCTCACTTGTCGGCATGATGAACTGTGGCTCGCTGTTGCCGGAAAAGCCGAGCTTCGTGTAGCCCGTGCCGATGTCGATCACACATGCTTGCGTGTTCATCTGAAAGCAATCGCGCAATGCATTAAGCTAGGCTAACATAGTATTTGAAAGGTGAATATTGATTCAAGCTGGCTGGGGGGATGGTTCACGATCGCAACAACAAGGGAAGGGACTGTCTTTACTTTGGAAAGGGGCGCTTAATCCAGCCGCGTCGAGGGGAGAAAATTGAAACCATCGCAATTATAGGACCTTAGGAGGGGAAGGTTTGGAATGGAACTTGTAAAGAGGCATGAGGCGCCTTCGGTGAAGGGAGTTGGACGATGATTCATAGCCAGGGCCGCGGGGCTGGCGGCAAAGAAGCGCACTCCGACAAGGTGAAGGACCCGACCAAATCCGCGCCCCTCGCTTGTTCGGGTTGGGTGACATGATGCCCCGGTTTCAAATGTCACGTTACGCACATGCATTCTTTCAACGCACGTTCAAAACGGGCCGTCATTGAAACCGGGACATCATGTCACCAACCTTTCGACCAGCCGCGACTCTTCGTGGTGGGACGTGCTTTGGCGTTTTGTCCATCGCTCTCGTTTTCGCTTATTTCCACCCTTCTTCTTTCTACTTTCCGGCTTCATTCTATCATTTCCACCCTTCCAGCCCCAAACCATGTCCGACCCGAAGCAGAAGAACGATGTCGAGGAGGAGATCGACCAGGAAGCCGACCCCGCGTCGAAGCAATGGGGCGCCCAGGACATGCAGAAAGCGTCTTCCCAGGTTTGTTTAATCCTTTTAATTTTATATATAAATCTTTTCAATCTGTAATTCCAGATGAACGACACGACCGAGGACGACAAGGACGATTTCAGTGCCGGCGATCTCTCGAAGCTGCAGATTTCCTCCGGTCCCGCTGATGCCCCGCAGAAGAAGATCAAAGCCAAGAAGGAGGACATCCAATTCCTCGTCGATCAGCTCAACATGAAGAAGGAAGCCGCTGAAGCTGCTTTGATTGAAGCCGAAGGCGATCTGTACAATGCTACCCTGGCCCAGGTTGAGTATCAGAACATGGTTAAGGCTTGAATAAAGTTTAGTTTTTTTACTTTTTCGGAACAAAACTCAAGCAATTTCAAAGTTTTTATATACAACGGCTATGCATTTTCGGATAGGGCATATTCCATAGCCTGGTAAAAGGCTTTATGAAGCTGGAAATAGGCGGTTTCAGTCCCGACGATGTAGGCTTCGTCGTTTTCACTGAATTTGACGGTTTCAATGGGGTTGGTGTCATTTTCGGGGGCAATTTCGAGGAACTGTTGGTTTTGTTTCACTGATTTTGCGGATTCTAAAGTGTTAGGGTTGTTGTTGGGCTCAAAACATAGAAGCTTCTTTCGAAAAGACTAACCATCCGAATCATGAAATGAAACCGAGTCAAACTCCGTCATGTAGAAACTGGTCTCGGTACTGTAGTTCTCGTCGCATGTTTCAACCGACAGTTCTAAAATTCTATCTATATTTGTCGAACTTTTGGTAAAATCAAACCGTCGAGCAGTTTATCGATGCTTTCCATGGCTACCAGAACGAATAGTGATACCGTAACACTGAAACCAAATTTCCCTCATCCTCAAAAACGCAGATTAGCATGATCTTTTATAATTTTTCAAATAAAAACCAATAAATAACAGCCTTCAAAAGAATCAAATCGAAAAAACCCAACAAAACTAACAAAAATGCATCCAATTGAACTTTACAAAATTATGGGCTGGCAGATCATTGTAGACGAGTTCCAATTACGCTTTGGCAACTTTGTACATCGTGATTTCGTGTGAGACCCGGAGGTGGTACAGCAACTCCCAGCTGGTGTCGAAGGCGTTACTGCAGGTGAAGCATCGAAACACCTCCGGTTCGCCTTCGTGTTTTGGCGGCTTCCGCGTACACGATTCCGAGCGGTGGTCAACAAAGGCTTCAAAAACATGCGTCACATAGGCACAGCCTCCACAGAGGAATGTATCCGGAGTCCCCGTATCTTTGGATGGCGTACTTGACGGCGCTGATACTGCGGGTGTCGGTTCGACGGAGGAATGCCGATTCTGGGCGATGGGGGCGGATTCGCGTGGAGGATCGTTGAATTTCTGTCGCTTTTCGGGGGCATTACCGCCTTGATCACGTTTCACGCGTTTGCTGGAAAAATAAATATATAAATTTCGGGAATGAGAGGAGTTTTGAAGGACTTACACTCCACCATCGCCAGCACCGCCTTTGGACTTTCCGGATTCGTAGGCTACTTTGACTTCTGGAAAATCAACACTGCTAAACAATTGTCAAACGGTTGTAAATCTCACCTAGCATGTTCTTGTGCCATGTGTAGCCATTCAACGCAAATGTGGCCAACTCGGCTTCATCGGAGGTCGAATACTGCACGAAAGCGAATCCTTTGAACAAAGTCGCGCCTGTTATCTTTCCATACGACGCAAACAGCTCGATAATCATATCTCGCGTAACATTAGTGCTTAGTCCACCGACAAAGACTCGGGATCTGGAAGATTTATATATTGGAAAACTTCCAAAACTGGCAAAAAGCACAGCTGACGCTTTACAATACAAAAACTCACTTTTGTTTCGCCGGATCGCGCGAATTCGTGTCATAACCGATTTGAGCCATGGTGCATCACCTGAGGGGCGTCTTGGTAACAGATTCTGAAGGTTTGAAGGTGCGATTCGGGCGGACGGCTGAAGACAGGCGGGTCAAAGAAAAACGAAGCAGCAAGTTGCAAAACGAGTCGCTGTTCATCGCGTGCGCATTGGCATGTCCTGCACGGAAATTGCGCATAGAGGGTCCGACCAACGCGGAGAATGAGCCCGTCCGACTTGCATGGAATTGCCATGGGCGCTTTTGGGACTGCTTGTCGGGGGCTAGCCTCAATGGCTCCCCAGACTATGCCGGGGGCTATTGATTATTGGGTGAAAGCGCAAGGCTTGGAGGAGCATTTTATGGAATTTCCGGGGAAACTGAGGGGTCTAAATGGCTAGACTGCCTCAGGGCATTTGGGGTTGGACATCCTTTCCTATTTTGTATTTGTTTATTCCTTTTCATCTATCATTTAAACAACTTTAAACCACGTTCTGACCCCAATTTGAATTCAAAAACCCCTCCATCTTCCTTGCAAGAGGTCAACCCACCGTCCAAGCACCGCTTTATCTCACTTCCCCGACCCGCGTTCGTGTTTGTTCCGAGATAAGACCCCAAGAACAACTGCCGACTTACCCAGTTTGCAACCTTGAATCAGTTTTTTGTCAATGAAAGCCAACATGTCGCTTTTCCAGGGCGGCGCGATTATGAGGATGGCTTACGCGGAGGGCCTAGCGAGCCCTGAAGTCGAAATCGCTGAAGGCGGCCAGATGCTCGACAACCGGAGCAAATATGCCGAATTAAAGATGATGCTGGATAGTAATAAGGAATCGCTTAAAATGGACGCTATGAAGCGGATTATCAATGTGAGTTTTGTCAATTTTGCACAAACTTCTTCAAATTGAGGTTTTAGATGGTAGCCAGAGGCAAAGATGTCAGCGAACTCTTCCCGGCGGTTGTTAAGAATGTTGCGGTGAAGAATCTGGAGGTTTGTTGGTTTCAATTTTGCATTTTTATCGATAATTGAGCATTTTTTAGCTCAAAAAGCTCGTCTACGTCTACCTGGTCCGCTACGCCGAGGAACAGCAAGACCTCGCCCTGCTGTCCGTCAGCACCTTCCAGAAGGCCCTCCAGGACCCCAATCAACTCATTCGTGCAAGTGCCCTTCGAGTCTTGTCCAGTATTCGGGTGCCGATGATCACATCTGTGATGCTGCTAGCCCTAAAGGCTAGCGTTCGTGATATGTCGGCCTACGTTCGAAAAGTCGCAGCTCATGCCATTCCAAAGTTATATTCCCTGAACCCGGAACTCCAGCCAGAACTCCTCGAATGCATTGACTTCCTTCTGGGCGATAAACGGACCCTCGTCCTAGGCTCAGCTGTATACGCCTTCGAGGAAACATGCCCAGACCGATTGGACCTGCTCCACAAGCACTTCCGAAGCCTATGTCGAGCCCTGGCCGATGTCGATGAATGGGGCCAGGTCATCATGATCGGCCTTCTCACCCGCTATGCCCGGACACAATTCACACTGCCATCCAATGACAACCAAGCCCTCGATTCTGACCACAGTATGCTGATTCTGAGTGCCCGACCGTTGCTCCAATCAAGAAACTGCAGTGTGGTCATGGCCGTAGCCCAGTTACTGTATTACATTGCCCCACCCTCACAACTATCCGTCGTCCCTAAAGCCCTAGTTCGACTGCTTCGAGGCCCCAATGAAGTCCAATACGTCGTTTTGGTCAACATTGCGACCATCTGTGCCACACGCAACAACATGGTAGATGAATGCATTTTTGCGATTAGCAAAGTAACTCACTTTCTATCAGCTTATCGGTGTCGTCACTTTTGTCGTGTTTTTGAGTTCTTTTCATCTTTTTGTGACTCCGTTTGTGATAGTGGTTGAGCTATTTTGCTTTTTGGCCATTTCTTACTGTACTCTCGCTTGGGATCGGTTTTTCTTGGGTAGAATGCTAATTTTTGTTTTTCAGAATCTCTTCGAACCCTTTTTGAAGTCGTTCTTCGTCCGTGCCAGCGACACCATGCACGTAAAACTGCTCAAACTTCAAGTTTTGACGAGTCTCGTGACAGAAACCAACGTCCAGCTGGTCATCCGCGAACTTCAAGCCTACCTCCACATGAGTGACTTGGCATCGGCTGCGATCGAAGCTATTGGCTGCTGTGCCCTCCATGTGTCGGCATCGAGTGAAACATGTCTTTCCTGCCTGATTAGCTTGATCTCGTCACCGAAGGAATCCATCGTCTGTAGCGCTGTCGTCGTTTTGAAACGCCTTCTCCACGCGGATGCCCCAGTGCCATTGTTGAAGCGTGTCATCAGGCTTATTCACACTGTTCGAGCTCCAGCCGCACGAGCTTGCATTGTCTGGCTTATTACGACCCATTTGGACAAGGTTCCGACTCTGGCGCCAGACCTTCTTCGGATTCTGGCAAAAGGCTTCTGCGATGAGGCCGATGTTGTCAAACTTCAAACATTGAATCTTGCTGTTCGTTTGTGGGCGACAGACCGAGAAAAGTGTGAACTACTGGTCAAATATGTGATTCAGTTGGCGAGATACGACAGAAGCTACGATATTCGCGATCGATGCCGATTCTTGAGGACATTTTTGTTCAATGAGAATTGCGTCTTCCCATTGGATGTGTTCATGAGCGCGAAACCGGCTCCAGCCATTCATTCTCAATACAGTGATCGGGAAAGCTTCCAACTCGGCACGCTATCGCATTTGTTGAATCAAAAATGTGGTGGTTACACAGAATTGCCTGAATTTCCGGAAGTTATGCCGGATCCGAGTGTTCGTGGGCCCCCTGTCCTTCAACCCGGTGTTGATGAAGTTGGAAGTGAGGTGTTCAGTGAAGAAGAGGAGGAAGACGAAGATGAAGAGGAGGCTGAAGATGGTGGATACGAAGATGAGGATGAAGAAGAGGTCGAGGGTGAGGATGCTGACGAAGAAGAAGAAGAGGAGGAAGAAGAGGAAGATGAATCGGAGATCGAGCCAGATTCCGAAGAAAGTGAAGCAGAATCTGAGCCAGTTGCACCAACACCGCCCCCAATGAAGCCGAAGAAGGCTACAACACCCGCTGTCGCCGCTTCATCATCAAAGAAGAAGCCCCAACCACCCCCAGCTCAGCCCGCATCAGACTTCCTCGTCGATCTCGACTTTTCCGATGTCGCTGTCGGCGCCTTTTCAAACTTCCTTCGAACATCAGCCCAATACGTCGATCCGCGTTTCCATTCTGCTCTATCAACGCCGACTCTAAATGTGGATTACCGTTTCACTCGTGCGCCTTCACTCTTCTCGAATTCTATGTTATCCGTCGAATTCAGAGTCATGCACAAAGGCGCTGAAGGCGTACCGGCTGACATTGTTCTGACTCCAGAACCTGGCCATAATGCTGTTCAAACATCTGGCATTGTCCGATTTACCGAAATCAAACCGTACGACAGAAAGCAAAACCTCGCCGGAATCGACTTTGCTGACTCCGTAACCCCTTCTGTCTGGACCGTCGAATACAATGACGAAAAGCATTCTATCACTGTGACGCCAACATGGGGTGACCTGCTTGAAGGCATTGAACTGTCTATGAAGCAGTTCGAAGACGAGAAAAAGCGGCTTTCCGGTGCTCATGAGCATTCAAAACGCTTTACCGCCGCGAACGGCGCCGCTGTGACGGCTGATGATGTTTACAAGATTGCCAATGTTAAAGGAATTCTCCTTGCTGATGTAAGTTTTATAGTTTTTCACTTTTATAGCCCTATTTTTCTCGATTTGGCAAAAACTTGCAAAATTGTAATTGTTTTTCGAATGTACAAAACGCAGCAAATCCCCATTTTGTACAAACTAGACATCATCCAACTCGTGAGCGACGGATGAATCGTAGCCACCATTTATCCAATCCGACATAATCACTGTGTTTATGTTTTTTTCAGCTCCAATTCGCGGCTCAAACAGTGTCCAAAAAAGAGGTCACCCTCATCAGTCTGCAACATCGTCCTGACGGCGACTACGACCTCGATGTCAACTGTGGCGATGTTCGCTTTGGCGTCGAATTCACGAAGGACTTTGTTGAGCGTCTGACAACCGGCGCCAGAGCTGCTTCACCTTGACTTGATTCGTTGTAACTATTTAGAATTTTGTACTTTTCACTTTGTATTTAATGTTTTTGAAAGATTAAAACTGTCAAGATTTGAATAAATTGCCAGACAAAAAAGTGTTTTTTCCGATTTTCATCTTTTTGTACAGATCGAAAAACTTTGCTCGCTGTCCGTCAGGCCATTTTCAACAATGTTGTAAAGTAGTTATTTTGCAAATAATAATGTAAAGCACCCTGAAGCTATTATTGTTTATCCCCTCTGATATCTAATCAACGGAAAAAAGGAGGTAGATTGCATTTTTATTCCATTACACATCGGTAAACTGATTTGCTTGAAGAAATTGAGCCGTCTATGAAGCAGTTCATCGACGAAGGAAAGCGGATTGTCGGTGCTTTTGATCATTCTAAGCGGTTTAGCGCAGCGAACGGTGCCTGCTTCTGTGACGTCTACCAAATTGCCGACTGTAAAGCCGTTCTACTTGCTGATACACATAACTTTTTGATGGCTTGGAGATTGCTTCATTACAGTACTTTTACATTTTATGATTTTTAAAACCTGCAAAACTGTAACAATTTTTAACGAACTATCAATAACTTTGACAAATCCGCATTTTGTACAGAGTTCGGATCATCCAGCTCGTGGTTGACGTACGAATGTGTGGAACGAAGCCACCATTTATCCCATCCAACATAATCACCATGTTTGTATTTTCCCCTCGACTCCAAAAGTGTCCAAAAAAGAGGTCACATTCATCAGTCTGCAACATTGTCTGGTGAATGTGACTGTGTCTGCGACCTCGAAGTCAATTGCGGCGTCCAAAGACATCATTCCACATCATAACTATGCTTCTTTAACGAAGCTCACACGGCTTCATTGAAAGCTTTACAATACTTATTCGACTTATCTTTTCACTTTCTTGTATCAAATTTCTTTCCCACAGCCAAACACTGTCAATACTTTCGACAAGGAAGCTGTCCAAACTAAAAAATTCTTGTCAAATAAATACGACACATTTGTTTTTTGAATTGCGACCCCTCCAAAAACCATACTTCAAAAAATACTACTAAGCCATCAATGATTGACTGCCGCGTAATACATTTCGTCGAAACAATCATAAAAATAAGCACAGTTTAAAGTTATTCGTAAACTATCATTACAACCGTGAAAATGATTTCACACCCTGAGGCAGTGGCAATTATCGATAGTTGCGCAGACGGCATCGTATACTTATAAGTTCCCGAGCAAATTGTGGCCCCCAGACAAGCCGGAAAAGCGTAGTTATAATTCCACCCTGCATGCAAAACAACCATATAAAACAGTGTCCATGTTGTTTTTATGATGCGAAGTGTTCAGCTGTACGACCAAAAAGCCTCTCAGATTTATGAGATTACAACCACCTGGAATTAGGTTTATTTTGGGCATAAAAAGAACCTGCGGGGATTTGTGTTTATGCGAGTGGGACCGGCCTTGGTCAAAAAGAGTAATTGCGAAAGTACAGTGCCGTTAAACACGCAATTAGGGTTAATATACGTCCGAAACTTTTTTCTCCTCGAATGTAGTGCAATGAAATTTCCTCCTTCAGAATCTGTCTAATACTTTTTAAGTTGCAGTCTCTCTTGACATTTGGTTCCTTATCCTTGGCTTGGCGTCTGACTGTAAAATGGATAGACTTTCCAATTTTCGTAAATCGTATTTTCGACCAAAAAGCAAAAAAAAATCTATTGTGCAATGAAGATGAAGATGGACTTCTCCGTCGAAACTCATTGAACGACCTCGACGTCGACGACCTCTTCTCCGATAGACAATCGGAGCTTCCTCGTCGCGACGCCGATTTCGAGGGTCGTCCGCGCACACGCTGATGCTTCCTTATTTGACGTCGCGCAGCGCAAGGTTAAGTATGACAAACTCGGAGAGCGACAATGAGTGATTCTCGACGTGAAGACCAGCCTGTGTACACGCATCTTCGAGCGCGGGGGCGAGGGTGAAGTTTGAGCGATTCTCGAGTTGCGTCAAAAAGGCGCTCCAGGGTGGTGCGGCGCGGTATCTGAAGACCATCAAGTTCAGGTGATCGAAACGGAGCAAACATAATAGAAGTTGTTTTTGAATCTTCAACGAAAAATGACACCCCCGCTTACCTGATACGACGCACGACGGGTTTGTAGTTCATCGCAAAAAGTGAGTAATTTCGCGCACTATCACCGAGCTGCAAATTAATGAGGTGAGAATGTGTCGATTAATGGTCGTTGTGTGCATCGACCGGAAGTTGCATCAACGACAAAACAAAAGGATCAAGAATCACTTTTTTGCACCCTCCGATGTGAACCGGGATGACAGACACCATAATGGCATTGCGCTGATGGTGTGTGTTGATTGGATTCCGTCACACTCAATTGCACATTATCGAGATGATTGTTTGTTGTTTTTGATAACATGTTTTACACTAGTGGACTAATGGGTTCAAGTAACTTGCCGGTTTTGTGACATTATAATCAACGACGCCATTTGGCAAGACCGGCGCCCACTTCTCCCGAGGCACAACTTCGGGCACAAGTGGCATGAATTCAACGTCGAAACGATCCGACCTCGGGGGAGCATTCGCGAGACGTGTCACCTGTAACTACCCAAATGTTGAAGAACGACTGCGGTTAATGGATGCGTCGAAAAAAACAAGCGTGACGTCAGGGGTCGCGCGCGAGCTCGTACGGTATACCGTTACGCGCACGCAACCCCCTAGATAGGTGAAACAGACCTTAAGGGCTGTGTTGCCCTTCGGCGGCACTTGTCCCGTGACGGGTCGAACACGGAAGACCGACGGACTCGTCACTTTCACCTGCAGAAGTGTACAACATCATCATCAACATAAACAACTTGCGACAGGCCTCGCGGCGGTCGCGGCGATGTAATCATGTCCGTGTTTGGACCTTGCACATTGGCGAAGATAAATAAATAAATAAACAAATGTATGCAAGGAAACAAGTGTGAATTGAAGTGCATAACTAACTCGAAACACCACTGGCGTGTCGCCCATGTTGTACACATTATGTAAAGTCGTGAGTTCCGCGGCCGAGTCAACACGGATTACGTCGGGCTCGATCCTCACTTGAACCGATTCGATTGATCTGTAATCACGCAATGAAGAGTATTAGTTTCTCCCATCATGTGATAAATGCCGCTCCAACACTTTTTATTACGCTCAAAAACGGAAATGTATCCCCGCACGACCTTTCGTGACGAACCTACTGTACCCCAGTGATCCTTTTTACACATTTGCCATTGTTACAGCAGGGCGAACGCATCCATAAAAAAGGCATGTTACGGTCACGCGAGGTTACAGTAATCCTTTTTAGGTTTTTAGGATGATGTCAAATTCCGCGAAAATGAAGTAAGTAAAGTGATCACTGGTTCCCCCTCTCTAAACCGGACTAAAAAGGCTTACGTAACATATGCATCTGTGCGTTCGCCACCCCTATCACTGACGTTCTCGCGCGACTCCATGGGTACGGTCGTCGTTGCGGTTCCCGCAGTTACGGTGGTCGGCACGGGTGTCTTCTTCTTTTCGCTGAGGTCCCATTTCTCGGATTCAGGCGCCTTCTGCGTCGAAGACGGAGTACCCAGCTGGCCGCTCTTGCTCTTGTTGTTGTTATCCGCCATTGGCACGACACGTGTGCGCGAGAAGACTGTCAGCTGCCAAACGCGATGCCGAAATTGGATCCCTGCCAAAATAGTCTGTCGTTTGTCTTGTCTTGTCACTTCCCTCGGGTGTCCCCAGTTTTGCATCGAGACGTTAATTTAAGTTTTCGGCAGTTTATGCAAATTTGAAATGTTCAATATGTACATCCAAGAAGTTCGTCGCATAAGACAAAAATCATGTTAACAACAATAGATTAGGAGACAGACAGAGAGACGAGTTCACCAAAGTTTGCGGAGTAAGATCAAGATTTGCTCGTCCAAGAGATCAAGATGAAACCACTTGAACAAGACTTGCAATAATATATTATTAGGAACAAAAGATCAAAAATACAAATTAATTTCTTTTTTGATTTTTTGAATGGTGTTGTTTCAATTTTTTTTGGTTTTTTATGTCAACTTTCTGTGAACGAAAAAAGACAAAAACGATACCAAAGAAGGGAGAACATAAAGGGAAGGGGGCCAAGAATTAAAATTAAAATTATTTATAACAAAAAAGACCCTTAATTGAAAACGCTAATCGAAATGCACCTTTTTCGAAGGTATAAGTCTCAGTCGATGCATGGGGTTATGGCTATACTCGCCCTGGGAAGAAGTTTCAGTAAAGAGACAGAAGCTTGAACTACACGAGTCTGTCTGGGTTATGCATGTGCAAAGTGCGTACACAAAGTTAATTTGATTCATCACGATCAGAATACCAAGGAGGATAAGTGGTGGGCCAACCGGATAACAATATTCAGGGGCGGAGGGAGTTCAATAGCTTAAGAAGGCGTACAACAGTAACAAATAATAAGAGCTGATCCTAATTGGGGATACTTTGGAGACGCTCAGAGCCACTACCTCCTGGTTGAATCAACAATGATCGTGATGAGAAAAACGTAAAAAAAAGTGATACAAACATAAAACAGCACAAACACAGACTTATAGTTGAAGGTTACGTTTCTTAACAATAAATAGGTTCTTCAGAGGGACAAGGACAACCATCACGCATTCTGACGACGGATGTTGACGTCATCTAGAGCTTAAGACGCTTCGGACAAGGGCCCGACAACGTGAGATTGTACAAATCGTCTGATTGAGCAAACGAGAGTGGACGTTTCTTTGGAGATCGCGTACTGCTTGTGGTGGTGGTCGACGAAGCATCAGTGGAGAAGTCGTCCTCTTCAACCACAGTGTTCGTGTCGAGATCAGTGATGGTTGGGCGGTAGGCCAGGATGCCCGAGGGGTCATCATAGACGCTGCCGCTCATTTTGACCGGGTGATTCTATAATGAACAGAAAAATGAATGAATTGTTCACATATTTCATAAGGGTGGTAGCCCCCTAGACTCCCACGCTAGCGCGTGCTAAGCCTGAGTCATGCGATCAAAGTGAACGCTTATCAGTCCGCCCAAAAGCGCGAGACCGTGGAATGCTGAGTGATAATGGTCCTCGTTCCCTCGTTTTTTCCCTCGGTCTTTACAGCCAGCGTGACTGTTCCCCATGACTGTGAGTGATTACGAAATTTCAATTTCCCAGCTCATTCAAAACGCACTTCCCGCGGAGGAAAAAGGGTTTCAAGTGCTTACCATATTTACTAGACTAGTGAAAGTGCATCTGCCATCAGAGAGGGTTTCATCTTCGACGACGAAGTTGTCGGTATCAGGCATGTTGAGTTTGTCGCACATTCCCAATTCATCGATGAATCCATCGGTGGGACCGCCCTGCTCGACGGCCATGTATCCACCGAGTGAAACAGAGTTATGGGTATTGTCAGCGACGCCGCTGGACATCAGGTAGTTGCTGTAGCTGCCAGAGTACAAGTTTTCATCTTGCGGCGCGATCATGGGATCACAAAATCGGTAATGCGAGCCGGAAGCGTTGAGGCTGAGAAGAGAATAATTATCCGAACTGTCGTCGCCCCACAAAGAATCCGAATTGAGCGAAGAGTTGCCGCCACACAGGGTGGAAGCAGATGGCAAAGGAGTCGGGGTGCGCTGGGACAGGGGTTGATCGGAGTAGAACAGGCTAGATTCGCCGTAGTAATCCATAGGACGATGAACCATACTCAGAGCATTGCTGTCATTGGACAAGCCAGTCGACTGTTCATCGTCTTCCTCATCTTCCTCTTCAGAAACCTCTTCTTCTTCGTCATCGTCGTCGGCTTCTTCTTCGTCGTCATCGTCGACTTCTTCCTCGTCGTCAGACTCGGAATCCGAGGAAACTTTCTTGTCAGAAGCATCAAGCTCGCCCTGCTCGACTTGCCTGTTGTCTTCCTTCTGCTCAGTTTCCTCATCATCCTCCGCTCGAAGCTCATCATAAGTGAAGTCAAGGCCTTCATCGATGTGAGACAACGGTCTTTGTTGCTGGAGCATTTGTGCGACGAAGTTTTTTATGAGTAACCTGAAGGTATTTCAGATAAAATTTTTTCATTTTTAGTGCGCAGGGGGTCGAGTACTCACCTCTTCCTCATAGCCGCGCCGCCGCAGGAGGCACGTTTCTTCTCTGACTTCTTTGAACACTTCTGCATCGCCAGGGTGCACAGGTAACTAAGCACGTCTTCACTGACATACTTGGATGATTCATTTCCTGGCAGTCGGCACGGCATTAACGGAAGTGTGAGAAGTCGAGGGAAAAGGGGAGCAGTAAGCGATTCAGTTTGAGGTATGAGCTAAAATCCATGTGTGAAAAAATGGTTTTTTTATACAAGTTTATTCATCAGTACAACCCGCGAGACAAAACAAGCATGTTAGCAATACGTGATTCACGCCCCTAGTTGTATCACAGCTGATGCCACTCCCTAAGAAGGAAGTGATCATTTCCCTCCCACGATCGCCACAGACACCCTGCGTGACATCACCGTAACGGAGATGGCGGTCGCGTCGAAGGTGACCGATCTTTGATCAACGACTACCATTTCACCCGTCTACAAAAACACCCATTCTTTTCCCGACCTGCGTCTCTCGCCAAACTGCGCGATCTCTCTCGTTGATCTTTTTTGTCTGTTTCATCGCGGGGGATTCCCTTTAAAGAATCCTTACCGCATCGACCCTCACCCTCCTTTCGTTCCCGGACAATCAGAGGGATCCGAAACCGGCCTTGATCGCTTTAGGATTGAATGGACGGGCTGGCTGGTGGTCAGCAATAGCGACCACCCCCTTGAGGCGTAGTATGTGCTATTCACGAAGGAGAGATGCGGGCATCGCCTCTATCATAATGCACTCACACTACGATCGGCCGACCGAAATGGAAGGTAGATTCGCGCGAATCAGAGCGCACCAGAGATCACCCATTAGCAAGAGACCAACAGGAGAGTGGACCGTGGCCAGTAGCCAGCCAGACCTTGTCGTCATCGTCGCAAGCCCCTCGATACCGCTTTTGTCCCCGTGTAGTTGGTACAAGGAAGATGAGCCCTGCGGGGTTGCTTTATTTACGGTCGCACACAATGTACACAAAAACCAGAAACTAAGAAGTTAAGATCAAGTAGTTATACAAAGTCGAGAATAGTAGTAGAGAGGCGCGAGGAAATCGGATCGCAGTTTTAGTCTACATGAGTATTTTTGTTGCGGTAAATTATGAAGCACGCCGCCTATTTCCGCGCTTTATTTATCTTTGTCAAAGTCACGCAGGTGATAATTCCTTTTTATCAGTAGCATGCGTCATGCGACTAGCGATTACAGTGTGTATTATGCATACCGTACTCCAAAATTTAGATTCAGCGCACTTAACGTTTGTCTGTCGCAACATACAGAGCGTCGAGCATCACAGAATATCACACAGTGTACACCTTCGAAGATCGGTGTAACGATGTTCATGTGAAAAACACATTACCCTTAATATTGGCTGCGATCCATCGTTTCGATGGTGGCGGGAAAAAGAGCGAGCGAGCGTCACGTTCCTGCCGACTGCGCCGAAAAACGAGGGACCGGCAAAAGTATTAATGTGAGAAAGTAAGACGATGGGTTACGGTAACTAAGGTGAAGTCGGCTTTTAGGCCTACACACATAGCTTTATCCTTCATTTTTACATAAGCCCCCCTTTGCGTTTTTCTATTTTTGGCGCCAGCCCCTGACATGACAAACCCTGACAGAAAGGAACGTATACGCGATGTGGAAATAAGCAGTCAGAAATTTTAGGCCAACATCGCGTGTACACGGAAAATCGTATACTCGCCGGCCCCTTATTTTTTCCAATTCTTTAGGCCGGTCCCCCGAGCGCGCCTAGTGTTCTCGAATGTCGTCGTCAACGCGACGTGTGGAGCAGCCTCGGGGGGAAGGGGGGAAACGACACAACAGCCCCGCTGACGTCGCTCGCTCCGCCGCCGCGAAGGCCGCGCGCGCGCTCGTAAAATTGGGCGAGTGGTTTCCCACACAGACGCACAAAAACGCCGAGCGCTCTACGACCACCGTAATACTATTTCACAATGCACAGGAAAGCGCGGCAAAACAAACGCTCGCCCCAAATCCTCTTGGCTGTGTCGAATGAATGTGTGCGTTGTGCGCACGCACGCGCCCCGCTGCGCCCAATTCCCCCTGCCTCTCCCTTTTGACTGACGGCAGCAGCTGAAAGATGCCGCGGCCCCGCCCAAAATTTGTTCCCATCCGGAAGCTTCGCGAAACTGGGGCCGGCCCCCATTTGGAGACCGGCCCACAGGGTCCACGTGCATCGGACTCGTGCCCGCAAGCGAGCATCTGCCGCAGCCGAGCAGCGCAGCCGCACCGCCGCCGCGGCCGACTGCGGACTGAGCGCGGCTCCCTGCCTGCCCGCGCCGCCATCGTATTTGCTGCGCCCCGCCGCGAGCGACGGAGAGGCCTGCCCATTTTCATTGATTTCTACTTCCACATGTACATCGCCGCCAGCCGCCCCATTTCTCTACGCCCCTCACCGTCTCCATCCCGACAGCCACTATTTCGTCCCGACTGCAATGAAGCGGATAGGCCGCAGCTGCCGTCGGAGCGCGACCAATTCGTTTCCCCCCTGAGAACTTGTTGAGGGGTCTCTGGTGTTTCGTCGACCGTATCTTTCTCTGCTGCGGCCGAAGCACCTGCTCTCTCAGCCGGAGGCTGTCTGCCTAACGTCGTCGTAAACAAGCCCCGCTTCGCGAAGCGCTGTCGAAAGCGGAGTTGAGTCAGCAAAGCGAAAAGAAGCCCGAGGGGGACCGAAGGTTGCGAAGAAGAGCTCACCAGCAAAGAGAGGGGACCGGGAAACATGACTATTTTTAGCAGGGGAGAAAAGTAGCAAAACAAGAGAGGGACCAACACCATTTAGCCCTCCGCAAAGACACACACGGAAATCGCGGTGCTGCCGCAGGCTATGCGGATTCGCACTGTCCACATCAAGTCCGGTACGGTTGTTGTTATCCTCCTTTTTCATTCTTTAAAGATGAACACAAAGCGAACATCAACATTTTTGAAAACACGGGGTGTTCAAGCAAAATCCTAATCGTACAACGGGATACATTACAAAATGTCAGGTGACAAAACTATAATTATTAACGTTTAAATGCAAACTAAACTCAATATAACTTTGTATTTTCTATGGATAAATTTAAAAGATGTGGAAATGTAGTGTGCAACGTGTTTGACTCGTTCTCGGAAACGGGGGACCCGAACGTTTCAGTAGATGGCGGTTGCTTCGAAGGCTAAACTACGTTAAGCTTGTGCCAGCTCCAGTAGTCTAGTCGTCAAGAGCAATGTCTTTAAACAGGAATCCCATAGATTCCTTGTTGTAAATGCGGCGAATGGCCTCGCAAATGACCACAGAAATGTCGACAGTTTTAATCTGAAAAAGAAATTATTTGAAATAAAATTGGTCCCTCTACTTGGCCAACGGCGACAACCCTGTCTCCATGGCTATTAAAGAATGAAAAAAAACCGGACCTTGTGGCAACGCATTTTTTGCAGGTCGTGAGGCACCGTGTTCGTCACAATCACCTGAAAAAAAGATGAATGAAATGAAAACAGTTTATGACGTGTATTTTTTGTCGTCCCGTAAAAATTGGCTCGTTGCCTGTTTCCGAACCATTTTAAGGCGTCTGTCTTCAATGTTTTTACTAATAATGGACGAACCTGATCAATGCATGAATCCTCGAGGACGCCGGGGGCATCGCCGGAAAGCAAACCGTGAGTTGCGATCACGTAAATCTTGTAAGCACCCTTTTTCTTTAAAATCTCGGCCGCGGAGACGAAAGACTGAGCCTCATCAATGATATCATCCACGATGATGGCAATGCGGCCTCCGACATCTCCGACGACAGTCAATGGGGGCTTCTCCTTAGCCACTGGCATCGGATACAACTCATAAGTCGTCTCGGACGGTCCAACCGTGGACGTTTTGCGATCGGCACAAGTGGTTGACGCCGATGCCGCAGGGGTCGTCGTACTGTTCTTCGGTTCAGGCGGCGGACTTTGACGGCCATCGGTTTTCAGCGTTTCCTCAACGTCTTTCTGCTCTTCGCCATGGATAACGGCAATACTTAGCCTGAGGCGATTAGCATACGAAGAGGCCTGCAAAGGGATGGGGAAGCCATTAATGCAGTGTTTGCGCCGACGAATGAGATGACTACGAAAGGGGCTTTGCTTTTATCGTGCCCTACTTAGAATCCCCGACCGAAAATGCCAATCCAGCCAAAGGAGAGCGGCTTTTGTTGGCAGAAGCCCAAAATGAACGCCTCAGGACTTGTAATAGCCCCAAAGCCTACGCAAAACATACAATCAAAGGGGTAAACAAACCTTATGCATGACCCCAGGGCTCTTTGCGACGATAACGGCATTTTTGTAGTCGGGAATGTTTTCACGGATGTACTCGAGGAGGAATGGCGAGGCACGAAGATTATCCACGGGGATGGAGAAGAAGCCTTGGATTTCCTTCTTGTACAAATCGAGGGACACCAAACGAGAGGCACCGGCACGGCAAATCATGTCGGCTACGAGTTTCATCGTGATGGCGGAACGACGCAGCATTCGGCACTGCTTACTGTAGGGCAGGTACGGCATGACCACGGTAACAGACTTGCAGGATGAGGTCTTGCACGCGTAAATCATAATGAGCAGTTCCATAATGTTGTTGTTA
Source organism: Panagrellus sp. LJ2284 (assembly GCA_024447225.1). Taxonomy (NCBI): domain Eukaryota; kingdom Metazoa; phylum Nematoda; class Chromadorea; order Rhabditida; family Panagrolaimidae; genus Panagrellus; species Panagrellus sp. LJ2284. Next base: position 5,211,032 of record JAMRYC010000001.1, on the reverse strand, counting down.
ACATCACGGGAGGATGACTGGATAATGAAGACATGCTTGCCACGAACGGACTGAAAACCAATGTATTAATGAAGCATTTATTAGCTATGCGAGTCATAGTTTAAGCCGGGTAAAAGGAAAAGGTTAATTATAAAGTGTTCAATGAACAATGAAAACTGGCAAAAAAACAATGTGCCAAACATCTGCGAAAAGGGGAATTAGATATTTAGGATCAACAGGATTAAAACAGGCACGGAAGTGTCAAGTTCCTTTAATAGATTAGTACGAGCTATTTTAAATGTTGAAAGGCAAATGGCAAACGGCAAAAACAAGCAAATTGGCTATTTTTAACATACAAGGAGTTTGTTCTTTGAAAATCGAAAAACCATAAACGTAATAACTTGCGCAAGGGTGTTTTCGCGTTAGTCATAATGGGATCAAGTTAATATAAATCAATTTCGTCTTTAGGAAGAAAAAAATAAAACAGAAATCACATTTATAAATCCCCCACCTGGCGAACGTCAACATTAGTCTCGCGGTTCGACTTGTTGTAGACAATGGCATCACCGAGACGGATTCCCAATCGATTGGAGACAAGCTCGCTCAGGGCTGGATGCGAATTGCCGGTGAGCAGCACCATGCCGCTGCTTTCGTCGGAGCCGCCAGCCATGTTGAGCAACTGCAATCGGGGTAGGTATTGGGTTGAAAGGATATAAAGACAAAACGTTCAGAGGAATGCAAACATGCACATGTAGTCAGCACTACCAATGTAAGAATGAAAATGCGAAGAAAACATAAAAACCATAGCAAAATATATATAATCAATGAAGAAAAAGTGAAAACACGTCAAAACACGCGCAAAAAACTGTATAATCGAAGCAGTTCACTTCAGGAAGACAGCATAAGGCTCACATGACCCACCAACATTGAACATTGGCTACGAAATGGGTCTGCAGAGCAAGTGTGGGGCTCATTGTAAGCAAAAAAACGTATGCGATAAAACATTGAAATGAAAAGCGTTCAAAACGAACAGCTCGACTCGGAAAAAGGCCATGAAAATGGAATGAAATGAAAACAAAGCAGGTCTGGAAGGACTGGGAGATAGTCAGCGGTGCCGTTGGCCAGGCCAAAATACGTGACAACAACGACCAACAACGTGAACACGGAGAAAGAAAGGAAAATGTTCAACCAATTCGTGGTTCGTCTTTAGTAACAACGTTGCTTGTCTCCCTTCCGTGCGCACCAACCAGCCTTTGGTCTTATGTGTGCTTTTCGCGGCGAGAGCGCCCATCACTAACATCCGTCAATTGGGTTTTTTTTGCGTCGATTGGGGCAAAACCTGCATTGCACTTGCATTGATTTGTCTGGCGAACGATGGGGGTAGATGTTGCAGACAGACGATTGCACTTTTTTGCGAAGTGCGAAAGCGCAATCGCGATCGGGTCACTCACTTGCTGGCACTGCCTCGGCCGTTGGCTATCTTTTCAGTTTCTGCTCACAGTTTGTAAGAAGGCTTCATCGCTATAGCCACCGATATCGATGACAGACTGTCTGCCACCCAAATAGCTATCATGATACACTATAGCCAGTAAACATGAAAAGTACCGCGATTGGACTTTGGTTCCAATCTTATCGCTATCACAGGCAAGTCAAAATGATTTCGTTCCACTTAAGTGGAACGTAATCACGCGCACCTGCATCTTTTTGCTTGTATGTCTTTACGGCGTCCGCGAGTCGGATACACTGACACACAAGCAAAAAGATGCACCGTGCGCATGATTACGTTCCACTTAAGTGGAACGAAATCATTTTGACTTGCCTGTGATGTTCTCTTCCGTGTTTACTTTCTGTAACCAAACTTCTTTCCCCCACTGCCAAAAACTTGCTATATTTGTATTCTGTAGTTTTCCAGCGACAATTACCACCGACTACGTGCGCAATTTCAAAAACGGATACGACTACAAACCCATTTTTGTAGTTTTCTCATCCCCTAAATATACGCTGTGAATAGGTTACCGTAACCTGCATCCACATTTACAACTATGTTAGAAAAACTGTACTATTGGTCAGGTTTTCGTAACCATAATCCCAAGCGCACCAAATACAAATGTAAAAAAGGTTTTTTCAATTCATAACTACAGTTTTTTTTATTTTAGTTTTTATACAAACAACACAAGTTTACGGTCACTGCAATTCACCCAATATGTAAATCACTTCTTTCCACCTTTGGCTATAAATAACGTTGTTATGGTTTCCCGAATAGAACCAGATATAGGTCTTCGGCCTGGCTGCCTGTCTGGGCCCTCATCTTTGAAAACTTTGCCCTTTTGATGGTCGAAAGTCGAAAACAAGTCTGTCGGTTTCCGTCGAGACACACCTACAATCAACCACTTACATACGTAGTCATGCACAGACAGAGATCACACCGGAATTCAAGTAACTTGTTTTTCGCGTGTGATACCAATGTGGACTTTGTGGTGCCACCCAAAATGTACCCAGGTACGACCAATTCAAAAATTCGAAAATACAAACACAAAAAGACATTGTGTGTCAATATTGGTACAACTTTGCATCTGTTCCCATGTCAGTTAGACTGACAGAAATGTACTTAAAACGTCGAATGGAAGAGAAAAACATTTTAAACCTAATGCATTAATTTGGTTACTCAGCCGTCAATACTGGGTATACAGTCGACGTTTTAGGGGATTAAGTTTTTGTCCATCTTTCATCAGGTCGAAATTAGAGTGCATTTAGGTTTAATTCACCTTTAGCCTTCCCAAAATAACCAACATTTTGCACATTTCTACAAAATAGTTGCACCCATTACGTAATTGACCCTAATATGGTCACGCAACCGTGGAAAATGGGCAAAAATTGCATTCAGCATGTTTATGAGACCCAGGTTGACTCAATGGAAACCTAATTTTGTCGTGTGAAAAAGGCCGGAAGCTGTGAGATGCAAAATATTACCTTCGGCAATTAGGGCGGCTTTTTGTATTCCAAGTTTATTCATGCCGCCAATGTCGGTGAATACAATCTAGTGAATGAGCTCCCAAGACGTAAAGCCCTTTTCATCATCACCCACGGCTTTTTTTTTTAATAAAGTAAAGTTTTTTCTTAAATTAGGTGCCTCTAAAGCCGTAAAACGACAGACGTGTATACAATTTGCATTACATTGCCGAATTGACTGGCACTCGGCGCCACCGGTCGGATGAACGCGTCATTTGCATCTTTTGAAGCAGCTGTCTCGTGAGAGCTACCTGGGGGACATGCAACACGGATGTGTCTGTTGCTTTTGGCTTTCAAGCAGCTTATGCGTTTAAAGCAGCTGTCAGCGCTTCCGTATTATTTAAAATTATATCTGCTCCAACAATTGTTGACATAATACATTGAAAATGCTCGCACAAGGGGTCGGCAACGACATGAGATTAAAGTGAGCACATGCAAAACGATAAATACAAAGTGACATTTGTAACTGCCATTCACACATTATGCATTATTCATTGGCAGAGTTGAACTTGTGCTACTGGTGGTCGAATTATCGTTTGCATGTTTTCCTTATGAAGGGTGCATTACAGACTTTTTTTTTCTGGCTATCAGATTTGGCATTCTATCGGTACATTCTGGTTGAGCAATTGGAATCTTTTTACATCAACACAATTTGCAAGTGGAAATAATATCGTATATAATTATTACTGGTATCAATAAAAACTCTGTTTTACGTACGTCAAATTATAAGCATCGCCATAGGCAACGCGTTCCAAAATTTGCTGGTTACCACCACACGTCGAAACATGAGCGGAATTCAATGCTAACCTCAAACTTGGGTAATTAAACCGACGATGAAGACGCGAAGTAGCTACATTTGCCATTGGGGTCACAGTCATTGTGCGAGTCCAGGGCTTTCAGCGCAAAAATTATAGTCAGTACAGCCAGCAAAGAGACGCCAGCCATGCAAAGAACGCAACAGTCAGACCCCGTCGCGGGCTGGCACTGCGTGACGAGTTCACCTTGCGCTGTTTGGTTGGGGCGTTGTGTGACCAACGTCAACTTTTTTTAAAAATTGCATAAAAGGCTAAATACTCAACCAAAAATTACCAAAAGTGTTTTCAACATGTTATTAGCGCATATAGATTAAGAAAATCAAAAAAGTGCGAGGATTGGTACGAATGTGCCAAATTACACAAAAGTTAACTTTTTTCGGCAACCTTCTAATAGAATACCAGGTTCTCCTGTAAATTTTTTTATATTATTATAATAAAGATTTGAGATAGAAAAAAACCGGAATTTTGGCAAAACTGTTTGCTAAAAATGGCAAAATGTAGATTTTTTTACGGTTTTTGGCAATTTAAAGAAAAACTACGCTAGTTGTAGAAAAGATCAACTGTATTTTTTTTACCACAACCGTGCTGAATCCGTGGAATTCAAAAAAACTGGAATTGGATCAAAACTAAATGCCAAAAATGAAAAAATGTCAACGCTCGCGTATATTGTAACTTTGACATGGTAAAAGTCGTTATTTTGCCACAAAATTTTTCGTTCACCATCCCGGTAAGTCGCTTCGAAGTTTCACAAAAGGAAATTCTAATTGCTGTCCAGAATATTAAGTTATTCAGAAACGAATAGCGTAGGCTTGATTTTGCCCGCGCTTTGGCAAAGTGAGAACTACGCCAACCCACCGAACACTTCGTCACACAGTGGGCTGGGCTGGCTAGAGGCCGGCGGCGACTGACTGGTGGAAGTGTTTGTGCTCTGCCTCGACTGTGGTCTCCCTCGTCGGCGCACTGACTGCAATTTCTTCGCTGAAAGCCCTGGACTCACACAATGACTGTGACCATGAATGCAAATGTAGTCATTCCGCGTGTTCATCGTCGGTTTAATTACCCAAGTTTGAGGTTAGCATTGAATTCCGCTCATGTTTCGACGTGTGGTGGTAACCAGCAAATTTTGGAACGCGTTGCCCTGTGGCGATGCTTATGAATTTAAAAGGAAATTGAGAATGAGATCGTCCGGCTCCAAAATTTTAGTCGTTTCAACAAGCACTATGAAGATCAGCAAATCAACATATACGGAGAGCAGGAAGCCCTGAAAAAGAAAGTGAACTTTCTCAAGAAAGATGTCAAAGATCGGGACGCTCAAATCGCTCAATTTCAATTGGACCTCTCCGACGAAGACGTTGACAGCCTCAAAAACCGTGCCGCTTGTCTTTCGAATGAACTGCAAGAGCGCAATGCTCGAATTGCCGAACTCTAGAAGACCCCGGCCGGCGAAGTCTACCGTATCAAAAAGCGCTTGGAGCGTTCCGAACAAGAAATCAAAGAGCGCGATGTCAAAATTGCCGAGCTTGTCGATACGATGTGGAAACAACTCAACCAAGTTGTCGAGTCTCGTAAGGACCTTCGATTGACATTGGTAGCCGAGAAGGATGCACGCCCATTGGTGAATTTGATTAATTATCACATGACCATTATCAAAAACAATCAGACCGAGCTCAACGCGAAAATCGACAAGATTGAGCACTCTTTTAAGGATCTCCGACAAGAAGCTAAGGTTTATTATGAGAAGATCCCAGACACCGACGATTTCATCGGCCAGGTTTACCAAAACCTTGACAATCGCAAGACCACCATAAGCCACCTCTTTGAAGAACTCGCAGAAGAAGTGGCTAAGTACGACGAACCCGAATGATGTTTGCAAAAGTTTTTGTACCACTGTATTTTAAAATCTGCTGTACAATTGAATATTGCATAGAATTGTTACTTGTTTATCAACAAAAGCGTCATGTCAAAAACTTTAGGTTATACAGTAACCGATTTGTAGTAAATAAACATCGCCATTAGGCAACGCGTTCCAAAATTTGCTGGTTTTCCACCACACGTCGAAACATGAGCGGAATTCAATGCTAACCTCAAACTTGGGTAATTAAACCGACGATGGACACGCGAAATGGCTCCTTTTGCATTCGGGGTCGCAATCATTGTGCGAGTCCAGGGCTTTCAGCGCAGAAATTGTAGTCAGTACCGCCACCAAAGAGACGCCAGTCATGCAGAAAGCGCAGCAGTCAGACCTCGCTGCGGGCAGGGCTGGCTAGAGGCCGGCGGCGACTGACTTGTCGACGTGGTTGTGCTCTGCCTCGCCTGTGGTCTCCCTCGTCGGCGCACTGACTGCAATTTCTCCGCCGAAAGCCCTGGACTCACACAATGACTGTGACCATGAATGCAGATGTAGCTGTTTCGCGTTTCCATCGTCGGTTTAATTACCCAAGTTTGAGGTTAGCATTGAATTCCGCTCATGTTTCGACGTGTGGTGGAAAACCAGCAAATTTTAGAACGCGTTGCCCTGTGGCGATGCTTATGAATACGAAAATTATACTTTCTTAATTGACTTCTTTCACATTCTCAATGAAAGCAAATGTGTGAATTTTGGGATAGTACAAAACGGTTTTTGGTAGGTTCAAAGCTTTGAATTATACAGGGTGCGCCAAAAGTTCCCGAACAAACATTTCATGCCATAACTAGTTAACAACTAACGACTAAGCTCCCTAACCAAAATGTATTTATAACATAGTTATATAGTGAACTAATGCCCAAGCGGTTCCTCAGTGGCTGCTCCCTCCGCCGCTACAGAAGTCAAAACGTTTGTCCAATTTTTGCGCGGAAGGCCGGAGGTGGGTGGGAGACATTGGGATCCCGTCCTGGCGTCGCGAATTTTGTAGGATCCTCCAAGTTTGGCGTTAGTTAGCATAGACCCTTTACTCCAAAATCGAGCACAGACTGGATTTTACTGGGTTCATGTACGGGAGTATGATCACTTTTTTGGAGGTGCACTGAAGTCGACAAAAACAATGACTTTCGGCGAAGTTGCTAACTTTGCCCAACGCGATGAGCGGTAATGCCAATCAAGCATCAATTCAATGCTACTAAACTGTTAAAGATGTATAAACTCCAAAACCGCTCCGTCGATAGGCTTTAAAATGAGTTTGGGCCCTTAAACCTCGAAAACTAGGTGAAAATGAATATGGAGCAGAATCCGCTCAGAATCCTTACAAAACATGAATCCTGGCGGGTGTCAAAAATTATAGCGATGCTGGAGGATCCAAGGTATAAAATCCAATTGATTAGACGGGGGTCACTTGCTTCTTCTATAAGCAAAAAAATTCAGAAAATGACTCCTCGTCTCAAAGCTGGACCTGCGGCCCACGCCCAAAATCAGAAAAAAACGTTTTGACTTTTGTAGCGGCGCAGGCAGTAGCCACTGCGGAACCGCTTGAGTTTAAGTTTACTATATATCTATGTTATTAATCCATTTTGGTTAGACAGCTAGATCGTTCGTTGTTTACTAGTTATGACATGAAATGTGTGTTCGGGTTTGTTCGGGAACTTTTGGCGCACCCTGTAGCTCAAAAAGCGACTTTGTCGATCGAAATTCAAATGACGCAGGAAACAAAGAGATGCAGGTAGTCATAATCAATTCTATATTGTCCGAATATTCCACGACTTGTTTCTACAAGACACTTTTTTGTAACGATCATTTTTTGACTAACTGATATGAACAATATGCACAAAAAGGGAGTCTGCTTTTCACCCTCAATGCCGTCTCTTTCAAGGCGAGAGAGCGTGTCTCTCGTCGTCTGACCCCTGCGCCCTCTTTCGCGCAAAGATGCAAATCCGGGCCAGCCTTAAGGATGAAGCGCGACTGCTCATAAACTTACCTGGCTGGGAGGCTTGTACGATCAAGAAGGTACAACCTCTATCTTGAGGCTTGAGCATTGCACTTTTTGCTCCAGGCTGACAGATATGGCTGCTCCGAACTGGTGCACGCCAACAGCTAAATTTTTGGGTGTGGGGGACTGCGTTCGCGCATCCCCTTTATTTTATCGAAGTAATAGTATTTATGACATAAAAGCCATAGCAACACTGCTGTCATGCTGAAGATTCCATCATCTTGTACACCCATCAAAGATCATTGGATAGATTTTTTGGGTAGTCACTGAACTGATACAGATAACTAAACGCTGAAATCGTTTGTTCGTACATTTATTTATTTTATGGTTACAACTCTTAAATAAAAGTTTCAAGAAAGAAACATCAGAAATGTGGATAAACTAATTTCAATATCAGTTCAAAGCGTCATCCCGGAAGCCAATTTATCGTACCACATACTTATTTGGTATGGAAAAGCTTAAGAAAGTCATCCCTGAATGACATGCTGACACTAAAAAAGTATTCCAAAACAAAGGCATTGAAGAAAGAAATATTACTTTGGGACAAGGACAATCATGTCTTAAAAAGTGCGATTATTCTTTTATTCGGTAAAAGTGAATGAAATTGCAAAGTCGAAACAATAATTAGTTTCTTTGATGAGCATCGCCACCGGGCAACGCATTCCAAAATTTGCTGGTTACTACCACACGTCGAAACATGAGCGGAATTCAATGCTAACCTCAAACTTGGGTAATTAAACCGACGATGGACACGCGCCATCTCTAATTTTGTACTCTCGGTCACAGACATTGTGCGAGTCCAGGGCTCTTAGCTAACGTAATGCAGTGAACAAAGGAAACGAAGCGACGCCAGTCATGCAAAGTGCACAGCACTGAGATATCTCACTTGGCCGACAGCGACTGACTTGTAACAGTGATTGGGGGGAGGATGGGGGACGTTGATGTATATTTTAAAACCACCGACAACAGTCACGTTAATTTGCATATGCGTTTTGTACATTGTAGATCAACTAACAAAATTAGCATAACAAAAAGTAAGGTTTGTTTTTATCTGTCATTCACTTCACACTCCCCTCTCACAATTTCTCAAACTGCTGTCGCTTTCTCGTTATGCTCCTCTGAATTCGTTTCTGTTACTTTAGCTTGCCATTTGTAGCGCGTTTATGATTGATCATTACGAATACCCAAACTTTTCCAGATGTCGACCTCAGCGCAGGATTCGCTAGTCATCGAAGCCCCTGGAGATGAAAAGGTCCAATCATCGCCGCGGACTATTCCCGGAACGAATGGCATAAGGTGGCAATTTGAGCTATACCCAATCCGACGAGGCAGCCCAACGACGCAGGCTTACATCCGCGTTACCGGTGGCTCCGCAAATATTCGAGCCTGGATCACTGCAGGCGGAACTACCAGTAGGTTTTTGACTGTAAATAGCATAGACAGTGATTTGCAATGGAATTCTACTTATAGAAACGCTGCATGAAAACGTGCCCGATGGTGAATCCTTTGGATTTGATGCGCTGTGCCCTGTGAGCGAATTCAGACGACATTTCAACCTGGCGTCGTGCCTTATCAAAATCGAAGTCCCCGCCATTCCGCCAGTGACCCTTTTGGATCTGAACGCCAGCTCGAATGAAATCGTCCAAATCAGTGTCGGCACCGAGCACATCAATGTTTGTTGTTTGAACTTCAGTTTTCACTTATAACACTTTTTTGTTTAGATTGCTCGTGGATTTCTTATCCATATGTCGCCAGTTTTTGCAACGTTATTGCAATCCGCCGCTCCAGTTGTCAAAGTCGTCTCCGTCGACGGCTTCTCCCTGGATACAGTCCGGGATTCCCTCAACTACACCTTTGGCCTCGACGTCGGTGAGAAGACCGAAGAAGAGGTCGTCAAAATGATCGAATTTGCCCATCGATACGAAATTGGTTCAACGATCGTGAGTTTACATATATTAAGTTTAATCATTAACTTTTTTCGTAAAGTACCGGCCATTTTTAAGGAGAAACTTGAACAGTATCTTACTTCCCGGATCGCAGTTACCACGTTTTCCACGATCGCGTCATACGCTTGGAAATATGATCGTGGACAGATCCAGACATTGTGCGGCAAATTTTTCTGCCAAAATGAGAAGGTTGCCAAGCGCCGGGATTTCACGGAGATGGACGCGATCGTAGTTGTCGGGGTGTTGAAAGCTTCATTGACTTTTTCCGAAGGAATCGCCCCGGAAATGGAATCCTGATTCCGCTAGCACCATGATGGCCCCACCGACGGCCTATATTTTTGTATATCGAGACTAATGTTGAATAGTAATACTCCGTTTGTTGTTAATATGTTACGATTAATATCTGATATCTTTATGAGAAAATTGAATTGAGAAGGAATAAAATAGACTATAGGAAAAAGAAAGAGAGAACATAAACATGTGATATCAGTATAATACAATTCTTTGAAGTAGTCAAGAAAAGTATCAAAAACGGCAAGATGAAATGCGGAAAAACTTATCATCCTCTTGAAAATACAATGAAACCCGTATGAATGGGTAAGACACGGAATATCTGACTATTTAGATCTGATCAAAAGTAGAGGTATAAAAGAAAAAACAAAAACAAAAACTAGAGTTAAAAACGTTACAATAACTTGGAACACTTGGAAAACGGGCTTAAAATAAGTAAGAGAAGCTGTTTACGGATAAGAGGTGCCGTTCTGGTCAGCCGGGATGTCGCGGTCGGAATTCTGAGCAGGCGTCAATTGACTCATCTCGTGATTATTTCTATCTGTGGCAGAAGTATGAGTGCCCTGTAATATTGGCCAGAAATGACGGATCCCAAAGAAACAGCCGGTGACCATGACAAGGATGAAAGCGCCGCCGGCGATGTAAAAGCCCAGATAGGATGTCGGGGGTTCTTCCACTTTCCAGCCAGTGTCAATGGGTTCAACGATCATCGCTACCGAGTTACAGAGGTCCCATTTGCAAAGACGGCATAGACCATGGTTGAATTTGGGATTGTGAGACGAGTTCGATGACGGCACGAGCGGATTGGAGTGACAGCCACCTCGCGGTTGATCCTGAAGTGATTTCAAGGGACAGGTATAGCATTCGGTGGTGTTTGGGGAGCAATTCTCAATCGATCGGGTGTTGTTAGCATAATTGAAGCAGACAAGTCCTTCCGACGGGGACAGAAAAAGGATTGTGCCAAGACACAACAGGAGGTTGAGCATGATTGACTTGACCATGCCTAAAACGTTCATTTATGCGTCAAATTGTTCAATGACTACACGTATCGGTCAAATTATTCACGTAAAACAAGTCAATTACATACACTTCTCGAAAAAGGGCAAGTTTTGATTCAAGATGGGCCACGAAAAAGGGGTCATCCAGAAATTACGTCATTGACGGTAAGGGAGAGGTGCCCTCAAAAATCCCGATTTTCAATGACGTTTCACCTTAAACTGCGATGACGGAAGGGATAGGTGGTTCAAAATTCTCGATTTTTCAATGACGTAATTTCTGGATGACCCCTGGAAAGCGTGTCGAAAGATCGCCGCAGGTCTCGGACAATGCGAAAAAACAAGCAGTTGTTTATCGACTTTTTGCTCACCCAGCTTGCTCATTTCATGTTGGGGTGGAAATCTTTAGTAAATGTTAACAAATTTTCGCGTTTTGAGCCAAACTGTTGTGTGAGTGGTCAATCGTGGGTGGACAAACTCGGGTGGATTGCTTATGATACCGAGAAAACAAAATGGATTCAAAAAAAAAGATAAAAACACAATTCAAAAATGCCCAGAATTAAAAAAAGACTAAAACGGTTGACACCACAATCAAGCCCTTGCAACAGATTAATGGCACCAAAACTGCCAAATTGGTGGCTCGATCGCCGCCACAGTGATGTCAACGAGGTGAGGTGATAGAAACGCGAGCGACGATCCCGAGACGCACCAACCTGGGCTAAACGAGCGAACAATAATGAAACAAGACAAAGGCTTGAGCTGCGCCTAACCTGCCCGAGGAGTGAGTGACGAGGAAAACACGTAAGAGTTTGAACCAGCTTCCTCTAACAGACTGCCTGACTCTCATTTTTGCTCTGTCTCTCTCTCGGTCGACTGCGGCGGCCGAGCTGCCTTTCCTCCGGCAGCCGATAAATCGCGCAGTTACCCAGGAAGTAGTCTTTCCGACATTCACCGTTTGGACATGCCGAGATGTCCAATCAGATGGCAATATTAACATTTGTGAACACAAGAATTATTGTTTTAGCTGCATCTTACTCGAATTTTATGATTTCTATCCCGATAAAGGTTAAAGTTAGCGCTAATGCAAAAAACAAGCCAAGACGTCACGCTAATGCACCCACTTATATCTGCCGGTGGATCAATGAAAGCCATAAATCAACAGGTAGCTAGGAACTTGGCTGTCTGCCCAGTTAATGGCTACCTGCTGTTTTGATCCAATCTCTTATCCGAAAGAACATTGAAAGGCCACAAAAAGTAAAACATATTTTATTGGAAAAAAGATCAAAAATGCAACGGATGTAAAAGTCACTTCTTCGATGGAGGTTGTTCTCCTACCACAGATGCCGGTTTTTCTGGAGTCGGCGGTGGTGGTGGTAGTTCCCATTCGTAAAGAGCTGTTAACTCGACCCCACACGTCTTTCCCGCCTGAATTAACCCAAAATTAACCTATGCATCCCAAAAGCCAAGCCCACCTCATTCAAAACTTGATAAATGTACTCATAATCGACCGTATCCGTGTATTCAAGGCCATCCAAATATTTGATAATTTTCACCAGATCGTTTTCGGCTTTGATTTTGTTGAAAAACATCTCCGTGTTTTGTCTACACGCATCCTTGATCTTTTGGACGGCAACTTTCTCGGATTCTCGTCGCCATGGCAGTCCTTTTGGCACGATGAGATCGAGCAGCAAGTAAAACCATGATTCGCAGTCATCTTTTGGGCCCATTTCAAGATTCCGATGACACGCGAGCGAGGCGAATCGTACAGTACCCTTGAAAAGGACACTGTCTCTCGGCGTTTTCAGCTCAAAGTTTCCACGCTCATTTTTCTTTTTGTACATCCGCGCAATGCCGAAATCGAGCAAATAGATCATGTGCGTTTTATCCTTGAGCCCCGCGGCATAGTTTGCCGGCTTCAAATCGCGATGGATGTAGCCGACTTCATGCAGACATTGTACGGCTTCTAAACATTGACTCGCGACGCTTAGCCCAGTGCCAAGGGCGAGGACGCGTTCTTTTCGCTCTGCCTTGAGGTCAGCGAGGGACTTCCCGACCAGCTGCATGACCAGGAAAAAATATCGATCCTTCTTGGCGCGATCAATGATCTCTGTAAAGTGACACAGATAGCTGGCGATCCGGTCCTTTTTGTTGTCTGGATGTCGATCGTGTCTCATCGCATTGATGGCCTTTAAAATGGCGACTTCCATCTTTAGTTTGGAATGCCGTCGATTATCGAGCTTCTTTTCGACTTTTAGGGCAAAGTAGGGTCGTTCCTTGTCCCGGGAGACCATGTCTTGGACCAAGTATACCTGAAAAGGATAACCATTTACGATTACTGTAACTTAAATACCATACCGCTCCAAAGCCACCTTCACCGAGAAGTTTGATTATCACGTACTTTGTTTTACTTGAAAATATTACTGCGCCCTATAATTGGAACATAGTAACATTAAAAATGGAAAATACAGTATTCCCGGCACTACCGTATACCTACAGTTTACCAAAACACAGAAAAACACAATATAAAGTCAAAAAAACTTACGGCTTTGACTCCTAGCGCCTCAAGATCCTCTTCTTCCGACATAGCTGCGATTTAGGTACAGTCTCCAGGTGCCTAGCTCCAGATGGTGACGCCCCAGTTGGGCAATAGACTCACGCGGTGTCGGTGTCCCCATGGCAGGGCAGACTGGATTGGAAATGGTAATTTTGGGCGATTTGAGTTTTGTGATGGCAGTTATGAGTACTTTTTGAGATCCCCGATCAGAATCCGACGCTTCTCAATGGACGCGAAACCCGAAGAAGCTAACATTCTACGAAAAAGGCCATCGCCCGTTGCTGAAAAAGTTCCCGATGCTCCCATTGACACAGATATCGCCGTCAAGCCCGTTTTGCCTGTCCCACCCAGCAATCCTGCTCCATCTTCATCGTCCATCACTAAGAAAGAACCCTCGTCATCGGAATCAGGCACCCAAACCCCTCCAGTGTGGGATTTCAACGAACTCAAAGACATCTTCAACGACTTGCGCGCCCAACTTGACACGGCCCCTCCACCTCGGAAATACGGATTTACCCCATTAGAGCAATGGCGCATTTATGGCACCTTCGTCTTCTACTTCAACATGATACCATTGTTCTTTCTCGGCGTCTATACCATATTTGTCTGCGGTGCTACGGTCATTTCGGCTGTTTTCATTCAAGGATCTCTCGTCATACTCGGTACTTTCATTTCGCTACCCTTCTTCGTTGCCATGTCTGTTGTTGGATTGGCCGTCGGAATGGTGATCGTGGTTATTGGGCACTTTTTTGAGACAGAAACCCTCAAGAAGCACACTCCGAGATTCCTCAAAGATTAACCTTATTTTTGTTAATTTTATTTATTGTTTTATACTCATAACGTCTAAATGCATCCATTAAGCTAATAAGGTTGGTTATCTCAAACTTAGTCCCTAAAGCCAATAACTTTTAAAGCGCATGCGCGAATGCACCACCCCCGTTCAACACCTCCGTGCAAATGTCACCCTCTTCGTTCAATCGCCCTCCACACGCATTTCCCCCCTTCCACTCCATTAAATCGACCGCGTGCGCACGCCAGCCGGCTCTCCCATCGCGAAAGTGGCGCAGCTCGTTGTTCTTCATTGACCGCTTTCCAAGTGTGTCGTTGCCATGAGTCAGCTTTGTTGTTTCCTTTCTCGCCCGCTTTTCGTCCTTTCTTATCGTTTACGATGCTCCGACCTACCTGTATACGGTGGCCGTATCGGGAGCGTCTGTGTTTACCTTATCTTTGCGGGGAAACCCCTTTTTTATGGGTTTTTTATTCCAAGTTTCCAAACTTTGTCCACCGGATATATGAAAGCCACTTCCATAGCAACGTTATTGACAACCTTGGGCTTTTCAGGTAATTCACCAACGACCACCAACCAGCCATGGCGTGTTCAGCATTGTTTATATTGGACCTTAAGGGCAAGGTTGGTTTAGATTTTGAGTTTTTATATGAAAAATGTGGGAGTTGGATAGATTTGACCTGCTAATTTGATTTTCTCTCCCCCGATTTTCTCCATTGTTACCCCGGTCTCTTAGCTTGTTAGCACCCTAGAAAAACATGGCTCGGAAGTATCAATTTGTCGCCCCTGGTGCAGGTGTTTCGCACCCTCCGTTCGCCGTCGGATACGGCCGCGATGGCTCAGCGGGTCGCCCTCCTCGGCCGCCAGCTTCTGTTTATCTTGGCCCCGCGATCGCCCCGGACGTCCTGAAAGGCGTGCCACGGCACGCGTTCCACCTGCCCGACCCTAGGCCTAGGCTTTATGACCAAAAATGGCTGCCCTGCCATGCCAGTTTGTTTCTCCCGCCCCCAAATCTCACCCCTCGGCCGCATTTTTCTTGCGCAATCAAATCCGATTTGTGGTTGTCGTCGAGTTAAGCTGCCCCTATTGCGTCGCTCTTAACATTTGGGCTTTGTTTTTTCTAATTATTCAATCAAACACGCTCAAAGCTTTTGTATTGCTAACTTCCTTGTGTCAACATGCTACACCAACCGCCGCCATTAGCCCCAGGGCATTTCATGCCGTCACAATCCGCTTCGGGATTCCCGTTCGGACAGTTTCCCACTGATTTCTTTAATCAGATGGAGAATAATCCCGCTGCGGGCGCATTTTATTCACCTTATCACCCTGGATATTATCAGTCTTCTTCTTTTAAATTGGACGATAGAATGGATATGTCTGGGATGACACCTCAGGGAATCAGCCCACTTAGTCAGAAGTCGTCTGGATTCAAATCTTCTGAGGAGAGAGACCCAAAGCAAGTGGAAAGACGAGTCCGGAACAACAAAGCAGCCCGAGAATCACGTGTGAAGCGGAAAGAACGCGAAATGGAGCTGAAGATCAAAGTCGATCAGCTGGAAGCGGAGAATGAAAAGCTGAAGGCACTTGTGAAACGCCTGGAACAAGATCTCAACGCGTATGCTAAAGCTGCCAATGCCATCAATACTTGGTCTTAAGTCACTAAAATTACTATTTCTTGTCAAATTTGCCATGTTACGTCGTACTTGTCTCAATTTTTCTTATTTTGAAGTTTTAATAAAGTAGTTTTTTCCAAAATTTTGTGTCTTACTGTAGTCTTAGCAATCTGGGGACGATCAAAGCTTAGATAACATTTAACTTTGTCACAATAGCCGTCAAATGCTTCCATTTCAGCCGATCATATCTCGTAACTACCGCGGCGACATTGACATGACCGTGATCGACAAGTTTGTGCCATTGCTCGGCGACATGGAAGAAGAGGGTCAAATGGCACCCATCATCGATCACCAGGATGCCAGTTTTATCTTTACCAAGTATAACAACATTTATTGTGAGTTTTTCCACATCCATCATTACCAATTTTCAATTTTGATCCAAGTTATCAAGTGTTTTCGCAACCCCATAACCATAACAATTTCAAACCTTACTCAAGTACCCCCTTAAAAAGATAGTCTTTCGACCCACCAGGACCCCAGAACGAGCAACAGTAACCTGAACGGACATTGCTCGTTCCGGTTGTTTAGACTTGCCTAATGTCCTCATCCATCCCTGTCCTGACACATCACTTCAGTGCTGTGAGATTGTGCCAAAACAGCGGGAGAGTCGAACAACAGCGCGTCCTGCGATAAACTGTCATGCTTGCGCAACAGGTAGCTCCGGAAGCTGAGGTCAAGCGTGGACAGGGTTGCATAATGGTTGGGGGCAACATTGAGGGGTCTGCGCGAATTTCGGAGCGACGGAAATGGCGATGGTTTAGCGTGATTGCAGGGATTAGACGGCGCGGCGGAAAAGCTGATGAGTTATGGGTTTTCATGGTGGCGGGCTGGATGATGGATTTCGTGATGTGAGAGCGTAAATTATTGGATTTGGTGTGGGAATTTTATGCGTTTTCGGCGATTTATGGGTTGTTTTTTGGAGTGCGCTACTGTAAACCGTCAAAAATTTTATAATGACGAACTTGAACCAAAAAAACTATTAAAAAACAACAGAATCTGACATTGGTTACAGTTTTTTGCTCTTTCAGTGGTATCAGTAAGCCGAAAAAACATCAATGTCGCCCTGGTCCAATCCTTCCTCTTTAAATGCATCGAAGTCTTTGGCGAGTACTTCAAAGACGTCGAAGAAGAATCCATTCGAGACAATTTCGTCATTATCTACGAACTTCTCGATGAAATGATGGACTTCGGATACCCCCAAACCACTGATGGCAAGATTCTCCGCGAATACATCACCCAGGAAGGCAACAAGCTCGAAGCCCCTCGACCCCCGATGGCTGTCACGAATGCCGTCTCCTGGCGCGGCGAAGGCATCAAATACCGCAAGAATGAAGTCTTCCTCGATGTAATTGAATCCGTCCATCTACTCGCCAATGCCAATGGCACCGTATTGCAGAGTGAAATTGTCGGAAGCGTCAAGATGCGAGTGTACTTGTCTGGAATGCCGGAACTACGCCTCGGGCTCAATGATAAGGTCCAATTTGAAGCGAGTGGACGTAAGTTTCTTTAAATTTACTTTTTACGTTGTTGCTGTGATTGCACGGATACTTTTTGGCTTTAAATCTTGGGATTCTGTTCATATCTGTCCGTCCTTCTGTAACACGTTTTGGGCTCCCCCTCCTTTCTTGCACTAACAATTAATTTACGGCGTTCTTAACAGACCTTCCAGGCGGCAAGACCAACAAATCCGTCGAGCTGGAGGACATCAAGTTCCACCAGTGCGTGCGGCTTTCCCGTTTTGAAAACGATAGGACGATCAGCTTCATCCCACCCGACGGCGAATTTGAACTCATGAGCTACAGACTGATGACAGTCGTGAAACCGTTGATTTGGATCGAGTGCGTCGTTGAGAAGTACTCCCGTTCCCGCGTCGAATTCATGGTCAAAGCCAAGTCTCAATTCAAGCGCCGATCGACCGCCAACAACGTCGAAATCATCATCCCAGTGCCATCGGACGCAGATTCACCGAAGTTCAAAGCTGCCATCGGATCGGCAAAGTACACACCCGAAGATAATGCGTTTGTATGGACGATCAAGTCGTTCCCAGGCGGCAAAGAGTACCTTATGCGAGCCCATTTCAATTTGCCATCAGTCACGTCGGAGGTGAAGGAAGCCAAACGGCCTGTGAGAGTGCATTTTGAGATTCCGTATTTCACGACATCTGGCATTCAGGTTCGTTTTTTAACTTTTGACAAATTTCAAACCTAAAATTTGCCCTTTCCAGGTCCGCTACCTCAAAATCATCGAAAAAAGCGGCTATCAAGCCCTACCCTGGGTACGGTACATCACCCAAAACGGCGACTACCAACTAAGAACCCTTTCCTGAAGCCCCATCGTGTCTCTTTCAACGTTTCGTAAGCTTTTGCTTCTGCTTTATGTCGATCTCTCGTCTCACTTTGCATTGAATCCACATTGAGCCATTTTCATTCATCAGCATTTGCGCATCGCTTGTAAATTTCATCAGCATTGAATTTTAACCTGCATTTTTAAGTAGTCATAATTTTTCCCATCGGTTTTCCTAATCAATTCAATTTGTCGTCATCAACTGTGATAAGGGTTTCTCCAATGTAACCACTTTTTATTGTAAGTAACTATGTCTCAATAAACTCTAGTAAATTTGGTTCAAAAGTGAGATGTATTCGGACGGAATGCGGTAAAGGCACCAGTTGAGAGTCGTGGGAAGGTGGCAGAGGCGTCTGTTTCCTCAATGTCGAAATGCATTTTGTAGTGATTATATTCTGTCGTGAGATGTGTTTGCCTTGAGGGTAGACTGATATGTTTGAGCTGAGCATACTTGACGGACAAAGAGATCCGCTTATTGGAGATGTAGTCGGATTTGCGTTAACCCCCAGAAACAGGCGGAATCAGAGCTATTTCCGTAGATGTGTCAAGATGCAGATGCTCGTCGTGATGTCTGTAGTTCTGCCCCACGGCTAGGACGCAGTTTGCGGTTATTTCTTTGAGGTTAGGATGGTGCTGAAAACAAAATTATGGTTATTACGTCTGGCTACGTAGGAATAGCAATTATGCTTAAATCAAATTTTCATTAAAGTTATGCCTTTTTTAATGAAAGCAGCATAGCACTTTGACTTTTTGCTTTTCAGAGATGTGGAAATTTCAAATTTAGACGGCCTGGCTTTCCTTGCAAAAGACCAAGAATTATAAAACCGCAATTAAAATTGTTGTTTTTTCGGGGCACATCCGAAGCAACGCTTTCATCAAAACAACCAAAACAAAATTGCAGTGTATGGTGAATGAAATTTGCACCCGACCCGGCTTACCTTGACAATCTCATGGATAATCTCGTTCGGCGTCATAGCCGGTCGCACCGTCAATCGTATCCTGTCGACGCCAGCGGCTTCACGCACAGGACCGAATAATAGAATCGTAATTTCGAATGTCATTTTGGGTTTCTGAAAGTGTGAAGTTGAAAGTTATCAAATTTGCAAATATTGAAGTCTATATAAGCGATTTCACGCGCACGCATAAAACTTCCGAGTATCAATGTCACATCACGTTGTCCACGTAAAGTCAAAAATTTAATTACAGGTTGTCAGGTGCTTTTTTTTTGGATGACAACGGGGCCAGAGGTGGGTGGTTTTATTCGCTGAATGCGAGGTGTGGAGGGACTTTATGGCGTAAGTCAAATGTGGAAATATGGGTGATTTGGGGTGGCTTTCAGAAAGGCGATAGAGTGGAATTGTCAAACTCGCACAACACGAAATACAGTAACACAATGAATTCATTTAGTCAAACCTGAACCCGAATCCCAAGAACGATGACAATGTCGATTCGTAAGTAAGTATGCCTTTTATAATACCTAAAACGGTCTTTGGATCCCATGTGGAAACTCGATGAGCTTACAAATGACCATGCCTGGTCAACATCAGGCGTTTTAGCGACGTCACATCGAGTGCAGAGAAGGCCTAGCGCGACAGAACACGTAAAGACTAAAAAACGGTAGAACCTACCCGGCGGCGGCTCGCTTTAAAAAAGGATATGCCGAAGGGCGGTGTTTTGGGTCTAGGGTTACAAATAATGACAAAGCTCAAATAAACCTTTTCAAGTGGTATCTGTCTGGAAAAATAAAGAATGACTATTTTTGGTTTTGAAACATAGCTAAAAATAGAATAAGAATACAAATGATGGATAGAAGCGGGCACTACATTCCACATGGCAGTACATTTCAACCCGTAAATTAGGCAACACTTTAGTCTATGGCCTTCCCCTTCTCCCCCTCCGCTGGCATCCCCGTGAGGCACTGCACGGAAAATGTACGCTGGCTAGTGTGGCAGCGGTGAGGAGGCCACAGGCGAGCCCTCAGGGCAAAAACAACACAACACGACCGACACGTGGGCGGGGATAAAGTGAGTTAAGAGTACGTTGTCTTAACTTTTATGTTTTG
Source organism: Panagrellus sp. LJ2284 (assembly GCA_024447225.1). Classification (NCBI taxonomy): domain Eukaryota; kingdom Metazoa; phylum Nematoda; class Chromadorea; order Rhabditida; family Panagrolaimidae; genus Panagrellus; species Panagrellus sp. LJ2284. The sequence goes on along the minus strand of JAMRYC010000001.1, from coordinate 5,190,679 downwards.
TTGGAGGCCACCAGCTGGGTGATTGAAGGCTGAACAGGTGGACATTTGGAACAGCCTTGGAAGTGGTGATTGAGATGGGATAAGCTATAAGTTGACCCTTGAGGCATATACTTTGAACGGTAGTGTAACTTTTGAATTTCAAAATTAACTAAAAAATAGGTAAAAAACGGTTTTTTGAAACATCAACGCTCAAAGCCAACAAAAAGTGTTACAATGAACAACGACGTATTACATTACATTTCACATTTCAAATCTAAACAAACGTTGCAACCTTTACAATGACAGAATCTGCCTTTTTCTTTTTCACTGTATTGTTAACAACGTTTTTTAACCTGCGGAAAGGTCGTAAATACCCCGAGATCTCGACACAGTTTCCAAGGTGATAAAAACATCCCCCCTCGGCGGTCGCGGTTGCAGGCAGCTTCAATGAAACAAGTTTACGCGAGATTCGATTTCTAATGGTTTTGCACGGTAGTACTTTGGTTTTTGGATCACGCGCTCAATGAAACCTACACCCTAGGGGCTGTCAGCAGGCGATTATCACGAAAGTGATGGGCTGTGACCCGGTCCTGGGTAGCTGTGGCTGTTAGGCATCGAAATCGTGTTCAAATTACACATGACCGCAAAAAAAGGAACGAAAGCTATCATCAATGAAAATCAAATCACGCTTTTCAATGTGTAGTTGATGGAAAGACAAGGCAGGCCAGGCCGATAATGGTCGCTGTCATCAAAAAGGCCATCATGATGGTTCGACGGGACCAACAATGTGAAAAGCTAACGATTGTCGTTGCATTTGGACGATTTTAGAGTATTTTAGAAGGGGGTCGGTCGGTCGGAGTTGGTGCAGACAATGCAAACAAGTTTTGAGGCGGCATGGTTACGCTTTACACTTTTAAAAGTAGAAGATTAACCTGACTGGGGTCGGTTAAATATGTGAAATATGGTTTTTCAAAACAAGCAATACAGATTAGGCTTCGAATTTGGTTACGGTAGCCTTTAAAGTTCAAAAAAAGGTTACCCAAAGCTCATAAGGAAAACAAAAACAAAAAGCAGATGTTTGCCATTACCATTTTTTGTCGAAAAGGAAGTTGTTTTCACGAAAGATTAAAACCACCAGTGCAAGTGCATAGTCAAAGTAGAAAAACAAACATAATAACCGCTTTACATTCACATCAGGAAGCAAATTCAACACCCCCTGATTAACATGTCTAATCACGTTTAAACTGCAAGCTGACACGGTCCAACACCCAGATAAAAAGTCAAGCGACAAGACTCGTGTCTGCTGGCTGGCTTTGGTCATGTCGTCCCAATAAGGCCACCGATAACAATCGTCGTCGCCAACGACCGATTACCACGATCGAGCAGAAGAAATAGAAACATTGATTTTTTTTAATAGTGTCGGCTCGAGGTGCGAACCTATGTATCGCCGATGCGCGAAAGAAATATGTCCTTTGATTGTGCGACTTTGACACTTTGACGCAGCTGGAAGTCTGGTTCGACGACAGCTTTTTTGTTTCAAAACGGAAGCAGGAAGACAACGACGCCTTCTTTCTTTCTTAGTATGACGTGACAACAATGCGTCGGGAGAGATTAACGCGTCAGACAAAGGATGGGGATATTTGGAAAGGCAAACATTTTGGAAAGAGCATGGAAGCGCCCACGGCCATGGAGATGGAGATGGCTAGCTGAAGATACACGGTAGTGGTTTTCGAAAAAGTAAGAGTCTAAAGGGGGGGGGGGGGTCTGAAACACGAGCGGTTTTGCTATTTGTATTAGAAGACGGGCCCCACGAGCTCAAACAATGGGAGGAAGGCCTGAGTGGGGGTGGTCTTGTGAGAATCTCATGACTTTACGTGAGCTTATTGTTATGAGGAGAATGCTGAATGCTAAAGTGCGGCTTGAAAGTGAAATGAGCTCAATTTAAAGGCGTCAATTCTGCGGCTAATATTTGACGACGTGGTCGTAATCGAAATGTTTTATTAAAATACAGTTTAAATACTTTTAAAATTGTTTAAAAAAAATTTTTTTTTTATATTAAAATTTTTATTACCAAGAAAAAAAAGATAGCAGCGAGTGGTTTCGATCCACCGACCTCGAGGTTATGGGCCTCGCGCGCTTCCTCTGCGCCACGCTGCTGGTGGTTGTAAATTTTCAGGAAGCACTTACCCAAGACTGATTTTACGTCACCTTTCAAGCTTTTTGTAAGCTAATTTACCACATTTGCATAAAATCCAACTTTTTAGTTTACATTTTTATTTCAAAGTTAATTACAAAGGCATTTGACCCAGTTCAATTTTATAAGTTAAAATCAAAAAATGAAAAACGACCCAAGTGGTATCAAATCGCGGAAATTATTTACAAAAAATCAAATAAAGTAGGCAAGATGAAATTGCATGGGACCTGAGCAGTCATCCGACAAAGGATGACCAAGGTTGGCACTTGGACTTAGACGAGCGGGTAGCTGGCCTTGGTGGCGATGCCGCAGTGGTTGTCCTTGTTACGGGCGATGCGGATGAAGCCCTTCTCGCCCCAGGTCTCACCCCACGAGTTCTTGACGATCCAGTAGTCGCCGTGTTCGGGGTCAGTGCCGTAGCCGACGAGCAGGACACCGTGGTCGAGCATCTCGGACGAGCATTGCTTCTCGTAGTAGACGCCTTCCTTGTACATCTGGAAGCTGCGATGACCGGCATCGATGGCGACGGAGATGGGGCCCTGGGTGGCGACGGCGACCTTCAAGGCTTCCTCATCACCTTCTGGGAGGTCGACGAATCCGGTGTCATCGGCGCCGATGGAGGTCTTCTTGAAGTGGCACTTCTTCTGGACGCCCTTGTAGGGGTAGCTGTCTTCGGTGTCGATGCCGTGGTTTTCCTTGATGTATTGGAAGGCAAAGTCCATGAGACCACCATTGCAGCCGTTGTTACCGTATTTGGCACTGCAATCGACGAGGTTTTGTTCAGAAAGGGAAACCAGCTTGCCGGTGGACCGCGCATGCTGACCTTCGAGGGAGCCGGTAGCAGAGAAAGCCCAGCAAGAGCCGCACATGCCCTGGTTCTTGACGTCAGTGACCAAGCCCTTGGTGCGCCAGTCGACGGATTCCGGGACATCAGCGTTCATGGGAGCCAACCAACGGCTCGAGTTACGGCCAGTACGGGCATCACCGAACATGCGACGGTAGCCGTTGAGCTTCTGGTACTCAGAATAGGGCAGATCAGCAATGTGGTTCACACCGAGCTTGAAAGAGGTCTCTCCACGCTCGAAGGCGTCATTGTGGCGACGAACGTGCTGCTGGGCAGCGAGGAAGGCAAGCATGTGCTCGTTTTCGACGGAATCCTCACGGAATTGCTTGCCATGGGCCTCCTTGTAGGTTTCCCAGTCCTCGTAGCCTTGACGGATCAACTGCTTAAGGGAGTCACGGCTCCGGGTGTATTGACGGTTGCGGTTGCGGTGGGCCTCAGTGATTTCATCCTCGATGGAGTCGGCTTCGTCTTCGGTGGTACCGACCATCAGGCGCCATCTGGAATTTTGTAATTGAACAACTTTTCAACCATCAACTTTTCGAAATTTCCATGACTCAGACCCCGAGCTTCAAGAAGCAACCAGAAAGCATCCCTTATGATTGTTTATCAACCCTAATAGCTTCCTCAATTGAAATTCTGATAAGAAAGCACACCCGAAACTTGTAAACAACCTCTTTGGTCATCGGTGATCGCATCAGCTGCCCGTACTTTCCTTATCACTACCCCTTCTGACCCCTGATAAGCTACTCGCGCCAGCCAATGTTTGAACGACACTTTCGCCACAGACAGCCGCCATCATCGAAAAAAAGAGTGTGATACCCATCTGATAAGTGGGCATAAGGCCATCTGTTCAATCAAACATGGGTTTTAGGTGATTGACATGTGACCAGCACGAGTGATGAACATCTATCAGTCACTTTCTAACGTTGGAAATTCACTTTTTTGGGTGATGTACTCTGATATGGTCAAAGTGCGACTTGCGTCTTGCGCAGGGCTTATTTTAGGTTTTGATTGCAGTTTTAAGATGGATGGCAATTACTCACCTTTTGTATTGAAGATTCTCATTGTCAAAGGTGCGTCGAGCGGCGTCGACGGTGACGCCGAGGAGGAGAAGGACGAGGGCAGCGCGCATGAGTGCCATGTTAATTGCACTGAAAATGGTGAATTGTTGAGTTTTATGGGAATACTGGGTGACTAATGGCAATAAAACACGATGGTTGTTGTCGATCGCGAAGCTCTGAATGAAAAAGGACGAAGGCAATTAGACCGGGCGTCTTTGGCTGTACATAGTGAACTAGTGGCAGTGGTACAGGAGGTCGGACCTCCTTCGACGGAAGGGGAGGTGCCTAATAGGCGATCGAAGAAGATGCTGGTCACGCGGGGTCTCCTAAACAACTGGCTGCCTCCTGCCAAAGACGAACAGGGGCAGGGGCGATTATATGGAAACCCTCGGGCTCGGATGACAGACTAACTGGCTGGGGGGTTCGAGCAAAGACGAGATGGATGGAGAAATGATCGGAAGAAAGCCAGCCCAGTCAGCCCTTATGATGCAATATGGCTGTCGGAACACGTGATCGGACGACGGCGGCGACCGCACAGATGGCATCGGCCGATTGGTCGATGGCCTGTAGCTGCTCGGGGGTGGCTTAAGACCAGTCAAACTGCTTATATTTTGAAATAAATAGGCAGATAGTCATCGAAAACAGTCCCAGAAGCAACGCAATATCATTAAAACTGATGAAATCCGCAACGAAAACATCGATTTCCGAATTAAACCTGTTTAAAATTACCAAATAGTCGAGCATCAAGCCCATTAGATCAATTAGACCCCCATTATTCTGAAACAATACCCCGGATGAAACCGATGACACAGACATGATCTCCCAAAAGATCGAAGCAGATGGAAGTCGTAAGATCGCCAATTCAATCCCAAATTCGGGTCGAACAGCCGCCGGCTTTTATGACTGCCCCTTGTGGTCTCACTTTGAAGTCACGCCCCTTTTTAGGTTGTCACGATCACCACAGAGCAGGCAACTGATAAGACGCTTTTTACAGGGCCCCCGGTACGAGCATCGCCATCGCTCACTTTTTGAAGTGGCACCTATCCACATGACAGGGCGCAAAAACACAGACAAGCAGCAAATAAGCTACGATTGGTGTCACTTGCACCGGCAGTTATGGGCCAAGAAAGCATGACTTGACCAAAGTCCATCCAGGGAAGGGTCACACGATGATGAAAGTGGTCAGTTGGTAGACCGATTGAGGGTAGTTATTACTATATATTGTAAAAAAAACATAAAAAATGTTAACAGCAAAAACGCACTATTTGATTTTGGGAACAAAAATCAACCTAGTCTCGCACATCACGTCCTAATTTGTGATTTTGGCCAATCGGATCTCGCTTATATGTACAAATCCGGCGCGAAGTCCAACCTCCATGATGTCAGAAGCATGATGCAATCACATCCGCGCACCGTATGTACACACACCGTACCCAACTTTGTGCCGCCCCTCAATCCGATCAATAACCTTGTGCCCCCAAATGGTCAAATCAACCCCCAACTTCCCGCCCGATCAAAAAACACAACCCCAAAGACCACAATCATGCTTTTCATCGATACTCACCAAGTGATTCTTGACCAAAAGGCCAATCACCTCAAAGCTTGTTTTTACGACGACTTTATTACCAGTGCCGATTAGTCAGAAACACAATAATCAACAGTTGAACAGCAGTAAATAAAGGATAACACAACAAAATAAGAAAAAAAAAACAACAATAACGTGAGATTATAATAAGGTATAATGGGGGTTTAAAAGTGTACAAATTAAGAAACAATCAAAGCTACATAGTTGAAGCATTCCCGCTAAATTCCACCGTGTTTTTTTGCAGCGCATATTAGATTAATATGATCCTTAAAGCGCTTTTTTCAATCGAGTAGTTTTCATAATCAGCATCGCCGGTATATATGTGGCTTACGAGATTGAAGACAGTTTCCGTCAGGTCACCCATCACGACGATCAGTGTGGACTGAGCTCCATGAGCGTGTTGGACCACATGGGATCGTTGCCTATCAGCGTGTCGAGTTGGTGCATGTTTTCATCCTCGAGGAATTCCATCAATTCCTCTTCGCCATAAATGCTGTTGCCGCTGAGACCGGCAAATTCTTGATTCAGCTGTTGGACAGGCTCATCGGAGTCAAAGTAGCTCGGTTCATGCTTCATCACGGTGCCATTGGGGTGGGGGTTCGAGACGATGGAGGTGGATGGCATTTGGATGTATTGTGGAACATTGGCGGCGACGGGGGAACGACGGGTTTCCTTGACAGGGTGACGGGGTTCATTGGCGTAGACAATCGGTTTCGCCTGCTTCGGAATCGTCATAAGTTGATTTTGTTGACGGGGGAAGTTGTTGGAGCCCGCGGGGATCAGCATGTTATCGTCTTCCGTTAGAAGCGGCTTCATGGGAGGGGAGTAGTTCTGCATCGGCGGTGGAGAGCCCTGTTCCTCGACGTAGCCACGAGCCTGGTCAGAATCGTCGAAAAAATCGAGACGATCCTTGTTGTCCGGATCGAGCGAAGACAGCTTATGCATGCTGGCGAATTCGTTTATCTCATTCTGAATGCAGGCCAGTACATCACCACCATGCCTCGGGGCCACGACGAGTTGATCCGCGATCGAATTGTCGACAAAAGGCCGAGCTCGACGGGCATTCATCCGATTCTTGGCGGTAGGATTCAGGACGGAAATAAGGAAGTTAATAAGCTTGTTGAAGCAGGCTGTCTGCTTCATGTTCGTCTCGCGCAAGATACGCATCTCTTGCCACATCATGCTTTGACCTCTGAAACAAAGGCGACCTTGATACCTGTTTGGAATGCATAATGACGAAATGAAACTTACTCATTGAGCGATTGAACATTGTATTGAAGGTCCTCCGTGCGCTGGTTCAAGACCCGCATATTGTTGACCATTTCGAGGAAGTCCTCCTGCAGGATGCTGACATATTTGCCGTCGTTGTCCAGTACAGCTGGCGGTATCTTCGTTGGTGGCTCCGGCACGGCAGCGGTGAGCTTCTTTGTGGGGTTCGTTTGACGCTTGATCTCGAACATGAGATCCGGCCAGCCGCGTATGAACTTCGGATGCATGAAGTGGAGATCATCGCCAGGGGCATCCATGAAATGAAGGGTAGACCGGTCAGATGCGGCGAGTTTGCGGAATCCGTCTGAAAATATATATATATAAAAAGGCTCATTACAAAATATATAAAACCAAAAACATACAAAAGTTAAGCTGACGGACGAAACTGTTAAGATTCCGATGCTTGAAGTACTGAGGCAAAACTACATCGCAGAATGCACTGGTGTCGTGAATGTGGAAGCTTTTGCCGGACTGAAATGATCGAAATTGAGCTTAATTTGATCCTTTTCGACTTAAAAAAAGCAAGACCAACCTTGTCCCAGCAAATCATATTATCAATCTCCTCATCCTCAAGCATCCGAAGCAGCTTGACCAAAAAGACGGGAAGGGCCTTCGCGATGTCGGGCGAGATGCCAGGAATTTCGATATCCTTGGAGTTGTTGGACATGGCGGAATTGGGGGTGGGTAATAGAGTGGAAATGTTTAGAAAGCTGTTATGCTGTCAACTGTTGCTGTACCCTTAAGCCAGTTTGAAGACCTGCAAATGGGGGATGATTCACACTCCAAAGAGAGCGAAACAATGAAAAAAACGTTAACATAATCACGAAAAGACACTGTAAAAAGTCAGGGTCACTTGACAGACAAACAACGAAGGAAAGTTGGGTGATAAGGCCGGGAATCGGGACAACGAAAATGAGAAAAATGACGCAGTGTTAGGGGAGCCTGTCTTGTCGAATCGATTTGCTCGAATGTTTTTGCCTTCCGCCTACACAATCGGGCCAGGCAGGCCCCGTGAGTGAACGGTGGTGATGCAAAGATTGGCGGAAAGGGGAGTACTCGGTGGTCGGGAGTAAGCCAAGCTGAGTGGGTGTGATCATTGACGGGAAAAGCAATGAAAAGGGCTTTAGGGGCTTGCAACAACTATATATCTCAACAACGTCGTGTGCAGTAATCGGTCAGTGGTGAAGGATGTTTGCAGTCGGATGAGGGGAAGCACTTCTTGACCATTGGGATAGGAGACTTGCCGGCGGGGAGGAAGGAAGTTATCGACGGTCGAGAGGGAAGACGGGATGAGGAAAAGTAGAAATTTTCGAGGAAAGCGGTGCGGGCCTAAATACAAAGTGCCTCGACTCTCTCGCTTTCGATGGGGGGACGCACACTCTCTCTTCGCTCTCTGTCTAGCCCGGGTTTGCGGGTGAGAGACAAGCGACGAGGGATGGGGGAATGTGGAGAGAGACGATAGAAAGGAGGCGGCAGAGACAGACAAAGACCGTTGCTGCAAAGGAAAAGCGCGTCGGAACCACCCGACTGCTTTGCTTTTCTGTCAAACGCAGCGCAAAAACCGGTGTTGTTCAAGCAAAGGTAGGCAAAGGCAAACACTTTGAGGACGGATCCGACGTTACGAAACACTCACGCGCGACTGCCACGGGCATTGTTCATGCTTCCCCTTCCCTTTTCTCCTCAGGGGCACAACGACCAACGACGAACACCATCTGTACTGATGCGAGTTTCGTTTAGGCGGTGCCTTTGCACCCGGTTTTCCCCCTTCGAAGGTCAGCAGATGGCCGCCGGTCTGGTTCGTCGTTGCTGTTGGTAACGAACCCCCATCCCGCGGGAGTGGCTCCAACCCCCTTACAAGGAGCCAAAACCACGGATAATCGGGCCTTCCGCCGTCGCGCAGGGGCCAAACATGTTCTTCCGGAAACGCTCTCCCCTTCCAGCCGACTGTCGGTGTGTCTGTCGCTCGTCAAAGTCAGCCTACATCAACGATCGATGCTGCGATTTCTATCTATCAGAAAACGCCCATAAAACCAAAAACCTTTCAAAAAACTTTTTTCGTCGCGAGATCCAATCGACATTTAAAATTCCAAAATCTCCAAAATCATCCCAAATTTATATTACCATTCGGATTTACACAAGTCCCATTAACCTTATACGTGATCTGGGTATACGGATAGGCACAACAATTCGTCGTGTAGTTATAGCTCTGAGGAGTGAAGGTGCCATTGCTGGCTCGGAGATAGCAACACTTCATGGAGCCAGTCTTTTCGATCGGCATATCGCAGCAAATGCTGGTCCGGGTACTGTACGGCGTGTACGTGCTGTTCAAGTATGGATTCGGGCAGCAGCCATCGAAAATGTCGCGAAGATAGACCTGGCCACCACAACACGATTCACGGATGCCCCCATCGAAGGGGACGGAGCCACAACACTGGGATCCGGCTGCCACATTGAGATTGAGGGTGCCATTGCAGCAAAGGGCGTTGGCATTAGTCCGGGAATAGGCTTGATCCGCGCAACATTCGCCATTTGGGATGTTGTGGACCTATAAATGAGGTACATAGATGGGTATAGTGAATGGATGCACTTTAAAAGTGAATGCATTCTAAATAAGGATGACTTACAATGCCCTGACAACAAGTCTGGTCATACGCGAGTGTCTGGTTGCCGCAGCATCGATCAACGAAGCTACTGCCTTGGCGTCGAGGCCGAGTTACGTTGTCGCAACAGATGTCTTCGAACTGGTTCATCGGGTTGAAGGCACAACACGCGACTCCGAACATCTCCTCCGGCTGGGTATAGGAGTTGCAATTGCCTCCGCAACAGGCTTGGAGTACTGTAATGGTTACAGTAAGACTTCTATCTATCAGAAAAGTTCAAAAAAGGTGAAACCAACCAAGTTGCTGCCCAAAAACAACGACAACCAGGCCTCCCCAGAGGCAAAGCCAAGCTGGAAACCTCCAACTTCTCAATCTCGTCAACATTTCCAATTTCGTACAACGACTGTGTGGCTCTTGGCTAGCTTTCTAGCTACCCGTGGTCAACCCGCGCATGCCCCACAGCCTCAGGTGATCAAACACGCCGTCAGCGAGCGTCCCCAAACATCGCAAAATGGCTTTCAAGTCAGACAACATTTACCCTGTTTCATTGACCTTTTTCTAGACTATTCGCAATATCGGCAGATGATGCATCCGCAAATCACATCAGACTTACTTACATTACATACCAGAACCCGAAAAAAGGCTAACTTATTGAACAATTAGCTGTTACAATTTAAATTAAACTGATAGAATTTGGAAACATGACAACTTTTGGCGATGAAGATGAAGACGAAAACGCAAAGGCAGATATATAAAGACAGTTGGAATACAATAGACAATCTCCCGTAGTCTGAAGAACATTGACATCGACACGAAGGGAAGTGAAAGACTGAAAAGCGAGACAACAACGGGATCACAGAAGACTTGGCGGTTTCCATGTTGGCAGCATCCCGGCCGCTATCGCTTGAGGCGTCGCAGGTGGACTTGGGGGTTGGTTATTGTTGGGCTGGCTTTTGTTCGGCTTCGATTTCGATAGGGACAGATAGGCCATCTTTGATAATATATCAATTGTGCCGGCAACGTCGCCGCCACTGCCATTCTGCTCCTTTTTGTACTCAGCAATGGCTTCGTTTTCGCGGGTAAAGTCGTACTTAAAGGGGAGTTCATATATAACCGATTGGAAGGTGGAAAGCGCTCACTCGAAAGTCACTGGGTGGCTTTATATCCTCGCTCGGGATGGAGATGGTTGGTGGTGGGAAGAACGCCGGGTTAATTTCGAATGGCATGTTTCGCGTGACATCTGAAAGCATAACGGTCATCTTTACAGCTGTTTAGAAACACTCGGAAAGGAAATATTAGCTGATAAGGGCAAAAAATATATAACCAACCTGGACAATCATGATGAGCATGCATAGAAGACATTGCCCATGTTACCGCCGCTGGCAATCAAAACTCGATGCGCGTGGCTCCGCTACGACGCTCTTGGTAGATATGCTCGATGGGAGGAAGTTGATCGAAGCGAATTTGGACGAGTTGTCGTTGAAATCGTGATGGATTGTGGTGACGACAATTTTCAAGGTCATTCACATCCAGCTTGCCCCAGGCGGGTTCAATGGCTATTGTACAGCTATGTCGCTGCTTGTTGATTAACCCACACGGGCGGACACTCCTTGTTTTAAATGCAATTGTGTGTTTTTTCCAGATGTTTCCCCCGCGCGTCTCAATCCACCGCACAGCCATTGCGCCAGCCTTTTCCTTGGACCATTCTTAGCGCGAAAGTAGCGCACATGTTCCTTTTTGTTTTCGTGTTTGTGAAGATTGTTTTTCGCCTTGCAGCCAGTGTGCCAATGGTGATGTTTCACGCGACTTTTGCGTGCTAATCGGTTTCCGAGTTCGCTTTCGTGGAGTCGAGACTTGAGTCCCAATCGATTAACACACTTTTTTAACCCCTACAGTCATGAAGTTACTTGACAACGCGCAGCTGAGTGAGATCTCGAACAAGATTGCTGAAAATGCGACCGATTGCCAGCTGGATTTTATGTGAGTTTCTTTCTACTCATCCCTAGCTATCACTGATAAGCTTACCTCGCCCCTCAAATCTTCTGAATCCCCCAAAAGTCATCACCAGCTGGGTGCAACCTCTCAAGCGTGCTGCACCCAGCTGTCCCCATATCGATTTTCCACCCACTTCCTGTTTCCACGGAAACATTTGTTGATCATTGATCATTTATCGGTTTTTCAGCCTGGAGTCCTACTCCTGCAAGATGGTATCCACAGACAAGAAGTCCTGGAGGGCCAAAGGCGTCGAGATTCCCGAGGCGACAGTCGACACGAATGTGTTGCCACTGTCCAACTCGCTCAACGTAACGACCTTCAATCACAGCAATGGCAAGCGCTCGAGGCACTTCAGCGAGAGGTCGCTCTCTGGGAGTGATAATGACACGGATGAGAACATGTCGCACTTGGCGAAGATCATTTCGAGGAAAACCCTGTTCAACTTGAACCAGGCTTTGAACGTCACTTACAATGATTACGAGTTTACGGGGAAGACGAATGCGTCCTACGAGATGGTGATGGGTTTTCAAGTGAGTTTTTTGCTTTAAACTGTCTTTAATTGGCATTTTTATATATAAAATTGCACTTTTTCAGAAGGTAAAAGACCTCACCGACAAGTTCTTCAGTCCTGTCGTCGACGGCTACGGTCACATGCAATTCGATCTGTGGAACATTGTCGAGGACGAAATCAAGCCCAATGAATGCACGATATACAGGTGAGTCACTTCACACGTTTGTGTGTGCCTAACATTGTGCAAAGTTGTGTTTTTCCAGCTACCGTTCCTCCTCCGAAACCGATCCCTTCAATGAAGACGGCGTCTTGTGGTCGTTCAACTTCCTCATGTACAACAAGCACCTCAAACGCATCCTGATCCTCGCCTGTCGGGCTCTCAGTACCCAGAGCAGCGACGAAGACATGGACGTCGTCGAGTGGGATGAATAATTGCACCCGCGTATCAACCCCGGTTCAACTCATTTTGTATAGACTCTCTCAACATCTTACAAACCGCCGAAATCCCCTCACAGCCCGCCCGTGTTTGGTCGCAAACAAGCACTCTTCCCATTTTGTAATTTTTCATGTCTACCTATTCTATTTCTATGTCGTGTTGGATCTCTGCACTTTGCAATCGTCACTTTATTCTTACTTTTCTATGTTTTAGTTTTTCGCATTTTGTGTTATTTTCGCATTTTAGCTTAACCTACCCTCTTATTAGTATGTTTAGTTACTCCCCCTCAGGCGGTTTTGTACATATGTTTATACGAATTTCTTTCCTTTGTATTTTTGCCCCTCTGGCGATGTATACTCTGGTCCTCCCACGTGTTCAGGAAACACAAGTGAGTGGCTGTGCCACGAACTATTTTGTACCTGGTTTTTATCAATGTAATAAAAGTGACGATTAGAACTGTCTTTTTATGGAAATAAGTTGCTTTGCTTTTACTATTTAAAGGTGGATGGTTTTCAGATTTGGTTTTTGAAAGTTGCCTCTTCAGATGTCGACGCCCGAGGCCAAACCCATCCAATATGAGTATCTCGACCACACTGCCGATGTCCAGCTTCACGCCTGGGGCGATACCTTCCCCGAAGCCGTGTCCCAACTCGTTCGCGCCTTCTACGGGTACCACACGGAAGACGTCAAATTGATCGACGTCGACTACTCGATGGACATTGCCGCCTCAGGGCACGACAGAGAGAGCATGATTCACACTTTGTTGGAAGAGTGTTTGTACCTGTTTGAAACGGACCCGTTTTTCATCGCGAAAGAAGTTGAAATTGTGGACTACAAGCAGGCCGGGAATTCGATCATTGTTCGGGGATGGGGCGAATCCTTCGATAAGCACAAGCATCCCGGCGGGACCGCTGTCAAGGCGATTACGTATTCAAGCATGCAGATTCATGACAACATTGAGGGGAAAGTTCATATTTATGTCATTGTTGATATTTGAAGGCTAATGGGTTACGGTATTGTATTAGAAATTGGCTCGGTTACTGTACTATATGTCAAATTGGTTCGGTGTGGGATCTCAGATTCATGTTTTTATCGTATCGATTGTGAATAAAGGTCAAAACTGTCTGAAATGTGTCCCTAGCAACGGTTGCTATGCATGTGGTCTACTTGTTTTTATGCTTATGGGCTAGGCCAGGTGCATTCAACCCATATAAACATGCATTTGGCAGCCCAAATAGCTGAATTGGCCGCTCAAGAACGAGCAATGGCGGCGGCAGCGGCTTCAGATGACCCATATTCTGGCTTTAATGACTATGATCATGCTTATGATTTGGATGTAAGTCAACTAATTTGAAAAGACAGCCTTTTTCATTGCAGCTTTTCAGACAATGTACGAAGACAAAGAATTCGCCAAAGCCGTGGCCCGATCCAGCCATGGTCGTCGCCCTGTGACAGCCAATCGTCTAAAAACGACTGTCACCAGCGTGAATGGCCCAACAAACAGTCTCATGCCACCTTCCGCGATGGGTGGTCGAAGGACTGCTGCCATCGGGACCGGGATGCGGAGTGCCATCGGTAGTCGGCGTGGGGGTGAGGTCGCGCGACCGATGACGGCAGTTAGGGCAGCTGGTTATACTTCAACCGGGACGGCAGCTGGGAGAAGTAAGCCTATTTACAGTTTTAACTGATTACAGTAACCTCTTGCCTTCAGAAAGCACCTATGACGGCCTCAAACCCGCCGCCGTCGACACTAAAATCGACCTGGCTCGCCAGAAAATGCTAAAACTAGAACAACAAACTTTCGCCCTCTTGAAAGAATCAATGCTCGCCTACGAGGCTAAAAACTTGAAACAAGCCCTGGAAAAAGCGAAAGAAGCCGGCAGAAAGGAGCGCGAAGCCACCAAACAACGCGAACAATACAAACTCGGCGAAGCCTACGCGGATATGACCCTTGCTACCATGACCAATCTCGCTCAACAATACATGGCCAATGGCATGTACAGTGATGCTCTCAACACCTATCAATACATCACAAAAGAGCCGCAGTTCAACGCGAGCAAATTCAAAGTCAACATTGGCAACATCTATTTCCGGAAAAAGGACTACATCAGAGCGTTAAAGCACTACCGTATGGCCCTGGATCGCGCCCCAGCCGTCGAAAAGCGTTTCAAATGCAAGGTTCAGAACAACATTGGCGTCACGAATGTCCGTCTCGGCCGTTATGAAGAAGCGTTTGCTAACTTTGAGGAATGCATGGACAATACGGATGACTATGCTGTCGGCTTGAATCTGATTTTGTGTGCATACTGCCTCGACGATACCGACAAGATGCGTGAAGCTTTTCAAAGACTTGTCGATATCCAGCCCCTCGCAGATGATGAAGCCAAATACAACCAAGAAACGGACATTTTGACGGCTCAGACTTTAAAGGCAGATGCCCTGAGGCAATGGGAGCGAGCCCGAAAACAACAAGCGGAGAGAACGATCTTGACGGCGGCAAAAGTGATAGCGCCACGGATTGCGGGCTCCTTCGCGGATGGTTATTCGTGGTGTGTCGAGGCGATTCGGCATTCACTTTATGCTTCATTGGCGGTGGAACTGGAGATTAATAAGGCGGCGGACATGTTGAAGATCGGGGAAGTCGAGGAAGCGACGGAGGCGTTGTTGGCTTTTAACAATAAGGATACTAAAGTTGGGAGTGCTGCGGCTAATAATCTGGCTTTGATCAATTACTATGTGAGTGTTATCATTTTGCACAAAATAAGAAAGGGTGGAGATTTCAGAAAGGCAAAAACCACTACGAAGAAGCCGGAACCTATGCGGATTCAGCCCTGGCCATCGATCGATACAATGCAAATGCACTCGTGAATCGAGCCAACGTCTTCTACCAGATGGGGGATGCCAAGACGGCGGAACAGTACTACAAGTTTGTCATTTTTCACAACTTTGACTTCAAACTACAGTAATCTTCCAGGGAAGCCCTCCAAATCGAAGCCTCCTGCATCCAAGCCCACTTCAATCTCGGCCTTATCGCCCAAAAACAAGGAAACTACGAAAAAGCGCTTCAAATCTTCTATAAACTACAAGTAATGCTGAAAGATGACCCCCAAGTCATCTGCCAACTCGCTGCAATGTACGTTTTTTAAACTTTTCATCAAAAATTACCTCCTTTTCCAGCTATGAAGCCCTCGAAGACCACGCCCAAGCCATCGAATTCTACTCGAACCTCAATGATGACATCGATCCGTCCATGAGCAAGAAACTCGGAAAAGTTCTCGATGAAGAAGGCGACAAAGCTGGCGCTTTCACAGCTTATTACAATGTAAGCCTCATAAAAGCATACCGTAATCATACCCTGAGGCAATTTGACCATTTCAGTCTCATCGCATGTACCCCGCTGACATCGAGATCATCGGCTGGATGGGAGCCTACTATTTGGATACCCAATTCCCGGATAAGGCCGTCAATTACTTCCAGAAGGCCGCCCTTTTGGAGCCTGATAACATCAAATGGCAATTGCTGATGGCCAGTTGCCAACGGCGCAGTGGAAACTTCCAAAAAGCGTTGGAATTGTACAAAGTGATCCATCGGAAGTTCCCAACCAACATGGAATGCCTCAAATTCCTGGTCCAGTTGTGCCGAGATTTGCGGATGCCGGAAGAAAAGGATTATGCCAACAAGCTGAAAAAGATCGAAGATACACAGCGATTGCGTGCACAGAGGGAAACGGATTCTAGCCAGGGAAAGCGACGCGTCGGATCGGGAACGACGTCGGCACAGAGTTTGGGCGTTGGCAGTCCGTTTGGCGGAAGACCGAAGTCTCGGAGCGGATCTTCGAGTCGAGGCAGTTTGAGGACGGCCCAGAGTGCTCGACTGCTGATGGAGGGCAATGATGAGTATCAGGCGACGAAAAGGGAGATTGGTGGGTTGATTTTTGGTTTGAAATGCAATTATTAATCGTGGAGTTTGCAGATTTGAATGAATTGGCATACAAGGATCCCGTTGGCCCCGCTCCCGAACGACCAAAGACAGGCTTGCGTTCGAAAGATGCCAATGACGACTACTTTGACGATGTCGACCTACTCGATGACGATTTCTTGCCCGGAGGGGACTAATCATTGCATATTATCAATATTATTTATTTTCCAATTTCACAAGCTTATTGAAGCACTATGATTCGATTGGCGGCAAATAAAACAAGTATGTAAAGTCGTCATAAAGACGTACATTAACATGACGATACGGTGGTTTGCCAATGCCCTTCCAACCTTTTAGTCCTGTTTTTGGAACTAATAAACTATGTAACCAATAGTAAACTGCGGGTTCACTCAAGTCATTATATGGCGGGTCCCACATAGTGATATCCAGACAGAAATCATGTTGTTGCGCCTGAAAATACTAATGTAATTTCAATCAATAGGTACACATTTACCATTAGAAACTTGTGGAACGTATCAAAGTTCCAATTAAACAAATCAAATATTTCTTCGTCCCATATCTGCAATTCTAAATGTGACATTGGCACCTTTTGGTACTTCAAAATGGCATTTATCCATTCACAGCGAATAGAACAATGAAAAATTAAATTTTGCATTTGCGGAAACGTAGCAAATAAATCTTCGTAATTAATAGGGCAAAACGACGCTTCAGGATCACCGTGATTACACATATGTACCGTAATGACACTCTGAGTAAATAGGATTGAAGGAACCATCTTATGCAATGGTTTTGAAATAGAGTAATTTTGAATGTCGATAGTATCTGGTATTACAACAGTGTGATTTAACCAATTTAGGTTAGAAAAGTCAGATGTGAGTTGGTCAGAGATTTCCCAACTACCAGTACAAACTAATAGATGGTCATTTTTGTACAAAAATTCGGGAGCTAAATCAAATGTGACGTCATTTACGCTGAATGGGGCATAATCGAAATGTAATAGTCGGCATAATTGTAGTTTTGGTGGACAGATGGAAGGATTGCCAGCAGCGACTTGGAATCGGTAGCGTTCGGCCGGGGTGGCGAGGTCAGAGAGGCGGTGACGAAGGCCATAGGCTAGTTTTGCTATGGGGTATGGCATGGCTGGGGGTATTTACTATTCTTATATAAAGAAAATATTTGGGTAGAACACGGTTCAATACAAAGCACAACCTTACTATGGCCGCTTTTTAGGTCTTCCATGTTCGTTGTATGCTTTTGCGCACAAACGTGCTCGTAGGAGTTGGGCTACAGTATCGATCAACAACATTGCTTTTATGTGGATCGCCAGCATGTCCACTCAACATAACATAATACAGTAATCAACTCCAAAATGACCATATTTATTATCAAATTTTGTATTAATCATACCACAATCTCTTCATACACGGAACAAACTTATTAAAAACAATACTCGTTGTGCAAGACTCTGACAAAATAACCCACTATCAAAGGGTTTATAAAAAACGGATATGGACGGATATGATGCCCCGTTTCAAGGGCTCTGGGATACTTTTTACAGAAATTAGCAGACGTTAATCAATTGCGGCCCGTCGGCGTCGTAGTGAATCACGCGGCATGTTGTTATCGACATCCGTGCTGAGACGGCGTTGATCGGCGCCCATCGCGGCACGAAGAACTTCGGCCAAACCACCGATCTCGCGCTGGATGTCGCTGAGCTGGTGTTCGACGGCAGTCATACGCAGAGCAAGGCCTTCTTGGATTGAGTGAATGTCGTGGATGAGCTCATAGGAATTGGAGGTTGTCTAAATGGGGGTTTTGATTAGATTTGATGTTGAAAAAGGCGTTTTTGACTTACTTTTGCAACATCTCCGAGGGAAACGGAATTCTCAGCTAGCTTTCGCTGATCACGTTTTACTTTTCGCAGTCTGAAATAGACATTTTCTATTAAACTTCGCATGCTGAAAGAGACTTACGCATAAATAGCCATAAGAAATTTTCGTTGATGATGCCGGATTTTGCCCGGATCAATCTTATCAACCAAACGTCGGTGTTTATAGATAAGCCAGGTTTCTCGAAGGACATTGGCAGCGCTGTGTTTAAGTTGTTTTGTTAATTGCGTCTGAAATTGGTTAATCTTCAATAAAACCTCCAAAAACTGACAAAACTCACATCAATCATGAAGTTATGCACATGCTTCTCCGCCCGAGACAACTCCAACTTTCTCGCAATCACAGCGACGACCATCGAAGAAGTACACGTGCCTAAGATGCCTGTTATCACAGCTACGCCTCGACCACAATACGTGTTTGGTACCAGATCACCATAACCAACGCTCAAAAAGGTGATTGCAATCATCCAAAGTGAGTTGAGATAGTTTTGATGTTTTATAGCGTGGGGATTTGGGGGATCACCGACGTGATGCCGTTCACAGAGGCGCAGAATCCAGGCTGCCAGGACCCATAGTGATGCTGTGAAGACCTGGAATCACAAAATGCGTTTCATTTGTAAGTCTAAAGCGTCAAAAATCTTACCATAAGCATAGTCCCCGGACACAGTGTCATCAACGTCTTCAAAATAAACCGAGCATTGAAAGTGACCCGATTCAGGCCAGCAATACTCCGTGAACTAGCATCAGTAAACAGTCGACTGTGAAGCAACATGACCCTGCATAGCCAGTATAGCCGAAAAAACATCGGAATACTGAGGAACACGTCCAATGGCACATTTGTAGTTGTAACTGTTTCGCCGTCCGCATGTACAGTCGTCCAATTGAATGACAAATCGAATGGTAGCGGACAAATGGCACAAACTGACAGTTCCAAGAATATTTGAAAGCATCTTTGAAAGGTTAGAGCTATCCTCCAATCTTCTGCTGAATTAGCATTCATAAAAAGTTGGACTTCATGCACGTGAAATTTGATGACCAAGGCTATGAGTGCAAATGTCGATGTTAAGATGATTGCTTTTAAAATTAGGCTGGTAATCGTGTTTTTGTTGTAAACATGGCCGGCTGATAACTCATTTTCAAGAATCATCACAACTGAAAACGTACTTTATATATGCATTTGTACTTTTTGGATCTTTGTGGTTCGCATTTTAATGACAATCGATAAAAATAGTAACTACAGTATATCAAGTTTCGAATTCATCGTACTTTGTCCCCGCAAATCACATGTTTACACAACCCTCAAAAAAATTCATTCAAACAACTGCCCTGAAAAGCCCCCTTTCAAAAATGTATCCTCAAATGGCACGAATTCCATTCCAATGCCAAAAATAAGCCCCCGTAATCCAAATCCACCAGTAATTGCGCTACAAAACAACCCCCTAGTTCAATGCCAAACGGTTAATCCGAGGTTTGACTCACAAAACGTAAAACGTGTTATAAGCCCCTTCGAAAATGTACATAATAGATAGAATTTGAACAAATGCCTTGCCAAATTGCGAATAAACACGTCTATTTCGCATAAAATCGTAAAAAAAGTGAGTGAAAACGTGAAAACAGCTGTTTGGTGACGTTTCCACATTCCGGAAACTTATTAGTTTTCCCATTTTTTAGAATCAAAAGTGATGCGAAACACGGAAGCGAAAAGGAACTTACTGATGCCCAGGATGGCACAAAATAACGCATAGTCGCTTGTAATTCGACGAACGTGAAATAAGTGTTGTCGATATATCAGTCTGCCACCCTTTTCGCCTTCTTTCATCAAAGGGGTGCGAGAATCATCGGCACGACCGTTTTCGAGGTCTTCACTGTGGGCGGAACAGATGGATTTTTTGGATTGTTGGTCTCCTGAAAAATAAGGTGGTTGATTATGAGGTTATGTGAGTTTGAAAAGCGATGTAGTTTGTTTGTCAAAAACTTTTTAATGAAATAAAATTTAAAAGTTCCAAATTTATCGACCCTACTTTTCGCAAGTTTTTTCGCATCTTCACTCAACCATGAAAGCCCGCTTGGACCCAGAATCTTCCTCAAAATTGCTTGCTCTTTATGCGGATTCAGAATAGCTACGGATGACCGTCGACAATGGGCATCCAACACAGGTGGATGAAGCCCTCCAATTTGAAAAGCACTTTCGCTGCAGGACCGTTGTTTCTTCACGCTCAGATTCCATTTACTCGGATCCTTCGTCGAGATGACAGATCCAACAGATGGCTTCGATTCAACATTCAATAGCGGCACAAAACCATTGGCTAGCAATGAACCACCACCACTACCGTAGGTTTTCTTCCGATGCGTCGAAGCTGAACGATGGAACGTCGAAGAGCTGGTTGATTTTGCCAAGGATGAATTTGACGAGATGTCAAACCGTATTTGAAGGTTGTTTTCACAGGATAGAGCTGGCGGAATCGGCGACGTCGCCACATCGACAGTCATTTTCCGACAAATAGTTTCGGTTACATCGGAATGCGCGGCCGAAACTTCCCGGACAAACTGTTTCCGTCGAGCGAAGACGTTTGTGTACATAGAATTGGAATGAACACCAGTCGGTGCCGGTGACAGCGAGCGTTTTCGCCATTCCGGGGAATCGAATCCAGTGCTGACAGAGCCCCGATGGTGCAATGGGGAGGGTGATCTGGATGGCCAATCGAAATTGGCATTGGATCCGGGTGGCATTATGGAGAACGGGGACGCGGGTTCTTCCGGGATACTATCTTGTTTTCTGATAGTGAACATCCCGGAGCTTGGTTGCCGTCGACAGGACGCGAATCCGGGGGAGGCATCAGACACTGTGGCTGTTGGGGGTAATGGAGGAATAGTGCCGCCATTAGTTTTGAAGGTTATGCTATCGGATGGTCGACCATTTCGGGAAACTGCACACCCGGCGGATACTGTATAATGTCGATTGCGCGAAGATGGGGAAAGCGAGTCACTCGTTGAATGTTGGCATCCAAATCCAAAGTCAAAATCATTGGGTCGAGATGCCCTTGGCGAAGTCGACGCTGGATGCTCGTTGGATGAGCGACGCATGCCAGTGTCACGCCGGTTTGGTCGTCGCTACAGAAGTGGCAATGAATTGAGGTATGTTTCGAAGGGCCAACGTCGAAAAGGGCATCAAGGGCAGCAGCACAACCGATAAAAAAGGATAGTGTTACCGTGGCAGCGGAGACAAGACAAGAAAACTACAACTGGCTTTTGGTCATGTGCCAGCGAATTAACGTGTCGCGCAACAACGCAATTGACACTGACACTGGTACTGCCATGGGGGCCATTGAACACGCTATTTAAAACAGAGAGCGCAAAAAAGGTGCCCTTTGGGCATTTAGGCAAAGATATCCCTTTTCCGGTATAAACACATTCGAAAAAAAAGTTACACAAAGGTGTCAAAGCCCTCTAGAGGCACACATGGTTCAATAAAACCAACAACGCCCTCCCCCATGGCCAAGGGCACACCGCTCATTGACCGCAGGGAGCTGTCAGAAGAGCGTCGACCGCCCTCAGGGCATCCTCACCGCCGCGCACGATTAACGAGATTAAAAAAACTGCACTTTAAAATGGAGACAGACGAAATCGACACTAAAAATGGATGCCCTGGGGTTACACATCATTGCTTCCCGGAAAGAAGGAGACGAAACACATCAGTTAATTGTAGGAAACGCCGCCGCGTGTGTGTGCCATTGGCAGCTGGAAAGAAGGAAACTTGATCACGGCGACATGACGGCGACGACGACGGCTTCTGAGGAGCGCGAGGTAAAGTTCTTAGACAAACAGGCTCCCGGGGTTGGAAACCAACTTCGCCCGCCACCGGAGGAGACGGCATTCTCATGCTGTCGTGAACATGCTCGACGTGTGGTTCGTGTCCTCAGAGAGCGGGGACCGGCCCGGTGTTGAATGTGCACTTCCCGGACGGCACGAACTTTCGAATTATGCATTGTTCAAAAAACCATGCTTGAAAGTGCGACTTTTGTAATCAGGTACACGCATTCTGGATACTGTAGCAGTCGCGCAGCAGTAAAAACTCGTGCCAAGTGCCACTTGTGCCAAAAGCGCGAAAGGCCATCAACCACACATCGTAAACACAAGTTGTAACTCTATTAGTTTTATAGCAATAAACATCGCTTGCCCCATTTGTAGCCGTCCATTCAAGGCGGGGTTGTCTAAATGTGATATGCCTGACGTCAAGCAAGCATTTCGCGACTATGTTTTAAGCCCTATTTCGATGCCGTTATATTGAGTGCCCCTTTTTGATTTCCTCTCCATCTTAGAGAACCGTTTCAGTGTCAATATTTGCACAGATGGATTGATGAGGAATTAATTTAAGACTTTCAAGCGGATATGTTTGTTGTTTTTTGGCGAAAAAATCGATAGCAACACATCTCAGGGAAAGCGTGCACAAGTTTTCAATGAAAAATGACAAACAAAAAGTAAAAACGTAAAACTTACCATCTCCCAATTTGATGTCGCTAGTCCTCCAAGTCCCACATGGATTCGGATTCACTTGCCAGCTTTCTTTACGTTTATTGTAGACCTGATCGAGCACGATAAGGTTACTGTTGACACGGTCAAGATTGTTTGAAGGTGGAGTAGCCGCGGCAGAATTAGCTGTTGTGGTTGTCATGATAGCGGACCCGGGGCCACCATTACCCGTACAAGCTACGTTGAGGCCCACAGGCCGGTGATTATGTTGGGTCGGCTTTTCGGCGTTATCCCGAGACGTCGTGGATGTTAGCAATGTTTTGAAGGGGGCATAGCTCCCGTTTACCCGCATGAAGTTGAGCGAAATCTGAAATGGTTTTAACTTTTTTGTTTTGAAACAAAACAGTCAAAAAAGTAAAAATAAAATTGATTATATTTGGTTTTTGTGACAAAATTAGGTTAATTTTAAAATGTTAATGACTTTTATCAGTCTTGATCTTCAAATTATAATGAAAAAGTTATTAGTAAAGAGGACCAAAGGCAATTTTGATTTAATAAACCACGTTAAACCCGATAAAAAACACAAACCTGTCCAACATCACCGTTCGAATCGAACGAACTCTGTGGTGATCGGCCGCCAAGTGTCGGCGGTCTCGAAGCACCTGAAACATTGCTATCATTTTGGGGCGTTCAATCACCGAGTAAGTCGCCCTTGCTTGTCAACCCATAAATCTCCTCCCATCCCCATGCACTGCCTATGCTTCCAACTCCAACTCACTATTTCGCCGGCTCCGATGCGGCTCGGCAACAGCCGAACCTGGATCAAGCATCGAGATTTACGGCCTGTCTCAACGTTGACACTGTCTTCTGATCTGGGATGGGATGATGTGAATTTTGACGATGAGGCCTGGTTTTTTGGACAAAGTTAATTCTAAGTACTTTTAAAAACGACGAAATTGAGGTTTGACGCGAACGGCATTCAGGGCAAGTGAGAATTAACTTATTTTTCAAAAAGAGCAAAATCGGTTCAACTGATATCATTAACCCGACACGAACGGCACAACCAGACGAGGAAGCAATCATGTAAATGGAATTTCCCTTTTCAAAATATCGCACCGTAATCGCCTTTCCAGAAAAAGTGAACCGTTCGAACTACAGATTACATAGACTAACAACTAAGATGGTACATCCGTTTTTTGCACAACATCATAAGCATGTAGACATCACATTTTCATTTGTTTATGCGGACCCCCTACTTTTTAAATACTTGCCCGTCCTTAATGTGCCCCTGGCATTTTTCACCCACGTAACGACATGCACGGCTGGTTTTAAGGTGCATTTTTATGGTAGAAACTTGGTCCCAAAAAACAGTCCATGACCAAAGGAGCATTAAGAAGTGCCACAGGCGCTTCCCACAGAAGACAAAACACGCAACGTGGGAGAGTGCCCTCGAAATAGCCTGACCAAACGGCAAAACTCAAAAAATGACTAATATAACGGGGTGCATTGAAGAGATTGCAATTTGCAACACGGCCATGCCTACATGCCTACAGGGCATCCTTAACGGGTACCCAAGTAACCCAAAACATGTAATGGAAATAATATACGCAAGAATATTTGATATTAGATGTTCAGAAATTCCATAAGACGGTGGCATAAATTATCAGTTCAAGAATGGGTACAAAGCCGACTAGAGTGTGGATAGACTCAAAATAGATGAAGTAGATTTTATAAAAATGTCTTTTTGGACAACATCATCAGCTTTCGCTATGCGATGGAAAATCGTCATTACTTGGATGCAGAAGCAAAGTACTGTGCCGTTATCTTGGGCACTTTTCGTTCGCGGAAGCTGTAGAGTTTACGGGTATTGGATATCCGCGGATTCGGCTGACATAAGCGTTCCCATGGGCTGTGTTTTTGGCCTCTTCACATTAGATGGGTCATCACAGGACAAATTACATAGCAGCGCTCGGCAAAAAACAGATTAACGGGTACGCATGATTTTTTTATGTGGGATTTCGCTGTGGGACCAACAAAAACAAGGAAATTACTTCCCAAGCGGTCAAAGATAGTGCGTTATGGGTTGACTGATGTCGGAAGTCGGTTTAAGTAATGCCGTCATACGGTGAGGCGGATCTTTCGACTCGAATTCCGTGTCTACTTGTCTCAAATTCGTAGGTCATGGGAGAAACCTGGGAAAGGTGCCATTCAGCACGGATCGTGGCGACGGGGCCAAAGAATCTCGAATTGGCATCTGGAGACACGAAACCGGCGTCCAATCATGTGTTTTTCATGTTTCGAAACTAATTACGGGGTGCCATTGAATCAGGCCGTACACATCAGGACCAAAAAAGGCAACGACCTGACATTGTTCAAACGGCTTTGCTTACTTGCCTTCAAAGCACTCCCCCATCCAAAAAAAGCAAAATGCCATCGGTTGTGGTTCGAAAAACGGCCAAGGTCCTGTGCCAACAAAGTCAATCCAATTTCCGAAGGACGAAGAGCCCATGCTCTCCCGCCGAGACTCTCTCACGCCCTGATAACTACTGATGGCCAAAAAACGGGTAGTACAAGACGACAGACCACCTCCCACCACTTGAAGTCATTCCGTGTCCTTTTGGCTCCATGGGTAAGTGACGCCAATGAAGCCGGTGGTTTGGTTTTGGAAGCTGTCTGGGCTGCGATACTATGGATGACGACGAACATCCAGAAAGCTTATCCTTCCAGTTTTCAACTTTTAAACCAAAAAGCGAAGGCAAATAGATCAAGCAAAATGAATCATGACACTTTTAGTACGGTAATTAGTCCAAGTGTAAACATTCCACCATAAATCAAGACGCAGGGAGTAAACAGATAAGAAAAAAGCGCTGTGGTTGCCAGGACCACGATAATTGACAGCAGTATTGAGATGTTTTCATCTTTTTTGTTGAAAAGTCATCGAGGATACGTCAGGGGCGAGGCTGAAGTTCACGAGGACCACGCGGAGACGGATTGATGAGAGCGTTTTGACGGCACTTGTCATGATTGGCGAATAAGTTGCGTACTTTAGGTTTCGAAGTCGGGAAGGGGTGCACAAAAAGGTTCAAAAATGTGATTAAAAGTTGGTTTGAACATTTATGATAAAACAAACCAAAAGAAAAACCGTGCTGTTTTCATGGACAACTTTATAAACTTCAAAAATTTATTAAATAATTACGTTTTTTGTAAAGCAGTTGATGATTGTAACGAAAAAGTACCAACAATGGACAAGTACGACAGTTTTCAAAACAACAAATCAAAACCCAACCCCAGCGGCACACCCCCTTTTAACCTCTCCCGATCGATAGCCTACGTCGCCTGAGGGTTCCATCACCGGGATTGTCACTTGCCCATAGGCATAAGTAGAGCCCTTTCATCGATGTCGTAGCCCGTATCACACCGCAATTTTGGGGGCGGCAACAACCTGCCGTCGGTCATTGCCCAGGTGATTGGCAAGCTGCGACCCGTGTCGCCAAATGTGCATACTACACTACGTTAGCTCGTTCAATCCGACCAGAGATAGGCTTGTTTATCCCGAAAAATAGACAACTTTCCTTACTTTAGATGGCGTGGTTTTGACAGATTTTAAAAATGGCTTTGCCTATAGACCAACCAAAGATCGGACTGGGATTGCCAATGGGAGGCGTAACTTGGCCGAAAAGGTCACCTGATGAGTTTTAGCTGGCCAGACGGCACAGCTACATGATTGGGGGTGCTGATTGGAGTTGGAAGCAAAGTGCAAAGAGTGGCAGTCAATCCCCGGAGGCATTGTAAATCACAAGTTGCCCCAAATAGCCCACCTGTCGCGCTATTATTGCCGCTACCGTAGCCGCATGCGAAGGCGCCCTTCGACGTGTCGCCGGAGCAGAAGGCTGCGCGTCGACGATGGTGCGGATGGACAACGGTAGCAGTCGGGTTTTGAATCTGAAAAAACACATTTTTAAAAATTAAAAAACACCAAAGCTCAAAAAACCCAATTAAATCCAAATTAATGACCCCAATTAATCCCAACCTCATCAAAACTCGATTCCCTATATGAATATTCTTCTTCCTCGCTAATTAAACTATCATCAATATCCGGAAATCCATCAACCTCCATGCCCCCAATGCCAACCACACTAACTCAAATTGTTGCTGTTTTCGTGTTTGCTAATGATGCCGCCTGCCAGGAGGGGTCGGTCGGAACAATCAAACAATCAACAAACTTATCATACATGCCTTCCAGCTAGCCTGACTATGACGTGTCAGGCTCCTACCTGCGGAGAGAGGCGCCGAAAAGCATCGCCATCAATCACTTTCAGTGGCTATGCGAGGAATGCTTTACCTTTCTCGCGGCAATGTCAAAGATCGACGTCCGCGAAGTCGTCGGGACCTCCTTCAGCTTCGGCTTATTTATGCTTCGAAAGATTGACAAAATGCGTGTCCAAGATTTGCAGGGCCCACATGTGGCATGCCAACACGCAATGATTAAGTGTGCCATTACCTGGGGGAAAGTTTGTTTAACACTTTAAGTGAAATTTTGATGAGATTTAGGTGACTTCATTTGAGATAAATGTTCCGTGATTGAATTTTAAGTCATAAAATTGCGCAAAAAGAGCTTTACAAAAAAGGACAACCATTTGACTTCCTTTTCGCCGTTGTGGACAATTTGTTTTTGGTTCTTATTTTAAGCATATTTATGGCCACTTGCCCTTTTTATGGAATAAAGAGGTACCTCAGGGCCATCTTCGCCATGCATTGTCGCCCCCAGCCCATCGAAAAAGGGCATCCGGTCCGTGTCTTGTAAGTATTTCTGGTCACTTTTGTTCGGAACACGGGGCCGGCCTTTAGGACTGGCCAAGTGCCATTTCCGGAGGACCCCTTTACGAAATTTTACTTTACGGATATGGCAAATTGTTAAACTTTGGTGTCACAATGGGGCTTGCTAGTCATCGTAACATGATGTCGTTTCGGTTAGCGGAGCTCCGAGGGTTCATGTCATCATCACATTGCGCCGGCGACGACGGCATTTTGGCACTTTTTTGCAGGGAAAAAAGTTGTTTTGTGGGTTGGGGAAGACAAGGGTCCTCGACCCGAAAATGACGTGACGGCGTGCGACTTTTAGGGGTTGGTTTAGGAAGTTTATTAATTTTTCAGAGATTAATTTAATAAATGTCTTACAAACTTTCAAAAGTTAGTTTTTGAATGAAGTAAAGAAAGCTTACCTGTTCTGTGACCAAATTCCCGCACGAATTCGACAATACAGTAATCTTATTCCGATTCCGATCATCGAAGCTCTGATGAAATGCCGACGGACTCAAGGACCACAACGGTTTTCTCAAACGTGAACCATTCGCACCGTTTGGAGATCGGTCTAAATGATGTTGCTTTTTAAATTTCAGCATAGCCTCGAGGCGACTAGACAAAAGCCGCAAATGTGAAAAAGGCTCACTCTGATATCCGTTCCTTTCATTGACCCCGCCATTGCCTCCATTGGCAGTGCCACCGCCTTCAGAAGGCGGTCCTGATGGACATAGTGACAGGGAGTACTTGTGCTGTGGATGCAACATGGCCGCATCCGTCGCTGCAAAAAACATACCATCTTGTTCAATGAATTTGTTAAAGACAAACTTTTTTTTAATACGGAAACACGATGAGTAAGAAATGGACCAAAAATGGGTAGAAAGAGAGTGAAACGTCCAAAAAAGGGATGGATGGATGACAGAAGTGGCGACCAAGACCAAAAGGACGTTGGATAGATAACCTAATCGTGAACGTGGCGGCTCCTGGAAGTCGAACGACCGGATGCTGCGGCAAGGACGACGTGAAGCAACATTGGACGGTATTCCAGTGTAAAAAACAAAGAACAAGATGGAAGGATTCAAAAAACAAAGCAAAAACGACCATAAAAGGAAGAAATGACAAAGACACGGGGACAAGGGACATGAATGAGGCATAAATAAAGTTAATTTTTACAAAGTGGGGGAAGAAAAACCACTTCGGAGGTGAAAAACACAAATTTAAAATGCTTCAATGTGCCAAAGCTGTCATTAAGTATGGAATGGTCAACAGTTAAAAAAATGAAAAAAATACTTATCTTGCAAAAAAAACAAACTTCAAAACTGAAAAAAAGAATTATGAAGAATAAAAGATTTCCAAGTTTAAAGTTACAAAATCTTCTACAATCCAAAAAAATCCCCAAAACCCGATAATCAAATTGACATGTTGGCAGCTTTTGCTAAATAGTGTCAAACAACGCAACGAATGTATGTACTGATACAATTTACCAGAACTTGTTAGCCCGCGTGTTGTTTTAGGAACACAAACAACATAAATTGTGAACTATTTTGTTCGAAAAGGCAAGAAGATAATGTAATGCAGTGAAATTCACATTTTTAATACTACGATTAGACAGTCATGGCAATATCGATGGACAATGTCAAACTTCAAAAACACAACTTGACTGCGAGCCAAAATTATACATGCTTTTAAACCACTTTCGCGATAAAATAAAACCTTTCACAAAAGACATAAACAATTATTACACGTAATTTAACAATATCGCCATTGTTAGTTGCGTGTGCCAATATGAAAAACGTGTACAAATTGTCCGTTTAACACCAATAGTACCCTATTTCCAGCGGTTTAGAACAGTTTAACATAGGAATAGCATAGGATTAGATATCACAAATGATGGTATTACCGACGTCGCAGCCAAAACATACGATGCGACAAATTTTGGAACTGGGTTATATATTTGCCGAAAACGTGCAAATAGTGCCTTGAATTTTGTTATTTTGTTTGGTTTTGGACATGGCACAGCAGCATAAAATGGCCCAGTGGACGTTTGCATACTAAATTGGTCGGACTGGAGTCAAATTTGGGCCAAAATATGAAACAAGTGCTGACCAAATTTGTACTACAAGATTATGACTCCGCTGAGGTTTCTTGTTTCCAAAAAGTATAATAATCAGAAGGGTGGCAACATTCAAACATTCAAAAGTTTTGGGAGCTCACGATTTGTAATGTATGGATGTAGTGAAGGATAAGGTGGGAAAAAACGGTTGGCAATGACACGCGAACATGTTATGATGGGGTAGAGTGACCATGAGGAGAGGGACGTCAGACTGGGGTTTGGAATCAGAAATGATAAGAGCTTTTTTGAACTGATGATGGCATCAAAATTGTAAAAAGCATCAAAACAGAGAAGAAATGCCAATGCAAGAACCAAAATCGTTGCCAGAAACCATAAATGAAAACAGAAAACATGTTCGGCTAAAGGTCGTCAGCCAGGTAATAAAGAACTTACGACTGCGCATGTCGTCGGTGACCGTACCCCAGGAAATCGTGTTTCGTGGCCCGAAGCCGGCACATTTCCGAACCACTGTGGATGTGGCAGTGGTACCTGGCGAGATGCCATTAAACCCTGAAGGTGATGGCGGTCCTGAGGGCGACATGGCATCGAAAAACTTGTCCCGACTGCTTCGGGGCGGTGTCGTTTGTCGGGGGCGGTCGCTATTGGAGTTTATCGTTGATGGTGGCGGTGCCGTTGACGACGGTGGTGGCGCCGTCGTGGTCGGAGGAGCATTGTTGCCGAGGCTCTGGACCGACGTTTCCATATTGTCAATCACCCACGTTGAGCCGCCTGCGCAACTTTCGGGCAATGGGGATCTGGAAAGGGGTTTATTGCTGATCAGAATTGACATCTATGGGTATGTTTTGTATTTTTCGCTGTCAAATTTGTTTTAAAATTAAAATTTGCTTTTTTTTCTTTTTTAAAATATCACAAAAAGTTTAAATAAGATGGTTAAATACTCAAAAAACCTTCCCCAACCCAAAGACCAATCTTTGGTCTCTACAACCACCCCAAAAGTCTACCGACTACTATTGCAACTCCAGGTAACAAAATACCGTCTCCCTCCCACCCTCTATTTGCCCAACTCCCAAATTGACATTCAAAACGTGTCTACCAAAAGTGCCAACTTACTCGGCCGGAGTCCACTTCGCAGGAGCAAATTCATCAGAAGGGTTCTTCTTTGAGCATAAAATCGGGTAATGATTGACCTGAAACATCACATCATTCATACTTCTCATTTGCATGCCATGGTTATGCCCTCACTCAGGGCAAAGACCAACACATTTTGTCTGTTTTCGCCCTTATTATCGAAGGAAACGATCTACTTCATTGAGCGGATTAAAATTAAACAAAGTAAAATAAAATGTTTACGACACATTTTGGCACTCAAATTGTAAACAGTAGGGCTTTTAGAAAACAGGGAGCTCATGTTCATGCTCGAAATAACCACATTTCGAGCAGCTCCGGCGTCACTTTTATTTTTATTCTCCGTGCAAATGTAAAACAAGAGAGAGGGCGATATAAAAGGCAGCTTGACAACAGGAAGTCGCAAATTATGGTGTGAGAATTCCGGTAAAAACGGTATTTAAGGGTTGGAATTCCGTGAAAACGCACTGCATGTGTACCCGTAAAGGCCGAAATTATGCCCACCCGGCCTGTCACGACTTTTTGCAACGTCGTCAAATTTCATAGGATGCTTCCGTGAGGGTGACGGAGACCAAATAACCGAAGGTCAATTACTTGGGTTTTAAAAAGAATGGTTGAGTCAGATGTGAATGGTAATTGTGAAAGTTGTGGAAGGGAAACTATAATTTTATAAATGTTTTTCAAGAATAGTGTTGTAAAAGGTTTAAAGCAAGGTTAAAAGGGCAAAATACAACCCCCAAGGGTCACACGCCCATGCGCAAGGGCAAAGTTGTATGGCTTTCTGCCAAGTAAGCCATCTGATTAGCTTCAATGGGCACGTGTTTCGGAGAAGTTTTATAAGGGTAAAATGTAAAACAAGTGCATTTAGAGACTAAAAACGCATAATCCACCTGGGTAGAAACAAGACAGGTGAAATAAATGAGTTTATTTTAAGAAAAATTTTGAAGAACTGCGAATTCAATGCAAACGGACGCCCTCGGGAAGCTTCGAGTTGAATGTGCTCGCGCAATGGAGCAGCGGTTGTTAATCACATCCCAAAGGCTATCCAAAGGGGTTATTACTCGGGTTGACTGCGACGGGAGTGAAGTAGCATCGCCGCCAGACGGAAGCAAATGGTCGCAGTTGTGGTCGGCAAAAATGAGTTTCAATGTCAAAGAACACTGGTCAAACCTAGTTTAAGCTTACAGTTTTCGAAAACAACAGACATTTCACTCATAAAAAGGGTTAAAAGTGCAGTAAATTGACCATCTGCAATAATAAAATGAACGTTGTGCACTTTGATCAAGATAATTTCGATTTTAAGAATCCATCCCCCATGACAGATCTGTCAAGAAGTATCCGCCCGTTCGTCTAGGGAGTTCTTACTAGTGATGAAGGGGCGTTATGTTTATTTATTTATCGGCCGTTTAACTTTGACAGTCTACGGTGAACTGTCAAACTGTCCGCAGACGTGTCTTCTCATTTTTGGGGGCTACATTTTACATTTTTGCAGTAAGTGACGCAATATTTCACGGTACAACAGTAAGAAAGGGCTGGTCTCACCACGAAAACACAAAAATTCAGCATTTTAAGCTACATGGGTAAGTTTTAGAAGTTTTCGGAAGCTATTGAAGTGCTTAAATGGCATATAAAAGCCACTAATATCAAGAAACATATAATAGCGACATGCTCGGTTGACTACGCAAAGACATGCCGGATGGTTTCTGCAAACTCAAAATGCGCAGCTATAACTTCAAAATTGCGTATAATGACAGGTGCAATTTGAAGAGTCAAAGTGCATGCCTTGGGGGCAGGACTACACTGCAGTCAATTCAAGTGATCAAAAAAGCAACTTCCTGCAGGCCTAATAGAGCTAATTACACCCTCCCAAGATATTCACAACATCTAGACGACTCCATCGACATCGGCACGCTTGACAATGAAAAAAGCCAACCTTTTTTTCCCGAGGATTCAGCATTTGGTTTTGGAAGTCAATCTGGTTGCATGCCTCACATGAATTTTAGGGTGCCCAATTGGATTTGCTACTATTTGGCCCCATGAAAATGAACTCGAAATTCATGGAAATCCCCTCCAGGGACCCATTAACACGCAGACAAATGATATAAGGCACAGCTGAATCAAAGCACCGAGGAAAGATGTCTTTGTATTTTGGAGGGGGTTGTTAACGGATCCTCTTTACGATCTCCGTAAATGCAAAGTGCCATCCGTCGACTGTTGGTCGGCGCTGAAGGGGCATCATGCCTCTGAGGGTTCACAAAACAATGACATGGGGTTTCAGAGAGGCTCATTAAATGGGGGATGAAAGGATGATCGGCGGTCTCTGGAGAGGATGTCCTGAGGGCATTCGAAACTTACCTTGAGAGAAGCGTGCCTTCGGGCGAGGCATTCATTGGAATTGGTGCGAGAAGCATTGTGGAAGTGCCGAAAGGGGTTGGTTTCGGTTGGAGGTAGTGGTTCAGGGTCGTTTGGGGTTTGCATTTCTGGAAGAATTGAACTTTGTTTTAGTGGTAAAAAGTTTTAGAGCGCGTAAAGGTCACCAGTTTTTAAAAATAAAACAAAAATATACACAATTCAATCAATTGAACCTCCCAAAACTCTTCAATACTCCTAACAACCGGTCAAAGGTAACCCATCCCACCCCCTCAGGGCCATTAATCAACTGACCAACCACCCGTGGTGTCATTGTTTAGCCGAAGTGACCGCAATCTGGCCAGTCCGAGCCCATTAAAACCAAAACGTGCCAAAAGTACTAACCAAAAGGACCCCCGTAAATCGCCGCCAGGACCCCAATTCTCAAAATACGAACGTTATTCGTTCAACCTTAACTTTTTTTCACTTCAACAACATTGTCAACAAAAAATGCCCCCTGGCACTCGCTCCCAAAAATACCCCCTGCTGTCATGGAGAACGAAGGAACGGTTGTTGTTCGTTGTCCTTTTAGGCTTGTATATGCCATAAAAATTTGGCAATGAACACTGAGAAAAAGGTGTGACAAAATCTGCTGTGATTCGAATAATGCTGTGATTGTTACGTCACACCGCAATGTGACATGTTTTATACAATCACAGAAATAAGATTGCGGAATCACGTAGACTGTGACTTTTCATAAGTCGTCACAGTAGGCGCGATGGATTGGTAACAGCGCGCTGTGACTCTTTGCACTTTGTCACAATGCTGTGACAAAACAATCACAGCATAAATGGTTGAGTGATGTCAAAATTACAGCGCTGTGATGTTTTTTCATGAACGGCGCGCCATGAAACTGTCGATTTCAACGTGTGTTTGCTTTGCCTTGAAAGAAATGGTTGTTTTTTGCATCATTTGTCATTTGTATCGTCAATGTAAGTATCAACGTGTTTAATTAAACTTACACGAGCTGGCATAAGCTTCTGGAATGTCCGTGTTGTAACTTTATTGCGTGATCAATGCGTTTTCGTTTTCTGATTTAACTTGGCTAACAATTGTCTTTTTTTAGAACTTCAATCATCACACACTCCCGATTATACAACATCTTGTAACAATGATGAGCGAAAACTTTAATGATTATAAGTTTGTAAGTCATTTTGCAACTATGCAAAGCGGTTTTTATATATAATTTTTTTAGTTTCTCTCTGCGCTCTCACCGTCGACAATGATCAACTTCACATCGCGCGCACGTCACTATGATCAAGGAACATCCGACAAACTCATGCCAGCATCAAACTGTATAACTTCAACTTTGCCGTGTCAACGTCAGAATTCCTCACTTTCAAGTACGATTTTAAAAAGTTTAACTGTTACACAAGTTTTTCACAACTTCGATTCTTCTGTATTTTATGATTTTGTTTGTGTTTTGTTTGTTTTTAATCTTTTGTCTATAAACGTGTACTGTGTTATTATGTTTTTTTAACAATTGTATTGATTAGATCGAAAAAAAGGAAAAAAAAACTAAAAGAAAAAAGCAACAGCAGCTGTGACGTTTCGCTATTTTTGTCACAGTGCCTGTGACTCGCGCGTCACAGTCGCTGTAATGTATTCATCACGATGAACCCGTGATGAAAACGTCACAGTGGACTGTGACGGGTTTGCAGGCATTATTTTTACTGTGACATCGAAGTCACAATTTTGTGATCCATTCGTCACACCATTTTTCTCAGTGAAGCAAGACGGTTTGACCAGAAATGAAAATCCGATTCTTGCGGAATGGGTCTAGCAGCCATAAACAGCAACGCAGAACAAGCTACATATTACAAGAAAAGAGGCCCAGATGCCCAGATGCGCGTAAATTTTGAACGTTAAAGCCGGTTCTTTTTCTTTGCTAAAAAAGGGAAAGAAACCATGACTTGCTCGACCGAACAACCAAAAGACACAGCCAAGGGCACTGTTAAGGATGCCCACTTTCAACGGGAAAGTGTTTCCGCGAAACCCGTGAGCAATAATGACCCTTGACACGGATTGGAGGCACGACGTTAGTCAAAGTGAAGTTAAAATACCGCTAGTTTTAAGTGGAATTATTTATGGCCCTATCAACATAAACACTTAAACGACCGCAAACGGCACACCGCTGTGATGTTTAAAAACCAAGCTTAACACAAGTTAAAACAATTTCAGCCCATCAGTCACTCCCAAGTGATATGAGTTTCATTATAAAACTGCCATCCCTTCCATTAATTATACAAATGCATCATCACTAAAAAGGCGCCAAAAGATGAGACCATCCGGAAATACGAAGACACATGCTTAGTCAAAACATATGGCTTAACTGCACCAACATTTCACTCCCTCCTCCTCCTTCAACGATGGCACTTTTCGCGTAATTTGGGCAAGGATGGAGCCTGTTTGTCTGTGTCAATATAGCGAGCAATATTGTTTTCCACTATTTTTAAGCTGAAAAATATGCGCGAACGTGTGTCGTGAAACATTGAAACATTTGGCGTTTGTTCTTTGGCTTTGATAACAACTGATGCGTAAACGACGGGGGTTGAAGTTGGATGGCTTTTGGCACGTCTGTCCTTTTAGATATCAGAAAGCAGTTTATTTTAATTGGGGTCGTCTTTACTTTACTTTTTTAAAGGGTAAATTGGCAGAATCACAGATTTAAGTGAGGGGTTTCCGTGTTTTGAAACTAATTTTAAAGATTGTAGGTACAAAAAGTAAAATTAGTCTCAGCAGTTGGCTTCCTGATTCAGTAAATCTGTTTTCTATCCAACAAAATCAGATAAAATAAGGTCATTTTCAACAACGTCAACAAAAAAATTCAAGAATAATAAATAAAATCGTCGCATTGGAGCTGTTTTTTTTCAACAAAAGCAAACGCAAATCAAGACTTGCAGAAAACATGTAACCATGACGCCTCAAGCGCACTTGATAATTTTAAATCACAACACTGACATCACGGAGTTTTGTAAAAATGCACGGCGCAAAAGTACAGACAATTTAAATTTTGTAAATATTTTCAGGACAGGCTTGCATTGTTAAAACCCTTCGATAGAAATAAGTAGTTGTGTAGTTGTCGCAATGTGCAGGTTAGCTTCCACAAAAGGGAAAACAAGAATGCCCCGGAACCCTGGCTCGACAAAACATCGGAAACTAAAATGCTATGGAAGAAAGAGAGCCATAAGTGACGACAAAGCTATTATCCGGCGGGGTCTTCGGCACAGATATCAAAAGAAGTCTGCGAGTACATGTTTCAGAAAGTTTAAATTGGTACATCTCGAAGCGAGTTATTTTCAAGTGCGAACATCTGGGCATGTGCCGTTCTCAGACTTGGTGCAATTGTCGGTTCACGGCATCTGGACTATGTATTGTCGGTGTCGAAGTCAAAAGACGTTCGGCTTTTCGCATCAGTGAGTTTGCAGTTTTGCATGATTACGTCATGTTTTTCTTGGTAGACAGGTTGTAATGGAGCGGGGCGGACATTATTTTACATTATTGCCCAAAATTAGAAGAAGTTTTAATATCACCAAAAAAATCACGAGAAATAAGTCAAATTATGACAGATTTTAGCAATCTCAACGAGAACTGTACTGTTAGAGAACTTCAAGTACATAAGTGTGACGCTCAAAAAGCTTATTTTCGGTACCAAAGTCCAATCTGATTTGTGATTTCCACATTTAGGTTTTTCGTGACCATGGCAGTTATTCTCAATGCAATAAAAGTAAATGTGATAACAAGTAAACATAAGCCATTTGAACGACTTTACCAACATGATGTTTACATTTTGGGTTCTGTGTTTTGGGTTTTTACTGTTGCAAATTTATCATTGCATCGCATAAAGTATCACATATTTGCAACTTTTACTAGTTTTTAGAAGTCATTTATTGTTAAACATACTTCCAAGTAAAGTTACAGTATACTTACAAGTATTT
Organism: Panagrellus sp. LJ2284; assembly: GCA_024447225.1. NCBI lineage: Eukaryota > Metazoa > Nematoda > Chromadorea > Rhabditida > Panagrolaimidae > Panagrellus > Panagrellus sp. LJ2284. Next base: position 5,153,562 of record JAMRYC010000001.1, on the reverse strand, counting down.
GAGCAAACAAAAACCACAAAAATCGTTGTTTCACCGGGGCATCGATCTAACGGAACATCATGCCATTGTGCGTAAATTCATGATTTCATCGGTAATGATGGGGTCATCCTGGTTGTCGTAGAGCATGAAAAGCGCAAATAGGATAGTAAAAGTTGTGAAAAACAGCATTAGAATCTTTTCAATCATTCTGAAACAGTCTGGTTAGAATTTACCAATCAACGAAAGTGCCTCACCTCGCCAACATTTGCCATTCATTACGAATAGTTTTCAGATGCTCCTCGGCCAATAAATCTTGCCGAATGGCCTTCACTGAAGTCAAAACTTCTGCCAATAGTCCATTGACAGCTTTATTGTCCGCGTGGAGGGTCGATGTGCAGATGTGGGTGTCGGCGTGGATGTTTTCATCGGAATCGATGAGCGGAATCGCAGCAGCATTGTCTATGCTGCCGTTATGGGCACGGGTGTGCTTTGGGGTCACCTGGATCATTTTTTGAGGTTATCATTGCTTTCGAAAGTCTAAAAAGTCGACAAACCTGTGCCTGATTTCCATTATTTTCAGTGTGTAAGAACCTTTGCTGAAACTGGAGCAGTTCTGAGGCGAATAAGCGTTTCAGGGTCGTTAGCTTATCCTAAAACAAAAAGCAAAGCCCACAGATTGAAAGCGAGAGAAAAAGAGTCAAGCGAGTCTATAAACTTTGAAAGTGTCAAAAACATACATATTTTTTCAGTCTCATTTTAATGCTCGTCTGCGTGTTTTTCAATTCTCGACCAAACAGTACCGTAACCAGCCTATTATGACGACACCCCAAAATCCAATTCCGCACTCTTCGAGGTATCGCTTTCCCGGCATTTCCCTGCATCTGAACTCCCAATGTCCATGTTGTACAATAAGTCGCCGCGAACATGATCATAATCAACCCAACATAATACTGCCCCAATAGGGGTACTGTATTCGATGTAGCCGGCAGTGAATCCGATACCATCATCAAAATAATAGCTAAAGACAACAAAGCAGTGACCCCGAGGGACACTTTTTCCGTGTTTTCACCGGTCGATGAATGAGGTGTGAAAAAACCGACGACAGTAACGATAGTGATGAAAGCACTTGGCACAATAAGTGTGAAGAGGTAATAAGACGGATTGCGCTTAATCGCAAAGAAATAACTAATATCCGGATAAGGCGATTCACAACACGAATAATATTTCATGTTAATACGGTAGCGGAAATCGGTCAACTTCCATTCCATGTTTGGGATGTAATGCCGGAGACTCGTTTGGGAGACGTTTCCGGAAGTCGTATTTTGGCCGTCTTCCACGACTTGCAGCATGATTTCGGCACCGGAGTAGGACCAACTTGCCAACATGACGTAACAGACCTTCAAATATACACGTTTTTTGTAAGAAATGTCGTCAAAATGAAACCCAACCTGCTGATCAAACGGAAATCGATGCAAAAACAGCGAACAGCTTACATCAGTGATAATGGCACGAAAGAGCGAAACTCGACCGTCAAATTGGATGAGGGCATTTGTCTGCATTTCATTGTCGGCTACATTCATGCTGGCGCTGTTGCTGAACATTTTTACGGGCATTAAGGGTACTTGAAAACACAAATGAAGCAATAACAATGGGAAAAATTGTTTTAAAAAAGATGTCGGTTAAGTTTAAAATATCAATGTTTTGCAAAAAGTTTTTCGTCCAGTCAAGTCTACCAAATTAAAGACTTACTAAACAAGTAAATCCGGCTTCCAAATCATGTCAACCGGAACGTGAAGTTCCTTCAGACCATTGAATTGGTTCGGGTCCCATGTGAGGAATTCGTCTTTCCAGTACTGAATTCTCTTAATTTATCAATTTTGCAAAACTTACAGTAACCAACCTGTTCCAGCCAACAATAAAGCGTCAAAATTTGATCGCTTTCATGGATCTTTTGAATCTGCTTGAAATAAAACTGAATAGATACATTTGTAGGCCCTGAGGATTCATACTTCACAGGTCGGAGTTCTTTACGATAGTTGGAGAATAGATGGTCTAATAGCGCTTTCTGTTGGGCTGCCACCAATGGCACCTGTGAATTTGTTGGGTCGAGGAAGTCTGGTAATAGTTCAGGGGACTGGGTTGGATGATTGTGGCGAATCCGGGCCGAAACAAGGACAAGGGCACTCACCAGGAATGAGCAAAGGGCTAACAGCCGGAGGGATGCCATTGGAAGCATGACTGGGAGCTTCACGTCGAGGAGGACCGGGCGCCAGCTTCAGATTTTGGGGCGGGTGGGCGGTGACGGCATTCGCTATCGGCAAAAAACAAAGGATGTCGGGAAGGGCGGGAGGGTTAATAACGCATTTTTAGATGGCTAAAAACAAACGTTGTAATTTTTGGTGGTTTTGGAGAGGGGCTATTTTTGGATAAAAAAGCACATTTTGGGGGTCAAAACTATAACATCATGCAAAAATAACGTCTGATCGTCCCTACACCCATCTATTAATACACAAAAATCAGTAAAATCGAACTTAAAAAATCGCACATCTCAATTCTGACGATTCTATCCCCACATCTCCTCAAACTCAACTCAATAATAGTGCCCTTCCCTGCCGTGGCACGCCAAACCGACCCCTAAATTGGCCCTCGGCTCCTTTATTAAGACCAAGTCAAGCATGACCACCCTAACAAACACCGTTTCTATGAACCTCCAGACATCTGGAGAAGTCAAGTCTTCCAAAAAGTAAACATCATTTTGCACGCATCTAACCATCCGCACAAAACCTATGCCACTAACTTGACAACATTCAACCCCTAAAGGCACACTTCACGTTGTTATCGGTGTCTTTTTTACACTTTTTTTTATCCTATCAGAAGCTAGGACACAACATTCGGGACGGCGCGCGCCCCCGGAAATGAGACTCATCTTAGCTGCTCATCCCACCGCCCTCTCAACGGCTACAATGCCTCTAGGCAACGACGGCGGCAAAAAGGGAGGCGACTGGCTGGACCCCCGAAATTCGAGGATGCCGAGAGAGGGCCACTTTTGACGTCGGCCCTTTTGAGGATGGAGAAGTCTTCAAGGAGTGGCAAAGTATGTGAAATGAACCGGTGAGGTAAGGCTTACAAAATTGGCATAAACACTTGGTGAGGGTAGTTGGAAACACTGATTTACGGCATGGCATGGTTAACTGGCTACGTGGAAATTCAGGGGTGAGGGATACAGTAAACAGGGGGCGGAAGGAATTTGTGAGTAAGCTTGGAGGAAGGAAGGTTTCAAGGGGGTTTTGTGAGACTGTCAAATTAGTGAAACTGATATTTATGGTTATTTTTAGGCTGTTTTAATATTGGTTTCATTCGAAATTTGCGATATTTTTTGTTAATGCTTTGTTTTTTACTTTTTGTTCATTACAACTTGTTTTTTCATTTAAAAATGCGTCAAAAGTTTACATCTATAGGTGTTATTGATGGAATCAACCGATAAACCGCCGCAATCAGACAATGTGACCCCATATGAACGCGCGCTGCCAACACTTACGTACTTTGACCCTGTAATGCATCAAATACATACTACCCTAACACTATGTTTCCGCTATTGATTCATATTAGCGTCGGTTTTGACGGGTTACGTTGACTGCCTGCAGTCGCGCTGTTAGCGCAAGTGCGCGTGAACCTGGTTGTCATATTTTTCTTTTTTATGTTTATTTTTGCATTTTTTACATGGCGACCGGATAAAACGATGTAAAACTTTTTAACTTACACTTTTAGCAAGTTCAAATCACCTCTAAAGCCCTTTTTACCATTTCAAACCACACTTCACACCTACATTTAATGTGGTTTACGCGTGTTCAGTGATCTTTGTGGTCTTTGTGCACTGACTTTCCCCGCTCACGTTCATTCGATCACATTTTTCAGTTCCTTGCGGATGTCAATGTCAATGTCGATATTTGTTTAGCAGATATTGTCTACAGCCAGAAAGCATGGCAACTACATTGAATTCAGTCGAAACCACGCGGTCGGTGGACAGTGTTTCAACAATTACCTCCCCTCTGGCCATGACCACCTCGCCCTTATCAGACGGAGGAAGTCGTACATCTGGTATTGCGTCAGTATCCTCATCCAATAGTAATGATTCCACTGCGGCAGCTTCAACGTCACCAACTACGGATACAGTTGCGTGTGGCGGCGGTAAATGTGTGATTTGTGAGGATGTCGCCCATGGCATGCATTTTGGAGCTCTGGTGTGCCGCGCGTGTGCGGCCTTTTTTCGGCGTTCGACGATCAGTGCGAGGAAGTATGTTTGCAGATTTGGGGGTAAATGTGTTGTCAGTAAAGGTTGGTTATTTCAAAATTTATCAAAAACAACTTAAAAGTAAAAAACTTTGCAGAAGTTCGATTTTGTTGCCGTTCTTGTCGGCTCCAAAAGTGCGTTTTAAATGGCATGAAAACAGATGGTATACTTAATAGCATTTTTAAAAACAAGTTGTTTCAACTCAAAAACCAACCTTTAGCAGTCCAACGCCACCGCGACTACATCGGCCCCCGAAAAGAGACCCCCTACAGTACCCCTGATACAGTGTGCCAATTAGCTTCAAACCAACCCTCCACATCGACTTCCGTCATCATGAACACCCCAAATGAGATCCCATTAACGTATTCCTTCACCCCACAAGCCTCATCCTTGCGCCTCTTCCATCCAATTCCCGGAAGTGCCCTCAACTTGTCCATCCCTGTCGGCCTCCCAGTCGTCGATTCACTCACCCATCTAACGAAAAACGATATTTACAAAACTCTGGATATTCCATGCACAAGTCCGATTCCTATCCTGTCAGAGATTTCACGAGGCTACAAAAAGCTATGCCTGATTCGAAGGACTGCCAGTGGCCTCATGGATAATGCTGGATTGATGAAGCTTTTCAACAATACCTCTGTAGGACATTTTAACTTACAAAGTACTTAAAATAATCAAAATAAGTCGTTGCAGGACATCACCGAAGGCACCTACAACGACCGAATAGCCGCCATCAAAACAGATCTCCCATTGGTCTCCGAAATGCTGAACAGCCACTTCCTGGCATTGTCCCACTTTTCTGTCGAATCAAAATGGCATTTGTTGAGGAACTTCTTCGGATCTTTTCTAATAGTCGAACAGGGCATTAACACATCCCGCGTTTTTCCGGATCCAACTGATCCAAGGATACTGTTTTCATGCCGCTATTATGTGAACATTGACAATATGGAAAACTACTTCCGTGTTGATGCTTGTAAAAGTGATCCAGTTGAAGTTGCAAAGTAGGCTTTCAACTTTAAGGTGACTTTAATCCATTACAAATGGCATTTCAGAATGTTTGAAAAGCTCTTCCGTCGATTCCGCGCCATTGTTTACAATGTCATGAGAAACCTTGACCTAAATAACGACGAAATTGCCGGTGTCTTGGGCATGTTGTTCTGGAGTCAAAGTAGGCATTTAGCATACTGTAGATTAAATTTCAAAAGCACATTTTTTAGATCTCAACGCACTGAGCCCCACCGAAGCCGAATTAGCACGCCAAACGTTGGAAGCCATTCTGGATGAGCTGTATTATGTGTGCCGATGCCGATCCACGGACATCAACGAACTTGGAATACGATTTGGACGGATATGCGGCCTTCTCCCCGTTATCAGGGTTCGTCAAACCAACATTTTTTACAAAGTTTTAACCAAAAATTTTTTAGAAATGCGCCCAAGACATCGTCGAAAGCTTCAGTGTCATCAAAATTCTCAATATTTTTGACATTGACAGTTTCCTCAGTGGATTCATGCCTTATGCTTTCTAAAAACCAATAAAAGAAACAATCTTAACTTTATGTTAACCAAGTTTAAAAAGAAAGTTAAGCCAGTGTTAAAAAAAATTATGCGTAATTCAAGTAATTGTACAGTCAATGAGTGATATGGACTCAAATTCGAGCAGAACGCGGAGTCAGAATCCGCTTTTGATTGGTCGCGACGTTCTCCTTGTCTTTGATGTGACTCATGCCAGCGACAATTTCAGCGCGTAAGGATCGGGCATTCGTCGCGGAGATGGCTTCAATCGCGATACGGCGGCCATTGATAGGGCATCGAAAGCGGAGCAGATTGTTCTTGACTTCCGTGTGGAACTTTCCATCGATGTAGACAGCGTAGCCGCGAATCGTCGGCAACACGGGGGAGATGGTCTCCCAGCTGACGATCGTCGATTCATCGGTCTCCGGTGTGATTTCCAGCTTTGTCGGCATCGGCAGGAACATGCGCATCATGTCGGTAAAGTCAGGAGTGTTGGGCGCTGATGTGGGGCGGGATTCAAGGGTTTTGACGCGGGTTGAGAGGTCCTGAATTTGCGAAATGATAAAATTGATAGAAATAAGGAATAAACGAACCTTGCACATCTTTTCAATGCCTTCCAAACGCTTCAAAATCTCCGAATTTGGCGCCTCATTCGCTGGGTGTTGTTTGATTTCGGAAATCGTGTCAGCAATGGCCTTTAGAATGGGCTCGGTCTCTTTTGCTGCAGGCGGAAGCGGTGCTGTCGGAGTCGTATCGCTAGCCGGTGTTCGTGGACCGACTTTAGCTGACGTAGCCGTCGCTTTCGGGGTGCCTTTCGCCGGTGCAACCTCCTGATCGTCCAAAATCAGTGACGGAAAAGGCGACTCCTTGACGATATTCGTCCAGCCAAGTTTCGTTGTCGTCATCTTTTGAATAATGCTATCCTCATTGATTTGCTCCAACACTGTCTTGGTAGGAGTTGGAATCTTCGAAGTCGCAGTGACAGACGCCTTCGACTTTTCACTCGATGACGATACCGTACGTTGAGGGCGCTGAGGGGTGGACGAAACTTCAAGACCCGATTCCGGTTCCGTGACCTCTTGAACGCAGCTCAAATCTGGAGAAAACATCTCGCGACGAGGCTCTGGGGTTGGTGTCGGCGGTGGAAACGACAAAGGCTCGACAGTGGGTGTCTCCAGGTCGAGTTGTAACGAGATGGATTCCGTCATGACAACAGTGTCGGTCGATCGAGCAGATTCAGTGTCGGAATCACGGGAGTCCGGTTCTGGGGACAGGAGATCCGGGAGTTTGAGGTATGGACGAGGAAGAACCGGAGCAATGATGGAGGAGTGACGGTTGCCTCGAGGCGGCGAAACGACACGGATGTTGGCACGACGACGGACATCAGGGACGGATCGAGTGACGCGCTTCGGGGTTAATTCAAGGTCCGACATGCTGCTGGTGCTGTCGAGATCGGATCTGTTGTGGACAAAGTCTTGTTTGACCTGGAAAGGAGAAACTCTAACATCGCTGTTAAAACTTGAAAAAGGTAAAACTTACATTGACCAGTCTCGGATTCGTCGGCGTCAAAGCACTAAACGGATTCGAACAAGGGGGTGACTGCTTCGCCAAAAGCTCGACCAATTCGCTTTGCCGTGCACAGCCAGGAAAGAAGGCAGCAAACGTCTTTCCCAAATGGAAGCGCTGCCCCAAGAGAAGTTCCTCATCAGACAGATCATTCCCATCGATGGTCGTCACAGATATCAGCCTGGAAGCAACAAATGGGCGATAATTGAAGTCGCCAACAGTGGCACTGTTTCCACGGAAACCAAAACACTTTAACTCTGGCAGCGACTTCAAGAATCCGACTTCAGTCAGATCGGAAATTTGATTATCTCGCAGATCGAGGCTTTCCAGCGTCGACGGCAGCCGAGTCGCAGCATCCTTGATCGTTGTGAGCGAATTCCCGGCCAAGTTCAGCACGGTGAGCTTCGGTAGGCGCTTCAAATCCGGCAATTGGGTGAGATGGTTGCTGCTGAGGTTGAGTTCAGTCAATTCGACAAGCTCATTGACAAGAGGGAATGTCTGGAATGGAAGATTTATATATCCGTATCCATGACAACTATAGACAAAATGCACAAACTGACCATTAGCTGGTTGAATGACAGGTTCAAAACCCTCAGATGGACCATTTGAGACAGAAAATGCTCCACAGTGCCGATAGCATTGTGGCTGAGGTCAACGTGTGTCAGCGTCGCCTTCCCATGAACGATTGAAAAGATCCTTCTCAAGCGGTTGTAGGACGCGTTCAAGACAAAGATCCGAGGCAGGTGTTTCAGGAAGTCCAGCGTCGCGAAATGGTTCCTCGACGCATCCATGGACAGCACTTTATCGGCAACTGTGCTGAGCTGTTTTGCTGTGATGGCATTGAGCTCCTTCCCCGCGACATCGAGATGTGCATCAACGACGTCGACAGCAAGTGTAGGGGATCTGGAATATATAAATTTACATTTCAAAACTTAATTTCGAAAGCCAAACTTACGCATTTCGAACAAGTGGTGGAGTCCGTCGAAAAGTAGGAGTCGAACTTCGTGACATTGTGAATCGATCGGTGAAGTAGCTTGAAGCAATTTCCGGAAGTAAAAAGCGTTGAAGCAAGGCTGGAAAGACTCGCGCAGATGTTCTCGATTCAAGCAGCCAAATTTTGCGCGTTCTTCATTGCGTCGAGAGACTTCCTCATCTTTTCGTGGTGAAACTCCTTTTGGGGGCTAACCGTGTAATCGTTCACTGCACACTGTTAAAAATCATATTTTAACAAATCACACCACCATTCCACCATTTTACCATACTTTCCCATGTTTACATTTACATAAACCAACAGAGGAACAAAACAAACCAGAAGAAAATGTATTTTGACCGACTCACCGAACAAACATCACTGAAAAGCAATCAATAGCCCTCGGCCCCGAGCCCAACGTCAACACAACGTCGTGAAACACCGATCTGCCGCCGCTTATCGTCCGTTTGCCGCAGGTCTTTCCTACTTTTGGTTCCAATTCGATGCCAGTTACCCCAACAAGCCAGTTAATGAGTAGCGGTCGTTTTGGAACGGTTTGAACGGAGGAACGGCAGTGATCTGTGGTCACTTTCCGTCGCAACAAATTTCGCAATTTCCAAGTGTTCTTTCATCCATTTGTTATTGAAGCTGCTTTAAAGCTTTCCCCAAACCCTCTCTGTACATTTTGAACGTAGAAAAAGGTGAGTAAAATATATAAAAAGTGCCAATTTTATTTATTTTGCGGTTTTTCAGATGTATCAACTCCGGAAGCGCCGAAGAACCGAACCGGTTGTCGAAAAGCAGTATCTCCAGCTTTATGAGAAGTATTGTACCGGTAGAATCAGTGCTGTCATTCAGGAGATTGAAGCAAAGCGAACGGTGAGGATTTTGACGGGGGTTTTTGTTGGTCTTGATGTTTGGGTATTAGTGCGCTTGGTTGAGGTTGTTTTTATATATATTTTTCTCTTTCCAGATGGTAATCGAGAAAAAGGGCAATCCAGATGACTTCTACCTTGATAAGCGAGACACTTACTTTCTGATTGCTCGCCTTTTCACCAACTTGTCCCACGACGTCGTCACAAAACCGTCGAAATGCATTGTCCCGGCCTTCAAGGCACTTACTGCTGCCATTCGGTTCCTCATTGCCATGCATGTGAGCTTGAAAAACAAGGAAAGAGAAGTTATCAAGGATGTGTACGAAACGTGTGGTGTGAGTGTGGCGAGATTTTCGCAGGTTATCAGTATGTTTTATCGGTTTTGTTGTTTTTGCTAATGTTTATGACTTGTGTCTTCAGCGAGCTTGCTCGAATCCGGCGAACGCACCCCCACAGATGTCAAACTCCGTCTGTTCAATCTGATGAACGCGCTGGCGACCCCGGATGAAGGCCTAAAATGTATCTGCGCCAACACGCAACTCATGGATAGACTTGCCATCTTCCTTGATTTCGAGGATGAACGATTCCGACTTGCTGCGATTGACACGGTTATCTATCTATCGAGGAAGCCAGTCAGCTTTACGGTTGGTTATTTTAAACTTTTCAAACAAATTTCTCGAGAAATTGGCTTTTTATTGGAATCATTTAAAAAAACGAGGTCATGAATCAAACGATACAATTCATACACTTAAACTGGAAACAACATTATATAAACCGACACTAACAACATGTCAATTAATAGAGGGAGGAACCAAAGTATGTACAAAACCGTAATAGGTCAGTCCGATGCCTATGAATCTACTGCTTGCGGGGCTGGAAGATCTCTTGCTTGTGGAGCTTGCCACTGGTGTGGGGCGCATCCTTGGTCGGCTGGGGCTTCTCATGGAAGGCACGGATGGCCTCCTCGGGGTAGGCCTTCTTGGTGTCCTTGGCAAGGGTCGAGTTGGCGAGGATGTTGTTGGACGGGTTGTCGAGGTCGAGGTTGTCGCCATCGGTCGACGGCGCAGCACGGTCGGATTCACTGGCGCGCTTGTCGCGACGAGCGATACGGACGCCACCGGCAATCTTTTCAGCGGGGAGATGGTTGCCCTTGAGTTCGGGGGTTTCGACGCCGGCCATTTTGAAGGTTGGTTGGAAGTTTGGGGTGGATTTGAGCTGGAAAATGACAAGTTACAGGGGTTTCAGTCAGTAGTCCACACAAATAGCAACAAAACAGATGGCCAATGTGCTGGAAATCAAAAGCACGATAAATCACAACCCCAAAACCGATGCCCAACCGAAGCGCCGGTGATGGAGCCCCTTACAATGAGCAGGAACCCGCGTGATGTTGTCGTCGTCGTCTTCGTCGATAGCCCCTCTCGGAGTGAAGGACGACAACCAGGGCGGGGAACGACGCTACACGAACACCCGGCCCGGACCACGTGCCAGCGGCAGCGCACTGTCCTTTTTTCTGCCCAAAATGGGCCTTTTTTTCGGACAATCTACAATTCGGCGCAGCAAGAAACAGTTTCCTCGCTTCAAACAGTTCATAGGTCCATCGGAGGCGCATCTTGATGGAAAATTTGCGGGCCGGTCCACGAATCTGTTCGACTTTTGCCAGCGCACACACGCTCTTTTATAGAACCCCGGCTGCCTTGGGGCGTGTCGTAAACAAACAACCAGACACCCATGCATGATGAAACGGACCAGGAAAACAACCGACAAGCTTTCACCGATCAAAGATTACGCTAAATGGAGAAAAAGGTCATTCGTCGCGTTGGCTCGCTTTTTTGAAAGCTTAGAAACAACAAAAACAATGTGAAAGTTCTGTGGAGTTGTTAGAAAAACAATGTTAAAGTTTAAATTAATCTAAAAAAAGCATCAAGTTCAAAAAAGTGAAAAAAAGATTTCAGATGCTTCTCCACTGCAACATCGGCTACCATTTCGGAGCCCTCCTCGCTCGATTCACTCCCGCTCAACTGGCCGACACGGAAAACGCACTTTCCAAGAAACTACTCAAAATCTTCAGCCAGCTCGTCAAGACTGATCGAAACAAGCTATGCCGTCAACTCGAAGGCAGCCCCGGTCCAGCCGTATTGGTCGAGTTCATCTTCATGTCTGACGAGAATCCTCACGTGAGAGAGTATCAGCAGAGTCTAATCACGCTTTTGGGCTATTGTGTTCTCCGAGAAGCGTTCGGCTTACCTGTATTGCGCCGGATCGTCGAGACTTATGACTCTTCTGGAATCAAATTGAAGTATCTGTGCGTCATCACCCAGGACGCATGGGGCCGGAATGCGCTTCGTGAGCACGGCGGCCTTGAAATCCTGCTCGATGCATGTGGCGAACGATTCGACCCTCAGGCCACGATGATCTCGAAGCACCTCCGACATTACATGCATGATGCCAAAGGGCTGTCTGCCATCGTTCGGAATGAGGCCTTTATGGACAAGCTGTTGCGGATGATTGAAAAGTACAGTGATGCCCATGAAAACTGTAAGGGCAATACGAGCAAGCTGCACAAGGTTGAAATCGGGCTGCGTCCGGATGCGCCGAATTTCATCGAGCAATTGAATGAGCTCGAAGACAAGACGCAGACTTCCTACATGAAACGAACGACCTTCTCGAAGGATTTACGCGATTTGACCGCGATGGACCCACCACCACAAGCTGGTTCCTATGTGCCGTTGAATATGTGGAGCGCTTCTTCGCCGGTCAGAAGCCCGACCCATTCATCGCCGTCAATGTCGCCCCGTTCACTGGCTAATGATGACCAGGGCTCGATGTCGGATTCATCTATGTCAAGCGAGGATTCCGAAGCTGCCAGATCGCCCGTCCTTGCCGATATTGAACTTCATCAAGATTCATCCATCTACGACGAAGACATCCTCGTTTGTGGCCGAAAGATTTGCCCGAATTTGTTGAATCTCATTTCCTGGATCAGCCACAACCCTGAAAACCACAAATGCCTCATGCGTCGACCCATCTTGGAGATGCTACTCAAGTGTATGTCCAGAGGCGTCCCAAGCGACGTCATGAAGACCGCGAAGGCATGTATCCTGCGATTGGTCAAGTCGCCGACGATCCTGACCCATTTTCTTGAATTGAAAATGCATATTACGGTAATTCGGACGCTGCTGAGATTGCCTTGCCTGATTCAACGATACGCGAGACGGTGTGTCCAGTGCGATGAGCGACGAAGCGCGGGACGAGAGATAATACAAGAGCTTTCACTTCACACTTGTACGACTTCCGGATGGGCCTTTATGGAAGCGCTGTTGAAGAAAAACGATCCAGATGTGCATCTTTTTGCGTGTTCGGCCGGAGTAGTGTTGGTCCGACAGTCTTCCTATCGTCCCCAAATGATCAGACGATTTGAGCCTCTTATGAAGTTGATGAATCGATTTACGGCTATTTTGAATGAAGGCGCTTCTATTACTGTGCCAGAGGGCGAATCTAGTGAAGATGCGTTGCACCAGGCACGGATTGACTTTTTCATGTCTAATGTGAGTTGTTTCTGTCTTATTGGACATTTTAAAAGTATCATTTACAGAATGCCAACTTCGAAATGATCATCTTCGCCTTCTCGTCCATCCTCACCTACAAGGTCCAGCAAGACGTCCTCAAAAGCCAGATGGACCGTCAATCAACCGATGAAACCACGAAAGAAGATAAACGCGACGCGTGTCGAATTAACATTGATGACATCCCGGTCGAGCGACAAGTCATTTTCAAGCTTGCCGATGGCACTGCTCTGGCTACTGTAGATATGGACGCTCTTTGCGCAAATAGCGAATACTACAGGGTTTGTTTTGTCTTTTTTTTGACCTTTCTTTCTTTTTAATCGGTATCTTCAGGGCATGTTCGAAAACAACTTTGCCGAACGCACTCAAGGCATCCGCGAATTCACCCTCGGCACTGACGACAGTCTCATCATTCATGAAACCCATTACAAGAAGTTCCTCCATCGTTTGGCTGGTTGTACAGCAAAGACCTGCGCCGGCATTGAAGACACCGCTACCTGTATTAGCCTTCTTTACGTGAGTTTATCCTTCAACGCACTTTTATCCCTGTTCAAAGCCTCTTTTCAGCTCGCTGACAAGTATCTCGCTATCAATTTGCTCGATTTACTCATCTTCAAGAATGGGTTGGCCGAAAAGTTTGTCTGCGGAAACACCTTGGCCGACTTCATCCCCATCTTGCTGAACTCATCCCTCGCTACCCACGCGCCTCTTTCGAAGCTGTTTTTCCTGATCTTTCTGCGGTATTCGTCGATGGAATCCATCTACGAAGTCTTTAATGTCGTCATTGAGGTACGATCCTTGGATTCGTTTATCAATTTGCTTCGTTCTTTTTTGAATGAATGCTGGAAAACGCTTCCCGATCATCCGTCATACAGAGTATGGGTCTGAGTTTTGTTGTAACTGTAACTTATTTATTACCAACTAGTTGACTGGTCAGCTTTACATGTTTTGTGGTTTATTTGGTTTACACTATGGTTGTTATAAAACTTTATCAACGCTATAACTTAAGCGCGAACTTTTCTGTTCTTTCGTAGGCCAAGAAAAATTATAAAATGAAAAATATTACACAAAAACGTTGAAGGGTTATTTTCGTATTGCAAGTTTCTTATATTGAGTTACGCTGGCACGTAACTAGAATATGTGTAACAATTTTGGTAATGGATTTGAACACGAATATGACGAGCTCGCGGTTTGTCAGGGCCTATCCAAGGTTCCATTCCGGTCTTCGGAAGTAATGAATCAATAATCCAATTGTCGACCTCTTCTTCTCGTGATTCTTGCAAACTTCTTATTACAAATTTACAACACAAGTTGTTTTTTTGTGCCTGCAAGTAGAAAAGGTAAATTTAGACTGTATAAACAAAAAATACTAACCATTAAGAACTTCATCAAATCATCACAATTCCAATTATAGAAATCTTCACAATCGTTGTCACCCATAGTCAATTTTAAAAAGGACAACGGCAGCTTTTGGTATTTCAAAATGTCCAGCATCCACGAATTGTGAACCCTTCCACAAATATACAACTTTTGAAGTCGCGGAAATGTTTTATACAGATTTTCAAAGTTTTTATCTTCAAAATAGTTGTTTTTTAAGTCAACACGTAACTCGATTACGTTATCAGTACACACGTTTGACGGCATTAAAGTAGAAAATGGTTTCGAATGAATGTAATTGGCGATACGTACACGGTTTGGCATAAAAATAGCGTGACCAACCACAGCAGGTTTAGAATATTCAAGGTCCCACTTGTTGTCGTGATACTTGAATGTACCTGTGCAAAGTACTAGATCGTCATCTTTGTAAGCCAAATTCAAGTCGAAATTTTTATGATAGAAACTATCTTTGATTTTAAATGACCGGTGTAACTGCAGTTTCGGTGGACAGATGGAAGCATTGCCAGCGGCAACTTGGAGTTGATACCGTTCAACCGGAGTGGAAAGTTCAGAGAGACGGCAGCGAAGGCCATAGGCCAGCTTGGCTAGTGGGTATGGCATGTTCGGAGAAAGCCAAAAAACAGAATAAGAATGACGAGGGCCGATTAAGCATTCGCGAGAATGCGGTCCTGTTGGTTATCCTCACGATCCACTACAAAATAAAGCAAGAACAACATCATCGATCACATAAAACAACCTCTGCAGGGATATTCGCTTAGCCCTCATTGTACAAGCGATTTAGGCAACCCAGCATAACAGAATGCGCCTGATTGTCGCATAAGGGGTCATCCAGAAATTACGTCATTGACGGTAAGGGAGAGGTGCCCTCAAAAATCCCGATTTTCAATGACGTTTCGCCTTAAAATGCGATGACGGAAGGGATAGGTGGTTCAAAATTCTCGATTTTTCAATGACGTAATTTCTGGATGACCCCTAATTCTGCGCGGAAATTATTTTCTTTTGTAGGTTTGATGGAAACCAAAAAAAAAAACAGGTAAAAAACGCATTAAAATGCTGCACAGACTACAGTAACGTTTTACGCAAAAAGCTTGCTTGCTTTTTCTGATGAAAAGATTTTTCAGCGAAACTTTAATTTGAAAAATGGGTTTTCAGCATCTTCATTATCATTTGTAACTTATCAAAGCACTACGTTACGACTGGTGGTAGATAACAATAAAATTTGGAATCTTGGCTAAGGAAGTGGACATCGATGTGACGAAATGGCGGTTTATCATCGCCCTCCCAAACTTGCATTCCTGTCTTCGGTAGTAATGAATCATAAATCCAATTGGGAACGTCGTCTGCTTTTGATTCTTGCCAGCAGCATATTAGAAGTGTAAAGTCATCTTTCTGTGCCTAAAACCATGATTAAACTTGGCAAAAACAAGAAAAAAACACCAACCGTAAGAAACTTAACCAAGTTACCACAGTTCCAATTACATAAATCGACAAACACTAAATCATCAATTACCAATTCTAATTTTGATAACGGCTGCTTTTGGTATTTTAATATGTCGAGCATCCATGAGTTCAGAAGCGAGCCATAAATTGACAAACTTTGTACTCGTGGAAACGTGTCAAATAAGTCGTCAAAATGTCTAAACAACTTGATTTCGTTATAGTTCATAGAAATATATACCTCGGTTACGTTAACAATAGACACATGGGACGGCACTATTTCAGAAAATGGTTTCAAAATGTGGTATTCAAAACAGACAAAGCTTGGCATTAGAATGGTATGATTTTCCACGTTCGATGTATAATACAGTGAGTCCCAATCGTTGTCATAGAACTCAAATGTACCTGTACAAAATACTAGATCGTCGTCTTTGCAGACCAAATCAAAGCTTAAAAAAAATTCTTTAAATTCATCTTCGAATTCAATTGACCGGTGTAACTGTAGTTTCGGTGGACAGATGGATGCATTGCCAGCGGCAACTTGGAGTTGATAGCGTTCGACCGGAGTGGAAAGTTCTGAGAGACGGCAGCGAAGGCCATAGGCAAGCTTGGAAAGAGGGTATGGCATGGTTGCCGAAAATCAAAAACCAAGAAAACAGAATAAGAAGGAATGCTATGGTCGATTAAGCATTCACAAAAAGTTGGTCCTATAGAATGTCGTCACGATCGACCCAAAAAAGCACTAACATCTCTATCGATCTTATGAAGCAACCTCTGCGGTGATACTCGCTTAAGCTTTTCCTGTTTTACCTGCGATTTAGGCGCCTCAGAAGTAAAACGAATAATATTTCTCAAAAAGGTTGCAAGATGCCTTTTAAATTGTAAGTACAGTACTGTTTTATGCAAGAAAGTGACCAGTTTCGGTAAAATTATTCTAGTGAAAAGAATTTTTGTTGAAATTTTTATTTGTAAAGTGGTTTTCAGCCAAAAATCAAAGAGATTTCGGACAAAAGGTTTTAGCGGTGAACGGTTTTACGCTTGTTTCAACCAATGTTTTGTCGACGATTTTGGACAAATTGCGACCAGCACGACCGTCCAGTCCCCCTCCCCTAACTCAGGTCGTAGGATTTCTCTACCTGGCCTTCGCGACTAGTCTATCCATTTGCAGTATGATTCGACAGGATGTCATCGTTTGGACGCTCCTTGCAGCTACGCTATTTCCTGGAATTATCGCTGAAGAGTACCACTGTGGCATGGGTACTGTCACCAAAGCTTGGAGCCAAATATGCGCTTACGTTTGTGACAGCAGTCTTTGTGAGTTGGCACTTTTTTCGAGTTTGGTATAAGTTTAACCTATCTTTTTCTACAGTTTCCGAGCAATGTTGCTTGCCCCACGATCGTTGTTACAACAAGATCGGCAAATACGGGTCAACGATGACCCATGCCGTCTGTGACATCAAATTCAAGCATTGCATCAACCAACATTACAGGTAGTTTGACCATTGATGTTATTCCGATGTGCTAATTTTTACTTTTCAGAGGCCGTTTCTTCTGCCGACCTTGGCTCGTTGCCACGCATTACAGTCCCCTCATTGTCAGCTCATTCTTCCGTCAATATTTTTAAACAAAGCTGCGCCGTTGGAGCACCTGCCGACACACTGCCACTAAGCAATCAAGTAAAACATTTGTCTTAAGTCCAATTTCAAGTCTGCGTTTCATGTACGTCGCTTGCACTTGTATAAGTTGAATAAGGAAATAAAACATCCGAAACTAACTGCTGAAATCAACTTTTGTAAAGTTATTTTTTATAGCAAACGTTTTTTCTGCCGCAACATTTTCCGACGATTTGCATCATGTTTAACATTTTTTATTCAAACTACTTATTTATTATAATAAAACGCTACAATTCGACTTTTGGCAAATAATAGTTATAATAAACATTTGGTTCACGGACCCATATTTCAATTCGACGTTGGTTGCCCTTATCCGATTCTTGTAATTCCATTTCTGGAACCAATGAGTTTTCAATCCAATTAACAGCGTTAGATGCATAATTTTCTTCTTCTGTCCGTATGTCAAGGAACAAACAAAAGTCGTCACCTTGCGCCTAAAATAGTTATGTTATTTAGATGACAAGAATACAAATAAAGAACTTACCATTACAAATTTTAATAATTCATCAAAGTTCCAGTCATATAAGTCAAGACACTCGTCGTCATACAAGTACAACTTCAAAGAGAATAATGGCTGTTTCTGGTAATTCAACATTTCCGTCATCCATGTCGCCGAAAAAGAGATATCAATACTCAAATGTTCCAGCTTCGGCATTGTACTGAACAAATGATTTAGATAACAACTTTGTTTTACTATTTCATTGGCGGTGTAATCCGGCCAAAGATATGCTGCAGTTACGTTCTGCAGATGAACGTTGGCAGGTATCCTCTGCCGAACATTTTTTGAAATAATGTGGTAAGCATCAAGTCTGATACTGTTTGGCATGAATATCACATGACCGAACAGATCGGGGTTAATATCGTCAAACCCTAAAATACCGGTATAAAAGAAAAGATTGTCGTCTTTAGCATTTATTTTGTTATAATAATTTTCTGTTGACCGGCGGACCAACTGTAGTTTCAGGGGACAGATGAAAGCATTGCCCGCAGCAACTTGGAGTTGGTACCTTTCGACCGGGGTGGCGAGTTCGGAGAGACGGCGGCGAAGGCCGTAGGGAAGTTTGCTCACAGGGAACGACATGGTTAGTCAAACACAAAAATCAAGAATAAAGAAGAATTTTTTAAACGAATGCTTTGGTCAAATGAGCGATTAGATTTAGTGCAATAATAAAGAGAGCGCAATGGGTAGGAATGAATGCCTGCCACGAATGGTGAGGATTGAGTCACCGATCGTCCTTTTATATTGGTCCTGAACGTGGAGGAGAGATCTGTGTAGGAGGGGTATTCCTGTGGTCTCGCCGCGAAGGGACAAGAAGGTATAGGAGAGGGCTCGGAAACAATCTCTGCGGGGTAGCTCTATCTTTTTTGGATTAGCCCCCATAATCATAATCGATGTCCTACTACGAGTACGCACGAAAGCCTCGAGACGGACAAACTTCGCATGCACATCGTATCCTTTTTTACTGCAAATTTAAGTTAATTTAAAGATGACACAAAGTAGAAAATACTGAAATAAAATTAACATATTCGATAGAGCTCGTCAAACCCTCTTTAATGAACACAATTTTAACGAAGTTTGTTCACAGTCGCAACCTTCTTTTACAAAAACAAAAATAAAAAAAACGTTAACTAAAACAAATTTTTAATAATTTAATTTCCTTTTAACAAAAGTTTTATCTACTCTATTCAAATCGCTATGTTTATTTATTTATTGCATTCTGTTGTTAATAAAAATGTGATTGTAATATAATACTCAAGTGTTTTTTTTCCATTTTTATACATTTCAGCGACATTTATAACATAATTCAACCAAAAGCCAACTGAAAATGCTGTTTTCTGAAATACTTCGGGGTATAATACGAATTGATAAAACGACAATTTGGTAGTGTGTGAGCAATGACATTTCGACAATATGTGTCGACTGACAGTTTATGATGGCACAGTTTTTTATTTCGCCTAATGTCATCGTGGTCTATCCCAAAAAGCTAGCGTATTTTGTCAAGAAACAACTTCTGCGGGTTACTCATGTTCCATTCATCTCTATCGGTTGTATCTCACAAGCAGTAGAACAATTTTGTTTTTGATTACGGATGTTTGTTCGTAAACATCGCGGATGCCTTCTTTTGCACCTGCCGACGAGTCTGGCCTTATCGACCACGATCTCAATTTAAGTCCGTCTATGCTCCATCAACAACGCTTTCGTGAGAGTCTTACGCTATGCGATACAGACATTTCTCGTTCAAATATTCGTACAAGTAACAATTTTCAGAATTATTTGCTACAAGTTCTTCCACTTGTGTCATGAATCGACATTTTATCGTCGCATTGATGCTCCTTGCAGCTACGCTAATTCCGAAAACTACTGCGGAAGAGTACCATTGTGGCATGGGTGCGATCACTAAAGCTTTGAGCCGGTTTTCTGCATACTTTTGTGACAGCAGACTTTGTAAGTTGGCACTGTCAACGAATTTAAGACAAATTTTACGACTTTTTACAGTAACCAACCAATGCTGCCTGCCCCACGACGACTGTTACAGCAAGATTGGCAAATACGGGTCAACGATGACTCATGCCGTCTGTGATATCAAATTCAAGCATTGCATCAACCAAAACTACAGGTTTGACCATTTGTTTTGCATACCAAAGGCTATTCTTCACGTTTCAGAGGCCGCTTCTTCTGCCGATCTTGGCTCGTTGCCACGCATTACATCCCTTTGACCATCAGCTCTTTCTTCCGTCGATATTTTTGAATGGAGCTGTTTAAATTGCAGCACTTGCCGACACACTGCCAATTGATCACGTGAAACATGTGACTTTTCATTCAAGTTTTGACTTTATAAACTTTATTTAGTAATGCAAACTCAAATTAGACAAACAATACAAACGAGGCAATTCAACAAGAATTTAGAAAGCAAAGGAAACAAAAAGTTAAACGAGAACCAGTTTAGCGCCAACATATTTGGAAAGATCCTTCAAATCGGCGTCATTGATCGTGGATCCGGCCGGGAATCGAATTCCAAGTGCAGCGACTTCAGATTTCTGGTGCGTCTGGATGTACAACAGCGTGCTTCTGACGATGAGACCGAAGACTACGATGGGATACGTAGCAATGCCGCTGGCACCACGAACGACAATCTTTCCATCGGCGTTTCGCGTCGCTTTGAAGACCCAGGACGGATTCGGCTGATTCGGGTCAAAATCGGTGGCCAGGAGACGGGTGACGTCTGAAAAAAGGTTAAATACATCTTTGACGTACACTTACAATTGCCAAAAACGAGAAACTTACCGTAGAAAACGGTTTCGGGATGCGTCGACAGGGCGTCAAAGGCATCCTTTCCAACCATCGGCTTCTTGCCGTCTTGAAGACACACGTACGCCAGTAGTTCCTCGATGCCAGTGTAGCCTTCGGACGCCTGAATCTGGACACGATTGTCGGTTGTGAACGTCAAGATGGTCTGGGGCGGGCGCAGTTCCTTCGGCAAAGTGACGGTTGAGCCGTTTTCTTCGACTTGATCGTCCTCAGAAACATCAACAGTGTCGACTGGATGCTTCTTGGCCGGTTGCTTAGCGTCAAACATGTCCTCGAGCAACTGACGCCCTGTAACGATTGATTCCAACAGGAGCTGGTGGAAGTCCATCGGCATAGTCGACTCATTGATGCTAAGTTGGTCGGAGATGAGCTTGATGAGAGCGTTGGAATCTGGGTCCAAATAGACAGCTGCAGTCGGTTCATCCTGGAAAGAGTACAATAACCAGGATGTACATCAAAAACGTGGACGACTTACGGGTTTGTACGTGGACGCAGTTCGGATGGTGACTTCAGGGATTCGCGTTTCGTCAACAAGAACCGTAACAGCGACCTTCCGGAACGCCTTTTTTTTGAACTGCAGCGTCTTCATATGACTTTTGGATTCGATTTCACCGTCATCGGAACAGGCAAACACCTGTAAAACGGTATTTAGATAGGTTTTAGATGTTAGAAGTTAGACTTACCACAACCTCGTTGGCATCACCAACATCGAACTCTTTCTGTTGCCCAAATGGAAGCACTTGGCCTGTAAAGTCCATCACTTCGACTTTGCCACCGAACTCGATGGACAGATTTGGCGTTGATAAGGCTTTCGGAGGCTGGGCTTTCGGGGTCTTGACTGTGACTTTGACGTCGTCTTCGCCTTGGTTGGAGCCAACCGTCGTCAGCTTGACTTCGGGGAGAAGGGTTTTATCGACTTCGATGGTGACCAAAACCTTTCGAGGCATCGACTTTCCAAAGGTAAACGTTTTGAGCAACGCGGGGCCGGCTTTGTCATTGGGCAAAGAAGCTCGGACCTGGAAAATTTCAACCAAAACTATAGTAAATTCAAAAATAAGTCGAATATAAACCTACTTTAACGATAGTCGAGGATCCAATATCGACCTCCTTCGTCACAGTGAAAGGGGCAATCTGGCCAGCCAACGGAGTGGTCACATTTTCCGTGCCGAAAACGACGCTCAAAACGACGTCACAATACGGCAGGACGATCTTGCTGCCGAGAAGGAACGATGGAATGTTCAGAAAAGCACACGCAAAAGCCGGCAATGAATCGTTAATGTGTTTTCCATACTGTTGAACGTAGGTTCCTTCGATAGAGGGGCATTTCATCAAAGAGTAGTGCTTGGTCTTTCCCAAGAAGGCCGTCAGGACAGGAAGAAGTTGATCTTTTAAAGACTGCCTGTCCCACAGAATGACATCCATCACGGTGGGAAACTGCTCCAGTGCCTCCGAAACGGTCAGATTCTGAAAGCATAGACAGTTACGCAACGATTTCAACAAATTGATGAACCCAACGAACCTCAACAATGACTTTCCATCCTCCGTCACACTTCTCGATCACGCAAACTTTGCAGTCATCTAGCGGTAAGCCGTCTTCCAAGCCGAGAACAATCATAACACGTTCATCGATGTGCTGGGGATGGACATGAATGAAAGCCGCTGACAAGGTCAAGCTCAGCGGACTGATTCCTTGGATCTTTTTGAAGCCAGCCTGTCGGAGGGCATCGATGAAATGCACTCGGTCCTCGATTGATGGCGGGTAATGGACGAAGGCGGTGTCAATCTTTAACAGTGGGACCTCTTTGAGCAGTTTGTCAATGACGAGTTCAATGGTGGGCGCGTCTTCGATCAGGCTGTAGACTTTGGAGTTAAAAACGATATTGCCTGTGTTTCCGGGTCCAAAAAGGACGTTCAAGTGGGCCGGAGGAGTCGGTGCAGATGGACGAGGTGTTGGGGCATTCTTTCGTCGCTCGTCAGATGGAGGACGAATGTCGCTCATTGAGATGGGCTTGCTAAAACGGAAGAATCAAACGATGTGCAATTTTGAAACGGGGTGCATTCGAGGGTTATGTGAAAGCACGCTCAAAGTTCTGTCACGTCATATACATTCACGGAAAAGGGAAACGATGGAAATTAGCGACAGAAATGGAAAGTAAAAAGTTAAATTTAAAATCGAAATAACACGCAACAAGTTCGGCTCCACCGAGCCAAGGTACGGTATGGCATTACGCACGGAACGCCAATGCGCGAAAAATACAGCGTCAAAACGCAAAACGGGGATCGTCGTGGATGAATCCCTCATTGGCAGGCATGGCCATACGTGCGCTGATCGGCGTGTGTGCGTGGGTGTCAGTCTTGCCAGTCTCGGTTGTGCAATTGACAGCCGGTGACAGTTAATCGATCAACCGAGCACGTGCAGACGACGTTCAGCCCGTCGCTCTCCTTTTGAATCCTTTTTTTCCATGTTTTAACCGTTTTACCGTAAATTCTTCCTTCTGTACCCCCTGGCCCGAGGCTACAAGTAGTTTTCCACGTAAATCGCGCTTTCAGCGTGTCCTGAACCCCTCTTTTTACGTGAAATTGACAGATTGTTTGTATCCATCCTTTTCAGGTCCCCTCCCCGTCCGCCTTCTCCAACAATGCCCTCCTCCGCCGCCACCAACCGTCGTCGTGCCCGCAACGCTCCGGCCAAGTCGTCGCCCTTGGCCCTGCTCCTCAAGGCTGCGATCCAGCTCGAAAAGGAGGAGGCCAAAGCCCATGCCCGCGTCAAGGCCCAGCTCGAATCCAAGAAGAGGGCTTTGAGGGCCGCCAAAGCCAAGAAAGCCGAGCTGCTGGCTACGATCGCTCGCCAAGACGACCGCATCTGCGATCTGGAGAAGACGCTGCGCGTCGAGTGGGCCAAATTTGAAGCGGAGCGCGCCCGCTTCGAAGAAGAGCAGGCTCGCGCCAGGACGAAGCGAGAGGCCGAATAATAAGCCTCATTTTTTGTAAATCTAATTTATTTTTAATATTATAATAACAAATAATTCATTTGAAATAAAGAATAATGTAAAAATCTTTTGTTACAATCTAGCGCTTACTCAATCAAACTGCACAAAACTCCCATACAATTTGAACTTTATTCGAAAACGCATCATTGAATAAACCCGTGAATCAAACTGACAACATAACAAAAGCAAACTATGGCATTAACAAGTATTTAACGTTAAATAAGTTACTCAAATCTTTGGCGTCGTGGCCTGGGTGTGAATCGTGGCGGGGGAACCAGATTCCCCATCAGTGATGGCAGCCGTTGCGGGGTCTGGAACGATGGTCGAGGAAACATGCCGGGACTGTTGTGAGGACGCGGAAAGCCTCGTGGTGGCATCGGGTTTATCGGTTGTTGTGTCGGAGGAGCCTTGGGAGGAGTCTGTGGCGGTTGGAGCACATTGAACAACGTCCTCATCACACTGGATGAACTGGGCGTCGTGACCTCGGAAGCCGGTGGCCGTGGAGTGTTGATAACTGGCGGCATCACTGGACGTTCGACTGGAGTTTGCGAAAAGTCGGGACGCCACTGCGGAGGGCCACTTCGACGGTTGTTATCGAATCGCGGAGGTGGTTGCCGATCATTTGATGCCCCGTCCATACGTCCATGGCCACGACTGCTGGGACGGCTTCCATGACGACTTCCAGAACCGGATCGTCGATCGCGAGAACCAGGCCTTCGGATACCGCGTGGATCATTGGAGTCGTTCCGTCGATCACGCTTGTTTCGCTTATCACCACCACGAATCTGGGGTCGAAGAGGTAGACGTCGTGGAGTGCCATTACGAAAGTTGTTTCCATTTTGAGGCGGCGGGAAAACAGGCATTTCGTGTCGGGCTGGCAACGGTGGTGGTGGAATCGAAAACAAGCGTGGAGGTACCAGTGGTCGAGTAGGTTGGGGCGGAGGCGACACGAATGGCGGACGATGCGACATACTGGTCGAAGTCGACGGCAAAGGCGTGAATTGAGGTCGAACCGGTGAAGGGTGGCGTGGCTGCGACGCTGGTGGAGCCAAAGAAGTTCCAGAATACGGCGAAACTGGGGGCGGCACAGCGGTGTTCGGAAGTGGAGTAAAGGAAGTCGACGGACCCGGCCTGATGGCCGATGAATCAGGAACCGGCGGCGGAGGGACATTGGTGAAAGACGAGGAAGCTGTGGGTACCGGTGGTGGAGCTTGATATGAAGAGACAGACGGCATCAGTGATGGCGTCGAATAGGACTGCGTTGCTGGGGCTTGTTGAAATCCAAAGCCAGAGGTTGATGCAGATGGATCTGGGCGATATATCGGCTTCGGAATGTTGGCATAGGTTGAGTAGGGTTGAGGAATCGGCGCCAGAGGCATCGGAACAAAAGGCAAGTTAGCTGGGATCGACGACGATGGCAGGTGGGTTCGAGTCGGTGGCGAGGTTGATTCATCATCGGAAATCTCCATATCGATTGAGTTTCGAGACCTGCGCAGCGAATCGGAATCGTCTTTGTTGCTGAAAAAACAAACATGAGTAAACCAAAAACAAAAAAGCAACCAAAAACCCACAGATTATCAGCCCGTTTCACATCTAATACCATCTTATCGATCATACTGACCATATCCTCCTTCTTGATGGCAGCTACCAAGTGCCAATGCTCTTCCGATATCAGCGCGGACACTTCTTCGATCGACTTCTTCAATCGTCTAGCCATGTGTCGCTTGATTTCCGCAATCCGGGCTTCTCGCGCTTCCGCACTTTGATCTGCATCACTGTAGATTTGGAGTCCAGCATCAACGGCAGCCGGTGGCGGAATCACACTTCCATCAGTAGCCGTGTTGGCAGTATGCTCACTAACAAGCCCAGGCGATGGTGGCGGCTCGGACGGCGTACGTGGACCTCTTCGTTGCTCGGTGTAGACATCAGGCAGGGCAAGTTCGCGCAGAAGTTCCTCATCCGGTGGAATGTGATACTGCAGCTCAGTGATCTTGGTTCGATCAAAATAAACACCCGAAAAAGCATCGACCCGACCACGAAGCATCTTGTAGGCAAGGACCATTTCACAAACCGATGGAGTCCGACGTTGGAGAAACTCGAAAATCATCGAGTTGTCAGACTCTATCCGCATGAGATCGACAAAATTCGGGGCTCGGAAAGCGCCGGGAATCGGGGTGCCAGCATGGGGAGGGGGTTCGGAAGCTTCGTCATCGCTTTCTTCTGGAATGGGGGGAGATAAATATATAAAAGTAGATTCAATATGAAATGACTCACTTTTCTTTTTCGATTTCAGCTTCTGTGACTCGAGTTCATTCATTTCATTGAAGATGGCATCCATCGGGTTGCTCGTCTTGACCTTCTTCCCCGAAACACCACCAGTCCCGGGAGCTCGGGCCCGCTTGGAGCCGGCTTTGACGGATTTCGATGGAGCCCCATTCTGTTTGGAACGGCCAACGCCCGGCGGCGCCGCGGTACTCGTCGACGGCACAGGGGTCACCGTGACAGCGTCCATGTTGTTTGCTACCGTCTAGGAGAGCTGTTCATGCATGCCGGAGATAGATCCAAGTCGAGATTCGTCTACAAAAAGGCGATTACAAGCAAAGTTTTCGAAACCCGGAGCGAATCAATCGACGAAAAACGATGAAACATCGTTCCGAAAAGCGAACGGACGCAACGCCAACACTGCGAGCAACCTGCGTCCTCATTGCCGCCGGCGATGACACTCACTTCCAACAATCTATCTCCCCCTCCTTTCAATTCCAACCATTTAGATAGACGTTCCGGTCACCGTAACCGATACAACAACACCTAATGAAAGGACCTGTCTTGCATTCAAACTTCAAATAAATCATTATTTTTTTCGTGTATTGAAAACCTTAATACAAAACAATAACAAAAATCGAGGAAGGAAGGCAAACACAACACATCAGATCAAAATGGGATAGTAAGGATGGGTGGGGATAGCTGTTATAACCAGATCATACAAAAAATCTTCACAAACAAAGATTTGGTTCAACACGCAAAGAATCAGATCAATAAAAGCACCATTGGATGTACAAATACAAAACATAAAGTATAAATGAAGAAACGAAAGAACTGTACACACCAGGATGAGTGTAGAATGGCAAATTTCAAGGGTTGTCGCGAGTTACAAAGATGACGCGAACATTGGATGGTTGAGGTATGCAAAGGAGGATATTATAAACATAAATACGGACTGGCCGAGAGACATTATTAAATGGGGACACGTCGGCCGACCGGCGTCGACATGCGCCATCATAACAGGCAGTTGAAAGGGGCTTACATTAGAGGAAACAGAAACAAACAATGGTAAGAAACAACAATCTTTGGCCTCTGTGATTATTAGGATGGTTTAGTATTGACCATTCGAACCTTGAGGCGCGGATGGGGTCGGCGTCGAAGACAAGCGATCGATATTGGCTTGATTCAAGGTCGCCAAGAGCGGATGGGTGGTGCCGGAAGCGCCACTGAACAGGGACGCAAAGTGCGAGGAATTCAACTGCGGGGCCGGCGGCGTCGGGTTATTGCTGTAGGCCGGAGCACTCAGAGCCATTTGGTGGATGAGGTCGTTGACGTTCTTCGGCTGATTGCCAACACTGCTCAGGAATGTCTTCAAAGCTTCCAGGTTCAAGCTTTCCGCTAAGTTCGAAGTAGCATTCGTCGGAAAGAAGTTCGGCGGCAAGGCAAACATTGGCGGCGCTTGAGGCGGTGGTTGCAGTTGCATCAAGGACGGGGAAGCCGTGGCCATGCTCGAATTGGCGAGACTCGCGGTGGGCATGGGTGGCGGGATCGGGGCCATGATCGGAGCAGCTTGCGGCGCTTGAAGGTGCTGGGATGAGGACGATGGAGCAGCAGGAAGCGGTGCTACAGCAGCGACACACGGAAGACTCGCAGAAACCGCCGTAGCGACAGATTCACTCGAAGTGCGCTTCTGTTTCTTCGGCGACGCAGGCGTAGTCGTGGTGGTCAAGACCGACGATGCAGCGGACGAAGTCGAAGCCGAGGTCGTCGCAGCGGTGGCAGCAGCAGCGGCCGCGGCAGCAGCCTTGTCCTTCATGCGTTTCTCAGATGATCGAGCTTTGCGCTGGTTATCGGCGTTCGTCTTGGCGGTCTTGTCAACTTCAAGGGCAATTTTGACTATCTTCTGAAATAACAAAAGTTCAATCCGAACAAGTACTTATCAAAAACTTACATTTATCTCGAGATCAATGTTGTCGTTGTATTCCGCATCGTGATCTTGCTCCTTGGAGTTGTTCTTCTTGTTAGCAGGAACTCGGGCACTGCGCGAACGCGACTTCTTGGTCGGAGACGCCTTCGGAGCCGCAGCAACATCAGTCGTTGACGTGGTCATCGAAACTCCATTCATCAAAGGCACAGATGTCGTTGAACCATTTGTCTGTGGCTGAGCATGGTGAGATGGACCAACACCATTCTGAAGCGGTGTGGGTGCAACTGGAGCCGGAGCCGACGCATTGGAAACAACCTTGAAAAGATTGTTGGTATCGGCCTGAGATGACGACGGCGCCGCGAATTGAGCACCAGTGAACGACGACAACGCTGAGAACGAAGGAGCATGCTCCGTGGAGATCGACAACGGCGCCGAAACAGCGGGATAGCCGTTGGTCTCAGGTGGCTTGACGAAATTCGAAGTCGAACGCTCATTGTTCTTCGCAGCCATTAGTGAAAAGATATCCGACGTTTGAATCAATTGATTGAAGGTGGAATTCGCCACTGAAGAAAGACGAGCACGACTGGTCGATGGATCCGACAGGGCTTGAAGCACATTCGTATTCGAGAAGATATCAGCCGCCGACGGCACACAGGAGCCGACCGTCTCAGACATCGAGGGAATAATACCATTGATGCCGTTAGTAAGGTTGTTACCGCGCAGAACATTCGACACGCTCGGCTTCTCGGCAACAGCTTGACGCGGCGGGAGAACCGTCATGTGGACATCATTCATGGCGGTAGACGTCGAAGGCACAGGCTGCGAATCAGTCGATTCATTCAGGTCGTTGTGATGGACGAGAGAATACGAATCATGCTCCAGATTGTTTATCTCCAACTCAAGCGTGTGGGCAAGTTCGGCACAACGCTTATACCGCTGAAGGTATCGCTTGGCTTGGTTGAGGGTGTCATATGAGATGTCCGGATTAGCGCCGTGTCCTCGAATCATGGCTTTGAAGTTGACCGTAGACTGATCATTCCTGGCAGCTTGACCGGCTTCGCGCGTCTTGAGAATGTTGACGAATTCGTCGGAGTGAAAGGAATCAAGGAATGTCGTGAACAGACTCTTGAGATTAGCTGAAATAAACACACAATCAATTTCAACTCCAAAAAGGCTAGAAAAACAACATACTCATGAAAGCATCTAAGTTAGGGTATCTGTTATCCAACTCCGCCATCTCCGGCTCTGCCGCCGATCGATGAAGCGACGAAAACTCGGTCACCACAAAGTTTTGCTCGTCATCCGGCAGCTTCGTGGTTGACTGTACATCGGTCGTGAGCTGATGCATAATGTCAATCCCCTCCTTCGCATCAAGCGACATTCGGCATTTCTTGTCAGGTGGGGCACCATTATTCTTCCGGGGCCGACCACGAGGCGTTTTACCATCAGCAGCTGGTTCTTTGCGAGCACGTTTCTTGGCCACAGGCGTCGTCTTGTTCGGATCCGGTGCAGTCGACGAGGAAGACAGCTGTTTCACCGTGGAAGCCGTCCCATCCGCAACGCTATCAATCGTGTCGGCAATGTTGGCGGCTCGGGCGGCTTTGGCCGCGGATTCCGGGGTATTCACCGCCGGTGGCGGTGTTGACGGAAGCGACGACGGTGAGGTCTTGATCTTGGCTAGGGCCGATTCAACGGTGGCATGGGCTGCTTTCGCGGCTTCAGCTTCGGCTTTCTTCGACGACTTAGGAATGGATCGCGCGGGACTGTTCGTCTTGGAAGTTTCGAGCTCGTTGACGTACTGATTCCACTTTCGACGGGTAGTTGGGCCAATCCTACAACAAAAAATGTTTAAATGCCGCAAACCAAGGTTCAAATCAACTTACACATCGCCATTCTCAGTCTTCACACCATTCCTAATCGGCGCCAAGCTGGAATCCCGCGACCCGGACGACTTGCTCGAAGTGGATGGTGTATCAGACCGTCGGATATCGAGCGGTCTATTATTCTTCAATGAGGCAAAGTAATGCTCCAACTAAAAAAGAAAGACAGGGTCTACAGTGGATTCTATGCTACCGTGGTGCGACAGAGCAAAAGCAAACGTGAGCGTGTTTTAGTACCGACGATTTCGAATCAAAAAAATACAGACTGATAGCCACGAAGAAGTGGTTCGTACTGTAAAAACCGTGGAAAAACGAAAAGTTAGTCAGTGCATTTTAGAAAAGAGTGTTAAATCTCCGCGTCGAACAACGATCGGATCACTGATAGTCGATAAAATGCAACAACAGTGCAGAGCCGAAGGCGGACGGGACACAATAATAGTTATTCGGGAAACAAGAAAACAAAATACTGTACAAACGGCAGTATAGTAAACCCGTAACCCTTGGTGGTAAATGGATACTCGCGGAAAAACAACAAACCTTAGCTCTGTTGACGATGTGCAGATAGTACGGGACATCATTGGACGTCCAGGAGCATGGATTCGGACAGTGTTTGAGTTCGTGAACATCCAGCATGGCACTGATATCACCGAGCTGTCGCTCCGTCACATGATGGCTCTTGTTCGGCGAGCAGTACGGCTTCGTTGTGATGATGCGAGTGCCTTCCTTGAGTTCAGAGAGGAGGTCTTTCTTTATTCTGGTTTCGAGGTCGGCTTGGAATGCGTAGTTATTGATGAAAATGATGGTAGCGTCCTGGATCAGCTGCTCAAATTGTTTGTCGAGAAAGTCGCCCTGATGAATGGTGAACGGGCGGTACTTTTTGCCGAACCATCGCATGAGGCTGCAAAGAAAACAAAGGTAAATCGATTGAAAGGAAGAAGAGAACAAATGGATCCCCAACAACAACATGGGGGCAACAATTAAACAAAAAACACCAAACGACAGATCGATGAACTTTAAAAAGTCAAAGAACGAACCTCTTGAACTCAAGTTCGAGTTTCTTCGCAAAGGCCGACGGCAAGTCAGCAATCTCAATACCAGCGGCACGCTTGACTTTAGAGCCTCCAGCCATTTGAACGACCAACTGACCAACACCGCTGCCCAAATCGACAAAAACATCCGTGTCTTTCGGCTCAATCTCCTCGATGATACTACGCAGCCGCTCGTAACTCGTCTCGCCGTACGTTTGGGACGAAAAGGCTTCATAATGCTTATTCAGCTTCTTTTCATCGTCAACGGCACGGTTGTAGGCCTTCGCACAGATAATTCGCAGGAGTTCTGGGGCAGCATACTCGCCACGTACCTTTTCGCCGGGTTTGTAGTTTGTCCTCCACTGAAATGAACATATTGATTTGAGTGCAAAATGAATGGGAAATGCAACTTACGTAGTTTATAGCAGCCTTGCCAAACTTTTTGCATATGTTGCGGACTTGCTCATAACTACTCCAGTCAATGTTCAGGAGGTTCCTGTCGAAGTATTTGGCCATATCGGGTACGACATTGAAACATTCCCTGCAAAATTGCAAAATAAAACACGAAACTTTCAAAAAAATAAGTAATTTGTGGTAAAAAATAAGCCAAAATTAGCATAAAAACATACCTGATCGTTTCCAGAATATCGTTAGTACAGCCACGTTTCGGATCCGTGCTCCATTGAAAGTAGATCGGATCAGCGCCAAAGGGGCTGTTCAATTTGAGGGGCTTATCACCCTTGCTTCGGCGGCCGCCATCACTACCCGTGACAACTTGGCCATTCGAAGAGGATGCCGGAGAATCCATGGACATGCCCACGGCAATCGAGCGTGAATGAGTTCACGCGCGTTGGCCACAACACAGCCTACTACGCGTCCAGATCGATTTGTAGTCGCGCGGCTGAGCGGGAGTCTTGGGGAGGGAGAACCCGCGGCTACTTGGGCCTTGTTGGGGTATTTTGGGGCGCTGGAAAAATGGAAGGGGTAAAATAAACATAGTAATGGATGGAGTCAAAAAAAGGGGCTCGAAATATCCACGTCCACGCAAAAAATGACACGGTCAGTCAATGATAAGGTTAGGGTTGGGTGACGCGATAACGGAAACACCAATTATGTGTAAAAACGAGGAGTGGGGTAGGTTTGGCAGGTGTTTGACGGAATTTGAAATTGGTTTTGGACAACATTGAATGGGAAAATGAAACATTAATGCGTAATTAAGACAGAAAAGAGCCATGCGGTCACAATGCTTGCTTGTTTTGATAGACGTGCACGCGCACCGTTGGAAGGGAGTATCGATCGGGTCCAGAAATGGGGGCAACGTGAGAGGAAAGGAAATCCCTTCTTCTGCTGGAAAGAAACGAAAGGAAGCTGGCACGTGGCCAGTCTAGTTGCACGCACACAGAGAGGGTTATTGTTTTCGATCAGAAAGCGCGGGAAATCAAAGGGCCATAGGCTAGGCTACATGGGGCAAGGATATCAAAAACATAGCCAGAATACGAAAACATTGTAAGCCGCAGAAAGAGCTGCTCTGCTGAAAACGGCGAGGCAGAGCAAGGGAGCGGTTCGCTCACGACGACTTCGCGGCGACGAAAAAGCAAAATGCGCGCGCGGCGTACTCGAGCCCACTTTTTGATCGATATTGAAGCGACGGGGGCTCTGCTGCTGCGACCGACTCGCCAGTCCCGCCGCCGCACGGAAACGAGGAAGCAGCGGCGGCGGCCCGCGGCAGCGCGCGCGCGCACTCACCGCACCCGTCGCCGCCAGTCTTTGTGTTGAGTTATTGATTGACACGGAAAAACGAGAGGGGAGGCGAGCTGGCCGGGCGGCCGGTCGACGACTCGACTCTGCCCTCGCTCCGCGCCTAGCTTTTGAGAGGGGCGGTCGAAAAAATTGGACGGCTGCCCCAACCGAGCAACGAGGCCGACGACTTTGTCGACGAGGCTCAATTCTGGAAATGCCCGCCCGCAACGCCAGAGGCGCCCACGGCACGAACCCTGTGGGGTCGGAGTCGGAATTACTGGAGCGCAATCGTGACGTCGAAAGCCTTCCGCGTGACGACACATATGCCGCGCATAACGGCGACGCAGCTGCTTCCACCGCTTTGCCAAACAGGTAATTACGCTTTTTAGCTTGGAGCGCGATTGAAATGAATAATAACACTAAACGTCGTCGTTTTCTAATTTCCCTAGGGACATCCCCAATGCGCGCCATTTACGTGACCGAAGGAAAGTAAACTGAAAATGGCGGTCAGAGAAGGAAGAAATAATCGATGCTCGGTCACTTTACTCGTGACCAGCGGTCAGCAGTGACGACAAATGTGACACGGGTTGAACCTCGGAGAGTAAAAGTAACCAACCGCCTCGCGGTTTCAATGAACGCTGGCACTGCGCCAATTTGGAAATATGTAAGGTTAATGGCAAGAAAGCGAGCGCGTGGTAAAAATGCAACAATTCGAGGGAAACGTGCAAACCGAGGCGAAGATCTCGGTGGTCTTTTTTGCTCGAATTGATGGGACGCAACAAAAAAAGCACCGAGGGGCAAGTTGAACAAAAAAGTCAGTCAGTCGAGAGCGGGGGGCCCACAGGACAACAAACGACCGATGGGCTGGGGGGATAGATGGATTGAATCGAACGAAAGCCGAGAGCCTCAAAGTCAGCAGTCGTCAAGTCAACGTTGACAATTTGAGAGCATAGTTCAACTTCGCCGCTGGACGTTTGGTTTGCGCTGGCTTCCGCTCGCATCGACGACCCAGGGCCATTCGATCGGTCGAAGCGCTTCGTTGGTTGACGTGACCCCGAACGCGGAGACGCCAGCAGGGTGGAATAGAATGTATTTAGCAACCAGCCGACGGGGGTGCTGTGGGTAGAATTTTGTAAAGCCAGCCGTGTTTGCTCGGTGTGGGTCGCCGATGGCAGTGCTGGTGGCATTCGTAAAAATAAAAATTACGCGCGCAACGATGCAGGAAGAAAGTTGGAAAAAACGGCTGACGCGAGTCTGTGTCAAAAAAGTGTTCCTCGAAGAACTGTTGACGAGTTACAAAATTCGATTTGAAGTTCGCGAATTGCGCGCAGCGCGCTCAAGCAGTGAACGAACCGTTACGAAGTGCGACGCAGGCAAATCCATATTTTTGCGCGCCAAATTTTGCCAGTCGACTCGAAATGGAAAAAACGCAACAAACTGTCGTCATTTCGCTTTCGCCTGTGTGCCGTGTCTTCCTAATTTGCTCTTTTTCTTTTGAAATTGGCTTTTCTGCTATTTTGTAATATAGATCCCTGGTTTTACTAATACTATAAGCGCTTTATTACTGCCTAAAATCAGTTTCCCACCAAAGTCCTTCATGTTTCATCCCAATGATTCACACTTTTCACCTGGTTTACAATCCAAAGCACACTCAAACCACCCGACCTCGATCGTTTGTTTTGCGACAAAATTGTGGGGACAAAATGTCCCGGTGAAAAAATTTACACCGCGGACATTTTGGATGCACGCAGCGTTAAAGTATGCAATGTGCGCACTGTGACAAATTTTCCACCGGGACACCCTTTCCGAACCTGACTGACGGACGTTCGAGACAGACAAGGGGCGGCACTCTGGGCTTCAGCCGTGTCGGTTTGTCGAAAGGTCCGCTTGGTAGTGTTTCTCTGCCGCCGCCTTATTTCCACAGTCTTCCTTTTCGTTTTTGCTTTCAACATTCATCCCAAAGTCTGCTCATTCAAATGTTTTACGATGTATGACACATACTTTTACGTATATTTCGTTTTCATCTGATGAGCCCACCCCACTTTCCTTGATATAGTCCACCATTGCGAGGTGTTTGCCGGGTTTGCGTTCATTTTCGTCAAGATAGCCGCCACTCGTCACTTCCCTGTCCTGTTTTATCATCAATCGTTGCAGCCAGCCGCCGTATTTTGTGGCTCGACTTGGAGTTGGAATTGGAACGATGCGCTCACTTCTGCTCGTCGCAGTGGTCAGCGTCGTCTTCATCGCGATCGACGTTGGCGTGACGCTTTTGTCGCTCGGATTCTACCATGCCGAAGGCTTCCATTTCAATGCGACAGCACTGAGGGAGCAATTTGTTCTTCAAAGCCCGCTCCGGGACTACTCCTTCCTGACCAGTGGGTTCGATTTCTTCGTTCTCGCCCTCTTCCGAGTCTGTATCATCGCGGCCGGGTTGGCCTTCGTCGTTCGAGCGCGATTACCGCCAGCATGGGTGCTCTTCTTCACCGGCATCGAGCTCACAAACATGAGCTACACATTCACCAAGCTGCTCGCATTCTCCGAGGATGCCACCCAGCTCTATTATTACGGCGTTTGGTTCAGCGAGGTCTGGAATATCCTCGCTTTCGCGGGTATTTTGATTGTCTGGCAGTTTGTTTACCGCTCAAAGCCATTGATTGAAAGCGTCGAATTGTTCTATGTTCATGCTGGCCGGAATGCCGACGATGTCGAAAGCCTCATTCCCAATGGTGATTCATCTGGGAATACAGTTACTCCCGCTGAAAAGCTTGAAGAAGAGGATCGACTGTCGACCTTCAAGCATGTTGTTAGGCTTCTCAGCTACTGCCATCACCATGGCAGATGGTTTTTGGCAGGATTCTTCTTTTTGTCGATCTATTCTTTCGGTAAGCTTTTGACAACATCCAATTATATATAATTTTTATCATTTCTTTACAGCCCGTGTCTTCCAACCCCACTACACAGCCCAGGTCATCGCGAGCATTGTCAATCTGAAAGAAATGTCTGAACTATTCAAAGCTGTCATGATAATGGGCGGCTTGGCGCTGGTCTCGACTATTACTGGCGGTCTGAGGGGTGGTTGTTTTGGTGAGTCACTTATCAAATCATATCTGCCATAAAGTACCGTAATCACGCCATTTCCAGACTACGCGACAGCCCTCATCAGCCGAAAGATGCGCGGCGACCTCTTCGCGTCCATCATCTCCCAGGAAGTCGCCTTTTTCGATGAAACCAAAACGGGTGAAATCGTTTCCCGCCTCACTTCTGACTGCCAAACCATGGCATCGACCGTTTCTACCAATGTCAACGTCTTCCTGCGCAATGGCGTCATGCTTCTTGGGTCTTTGCTCTTCATGGTAACCATCTCCTGGCGCCTTACCATGGTTACTTTCATTGCGGTGCCACTTGTTGGTTTCATCAGCAAGGCTTATGGGGCTTATTATGATGTGAGTTGGCTTTACAAACATTCTTTATAGCATGGATTTGACGATATCCCATTTCAGAAGCTCAGTGAACGCACTCAAGCCGCAATCGCCGCAGCTAACCACATTGCCGAACAGGCCATTTCCTCCATTCGAACTGTCCGATCCTTCGCGTGTGAAACAAATGAATGCGAGCGATTCAACGAGAATCTCGACAAGACTCTTCATATCAATAAGAAGAAGTCAGTCGCTTACATGGGCTACACTTGGATGAATGAGTTCTGTGATAACGCCATTCTCGTCGGTATTCTGTTCTATGGCGGTCACCTGGTGCTCACGAAGAAGATGGCTGTCAATGATCTGTTCAGCTTTTTGTTGTACCAGTTGCAACTTGGCGAGAACCTCTATGTAAGTAGTTTCTATCACTTTCTAATCGAATTTGAAGAATATTTCGACCTTTTCAGAACATTGGCTACGTTTTCACCGGTCTCATGGAATCCGTTGGAGCGAGTCGCAAGGTCTTTGAATACATGCATCGCAAGCCGCGAATCGCCTATGATGGTGTCCACAAGCCCGACCTCGTTCAAGGCCGTATTGCCTTTGAAGATGTTTCATTCTGCTATCCGACTCGTCCGACCGCCACCGTTTTGGATCGCGTTTCCTTCGAAGTCAATCCGGGCGAAACTGTCGCTCTTGTCGGACCCAGTGGAGCTGGAAAGTCATCCGTCATAGCGCTTTTGGAGCATTTCTACGAATCCAAGAACGGTCGCATCACTCTCGACGACATGGAGATCGAAAACTTTGACCACAAACTCTTCCATCAACGTGTGGCTCTCGTCGCGCAGGAGCCTGTCCTCTACGATGGCACTGTCCGGTACAACATTCTCTACGGTTGCGAGGAATGGGCCGACGATGACGAGATGATTCGTGCCGCGAAGCTCGCCAATATCCATGACTTCATCATGGAAACCGACAAGGGCTACGATACCGAATGCGGTGAAAAGGGTGTCCAAATGAGCGGCGGCCAGAAGCAGCGTATTGCCATTGCTCGAGCACTGGTCCGCAAGCCGGCCGTCTTGATCCTCGATGAAGCGACATCAGCCCTTGATGCCGAATCGGAACACATCATTCAGGAGGCCCTGGCAAAGTGCTCCGTCGGACGCACCGTAATCGTGATCGCGCATCGATTGAGCACGGTGGAGAAGGCTGATCGCATCGTGGTGATCAACAAGGGCCATGTTCTGCAACAAGGCAATCACAAGGCGCTCATGCAGGATCCCAACGGGCTTTACTACTCACTTGTGCAACGTCAACTGCTCCAGAGCCAGAGCAGCGACAAACTCGTTGATCAGGGCGAATCTCACGCTTGAATCTCTTATTAATTTGCGGGCTATTCATAATACTTTTTAATACTAAGTCGTTTTTTCGAGTCATAAGTTGTTTTTATTTAACTTTGTTGTCGCAATGGCAATTTTATTAGTTTTTTATGACAAGTTTTTACGTGTTTGTCCTATGCTAGGATGTGATTTTAATAAAGTTGTTTTAAAACATGTTTAAAAAAGAGCAAACAAAACCGTTTTTAATCGGTATAAATACCTTTGATTGTTGAATCTATTTAGATTGGAAGCTCGTCGTCGATGGCGTGAAGCTGGTTCCGAGCAAGCTCTGTGCCATCGTCTGCGGCGGCGAAGCAGACAACGTCGATCCGGGTCCAGTGCGTGTGAATGGTCGTCGTGGTGTCAAGGAGCTTTCGCCAGCTTCACTTCCAGGGCCATGGACGGTCGGAACCGCCTTGTTTCCAGTACCGATCATTTGTCTTTGAACTAAAGTACGATACATGCCTTCCTGTTGGAGAAGTTGCTCGTGTGTGCCCATTTGTTCGACGACGCCCTTGTTGATGACGATGATCTTGTTGGCCTTTTCGACGGTACTCAGCCGATGCGCGATCAGGATGACAGTGCGGCCTTTGAGATTGTTGTAGATGGCTTCCTGGACGAGATGCTCAGATTCCGTGTCCAGGGCAGAGGTGGCTTCATCGAGGAGCAGAATGGCGGGCTTGCGGACGAGGGATCGAGCGATTGCGATACGCTGCTTCTGGCCACCGCTCATTTGGGAGCCCTTCTCGCCGACGTCGGTATCGTATTGTTCGTGCGTGTTTTCGATGAAGGAATGGGCATTTGCGAGTTTAGCGGCTTCGATGACATCGGCCTTGGGGCAATTATCGATACCGTAGCCGATGTTTTGTTCGACACTTCGCGCGAAAAGGACGGGTTCCTGGCCGACTAAGCTGATCTGAAGATAGTTTCAGTTACAAATGTTATCATAGGACGACGACTTACAGCATTATGGATGAAATGATGTTCATACTGCTCAATAGGGACCCCATCGATAAGGATTTCACCGTCCAGAGGCTCGTAGAAGTGCTCCAATAGACCGATGCAAGACGATTTTCCGGAGCCGCTAGGGCCGACGAGGGCAACGACCTCTCCGGGTTCGACAGTAAAGGATAGATTCTGAAAACCATCTCCACTTTACTCATTTCAGTCTCTTTTTTAAGTCCCACCTGCATAATGATGTTATTAGGCCGCGTAGGA
Source organism: Panagrellus sp. LJ2284 (assembly GCA_024447225.1). Taxonomy (NCBI): domain Eukaryota; kingdom Metazoa; phylum Nematoda; class Chromadorea; order Rhabditida; family Panagrolaimidae; genus Panagrellus; species Panagrellus sp. LJ2284. Next base: position 5,115,148 of record JAMRYC010000001.1, on the reverse strand, counting down.
TAGGCAAACTTGACATTCTTGAACTCAATCTTGCCGGAAATCTTCTCCGGAATATGCTCTCCAGTAGTGTCCAAGTTCGGCTTCCGATCGATGTACTCGCAAACTTTACGCGCGGCACCGACAGACTGCATCAACCCGGTCCAAACTTCGCCCAATTGACGGATGTTGTCGGCCAGCTGCATCTGATACAGCAGGAAGGACACCAATAGGTCTTTGTTCAGCTTGTTAGTCAACACAAGATGGCCACCATACCACAGAACGGCGACATTGATGACCGTCTGGAAGAGCTCGGATACCCAGAGGTAACCGACGTAGGCAAAGGCCTTCTGGCGGGTGACATTTAAGGTGTCGGTAAGTTTGCTGTAGAAGCGTTCAGCTTCAGTTTGTTCACATGCGAATGAACGGACGGTGCGCATGGTTGATAAGACTTCTTCGGCGACGTCGTTTGAGTGAGCTACAGCGTTTTGGGTCTTTTCGGCGAGGTACTGAAGGGGATTTATAGACTTTTGAGGGTTGTAGGAGAAATGCTTACATCGTAATAGACACCGAAGATCTTTGAAGCGACTAGGATGATAGGAACGACGATGAATGGCACTAGGGAAAGTCGCCAGCAGAGACCGAGCATGACTAGCATAGAGCCACCCATTTGGACAATGTTTCTGAATTGATTGATTAGGATAAGAATACGGTAATTAGAATGGATAAACAGTACCTCAGGAAGACATTGACGTTGAGGGCAACGGTATCACTCATAGTTTGGGTATCAGCCGTCAGTCGGGAAGTAATTTCACCGGTTTTGTGCAGGTCGAAGAAGGCCACATCCTGCTTAATCAGCGACGTGAACAGATCGTGACGGATAGCACGTTGAATCCTGGAGTAGCAGTATTCAAAAGAGCCGCCACGGAAACCACCAGCTGCTGCCGATACGACGGAAATGACGATCATAAGCTTGCCGGATTCGAATAAAGCTGCATGGGCCTTGGCTGGATCGCCGGCGGCATCGACGACGGAGGCGATTACGCGACCTGAATAGGGTCAAATTGTTTAGTTAGGCCTATTTTGTAATTCAGATTTACCTGTGTATAGCGGAACAAAGATACGAGTGATACTGTACACAAAGAGCCAGGTAAAACCGGACAAATGCCACAGCCATTCACGTCGACAGTACTGCATGAGACGGACTACCACCTCGAAGGTCTCCTGCTTCGGAACTTGGGGGTCAACGATCTCTTCTTCGTCTTCATTTTCAGAATCCGATGAACTTTCTTGCTGCTGGGCCGCTGCCTGGGTTTCGGCCGTTGTGATGAAGCTGAGCCATAGCTTATGAGCGATGATAGCAGCGATGAAATTCTCGACCAAGACGATCCAATCTCCGACGAACAGGGTGTCCTTCTTTTCAGCGAGAAGCAGCAATTTTGTCGGTGAATACGCCGCCATCAGAATGACAATACTGAACGACAAATGAGACAGCTTCTGCAGGATCGGGATAGGATCGCTTTTCAGAAGCAGCAACGCACATCCTAGCGAGATCAAAGCCAAACGGAGCAACGCCACAAGCAACAAATCGATGGTAGAGTTGAGCAGGTTGAATTCTCCGAATTGAAGCGCAAAGTTATCAAAACTCGGCGCATCTCCATGCCAACATAGCGCTCCAACCGTGGCACCGATGTCGAGGGCACCGATTACGGTGGTCCGCAACGCAGCAAGCACTTGTCCGCGGTACATCGCGGATTCAGAAGGCTCTGCTGTCAGTTACTACCCGAAACTAGCCTCTAAAATTGGAACGTTAGAACTTTTTACACGCGTATGCAAGCAAAAAGCAGCGAGCCACTTTGGAAACGCTGGTCTCCAACTGAAAAAGGCTTGTTGCTGCACTTCTGTCTCGCGATAAGATAAGCTGCCGTTATTAGACACTGCTTTGCTTTTCACTTTAAAAGCTGTCCCAATCAGTATCACTGGCTATCATTAAGACGGACCCCCAGGCCTTGCAGGGTGCTGCCTGCCAGTCCCTTGCAATTAGTGATTATTTTTCGACCTAGCTATGTTCCAGTCCACCTTCCACATTTATAGGTTAGTAATCAGTTACAACTCTGTCCACATTAGCTCGAAACGGTATCCGGAACATTGGTCGGCACGAACGCACTGACACTTTCATCCCAGACGACGCTCAAGGGCACATTTGACCCCCTTTGAACGACTTGTCGGATGAAATCAGGATGTTCAACAGCGATGGAAGCCAGCGCCGAGCGACTGCCACTCATACTCGGCGTCGTGACCCATCGATTCATCCGGGAATCGAAACGTTCACACTCCGAGATTGTGCGCTCATTGTTGTAGCCACCGAAGACCCAGGGTTCCTCGGCGAGACAGCAGGAACCGAAATTCGATCTACAAAGAGGTTGTCAGTACTGATAAGGGTGTTTGTAGTTGCAAAAAGCGTACCGAGACGTATTCAAACTGCCAAGTTCGTGCCAAATACCCTCTCGAACATCGTACAATTCGGTCGTAGACAGTCGGACGGCACCATTGAACCCGCCCATGGCAATGATGACATTTTCGCCGATGCCGACGGCACCGACGCCACTGCGCTTCGTGTTCATGGAGTTACGCTCGGCGATCCATTCGTCACGGACGGGGTCGTAGTATTCGAGGGATTTGTGGCATTGGCGACCGTCGAAACCGCCGATCATGAAGACTTTGCAGGTGCCATTGGCAGCGGTGCCGAGGGTGACTGCCCTGGCGTCGGATCTGGAATTTGCTGTTTTTAGAAGGCCTTTTTCTTTCATTTAGCTTACCTAACAATGTTCATAGGCCCGACCCGCTGCCACTCATTCTCCGTGAAACTGTAAATCTCCGTACTTCGAAGCCGCATCTGACCCGTATATCCGCCACAGGCAATGATGTGATCCTTGTCCAGCGTGCCGATACTGACGTAGCATCGAATGTCGACACTGGCGCAAATGTACTTCCAGCTCATTGATTCAAAGTTGAATAGACTCGCGGATCGGAAGTTTTGACGCCCATTGAAGCCGCCCATGCACAGAATACCGTAGTCATTGACGTGTAGACCGTGATAGGCGCGAACAGTTTCGACGACAGATGGATGAGCAGGCGGATTCCACTGTTCACGGTGATAGTCGTAGACTTCGACCCGATCGGTGGGACCATTATCGCCCCATCCACCGGTGCAAAGGACGATGGCACGGGGTAAGCGTGACAATCCGATGCCATTGGTGGCGCCAGTAGCTGTTGAGGTGGATGGCGGGGGTACGGTAGAAGATGTGGGCTGCGGGGGCGGAATTGATGTAGTCGATTGACGAGGTTGTGGCTCCGGCAAATCCGTCATAGGCCTAACAGGTTCCGGAAGCGCACCTTTCGCCACACGCTTATACATGAAATTCTTGATATCAGGTCGAACTTTCTTCGGAGACTCATGTGAGGATTCACTTTTGACATTCTCCGCCGATGAGACCATTGTAACGGCTTGTTGCACGCGATTCCGAAAGGCTTGTTGAATTTTCTTTTGAGTGTGATACTGTAATGTAATTAAGCACAATAAACAGTTTTGAGAAACATTACAGTTTTGAGAAAACACCACAGTTTTTAAAAATGCCACAGTTTTGCAAAACATACACAGACAGTTTTGACAAACACACAGTTTTTAAAAAACATACAGTTTTCAAAAACACCACAGTTTCAAAAAACACACAGTTGTGAAAAAAGACTTACATTGTCATAAACTCGAACCAAAATTTCATCAAAAGCCCACAAGACATTCAATGTCGGGTCTTTGATAAGCCGATCAATGTCTTTCTTGTCCAATTGCAAGAACGTCCGATTGTCGTATAGCAACATGAACTCGGCCAGAATCCGCCGCCACAGACGCATCGCTAGGTCGGCACAGGTCACCTTTGAAATCTTGTAGCCTTCGACGAGATGCTCCGGAGTGATGTTTTTGTCGATGTAGTCGGAAATAGGCTCCAGAAGGTACTTGATGTCCAGATAAGCGGCGACATTGAGGACCCGGAAGGCACAAGCAATCTGCATCGGTGGCAAACTGGCAGCGGAAAGAGGGATTTTGTCAAAGTGCATCCGTTGAATGACCAAATTTGTGAGCTCGAAGGCATCGACGACCTCGACAGCGTTGAAAAACGGTAAATCGACTTCATCTTTGTTGTGGTCTTTCGGGTAGACTAAATGGAGAAAGCAGACGCCGAAGTAGCTGCTGAGGGCGATCGCGTGAAGCCGGTTTAGTTTGATTCGGTGGCCTTCGGCACAGACGATGGCGCTATCAGGGCGAGGGAAGATGAAGTTTTGGCCGTCTTGTTGGGCGAGGTGGACTCCATTGAGGCCTGAGGGGCAGTTGTTAGCATGTGATGTGAACAGTTTGAAAACGTACCAGTAGAGTGCCGATGCTGACAGCTTTCACGTCGATCACAACGCAACATTCTCTGAATCTGCTCTTTCGTCAAGCTGTGCTTCTGGATAATCGTCGATTCGACATGCTCATCGACTTCCATCGGGACGGGTGACTCGGGTGCGGCTCCGACATCGGGATGGGACATGCTTCCCGTGCCCGGCGCCAATAAGATCCTAAATTGGTTGGCGGCTCGGTCCCGAAGTTTCACTTTTCGGGTTCTGCGGGGGCAGGGAATGGCACCCCTCCGCCAATGGCATCAAAAAAGTTTCAATAGTTTTCAATTTGCATAGGGATGGCATTGGTTGAAAAATGTAATTCTTTCATGTCCGAAATTTGAAATACAGTAAGCAACTTGTCTGTCGTCATCCAAAGAATGCACTTTGACAAAATCCCCCTCTTCGAAAACGCCGATCAGTCTTGCCATCGCACACACATTGCCGACCGATTTCGCAATGCGGTAAAGCTCGGTCGCATGCCGTCATCGATCGACTGCTCCCAGTCGCTTGTCGTTTTTTGCTTCAGTTTTCGTTTTCGCGCACATTCTCGATCGCAACTTTTCATTTCTCACGGCACATTTCGCCATTTCGTGCCGATTTTCATACGTGTACTTGCTAATTTTACCTATTTTGACACGCCCACATGATAACTTTCCCTTTCCAGGGTAACCAATTCGACTTTATCATGGAGCGGTATCGATTCACCGTGACAACCTACCAAACCAAGGAGGTCCACGAGTACAAAAAAGTAACTTGACATTGCTCTTTCTCACTTTTTGAACTGTAGTAGTTGGTGTTTTGTTTCAGGAACTCACCAAAAAGCTGAACACATCGTACAGCTTCAAATATCAGGTATGTTTTGACTTTGACGGCGTTGATTCGAAATTGATTTGCCGTCTTTTCAGTGCGACCCCCATCGTTACGAAAGCGAGACTGACACGTTCTGGATCGATGTAATCTTCGACAAGAGGTGCCGACGGTTCATTGTGATCCCGAAGGTTCTCAAGGAGTTCCGGGATGCCATCGGGGAGCATCGTACGACGGTGTCATGGGCTACGCTTCCGCAGATCGATGCCTATCAGTAAGTTTTTCCAACTTTTTGTGCCAATTCGTCATAAACTCCACAATTTCAGGTGTGCCAATGCCAATATCTGCGTACAAAACGTAACTTTCGGCCTGCTCCACAATCAATTCGAAGCCCAGCCCGTCTGTATCGTCGATCCGACTCAGCAGAAGCTCCTCGTCGACATCCCCAACTTCAAGGAGAAGGGCAAGCAAGTCTTCCGAGTATCCTTCTTCCATGACCAGCGTCGCTGTGAACTGTCGATGCCGATGATCGATGAGTTGAACGCGCAGCGCAGAAAACTTCGGAAGTTGCAAAAAGGACGAGGAAAAGACGATGAAATTGCGGAGCTGCAAAAATTCCTCGAGAAGCAGAACGATCCTAGCGGCCTGCGGCATTGGAAGAATGAAGCAGTGGTGCGGCTGCCCTATGAGAACATCAAGTTGGTCGTCTTTGACATCCACGATGACCAACGCGAAATGGTAACCGCCGACATAATCATCGTCTATGAGCACCCGCCCACTGTTTACGTCTACCCACTGTCGGATGACGAGCGCTTCTCCAACTCTAGCCCGAGTTATATCCGGTGGTCAGAGAACTTCAGCCTCTGTGATTTCATCCAGCCGATGATCCAGTCTTCTACGATGAAGATGCGGATCTCTCTCAAGGTTGGTTTTTGTCTTCAAACTTCAAACATACCGTAACTTTTATGTGCTTTTTCAGTCGGAAGTCTTCTTCAGCCTTCTCAACATGCTAAAGCTCCGCCTCCCGTGCCCGATCTCCTTCCGCCAAATCCACAATGCAGCCGATGCCATCAATCTCGAGCTCAAAACCTACACATTCCAAGATGGCTGGCCGTTCCAATTGAAGTACCTGATCGAATGCATTCTGAGTCGTGGCAGCATCGGCTACAAGTTTCTCCTCGGATCACGTGACGACTATGAGGAAATCCACGACAAGATCGACGAGTTCCTCTGGCAAGGCGATGATGGCATCAAAAAGGCGACGGCTTACCTGATGAATATCTTCTTCAAAGTGGTCAAAGCCGATCTGGAATCGCTGCAGTCCGAATTTGAGGAAGAATCCATCAAAAGCAAGTTCAACAAAGCTGATCATGACTCGAACTACGTCATGATTCCCCGGGCTATCGTTACACCGACGCGGATTCTCTACTACCCGCCGGAGTTGTCAATGAGCAGTCGTCTGATCCGACATTTCGGCGCTGATCGATTTCTGAGGGTCGTTTTCCGGAATGATTCGATGGACACGCTTCACAACGCCTCCGAAGAGCTCATTGACGAGACGGTCATCAAATTGCTCAACGAAGGGCTCAAAGTCGGCGATGAGCAGTTCTACTACCTCGGCTACAGTAACTCACAGCTTCGCGATCAAGGATGTTACTTTTATCGGGCCGATTCTGTCAAGGATTTGATCAAGGTCTACAGGCACATGGGCCGATTCAAGGAAGAAGGCCCCGCTAAGACGATGGCCAGATTCGCACAGTGTTTCACGCAAGCTTACGTGAGTTAAAAGTCGTTTTTAGCGTTTCTGAAGTTGAGAATTGCCATTTCAGCCATCCCAAATCCGCCTACCTGAAGACACCATCGCCGAAATCCCCGACGTGTCAAACTCCGCTTCCAACGTCAACGGCTCTCCGTACTGCTTCTCTGATGGCGTCGGAATGATGTCCTTGATGATGGCATATCAACTTCGGACCGAACTCAACCTGCCTTATACCCCCAGCTGCTTCCAGTTCCGTTATGCCGGCTACAAGGGCGTTCTTTCTGTCAATCCATACATGACCAATTATGTTGAATACATTAAATCCAAAGGCCTCTCTGCCGAAGCGAAAGACGCTCCCTGGATGAAGAACGCTCTTTTCCGTCCATCTCAGAATAAGTTCACCGCGAATGAGGACCACATTGGATTTGAAATGGTCAAATACTCCGCGCCGTGTGTGGTTCATCTCAGCAAGCAGCTCATCAACATCTATGATCAAGTCGCTGTCCGGCAGTCCCAATCTGCCCATGAAAGCATCACGAATCGGATTCTGCAGCTGACAGATGTCCAAATCGAGGGTATCATGAAGTCGCTCACCGATGAAACAGACTTTCGAAAGGTCCTCCAGAATCTTCCCGTGATTGTACCGTTCCGAAAGCTGAAATCGCTGACGAATCTCATCATGGAGCCGTTTTTCCGGCGATTGGTGTTGGCTTGGACAAAGTACAATTTGAGTAAGTTTTTCGCTGTTTTGATGACCTTCACAATGTTAACATTTCAGAAAACTTGTCTGAAAAGGCCCGAATCCGCGTCCCGCCCAACCTCGGCCGCAACATGTTCGGCATTATCGATGAAACCGGCTACCTACAGTATGGCCAAGTCTTCGTCCAATACTCGGAGTTCCTAAACGACGAATTCTCCTTGAATCACATTGTCCTCACCGGCGACGTCATGATCACCAAGAATCCGATGATGAGTGGCGGTGATTTGCGCAAGTTCGAGGCCGTCAACATCCCTGCCCTCCGGCAACTCGTCGACGTCGTCGTATTCTCTCAGCATGGTTCTCGTCCCGCTCCCGATGAAATGGCTGGCAGTGATCTCGACGGTGATGAGTATTCTGTCATCTGGGACCCCGAACTAATGTTGGATCACAATGAGCCAGCTGTCGACTACTCCGCTCCGTCGCCGACGAAGGAAGTGGTGCCACTCCGGTCGAGAAAGAAGCAAATGTTTGCTGTCCGCGAAGAATCCATCAAGTTCTTCAAAAACTACCTCCTCAATGACGGCATCGGCGTCGTCGCAAATGCTCATCTCGCCAATTCGGACCTCTACGGCATCGACAGCAAGGTCTGCGAAAACATCGCCAAAAAGCAGATCGCAGCCGTCGATTTCGCGAAAAGTGGCGTGCCAATGCAGCCTTTGACGAAACACTGGGCCAATAAGCAGCCGCCGGAGAAGGTCGAGCAGTACCCCGATTTCATGTCGAAGGAACATCGCCCGTTCTATCACTCGAAGCGTCTTCTGGGTCAAGTCCATCGCAAAGTGCAGCGTTTCGTCGATTGTGTCTACTCCATCATCGGTAGTGACGCTGATATGGTTGGGCTTGACAAGTTTATCGATATCAATGGATGGGTGCGATTCCACGCAGATGCTGAAGCTGTCTACGAGAGCTACGTCGACGAAATCCAGCGCTTGCTCGTCACTTATGGCATCAAGGATGAAGCCGAGCTGTTCACCCAGTGCTTCACCGACATCAAATTCAGTCATATCCGCAACCAAGAAGCCGACAATCTCTCCGGATTCTCGACAGCTTCTATGATTCAGAAGCACTTGTACGAGATTCTCGCCCGGTATCGATTGAACTTCTTTTCCGGGTACCGTGGCATCGACAAGGAGCAGAAGGATCACCGGAAGTTCTTCCATGCCAAATTCACTGGTGTTGTGTCGAAGCTATTACAGTACCGCGCGGTGGCTTACTATAAGGTTGCATACTGTAAGCTAGTTTCATCATTTCGTCACTTTGTCGGTTCTAATGGTCTGTTTTCAGCCAAAGGCCAATTCCTATCCTTCCCCTGGATCGTTTGGGACATCATCGACTTCGTCGCCACCGACAAGCAAGCCAATCCCAATAATGACCCATGTAGCCAGCACATCTCAAAAGCCATTGCCCGTGTCAAGCCCAAGCATGTCGAAAGTCTGGAGAAGCTGATCGAATCGAGCATTCCTGATCTCAAAATGTACCTCCATCAAAACACTGGCCTTGACGCTGCTCTTGTCGTGCTGTGTAAATGGCAGAATTCTCGGCCAGAGCTCATTAAAGTCACGACGACGGAGCTTTTTATCATGTTTATGAAGTATCTCACCGGTGGATTCGCCAACACTCCTGCAGTCATTGACGCGCAACAGGTAACCACATTTTTTCTAATCTGAATTCTGCTAGTGACGGCTTTTTCAGTCCCCCACAGCCCTCGGCTCCAAATCTGGCGGTCCTGGTCGAATATTAATGAACTTCTTCAAAACACTGTCCCAAGATGACTTCTTCGATTACCCCGAGAACTGGTTGACCGTCCCCAACTACGGTAACTACACAAATGAGGATTTTTGTAGCATTGGTCAATGGAAGCTGATTTGCTCGGTAAGTTGAAACTGCTTTTTTGAATCTATTTTGACTTTTTACGTTTCAGCACGCTCGCGATACCTATTTCAAGTCCGTCTTCCAGTCGTCCCCCTCACTGTTTTCATCAGATGGATCACCGACTTCCACCGGTTACATTGGCCAAGTCTTCACGATCGAAGTCATGCATTCTTTCGTCCGTTGCATTCACCGGTCATTGATGACGAAGCTGCAGACCCTGTCCGGATGCACCCACATCGCGTTCCGGTTCCCTGATCCTGAAACGACTATCAATCAGGAACGTGACGACTATCGAGTCCGTGTGATTCTGTGGCCATCGGGCACGCATGAAGCCATCCAGCGTTTGCGGAACATGCTGACCATCGATGCGCCGCTGTTCCGAGATGACGGCAATGACAAAGCCACGGGTTCTTCGTCGAAGCCGGCACAACTGGCAGCTCTGATGCGGTCACAGATGGAAGCGAAGTTGAAGAAGACTATTTTTGGTTAAGGATTTTTTTTAATAGTTTTATTTTTTAAGTTTGTCAAATTTGTCAGTTTTTGTTTGAATAAAAATTTTTTTGTTACCGTAACGCTTTAACACTGGACCTGCCACTGGCACTGATCTAATTCTGAACCACTTTTTGCATGTTTAATTCCATTTCCTATTTCAAAGGTCATCTTTCTGCCCTATTCTTGTACTTTGGTATAGTTAGCCGTGCATACACAATAGCACCCCCAATTGCTCAAAAAGCACATCAAAATTGTCACTGCCTGTGCCAAAACTGTGCCCCGCAGGCCATTGTCGACCACCACACCACACGTGGACATCGGAAGCACGTCATCCTCGGGTCCCACTCAAAATGGTTGCGATTATGCCTCCAGCCTACATCCACCCTCGTCATGACATACGGAAGTGGTGGGGCCTTGTCCGATTGACGTTTACGGCTCACTACGCCGCTGCAATCATCGCTTCAAACTTCAGACTGCAAAAAAAGCATCGTGTGTACCGCCCCTGAGGCATGGTTTCGGTACCTTTGGGAAGGAGATAAAAGTCAGCGCAAAACTTAGGGCGCCCGTGCTTTGTATCTTGGATACACAAAACGTTGAACCGAAATGGCCATGGTTTCATTTTCCTGGATTTTACTTGCGTGCTTTTTGTTGGCGACAGTATTTTCGGCGGTCTACAGTGTCCCTGTGGGCAGCTCATCCGATAATATTGGTCGCGCATTACCTGACGGTCCGTTGTTTGGTTTGGTGTTTCGACGTGGTCAGCCACCAGCCCTAACATATATCGCTGACAGACAGCGTCGAGGTGATAGTATACCTGATAAGTATCGACGAGCTTCTGTCGCCGAACCTTATCCTATGTGGGAAGGCATGATGGACAGTTTGGATACTCTCCAGAAGCCGAGGTAAGTTCTTTTTCTAATTTTGCAATTTTCTAACCCTTAACTTTAGATTCGGTCGATAAAACCCACCCAACTCCGCCAAACCCCCTCCAACCATCGTCCAATCGCCATCTACTGTAACCCAAATTACCGTTGAACTCAAAATCTCACAAAAAATGTACTTATTTCCATTTATTTAATCAAACAACACATTTACAGTATGCTAGTTTACCGTTTCCTCAACACCGCCGTTTTGTCGTCAGTCAAAAATAAAAATACAATTTGTTACCATCCTCTCGAGGTTTTTTCTTCATACTTGCATTCCAGTTTCATAATTCAATATAAATACTTGTAAGTGTGTTTTGTAATCACCCTCATTTCACGCAAACTCGGATGCAAGCATCACCGCGGAGGCCGGCACGAAGCCCTGGGCTTTTGTGCGTAAGTGTGTTGCCCAAATCCAGCCATTGATGGCGCTGAATACCGTTGAAAGGCGATCACCACGTCGACAGTCGAGGTCGATCTTGGTTTCCGCCTGGAAGTCCTGCACGGCTACTAGGTCATGGACGGTAGGCTCAGCAGGTCGCCAACTGCATTGGCTGAGACCGTGTCGAGCTAGAGAGCCGGTTAGAATCGGCATTTTGCCTCGGTCGGTTCGCTGCATGGTGAGACTTTGGATGGATTTGGCGACGCCCGGTTGTACTCTTGATAGGGTGGTGGACATGCCATGCATCGGAGGCCGAGGCCGGGTTGGAGGCGGCGGGGGTGGAGAGGGAAGGCCGAAGCCGGAGATGAAGTCTGGTGTGCTGTTGGATAGCTGGTTTTCCTGGAAATGACATCAGTTACCGTATACTTCTTACAAACTAGCTGCTATATTTGACTTTTCACATGTCAAAACCCGTGCACCTTCCATCACTCACCGCTTTCCCGTGTTTTAGACTCATACCACCATGCGACTGCAAATCTCCCCCATCATACCCTGCCCCACCGTCATCACTATCACTCACAGACGTCAAGTTCGGTTGCGAAACAGCCGGCTTCGGCCTCGCTTCATAGAGAATGTTCTTTCCACCGGCACAGAGGCGATGGCCGTCTTCGTCGACTTCATGACCCCCACCGTTGACAGCATCTGAATCCATGACTGACGGCATATCCATCTCCTCAGGCGGGATAGGGAATTCCGGCAAGCTCGACAGAAAGCGTCGCAAATTCTCGTTCATGGCATATTGTCGTTCCGCTGCCGTCGGCAACCTTCGTGGCTTTGCCCTTTCCAGTGTGACAAGACCGGAGGCAAATGCACTCGATGGGTGGACGTGGAAAATCTGGGGCGACGGTGCATGATTGGCGGCATGTATGCGACGTGCTTTGTCAGCGATTGCCGCAGCAGTAGCGATGGAGATGGAGCCATGGGTTGTGGGGCGTCGTTGGGTGGTCGCCGTTCCAGAAGTCATTTGGACATGTTTGCGATCCATGGATGCTGTTTTACTGAATTTGGAGGGGAATCCGAATTTTGAGATGCCTTTACGAGATGGATTAGAGCATTCTGAAGTTAGACCACCATTTGTTGCATTAGCTGCCAGAATGGCTTCAGCTCGGCGTTCATACTCCCGTTTGTGGAATTTCTTAAGCTCGCGTTTGATCTGCTTTGAATGACGACGTGAAATTTTGGGACGCTCTGAAGGGCCTTGATCAGGATCTAGATGGATTTGAATATAGTTTAAGCATAGATAGAAGAAGTTGCAACAAGTGATCCCAAAAAAAGTCTCACAACGAAAACACCAAAACCCCCAAAAGCACTCCCATAACGAAAACCAAAAACGTACCCGGTAAAGGACTCTGCTTCCCCACATCACTTTCCCGTTCTCGCTGCTTGTTTATCTTGGCGACCAGCATGTTACAAATGACATCCGGCACGTAGCCATGCTGTCCATCACCCCGTTTGACGTAAATCCACTGACCACTGGTGTCTTTGTACATGGCTGACACGAGGCTGCCCTGTGGCACGCTGACTTCATCGTCGACTGTCGCGAGGAAGCTTTTCAATATTTCGGTGTGGGTATTGGACGGAAATGACGCCACATGGGCTCCGTTGATCCAAGTCATGCCGGACGGTGTGGATGGCATTCCGGCCGTGCTGTGATGCGGTTTTGTGCGTTTTTTGGTAGTGCCGAAATTACGTTTTGGTAAGGGAACTTCCGGAACTGGCAGGATGGCTGGCGCGGAGCAGGCTGTTGCCGTCGTATCAGCGGAGTAGCGACGATCGGCATTGAGAGCTGCTGGGACGAGAGAGGGGCTGGTTGACATGAATTTTGGCTCTGTATACGGTAGTGATAAGACAAACATTTAAGTCAATGGTCAAAAGTACCTTTCTTCTGGAAATGACGATCTTGCCGTCGCCCCGGCATGAGGGCATTCAATAATGACGTTATCATGGTGTAAGGGCCGAGGGTAAGGCAATCATCCAAATGCACTGTGATGATGGAAAGTACCGTAAAATCAATCAAGCAATGGTAAAATTAAATATCAAAATAAAGTTCAATAGGTATGTGACGACTGCCAAAAGTGGACCCCGATCGACGAAACTGCGAATCGGAATCGCGGGAACATGAAACAAAGGGCGCGGTCCCGGAGGGGGTGACTAGGCTAGCTACACCTTCCTGACAAGCTAGGTGTCGCGAATCGAATCAGGATCCGATCAGAGCGGACATCGACAATCCATGTGACAACACAATACGTGATGGCTGCGGTAGCTAGCCGAAAGGTCGTCAGTCAAGCCAGATCGTGATCAGGATCAGAATCCCGAAAAAAGGCTCGATCTCGCCTAGCTTGAACTGTCAAAAACGGGATATAGTTCGTCGTTGCTGCCTCGAGAAGGAGGAAACAATGACCCTCTCCCTAGCCTCTAGTTCAAATCTCGGACTAGCTAGTCGCTTTTCCAATTTGACCAGCACCAGCCTAGAAGCAGCTCGTCACAAAAAACGATGACTCCATGGGGGTCTTCTAGAAGAGAGTTGTCAGCTTGGATTGCGAGAGACTCGTCCCTCTCCCTGGCCAAGTCAAGCCAAAGGTGTCAAGCTCGCGTTCTCGCGCAGTTGTCTCCAAACACCAAACCAGTCTGTCTTGATGGCCGCAGGCAGTGTCCGTCCCCAGCCTGCAACAGTAAAAGGATGTGCTTCGCGAACTGCCCTCGGAACAGCCTCTTCAGTCAGTGCAGCCTTTGTTTTGGCAGCGATTTCGCAGAGCCTTGCATATCCCGAACAAGAAGCACCAAACTGTCTACCCCTTAAAATGGTCTGGTTTCAAATATCTTCACTTTATAAGTCTTTCTATTCATTATTACTGCAAGAATTTACACGGAATTTTCGTTTCTGACTAGTTAGTGCTTCTATTTGCACGCAAAAGGGGTACACAAACTAACAAACAGCGATTAAGATTAACAAAACAAATCACTTCCGACAAATGTGGATACCCTGAAGGGGCTGGAGGCTGGCTAGCCATAATCCCCGTGACTAGTTATAAAATAAGTAAGCGAATCAATGGAAAAGAACACGATAATCAGATAACCCGATGATACGACGTCATTTCCGACGGACACGAAGACACAATATCACAGACTACTCACTCCTTCAGAGCCAATTTGACCACAATGTGCTCGAGAAGTGCTGCGAGAAGGGCGTCACAGCGATCAAGTACTCCGCGCTGCATAACCTTCGGGATGGTTCGACGATGGTCAAAGATCTGGAAAAAACACAAGTTAACTGGCCATTTTTGACAAAAGGAAACAGTAAACCGTACCTGAAGTTTGCGCAGGATGTCATCAATGACAGGTGGGTTCCACACGAAACGATCAATGAAGCGAATGCTCGGATTGACGACCCAGGTGAGACATTCGAACTTGCGCGGATCACGTTTCTCGTCGGTGTCCTTGTCGAGGGGATGCTTCGGGTCTTGCGTCTTCGCGGACGCTAGGCGCTCCTTGCCGTCGGTCGTCATCGGGACGTCGGACTGAAATCAGAGATGGTTAGGTTTGCTTTTTGGCTGACAAAAACAAGTTCAAACCAAAAATACTTACCGAACTTTTGGAGTATGACTTCAACAACTCGGGCAAGAATCCAACTTGGGCATTGAAATCGGTCTGGATGCTGACATAGTTGTGGAATTCCGACAAAAATGAGGATTCAACAATTTCCAATTGCTCAATACCGGGGTCATTGTCTTGGCTCTGCTTTGTCGTCAAGACAGCCTCGAGTGCGGGGAATTGGAACAGCTCCAACACGTTGTGGGCGAACTTTGATGCTTCTTTCGTCTCGTTGAAGAAGTTCAATTGTCGAATGGCATCACCGATCATGCTGTCCAGCCATGTTTCGACGCTGGCATTATTCCGAAGGATGAAATTCCGGCCATGTTGGACACGGCAAACGACAGCCTTGCATTCATTGTGTTCGACAGGAGTCGTGGGGCTCGCATTTCCGAGTTTCAGCATAAACTTCTGCTCCAAAGCGACGCCAACATTGGTTTTTGCGTGGTCGAGATAAGCATATTTGGCGTCGGATTTGACGAAAACGCTCACTTGACGGAGATGGAACAAAGCCCAGGACGGCGCAGTCATCTCACCATTCATACAAGCAACACTGATCGACTTGGCTTCAAGTTCGATGCTGCCACCCGTCAGCGTGATGCCGTCGGCCGTGCTTGGAAGCGGGAAAAAGTCCTTCGTCAATTGGATCTGGGTGATGTTATCCAAGACACGGTGCCAATGACGATCGAGATAGGGCTCCGTTGAAGCGACTGACTTGTTCTGGAAGCTGCTATTCAGGGAACCACCTTCGGAGCCGATTGTCGATTCCAGGGACAGCTCATCGGAGGATTTCGCGCGTTCACTTCGACTCGCTGAACCAAGATCGATAGAAACGGCTCGACGTCGAAGGGCATCACGACGCTGTTGCTCGAGTTCGGTGAACCACATGAGACGGGAGTTTTTGAGCTGTTCCTGAAACACTTTTCATTACGCCAATTACAGTAACTTTCAACTCACATCAAAGAAAGTATGCAGCTTCTTCGAAATCTTGATCATATCATCAATCGTCATTTTGGTGATAATCATCTGAAGATCCGTCCACGACCCAGCGACATGAATGACGCACTTGGAATCGATCACATTGCCATGGCTATCATTCGTGTAGCGCCACTCATCAGAGACGACAATACAGGGCTCTAGGAACTTGCCAATGAAGATCGGCCTTGACATCCATTCAACCCGGGATTCAATGTTGCTGAATTCCAATTTTGCAGTGTTTTCAGGCGCTTTTTGCTCGCTTCGGATATGTCTCGCGGATATGAACAGCTTCGAGATCGAAATTTCACCAGAAACGGCGCCACCTTGAGCTGATAGCTGGGATGCGGCTAGCTTGAACGTGACAGCACAATCTCGGCAACGTTTTGGTCGGATTTGAAGATGTCCGCGCAGAAGGCCGTCCCTGGCAATCCAGGAAGTGTTGCCCATGGTGTTCGACATTTGGGCCTTGACGTTGAGCTCTTTCCATTGCATTGTGAAGACGCAGGTCGCTGCCCAGTCGATTGGGGTTGTTGTCGTTGCGGATTCACTGAAATGGCTTTAATTAAGAAAGGTAAAGCATAAAAAAGGTCTTACGCTTTGTGTTTCAAAGCCTTGACAACACTGCCCCGTCGACCACCTCCAGACACATTAGACAAATCCAACTGACTGCTATGCCCACTTGATGCCGCCGTCCTTCGCACTGTAACCGACTGATCGCCAAAGAACAGGCGTCGAACCAACACTTTCCGGTACCACGGTTTCGGAAAAGCGAGCAATTCGCTCAATCTTCGCATGTCGTAATTAAAGTTTGCCGCGCCAACATTGCAGACGATGACCAATTGGACTTTGTTCTTCTCTTCCTCCGTCGGATTCTTGACCCTCGAAGCGGAGATGGCTAACTTATCCAGCGTCAATGAAAGGGCATCATGCGCTGTAGCCTGTTGATGCGGGGAGTACACACTTAATGAGAAGGCGGAAAGCGTAGCCGATAGATAAATGCCGCCGACAGCCGTCGCTTGCTCGTTGTACTTCCTCGTCGATGCCATCAACGCCAACCTCGGAAGCTTCAGAAGGCAATCCGCAGCGGAAGAACGTTGCTGTTGACCTTCGAAACGGATTCGAGATGATTGGACGACCATGTGGAAAAGCACATCCAAAGGCAACCCAGAAGTGTCCAGGGCGACGATTGGAACGGCATTCGAATTCGACGTTTCATCCTCGTCCGGTTTAGCAGTTTCGAAAAGCGATTCCGGAAGTGGCTCGATGACTTGTTCCAGGAAATCGGCCAACAATGGAGTCACGAGCGATTCATCCGGCATCGAAGCCAACTCCAAGGCCAAGTAGAAGCAGTTGTTTTTGACGGATTTTCGTTGACGCATTTGCTCCTTGAAGATGTTTCGAATGGCCTCCGGTGGCGCTGTCGCGGAATCGTTCGACGTGTAGAAGACTTTGACATCGACTGATGGAATCGCCAGCTGAGTAATGCTTTGAATGTTCTTCAAATCTCGGGTCGATGGACGCTTCGTCATAGCACCGCCTCCGGATTGGGGATTCGCGTTGGCGGGTGGATTCGCGCGGAGGATGCATTTGCCGGTTTCAATGTTGATCTGAAATGTTGCCATTCATCTTCATGTTCAAAACTTATAAAGTTTAAAACAACAAACCTGGACATCAATGTTAATATCGACAGATTCTTCAACATTCGCAGTCTTCACCCCAGTCTTATTAGGCGCATTCTCCCGCTCCGTGATATCAGTCTCCGAACCAGTGTGACTTTCAGCAGAATCGCGTTGTTTCACCGCGCTCACAGCACCAGGAGCCTGCAAAAATCCTGTCGTTGGCAACCTGGCAGTTTTGGTCGAATCTCCTGTGGCGTTTGACTTCGGTTTCGCATCTCTGACGACAGTGGTCTTTCGTTTGAGTTTTTCCAACATGGTTTGTCGGAACTCTTTGAAACGCATCAGTTCGAGTACACGCAATTTTCGGCGCTCAACTTCGACTGATGGGGCATCGACACCGTAAGCTGACAGATCTGCGACGAGCATTGATTGTTCGTGCATCTGGAAACAAAAATGCATAACACAAGCCTCCAAACCAACCACAATTGAAAAGACAAACCTTTTTCTCAAGCCATCGCACTTTGTTTTCATGACCAACTACCCTTCTGAACTCCTTACTAGTCTCATCATCCAGGACTTCATTGCCATGCTTGGGTGAATCTTCCGTCGGCACGAGTACCGTCGACATTTCGGATGGAGCATAATCTTCGGCGCCGTCGTCATTATCGCCGAGACTGGACAGTGTGTGGGCGAACAGGGACATCAATTTGCCGATTTTCTGAAATCAAAAACCGTGTTTTCGAGAAATATAAAGTGATAACATACCGGATCAAAGTCAATAACCATGCCTTTCATTTCACTCTTGACAGAAAGATACCATTTCGCACTTTCTTCTGAGCTCGACGCCGAATACGCACTACTGCAAAGCTTGTAGCTGCCATGCGGGAAGTAGAAGAAGTTGGACACAGTTGAATCCATGCTGTTGCCATGGGATCGAGAGCCGCCGGCAGCGTTGTCTTGCATCCATGGTTCGCGGAGGGAGTCTTCGTCGATGTTGTCGATGAAAGTTATCTAAAAATGACATTGTTATGGTGTTTGAAAACTATAGTAGCCAACCTGGAAGCCATCGAAATTGGCATTGCACGCAAGCTCTTTCTTGATGCAAACGGTGACATCACTCTTCTTCAGGCTGATGACCAGTGCCGCTGAATTGTCACTCAAGTCAGCGCTCGTCAACGGCACACAGACGTAGAATCCATTTTGGATGGAGAGGGACAGATTCAAATTGATGTCAGTCGTGCTCGTAGCTGCCGCGGCCGGATTCGTCGTCGGCGTTGCAGCCGGTGTATGTGGCGATTTAGTCAGAGATTCCTTCGATGTAGTCGCCGCAGACGATGACGGCTTCTCCTTGGATTCCGATTTGCCAGCACTCTTCGGCTGGATTGGCGTCGATGTGGACGTCTTTGCGCGGTTCTGTTGTGCCAGAATGCGTTGACGCTCTTCTCGCCAGTAGTTGTGCACGTTACGGTAGTTCAGCCACAGGAGGATAGCCTTATCCAACGCCGTCGATTTGAGTAGTAATATGGGCCGATTCAACAAGATGACATAGTTATGGGGTGATGCATGGGAACTTTCTTCGTTTTGGACAGCAATCTGAAACACAATCATTATAGAAATCATCAAAAAACCGTTTCAAATGACTCACATTAGTCATAAAAGTCGCAACTTCCTGCAACTCTTCCGGCGCTTCCTCATACATGGCAGTTTTGAACAGTTGCCCCAGCTTGACATTAACCTGGACCGAAGCCTTGCCGAAAAACAGTTGTTCCGGAACCTTCGGATTCACTTCCTCGTCAGGCATGACCATTTCCGAGCTTCCATTCAGTAGCGTCAACCGATTTGTGATCGACGCATTGGGACCATCGATCGTAAACCGGATCGCTGTTCGCGACGGTGTCGACGCCGTTAATTGGACCCATGGATTGTCCTCACCACGGAAATGCAGATGGAAAAGCAGTGGCGCCGAAGAGGCAAATGGCGTTCCAGCAGGGTTCGACGTCATCATGGCTGTCGGCTTTTCAACGGACAACTTCTCAAGAAGGAATGACAACTCTGATCGGAAGGACTGTTCCGCGAATAGGATTTGGTTCAAGAGATCCGTCGAAAACGTGTATTCCATCTTGCCCATGACAAGTTCAATATCGTAGTAAGCACCTTCACGGAAGGTCAGCATGGGGTTACGGTAGCGGTGAAGCATTTCCGGTGACTTGGCCGCAGCAACACTGGCAGAAATGAGATTGCCGGAGGCTTTGATCTTCGGAAGCGCTAATGTGAAGGTGTCGACCGGAGCGGACGGGACTGTCATATGCCCAGGGCCGGCAGGCTTCACGACGAGGAAGAGGAGCTGGTGTTCACACATTTCGGCGGAGAACTTCGCAGATGAGCCGGTTGTGCCTTGAGCGAGGGCCTTATCGAGACGGTATTTGGCTTTGAGAGATGGCAACAGCATCGCATTCAATTCCAAACCGACCAAAGTCAACTCGAAATCAATCTCCATCTCAGACGGTCCACCTCCAAGCGGCCCGGCTCCGATGTTTGCTGGTGGCACAGCCAATTGGGTCGACTGTCTGATCGGCGGTGGCAACGTGCTCGTCGACGATTGCTTCTGATGACCCATCGTCGTTGTCGATAGATTGGCACTGGAGATGGCTGGGGCCGTCACAAAGGGGCCATCAGTCGTCGTCGTCGAAACCGTGCTTGCATGCAGGGGGTGATACGGTTGCGGCTGACTTACGATACGATGGAGTTGTTCATTGAGTTGAGGCCCATGCCGAAGAACGACTTCATGGATGCTTTGCGCGTGCATCGGCAGATCGCCTTCAATCTCACCGAGGGTCACACGCAACACATTGCGGCCCTTTGGACTGCCAACCGGCGTCGGAGTTATCGGACTCTGAACATCTTCAGCCGTTGTGAGCTTCTTTGGCGGCTTTTCTCGCTCAAAGACAACGTTAGATTCCCGCAAAGAACAGTTCAAAATCCGCTTCGTTTCAACGGCACTCCGATTCGATCCAATATGCTCCGAAACGATTAGCGACGCTCGCTTCATCACAAATAAGACGGAATCCATCAATGGTCGACCATTTCGAGGCTTCGTTGGAGCCGTCTGTCCCGGTGCAGATGCGAAGGAGTACTTCCTCGGTTTGACGCCACCTGGTAGCGAGTCGCCATGGCTGTAGTCCTCCCGACTGTGATCATGATCAAGTTCAATCTTCATCAAGTTCATCGAAACTCGCAGATCCGTCAACATGCTTTCCAACATGATCGTCTTGATGTGCCACGCCCCGAGGAAATGCGTTTGAAACAGATTGGACTGTTGAACGAGATTGTAGGGCGACTTTTTGTAGTAGTAAAGCTTCTCGAAAACGCCATCGGTCCACTCCTCTTCGCGAGCTGTTTTGATGGAACCACCGGATCCGGAGGTGTTGTCAGTTGTGTTCGCGTTGGCATGCACCGCAGGTGCCGAAATCGTCAATGATTGAGTCGAACTTCGAGTGGGAGCACGCTTCAAGGCATCGGTGACATCACGAACGGCATTTTGACAGGAAACGATCGACATGGCGAGATCATTGATGAAGGACACAGATGCAAGGGCGATTTCGAAGCGGATTTTGTTGATTTTTGAGTCATATTTGACGTCGAGATAGGCCCTGGAAGTCAACACTGACAAAACATTCAAGAAAAAGGGTAAACTTACTGAACCGGTTTAAGCTCGTGATCATCCATGTGAATCTCATAGAAAAGCTGACCCTCAATCTCAAAGGATTCAAGCGCCATCAAATGATGCCGAGTCAGAGCGACCAGCATTTCATTCCGGGGCGACAGTAACAATTTCTTTTCGATGACGTCAACATTGAGCTCTGCCAAGTGCAGCTTGAATCGCAGGCCCCATTGGGAAAGCGGGAATGCATCCAGTCTAGATGCTTCGAGTTTCCGTTCCTAAAATCGATCCTTTTCAGCTACAACTTTCACTCAATAAGCCAATCTCACCTCATAAAATGACCAAAAGAACACCGAAAGCATAACCTCCATCGCATTGATATTGTCAACCGGGCCACCATCATTAGCTCCCGTTATCGGGTCTTTACGCTCTTTGTACTCCTTGTGCGCCTTCAGAATCCAATGATACAAGTCCACTGAAAAAAGAAAAAAATAAGAAAAAAAGACTTCCCTAACGGGGAATCGAACCCCGGCCGCCTGGGTGAAAACCAGAAATCCTAACCACTAGACCATTAGGGAGCGGTGAGAGACACTGCCAGGGGGTGGGTGACTTATGCTCGCGTTTTCAGCCCGCCAGCGGCCGATCTCGAGAAAAGATAGGAAAACAAAAACTTACAAGGCTGATTTTCATTGCCTCCGGTCGATAAATCCCTTGTCGCAGTGGATGCGCCGCGTCGGTGACCTGGTTGAAAGCCACTCGATGTAGCGACGCGCACGAGAGGGGGTTTCTTGTTCGATGAATTGGCAGCTTCCACATTTAATGTGGCCCCAGGTGTAACGATAGCCGGCGTCTGAACATGAGGAGCGTCGCCATTCTTCGGAAGAGGAGTCGCTGATGTCGCGGTAGGGATCGGTTCCGGCGAAACTTGGGCCCCGGTTGGCGAAGTCGCGGCGGGTGGAGTCGTGGTCGTCGTCGCTGATGCCGTATGAGGATTATCATTCGTCGTCAGAAGACATCTGTACTTCGCAGCAATAGCCTTATCCGGCAAAATGATCTGCGGGCACAAAACGGTCTGCCAATGACTCAACAGGGCCTTCATAGCGAGTTTGCGTGTTTCTTGGTTGTCAAAATGCGAGGCACAAGTCATCGTTCGGGTGTAATACTCGCCTCCGGAGTGACTGTCCTTCGTTTTTGCCGCGATAAACTTCAACAACATCAGCATCAGCTTACAGGACGGACAAGAAGCGAAGTTCCTGTGATACAGCTTGACCGAAGCGAGTGCCGAGACGGGTTCCGGCATTTGGACCTGTTCCTCGTGCCAATCCAGCCCTTCCGCGAGTAGCCGAATGAACGTCAAATCACGCCATTCTTCCTTCGCAGCTCCAATGGCTTCAATGTCTTGGACCAATTTAGCACAATTGAAGATCCAGGCATTCAATGTCGGTGCCAAAACTTCATAGAAGCTCGCGTCATCAGACGGGTCATCAACGTCGAACGGCTTCCCCAAAACGCTTGTAACTTGGACAGAGGCGATCTCAATGTCGACATTATCCATCTGGGTTGAAGCAATGTTGACTTTCAGCAGGTTACAGACGGTCAGACGGCATTCAATCTCTGGGATGTGAAGGTCAAAGATGGCTTTCAACTTGGCTCCACCAGCAACACGTGTCGACGCTGCCAGCTCTGCCCAGTTGGTTTCATAGTCGACGGGGATTTTGTTGTAGACACTGTCATAGCGATTGCTTTCGACGGCATGCAACATTTGGAGATGCGTCTGTCGGATTCGCCATTCCATCGCAATCTTTCGGTCATCACTCGGCTTCGAGGTGGTGGTAGCGGTCAAGATTGAGTGTTCAATACTGAATAGAACCACGGAAGCGGCGAAGGAACGTCGGCCATTTTCGACTGGTTGGCATTGGAAAGCGGCGACATGGGCATCTGGCAAGTTGATGTGGAGATGGACTGATGGCGTTTTTGGTAAATTCTGTGACGGGTCATTGAGCCGGGTTATGGTCGCTGTCAAGGGTTGAGAATGGTGATGCGAAGTGCACTTATCGTAGACGGATTGAACAATGTAGGCCGGGTGTTGGGATGTGAGGTATCCGCTGATGGCACGGATCACGGAACCGGTGGCTTCGACGGCTAGAGGGGAGACGAACAACTAAAATTGCACTTATTTAGCTGAAAAATGCATCAAAGCGTGCTTACGTTCAACTTATCACCAGCTTTGCCACGAACATACAGTGCCGTCGTATCCTTCCCCCAATCGGCATCCATAATGGCTTCCATCGTCGGCCCGATGGTGGGTGTCGACGGCGTTTTGGCCAACGAACTTTGCTTTCTTAATGCAACCGGCGTCGTCACTTCAACATTGACTGCGGTCGGCTTCTTGACCAGCTGGACGTCAGTAATGCCATCAACAGTTTTCGAAATCTTCGCCGCATAATCGACAATCCATAGTGCCAATGATCCCCGTCCAGTGAAGGCCGGCATCGGCGCTTCTCGACAAAGCAGAGCATAATTATCGAGAAAAGCGGCATAGTCACAAGTGAACGACGGTGGCGTGTTGAATCCGCTTTTGGCTGAATGGAAAGACGCGTCTGAAGTCCGTCTTGGGACGTCATCGCCGGTCTTTCCCACTGGGGGCGTCGTTGATCGGACAAAATCAGATGATGGCAAATCAACTTGCAGCATGGTGACCCCGTGGTGGATGATACTCTGTAAAAAGCCATGTTGTTCGCCCGGGGTAGTAACAATCGACGGAACAGCGAGCCTCTCTTCGGGTTTTAGGATAAAAGCCGGTCCACAGCGATCTTTTTCAGCGAAGAAACGTGTCACACCGAAGCAGCCACAGTACTTGTTGCGTCGATCCCAGAGGAAGTACAATCGTGGCAAAGGTTTGTCGTGTTTTTGGAGGAATTCCCGACGACCAGACAACAAATAGGCCGAGGATTCTGTGCAGGGCAGCCTCACATCGAGGGAAATGTTCTGGACTTTAGCGAAGCCGCATTCGAGCCAGATCTTCTTATCGACGACTTTGATGAGTTGTTTGATTCGGACGACGGGGAGAAGGAGAACAACATTTTCGCTGAATGACCCAGCATGGGCGTTACAGAAGCACACACGGACCCGCTCGGCTTTGATTTGGAGTGCACAGCGTTCTTCGACGGCGAGGAGGTCGACGGAATCGACAGAGACGCGAATTAGCTTGTATTTCAACTGAAAAACTTCGGTTTTCGACTTTTTCAATCAAAAAATAGCGTACCATTTCAGAAGATTCACAATTCTGTTTCCGCCCCTTCAAATCGATAACATTCAACCCGCCTTTACTGCATGTTCGAATGTTCTCATAATGATGGCACATGTCAAGCCGATCCGGGATTTCGAGGCTTTCATCTGGATTCACGACCAACAATAAAAGCGATTCAATAAATTGGACCAGAGTCAACAACTGAAACGACAAAACTCAACCTAATCGACACCCCAATTCAAGACACTCACATGCATCGGATGCAATTTGGCCGACAAATCACCCAAAACAAGCTCCATCAACCAAGCATATTCCACGACTTCAATCTCCCATGGCACTTCAACATCACTGTAAAGGCCGTGCCCTCGGAATTGCAACGCTGATAGAGATACCCAGCCCTCTGGAGCTCCCGGTAAGAAAGTCGTAGACGCCGGGAAATAGGCGATCGTCGGACCGATGCCGCATTGAATGATGGCTTCAGCGTGGCACTTTTGCATTTCGACAGCTAAATGTTCTGTGAAGAGGATCGGGCAAGCATCTGGGGGTGCATCAATGGCTTTTCGAGGAGAATGCACGAGGCAGTGGGCCCGGATGTTGTGGACTTCGAGGCGGAAGATGACATTCATGGGACGGTAGTATTCTGGGGGCTGTCTTTCGCGGGCTTTCATTCTGGCAGAGTGGAGGGGCTTGTTTGAGACGTCTGACGTCTACAACATTTTCAATTGGACTACCGTAAAGTTGGATTAAGGTAAAAAAAACAAACCTGATCATACGAGCTAAAGTAATTGTCCTTGAAGTCCAAAAACATTTTGATAATGATGCCAGAAAAGAAGACTTCACTATCCCCAATGTCAATAAAACTCTTCAACGAATCCGGAGTCAACGCTGCAGGCGTCTTCACGTCAGGTGGAATCATCTCCGCCAGACATCGATCGGGTAAATCCGACTTGACATAACTCGGTACCGGATGGAAAACATAACCAAACTTCATGGTGACCGATTCCGTCCTCCAAAGCTCCAACCAATCATCACTGACGCCGACAACGATGCCGGATTTTTCTCGGAAAGCCTTGTAATGAGCGCTGTGCATCAACGAGCTGAACACAGGCTCCGAAACAAACTGCTGTGGCACGTGGACTCGTAGCGCCAGACGCTCTCTCGCCGAGAAGTCAAAATCAACCGGAATTGTCTTCGGAGCAAAATCGGTAAACGGCAAAGCGAAGGAAGTCGATAAATGAGATCCAACAATGGCAGCGAGGAAGTTCTCCGCGGAAGTCGTCGAAGATGTGTCGACCCAGTTCTTTTCGTTCAGAAGTAAAATGATTTCAAAGCGATCCATGACGTTTATGTTGAAGCTGACTGTGTAGGGCACGAAAGTACGGAGATCGGAGACGGAATCGTTTGTCCATTCGGCGATCATGTCCTGAACGCAATACCGTAATCCTTCAAAATACCAGAAGCCCAAAACTCACATTGAAAAACCGCTTATGGTCCCACACCACCCACGTGCTAAACTTGTGCAATTCCAACGACAAATGCCAATTTTGATGCGCATTATACGTCCGTGGATACTGGCACGAAAAGTGAAATCGCATCGTTTCGCACTCGATGAAATTTCTGAACGGCAAAGTTGTCGTCAATTCAGCACAGAGGAGCGATCCCTTCACACTGGACGTAAAACCGGCTTCATTGGTGATCCACGGCACGCTGAATTCGAAGGAAGACCCCTGTTTGACACCCATGTGGAGAGAATTCAGCTCTTCCATACGCATGAACCAGAAATCCATGACAGCGTCTTTGACTAGCATGACACGGACATCGTGTTGGAGGAAGATTCGCGATTTCCCTTGCTCCGGCATAACAGTAATTGGGGCCGTAGCCATGTCGGATGGAAAGAAAAAGGAATACAACATGGCACGTTGTTTGTCGGCCCAGGGACCGTAGGAGAAGACTGTGTTGGAATCGAGCCGCCAGATGGATTCCCAGACGGGGATATCTTCAGTGGGGGACTGGGTTTGGATTCCGGAGACTTTTTCTGGAATTTCGACGTTGAGTTTCTTCACTTTTTCAAAAAAAGTCGAAAAAACATCAAAAACTACAGTAACCCACCCAAAATATCCTGATGATAATAAAGCTGTATCGAAGCACTCTGCAAAACAGCAAACCCATCACCCATGGTCCTCGGCGGGTCTTCAAAATTGCCCTCATAATCGTGTGATCGAATGATCGAAACCCGCACATTCTCCATGGTCGATCGCATCCGTAACATGTATTTGTCCTGCTTATTTGAGCTATCCGTTAACAAAATTCGAGCTGAAACCCATCCATCATAACAATCCCTCTCTAACTAAGGTAACCAATAGTCAACTTACAATGCATGTTCTCAAAAACACACGCAAATGCCGTCGGCATCGTGTGATTACCCGCAATCAATCGCCCTGAGGACACATCAACTTTAATGGCACCCGTAAATCGCCATAATTTCTCAAAAAGCGTTTCTTTGTTTTCGACAATCTTGCTCGGTTTCGGTGCGACTGGGACATCAGCTTCACCGAGGACTCGTGCCGCGGCTTGTCGGACATCTGTGCTTCGGAAGAGGTTCTTGTAGATGCCCAGTCGATTGTACAGATGAACCCTAAGACCGTTGATGGACACATGGAATCGGGACCTATCCATGACCTTTGGCAAGTGGCGTTCTTTCGGCACGAATATCCAGTATGACAGTATGATCCATCCATCATTGATGTGGACACTGATGTCGGAATCGGTGTAGGAAACATTTCGAAACATCAGCTTCCCGGATAAAACAGAAATCGACAGTGATCCGATTCTGACTTTCAGCTTGAAGTAATATGACAGCACCAAGGAAGCGACGAATCCACAGACACGTGAAAAGTAGAATATCGCGAAGACGATGTAGGCAATACAGACGACCAGGGCCGCCAGAAGCAGCCAAAAGTTGATCGTGGGCTCTTCGCCTTCCCATTCATTGACGAGGTCTTCCTTGATTTCGGATAGGAGTTGTAGGGTGTCATTGCGGATGCGTTCGGCAGCGGACATTGTGGTTTAGTTTAGGAGGTCGGAATTTGTTCAAAATACAAAATGGCAGACTGGCTAGACGTGAATAACCGGGGTAGGTGTACTGATTACTGGGATGGGGGCATTGTTTGAGGGAGAGGGACCCGTTTCGGCTGAAATGGCGATATTAAGTTCAATAAATAGGTTCGGAAAACAGTTTCTAACCACTGTTAGCCAAAATAAGTAACAACAGAACGGACAGTGCCTCACCGCGGGACTCTCAATCGATTCGCGCAAAAACGGGGGCAAATAGGGCCAAGCTGGACACGGCCAAGTCAACTATGACTCAAACAACACGTGTTTCGACAATGCGTCAGAAAGTTTTTCGAAATTTCGAATCAAATTGGTTACAAATAGGTGCTATGTACACAATTTGGGTCCTAACGCGAAAATTAACATAGATTTCTCAATTACACTTTCAATTAACTTTCAATTCCTGTTGTTTTCAACTTAATTCGATCAATTAAAAATAAATTAACAAATGAATCATCGCGCTTATCTGCGAAAACGACCCACAATTTCGTTCGCTGTCAAATAATTAAAATACCAATCCAAGTAAAACAATAAGTATCTTTTATCAAAAACGATCTTAAAAACATATAGTTATCCTCAGGCACATTTGCATTTTGTTGAAAGAAGAACAATTTGGGGAATAAAAAATCAAAAAAATAGGATTAAAATTTGACAAGGTCACGCAAAAGTCGAATCACGCTTCCAAATGTCAAATTCCGTGAAAAAAGAAGTTTACGCATACTATTGGGTGAAAAGGAAGAGGTGGGAGAGCAATAATGTTTGAACTGTACAACAACCGATTGACTGAAAAAACCAAAACACCATTTTACAAGAGCTTGTTTTGAGCATTGAAAATTGAAACGAAAAAGGCTTTTGTCGACGAAACCAGATAGGGCTTTGATGATCACCATCACCGGTAGCAATGTGTTTATCGACGAGACGAGGCGACCGATTGATTGATTATGCAAAGTGAGTGATGTTGGAAAGAATGCATGGATGCGTTGCGTTGGCCTTTTGGTTCGTTCGTTCGATGATGCTTTGGTTTGTTGTGAAAAACATGGCCGCGGGCAGCGTGTGTGCGCCTTCTTTCGTTGCGAGAGTGTAGTTGGGAGATAAAAGTGGATGGATGCATCGAAACCATGATGATTAGCAACCGCCGGGATAGTTACTAATCCGCCTCAATTTCACGACGATTTCAGCAAAAGTCGGTCGATTCGACGCTTCCAACGCCCAGCATTCTGACATGAGCCCGGATATGGATGGTGGGCAGCCTTCGGGGGGTTCCATGCGATAGCCTTGCTCGATGTGGCGGACAACGTCTTGGATCGGCTGAAAGTTGTTTTTCTTATATATTTTTTCGGTTAGTTTGCATTTGAAAGCAGATTGGGACTCACAATTCTCGGGTAGGGAATGCGTCCGAAGCTGAACAGCTCCCACAGGACGATGGAAAAGGACCAGACGTCGCTTTTGTTTGTGAAGGTCTAAAAACATAGTTTTTATATATATTTTAAAGCTTAAACTATCCAAATAGGTGTCAGAAACGTACACTATGCCTCAGTGCTTCCGGAGCAGTCCACTTTATCGGAAACTTTCCCCTGATAGAGTCATTAACCGGCTGATTCATGAACTGCGCAAGCCCAAAATCAGACACTTTCGCGTTGAAGTTTTCATCGAGTAGGATGTTCCGTGCCGCGAGATCTCGATGAACAGCTTGCCTGGACTCCATGTAAGCCATCCCGGTTGCTACATCCAATGCAAAGTGGACTAATTGTGACCGTTCGACCTGATGTCTACCCCTAGATCGGAGGTAGTCAACAAGGTTGCCATTTGACATGAATTCCGTCAGCATGTAGACGTCACAGGATTCTTCCATGACGACACCGAGAAGGCCTACTAGGTGAGGATGGTGGAGGTCACTAAAATCAAAATTACTGAGAATTTTGCCGTTTTAAAAGGGTAAAAGGGTGCTTACATCATAAATTTAGCTTCATTCAGCAAATCCGATGCCATCCCATTTTTGAGCATCTTAACCGCGACTTTTCGATTCGCATAGTGGCCGAGAAGGACATCTGAAACCAATTTACCTTTTCAAATGCCACAAATAGACTAAAAAATGCCCCAGGTATACGGTAGCTCCAAAAAACGCACCTCCAAACTCGCCATGCCCGATCACATCCCCAAGTTTAAGCTCAGCCCGTGGTATCAATACCCTTCCTTGTCGGAATTCAAACTTCCGTTCTTCCCAATTCGCTGATTCACACGACAATTTGAAGGCGTCCGACACGAGTGGCGTGACCAGTCGATGACACAGACCGTCTGCGTCGCGTTTGTAATGCTGAAAAGTGATTGATTGATCTTTCCCGTCGTCCTATGTTATCACTCACCGATACCAATTGCGTCAAATTATCGAACATTTCCTCCTTATCACACGATAACTGCCCATTTATCAGGTATATCCTATAATGCTCCACTTTGCCGTTGCACGCAACGCAAAGGGTGAAATCACCGGGGTAATTGGTACTGTTACGGATTAGGAAGGTGCCATCGCTTCGGCTTTTGAGCAATCTGGAAAGATTATGCTTTGAAATTGTCAAATAAGCGGTTTGGACTCACTTTTCCGTCTTTTCTCTTGTTATGTTTCCGTGAAAAAACGGCATCTGAGTGTCATCATTGCATATGGATTTGGCACTAAACGGTGAAACGCTTCCGCTACCATTGGCCGTGGAAGCACCCGCACTGTGAATCATGGCGGCTGTCGACGGCGGAGGCGACGTCACAGTAGTCGTCTGTGGTGTCACGATCATCTCGACATTGAACAAGGGTCGCAGCAAGTTGAGAACATGCTTTTTCGACAGGAGACTCGATCGACGCTGTGGAGTGGTGATGATTGGTGTCGTTAGCGTGTGCCTTTCGCACTGGCTTCAAATCAAATCCAAAAACTTAATGAATGATTGAGTGGAATTTGAATTAGAACAAGGCTGGATACAAATGAGTCAGCGCCTCGTCTCGTCTCGGAACAACTGGATTAACGACCCCCAGCTGATGGATGACGAACGTTTTGAAGGTTGATTTGACTTGAAGACGGAAACACAAAATCCTGAAAAGACAAAATTCATGCCTTTTCATAACGCATTTATTACTCAGCAAATCGATACTCTCGTCATAATCATAAGGCCGACGGCGGCACCGGGAAAGTCAAAATTTTCGGCGAGTGCTTTCGGCTTTTTTCGGGGCTTGGTGGCGCGTGATAAATGGTCGTGTTTTGGGAAGCAGGGTATTAGATAGCCAGTGTCTAACATTGAGCGAAATAAAAATGAACAAATAGCGTTCGTTTTACGGCCATCGATGGCTCTTTATACGTTATAGAAAGCGCAAAAGCGAAAAAACAATGAATGACATTGACGTGATTATCATGGGAAAGGAGGAGATGGTTCGGTTTGAAACACGGTAGCACTGATCAAAATCGATGGAACAATTTGTAACGAACAAATTGTATCACAAAACGGGGGTTGAGTTGACAGGTGGGCAAAGCAAGGAATAGTAAAACGGTCCATTTGCACTCTGATTGACTTGACTTCAGTCGCGTGCGTGCATCCGGAAACCGCGCGGAAGCAGAAACGCAAAGGTTGCAGCAACACGCAGTTTGATTTTTGCTACTGGGAGGGATGTAATTCCGTGGATTGACTGAATGGATGCATGCAAAGCGAACGCCAATGTTAAACAAATGTGACAAATCTGTTTGACGGAATTGCCTGGGGCAATGCGCAGGCCGCAGGGAAAAGGCTACCCAAACAGTAGTCAAGGCTAAATTGATCCACGAAAAGAAAGGTGCGTACAATAGATATTTACGTTTGATTTTGAAAACGACGACGCTAAGAGGTTTGCTAACTTTCATGTCCTTCCTGCTTCCAGAAATACATCCAAGGTGGAGGTGGAACGTGTAGCACGCAGATACGTGGAGGGGGTGCGTATCGACGTTTATACAATAGAAAGACGGTGTGTCTTCAGGTTCAACGCGGGATAGGGGGGTCGAGCAGGGTCGTAAAGGTATTTCCGCGATGGCTGACGCTCTCTCGAGAACGAGATCGAGACGGGATATCCCTTGACTTGGTTTGTGATGGCGGCTGTAAGCCTGCGGGGGATAGGAGTGTGTTCGGGGGAGGTGGGCAAAGGGTAGGGAAGTGCGTTCAAAGGCGGCTGGATGGATGGTAGGATGGCAGCCACTACCGAGGAGGGGGGTGTTGAACGTATATCGGGTCGGGTCGGCGCCCCCGCCAACGTGGTAGTGGAGCTCGGTCTGTCCTGCGCAGGGTCGGGTCGTTGTCGTCGTTTGTCGCCGGCGCGCGGACGCCAAGAGAAAGGCAAGCATTGGCGAGGCTGGTAGGTTAGTTCCGAGGCTACATCTATGCGGTCGAATGGAGATGCAACCAAACGAACTGGTGGCCGGCTGCCACCATCGCCATCGTTCTTCGCGCGAAGACAGAATTGCAAATCGCGTTCGCGCAGACGGCTGTCCGGACGGATATCCGCCTCTTCTTGGCGCCCCGCGGCACTGTTCTCTCCAAGCCAGCCCAGCTTGTTGGAGTTGGCATGTTTCGAAACAATGGGACGAACCCCTCAAGGCCAGCCAACCAACAACCTCTTTAGAAGACGCCATCGGTCACTTACTCACTCCCTCACCCCCGCCAAGTCAACGCCATTCATTACCACCAGCCGGCACCCCTCAGGTCGCCAGGCACCTGCAGGCTCTTGGCAGCGATCCATCTCCCCCTCCATCCTGACTTTTTTCGACCGCTTTTCGATTTCGATCCAAAAAGAAAACTTCGTCTTTGTCGTCCTATTTACCATCGAGGGCTTTCTTCTCACTTTTCGAGTGCAAGGAAATCGGAACAAAACTTCTTCGCCCGAACCGGTCACCTTCACCTTCGCCGAAAAGGGATATAGTTTCAAGGACCCCCTCTCCACCCACTTTATCATAAATTAAGACCCCCTCAGGGCTTAAGGAACACAAAACCTCGTCGCGGAACCAACAAACCAAACCAATTTCATTGTTCATATTTTTATTCCTGAGAATCTCGTATACATCATAACGACCAGCAAATAACTGAAAGCTGTACAGTAATCAAATATAGCTAGGCGTGTACCAAAATGTCAATCAATGCGTATGTTAAGTCAAAAATAGAATCTGTAAGAAGTCGAAACAACCGGAAGTGTCTCCGTAATAGGGTCGCGCAGCGAATCTCACGATTATGCGTGAAATAGAATAGATAAAAATGGATAGATTTTATTATCCGTAAAGGTCGGACTTTTCAAAATTCGACTATTTCCTTCGATCTGCCACCATTTGTGATCGTAATTTGATTTGCGTAATCATCGACGCGATGGGCTTCGACGCGGGTTTTCGGTTTCGGGGGCACAGCCGGAGGGGGCGATTTGCGGTTGATCGTCGACACAGGGGACATGGATTCGATCGGCGGGGCTGAAGCTCGCATGTACTGGGTCCCGGAGATGATGGTTAATTCTGTGGAGGTCGAACTGGCAGTACTGGGAGAGGATGCTTCACGTTTTCTGATGCTGACAATTTCGGGGGAAGTCGCTTTGAGGTTGTTCCCGCATTGGACGAGAAGCTTATAGGCGGCTTGAGCTTCATCAGTCCATTCTGTGGATGGTGAAGTAGGGACTGTCCTGGCGGCATAAGTTCCGATTTGCTTGGGATCGTTTTCGGGGAGGATCGTCGGGAAGGATGCCGTCATGGCCTTTTTGGATTCTTTCCGCTCGAAAGTTCGCATCTTTTCGAGCTCTTTTTCGGCTTTACGATGCTTTTCCTCGGCAGATTTCTGGAGCGAATCGAATTGGGTATCATTCATGTATGACAAGATGCCGCCATTATTCGTCGGAGGAGCAGTATTGCCGTTCAAAAGTGGTCGAGTTTCGTTGAAATCGAGCGAATCCGCCGTCCTGGTGCTCGTCATGCTGATATTTGTTATGTCCTGTTGAAGTTCACTCAAAACTTGGTCCAACATAGTCTCCGGATGTGAGGATTGGCTAGATAGTGCCGTCATCGCTGAGCCATTTGAATCATCACTTTGAAGTTGCATGTTTAGCAACTTTTCACGTCGTTGCTGGAATTCCGACGCCAAATCACCCGCAACCGTCCTTCTTTTCGATTCCAGCGTGCTTGAAGGCGATGTTGGCAGCGATCCTTGCGAAAAGCGATTCTCAATGGTTAAAGCCGTTCCCGATCGCGCCGGTTTAGGCGGCAATGCGGGGGGTCCGGGCGGATTGATCCCCGGGCGCATTCTTGGGAACAATACCGGTGGCGGGGATGATTCTCCATTGGCAAGGACGTTCTTTTCGCTCGAAATGTGCCGAACCGGCGTTCCAGGGCTTAGCTGTGATCCGGTAACGGCGGTCATGGTCCTGCGAGGTGCTGGCCTTGGCGGAGTATTAGTGCCATCAGGAAATGCTGGTGGAAGGGCTTTAGACAGCTCATTCTTATCGACTTGGAGCAGGCCGAAGGAAGTTCCATCAATACCCACATGGCAAGTGTGGCGAACGTCGCCTTGTGGCTCGCTGATCATGAGTTTCTTCATTTCTGGGGGCAGTTTTGCGGATTTGTCCTTCTTTTTGACTGAAGGGGCGGTTCTAAAGTTGACTAATGAAGTCGCCGGTGCCGGAATTTCAGCACCGAGATATGCGACAGTATCAGCAGGTTTGAAAAGACCGAGGGCACCGGTTCGCATGGCACCGAGCCAGAGGTTGGAGTTTGGCATTTCTCGAGGGCTAAAAAACGTCCTTAAAACCGGCAAGTCGATAAAAAAAGCTTACTTTCGATCCAACAAAATGATAACCTCATTCCGCTTAAACTTCAACATCGAAGGATCATTACTATTAACATCATTAATCGAAATCAATAGCTGCGGCATGACATCAGGCAGGGTCGACACGAGCTGATCAAAGGAAGGCCTATCGTCTGGATCGTGGGCCCAGCACTTTTCCATCAGTGTGAAAATTTCAGCCGGACATGCTCGGGGCGATGATAGCCGGAGGCCCTTCTGATCAATCGCCGATAAGATCTGGAACAACGTCATTTTAGCTGCCTTTTATCAATAAGATGTAAACACAAACCTGTGCACCCGTATAGCCCATCCATGGCATCTCCCCATAGCTAAAAGCTTCCCACAATGTAACGGCATAACTCCAAACATCAGATTTCTCCGTAAATCGCAAGAAATTGATACATTCCGGCGCGCACCACGCAATTGGGAGCTTCATTGACGGATTAAATTCGCTTCGATAGTAGTCTTCACCAATGCCAAGGGATCTGCTTAGACCAAAATCAGAAATTTTGACTTTTTCGGCGGAAAAGACTAGGACATTCCGTGCCGCGAGGTCTCGATGAATCAGACGTTCGGAGGCTAGATATTGCATGCCTTTGGCGATTTGATGCGCAAATAAACAGATGACATCGACTGGGAAGCTGTTTCGAAGAGCCGGCTTCTGCACACATTCGAGGAGAGAGCCACATGGCGCGAGTTCACTGACAAGCATCACGGATTTTGTGTCAAGAACGACTCCATAGAGACGAACAACATTTTCATGGCGCATTTTAGTCATGATGGCAGCTTCTGTGAGGAAAGATGAAGGGTTTGCGATGAGTTTTTCTGGGAGGACTCTTTTAACGGCGACCTGAAATGACAAAACAGCTTTTAAATGGGTACTGTATCATACTGTAATCGAACAAATTTGCAACTTTCAATGACCAAAACACAAAACCCAAACATACCTGTATGACTTCCCCAGTATTCTGTGTCCAAGAAGATAAATAAACATGACCAAACTCGCCTTGGCCCAGCTCTTTACACAATTGAATCTTATCGACCGGAATCACATGCTGTGGAGTTCCCTCAGCGCTGCCATTTCCATTCGAAGCGGAGGCGTTCACGTATTCGTGATTTTTCGAATCGGACTTTCCAAAAACTTTTTTAAGCTTAAAAACGAATGAAGATTGCGGAAAGTGCCGTGAAAAGGCGTGCCGCAATCGTCGCTGTTCGGGTTTGCTCATGCCGATGGAGTCAAGATCCTCGTCCTTCGTAAAGTTGAGATCACCGGCATGGCGTAATTTTAATACTGTCTTCATTTTGTCGAGGTATCTAAAAACCACAACAGATAAGAGAAAGTGTTGGTGGCCATTCTTTATAAGGGATAGTTTTTATCAAAAGCGAAATGACTCGAAGCACCGAGAATGTTGTTTGTTTTGAAACACCTTTGAAGGGATCAAACCCCAAAATGGTTAGCTTATGATGAGTAAAACCCAAATTAAGAGTCACAAATGACCTTTAAAAGCATGAGTTTCAATGATTCATCGTTTTGGGTGGTCAAATGCGTGGGCGGGTCATGTAGTCTGATTAAATGACTTACTCAAGTAAATCGGCTTCTTTCAAGAGCGTCTGCAACGGCAAAGGACTTCCATTGCTTCCCGTCGAAGCTGACGTCGATGCATTATCTTTGGATTTAGTCATGGTTGCGTCGGCGGCGGAGACGGCGATGATCCAGTCACTTCCGAGATTCAAAGCAACAATATCAGTCGAATCACAATCACAAACAATGCATTGTTCCAATCCAACTTATTGATAAAATTTGACGTCAAATCGCATTATCTACAAGGGAAAATTAAAGTTAAACCAATGGTTCTCTTTTCGAACGGTTCGGAAACCAAAACCGTTTGTTTAAAACGCGCAATGGACATGTGTATCGTCAAACAGAACAGATGCAATATTCATAAAACAGTGAACCGTCGGAGCGACGACCCTCGGTCCGTTTCCCGTTAACGTTTAAAACGAATTAATTTTAACTTAAATTCCTTCTCTCTGATTTCCGGAGCGAATCAGGGGCCGTTGTCACGTAAAAATGGTTATGTGAATTGATCGAGAGAGAAAGAGTGAAAACAAATCGGAACCAAAATGTGTCGCCTGACGACTGTTGTGGTGCGGGATGAGTCATGGCCATCACATTTGCCTGGAGAGAAAGCCAAAAAAGTCAAACCTGTGGTTATTATTGTGAAAATTGATTAAAAAACCACTGTTAGAAGGAAACACATGTTATACTCGGCAAAAAGGTGCGAAAGAATGGTCATGTGAGAAGTATGCATGCATCGGAGTCAGCTTATTTTTGGCTAATGTTGTATTATTTGTGACGGAGAACATGATAAACTGAACATTGATAAGCAAAAGGACTCGAAAAGTGATAGATATGGGTGGCGTGGGGCGGTTTGACGACAAAGACGACTTCGGCTGTCAATAAACCCGAAACGGAGAAAGAAAAGGGAAGACTGGACCGGAAGAGCCGGGTCTCCAAATGCAAACATAGATCGATTCGGAGTAAAATTTGGATTGGATTGGGGTTCGGTAGTACGGGTAGACGAGACGGGTGAACACGTTCGAAATATACGTCTTGAATGAAGGAAGGAATGGAACGGTAGGTACCTATGACAACCACAGAAACGACAAGGACATCCCGCGGCGACGGGATAGGCCTACGTTACTACGTTCTTTCGGACCTTGCAGAAGGGAAGATGTGCGAAGGGGGTAATTTCAAAGCCGGCTTGACCATTATAGTGACCAGACAGGGTTGTAGCCTGTGCAATTAGGCTGTGGCTAGCAAATAGATCGTTACTTTTCACAACTTTAACTATCAAGTTGTATAAAATCTAACTAGAAACTAAAGTCTGGTCAAAAAACACGTTACAAACAAGAAAAAGAATGCTTAAGATCACATGTAAAGCCAAAACTAACCCCAAAAACAAACAAAAAACCCATGCCAGTTAATCGAATCAAAAGAACACCCCAGCAAAAAGCCAACTTCAAATAAACCAAGCCCAATGCAAATCAACATCAACAAACCATCCAACTTGCATACACATGACAACGCTCTCAAGCAATCTCAATCTCAAGTCTAGTCAAAAACACGAGAAAACCGACCATAAGTACCCAACCCGTTTTTCTGAATCCGTAAGTGCACCACCAAGCGGTCATTCACAGTGCAATCTGCCAAAAGTACGACCTCTGACTGCAGCTAACACTTCCTTAGAGATGCCACCACTTTGAGGACGCGTTTTTTCAAACATTTGACGTGTTTCGGGAAGTGACACGACCAAAGCGTTGCACACCGGGATCGGATGTCAATTGTCGGCGGCCGGAGGGCGTCCACTTTGAAACACGTCCCCGACAATCACGCCAAGGCCGGCCATCGCCGTTGATGTTAGTTAACACGATCAATTTTTATTTTTTCGTCTTCTTGCTCCTTTTTGTTAGTGTGGCCAAAAAACACGGGTAAAAGTTTGAAGACCTTGATGGCAAGGACGGCTGTCATCTAACAACCAACTGATCGAAGCGACTTCGATGGGGCGTAAATTGGCTTAACGACATACTGGACCCCTGCAGGGTGGACAAATTGGAGTCAACACTGACTGGCATAAGTCATTGGGAATGGGTTGATGAACAAAAAAGACTGACAATGCATTAGGAGAGTAAAAAATATAGTCGAAGCAAGCCAGATGGAAGGCATTCCATTCCAAAATGTGGTTGTGGTCGAAAAACGGAAAACGGGTTTGGCCTGGGGACAACGTCAAGTCGAATGTCGCTCTCTGGGGCTGTTTTATGCTGGTCTATTATTCGTTTTTTGAGGAATTGGTCGTGGTGTGGCACGCAAGCTGAGTTGTTGCAAGCTGCAGACGACCCAAAAAAGCCCAGGGAAGGCGGATTACTAACGAAATCGTGGCAGTCATGACGCGGCTCGGCTGGCAGCAAGACTGGTGGCGACTCTTGAGCGCGAACATAATCAGGGAAAGGCATCTGGTGAGAGCAGGCGGCATTTCAGAAAGAATGAAGGATATAAAAACAGTTCCGCATATCGGGGAGATAAAATCTGAGAATGCAAGGCACTGGGAAAGAATACAAACTGCCCGCCGCAATCGATGGTACAATGCTTTTTCGCCAGAGTTGGAGGCTGTCTTGCGCGATGGTGGTGGTGGACGGAGAGCTCGCGGGCTGAGCCTGGTCGCCACGGGCCGAAAATGAATCAATCAATCACGGCCCGCCGTCGGCTGCAAGCCCCTCCTCCCAGGTGCCAGGGTCGTTCGAAGTGAACCGATGGCTGACTAGCTGGACATGAATGTGACAGTCGAAGCGAAAGAAATGCGACCGATTCATACCCAATTTCCGGAGTGCCTCAGGCATTGGGGCGCACAAAAACAGCTGACTCTGCGTCCAAATGAGCTTTTGACCATCCAAGCTACCCAGTCTCTGCGTCTTTCTAAACTGACTAACTCAGCCAAGAGGCTATCGCTACCGCTAGCGCACTCTTAAAGCTTGTAGTTTGTCCAGTTTAGTGAACACCCCCGACTGATAGGAGATAATCATCCGACTCCGTTTCAAAGGAATGCATCCTAAAGCTGGGTAAGCCAAATGCGGAAGCTTTAATCACCAGAAACTTTCATCAAACAGCAAAAACAAAAAAGTCAGATTCTTAAAAAAACGGAAAAATACAAACTGTGGTCAGTCTTCATTCTTCGACTTCTCAGGCGGAGGCGGAAGGTCAGCCAAATAGTCCAATTCGGGCTCCTCAAACATCCACGAAAACGGCGGAACGATACATTTCGGTCGAAACAGCAGTTTATCAAAGATGCCCATGCGCAATAGATGCGTCATGACGAAGCAGACGACGCATTGAATCACGAGAATCGCAAAATAAAGAGCTTCGAAGACGATGGGCTCCGAATCGGGGTTCTCAAGTACTTCGATCAACGCTAAAATGGGTTGTTAGGGTTAGCACATCAAAAGATGGCACAAAACTAACCTTTAAATTTGTCAAGGTCCTCTTTGGACATTATGGGTACCGGTAATTCGTCGGACATCTTTGATAATGTGTTCAGTGACCTGGTGGAAGTCGGCAAAAAGCGAGGTCGCGGATAAACACACGGAAAGATCCTTTGACAAAAAGACTAATAACAGTTTCAAATTTGCATTGATGCTGATGGAAAAACAAAAAAGTTTATTAAAAAAGGATTGAAATTGCCAGCGCCATTCATTTGACGGTTTGTGTTTCACCTTTTCCGCGCATTGGCATTTTGTGCGCAATGCCATTACGTGTTTTTGCTCGATCGAGCCAATCGGTTTGTCCTCATTTTCAATTTCAATCCCAACTTTTCGTCCTCATTTCAACTTCTATCTTCCATAACTTCTCTTCCCCATTGACGTGTATGACGAGCCAGAGCTCTTACCATGATTTTTACGTGATCGTGATACCACCCCGCCTTAAAATTAGACATTCTTTCATCAGTTCCGTTTCAGGCCGCCCGTCGCAATGGACGATGACATTTTGTTCAAAATCCTGCAATCCGAGTGTCAGCGAGGAGGCCGTCCATCTCCGGATATCCCTCCGATGCATGTCAACGCCCTTTTCGGACCCGGAAATCGCGGCTTCTTCGTTCTCCAATCCAAGCGTCACGCCGAGATCAAAAACGCGCCTACCATCGAAGCTGTCATCCATGGCCTGCTCCAAAGTGTCCCACTATCCAAGATTGGGACTGCTTTCGTCCATTATCCGCCGTCGATGGAAGAGCGGCTTCATCTCGTCAATGCCCTTCGACAAGCTGGCTTCAAAAACATCCAAGGAATCAGCCCGCTGAGCTTGACTTTGTCGTGCGCCCTCATCTACGTCGAAGAAGGCCGACACCTGCCGTTGAAGGGGATCGCTTTGGTTGTCACGGGCTTGGAAGACAATCTGCAGCTGGATGACTGCAAGGTTCATGCCATCGAGAAGTGCGAGGATGGTTGGAAGGTCATTGTCGACGTCAGTTTTGCTTATCTTTTTGTCGATTTTGTTGCTTCACTACCTATGTTTTCAGAATCTGACAGTTCCGGAAGCACTTCAAAAGTACCCCAACGTGAAGGATGTCGTCCTCTGTGACAAGAAGTTCTTGAAGGATCGAAAAGCTGGTGTTCTCGAGACCTTCCGTGGCAGAAACAAGCAATGGTCGTTCATGAAGTATCCCGATATCGAACAAGTCTACGTTCAACAGTATGGAGAGGATGTGGCCGAAGCTACGCCGCCGGGTATCTTCAAAATGCTCATGCAACTTCAGCCGATTATCCTCGGCAGCAAGATCGTCCTGCCGTATTGTGACGTCGTTTTGAGCGTTGTTTTCGGCACGGAAAATGTGACAATTCCGTTGGCTGGCCAGATTGCTCCTTTCACCGTGACGAAGGAGATTGATGTTGGGTCTTCGACCATCGTTAAAGTAGGTTTACTTTCTTTTTTATTTTGTTCGTTACACATTTGAGTAAACTTACAGGTCCGAGGTACCTTGCCCAACGACAAAGCCGGTCCCACGTTGCTCAAAACGTTTACCTTCGGAAAGTCGATGCCTCGAAAGGTTTTGGTCACCATCGAAGTCGATAAAACCCTTCTCCCCGAAGTCAAGCTGACGACGGTTGGCTCCAACCAAGGCAAAGACGACGTCAAAGTCACAGTCAAGACCCCGAAAACCCAGCCTCCGAAAGCCTTATCAACGCCGAATCTGTCCATTGAGTTCGGTGGCAAAGTCGAAGTAATGGACTTCACTGGCCAAGTGCTTCCATTCGGGCAACAGAAAGAGTTTGACGTCGGTGATGCCATGGAGGTGGTGGTAAGTTCAACTTTTTTCCATCTAAACCCTTCCTACATTTCGTTTTTACAGGTGTTTGCCTGTTCCGATGACGGTGAAATCGAGTCCAAAAGCCATGTCAAGACGCTGCAGTTCAAAAAGAAGGCGTTCCGGAAGGTTGCTGTTACGGTTCTCGTTGACGAAACGCGAATCCCGGAAGTCACCCTTCGAACTGCGTCCGTCTACAAACCTGTAAGTCGTCCATATTCTTGTTGTACATCGTGGTTACTGTATTTTGTTGCAGGGTGAACCGACTCCAGCTGTCGATTTGGACCCAGATTCCAACGCTCTCATCAAGCACATCTCTGACCAACTGAGTATCTTTGAATCGACTATGCCACTGGACTTCCAACAACTCATGTTGGAATCGCTCGTTACGGCGCGACAGTTACTCGAGGAATTGTCTGATGATGAACCGGCTTCTCCCAAACTCAAATTCCGCAAAAGCAAATGCCAGAGAAAGAAAGAAGCTCGACGGAAGGCGGCCAAGAAGCACCCAGTCGAAACAGTTGATGTTTCGGAGGACGATGAAGTCGAGGACAACGGCTCAACCGCCACTTTGTCGAAGGAACTGCCACCGCCCCAGACCATCTTGACGTTCACAACCGACAACCGTGTCCAGATTCAGGCGTCCGAAGGCTACACTGGCGCCAAAGAACTTCTGGCTTACGTTTGTCTTCAAGACGGCAAGAAGCCGATGGTTGGAAAAGATGCTTTTGACGCCCTGTCGACGCATCCTGAGACCGTCTTTTACGGTGAGTTGCTCGTTTTTGGCAATTGTAAGTGTATGTCGGAGATCCATTTTACCTTTTTCAGACGTCACCCGTCTCTTGGCCACCAACTTTGACCCGAATCAGCCGAATCCGTCCTGGGCCTTCAAAGCGACGCGAAATGCCGATGGAAAGATTGTCGTTCGTGGTGCCAGCGGCATTGCCACGTACCCCATTGTGGTTTTCGGTCTGATCGTCAGAAGCACACTGCTGTACATCCAGACGCACCAGAAATCTGAAGTCGCTGCACTTGGAATTCGATTCCCGACTGGGTCCACGATTAATGACGCCGATTTGAAGGACCTTTCCAAATATGTTGGCGCTACACTGGTTCTTGTTTAATTTTTTGTTTGCATTAATTTGTAAATTCTCGCTAAATGGTCTCGTTTGCATTGCTTGTCTAATTTAAGTTTGCGTGAATAAATAAAGTTTATTAAATCAAAACTTGAATGAAAACCAAATGTTTCACGTGTTCATTTGGCAGTGTGTCTGCAAGTGCTGCAATTTAAACAGCTCCATTCAAAAGTATCGGCGGAAGAAAGAGCTGATGGTCAAAGGGATGTAATGCGTTGCAACGAGCCAAGTTCGGCAGAAGAAGCGGCCTCTAAAACGTGAAAATTGCCTTTGGTATGCAAAACAAATGGTCAAACCTGTAATGTTGGTTGATGCAATGCTTGAATTTGATGTCACAGACGGCATGGGTCATCGTTGACCCATATTTGCCGATCTTGCTGTAACAATTATCGTGGGGCATGCAGCATTGGCTGGTTACTGTACAAACAGTTAAAACTTATCATAAATTCGTGGAAATAGTCAACTCACAAAGGCTGCTGTCACAAAAGTATGCAGAAAATCGGCTCAAAGTTTTGGTGATCGCACCCATGCCACAGTGGTACTCTTCCGCAGTAGTTTCCGGAATTAGCGTAGCTGCAAGGAGCATCAATGCGATGAAAAAATGTCGATTCATGGCACAAGCCGAAGAA
Source organism: Panagrellus sp. LJ2284 (assembly GCA_024447225.1). Lineage (NCBI taxonomy): Eukaryota > Metazoa > Nematoda > Chromadorea > Rhabditida > Panagrolaimidae > Panagrellus > Panagrellus sp. LJ2284. The sequence continues at coordinate 5,072,030 of JAMRYC010000001.1, read as the reverse complement.
CTAGTCGCAAGTAATTCTGAAAATTGTTACTTGTACGAATATTTGAACGAGAAATGTCTGTATCGCATAGCGTAAAACTCTCACAAAAGCGTTGTTGATGGAGCATCGACGAACTTACATTGAGATCGTGGTCGATAAGGCCAGACTCGTCGGCAGGTGCAAAAGAAGGCATCCGCGATGTTTACGAACAACCATCCGTATTCAAAAACAAAATTGTTCTACTGCTTGTGAGATACAACCGATAGAGATGAATGGAACATGAGTAACCCGCAGAAGTTGTTTTTTGACCGAGATACGATGGCTTTTAGGGATAGACCACGATGACATTAGGCGAAATAAAAAAAACTGTGCCATCATAAACTGTCAGTCGACACATATTGTCGAAATGTCATTGCTCACACACTGCCAAATTGTCGTTTTATCATTTCGTTTACCCTAGAGTGTTTCAGAAAACAGCATTTTCTATTGGCTTTTCATTGAATTCTGTTATACATGTCGCTGAAATGTATAAAAATTGAAAGAAACACTTGAGCATTGAATTACAATCACATTTTTTTAAACAACAGTCTGCAATAATGATAAAAAAAAAACATAACGGTTTTAATAGAGTAGATAAAACTCTTGTCAAAAGCAAATCAAATGATTAAAATTGGTACAGTTATCGGTTTTTTATTTTTGTTTTTGTGAAAGAAGGTTGCGATTGTGAGCAAAATTCGTTAAACTTGCGTTCATACAGAGCATTTGACGCGCTCTATCTGAATATGTTAATTTTATTTCATGTTTGAACTTTTGTGTCATCTTTAAATTAATTTAAATTTGCAGTAGAAAAGCATCCGATGTGCATGCGAAGTTTGTCCGTCTCGAGGCTTTCGTTGTACTCGTAATAGGGCATCGATTATGATTAGGTGGGCTAACCCAAAAAAGATGGAGCTACCCCGCAGAGATTGTTCCGAGCCATCTCCTAGACCTTCTCGTCCCTTCGCGGCGAGACCACAGGAATACCCCTCCTACACAGATCCCTCCTCCATCGTTGAGGACCAATATAAAAGGACGATCGGTGACCCAATCCTCACCATTCGTGGCAGACAACCATCCTACCCATTGCACTCTCTTTATTATTGCAATAGGTCTAATCGCTCATTTGACCAAAGCATTCGTTTAAAAAGTCTTCTTGATTCTTGAATTGTTTTGTATTTTTCACTAACCATGTCGTTCCCTATTGCTAAACTTCCTTACGGTCTTCGCCGTCGTCTCTCCGAACTCGCCACCCCGGTCGAACGGTACCAACTCCAACTTGCTGCAGGCGATGCTAGTATTTGTCCCCCGAAACTACAGTTGGTCCGCCAATCATCAGAAAACTATTATAACAAAATCAATGCCAAAAACGACGATTTAGTCTTCTATACCGGTAAACTAGGATTTGCTGATATTAAACCCGACCTGTTCAATCATGTCATATTCATGCCGAACAGTATTCGACTTGATGCTGACCACATTGTTTCAAAACCTGTTCGACAGATGATACCGGAAAACGTCTATCTTCAGAACGTAACTGACGCAAATCTTGGGCCGGATTACCCCGCCACTGAAATAGATCAAAGTTTCTATTTAAATAATTTGTTCAGTGCGATGCCGAAGCTAGAAAATTTAAGTATTGATATCTCTTTTTTGGCGACTTGGATGACGGACATGTTGAAATACCAGAAAAAACCATTGTCGTCTTTAAAGTTGTTCATGTATGACGAAGAATGTCTTGACTTAAATAATTGGAACTTGAATGACTTATTCAAGTTTGTAATGGTGAGTTACTTATTTGTATTCTTGCCATCTTAAAAACTCAACCATTTAAGGCGCAAGATGATAACTTTTGTTTGTTCCTTGACATACGGACAGAAGAAGAAAATTATGCATCCAATGCTGTTAATTGGATTGAAAACTCATTGGTTGCAGAAATGGGATTACAAGAATCGGATAAGGGCAACCAACATCAAATCGAAATATGGGTCCGTCAACCAAATGTTTATTATAACTATTATTTGCCAAAAGTCGAATTGTAGCGTTTTAATATAATAAATAAGTAGTTTGAATAAAAAATGTTAAACATGATGCAAATCGTCGGAAAATGCTGCGGCAGATAGAATGTTTGCTATGAAAAAGCAAACGTTCTATCTTAAGACAATTGTTTTACTTGATTGTTTCTAAACTCAAGTGGCAGTGTGTCGACAGGCGCTGTAACGGCACAGCTTTGCTTAAAAATGTCGGCGGAAGAAAGAGGTGACGGTCAGGGGGCTGTAATGCGTGACAACGAGCCAAGGTCGGCAGAATAAGCGTCCTCTGAAACGTGAAAAATAACCTTCGTAAGCAAAACAAATAGTCAAACCTGTAATGTTGGTTGATGCAATGCTTGAATTTGATGTCACAGATGGCATGGGTCATGAAGGACCCGGATTTGCCGACTTCGCTGTAACAGTCGTCGTGGGGAAGGCAGCATTGACTGGTTACTGTAAAAAGCCGTAAAATATTAATCATAATAAAAAACATAATTTCAAAGAAAACGCCAACTCACAAAGATTACTGTCACAAAGATAGGCAGAAGATCGACTCAAAGCCTTGGTGATTTTACCCATGCCACAGTGGTACTCTTCCGCAGTAGTTTCCGGAATTAGCGTAGCTGCAAGGAGCATCAATGCGACGATATAATGGCTATTCATGGCACAAGCCGAAGAACTAGTCGCAAGTAATTCTGAAAATTGTTACTTGTACGAATATTTGAACGAGAAAGGTCTGTATCGCATGGCGTAAAACCTTCACGAAAGCGCTGTTGATGGTGCATACATAGACGGCCAAACCGCGCAATCGACTCACATTCAGATCGTGGTCGATAAGGCCTAGCCAATCTTGTCGGCATCCGCGATGTTTACGAACATACGTCGACAAAATTGTTTTATTGCTTGTGCGATGCAATCGATAGAGATGAATGGTACATTTGAGTATAATTGCCGACGTCACATGTGGTAGAGTAACCCGCAGAGGTTGTTTCTCGACCGAGGTACTATGGCTTTTTGGGATGGACCACGACGACATTAAGCGAAAAAGCACTGTGTTACCTGTCTAAGCGCTCAGACGACTTTACCATTTCTTTAAAACACTTGATTTCTGTATTTCCCTAATCATGCCATACCCAATTGTTAAACTTGCCTATGGCCTTCGAAATCGTCTCGCCGAACTCGCCACCCCGGTCGAACGGTACGAACTCCAAGTTGCCGCTGGTAATGCTACCATTTGTCCACCGAAGTTGCAGATGTATCGAACGTTGGAGTTCACTGCAGATGACTACATCGAAACGTTTGAAACTTATTTGGATTTTATCTACAAGGACGACGACTTGGTGCTTTGTACTGGTCATTTTGTATTCAGCTACAACTCAGAATACTCTACACCCGATATGTTGAATCAAGTCATTTTCATGCCAGATAGTGTCGTACTTCGTGATTACGACATTTCAGAAAATTTTCGTCAGATGATACCAGAAAACGTGTCTGTTCAATACATAACTGAAGTGGATGTTGGACCAGATTTCACATTTGACGAAATGGGAAAAAGAAAGTTTCATCTAAACTTGAATGATTTGTTTAGTGCATTTCCGAAACTGGAAAAACTACGTTTTGATTTTTATATTTTTAAAACATGGATGACTGATATACTGAAATATCAACAGAAACCATTGTCGCAGTTAAAACTGCACATTCATGAAGACGAATGTGATGATTTATATGATTGGAACGTTGAAGACTTAATGAAGTTCATGATGGTAGGTCATATTCTTCATAATCCAAATGATATCAAAATTTTAGGCGCAAAAAGAAAATTTCTGTCTTTCACTTGAGGTAGACGACGAACATGAAGAGGTTAACGTCATTGAATGGTTTTATGATTCGTTAGCTCTAGAGACGGGATTGCAAGTCTGGTACAGCGAAGAACAGCCGCCGTTTCGTCATATAAAGCTTGTCTTCCCTGATGATGATAAGGACGATCTTTGTTTTTATCTGCCAAGTGAGTCGTAGAGAAATTCAGAATGATAAATTTAATATATTTTTTATAATCGAATTGTTAATTTTGTGTTTTTTATTTGCGTTAAGGTTCTTTCTATTGTGCATTTGCTAATAAAAAAAGTTCATTTTTGTAAAAAAATGTGAAGCGTGCTTCAAAACATTCACCGAAAAAAGCATCGTTGCCGGTAAAAAAAGGTGGAGCTACCCCGCAGAGATTGTTTCCCGGCGGAGGTACGATGGCTTTTTTGGGTGGAACACGACGACATTAAGCAAAAAAGAGCAGTGTCATCTGACTAAACGCTCAGTCAACATCAACCTTTCTTAGCTTTATTTCGAATCATGCCATACCCCATCGCCAAGCTTGCCTATGGTCTTCGCTGCCGTCTCGGTGAATTAGCCACCCCGATAGAACTGTATCAACTCCAAGTTGCTGCTGGCAGTCCTTCCATATGTCCACGGAAACTACAGTTGTGTCGGTCATTAAAACATTTGAGTAGTATTCAGAATTACAAAGACGACGATTTAGTACTTTTTACTGGTAATTTAGAATTTGTTAACTCCTATTACCGGTTGAACTATGCTACGTTCATGCCAAACAGTGTAGTACTTCGTGATTATCACATTTCAAAAAAGTTCCTTCAGTCAATACCGGCAAACGTTCTTCTTCAGAATGTAACTGAGGCGGATCTTGAACTCGACTACACCGCCAAAAAAGCCAAAAAAATAACTTTCCACCTAAACATGGATAATTTTTTTAGTACGTTTTCGAGACTAAAAAAATTAAGTGTTGATATACCCTTTCTGGCGACATGGATGACTGACATGTTAAAATACCAGAAACAACCATTGTCGTTTTTAAGATTGTATGTGTATGACGACGAATGTCTTGATTTATATAACTGGAACTTTGATGAATTATTAAAGTTTGTAACGGTGAGTTACTTATTTGTACTCTTGCCGTTTAAATAACATTACTGTTTCAGGCTCAATGTGATGATTTTTGTTTGTCACTTGAAATAAACACAGACCTAAAAGAGTTCGATGCCATTAATTGGATTCACAATATATTGGTTCCAAAAATGGGTTTACAAGTAATGGAGAATGTCAGAAAACCTCCGTACCGTAACATTGAACTATACGTATGTCAACTAAATGTTAATTATGATTTTTATTTGCCAACGGGCGAAGCGTAGAGTTTAAATAAAAAAGAATATTTTGAACAAAATAATGTCAGCCATCACCATAGTTGCAACCAAAGTCACCAAAAAAGACTGTTATCGACGACGTCAGTTTGCGGCAGATTGAACATTAACCGTAAATATAGACGGTGAAAGGTTCAGGTGTTTAGACAGAAGAACCGTATTGCATTTTTTTACACCTATACTGTTTGACAATACGAATGATGACGTCTGATACCGTACTGCAAGTCTGACGCAAGATCAAAAGTATTGCACCGTAGTTGAAATGTGTGCCATTGTATAAGTCTAGATCCCATATGGCAGGATCTAAATGTGACACCGTTTAAATCTAAATCTCAACCCTAAAATGGTAAAAAGTGACGTTATTTGAATATAATACCGTATCGCGAAGTCAAAGTGTGCTACTGTGTCAAGCTTGAGTACCGTATCTCAGTCAAAATATGACGCTGTCTTAATCTACCAACAGTAATGCTCAGTCGAAGTGTAACGTTACGTATGTCTAAATACCGCATGACGAAGACGCATTGTGACATTGTTTAAAACTTTGCAATAGTGATTTCTGTTGTGGTGATTGTATTGTATATATAAAATCCAGACAGCAGTGGAAAAGGGAGGCAGATCACCGTGTGAAATTCCATTTTGTGCAATTTGTACGCATCGCCATAAAGAGATAATTCGAAATAACACACATACCACAAAACAAGCTATTAGTTTACGACGCTTTAGCTAGAGCGTGTTTGCCGAATACTGCGCGGCAAGCAGGCCAATATAAACAAGTTGGGGGACCGCATTTGATCTGAATACTCAGTTGACGCTGCAGTTTGTTCTTCTTCACCACTGCTTGCTTTTTTGTATCCCCCAGCCACGCCGTACCCTCTTACCAAACTTCCCTACGGCCTCCGTTGCCGTCTTGCCGAACTCGTCACCCCTGTCGAACGATACCATCTCCAAGTTGCTGCTGGCAATGCTTCCATCTGTCCACCGAAACTACAGTTACACCGAAAACTTGACGAATATGGTATTTCGGTCATCAATGAGGAGCTGAATCTTCCTTTGGGCTACAAACACAATGATTTGGTACTCTTCACTGGTGAATTGACGTTCTACGACGACGAGGATTACTTAAAATATTCAACGCCCCTTATTTTAAATCATACTATTTTAATGCCAAATCAAGTCGAAATTTCAAATTACACGATTTCCAATCCACTTCAAAAAAGAATTCCTTCCAACGTAATCACACAAAACGTTAATAAAGTAACGCTTTACTTTGAACTCTCCTCGGACGTATTGTTCAATCCTGTAGACTACAACGATCTGTTTACTTTGTTTCCACAACTTAAAACATTGATTTTTGCTGACAGTATTCTTAATACATGGATGACCGACATATTGAAATATCAGAGGAAGCCGTTAAAATATTTAGAGCTATATCTTGAAAGCGAGCAATGCAAAATTTTGAAGGATTGGAACTTCGATAACTTAAAAACGTTTATGATGGTAAGGTTTTTTTAGTTTTTTTCCACAGGGTTTAAGTTAAAATATTATATATTCAGGCACAACTAGATAAATTTTGTTTGGCGAATATGAAACTGAGCTCCAGAATTGGGTAGATAACTTCTTGATTCCAAAAACAGGATGGCAAAAGTGGGACGGCGTTGGTAAGCCGCCATTTCGCTATGTTTACATCGTTCTCACCTATTTCCTCCACTCCGACAATCGTTTCGTTGATGTTTTGTAAGCGATGTAGTATTGACTTATCTTTCTATAATCACATACAATAAAAACGTAAAAGCACGAGTGTTTTGCAAAAAAATAAAAGCATGTAAACTAAGGATTAAATCCCAATATGTTTTATAAGCATCGCCTCAGGGCAACGCGTTCCAAAATTTGCTGGTTTTCCACCACACGTCGAAACATGAGCGGAATTCAATGCTAACCTCAAACTTGGGTAATTAAACCGACGATAAAAACGCAAAACGACTACATTTGCATTCGAGGTCACAGTCATTGTGCGAGTCCAGGGCTTTCAGCGAAAAAATTGTAGTCAGTACAGCCCGCGAAGATACGTCAGTCATGCAAACAGCGCAGCAGTGAGCCCCGCCGCGGGCTGTTCTGGCGACTGACTGGTGGAATTGGTTGTGCTCTGCTTCGACTGTGGTCTCTTTCGTCGGCGCACTGACTGCAATATCTCCGCTGAAAGCCCTGGACTCGCACAATGACTGTGTGTCCGAATGCAAAAGTAGCAATTTCGCGATTCTATCGTCGGTTTAATTACCCAAGTTTGAGGTTAGCATTGAATTCCGCTCATGTTTCGACGTGTGGTGGGAAACCAGCAAATTTTGGAACGCGTTGCCCTGTGGCGATGCTTATATAAAAACTAAAACGTTAAAGATAACTCAACCTATCTTTATTTTTCTAAATACAATTTATCTTTCACGTACTATTCATATTAACTTAGTTGGTTCTACTATTCAATACGATGGATTCGGTTCAAACTTATCAGTCGCCTTGCAGCACTGCACCGTTCAACACATTAGTTCGGGTGATAGGATAATTCATGTATTCAGCTTATGTTAACTTTAATGATCATACCAGTGATCACAGCAAAAGCAAAACAGCTGAATGCAGCTTCTACGGTTGTCACTATCAAAAGTATAGGAAAAATAAAAAAGCGATTTTTTTTAATTTAAAAATTTAAATTTCTATCAATTTAAAAAAGATTGCATCGGCCGGGAATCGAACCCGGGCCGATCGCGTGGCAGGCGACCATTCTAGGAATTGCATTGCCTCAGGCGAGCAACCCATCACACGCACCGAGAGAAGCACCTTCCTCGAGCACCAAAGCACCCAGCGTGCCAGCGAATCACGGCATTCCACCTGGCACATCGCCAGCGGCATTGGGAAGAGTAGTGAGCAGTTCCAAACAGCCACAACCTGCCATTGCGCGAAAGTCGTTGATTCCGGTACCGATAAGCGCGAGTGGATTGCCGAAGGCGACCATTCCAGCTGTCCAAAATCCAACTCTTCCGTTGGTCGTCGATAGGCATGTGTCATTGACGTCTTCTTCCTGTAAAATGGAAAAATTAGCAAAGGTCACCCCAGTGGTTGCGAAAAAGACGCCAACGGCGACAAAAGCAAACCCAGCGGAACCAAAGCAACAGCATCCTCAAAAGGAGCTTCCGGTTGACGATGTCGCATCGCAATCGACCAAATTCAGTCTTCTGTCTTGGACCATCACACAGGTTGAATCGTGGAGGGTCAGGAACGGCAATTGGGACGAATTTGAGCAAATTTGCACTGGTTTCACGACACTGGGCAAGTTGATACTGAAAGGAAAAGATGAGCAGGCGTCAAAATTGGCGGATAAGATTGTGGAAACACTTACATCTATCCCTGCACCAATAGCAAGCCATCTCCGGACAGTCGGAACGCAAACAAGCAATGCTTGGCGTAAAAAGGGGGCTAAGCGGTCAAAACCACTAGCCTCAAAAACAGACAAAACACCGGTTCACCGGCTGTTTTATACCAACAGAAGGGCTGCGATGGACAAAGTCATGGGTAATCCCAGAGTAAACTGTCCAATCCCGATCCCTGAGTTGGAAGCGTTCTTCAGAGACGCAGCCATGCCAAAGTCAATTGACTTGGACGGCTTGAGCGATCTCATTTCTCAACTCGAGAAGAGCGAAAAGGTCCCTGACAGCGCATGGACACCTGTCCTGCCAGAAGACGTCACACGTCTACTTTCGGGTGCACCAAAAACAAGTCCAGGCGAAGACCAAGTTAGCTACGCAGACCTGAAGCGGCTAGATCCCTCAGGGCGGGCTTTGGCTTGCCTGTACAATACTTGTTTTGAGGAACGTCGAGTCCCAAAACATTGGAAAGACAGTACTAGCATACTGATCTATAAGAAGGGCAAAAAGGCCGACCCATCCAATTGGCGACCCATTGCACTTCAGCTAACCGTGTACAAAGTCTTCTCGTCGATCCGAGCCAATCGCATCAGTCAGATTCCTGGCGTTGTGAGCTGGCATCAGAAGGGCTTTGTACAGCGGAATGGCTGCGCCGAGAACATTGCACTCGTTACAGAGGCAGTGGCACAGGCAAAAGCGAAGCGGGGTACGGTAGCAATGGCATTTCTTGATCTGGGAAACGCCTTCGGCTCCGCTGCGCATGAACTTATGTTCAGAATGATGGACCACCTCGGGGTCCCGGACAGGCTGATTGACGTTTGCAAAGACATCTATGCGGACTCCACTGTGACAGTCAAGACCGAATTGGGCATAACTAATCGTATCCCACTAAAGGCTGGCGTCAAGCAGGGAGATCCCGCAAGCCCGGGAGACTTCAACATTGCTCTCGAACTGTTGATTCGTACAACCCAAAGGGTGTGCGGCAAGTTCGGAGTGAAGCTTCCGGGGATCTTTGTCAACCTCCTGGCATTTGCTGACGATTTAGTGGTTATCTGCGAATCGGAAAAGCAGCTGGAAATGGAATTGGAGCTTCTTCAAACCATTTCACAGCAAATTGGACTTAAATTTAAGCCATCAAAATGCGCAGCACTGCTAATCAAGGGCGGGCTCGCGGTCACGGATCAGGATTCAATCCGATTCGGGGACGATGTCATGCGCGTGCTTAAGCCAGACGAGCAGTACGAGTACCTGGGGCGCTCAGTGGGTTACGAACGACGTTCGAATCCACGCGCACTCATCCACGACTGTGCCGTCGCAGCTTTTGCTATCGCTGATTCAGAGCTTTTGCCACATCAAAAGCTCGACGCCATTCGGACAAACGTTTTGCCGAGGGTGTCATACATTTGCCAAAACGGGCTACCGTACATTTCGGAGCTCGGAAAACTCGACAATGTCGTATGCAAATCGGTAAAATCGATCTGCAGGCTCCCCGAAACAGCAACTAGAGACCTAATCTATGGACCTATTGCTAAGGGCGGGCTAGGCATGGTGGAGGTTAAACATGACTACTATGTTAACACCATCTGCTCGGTTCTAAAAGGCATCTGTAATGTGGATCCGGTCATGCGGAAATTTGCACTTGCAAAACTCCAAGACACGGTGAAGCGCTTCACACGAAAACCACCTACAGTGGATTCGGTGAACCAATTTCTGGTGGGCGTCAAAGACGGCGACCTTCACTGGTTAAACCGGGAAGGCTCCGTAGTTTGCTCAGCAGAAACCAGGTACCGTATGGCCATTGACCACTGCGCAACGCGGGGAATTGGCATAAAAGCGGTATTTGATCAAAACTGGACGCTAAACGTGACTGTTAGTGCGCCAGCCATTGGTGGCGATCGAAATTTCGACGCAAGCACCATAAAGGGACTCTATAGTCACCTGCGATGGCTGTCCAGCGAAACACACCTCCATCGACTGGTATTTGAACTTCAAAGCCAGGGATTCAGGTACGCGGACATTGCCCAGAGCGATCTTAGCAACAAATTTGTGCAAGATGGCCGCTTCTGCTCGCCGAAAGTTTTTCGCTTCGTGCATCGAGCAAGGCTAGCGCTCCTCCCGTTAGGTGCAACACCAATGGGCAAAGGGTTGAAACTCCCGCTCAACTGCAGAAGATGCCACAGTGCACCAGAAACCCTGGCACACGTCATGGGCACTTGCAGTAAAAACAATGGCCTCATTAATCAGAGACACAATCAGGTGCTCGATTTGGTCAAAAAGACCGCTAACAGGCAAAAAGATCAAAAGGCAAACCTCCAAATTGAGCCGACGATCAAAACCGCCAGCGGCAACTTCAGGCCTGACCTACTTTACGTAACCGAAAAAGAGGTCCATGTAATTGATATCACATGCCCCATTGAGGGAGGTCAAAATATGCAAGATTCCCGAACTGGGAAGTTGCAAAAATATGAACCCCTGCGGCAACATCTGGAAGAAGCGCATGGGAAGAAGGCCACCGTCCAAACGATCGTGATCGGAATGCTGGGAGCCTGGGATCCGGAAAACTTCACCGCCCTCACCTCGCTCGACATCCCCCGGCACCGACAAGTGACCCTCGCACGAAGAAGTATCGAAGCCAGCATCGATGGAACACGGCGAATCTACGCAACACACGTCCTGAAGGCCTGACCGACGACCGCAGCGTGATAAATCAATCGACCCGACCACACACCTGCGACGACCGACCACCGACGCGATTCGACTCGACACACTTCGCCAAGACCGCCCAGCCTGCGGATTATTCGAATCAAACTGTTCTCACTTTTGTACCCTTTTTCGTTGTACATCCATTTCTTCTTGGATCCCCAGATGGCCCCTGTTTCCGGCTTCAATGCTGAGTTTTCCTCCGCCAAAGCACATTGTTAACCTTAATTTTGCCATTTTGTTGCTTGCGGTATAGTGGAATAAAAATAATGAACCACCGATGCTACGTGAACTGACTGTCAGTCTTGACGGGTACTAGTGCGCGGCAAAGCTTCACTCCATTAGGGGATGCGCAGAACCGACGTCTTTTGTTATCGCGCAACTTTAGCATGACAAAAAAGTGCATTGCAAAACCTGTTTAAATCCTTTGATCAGCGAGCACTTTAGCATACGTGTGACCTTAAGAGAGTCAAAATTCACGTAATGACTAGATCAAACAACGGTGTAGTCCGGCTAAACATTTTGTTGTCCCTTTGCATTTGATTTCATAAGTAGCTTGAATCATTACAAGTCTAACTAGTGTCATTTGTGCAGTGTACAAGGTTATCGATTGTAATTGATTGTCATTTGCTGGCACAAACACGAATATCACGTCGCGAAACAACAAAACGAATTAGAATTGGAAGGGGAGAAATCGTTCAAAACCGCACCTTAAATTGTCGTAAGGTGTTTAGGTTTCGCATACAACGTCGTTGATAACGATAAAAAAGTAAACTTAAGGCAAAACAAGTATCTTATGTTAAAAAAAACTCGTATTAAAAAAGAAAACCATAGAGAAGTGATGGTAAAACGAAAGTAGCAAAACACCAAAAAATTGTCATTGGTAATGACAAAAATGGTTCCGAAAAGCTTAGCAGTAGTAAAAATTTTGCATTCAGAAAGTATAAAAAGTTATGTCATCATTGATACTAGACTGAGGCGTTTAAAAAACAGCTCAAAAATCGTCGTTCCAACTAAACAAAAAAGGTGGAACGAAAGCCGTAATTATGGCAAAGGTGATCTAAAAAGTATCAAAACAATTTGTTTTAGTAGTAAAAAATCTGTAATGCCACGAAATTGCACGGGTCAATGGTAAAGAGGGAAGGACGCGAGATGGCAATCAAAAAACAAAAGCATTGTCATCAAAACGGTGGGGCAACGAAATAACTAGTTCACGTCCAATGGCATCGAATCGTCATCATGATAAAACATCAAAGATAATGAAATTATCAATCAAAAAGGGGAGAGACATCGAGACCGAGCCGCCGCACAGTCCGATCCGACGATGGCAGACTGGCAGTCGGCTAATTCGGCGGCGGCTTGAGCAGACTGGCGCGAGTCGGCATCAACGCGCGCTCCGTTTCACGGTGTCTCGCGCCTCTTGTGCTCATAGATTTGCTCGGAGGACGCGAGCGAGGGGAAACTACCGCAAAAAATGGTGATAATTACACATTCGAAAAATTGGCCTGTCTAATCAAAGCCTCCAGCTTATCGCTAAGCGCCAAAGTCATATTCACTCACTGACTGAGCGGAGGTAGAAAAAATGGCAAAAGAACGCGTTTTAGCAAAAAGCGCCGCAATTCGAAAAACTTTCTTTGAAATTCTAAGCAAAACTCGTTACCGTCGAGTTTTAAAGTGATCAAACGAAAGTGACAAGCAAAACAACAAAAAAGTATCACTGTCAACGGCAAAAATAGTTCAAAATATGATTGCGGCAAAGAAAAGCGCGTATCCAACGTCATCAAATTTTATGAAAGGGCAGTTTTATGTATAAAAAAGTAACGTCATAATCAAAAACGGGATGACGCGCGACAAAATCGTCGTTCCAATCAACCGAGAAAAAGGAACGGAAGCAGTGATTACGGCCAAGAGAGATCGAAAGGGTTAAAAAACTTGTTTTGTCAAGGAACGGCAGCAGCTTTGATGGCAATCGACAGTGCCGTTCGCGAATTTGGGCGCAAAAAGGGAAAGCAAGCAAAAGCCATCGAGTTTAGAAGTGATGGTCAAACGAAAGTGGTAAGACAACGAAAAAGTCTGTTGAGACCAAATAAAGCAGTTTTTCGCAGCAAAAAGTCATGTCGTCATCAAAATAACAATGAGACGACAAAAAAGCAGTCTTTAAAATCTTCGTTTCAGTCAACTAATAAAATTGAAACGTAAGCCGCGGTTATGGCCAAGGGGGTTCAAAAAGTCTCAAAAAATGAGTTTCAGTAAAAAAACGAGGCAGCAATCTCGGTGACACCTGACAGTGCCATTCGCAAACTCAAGGGCAAAAAGGGGAAGCAAACAAAAACAAAACCGAATTGTCATCAAAAGAGGGGAGAGAGATAGAGATCGAGCCGCCGCACAGTCCGATTGGTCGACGGCAAACTGACTGGCAGTCGGCTGGTTTGGCGGGGGCTCTAGCAGACTGGCGCGAGTCGACGTGATCGCGCGCTCTCTTTTACGCCGTCTCGCGCCTCGTGTGCTCGTCGGTGTGCTCGGATGGCGCGAGTGGTGCGAGACTACCACTTTTCGCGAAACGATGATGACAATTGCTGCCGGTTTGAAAATAAGTGGAACTGCAACAAATGAGTGAAATTTGATAACATAATTTAACTGACTGTAAAACCAAAAACCCCAATGTAACTAGTGCCGACAAACAATATTTTAAAGTCATCAATAACCTCATGGCAGCACTGTTTTCACGGACAAAGAACATCTACCAAGAAGAATATATTAGCAAGTAAAATTTGCAAAAGATTAAAATTAACGTCGTAAATAAGCGCTTTGCGATGGCTAATACGTTGGTTATAAAAACTAGAGAAGACGCAGATTACCCCTAAGAGGTAAGTTTCAACATCGGTATTGTTTTTGGGATAGATCGCGACGACGTACTGTGACTAAATGAGCTTTGTATTCTCTCTGAATGCGCATTCGGGCCTCGCTAATATTATTTGTTCTTGTTGTACAATCTTGTTTTCTGTGTTTCTCAAACCATGCCATACCCTATTGCGAAACTTGCCTACGGTTTTCGCTGCCGTCTCGCCGAACTCGCCACCCCGCCCGAACGGTACTACCTCCAAGTTGCCGCTGGCAATGCTACCATCCACTGAAAAAAAATTGGTAACAAAATCGTTACCAAATGGGTAACGCATCGGTGGATTGGTTTTTTTGTATCGAAACCGTTACCAAAAAAAGTATACAAATTCGTTACCAACCCTGGGTAACGAATTTGTTACTATTTCGGTAACGTTTTCATGCATATTAACGTTAGCACGTTATTATTCCTCTTTGGCGGCCTTTTTGCTTGTTTAGGGTTTAAAAAACTTGTTTTTAACTGACATTTATTTCTTATCACAGAACAAAAGCATGAACAACAAAACATAACAATTTACAATTACAGAACTAAACTATTGTGTGTTAACGTCATAATCGGTGAGTTCTTTGACTTGTTCGTGCAGTGGCTTGTAGTTTGGGATTTTCGGGACCTAGGCAACCACCATGAAACGAAAACGATGCAGCTTCTGGATGGATGGATGAGTTTCCTCTTTGGCAAACCTTGAACCGGTGTCGCTGAACTTTGAGTTTGTCTCGGTCCGAGTAGTCAAGGGTGTGATTGCAGAAAATAGAGTATTGAAGGCTTGAAGGAGGGGGTCCGATCGTTGTCCTTGTTAATGAGGCCGCCATCGCCCATGAATGCAAAGACTGCACGAAGGACTAGAAGAAAGCGCTTTAAAAGTGACCTTTAAAGTTTGATTGATAACTTACCGGCATAAGTGACTCCAACAGTGCGAGTCACTAAAGCACACGCAACAAAACATACGTACATCAAATAACCTGCACAAGCGGATCCAAACGTGGATATGTCGAAGTCGACGATCGGATGTTTTAGTTTTATCAATCTTTGAATTTCGAACCTTTAATGACAACATCAGCTGTTTTTTGTATCTGGAAGCTAGCTTTAAGTAAAAAATTTAATGCAGAAAACAGGTTCCAAGTATTGCTGCCCTTGAGGGGCCGACAAAGAACCACAGCGAAACCATATATCAAGTCTTTTGAAACGTGCTGCTGTATATCATGACTTTGGCAAACAATATAATAAATTTCAAAATTTGAAATGTAATGTAGAAAACTTGTATCAATTGGCATTGGGATAGGGGCCACCAAAAGGAAGATCCAAAAAGAGTCGACTGACTGGTATCTTGGACTTGGGTCCCAGTCTTAACACTTTCGTGTCAAGACTCTCCGGTGCGCACGCACCGCCGTGTGACAAGGGATACCAGGGCCATCTGCATGCTGCGTGCACGATTCAAGGTTCGGTCCTCTTTGACATAGGAACCTTCGTCTTCCACACGCGTTTGTGCATGCTTCTCACGTTCTTTTTATTTGTGCCGCGATTCGCTCTATACTAGGAGGTTTAGAACGTATAAAGCGGTCATGCTTTTTGTGTTTTCGACCACTTCTGGCATAACACCGCGGTGTGTGACAAGGGTCACCCCCTTAAATCTTTTACATTCGCTTCGAGACCGTAAATGCGCACGCCTTGCAGTGTGACAAGGGATACCGAAGTGTCTTAGCTTAGGTCCTGTTTAGGGCTTTCAAACATCAATTCACGTTTCCATATTGCTTGTTGTTGCCATAATTTTCCTCATACCGCATAGAAAAATGAAAACGGGCATTTGAGTTGACCTGACGATATCACAATAATATGTATAACTATTACAATAGCCTGTGTTGAACTTGTGATCCGTATACGAAACACAAACTTGAACTTTTTTGTTTTGTGCAGCATCTGCTGATAATTAATTCTTGTTGAAATGCTCTAAATGCTGTTGAAGTTGCAAGTGCCCGGTTATCATATTGTACTCGGCTTATTGGATGAACTTCATGAAAGAATGACGTCATCTCGCAGATGGAAACTTTAATCCCAAATGAACTGTAGTTTGGTAACACAATTTGTCAGCAATCCGCCATTTTCCGAACATGCGTGAATACACAGCAAAATTAATTTGAACGCGATTTGCGATTTCTTCGAACTTGCACTAAACAACGACAGAACCTTTATAAACAAAACAAAAATGGGTATTTCCCGGACATAGAACAAAAACCGGTAATTTCGGAACATAGAAAAATTTTTGGTATTTTCCCGAACTTAGAGAAAAACTCGATATTTCCCGAACATGGAGAAAAACTCGATATTTCCCGAACATGGAGCAAAAATCGGTCAGGAAAACGCGTTCAGGCATGGCCTGAACGCATTCAGCTACACAAAGATGTGCAAATGCCTTGCTCGCGTTTGCGTTCATTTGTGCAAATACACCTTTTTTGCATAATGCAACAATCGGCAAATAATCGCGTTTTGCAAGGATTAAACTGTGCAAATGAACGTTTTCTCGTTCGCAACAACAAATGCGAACGGGCGTTTCTAACAAAATGCAGTTTTAGTCGCATTCGACCTAAATGGGCTAATGGCCCTATCCGTTGTCTATCCACGCAATACATGGGTATATGCCGATTTAAATAGTCTAATTTCACAAAGACGCCAAAGTAGTCCTAATGTTGAAACAGAACTTCAAAGATTTTTTTCAGGAGCTTCCGGAAACATGTAAACTTTGCCCAAATTTAAGAAAAATCAGGCGATTTAACTTCGCGAATTTCCGAGTTCGAGAACTCCTGAACTTGGGAATTTCCGGGGTCGAATATGCTCAGGGGTGATCTAAAAATTTTTCGAGGACCCCCCACTAATAAGATGATTAGCCGGTGGGCTACTTTGTGCGAACCTGGGCCTTGTCGTGGTACAAAGGTAGCTGATACGAACAATGCTAATTCGTTACTTTTTTAGTCACAAAAACGTTACCAAATTGGGGTAACTCTTCACAGTTACCCAAAAAGAGTAACGAATTCGTATGCAAAAAAAACGTTACCAAACAAATCGTTACTATTTTTTTTCAGTGTCTGTCCACCAAAATTGCAATTACACCGGATATTTGAATGTAACGCTGATACACGCGACATTATTGACATCTACAACGATTTAGATCCGAAATTTATGTACAAAGAAGACGATCTGGTACTTTGTACGGGTGAATTTGAATTTCGCGACGATGAGCGGGATTTACATTATTGTACGCCAAATATACTTTGTTACACCATATTAATGCCACAGTGTCTCATAATTGAAAATTACAACATTTCAAAAACATTTCGAGAAAGAATACCGTCAAACGTGTCTATTGAGAACGTATTCGATGTGTTTCTTGACTCGGAGAATTGCTTGGATTTGCCTTGTTCAATCCCTAGCGAGATGTTTGAAGAAGCTGACTTTAACGACTTGTTTTCTACTTTTCCACGACTACAAAATGTGGCTCTTTATTGTCTAAGAAAGGTGAATGATGATGGTCTGTATGATCGAAACATTGATAGTTTGAAAAAGTTTCTTTTGGTGAGCTTTAGTGCTTTGTGCCCTTTTTACATCATTTTCTTTAGGCACAACCAGATGGTTTCTCTTTCTCAATTACCATAAGCCCTTCATACGCCACACGTGGAGATGATCTCAAAAAAGCATTGTGCAACAAAGTTGCGAAGTCAGGTTTGAAAATTTGGCAGGGCACTTACCGACCGCCGTTTCGCCATGTTGCAATTAATGATGGTCATTCATTTTTTTGGTTCTATTGGCCTTAAGTTTAAACTCAAGCCTATGACATGTACAATCTGTCCACTTGCAAGTCGAAGATAATACAAGATAAAACCATTTATCTCAAAGCCACCAAAATAGTTACAACACAAAGTGATATTCATCCGTCCAAATAGATACAAAGTGAAAGCCGATCTGCCTATCGTCGTCGCCAAAAATGAATAAAACCACAGCTAACGATCATAGCCACAATTGAAAAAATAAGGGTACGGACGTTCATGATGTAGACGAGCTTGTGGGACACGTAGTAGAAGTACTCGACGTTGGAAATGACTTGATCGAAGCACTGGGGGTTGTTGATTTTGCTGAAATGTATGTCCATTAAACACAATAGAATCTCAGAAACGTTGAAAAA
Organism: Panagrellus sp. LJ2284; assembly: GCA_024447225.1. Classification (NCBI taxonomy): domain Eukaryota; kingdom Metazoa; phylum Nematoda; class Chromadorea; order Rhabditida; family Panagrolaimidae; genus Panagrellus; species Panagrellus sp. LJ2284. Next base: position 5,053,596 of record JAMRYC010000001.1, on the reverse strand, counting down.
CGTACTCGAAATACAAGCTGGCACATTTCTTGAACTGCACCTTGTCCACGGGGGTGGCGCAGCAATCTTTTTTCACTGAAATGAGAATTCAAGGTGAAAAACAAAAGTAAAATGTTGATAAGAAACTTACATCCGTGGAAATCGCATCCCCAGGTCACATAATCCATGTAAGTGTCGAAAAACTTGGTTCCGGCGCATTCGATCGTTTGAATCTGGGGCAAGATCGGCGGCGGCAACGCGCTTCCAACGGCGATGAAGAGGCAGAGGAAGAAGATGGGGTATTTCATGATTCAAGTTCGGCTTGGACGGAAACGACGGAAACGGCAGGAGTCGGTGATCACGTCGTCGTCGTCGACGGAAACGGCGAACAGTCGAATGAACCGTCGATGATGATGAAAGCGACGTGCGATCGATGACTGCGAGTGCCACTGATCAATGGACTGGGCTGCGGAGGTCGGAGGGCGCTGCAGCCTGCAACCAGCCGGCTGGTCAGTCCAGCACTGCGCGCGCGATTGAGCTGTGCATGCGGATTTTGACGTTTCAAGGAACATTGGACAATATTAGTCAAAGTTTCAAAATTAAATAAAGCATTCTTATTTATTCATTATCTTTTAAGAACCCAAATAAGTTCTAGTAAAACATTACAGTACATTCGTAGGCAAATAAAAACAATTTACATGATTTTCGCTTTTTCCGCGCCTAATGTCAACATTAACATGACGAAACGGCGGTCGCTTATTGCCTTTCCAAATCAGCAATCTCAGCTTTGAAACAAAAAAGTCAATAATCCATTTTTTGACTCGTATTTTCTTTTTTTCTTTCATGTCGACGGTAAGTGTCAGACAAAAATCATCTTTTTGTGCCTAAAAAAGCTGTTTGTATTGATAATTAAAACATAAAAAGACCAACCATTAAGAATTTCATAAAATCATCCAACTTCCAATCGTTCAAATCTATTATTGAATCGTGAGCAGTGGTCAATTTTAAGCCTGATAACGGTTGCTTTTGGTTCTTCAATATGTCGAGCATCCATAAATTTGAAAGCGTACAAGGAATTGACAAGTTTTGTAGCCGCGGAAACGTGTCAAATAAGTCATCGAAGCTAACATTGAGCTTGTTTTCGTTTTCATCGATATTTGCCATCGCAATTTCTAACTCGACGACGGCTCCAAGAGACACGTTAGACGGTATCATCTGACGAAACGTTTTCGACACGTCGTATTTTTCGAAAATGACACTATCCGGCATTAAAATAGTATGACTTGATACGTTGGGTGTGAAATACTGTGAATTCCACTCGTCATCGTGAAACTCAAATGTACCCGTACAAAGGACTAGGTCGTCATCTTTGTACATAAATGTTGGTTCTAAATCGAAGTAAATATCACAAACGTAAGTTGTGTCAAGTTCGAGCGATCGGCATAACTGTAGTTTTGGTGGACAGATGGAAGGATTGCCAGCAGCAACTTGAAGTCGGTACCGTTCGGCCGGGGTGGAAAGTTTAGATAGACGGTAGCGAAGGCCGTAGGCAAGTTTGGCGATGGGGTATGGCATGGTAAGTGAAATACTATCTAAATCCCGTTACAGAAGAACGACTATTCGGAGCAGAAAAGGGTGAGACACAGTGAAGTCTTAATAACTCCGCCGAAAAAGCAATGGTAACCATGTCGATCTCGGGGTACAACCTCTTCGGGGATACTTGTTTAATCTGAGTCCCCGCGGATTAGGCATCCCTGCGCCATTGAACGCGCCTGCAGGCCGCGCGTTTCTGCACAAACATGCTCGGAATGAGATCCAGCCAAAGTGTCGTAAGACTTCCAACTGATATTCCCATTTGCACATTGTTTAACACAATAACACCTCTTCAAAATACAAAACTGTTTTTTAACAAAACTGATGAAACCTATAGCCCTCTGTTTACTTTTACAGAATCTAAGTATCAGTTCATTATTTATAGCCGTTTGTAACAAAAAAATGTATCTTCTAAAACACCGCCAAAAAATTCTTTAATGCGCTAGGTTTCTGGTGGCAAATAAAAATGATGTACCAATTCTTCATCAATCCATAGTTCAACAAAACGAAACGGGGGTTTATCGCCATCCAAAGCCTCCCATGGTATCAATCCCACTTCTGAAAGTAATGCATTATAAATCCAGTTGTTCACGTCGTCTTCATATTCATCACCACAGTCTATTTCGAGTATAAAACTAAAATCAATTCGTTGTGCCTAAAAAATAATGTATTTATTACTAACAAGGGACCGGCACGAGCTCCCGGAAGCAAATCCGATCGAGACCTATGCCATTCGAAAGAACATTAACTTGTTTCTGAGCTGAGATATGAACCTTCAAAATCAAGCTGAAAACGACTTTATAAAATCACGGCACTATCAAAAAAATTCCATTGCAGATATAGACGACGGCTTTGACCTTAGAATTTGATGCTCTTTCGAATGACATAGGTCTCGATCGGATTTGCTTCCGCGAGCTCGTGCAGGTTCCTTGTAAGAAAAGATAAACCATACCATCATGAACGACTTAAAAGTATCAAAGTTCCAAAACAAGTCTTGTGCTACAATAAAAGTAATGTGGAAATATTTTAATGGCTGCTTCTGGTATTTCAATATGTCTGTCATCCACGCATTAGAAACAGGCCAGTTAAAAGCTAATTCATTTAGTTGCGGAAACGTGCCGAACAAATCATCATAGTTTACACAAAGCATGTCGATGATATTCGATTGGAGATCCAACAGGACGGTAACCATGGTTACGTTTTGAAGGGACACGTTTGCAGGTATAGCTTTACGAAACGTTTGAAACTTATCGCTAACAAAAATTAGAACTTCGTCTGGAATTAACATAGTGTGATTGATCATGTTATCGGTAGAATAGTGCGAATTGTTATCGTCGGAGAAGATCATGTACCCAGTACAAAGTACTAAATCGTCATCTTTGTAGACTAAAGAAGGTTGCATAGGAGTGTCCTGTTTGGTTCTGGAAGCATTAAGAACAAACTCAAACGACCGACGTAATTGCAACTTTGGTGGACAGATGGGGAAATTGCCAGCGGCAACTTGGAGGTGGTACCGTTCGACCGGGGTAGCGAGTTCGGCGAGACGACAGCGATGACCGTAGGGAAGCTTGGTCACTGGGAAGGGCATGCTTGGGGAAATACAAAAGGCGAGTTGTGCTAAGATAGAATGTCTAGTCAAAACGGGACAAAATCATACACTCCATTTGAAATAGTTATGCGGTGATTGTATGTTCGCTAACTTTGATAAGCGCGAACACAAGCAGGGTGTGTTAGCCAAACGGCGGGTCGTTATCACTGATAATCGATCACTAATTCAACGTGGTTTTCCGTGTTATCGATGTCGTCTTTGCAGCAAAATACAAATATCAATGTTTTTAAACTCGGAGGTGGTACCGTTCAGCCGGGTGTGACCAACGGATTGCCATCCCAAGCTCGTTGGTGCCTCCACGATAATTGGATAATAAAACAAAACTTTTTCTTTATTGTCAATCAACATTATCATTCAACTGGTGGTAAATAAAAACAATAACTGACATTTTGAAAACTGAGGCCAATTTTGATGTGACGATACTGCGGTTTGTCAACGCTCTCCCAAACTTGCAATCCCGTTTTCGGAAGCAGTAAATCATAAATCCAATCGTGAACGTTACCTTCATAGTTTTCACTGATCTTTATAACAAAGAAAAAACAGAAATCATCTTCTTGTGCCTAAAAATGTAATTTAGATGACTTAAAACGAAAGAAAGACATACCATAAAGAACTTCATGAAGTTATCAAAGTTCCAATCATACAAATCAACACAAGCATCGTGAGCTATGGTCAACTCTAAATACGATAATGGCAGCTTTTGATATTTCAATATGTCGAGCATCCATGAATGAAGAAGCGAACCATAAATTGACAAATTTTGTAGCTGTGGAAATGTGTCAAATAAGTCGTCAAAGTTTACATGTCCAAATATTTTGGTTGGGTTATATTCCAAGTCCACAACCACCGTGTCTAGATTTTCAACAGATGCGTTTGACGGTATTAAGTCTCGAATTCTTTTTGAAACGTTGTAGTTTTTGATAGTAAATTTTTCCGGCATTGTGACTGGAGGCAAAAACAAACAAAAATTTCCATCAACAATTCTTTTGTGCATGCAGCGAATATCAATCTTTGTATGGCGAAATGGCGGTTTGCCAATACCGTGCCAGATTTGCAGTCCCGATTTTGGAACTAGCGAGTTATACATCCAATTTTTGAGTTCAACTTCTTTATCACCTTGAAACGAATGATCAAAAATAACTAGTTTGAAACAGAAGTTATCTTGTTGTGCCTAAAAAGCTATAGCTTTTTTTTTGTTATAACGTAATTAAAATTATACAAGAATACAGAAACACTTGCCCTTAAAAATCTGTTTAAGGTATCAAAATTCCAATTATACAAGTAATCATAATGATGTGTGTGAGCATACATTTGAAAATACGATAACCCTTGTTTCTGGTATTTCAATATGTCAGTCATCCATGTACTAACAAAAAAATAACGTGAACGCAATCCTCGTAATTGCGGAAATGTACTAAACAAGTCATCAAAGTTAACGCTGAATATGTCTTTATAATTTGTAGGATTAACTTCTGAATCAACGACGTTTGTAATAAACACGTTAGATGGTATCATCTGACGAAACGTTTTCGAAACGTTGTAATTTTCAAAAACGACTTTATCTGGCATTAAAATGGTATTACTCAATACATTGGGTGTAGAGTACTGTAAATTCCACTCGTTGCCTACGAACTTAAATTCGCCAGTACAAAAAACTAAATCGTCGTCTTTGTACATAAATTTTGGTTCTAATTTGTCGTCGAGGTCACGAACATCACTTTCGTAAAGTTCACATTCAAATGACCGATGTAGCTGCAACTTGGGTGGACAGATGGAAGGATTGCCAGCGGCAACTTGAAGTCGGCACCGTTCGGCCGGGGTGGAAAGTTCAGATAGACGGTAACGAAGGCCATAGGCAAGTTTGGCGATGGGGTATGGCATGGTTAATGAAATACTAAATACTGTTACAGAGGAATGAATACTGCTGTTCACTCAAGCCCGACACAATTTAGTCTTTATATAACATTCACTCAAAAAGCAAAGGTAACCTGTCGACCTTACGGTCTGCGTCGGTGCGGATTAAGCGTCCTTGGTACATTGAACACGCCTGCATGCTGCGCGATCAATAATGACATGCTCTAAGGGTCCGTTTACAAAGCCATAAAGACAAAAATATTGTCAACATGGTATTTTGTTTTGCATACAATAGAAAAATCGTATTTATTCAAAGCGCAGTCATAAAATTCTTTAACCTTTTACGCTTCAACTGACGGCAGATACAACCGGTAACCAACAACAAGACGATCGTTGAGATATAGTTCAACAAAATGAAACGGCGGAAGATTGTCACCTTCCCAGATTTGTAATTCCATTTTTGGAATAAATGAGTCGAAAGTCCAATTGATCACTTCGTCTACGTAGTAACTTAATATATTAAGTATGAAAGTAAAATCATTTTGCTGTGCCTAAAAAAAAATATATATATGGATAAGAAAGACAAAAACTCACCATAAAAAACGCTTTCAAATTATCGAAGTTCCAATTATGTAAGTCGGCAAAATGATCTCCAAAGATAGACATTTTAAATAGATCTAATGGTTGCTTCTGGTATTTAACTATGTCTATCATCCATGCATTAGAAGTAGCATGTTCTAAAATTAAACTTCCCAATCGCGGGAACAGGCCAAAAAAATCCTCAAAGTTTACATAAAGCTTGTCGGTTTTTTTTCTCGGAAAATCCAAATCAGCGGTAACCCGGGTTACGTTTTGAAGAGACACATTTTTAGGTATTGTTTTACGAAATGTTTCAAATGCCGCGCGAATAAATATCTCAACATGCTCTGGAATTAACATAGCGTGATTGATAATGTTAGGCGTAGAATAGTACGGATTGTTATCGTTGGAGAAGATCATGCAGCCAGTACAAAGTACTAAATCAGCATCTTTGTAGACTAAAGATGGTTGCATTGGAGTCTTATGTGTGAAACGTGAACCATAACGATCAAACTCAAACGACCGATGTAATTGCAGTTTCGGGGGGCAGATGGAGAAATTGCCAGCGGCAACTTGGAGGTGGTACCGTTCGACCGGGGTGGTGAGTTCGGCGAGACGGCAGCGAAGGTCATAGTGAAGCTTGTTAACAGGGAAGGGCATGTTAGCGACAATACAAAAATCAAGTTGTGCTAACTAAAGTAGAACGCCTATCAAAGACGGGACAAAGTCATATACACCATGTGGAACAATCACGCGGTGATTGTATGTACGCTAACTTTGATAAGCGCAAACACAAACAGGGTGTGTTACCAATAACATACCCTTATCATTTCGATGCGTCGTCACTTTTAATCGATCACTCAATCGACGTATTGTCGCCGCAAAAAATACAAAAAATACAAACGGTTTTTGTATGCAAGTCAACTAATTACCGCACATAGGAAGTCTATGGCTACCTATATGCCAGAGTCAAAGACTAACACCATTGAAAGTCAAACATCTCTTTATTTTTTTGTAAAGTAAATACAAACCGGGGGTCAATAATAAACAAGCCAAAATATAAACTGTCACTCAAAAAGATTCTTAAATTTAGTATACAATGTAACGACAGTGGCATGGGTCACTTCGAGCCACGTACGACAAATGTCTCGATCACTAAAATTTATAGTTTTTACTAATGTTGACAGTAAAAACTTGACCAACCTGTAATTATTACGTATGCACTGCCGAAACTCGGTGTCACACTTCATGAGCATACTTCGATGAACGACACGGTTGTGTTGGCCATAGAAGGTCGAGTTGTAAACCTCATCCGCGACGTCAATGCAACGATCGTGCGGAAAACAGCATTCGTTGCTCACTGGAAACAAAATAGTAAAAATTATGAAATTAGTGCTTGTTCTATAGTAATTTGGGGTTAATAAACATCAATGAAAAGTATTTTAAATTGTGTCAGTTTGTAAATAATTATAACCGGCTTAATGTTAGTCAAAAAAAAGCATTTTAAGAACAAAAAACCGGAAAGTGATTCCGTCGAGTGCTCTTGAGATGCTTCCTTTCGGTCTCCCAGCTACATGGATGAACAAGATTTGATTTCAGTTTAGGGGTGGACATTGGACAAAAAAACTGGACATGATCGAAAAAGTGATTGGGAAGTTTGAGGTCGCTTGACCTTTAAGTGCGTTTAGGCATTATAAAAGTAAATCGTGCACTATTACGGTAAAATAAAAAGTAAAACTTCCAAAAAATGTGCCAAAAGTCAACTCACACTTGTCCCCATCACATCCAGCAGTCGTAATCCAGCTGAGCGTGGTTGAAATGGCTCCAGTGCCGCAATGATACGCTCCAACTTGGGTCGGTAAGTCCAAAACGGTCAAAATGACCGCTAGAAAGGCGGAACAGCTGTACCACGGCCGCATCGGATCAGCAAACTGGCAGGGGTATCACTTCCAGGTGTAGGAATGTTCTTTTTGGGGAATTAATCAGCAAAAACGACGGCGTAATAGGGTAGCAACAGCTTGCTTTTTGCCCTGAGGCGGATGATTGATAGATGGGTAAGCCGATAGACTTAGACCGCCCCCCTGGAACTGCACGAGCAGGAAACCACTTGCCTCTTGAGGAGGATGGACAAAAACGCCCTTGTTCGTAAAGTGGGCCGACCGGCTGATGGGGATCCTAGAGATCCTTCACGGGCTCGTTTCCGTCTCCAAAGTTCGAGGGAAAGTGATATCCGGCGGACCGGGTGGACCCTTTTTAAAAACAAACAGCCAAATGAGGGTGTTTTGGAGTTGGAAATTGCGCAGAGTCGGGTCGAGGATCCTCAAAGGACCCTCTTTTGGAGGGGACACTGATCCGACAAAGCAAAAACCCAATGTAAGCTTTGTTTTAACGGGGGTAAGGGTGATGTACCTGTTGAAAGTGATGCTAGGAATAAACTTTTTTCTCCTTTTCGGTAATCCGTTGCAAGCAAGGACTGCAATCCCTGGAAAAAGACGACCGCTATGATCAGTCCTTTGAGGATATAGACAAACATGGAACATTTTTCTGCGTCCTGACTGAGGATGTATCAATGAGAAGTGAGATTCTTTAAGGCACTTGAAATGATGCAAGGACTCGTCAAACACATGATTGTGATTGGATTTTTTTTCCATTATGTCATCCAAATGCGTGAAACCGAAAAAAACCCATTTTTATCAATGAAATCGCATTTAAAAACTAATCAACATAAAGCAAAAGCTGCGCATGCTTCTGAGAAAGCCGATATGGCCGTGATCCAAAAAGCTCCACAACTTTACAGTGGGACACGCCGATCCACCATCGACAAAGGGCACCTTTTTCGGCGGCCTGCGCACACGCACAGAATTCGGCATCACAAAGTTCTCGGGTTGAATTGTAGGTGTCGTAGCAGTTATCGTGGACTTGGCAACAATTGTTTACTGAAACTTTTTTCCATTTTAAATACCTAAATTTTGAAAGGAAAACCCACAAGTACTCCTCTGGCATACTGTAGTCGCAAGCAGTGACAACACATTTGACACAACACCGGTCCCACAGTAATAATCATTGTAAAACGCACAGTTAAAATTAGCTAATAACAGCAAACAGAAAGGTATCAGTAGAGTTTTCGTTGATGACATTAGTATCGAACCCACGAAGTGACGTCCAATAGACGATTCGTCGGGATTGCGGTGTTAACGCATTCAAATTTATGCATTTTGTCGAAATAACTGTCCGATGAACAGGGCAAGATTAATCGCATTTTTGGGGTGTTTGAATGAGTCAATGTCATGTGGAGTTTATGTAAATGATGTAAAAACACTGTTAGCAAAGATTCGATCGCATTGGGCCACGGCTTCCGGGGTTTTGTTCCACTCATAACAAGCGTCATGCTAAATTTTAGTATTTTACATTTTAAAAGCATCAAAATGGCAAGTTATTCCATCATTTGAAAACCTGCAGTTTGACCGACCTCGGCCTAGTTTTGCGCGCCCGACTCACCTCATAACAGCAATGATTCACTGAAAAAAAGAGTCATCCATTAGCCAAAGACTTGACATTGTAACTTGCATTTGCAAGGTGTATATACCCTTAACTTGTCGCAACACGTTGTAAAAAAGTGTGACTCACCTGGGTCAGTTCCACATAATGATGCCGTCAGATACGAAATTGACTTTGAGACGGGTTTCACCCCGCAGTAATAGTTGTCGAGAAAGGCCTGGGTTAATAATGTTGTTAAGAAAAGAATAAAAATGGGGAATTGACGCATTTTGGTGGGACTTTATTGGGATTTTGGTGGAACCAATTGGCTGACATTCACTTTTTGAATTGCGCATTGATAGAACAGGCCTCTATTGACGAGTAAGGCCAGAATAACATGAAAAGGCTCTATTAAAAGTGAATGTGCATCGATTTGGATCAAGTTTTGATCATGTGGGATGTGTTTTGCAGAGTCCACATGGTCGTTCCTTTTGTAGATGTAAAATTTTTTTTCACATTTTGTTGTAAAAGTTTCACTATCGTGTCATTTTGTATTTCAAAACATAATTTTTCAACTCCCACAAAAAACAATTTCAAAAATCTTATAAAATCTATTAGATTCAACGTATGGCAGACCCTGAAGGCTGGTTTTTACGAATGGGCAGCAGCACAAACACGACAAGAACAGCAATGATCAAAGTTGCGAAAACACATCCAGCAATCAGACCCAGATGGACCAATGTTAAGCAGACTGCTGTTTGAGGCTCACTTAAGGCTATCAATGGGGCTGTTTGGTTTACTGATGCCTGAAATGTTTAAACTTTTAACCTTTTTAGTCATTTCTTTGCTAAACATACCCTTTCGGCACTTCTCTGAATCCGAATCTTGGTCGAAACTGTAGCAAACTCTTCAATATCACTGACAGCATGCCCATACCGATGGCGTCGATGTCTTTTCGGCCCGGAATCCGAGCAGTTGGTGAACGTGCAAGCGCGACTCATGCAGACTCGAAGATTGCAATAGATATTGACCTCATTGCTGGTGGGGAATGCCCAAGCTCGAATTTTGTTCGTGAAAATGAGTTCTTTCGAGGTTTCAGAACGCTCAAAGTTCATCCAGATGCGGCCCTGATGCTGGATTGTGCAGCCATGGTCATCGCTGAGGTCGAGGTTGGATTTTGCATCGGTAGCCCAGCATCGGCCAATTTGGGATTCGGCGATGGGCTTTTCCAAGCGGACAATATAGGACTAAATTAGCAAATTTAATACTTCAGTTAAAAAAAAAGTCATCAAAAAACCTACAATCGGATCGCCAATACTCAAAGGCGACGTCAAAGGTCGCGCATCACCATCATGCCCAGCTCGAATCTCAACGTGATACTTCAAGTTTGCCGCTGGCATCAACGCATTTGGAGGGAGTGTGGCACTGATAACTTCAGTTGTTGTGTGGCGATTTTCGACAGTTACACCGCCAAAGTCGACTGTCAACATGTTGTCACTGCTAAATTACGGTACTATTTAACAGTTAAATTCGACCATAAAGGATGAAAATCCAAACCTATGATCATTAGCTGACGGTATGCACGTCAAAAGATACTTCTTATCAGTACTTTGAAGATAAGCCGCATTATCCTGTACAATGATGGCATTTTCCAGATTGCCTTCATTGTTTCGATGAGTGTCGCAGCCGTCTAATGGGATCTGAAACCAAAAACTGTTACAAACCGGTTTAAAAAAGTTATTTGCAACCTTTAAAGTGTAACTTTTCTGTGGCAGCATAGACCCATTAACATAGACGCAATTCGGAAAGCCTTCTTCGCTGTAAACGATGCCCCGAAATGTTGAATCGAAATTAATAGCAAGAACGAAATTGTCCTGAAATGATAAAAAGTTGCAAAATTAAACCCAAACAGTCAATATAGCCAACCTGATCGCAGCTAACAGACGTATCCAACAATCTCGCCGCCTCCAATCCCGGCGATTTCCCGATGAACGCGAGCACCAGCAACCAAATGGCTACCGGCACCCGGAAGTTCCTTGAATCTCGTGTCATCGATCCCCAAAGGTCGTCAACTCTTTGAACTTTTGGCACGTGTCGATAATCCTGAAATTAACCCCTCTGTAAAAATTCTGGCGACGATAGACGATTGGCGCTAAATTAACTGAGCGCGAGGAAGAGAGGTCTATCGGCTTCCGGAAGCGTTGAAAAGGGAGTAAATTGGATGGCTGTCAACATCGGGGCGATCGACCGACGACGGCCTTCAACAGTCATCATCGGCACGCGACGAACAACCGAAAAAATTGTTGAAAATGAAAAGAAAAACCAAAGTGAAGAGGGATAAAGCAAGGCAAGCGTCGGACGCGGCTGGACAGTGCCAATTATCCGTCGGCGTCCGATCGGACTAATTGCGAGGTACCATCGGACGAAGGATGGTGGTCAAGTCAAGTCAAACAGTCAGTCAGCCAGCCTCTCCTCAACCCCAGAGGCATCCAGTAGTTACCCGATTCACGCAAGACTGGCCTCCGAAAACCGGTAACCGTCTTCCTAGGTCACGTGAATCTCAAACTAAGACGCCAAAGGCAAGCATCACGATGAGATGGTCAAGTTCGGTCGTGACAGAAACTTCTTCCCTCCTTCTTTGAAGCTTGTTTGAAACTTTTTTAGAGTAAGAACTTCACCTTCACCAGTTCGAAAAAGGGAAAGAACTTGACATTCGGAAGGAACAACCATCACAATTTCCAGCCATCTGTAATGGCAATTGTTTCCTGCTGAGAAGCACCTTCGGAGCCAAGGCTATTTGTCCGTTCGCTCGCGCAGCATGTAATTGGCCGGTTTTGACGCGGCTTGATATTAACGATGTTCAACAACCATCACAAACAGCCCGTGAAAGGCGACGTAAATTACGTAAAGCGTCGTAGTACAGCTATTGTAATTTATTGTCAAAAAAAGTGAAAAAAACGCAATTTGGAAAACATGAAACAAAATTTAAAACAAAAATATCTAAATCTTACTTTTCAGAATCTCAATTATAAAAGTAAAGACATCCAAAACAGGCGATCAAAGCCCCGAGGGAATCAAGGCGTGGCGGCAGCATGGTCGCAAAGGCCACAGTGATTCGAAAAAGGCACAATTCGGTTCAAATGCCCTCGGGGCAGGGACGCCATGATAAACTAATTCAAGTCTTTGGATGCTTCCAGAAAGCAGGTCGCGGCACAGGTGTCATGAGCATGATGGCGGTCGTCTTCGAGCATAGGGGGGTCTTCGTCGTAAAGTGGTACTGGACGAGCTGGACGACGCTGCCAAAGTCGCCGGCATGACTTCGAATCTGAAAATTGGGACAGTTTTGAATGGCGTTTTCGGCTTGATGGGATTCAAAACAGTGAAATTGGGCTATTGTAGTTAGAAAGTTGAATAAAAGCGGCTAATGGAACCCACCTGGCCATCTCGACTAACGACCCGGATGTGGTGCACGGTCCGACGACGCAAGGCGGTCACAATGAATTGACCTGGTTGCGATGCCGATTGACGCACGAGGAATTCGCCGTCCTTGACGAGTCTGGCTTCAGCGAGCTCTCGACGCACGGTTCCATGGAACCAGGGCTGGAAGGAGAGGTATTCGCTGATTTGAGCGAATTGAGTGGGTGTGATGGGGAGGGGGTCCTCGATTTTGAGGATTCGCTTGGTCCAGTGAGCGGCTTCTGAAACTTAGTTAATTTTGACACGAATTTGAATGGCAACAACAATCAAACTTGGTCTCGAAACGAAAGTCAAAACCCAAAAAAACGCACCATGAGCCGCTTCCGGAAACACAAAAAGCTCATTATCGCCCTGGCAACCAGAATCCGCCGACGATGCCGACCGTGTAGAGCTACTATCAAGTGATATGCCATCGAAAATACTCGAATTCAGCGAAGTGCATTCAGAAATCGATCCCGGACTCTGCAAGTCCGCTGGTGGCGGCGGTCTAGGCTTGATCGCCCCTGTCCTCAAACTTCCGAGCTTCGACTTCAACGGCACCCCCACATCGGTGAAACTCTTCCGCAACTTCTGGAACATGACCCTCTTCGGCCCTTTGGATTTTGCTTTCATCGGCGTCTGCGGCGATGCCTCAGGCGACCTCGGGCGCGTTTCCATTGCTGCATTTCTCTTTTTGATTTGTTCCTTGACACGTTGAAGCTCTTTGTGAAGTCGTTCCAACTCGACATTGGTTTCATCGTGTTCGACTTTGACTTCTGGGTACAGTTCTGAGCGTGTTTCAGACAGTTTGGCCACTTGGTCACGGATTTCTGATGGCTGTGGAAGCGGTGGCGGATCGACGATCCGTCTGGAGTAGGTGACATAGCTGGCAGGACTCGAAGCCGAATTGTCCATCTCAGGTGTAGGTAGAGTCTCGATCGGTTCTTGAAAGCTGATGCTTCTGACGACTTTTAGTGGCTCGCCCTTGAAATTCTCCTTCTTCGGCGGCAATGGCGGCGCCGCTGCCGCCGGAGCTTCTAAAGCTGGCTGATTCTGGATCTCTTCGACGGTGCTTAATCTTCTGGGGTTAGTTTCTTTAAATTTTGGAGACGGTCTCCGTGGACGGCAATATTTCGTAAAAACATCCGGATAGATCGTGTTCGTAGTGTACGGATTGACGCCCTGAAGCACATTAACATTCAGATAGACATTAGTCACACTTCCAGGCGTCGACGGTGTATTCAAAATGGACTGTAAATCAGCTCCAGGTGAAGTTGGGGTCATCCGACGGAGCGTCCTTTGAACTGTATCCGTGGAAACCGCTTTTTCACTGTGGACGAAGCCTTTGCCATCGTCAGAAGGCGTGGAGAGTCTCAGAAGGCAGTAAGCGCCAGAAGGTGTGTTAGGGACTGATGGAGATGGGGTTAGGAGGTCAGCGATCTAAACAAATTTGATTAAACCGACTTTTCAGAGCTAAAAACTTACATTCTGAGTATTCACAACGCCCCCAGAAGCCGTCTGTTCCCCCAAAACAACAAAAGCCAACTTGATCGATGCCAGAATCTGCGCCGCTGAATCACTAGCTATTACATAGTAACATCTCGTATCCGGCTTCCCCTTTTTATGGTCCACGCAATAATAGCCGATGACGTCCTCAAAGTCTGGATCGACATGCGCGAAAGCGATTTCAGTAGTGTTGTGCCGGGCGACGATTCGCCGTGTGATGACATCCGCCAAAATGAAAGCATTAGCGTAAATCGTAAGCTGGACATCAGTGTTTCGAGCTACTACAGTTGCATCTGACAGAAATTCATCCGCAAAAGGTGTAATATGGGCCGAATCTACGTGGTCGGCACTGAGAGCGACTTTTCGCAGGCATCCGAGGACGACTTCGGCACGGTCTTCGTCGGTGGGGGCTTCGTTGATGGATTTTGGGAGGGTGATTTTGCCGAGAAACTAAATAGACTTTATAAAAAGGTTCATAGAAGGTAGAACATACCTTAACAAAGAAAGGAATGCCCGTTTTGAGCTGGACAATGGCATCCTGGAGCCAATCATCATCAGCTGCCGCCATCATCAAGTGCGTTGGCGGAAGCGCCGGCACTTACATCTTACGGAATTCCATGGAAGTTATCAATGATAAAAGTGTGGCCACGACTATGGCTATGCCTATGGCAACCAACCCGGGCAAAGTAAGCAAGTCTCACGCAGGACCAGGGCCACGTGACACGACACCCCTCCACTTGTGTCTGCGCAGCCCTGAGGCCCGGCTGAGGGACGCTTTTCCTTTTCCCTCGCTTTTAACTAAATGTAATAAGATGGCTGGGTGGTGCTCCCCATGGCACTATTGCTATAGTCGACAGCCCGATGTCGAGGACGTGTAGGACAGCCTGAGGGCCCTTCCAATTGCCTGCGTGAAACTCTCGCACTCTTTTTTATCGTCGCGCATCTGTCCGCGTCGGACGAGTTGACAACTAGCTTCACTGCACCCTGAAATTACTTATTCGGCCGTGCCATGACACCCTAGCAACCGGTAGGATAGTCGTAGTTGACGTTGCTATAATTACCAAGACACACTTTGTAATCATATGCGTATGTATATAGACCCCTCTGGCAATTCTATAAACTGCCTCCCAGCTTTCCAACTGGACAAAGTACAAATTTTCCATTTGCAATTTTATTTTTAGACTACGAAAACCACTTAGACAAACAAAAATTTACCATAAAAAGTCCAAATTATAATAGAAAAAACTGTACAAAAGAAACTTCCAAATCGAGATCAAATGACCAAACTGAACAACCAAATGCCCTCAAGGCTTGTGGGCCTTGTCATACGTGCCAGCGTTCTTGTAAGCCCCAACATAGCCAGTGGTGTCCTTGGATTCCTCGCGACCAGCCTTGCCTTTGCCCTTGCCCTCGGCATCGAAGCGTTCCTTGTGGGCTCCGGTGTACTTGGTGTGATCTGTCAGACGGCTATAAACACCGCCAGTGTTAGCCTTGGCCGCGGAGTTCACCGTGGGCGCTTCAAGCTTAGAGAGCTTCTCGATGATTTCATCCAGCTCCTCCTGGACGTCCTTCTTCGTCTTTTGGGCTTTTTCGGAAGCGACATTCACGAGGACTTGTTTAGTTTCGACGAAGTTGGTGCGCTTTTTGGGGCTGAAATTGAGAAGTTTGTTAATTTTTTGGCAAAATAAGTTATCAAAAGTTCAAATTGGCTATAAAAAGTTCGAAAAAACGCACCCCGCAACCTTGCTAAAAGCAATCCCAGTAACAGTGGTAGTCACAGTCTTGCCATCGATGATGCCGGCATCCTTGAGCCACTTGTCAAAGTTCTTGCCCGTCATTTCGGTCGCCGTGGAGCTGCCAAACTTGGTGAAGGTTTCCCATTGTTTCTTGGCCTCCTTTTCGTCCTGCCATTTGAAGTCGAAGGTAGCGGGAGCGGCAGGCATGGCTGATAATTTTTAGGTATGGAATGGAACTGAAAAACCTTCATTTAAACCTTGTTTACAGCCCCAAATTTGAATACAGTAAACATTTAGTTACTCGAAATCGCATAAACACGCCCAAATGTCAACATCAACAACCCCATCAACACGTAACAAGTCCCCCTTACAGACAGTCGCGGCTGTCACTAACCGCAAACCCCAGAAATCGTTGAAAGAACCAACGTCGCCCCTGGCAGCTAGGCATTGTTTCACCCTTTAAAAAGACGGAAAATATAGACTTTTGAATCCCCAAAAAGTTGAAACAGACCGCCAAGGCGGTTCGGTTTGACTCAAAAGAGGAAGAGTAAATATTTAGTACGTAAGTACAAAGATAGCCGTAACGCATCCATCGTTTTTCATTTTTCTATTCCCAAACAACCACACCGCCGATGTCAATGAATTGATCACTTTCATTGGGGGAAATGGGCGTGAAGGGGTATTAACAGCCGTTTGTGTTCCAATTCGATGCGCTTTGCGGTGTCATGGAGCCGCTGGAAGGATAGACAAAACGATCCATCCATCTCGGGGCATAAAGACAATGCACAATGTAAACGTGATAGGATCGGAATCAATAAAAAGTGGGAAAGTGTTCCGTTTGTACAGTTAAAGTTGGAGAATTGGAGGATTGGAACACTGATCAGTTAAAGTTGTAAAAAAGTCTGACAAAGGCTTATGAGCAATGCTGACAGATGTGAAGGAGTGAAAAACTTTCATCTGAATGGAACACAGTTAAAAATCAGTCAAGTTTCAAGGCGTTCTTTTTTAACGATGATTCATCTCGGTGTTCAATGGTCGTTGACAACGGTGACATTTTGTGAGAAAAAATGGCTGGAAGATGGACGAAATAACGGATAATTTAAAGTTTTGCAAAAACAACGCACAAAAATTTAACCCTCACTGAAACGTGGCCAAAAAATCTCCAAAAATTTGAGCTGATAAGAACTAAAGAGCACCATCTTCTCGAAATCGGCGCACTTTGCATTGTTTTTTTAACAGACATCAGCCACAGCCGTTCAGTTTAGCAGCCGGGATTGCCGCCGGCAGACGGCCCAATAGTGGCGTCCACCCCACGGCCCACGTTGAAAATAAGTGCAATTGCCCGTGGGCCAAAGTCAAACCAAAAAAATATGCTGCCAGCGGCGACAATCGGCCGAGCCTGGCCCAGGGTTTTGTCTGATGGAAGGAGATGTGACAATGGACAACGCGGAAAAGATTGCAAAGTGTTTTGTTTGGGCGGAAATGCTGCGAAAGGGTGAAAACTTTGAGGTTTTGGAATTAAAAACTTTGATTTGGGAAAAATCGAAAACTTTGTAATGAAAAAAGTTTTGAATTACTTAACCCAAGTCATTTACGAGAGATTCGATTTGACTAACGACTTATAAAACCCATTTACCCCCGTTACAAACCATGTTAACGTTAACGACGAAAACAACGACCTCAACCCTGAAAGAAACGGAAAACAACAAAGTCAAGTGCGCGGGAAAACTGTCGGATGCAACAAAAGCGGGGTCGGATCAAACGGCTGGCGCGTAGCGGAGTAGCTTTTTCTGTCTTCATCTTCGTTTTTTTCAAATGGAACACAACAGAAAAGAAAATATCAAAAGAAGCAGGTGGTATTGATGCGAAGCGACATGGGTAGGGACACACGTTTTCATTGGGGGTTGATAGACCGTCGTCAACGTGGAAATGAACAACACAACAAGGACGGCCAGGATGGATGCTGGATGGAGTGATTCACGTCGATGGTTGTTGGGGACAGTCGATAGAGAGATACCAAGGTCGGATGCACCTGCGAATTGGTAGGTATTTTGTGGACGTGGAACTAGGGTTGAGGTTGGCCTTTCTATGGATACAGAAGGTGATGGAAGGCGTCGGTTGCAATTTTGGAGTGCAGATGAAACAACAAAAAAAGGGGTGCGAAAAGTAAAGGGCGGCGTATTGGGGTTAACGGTGTTTCGAAATTTGACTAACAAAAGATGATTTCGAAATGCAAAATGTTGAGTCGCGGTGGGCGTGCATAACTTTTTGCATACAATTTTGACCGAAGTTTAAAAAATGCCAAATTATAGTTTTCTAACAAAAATCACAGCAAAATTTTTGTCGAAATTCTGTTTGTCATCACCGAAAGCAAACTAACTCGCCCTAACAACCTCCGACCTTGAGAATCTCACCAAAATTCCAGCCAGTAGCGTCAAATTGCGCACTCGTGCGCAAAAGAAGCTCACTCAAAGATGAGTCATAAATCCGTTTAGGCGGTCCTCCTCCTTCTCGCCATGGGCGGTTGTTGTTGTCCCGAAGTCTTCCTCCGTGGGACAATGACGGTCTCATTCTGACTCGCACCCTCAGAACTCTGATGTGAATAAACGGCACTAAACAACCAAAAAGCCGACCGGGTGGCCATTGCCACAGGCATAGTACAGTAGTTGCTAGGCACCCTTGAAACAGGGTCTTTAAGCCCATACAAACACGTGAGAACAACAAAAAGCTATTTTGGAGCTAGCTAACATGAAACAAGCCGAAATGATAGGGTCATGTGTACCACTGGCAGGTGTGGATTACGTGTATGGGATATAATATTGGAGTGAGATTACATTTTATATGGCTTTGGAGGGTTATTGAGCAAAGTTTAGCTTTGGGTTGTTCTACCATCTGCAAAGGGGTGCCTAGAAGCCATAATGAGATGCAAAGAAGAGGGCCAACAATCAAGGCGAATCGACTTTAGGCACAAATTAGCTGTCAGTTAACTAATCCCATTGATGAATCCATGTTTAGAGGGTCCTGGCTGGCTTGTAAGCGCATTAATTGCACCGATTTGTAGCGATACAAATCTTGACGCCTCAATCTGACCTTCCATCTTTGGGGCCCCTGAGGGCAACTAACTGACAGTGGCAAAAAAAAAAGTCAGCCGCCTAAGGGCGTTTTGGCACAGTGCCACCCGGCCGAGAGGGAAAGAGTTTCGAAAGCACGCTAAAACGTTAATTCGCCGACGGCACACGCTGCTGCAGGACATTTTTTGGCCTCCTAGCCTTGGCTGGGATGGATGGCGACTCGGCCTTGAGGGCTTGCTAGCTGGCAGGATGCAGGCAAACACACATCATCTCAGCTGGATTCGGAGAGACTGCAGAACAGCCAGCAAGCATCGTGCCCGTTGGCCATATTCAGGCAAAAGGACGGGGAGATAGATATAATTTTCGACGGACAACACCGTGTGAGGCAAGGCGTTCGCTGTTGTTGGCATTCTTTTCATGGCCTTGCCTTGAGGGGTAGCCCATTATTGACAACAAAACTCTCTATAGAATTGCCAGTTTGCGCGATGCTTGTTAGCGACAACCGCCCGCAGGCTGGCATGCCGTCCTGATCGTGTTTCTTTTCTGTTATTTGTTTGTGCCGACTGTCAAATTGTTTGCTTCCAATTCAGGCTCCAATTTTCAGGACCCATCCACCACCATGTCAAAAGCGCTCAATAAGTTGAAGCAAAACTATCTAACCGCGACGCAACTCGCACTTTCACAGCTTCAAACAACGACAGAAACGCCAACAGTCGATGAAGAGTTTGAGAAGAAGCATCAGTTATGCTTGAATACTAAAACGACTAACTTTAAGATGCTTTCATTGGTGCATAAATTGATTAATCAGATGACTGGTAAGGAACTGATCCAATTTTTTGTTTTAAAACTGTCAAAAAGAGGTTCAAAATCGATAAAATGAAACTTTTTACAGAATGCGTCGAAGTCGAACGCGATTTGGACCGCTTCCTCAGTGCAAAAGGCCATCGCCCTCGGCTTCAGAAGACCTTAGACGTCACCGGCCGGCTCATGGCAATCCACGCGATCGAGCGGACCGACCAATTGACAGCTCTATCCGCCCTTAGGGAAGATTGCGAAGATCTGGCTGAAGGCGGGGTCGCTGATTTCTGCCAAGACGCTGAAACAGCTGAAAATGCCAGAGTTGTCTATGCTGAATCACTGATGTATATGAAGAAGACCACTGAAAATGTAATTTCCAACTTTTTGGATTCCAATATAAAGCTTTGACTTCAGCTGAACCCCGAACAATATTCCCACATGAACAACTTTCGCCAAATCCAAGCTGTCGTCAGGGAGCATAAAGCCAACTTTGATGAGCTTCAACACGCCTTGGATAAGCTCGATGTTCTTGTTTCGATGCGGCAAAAGGTCCTCGAAAGCTTTGCCAAAGCCTTCCTCCAAACCCAACTTGTCTTCTATGAACGGCAGTACGCCCTGTGTGGATCCACCTACAATGCCCTTCTGGAGCATGAGCTTCTGACCGCCAATGATGAGAATCCTGTCATCGCGAGTATCACAAAGACGGCCGAGAATTCGGCGAGTGGAAGTGGCAGCAAAAAGTAAATAGATCATGGCTTTTATGGTAAATTTGATATGAAAATAAACAGTTTGTAAGAATTTAAATTACTGTAAGAATTAAAGAATCACAACCAAAAAGTATATATATTTGAAGGCATTGAAAGCACGGAATTCAATTTTTTATGAGGACACTTCAGTTTCATCATCAGAGGACGCGTATTCATCGACCAAACTCGGATCCACGACGGCCCGCATCGCGACCTGGAGGACGGCTTCGGTTTCGGGGGTGGCGGCGACATCGGCGGCGGTTTTGCCGTCAGCGTTTCGAGTATGGACGGCAGGTTCGGCGAGACCGGATTCAAGGAGTGATTTTAGACATTCCAATTGGCCTCGTCGGGCGGCGGCGTGGAGGGCTGTGTCGCCCATTTTGTTCTGAAACGGTTTTATATATTTTTCAGATTCGGTTTTATGGTAGAAGTCAGAAAATCTAACCTGTGAGACAACATTAATATTAGAAACAGCCAAAAGTGCATTAAGTGTATCCAGATGCCCAAAATAAGCCGCCCAATATAGCGCCGTCGACCCGGAACGGTCCAATGCGTTCACGGAGACATCATTAGCGAGGTAGTCTTTGACATGTTCAGTGTTGCCACGCTTGGCGGCTTCATGGAGGGGGTGCTCGATTAGGGCTAGGTTTTCGCCGTCTACTGTAATAACAACTTTTAATAAAGTAATTTATACCTATTTTGATAAACTCACACAACGCCGACGGCAATATCCCAGTCCGTGACCCAATCTTAGCCTTGACAATATCCGCATTCGACACGTCTTCTGTGATGTACACCAAGTCGCCGTCGGTGAATCGGATCTCATTGCTCTGAAAATCGTTTTTGATAATTTTTATTCAATCGCAGATGACTCATGTCCAACACCCTTTCCCAATCGTAAAACTGAACCTACACCTTTCGGCTCATAATCAACAAGCGCACTGTAAACAGCGATACGCCCCGGCTTCCGGACTGGTGGCGGGATTGGTGGCATTTTGGAAGTCCAATATCTACCCGGCTAACTTACAACAATCCAAATTGACTTCAAAGTGTCAAACGCTCCGTCACCCTCTTCAATGCACACAATAGCCCCTTTTACAGGTCCCATCGCGAACACGTGTACCTATACTTCACCCGAGTGTCGACCCGCGTGAACAAACAACCAATTCAAGGCAAAATTTATTCAATTTATCGAAGCATTTTCATACATTTTTACATTATTTAGCAAATTTTATCAAATTAAGGCAAATAAATTAAGTTAAAGCAAATTCAGCCATTTAAGCGTTGTGTTTCTGGCTGAGGATCGATCGCAACTGATTGATCTTCCTGTCGAGGGCCCCCGGCTCTGAGCTCAGCTTTGGATCGGATCGAACCGCAAGTGAAATGAGGAAGGTGTACTCCTGGAAGCTGAAGATGGCACCACGTTCCATAATCAGGGCGAGGAGCTGTTCAGGGTCTTTGTTCAGGAGATCGAAGAACGTCTTGGCTCGATCGAGCTCACTTTCACGGCGACCTGTGATGACGGACAGGGCTTGCTGGACGCCGATGATGTCTCGGATGATGCGTTTCTTGTTGGATTCGGTCAGTTTTGTCATGTGTTGGCTGAAAAGTAACAACAAAGTTAATTTTTGAAAAGAATTGTGGAAAACCAACCTGGAATGAATGAAAATCGAAGCACAAAGATGTCCCAATCCTTCAAAAAGACATTTCGCCTTCTTCTCCACAACAGTGTTACTCAAAAGTCGATGGAAGTGAATCATGTCGTCCCGGAAGTCGTACACAGCCTTGTCCATCTCGTCGTGGAACTGAACATTCTTCATCTGTGCCAGAGGCAACAAGTAGTAGAAGCAATGAACACGGAGTTCCAGATGGATCATCAGTAAGCAGGTCTCCGATATGTCCTCCAGAATGCCCAATTGTTGCAGAAGCGCTTCCCGAAGTCGCTGTTCCCCGGGCTTGCCATCGCGTCGCGGGATGGAATGGGTCTTCATCATGTCCTGGGCCATCTTCGGCTCCTCCGCGATCAATGTCCGCATCTGCATGGTGAACCAGAGCAGTGATTCATGCATGAAGATCAACTGCTTGATGCTGTCCATATCACTGATGAGCTCAACCTTGTGGAGGGCCTTCTTCCCGGCCAGATTGGCGATCAGGAGCTCGGCTTCACGTTCAGTCCGAGCGCGGACATCCTTATCCGATTCACTGTTCATGACTGCCATCCGACTAGTGGGTGTCACATCAGGATCAAAGGAGTTCGGTGCCACATTTGCCTGATTCAGAAGCGTCCATTGAGGAAGTGACTTCAAAGTCCGGCTGATATCTTCATCGGCGGTCCATTGGGCGGAAATCTTCTGTTGCTCTGTGATGCCTTCTTCCGATGTGTTTCGCGACTTGGTGACCTGTAAGCCGTCTCTTATCACTGACTTTCAACTTTCTGAAGTCAACTCACAATGGCATACGTATCCGCAGCACTGGCCGCATACGCTTCAATCGTGTCCAACCAAATCAACGCAAACTGTGCCGTGTATCGCTCCATGTTTCTCACGAGCTTTCCGACTTCTTCGCATTGTTCATAGATTTGCAGGCTGCTTGATAGGACCTTCTGGAATGTTTCAAACTTTAGTTGTTTTGCATCTCTTTCTTGATTTTAACGTGCAATTTCAAAAGTTTTTCCCGTTTTGCTATCTCAATATCGTTGCGTCATCTGACTGTTCTAGTCCGCGTTTCACCGCTATTTTTGTAGCGGCGCCGACCCCTTTTCCCCATTTGTTGTTTTCGTCAGTCCCTCGTAAGCTCGTGGTCATCGGTCTTTTTGAAATATCGACTAGACGATTCTGTCTTTCGTCCTTCGTTCATTTTCGGGGCATAAAAAGGGGTGTTCGAGGCTGGGGTTGCGCACCGCTATTACTCTATTTGTGGCCGTCGGCGCCGACGGATGTTGTCCGGCGTGGTCGTGCAAACTAGCAAAACTCACGGAAGACCCAGCCAGGCTTACGGTGGCCGTGGCCGGCGCCTGCTCCTCGATCTGTTTTGCTGTCGGTCGTCGAGAGCGCGAGCGACCCCTCTGGTAAGGTGGTGGTGGAAGAGAAGGTCAACCAAGCCCAGGCCAGGCCCAGGCGACTCTCACTCTCATCAATGCGCAACGGCCGTTACAAAAAGTGAAAAACCGCCAGCGAGAAAGAGAAGCCATCCGAGGCCGAGCAAGGACAGACATCACCTTCGCCCCGGCTCTCGCAAACAGAACAGCGGGAAGAAGAGAGCGGGTGTCGGTCGACAAAAAACAACCCCGAACCAAGCCCTAAAAACGTGTGGAAGCGAGCAAACGACAGCGCAGCCGTCGGCGGCGACCCTGAATAAATAGACCAACGACCATTCCCCGGGCAGGGTCAAGCAAAAAAGTCCCAACAAAACGCCAACGAGACAAAGACAACATGCAAAAAGATAACCAATTCAATCAATTTGACTTACAACATTGTGGGCCGTCGTCGACGACAATTGCGACCAAACATCGCCACGGCTCAATGTGGCTTGCCGCTTCGCACTGATATCATCGTGGACACGTTGGATGAAGGTAGTCATGACAAAAGTCTGCATGAACGTGCTGAACTTATCAAGATCAAAGTTGTGTTCGATGTCACGTCCGAGGCCATCGAGAACCCGGAAGATGGGGATGATGTTGTAGGGATTCGGCTTGCAAATCGACGAAATCGGCTAAAACATCCTTTCAAAAACGATATTTGAATACTTTTACAATACCTGTGCCGTCCGTCGATACGAATAAGAGCTAACACAATTAGTCCCATCAAACCGAAACAGCGCCCGTGTCTTCGGAACGTCGCCATCATACGCGTCTGGATTGGGCTCATAAAAGTCCAAATGCTTCATGACCAGCGTCTGGAGCACCTCCAAAACGGCATCCCAAAAGCGCTTCTCGACGTTGATGTCCTGGACGTAGCGGCCGACCTTCGTCAACTCTTTCCCGAGGATTTTGACAACTTCGTGAGATGCGTTGATTTGGAGCACGACAACCTTGATCAGCTGGGCCAGATGGCTCGAATCCGCGACAGACTCCTTCATAATGATCTTTAGCAACGTGACAGTGTCATCGATTGACTTGTAGAAGGTCGTTTTAGAACGAAGGAAGACCTGCTCCAAGGCTGACATCAGCTGATCGAAGACGGCCAAAGATGCCAGACATTCAGCGAGCTTCTTGTCAGTCGGGGCTTCACTCGATGTAAGCGCGTTTTCTTTGTACTTTTCCCGAAGCTGCACGCACAAGACGGATTCATTTAACTGTTCCATCGACATGCCCTTCATCAGTTCCAGCATCTGAAGTCGTTTCCAGCATTACAACTTGGCAAGACGCAAGATACAAACCTGTGACTCAGCGGGTCTAACGAACAGCAGTTCCAACATGTCATTGACGACAGTTTCGAACAGATTCCGGGAAAGACTCGAAACATGTTGCCGAAGTTGATCGAGACCCGTCACAGCTGATAGCGGTCCGTTAAGCAGAATATCTGCAACAAATTATATATAAAGACCACGTGCTTCATCGGAAACTTCGTACCGCTCTTTTTAAGAACATCGACAGCTTCGTTGTAACGATGTTCGAGGATGTGCTCACTGAATGCGACATCCATCTTCTTGATTTCTTCAATTTGCTCGAGAATGTTGCAGATGCACTTCTGCTCGGCATCTTCAACCCAGAGCTTCTTCAAATCGTCGCGCCGACATTGTAGAAGCACTTTGCTAGCGGCCAACGCGTTCTTGACCGCGTGGATCCGTTGTCTGCAGGCTGTGATCTCCGTGGATACATTGCGGAAGGTTTTCAACGAGTTGCCGACGTCCTTCTGATGCCGAGCAAGGAGATCGTCGACTTGTTTGGCAGATTTATCGAAGCCCGCTTCTAGACGAGTCTTTTCAATTTGCTTCTGGTCCGACGAGGCGCTGGTAGTCAATGTTCGAATGACATTGATCAACAATCCACACTGCAACAGAAGTTATAAAAAGAAACCACAGCAAAAGAAAACAGTACCGATTCTTCGCTTGATAAACCATCAGCAGCTTTCATGACTCAACAGATCTTCCACTTGTTCCCCGAGCAAGAGCAATGACCACGCAAGTTTCCCCCTTTCGCTGTAAGACAATGTTTATGTTTGTTCATCAATGCAGTAGTCAAGTTCCGATATTATTTTTATCGGTTTATTACCTTATCATTCACACAACTCGATAAATATTGAGTTTTATAACCAACAAAAAGACAACAAAAACCTTGGACAAGCAATACAAAAGAAGAGGTCAAAAATTGAAAACAGCCGTGGATCTTACTTCTTCTTGCCACCGGCGGCCTTGACGGCGGATTTGGTAGCCTTGCCACCACCCTCGGACTTGTCGACGGACTTGATGACACCGACGGCAACGGTTTGTCGCATATCACGGACGGCGAAACGGCCAAGAGGAGCGTAGTCGGTGAAAGCCTCAACGCACATAGGCTTGGAGGGGATAAGTTCAACAATACCGGCATCACCGGACTTGAGGAACTTCGGGTTGTCTTCAACCTTCTTACCGGAACGACGGTCGACCTTCTCCTTGAGCTCGGCGAACTTGCAGGCGATGTGAGCGGTGTGGCAATCCAAGACGGGTGTGTAACCAGCGGAGATCTGTCCAGGGTGGTTCATGATGATGACCTGGGCGGTGAAAGAGCGAGATTCCTTGGCGGGATCGTTCTTGGAGTCAGAGCAGACGGAACCACGACGGATATCCTTGACGGAGATGTTCTTCACGTTGAAGCCAACGTTGTCACCGGGAACGGCCTCGGGGAGGGATTCGTGGTGCATTTCAACGGACTTGACTTCAGTGCTGACACCCTGGGGAGCGAAAGTGACGACCATGCCGGGCTTGATGACACCAGTCTCGACACGGCCCACCGGAACAGTTCCAATACCTGTAAAGGGAAAACATAAGGTACTGTACGAGATGTATAGACAAGCTTGTACTTACCGCCGATCTTGTAGACGTCTTGGAGGGGCAGACGGAGGGGACGGTTGGTCGGGCGGGTGGGAGGAACGATGGCGTCAAGAGCCTCGAGAAGGGTCTTGCCGGTGGCGTTACCTTCCTTGCGTTCAACGGACCATCCCTTGAACCAGGTCATGTTGGGGGAGACCTCAAGCATGTTGTCGCCGTTGAAGCCAGAGATGGGGACGAAGGCAACGGTCTTCGGGTTGTAACCGATCTTCTTGATGAAGTTGGAAACTTCGTTGGAGACCTCAGTGTAACGGGCCTCGGAGAAAGGCGGCTCAGTGGTGTCCATCTTGTTGCAAGCAACGATGAGCTGCTTGACACCAAGGGTCTGGGCAAGAAGAGCGTGCTCGCGGGTCTGACCGTTCTTGGAGATACCAGCTTCGAATTCACCAGTACCGCAAGCGACGACAAGGACAGCACAATCGGCCTGGGAGGTACCTGCAATGGAGAACATTATATATATTCAGTAAGTCAAACGATGTAAAGCAACTTACCAGTGATCATGTTCTTGATGAAATCACGATGGCCAGGGGCATCGATGATAGTGACGTAGTACTTGGCGGTCTCGAACTTCCAGAGGGCGATATCGATGGTGATACCACGTTCACGCTCAGCCTTCAGCTTGTCAAGAACCCAGGCGTACTTGAAGGAACCCTTACCCATTTCTTGAGCCTCCTTCTCGAACTTCTCAATGGTACGCTTGTCAATACCGCCACACTTGTAGATCAAGTGGCCGGTAGTAGTAGACTTGCCGGAATCGACATGGCCGATAACAACGATGTTGATATGAACCTTTTCCTTTCCCATGGTTGCGAAGGTCTCTCGAGAGAAGAAGTTACCTGAAAAAGGCGCAAAATAAATCACAAATTTTGAGAAAAAACACGTGGCCTAAAATCTCTTTCGGGCTAATTTCACGTAAAAACACGTCAAAATGGGTCAAATTTGATGGATAACAGGTTTGGGATGATTGGATCTCAAGAAAGCGGGGTAAAACGGATCAGGAGGACGGTTTTGAACGGTTTTACAGAAGAAATCTCATCAGAAAAGCTTCGTATAGGCCCACCAAAACGACACTGCAACCACACAGCAGCACAACGCAGCGACGAACTGAGTGGGGCCACGCGAGCTGGGTAGGGCTAGAACAAGGCGGGGCTACGGTCGACGAGGTGATGTGCATTTGGCGCGCATTTGAAATGGGCTGGCCGAAACACACGCTCTATTTCTGTGTCCACGCTGGGGCCGCGTGTTCCGCCCAGTCTCTTTCGCATTTCCTCTGTTCGTCTGGACGCTTTCGGTCGGCGCTTTCCGTCGCGTCAGTCGATAAGCTGAGTATTGCAGTTGTGAACGTGTTTGGAAAGCGGAGCATTGCCAACGAGGAGGGCTGCCCCGGACAAGGCCACACTTGGGCGGAGCAAGAAACTCGTGCGCGCTTCGATCGTTAGCCGGCTCTGGCCTTGCCGAAAAATAGCGGTGGAGTTGCGACTCCCTTCATAATGTTATGTAAAAATTGTGCAATTTAAAATGGGGGCTTTGAAATAGCGAATGTTTCCCTTTCCGTGGCGAAAAATGGAACAATTTCCAAGCTGAATGAGCAACGTTGTCATCAGTTTTAGGCGAGTACACAAACATCTCATGTCGATCAATACCTAGAAACAGCAGGATTCAGTTTCAAATTTGCATACAATGACAGGGATCATTGCTGGACAGCTGAACGCCCGCAACAAAGATGCAATTGACTGGTTTGTGGTTGCTTGCTTTGCATTTCATAAAAATATAGGAGAAATATATATAAAATTGCTGACAATTGCCTTTTTTGCAGGCATCCCAAAGGCTTGGTTGGCTATGGATGCCATGCGGTCCTGGCGATCGTCGACGTGTCCACAGCTCGGACGATCCAGACCCTGTGTAGCCATGAGAAGGCGATCAGTTTGATTCGGTTCGGATTGCAAGAAAGTTTTGATGACAACACGGTGAAATGCGCCAGCAGCGACATCTCGGGGAAGGTGATCGTCTGGGACGTGCTTCAAGGGAAGAAGGAGACGAGCTTTCAAAGGTTGAACGATGAAGTCATCCAAATGCATTGGTTCACGCAATATGGGATCTATACTGATTGCTTGGCCACGTTGTACAGCAGCAATACGTTGGTTTTGAACAATGCGAGGAATGGGGAAAAGTTTTGGGTTTTGCCTTTTTCGACACGGATTTTCGATTTTACGATCGATTTGAAAGATTTTTCGAACATGGCTTGTAAGTCTATATATACATTTTCATTTGGGCTCAGTTTTGAAAGTTTCTTCCAGTCGCCGGAACCAATGGAAGCATCCTGCTCTTGCGAAATGTCGAAGCCCACGAAACACCAGTCCTAAGCGACTCAACTTTAACAACTTTCAAAGCCACCGATGATGACAATGACCAACTCATCCAGCTGACCTACCACAAGGCCTATGAAGACTTGCTTTTTGCCGTCTTTTCGACAAAAGTCGTCCTCATTCATACCGATTCGAAGCAAATCATCGCAACTGTGAGCACTGAGAACATGTTTCCGATATGTCGAGTAAGCAAAACCACAGAAAGACTGAAATATATATATAAAAACACATCTTTCCAGCTTCTCCCCTGTGGCGAACGTGACGCTTTCTACCTTGTCCATGCCAATGGTGTCCTATCCTTCTGGCGAGCTCGTCTCCATGAACATCGGGATCGCTACAATGCTGAATTGACATATGAGCAGACTTGTTACAATGATGCTCAGCGATTCTTCTCGAAAAATCGCGTCTTTGGGGCTCAAATTTGTCCAGTCACGGAATCTAATGCTGTTCTTCTGTTCCATTCTGGAAAGCTTGTGTTCTATCAACTGGTAAGGAACCTTTCTTATGCTTTTCTACAGCTTTTCTTAACCTTCTTTTTTCAGAATCACAACGATCAAATCTCCCTCACCCCATATCGAGCCCAAAATCTCACCGATATCACCTCCTTCGACTATTCTGGCGATGATCAGCTATGGTAAGCTTTATCTCCTATGATAATTATATATAAACAACACCGTTTTAGCTTCACCCAGCAAAGCTTGCTTCCATCCCTCGGAGCGAACTCAACAACCGTTCGAATCCGTCCAATCGAAGGAATTGTGTCCTCCCCGAACCAATTTGCTGGAAAACAGCTAGCTGCCATCGGCTGTAGCACTGGATGTATCCAATTCGTGGATGTATTCACAGGAAAGCTCGAAAAAGAGCTAAATATTCACAATTGCGCTGTCAAGTATGTTTTTTCGTTCATTTTGGCCTAATTTTCGTCAGATTGCGCAATTTTTTCGTTGTGAGAGGTGTTATCAGATGCGCACGCAGTCGATTCAATGGGGTTTTTCTGCAAATGCAATTTTGAGGGCTATTTTCACGAGTTTTCTATCATTTTTTTAACGAATTTCCTTCTGATGGTTAAAAACACTTCACAAAATGACACAAAAAGCATTCAAAACCACCTTTCCAGATGCCTAGAATGGGTCGGCCCCGATATGATCATCTCCGCGGCCTATTCGAGCTCTGTGAGCGCTCATGGCAGCGTCCGAAATGACATCTTCTTGACGAATGTTCTCACAGGTGCGCGGAAGCGATTCCGGCCTGAAGGCGATGAAAGCCCAGTGCAGCTGTTGCGAGTTTCGTATTATCGGTACGCAATCTTTATTTATTGCCTTTTTATCTATTTTGCACCCATTTAAGCCGCTATCTGGCCATCTCGTTCCGCAATGATCCGCTGGAGATCTGGGATATGAAAGCTCACCGCTTGCTTCGTCGAATGTCGCGCAAGTGCCCCATCATCGTCGATATGGCATGGTCAACGAAGCATGTCACGAAGAAAACGGCCGAGGGCGAGACACCGCAGCTCGTTCGTGAGAATCTGGTCGTCCTGGACAATGATAACCATCTTTACCATGTCATTGTGAAGGGATTGCATGTCAAAGATGGGAAGGAAGTCAATACACAGGTTTGTCGATACCGAACAGAGTTATGAAATGGCTTAATTTGCGGATTCTAGTGGAAATCCGGATCGGCACCAATCCGATGCATGACCTGGAAGGATGACCTTCTAGCCTTCGGCGATGTCAATGGCTATCTCCGCATATGGGACCTCTCAAAGCGTACTTTCAATCAAATCAACAGCCCTTCCATGACCGGGCCAGTGCTTCGATGTGTCTTTTCACGTTTATCCGGCGATTCCACGATTGCTGTCCAATATGCCAAGGGCGTCGTTCTCTTTGATGCTGTCTGCCTTCAACCAACACCCCACATGTTGGCCACTTCCTCAAGTCTGCTCGATATTGACATGTTCGGGGTGATTCCGGTTTGCATTTCGTCGGAAGGGATATGCCGATTCGCAGCGACGACTGATCGGAACAATGGAATCGCTGAAAAGAGCGTTCCAAAAGTCCTATCAAACGACTTCATCAAGAAAGCCTATGGCCTAGCCACTTCACCGGAATCTACCACCATCGAAGAAGACGATGATACCGAAGGTTTGGCCTATTTCAAGCAGCGTTTCGCCAATGAACCCGATTTGACCAAGCGCGAAGCTTCCATCGCGAAGTTAATCGGAAACTTGCCCACATTGAGCTTCCTTCATGCTGCTAATTCGTCAATTTCCGGTGAAAAATGCCTGCCATTGACGATGGTTCGATTCTGGCATCGGGATGCGTATCGGGTTAGTCTTTCTTTGAAACTGTCGATTTTGTAATGCTATTTGCATGTATTTTTAGAAATACGCGGAAAATCTAACCAAAATATTGTTGGGTACTTGCAAAACAACCGAACAACTCGATTATGCTGTCGAAAGAGCCGTCGTTTTGGGAAAGGTGAGCCCTTTACTGTTTACAATGTTATTCATAGTTTTCGAAAGCGCATTACAAAAATATTTCAGCTGGGATGGGCAAAATACGGCCTCCTGAACACCGATGTCGTCATGCCGCCAGAATCCTACCGTATCCACGCTTTCAAGAGCTGTCTTTTCAATGCGGAAGTTGAAGCTGAAGAGCCGAGATGTTTCATCAAGATGGTTGCGACTAATTTGATCGCGCAGAATCAGCTTAACGGTAGGCTTTTGCCACTTTTTGACGCTTCAATGTGAAATTTGTCAATTCCAGACGGCATCGTCCTCCTTTTCCTCATCGATCAAGGCATGGATGCCTGTCGTTTCCTCGCTTCTAATGGTCGTTGGGCCCAAGCCCTCCAATACGCCAAGGTATGTTGCTAATTGTGTCTTTGCGGTTGAGGTTTTCGTACATATTTCACGGACAAATGTCTGTTCACTTTTGCTTGAATCAATCAACCTGCCAGTCAAGACTGACTCATGCTAACTAAAGCAACATTAACTCAATTCAAACTGTCAATACTCCCGTTTTTTATAGATGGCTCCATCGACTGAGAAATTCACGGCCGAAGCGGAGCAGCTTCTTTCGCGATGGGCCGACCATCTTCACACGAACGGACGAGTGCTCAAGGTTAGGTTTTTATGCCTTTTTTATGCGTCTACCTTGTCGCATTTCACTTTGTTTTTTTGAATAATGGCCTCTGATTGATGTTTGTTACTTTTCAGACGCATGCAGCCATGATCTATGCGAGTCTCGGCCAAACTGACAAAGCGTTCGACCTTGTTGCCGCCCCAGCCCACGAACATTCCTGCTTCAAGGCGATTCCGATTCCGTCGACGGCGTGAGCTGTCTTTTTCAACTTTAACATTTCTGGGAAGCTTGCAAAGTTTTAAAACATTCAGCCTTCAGTTAACCAATTGTAATTACTTTTTTGGTAGTCGGGGTTTAGTACTTCACTTTACATCTGTGCAATTCTTTTAATAATCCGGATAATTTTCTAATTTTTAAGCTAACGTAATAATATGATGCAAATTCTGTGATATGAACCGCTTTCCGTTTAATTATAACCTTTATAAAAGAATTTCTCGGGGCAAGTTGTACCAGAATTTGTACAAATGAAACGTCAATCAAATTAGAGCAGTCTGAGATGTGTTGATGCGAGAATGCGCAGTGGCAGGACGAAGGATACCGGGCTAAGACGGCGGCTGAGATGAGTAATGGTTCAGTGGCGGTGTCAGCGTCACTTGCATTGATACTTGAAGGCGTAGCCGTCGGCCCAGGGCTCGATCCCAATGCGTTTGAAGCCGTTGGGACAGCTGCAAAAGACAGCCGTGTCCAGCACGGATTGAATCGCTTCACCGGATTCATGGATTTCCGCGATGACTCGGACGACATTGCGTCGACCGATGCAGCGCACTGAGAAAGTTGGTGGTGCGCAAAATGCTAGTTTTAGCGTGGGGTCAATGTCGAGGGTGTTGGTGGTGTTTGTGAAGGAACATGTGTCTTCTGAAATGGGGTTTAGTTTGGATAAAAGTGGCTAAAATAGGAAAACTAACCATTTTCATCACCACCCTCAGGCGTCGCGCACCTGCAAAGCTTCTTCTGCGACACATTTCGCTCAGCAGAATAATCAAAAACTGCAGGGCCACTGACGAATTCATCATACAACGGAAATACAGTAACATCATTGGTCACTGTAGTTGAAGGCGTCGCGGAATCGATGAATTCCGCCCCACTACCTTCTCCACTGCCTTCAATTTCCAAGGCTTGGTACCCTGCATCCAATGTTGTCGTTGTTGGCGCTGTCGTCGTGATCACAGCATCTGGGTCCTCCTCCAAATTCGGCAACAAAATAGGATAGATGCTAACCTCCGCCCCACAGGCCTGATACGCGTCACAAATAGGCAGTGGTGGCAATAATTTGATCTCATCCTCCTCCGACAATTCTAGTGATAAACAACGAGCCGCTAGGCACATGACTAAAACGATGCTACCGATGGCAGGAGGGCCTAGACTTCGCTTCATGATCGTGATGTGACTGGCTAAAAGTGGATCAAGCGGTTTAAAAAGCGTGTTGAAACCGTTTAAAACTAACAAACAAACGTTTCCGCGTAACATAAGCGACATAACAAACAGCTCAAAGATTAATGTAGGCACTGATTAATCAAGCAAAAGGCGAGGCTATCAAAAAAGTGCCTGGAGGGGTAGGTAGGGATCAAAAGCTCGCGAAGGATAGCCCGAGACGCACTGCTCCGGATCGGATGCGTCGCTGACATACATACCTTTGGGCGCGAGATGTGGGCTCGCCGCCGCCGGCACTGGCACTGGGATAAAAGAACAAAAGCCGGCTCTTGGAGGGACTTGAGGACAGGCGAATGGTGGGTATTATAATGCAATTTCGGCGCCTACCAATACCACTCTCGAGAGAGAGCCTCTAGGCAGAGGTAGACAGTTGCTAGCTAGGTTAGGGAGGCAGTTCTGGGTGCTTCTCTGCCATTGCCGATCGGTGTGGCGCGGTCCGACACGCCCTGGGGCACCGGCATATTGGCGGTCCGTGTCCGTAATGACCGGATAGAACAATGTAAATGGCTTCCGGCGGTTGGCAGGATGCCGATGACGACCTCCGACACGGGTTAATTAGTCGAAACACATCGCTGCCCTGGGGGTTATGGCAAGCCGTTGGTCAAAACATTTGTCACGGATTGGTAAACTGGGCGATGAATGGGTGGCCGGAGGATTGAGGGATGGCGGAATGACATAAAATAGGTAGGGTTAGCTTGTCGAGATTGAAATCGGATCGGGACTACCAATTGTTGACTACCGGTTCCACCATGACGCCACGCACTTCAAAAAAGACGCACTTAAACCCGATCATGTCTGGTGTGACGTAACCCCTCAACTTGAGTGCCATTGCACGCATTTCAAGCTCAAATTAGCATTCCTAATCGCCCATAGAGATCGCTTTTTCAAAAAATGCCGCCAAGGCTCTCCCGAGGACCCATGCAGCTTCATCAAATAGCTCTTATCTTGATCTTCGCGTCGCCAATTGCCGTCACAACCCGTACATGGAAGGCAAAATGCACCCCCGAAGATCGCCGTGATTTCGTCGCCGACCGTTATGGCGGCTTTGTCGTGTTCGATGCCGACTGCCGGCCAAAGACGATATCCATCGAAGCGATCCTCGATGACGATGCACTTCGCGAGTACTTAGCCATCCAAAAATGTGATCAAGTGCAGGGTTTCGCATGGGTGGACAACGATCGTACCGTACCACCACACTTGGTCGCTGCCATGGGAGAGGACGAGGGGTCGACGACGGTGAAAGTGTTTCGACCATGGCAGAAACAGGGGTTTAATTTATTTGGGTTTCGGGAAATTGAGTTTTTGGAGACGTATTTCATGGATGATGTGGTCACAGAGGAGGAGCTGTAAGCCTATTTGACAGTTTCTTTCAAGAAAACAGTTGGTCAAAGGCTTTTTTTTCAGTGAAACGATCAAAGAGCCATCAAAATTCATAACCTTTTACGATCACACGAATCTGAACGATACTTTGGTCAAGAGTTGGCAAAAACGCATCGTATGTTAGCATTTTGAAAACCAAATCACACCAAAAGTTTCCAGAAAGAGGCAACAGACGACCAAGTCGAGCTATACAGAGTCGTAAAGGTCTCCCCAACAGAATCCTACGCACTTATGGACAACTTCTGGCCAGAAGGCGCAAATTCCTACATGCCTTATGTTTGGATGCATTGGAATGGCGCTAAAAAGGCGGCTACTTGTGTCATCTACACTAATGTAATCCACCCAATTGTGTTCTTTGTCGGCCGACGTCCAAAGCCGATGGACGAATCAGTCGTGAATCCGATTTCTGCCATGTTGAGTGATTTGATGTATCCGGCGCCGAGTCTGAATCATGATTTTTCTGAATTTCAACAGTTTCTACTCGTAAGCTTCCAACATCACCAAAATCTGTCTAAATACAGTAATTTAGTCAACCCGTCTAATGGTATCCCCCTCCACCGGCACAACACTGTCCTCCCTCATCATCGGAATCGTATTCATCCTCATTTCGACAACTTTCATCATAGCAAGCTTCCTTTTATCGAAGTTCCTCCCAGGTCGTCGACCCATCTATCGAAAGAAGCTGGAAAACATTGGCCAAGAATCGCTATTCCCAGTTGTCGCCGAGCTACACACATTCGTGGCATCATTACCACCTCCACCGCCACCATTGGTTTCTGAACGTGTCGGAGCTCAGCCGACTTTGAATGCCATGAAAAGCATGATGGAGCGTCCGAAAACGGATAAACTTCTCCCAGTTACACCACCCAGTGATCGGCAAGTCAGTGCCGCGAAGACGCCAGCGGCTCCGAGTAGTGGTGCTGCTGTGACCCTAACACCCGGAAACACTACCAATGAAGAAGCAAAGACGAAAACACCGACTGCAGTCACTCCAGAAGACGGCAAATCAAAAACTCAAGCAACGACGCCCCAGGATTCAAAGGTTTCACCGATAGCCACTACACCTGATGAGGCCAAGTCAAAAGTGACTTCTCCTGCCAAATAAAAATCACCTTTTAACCTTAAAATTTATCAAAACTCAACAAAAACAATTACACCACACTCAAAACAGCCTTAACGTCCTTGATTCCGATTCTCACGATCGCGCTTCCGCTCCAACTTCTCGACAATGCATTCCATGACAGCGTTGAGGTTGGGTTGCCCCTTCTTTGTTCGAAGCTTCAACGCTTTACCGCGGCGATTCCGGGCAAGTTGAGCAACTTCGCGTTCTTCTTGGCGGCGCTCTTCATTCAGACGACGACGTTCAGCGGCTTCTTTACGCTCTTCCTGGATGCGGTTGTAGGTCTGCTTGGCTCGCTGGAAGTCGGTGAGGCCGTCTTTGGGCTTTCTGGTACTGAAATGAAAGGATTGATCATTTTTCAAGAAAAGAAAGCAAAATAAACATACGATTTAGCGCCAAGAGGCTGCTTATTTGGATTAAAAGGCTCGTTAGTCTTGTCCTGCGGCTTCTGGGTAGGTTTCGACTGTGTTGGGCGTTTCGGCGCGGGTTCATCGTCGGAGGCGTCGTCAGATTCCGGTCTGAAAACAGAAAGGTAGAATTTGTAATGAAAGTGAAGTTAAAAACTTACTCTTCACGAGTCTGCTCATATTCTTCATCGTCAGAAGCGTCTTCGGTGGGGAGGAGTTGGCCGCCACGGATTTCCATCTTCTTGACGCTGAAAACAGAATTTTTATATATAAAACATTGTAAAAGTAAAGGAACTCACCGCTTCTTCGGTTTCGGAGCTTCTGCAGGAGTTTCACGACGGTTTTGACCAAGCGCCTGGTAGTTTGAGTTGTTATGGCTGTCATCAGGCTTTGAGAAACCACTAGATCGGCCGCCAGGTTTGGAAAAGTTCTCTGAAAATTATATATAAACTTCCAAAACCGCAAAGAAAACTAAAACTCACTTTTCACCCCTCCATTCCGCGGATTCTGCCTATTTCCTCCATTCTGCTTAAAGCCACCGCCTCTCTTCTGAATTGGAGCCATATTAACTGTAAGTATTTCCGGTAAATCGAGCTGATTTTGACCGGTGAAAGTGTGAAAAGCGATGCAAATCCGAGCAATTTCGTCGAAAAAACAGAATTTCATTGGGAACACAACGCCAAAGCCAGTCAAAAACGTGTTGCATTTGAGTGTGGTCCGCGTGCGCGCAGCGCAACGTAGCCGACGGCTATGCGTAGTAGTCGAAAAAGTGCGGCGATTCGACGTCGTTGCGTTGGCGCAGTGGAGCACCGATCACTACTGTTGCACTCCCCTACGGCGACGACGACGATTGTTCAAACTTGGGCCTGGCTGGAGGCAGTGTTAACACCACCGTGAAATGAGCGGCCATCGACGGCGCTTCGACGAAGTGTTGGACTGGTTTTCGCCGCGACGCCGATACGCGCCATTGGATGCCACTGCTTGGCTGAGAAATGTTAATCCTGCAGGGGATGGATATGGCACAAGTGGTGAGTTTTTTGAAACTTTTTTTTCATTTTTTTGACAAAAATTTTTCTTCCAAAAAATGTGTAAAAATCGCTTTCATTGCATGTCGTCAAAAAATCGCACGCAAAAAAGTTTTTTCAACGCTTTTTCTTTGTTTGTTTGTGTTTCGCATAGGTTTTGTATGCGCTCTAGTTCTTCCCTATTGATCTCGCCCAAGCCCTCTGGCGCTCTAATAAAACGCATTTCCTGGAAAAACCGAGTGAATTCAAACCCCTTGTGCCATTCAAAATTTCATAATTGTTTTTTTTCGCTCAAAGTTGTTGACCAGACCAATATGAGAGCGTAGATGACGAATTCACTAGAATTTTACCGATCTGGCGCCTTCTGAATCCGTTAGGTGCCAGAATCCGCCTCACAGAATCCGTAAAACCGAAACCCTATGTATGAGGTATTAATCAACTGCCCACATCACAGTGATCATTTTAAGACCAACCGGGCTCAAATTGATTGATTTTGAAGAAAGTTATAACGTGCCAAAGTTGGAAAAAACGACGAGATAGCCTTTGGTGGTCCATATCTCAAAAGTGTGGTAACTATGGCAAGTGTTTTATTACAGTTATGGATAGAGGGTCCCTTAAATCACATTTGATTCTCTGAAAACTTTTTGTTTGAGCTTATGAAAAGTCGTCAAAAGTGGCAAAAACAGAATGGCATAAATAGTGTTTTAGTAATTTTTTGGTAATCTGGCAAAAATAAAAAAATCTGTGTTGTCAAAACATAATAAACATTAATATCTTATGATTCAGAAAATTTAGTTTGCATAGCATGCGAAACTATTGATTTCTTAACAAATTTGCGTTATTTTTTAAAAAAATTTGTTCTTGTCTTTCGACGGCATTTAATTATCACACAATGTTATATAAACCTTTCTAATCATGTTTGGTTTTAAATAGTTTATGGAAAAAAAAGTTATGCTTGAGGGGTTCGAACCCTCATAAATTGAGGTGAGACCCCCGATCGGACTTACTTTACCGCGCGCGCACTGAATTTTAAGGTGAAGCACTTAATTGTAAAGAAGTTTACATTTTAATAAATGACGGCATTATAATTTTCTAAATCAATAGTTAGTGGTAACCTTCACATTTTGGCAAAACGAATTTTTTTATTTGCCAAAAATAAGAAAAATATTTGTAAATGAATACTTTGGTGCCACTTTTGACAACTTTTCATAAGCTCAAACAAAAAGTTTTCAGAAAATCAAATGTGCTTTAAGGGACCCTCTATCCATAACTGTAATAAAACACTTGCCATAGTTACCACACTTTTGAGATATGGACCACCAAAGGCTATCTCGTCGTTTTTTCCAACTTTGGCACGTTATAACTTTTTTCAAAATAAATCAATTTGAGCCCGGTTGGTCTTAAAATGATCACTGTGATGTGGGCAGTTGATTAATACCTCATACATAGGGTTTCGGTTTTACGGATTCTGTGAGGCGGATTCTGGCACCTAACGGATTCAGAAGGCGCCGGATCGGTAAAATTCAAGTGAATTCGTCATCTACGCCCTCATATTGGTCTGTTCAACAACTTTGAGCGAAAAAAAACAATTATGAAATTTTGAATGTCACAAGGGTCCTCGGTTTTTCCAGCAAGTCCGTTATAAGGACTTTGGTCGTGAAAGAGGAAAACACGCTGCTGTTTTATCCTAAAAAGGCAATGGCCTACGCTTCTTTCTTTCTTTTCTTGGTTTTATTGAGCGTGGAAATGTGGTTTTTAAACCATAAACATGGTCTAATGTTTCAAGGAGGTGTGACTTTTCTCAAGAACGTCTTTTTTGTCCCATTGTTGCACTTTTTTGAAAGCAAACTTTAAAATTCCGCCCCCTATTTCCATATCAATGACAATATCTGTATTTGTAACCCCCGTTCACGCATAATTCAAAGTTCTCGCCCAACCAAAACCTGCTAATCCCCCGCACCCCGTCATCCAACTTGTAAAAGCCCGCCCTTCATAAACAACTTTTCCACGTTGATGAAATCATTCCCGAAAGTAACCCTCTTTTTTTCACTTTTCCCAACAAAATAAACTTTGTAATACCTTTCTACGTTGCTCGTGGCGATGCCCAGAGGGTGTAACCTTCGTCAAAACCACACGCGTACTTCCCGTGTTTCCCCGCAACCGCCCCTCTTTGAATATTGTGCCTAAAAACGGCTGACTGTCCTTGTCGCTCGACCCCGCTGGGC
This sequence comes from Panagrellus sp. LJ2284, assembly GCA_024447225.1. NCBI lineage: Eukaryota > Metazoa > Nematoda > Chromadorea > Rhabditida > Panagrolaimidae > Panagrellus > Panagrellus sp. LJ2284. The sequence continues at coordinate 5,014,068 of JAMRYC010000001.1, read as the reverse complement.
TGACTGTCACTTCCCCTCCCGATTGATCGTTCAACTTTTTTGGGAAACAACGAACGGCCCTGGATGGTGTCGTGTCGTCGCCTGTCTGCTGCGCAACAACGACAACGCTGAGAGTGCGAGCAAAGTTTTTGAAACGTAGTCTTCCGCGAAAGGCGCTCCTCTTTCATCGATTTTGTCAACTTTAATCTGGGCACTGGAAAAAGTCATCGATCTAGTCATAAATGTTAAGGCAAATGCCATTCATACGCCGGGTATTACCCTCAAATACGCCTTCAGACGAGGAGGTCCTCGGATTCGACGACGATCTGCCTCATGGTGCGGCCTCGACCACTGTGCCTATTAGTGATTTCACTGTCCAATCGAAATGGTGAGTCTGCCTTCTTTCATCCGATTTCTAAAGAGAAAAGATGCACCCCATGATCACCGTGAAGTCGTGTCTGTCGTCACTGATGGCGACAAACGTGATGTGATCGATCTGCGCAGCCCAGAGGCCATCATGTGATTCATGCGTGTCACCTTCGCCACTGCCGCCATCAATCGACTGGCTGGATGGATACATGGCTCTTCCCCCCAATTCAATCAAATCAGTCTCCTCCACTAAGCTGACTCATGTCGCGCAATTTCAGTAAATACAGCGATTTTTCAACGATCGATTGGCCGTTGGAGCTCGCACGCGATCGGCAAAGGAGGAAAAACTTCCGAGCACAAAAGGTCTCCGGATGCTTGCCATGGCTCAAGTTCTTCTTCGATTCCGGAAGTGCGTGGTTCTGCGTGTTTGCCGTGGGTATTTGGACGGGTGTAACCTCTGCCGTGGTGGATATTGGCGAGGGATGGATGAGCGATCTCAAAGTAAGCTTTCTACTATCTTGAAACACCTTTAACCGAATTCTTTCAGTTCGGCCTCTGCCAACGAAACTTCTGGCTCAACCGAGAACACTGCTGTTGGGCGATTGCATCCCATAATTGCACTGATTGGCAAACATGGCCCCAAATATTCGGCGCCGATCACTCCATGGTCGGCCATTTTGCCGTCGATTTCGGCTTCTATGTCACTTTTGCCGTTTCCATGGCAGTCTTCGCCGCGATTCTGGTCGTTTTCATCGCTCCCTATGCCGCAGGGTCCGGAATCGCTGAAATCAAGTGTATTCTGTCCGGTTTTGTGATTCGACGATATCTCGGTGTCCGAACATATGCCGTCAAAATGTTCGGCATCATATTATCATCCGCTTCTGGGTTGAGTCTCGGCAAAGAAGGCCCCGCAGTCCATCTGGCCAGCTGTATCGGTAACATAACGTCGAGATGGTTCCCGAAATACGCCAACAATGAAGCCAAAAAGCGGGAAATTCTCAGTGCTTCAACGGCAGCCGCGTTATCTGTGGCTTTTGGGGCGCCAATTGGTGGAGTCATGTTCAGTTTGGAGGAAGCCAGCTACTATTTCACCTTCAAAACACTGTGGAGGTCGTTCTTCTGCGCTTTGATTGCTGGTCTGGCTGTCCGAGGGGTCAATCCATGGGGCAATAGCTTGCCGACGCTGTACCACGTTGAACATACGATACGATGGGTCGTGCCGGAGCTGATTCCGTTTGTGGTTATTGGGATTTTGGCTGGACTTCTTGGAAGTGCCTTTATCAAGTTAGTTTTAGTCTTTTCTTTGACTTTTGGCAACTTTTGTCTTCAGGTTGAACATGGCCCTCTGCGCCTGGCGCAAATCCTCTTCCATCTCGAAGCATCCCATCGCTGAAGTCGCTTTCATCACTTTCGTTACCACAATCCTGGCCTATTCGAACCCCTTTACAAAGATGTCTTCATCCCTGCTCATCCGGCAGATGTTCAACAACTGCGGAAAGGATTCAACCCCGGAATTCTGCTACGGCTACCCCCTCGAATCCGGCAACGTTTTCTACTACATCCTCGGCGCTCTCATTCTGAAGTTCATCTTCACGACCGTCACAGCCGGAATCAAAGTCCCAGCCGGTCTTTTCGTCCCGAACATAGCCGTTGGAGCCCTCCTAGGCCGATTGGTTGCACTATCTACCCAATGGCTCGTCAACAATGTCATCGTAAGCCACCCTAATTCACTTATTACAAAATTTACCCCATTTCGATTTCAGTCCGTCGATTCCTACAAAGGCTACTGTAAAATGGGTGAAAACTGTGTCACTCCGGGTCTCTATGCCATCGTCGGAGCCGCGGCTGTCCTAAGTGGTGTCATGCGGTTAGTTTTTGCCATTACAAATTGAATAATCGAGTTATGTATCCACCTTTTAGCATGACAGTAACCCTCGTCATCATCATGTTCGAACTAACTGGCAGCATCGAATTCGTCGTCCCAACAATGATCGGAATTATGTTTGCAAAGTGGGTTGGCGATGCGACCCATCCAGTGGTGAGTGTTCTTTGCCTTTACTACACATTTTTGACGACACTTTTTTGGTCAAACTTGTCCCTGTCCATACCCATGTCATGTCGCTAATCCATCACCTTTTTGATCTCCTTTTACTCGAGTTAAGTCAAGTTAAACCAGTTTCGGACCTTTAGGGCATCTACGAGGCACAGATCGACTTGTGTGGCTATCCCTTCCTGGATAACCGTGACGATGAAACGGTCGAAGCCAGCGTTGGTGATTTGCTTGCTGTGAAGCCGAATCGGGAACTCATTGTGCTGGAGCAGGCGGCCATTTCTGTCGGACGGTTAGTCACACTGCTGCGGGACACGAGCTTTTGTGTTTTCCCTGTGGTCACGTCGCAAGAGGAAATGATCGTGGTCGGGTTCATCGACAGGTGTGTTTTGAACTGTGTTTGTAGACAGGTTTTATGCGATTATGCGTTAAACATTAGCTTTTGACGTACATTTTTGTAGCTATTTTTAAGTCAGCTTCTTGTAGTTTGACTTTTTGTGTAGCCCAACATCAGTTTTTAACAAAATTACCATTTCAGAGTGCACTTGGAACGCCAACTCGCCGCTCAAGTCGTCCCAGACCAAAACGCTACCGTAGTCTTTGGCTCAAATGCCGTCTCAGCCGGTCCGGGATGCCTTCATTGGGAGAAGCTGGTCGATATGGCTCCCATCTGCGTCAATGTCCACATGAAGATTGAAATTGTCGTGGAAATGTTCAGAAAACTTGGCCTTCGACAAGTCCTCGTCACGAATAACGGCCATCTCCTCGGCGTCATCACAAAGAAGGATTTGCTCAAGTTTGTACGGCATAACTGACACCATTTACGGATACTCTTGTCATATTTGTGCATAATGACTCGGTGAAATCAACTCACTTTATCAGTTTCACTTTGCCTTGTTTTTTTAAACTTTAAACTTATCCATCATCGTGTTTGTGTTTATCCATTGTTACAAAAGTTGAATGCGCGGTCGGCTCGCGATCTACCGGTGTTGCGGGGGATCGAGAGCCCCGGAAGGGGTCCCAGTTTCATTCCTTCCGCACGATAACAGATCCTTTCTTACAAAAGAGATAGCAAGTAGCCCCCGTATATTTGTTTATAAGTGTGTATGCGGAATTAATAAAAACGGAGTAAGACCCTCTTGAGATCAGCGACTATTTATCCCTCCATCCGGTGCACGGGGATCAGGCGGTCTCGGCTTTTTATGTGAGCAGATCGCCTGATGTCGAAGACTGCAGGCGGGGCTGACGAGCTAATTCGAGCCTCACACTCAACGTGAGATGTGATGGTGACGCAAAGGCTCGCTTAACTCAACGCAATCACACGGCTCTGTAGGCCTCAAAGGTCGATGAAGCAATCTGTTCCCAGCCAGCCGGTGGCGGACATTGATAGTTTGCGCTGCAGATTTCGAGGAAGCACGGTGCTTTGGAGGTGTTGTCGTCAAGCGCGTTGTTCAATTAGCTGAAGGATCGTGTTCGATGACGGCTATCTGGGTCCTTGTAAGAACCCTTTTTAATCAACGGTAAGTTTTTGATAAGAAAATTTAATTTTAACAATGTTTAGAATGTTATTGGAAAAAATTGAAATTTGTAGTTTTAAACTTACAAATGCATTTTGAGTGAACAGTTTTGACACATTCGCACTATGCCCAAAAAAGTGTACATTCGCACAATGAGTGCATGCGTATTTCGTACAAATTGTGTGTGCGAATGTAGTCATAGCGTTTGTAAACACACAATGTGCGAATTGGGAAAACCCATTCAATCATCATTTTCATAAAATAATAATGTGATCTCAAATTACTTGAAAATGACCATTTCAAAGTTTTCCAGAATAAAAGAAGGCGCATCTCTAATGTGCTACTTCGATGAAGTCGACCAAGAAGAGGAATTCACCCTCAAAGGCTTCGAGCTATGGCTCTTCATTACCCTGTACATTGTGGCTGTCATCGGTCTCATCGTACTTTTCGAAGTCTTCATGCCAGTATTCAACAACCCCGGCTATCCCTTCTACAACCACGTGCCTGATTACACGTTTAAAGCTACCGTACAAGCCTGACGTTTGATATGGCCGACTGCGTGTTGCGTGCGTGCGGATAAGGCCAAAACGTTGAAATGGCCATAATTTCGAGGGATAAAACTAAAACTATGGGTCAAGTATGATTGATTGAGTCAATGCATGCATATATGATGAGTGTTTCAGCTAAATAAAGATGAGGCTATTATGAGGTGAAAGTTTAGCGGGAATGGGGTGGATTCAATGGGGTCATGCTTGGCAGGGTGATTGATAGTGATAAGTGAGTGGTCGGATGGGTAATTTAGGCGAAATGGATGTTATTGAATAGGAGAGAGATGAATTTCGGCAAAAACAGTCGCGCACGAGTAATCACCGCCGTTAAAAGTGTGCCCTTTTTCGTGTCTCCGTCAAAACTTGAGCCCTCACATTGCCCCTCTGGCAGCCTCCTTGCCTCAGGGCACGCCCTCACGAAAATGCCCAGCGGGCAAGTGCCGTTGGCGTGAAGCCTGTTTGCAGTGTCTGCGCAGCATGTCCACGGATGCTTCCTGCACGCCGTATAACACGCTCTACCAAGATCCGTCCTCACACATCCTCACCGTCGTCGTCTTCGCCGTCATCTACAGCTTCATCTTTGTAGCCGGGCTCTTGGGAAATGCTGCCGTTTTAATCGTGACCTATCGGCATCGCTCGCTCCAAACGGTGCAAAACATTTTCATCTTGAATCTGGCCATATCTAGTCTAATTTTATGTCTGCTATCGCTGCCATTGACACCGGTCAGCCATATCTACAAGCAATGGTTCTTCGGAAGTATCATGTGCAGAGTTGCTCCTGGCATTCAAGCTTTCGTATGCTTCCTTATCCCGTTTTCGCTGTGTGCCATTGCTGTTGATCGGTATTTCAATCTTGTCATTGCGCCAGGTGAGCTACAATTACCGTAATCAACTTTCGTGTCGAGACCAAAACTACTTCTAGGCCGCCCCCTCCAACGCGATCAAGCCGTCAAAATCACAATCGCCCTCTGGGCAATATCCGTAATCATGTCCCTGCCGTACGTCTATCACATGCACATCATCACATACACGAAGAAGAGTAAGTCAAAGTTGCCCTCTGACTGAGGCGAGTTGAGTAAACATGTCGTCTCAATTCCCGGAAATGGGCCGGAACAGCCCGCCTCCTTTATGTCCTCCATTTCATGCTTCATAGACCGGCTCGAAGCCTGTCCCTCTTCCATGTTTGTCGTTGACCGATGGCACTCCCTTTCAGACATTTGCGGCGAGTTTTGCACCGAAAAGTGGCCCAATAACAACTCCAAGCGCATCTACACGTTCATCGTGCTGATGACCCAGGCGTTCGTGCCCTTCAGCATCATGGCCGCGTGTTATCGGTCCGTTTTTGCATTCCTCCGAAAAAGAGCTACAACACGATTGACTTCCATCGCTCAACAGGCTAACATGCTGTACCTGTTGGCAGCAACGGCCGGGGGCGATACCAGCGTGCACAGTGACCAAGTAAGACAAGACAATCCAAATTTAGCCAAAACTTTGAAAAAGTTTTCAAAAACTGACATCCAAAAAACCTAAAAACACGCTCTGAGGGTGTCGTGTAATTGCATTACGACTGCATAAACAGATTAAAGCCAAGTTATGTCAGAACCAAGAAAAGCTGCAGTTACAAACTTATGCTTTTCTAAACACTGTTGGAAGGGGACAAAACTAACCAACTTCCTTCCTTCCAGCTAAGCCACCTCTTCGAACAAAAGAAACGCGTTGCCCGTCAGAAGCGCCGTGTCACCATCATCCTCGTTCTGATGGTGGTCCTATTCGGTTTATCACAGCTCCCCTTCAACATTGCCGCGCTCATAACCGAATTTGACAGTGAATATGCCGTTTTTACGCTTTCCGGAGGCACTGATATCACTTACTTGGTCAATCTTTTTACCCATTGGTAAGCCAGACTTAAAATGACGTCTAATCTATCCCCTTCATTAACATTCAGCATGGCCATGACAAGTTGCGTCACGAATCCAGTCCTCTACGCGTTCCTCAACCCGGAATTCCGTGAACTCGTCCTCAAAAGCATCAAATGGGCACCCGAATTCGTGTCGAGAACGTTTCAACCCACACAAACTTCGGCAGTCTGACCGACCTATTCTTACATTAGCTTTAATCATATTCATTTCTTATAATTTTAATAAACATTGTTTTCGACTTCAGTCACACATGATGGACCCCCATTGTCTACATTGTCCAATCACAGCACTTGGAATAATTAAATAAGTTAAATTAGTGGACATTTGAAATAGCCAGAGAGATTTTAGGCGATGGTGTTGGCGATGACTTCGCTGATCGTTTTGTCTTCGGATCTGGAAGGGATTCAATGTAAATCCAGAAATAAAACAGAAAAAAACATACCTGACGATAATATTCATCGTGACAGAATTGTCAGACGGATCGATAGCGAGACGGACCCTTGCGAGGACCTCGTAGCCGCCACGGAACTGTCCAGCCAGCAACAACAAATGGGAACTCTTCTTTTCAGTGAGCTTTTCGGACCGTTCACAGGGCGCCATCGACAGGAACTTCAATATGTTGGTGATAGCCTCATCCAGAGATTCCATCGTGGCCAGGGCGAAGGTTTCATCGACTTCGTTTTCGGCTCCGAGGGCATCCCAAGCAGCGCCGAAAGTGGTTTTCGCCGTGGGAACGACAAAATCAGCGATGGCAATGTCGACTTCTTCGAGGACGTAGGAGTCGTCGTAAGATTCCTCGGATTCGGGCTCGCCAGAGATGGGATCAACATCGACAACCTTGAATTTGAGCGTGGCCGGGAAGGACGTGCTGCCGCCACCGTCTTCGAGGATGATGTAAGTCGATCCGAGCTGGGAGTACGGTAGCGCTTCGAGGGGGATGGTTTCGACGATTTTGGCCTCGGCTTCTTCAACGTTTTCAAGCTCGACATAAACATCGGTCAACAGCTGATCATTGAGAGTGTTCTTGCAGTCAAATTGAAGGACAACATGCTCCGCGAACACGTGTTTGATGAGAGCGACATGGTACTCGGTTTCGGCTTCTGTGAGCTCGATACGGGGCGAGGACTTGAAGAGGGGGCCGAGACTGGCGATGGAGGGGATGGCGGCGAGTTGCTCTGAAAAAAGTGGTTTAAAACGGCTAAATTGGGTCAGAAATGGTTGAACTTACGGGCATAGATCTCCTGGCGCGACTCCTTCGTCTTCTCCGGCTTCTTGGCCACAGGCTCGGCCGACAGGGCAGACTGCTTCGTCTCGGTAACGGTGATCGGCTGGGCGGCGGCAGGGACTTGCTTGATGTCGAAGGGCTTGACGAAATCACCGGCAGAGAGATACTGTTCGGCTTGGCGTTCGAGACCGACGATCGAGACCTAAAATCACAAAATATACTTCAAAAAAGATCTCAAAAATCACCAACCTGAAGCGCATTCAAGATGTAATCAGCGACAACATTGTTCTGACCATCACGGAGCACAGCCAAGTAGAACGTAGCGCGATCACGGACTTCATCGTCAGTGTCGTACAAGCAACGGGTCAACAAAACGATAACGCTTTGACGGAGCTCCGGGCACTGGGCTCCGAACTTGGCCAAAGCAGTCACGGCGGCACCACGGACTTGGGTCGTCTCAAGGATGACACGGTTGTAGATGAAGCGGATGTAGCGTTGCGGGTTCGGCGTGGCTGGGCCTTCGCGACCGAGGAGATGGAGAACCTTGGTAGCGAGGGTGGCGTGTTCGCAGTCTTCGATGAACTCGCAGAGGTGCGACAGACCGGTCTCCTTGGCTTCCGGGTTGTCCTCAACGATAGCGACAATCGTGTCGACGATGGACTTCTTGTATTCGTAGCCGCCTTCATCACGGAGCATGGTGGCCAAGAAGCTCATCATGGTGGCGTGCTTGCGAGGGTAGCGAGCACACAGGGCACGGATGGCTTCAATCACGACAATCTTGAATTCGTCGCTGATTTCGCTGACGAAAGTGCTGATCTGCTTCATCAGACGCTCGACTGAGGTTTCAGCGCCGGTCTTAAGCAGGGTCGTGATGGCCAGAGTAGCGATGGAACGGTTCTGGTCGGTGATGAGGTTCTCGAGGTCGACATTGCAGACGCAGACGACATCGGGGTAGTTGATGGAAATGCGATTGAGCGTGCGGACAGCAGCGAAACGAAGGGCTGGCTTCGGGGAGCTGCAGAATTGCTGGATGCAGCTGACAGAGGAAGCGAGTTCGCCGGAGGTGATGTTCGGCAAGCCAACAACAGCCGAAGCGGCTTCATAGACGACGATTTCGTTCTTGTGGCGGAGACAGGACTCGATGAACTTGTAGGCAGTGCGGTCGTTGCTGTAACTGTTGACGATTACACATTTTATATATAAAACATATATAAAAACTAAATAAAAAAGTTAAAAACATACGAATCGTCGCTTTCTTCGACAAGCTTGGCCGCAATCCGGATCAAATAGCACAAAGCCAACGGCGATCGCAGGTAGCTCTTGCTGAACTTTTGAATCAGCTTCGTAATGGCGAGCTTATCACTGGATCGGATGTGGTACAGCAAAGCCAGCGCGTGGAACTGGACCATGTGGTTCTCGCTCGTGACAGCTTCCTGGACTTCGTTCGCGCAACGTCGGACGAATTCGGGGTTCTTTTTCAGCAGATGCAGCGAACTCACCAAAGCGGCTGAGGCGACCGATGGGACCTTGTCGACGATGGCCTGCTTCATGTAACGCTCGATGGATTGCAACATGCTCGGCTCCGTGATCAAGCACAAAACCCGGATCGAAGCGGCGCGGTAAAGGTCCTCCCGACCGGTCATATCCTTCATCAGCGAGCTGGTCACAATGATAACATTGTCGGCAAAGTTGTTCAGCTCCTTGATGGCCAGATAGACGAGCCGACGAACAGTGGGATCCTTGCATTGCCACAGCTTGGTCGTCGCGAAGAAGGTTTGCGTCGCATCGGCGGTGTTGATGACCTCGCCATGCTGGAACAGGTACAACAGCTTGCACAGGATGGTCGTGCATTTGCGAGCATTGATGGGGGTGTCGTTGAAGATCTTGGCTTCCTGGACGACGGCGGTTTTGTCGAGACGGGAGAAGGGGTTTGAGCCCGCGACTTCGTCGTCTTTCTTGTCCTTGCGCATGGCGACGGTCTGAAATGGGAAGTTTAGGGGGTTCAGAAGGCTGGGAGGAGTAGTAGGAACGCGTTGAGGGTGGAAAACGTGGAAGTCGGGTGGAAATAAGGTGGATTGGAGCCGGATAAGATCGATCGCCGGAGGGAGTAAGAGCCAGCCAACGCGACACACGCAGTCGAGAGAAAAATGACAACGCACTGTTGGCGTTGAGGGACACTTTGCCAAGGGGGTAAGAGACTGGCGGGGGATTTGAATTTTTTTTTCGATTTTTGACTTTTTTGATTTTTTACTGTTTTTTCAGTTTTATCTCCTGGATACAATAGTTGCTTTTCCCATTTTTAGTTAAAAAATAAGTTTTAATTTCAAAATTTGTGTTTTTTTTATTTTTACTTTCACAACTACAGTACCCAAAGCCCCAATTCACCCACCCCTTATCTTCCCCAATCCCTTATTCCCCCTTTTTATCCACGACAACTAAAAATCGTCGGCAACAAGCGCATTTGAAGCAAATGAAAATTAATTTTTGAATACTTTATGTCGCCAAGCACCGGACTCGGATGTGATGATGGCCTCTACCCCGCGGCGACAACCAGCCTGACGGGAAATCCAGCTCCCAGTTAACCACCGGGACTAATAATGGGAGTCTGTCGTTGGCTTACCGCATCTCCCGAGCCGGAAAGAATGAGAAACGCTCTTTCTGCCTTCACCTGGTTGTCTCTGTAATAATGCTGTATGCATAAACTTATTGGAAATTTCAAATGATTGCAATGAAAAATCCAAATTTTTATCCTGGCATGCTTATGACATCTAAAAACAACGACCGCTCCATGACAACATCAAATTTCAATGACGGAGGTGGTGAACATTGGGTGCTTGGTATAAAATTAATAAATTGTTGATTGTTGGGCGCAAAACAGGCTCTTTGGTACTGTTGACGCTTTAAATGTCACATTGCCTACCCTAACCTTTCATAATACCAGTATCCTGTTTTTCTTCATTATTTATCATATTAAAACCAAGCAAGCTACGTGCAGTAGCGTCACCTGAGTTTCTAACTTTAACCTCCATCCAAGAAATGCCGTATTTACTTATTGCACGGCTTACCGCCACCCCAACAGCCAGTAATTAACAACTTGACGCGGCTCGGACTGTTGCCTTCGGCGAAAACGAATAGCTAAACGTCGTTAAGTAAACGGTTATTAGCTTACGCTTGTTCCATAATAGCCAACCCTCCCGAGCGCCACCTCCTGATGCCGACGACCACTTCATGTGCCAGCCCAGTTTTTTACCTGTTCCAGAGCTCGCCTTAACTGTCTGGATATACATAACTCTCAAACTGCGTAATCCACGATACTTTTAATGTCATTGTAGCCTGATGTTGCCAAAATAAACACTCCCCACCCCCGAAATACCACCGTAATTGGTCGTGTTTTCGCTAGGTGGCACCAACCTATGTACCTATCCCTTGCCAAATTCATATGGAAAAACAAATAATTTGATTGTGCTCACACATTCGGCGTCACTAGCGTCACGCCCGTGAAAAGTGAAACTAATCAAGTTATCTGCGGCTTACGTATCCCGCCCGCCTGAGGGCTCATTGGATGGCGACACCTCCTGATTTCGGTCAGTTCATGTCAAAAGTGCCAAAGACGAGTGTCTTCCGATTGCTTTCTCGCTACTTGGCGTTATTTAGAAGGCTTTTCATGCATTTGTGGAAGCCTTGGCGCCTCACCGGTAGCGTGCCGTTCCCGACGTCGGCGGTGTGGGGTCTGTAGGGAGTCATTTGCCGCGGCGGTCTTGCTTTCTAGCTTGGTTTTAATAGTCATTCTGCGGGGTTGGGTTTTTGTAAATATATGTTTTTCTCATGATAAATGACCTTTGCGAACACCTGAGGGGGTTAGAATCGTTAGTATTTGGGTTTTGGTCCCGACACGAAAGTTTGATTTTGGCTTCTAATGACTTAAAAAGTGTATTAGATCGGTTTGTAATTAAGAAAACGCCAAAAAAGCCGTACCATCGATGCTTTGCACGCATGAAATCTCCAAAAGTTGGCCCTGTACAGGCACACAATGTCCATTGATGGGATAACTAACGGACGGCCGCCGAGCCGGCTTTCGTCAATGGCACAACTCAATTAATTCAAACAAACTCTCCGGACCCTCCTTTTGCCCTTCATCTGCCTTTTCGCCCAAATTGGAGCGAGATTGCTTTAATGAGTGACTTGGCCCTCTTCGGGGTCTGATGGGCTTTCCCGCGCCCTCAGGGCCTGTGGGGTGTTTTGTTTGGTTAAAGTTAACCTAACTTAACTTACTCCTGCCTTCAATTTCATTGTTTCGTCAAAACTGTTGAACTTGATTGACCTTCGTCAATTTGACTTGACACACCTTTCCAACCACCATGTTCACTGAACAGTCCCCTCAGGGTCGGCCCACCCACGCCCTTCCCCCCAAGCTAACCAAGCTATCCATCACTGTGCATTGTGCCACCGGGCCAGAGCCAGCAAGCTTCCGTCGCTTGCCCATACCCCCTATCCTATGGCCATTTTTTCTCCTTTCTTTAAAATCACAGCCTTCATGCATCACCGCCAAGAAACACATATCCCTTCTCCAACCTCCTTTGGTCCTTTTTGATAATAGTAATTAAACCCCCCACCCCCTTCGGCAGCGAAGCACTGCCATTTTTAGTGCCGAAACCACTGGACGACAGTGATTTATGTTCGTCGTTTCGGCGCCCCCCTTTTTTCCCCGAAATGACCGCCACCAATGGCATTTTGGTGGCTCCAGGGGGCTGAAATGGCATTTGACAGAAATTAATTATCAACAATATTGAATTTGAATTTGATTTTTACCAAAAATAGGCAAAGGCAAGCCCAGGGTCTTAGGGTTCGTCATCGCGATTCGGGTCCTTGTTAAACGTCGCCAAAACTAACATTTACTTTCTTTTTCCAACACAAATGACGCTTAATTTGCTCGTTTGAGGGCTTTCAATTAATTTGATTATAACAACCTGTGGCGGGTTTCGTCAGGGTGGGTTGATGGACGGTATTTGTTAATTTGGGGGTTTTTAGGGTTTTGATTGGGTTGTCTTTATTGTCTTTATGTTTCATTATGGCGATAAAAGGCTAATCGGTAAATTTTTTCTTATAATTGTACTAATAAAGTTCAAACCCATCCAAATCCCTTCCAAAAACCTTGCCAAAACTTTCAAGCTTAACTTTTCCTTACAAAAGAGGTGGGTCAACAGCCTCAGCCCCAGGCTCCGTGTCTTTCACGTCTTGCGCTGCTCCTGTTCCTGGCCAAACCCTGCGCTGCCTTGCCGTACGGCTCCTGAGAACATGGGATGTAGTGTAGTGCCTCAAAGGCGCTTTTCCAAATTAATCAAATTAGCGCAGAGTGAAATTAATTGCTGCTGCTCTTTGAGTACCCCTCATCGCCGTTACCGCCTTCTTTTCCTCATGTTCATGCCCTGAGGCGGCAGGGCCGACCGACCGAACGAACGACACATCATGATGAACTTCGGTGGGGCCGTCATTGCCTTTTGAACATTGGGGAAACCCAAAAAATGACTCAATGTTAAGGTTTTTTTAAGAACTTTGAAAACTTCTGTGTGCGCGGTGGTCATTTGTTGCGCAAGCGTGTCTTAATTGGTCATTTTGTAGCTTTTGGAGTATTGTATGACATCTTTTGACAATCTTTACCATTATAAATCTAAATTTGATAGCATTAGTCGATCCCTGCCTCTTAAAAATGCCGAAAAGCGCATCTATTTGACGAAAGAAAGCAGCAAATCGTAGTCACGAAAAAGTTTAGCCTAATTTAACTTTAGTCAAATCAAGTCTTTAGGACAGGGCCAAATGCAGGAAATGAATGAAGCTTGTTAAGAAAAAGCGGGCCGACTTGGCCCTGTCGTCGACGGCACCGATTCGAATGACAACTTTGTCCTGCCCTGTTGCCCTGCCCGCAAACGAAAGGGCAGCACATTGAGCGTCAAATTTGAGTAATTGCATTACTGTAGGCCAAGCTATTCCCTTTTTAGTGACTATTTACATTGTTGCATCACAATGCGTGCAGTTTTCCGTTAACTTAAATCTACTGTATTAGCATCCCTATATCTTTTGCCAATGGCCAGAGCTCTAAATAATCCATTTGCTTTCCTTGGTTTTTGTCTTCCGCCGATCCGACATCGCCGGCCACATGTGTGTTATGTCTAACCCATCATCATCTGTTTGTTTATCCACTTAGATCAAACTGACAGCCGCTACTCGGGCATAAAAACAGCTAGCTTCCTTTGCTTGCTGACCACTCGGAGGGTGGCATCAGGGGGCAAAAAATGAGTGCGCCAATCAGACCCACTTCAAAGGGCGTTCGGATGCGCCGGCATTTGCCGCATTAAAGAAGCCCTCCTTTCTTTCGCTTCAGATTGCCGCAATGAGCAATCGCCCTGTCCTAGCTTTTTACATAAGCACGATTATTAGCTCAGCAAGCCAAGCCAAGACAAACTTTGTCTTTGCCGAATTTCCGAGAGCACCCACTTAATCCGATTGATGACCATTCCATACTCCTACCGTAACCCAGGGCCCTTTTAAACTGATTTTAACTTGCAAACAGCACTTCATTTCATTTACTTAAGCAACGTTTAAATTGCGCTTATGTTTCAAAGATCCGCTTAAAAGTGACAAAGTACTCGGTAAACGTAATCCCTCAAATTGTAGCTAAAAACAGTCCGTATAAGTAAGCAAGTGCACACACCTATCATTACAAGTGACAACATACCTTAAGCTTGTTTCATAATTATTTCGATTAAAACATAAGACTACTCTCTTTTTTTCGAAAAGTGATGTTTTTTGAACGTTCATCGGCGGTGAGCCTTGAAAGCATGTGCAAATTGCAAGCGTGTTTTAACGAACTTTAGTGACCGAAAATAATGAGCCACATTATAATCCTCACAATTAATAACATTTTCGAATATGTAGAATGGTGATGATAACAAATATAAAGTTCATGATACACAAATTTTTGTTTGTCAATGGTTTTGTCTGGAGAGGTAAAAAAAATTAGATAAGACCTTTTAAAAAATTGAAAATATGACAGTGTTTCATAATTGTTTACGCTTTTCTACAGTTTTAATCATCACTAAATGGCCCAGATGTTCATCATGTAGTACCATCTTATCATCTGACTACAGCTACAGGTAAAGGACGAGAGACTACTGAAATTTGCATTTCCATAAAGTTAAATTAAAAATTAAAAACTCAGCCAGGAGGGACTTACATTACACAATTTTTTGTGTTGTTCCAGTCAGTTAGCGATTAGTTACACCCGGGAGGGTGAAGTTAGCCCTGTCTGCACCCACCCATTAGGCTAATAACTGTAATGCGGGTGCAACCCAATTTTGTCCGGATGGTAAATACATTAGCGCGTATCACTTTGCAGCGTCAACAGTGGGGTTTTTGATAAACTTTTTTTCCCTCAAAAGCCTATCTTTTTATTAACATTGTACCTGGAATTTGTCTGAGATTATGGTATGCTGATCTGTATTAATTTTAAAAACTCTATTTAATTTTCATTTCTGTCATTGGTCAACGGTATTTCGAAATTCCAATTTTTGACTTATGTCTTAATTTTTAAACAGTCTCCCAAATTTCTGTTTTTACAACTTCAACGCTCTTTTTATGCGTATATATTGTACGTAGCAGTGCAAGTAGTAATACAAAATAAAGTGCTACAATATGCCGTTTTTATGTTGTATTTTGCATAAAGGCAGCCCCATGTACCCTATTTTTACTGATTAAACAACACGTGCATGCAAGATTCTTGCAACTAATGACGCTATAGTTAAAATATGCTTCATAATGTTTTAACCTGGTAATGGTTAGGTTTTTTTCTGCTCGTGTTAAAGTCCATTTGCGCTTTTACTTTTTCTCCCTGTTTTCTAATGACAAATGTTTTATTTTAGGGTCCCCATTTGAAACTTAATTAATAGGTGGCTCATTTTCAGTTCTCGGTATTTGATTACGTTGACCATGTTATTTGTTAGGTTTATTTGGGACCATGCGATTTGTTCAATGGTTTTAACGTCATTTTGAAGTTACTCGAAATTTGTGTACTTTTTTAAAAGTAAGACGATTATTTTTAATATTTTTGTCATGCATACCCATCAGGTCATTTGCACCAGCCAAATTGTTGGGAGTGCATTGTTTACATTATGGGAGGTCGAAGCTAGTTAACGCATTTTTGGCGGTGTTGAGCCCGGGAGCGGACCGCTAAGAACATAGTGAAGGCTTAGGGCCCCCTCTTTTGGGAGTGTTCATTTATGGGTTTGTGTTAATTTGAGCCAATTGACGCCGCAACCGAGTGAGGAGTGATTCAATGTGGGAGACCCCGCGGCGTCAAGAGCCCTAGTTTACGTCGGGGCCGCCGCCAGAAGGCTAATGATGCAAATGAATGAGGTTGCCAACTTTTGGGAGCGGGGAACCTCGTCCCATGCACTAACTGACTTTAACCCCCTCGGGGCATTAATGTGTGGATAAAGCTAGTCACTGGTAGGAAATTAGCTTGCGCGGGATTTGTCTAATTTTTAATTTTATGTAATGTTAACCATGACCAACTACTCACTTTACCTACCAATTTAACTTTTCAATCTAAACATATTTCCGCTTTCTTAATTTGCCGGCGTCTCTCACTTCATTGAAATTTTTGCCCCCATTTCAAAAAACCCCAATCTCGAACCCCATTTCCACCCATTTTTGACGCAATAATACTCAAACATTACAACCCTGAAAAACCCAAGTCCAATTCCATTACATCTTCCTGCTATTCCCATTGCTTACATCACAACAGCGTTCCACACGTTCTGATGTAATTTTTTCTAATCTATTTTGCGCACCGTAGTTTATCCCCCCAAATGTACGGCATACCATCTCATTTCATTTAGTTGATTAGCCGTCGGCTTTTTTCGCATCCTTCCTACCTTGGCGCTTCCTGCATGTGGAAATTTTGTCCCGCGCTAACCGCTAAACACCCGGCTAACCACTTTTTTAAATGCACCCACTTCCGCTGATTTTTGAGTTTCGCTTTTCTTGTTGTTTATTAGCTGCTCTATTTTTTGGAATAGAGCAGCCATTATTATTAATTTTGTTGGCGATGTTGAAAGTGTTTATTTTTATCAGTTTTATTATTGTTATCTATAAATTTTGTTGAACGAAATTTGGTGCGATACGGGAGGTCCGTTTCCTCCGGTTTCCGTGTCAAAATTAGCGCCGCTCGACAAAATTTGTGTCCGCTCAATTTGATGGGTCGTCTTCGTTGTCATCAATTTTAGTTTTCGTTTTGTCGGTGCCGTTCATGCCATCGTCTTTCGCATCAAATGACCGAAACCAATATTGTCATTTTCTCTAATGCGTTGGGAAGGTGATCATAGACGTGACCCATCCATTCCATTCCATCGTCTTACAGTACCCCTTTGAAAAATGTTAATTACTGTAATTACATTGGCTACACTGTATCAATGATCAGACTTGTTTATCACATTTTCCACCGTAACCGCCCATCCTCTACTCTTCTTTCATCAAATCCCGGCAAATTTATCAATCCCCATCAGGCTAAAGTTAAAGTTAAGTCTTCATTGACCAGATGGCTTCATCAATTGGCTAACTCGGGGAGAGCGGCCCAGTTAGAAGGCCAAACTTACATTAGGGACGCTCGCGGCCGTGTTCGCTCATTTTCGGACGACGCGCGCCTCTCAAAAATCGAATTATGGCCTTCGACCAACACGCTTAGCTGATGATGACAATGATGACCGTGATGACGATGAGCACCCCCATAGAAGCGGGGATGCGGATGTGTTCGACGTGTGGAACTTACAAGCGATGCCGCATTTCGTTTCGAAGGCTTCTGTGCATGTTTGAGTGGCGACAAATTGTTGAAAAACGAATTCAGCCCACTAAATTTTGATTAGTTTATTATAAGCGGAATGCATTAAAAATGTTCGTTGCTATGTGTGAATGTAAAGTTTTGGAGAAATGGGGATGGAAAGTGATGTAAAAAGTGGCATTTTTGATTTGGATTTGTCTGGATATTACTGGGTCCTGGCACGAAATGGTTCAGAAGACAATTAATTAACGCTCTATTATGCAAAAATTGATCAATAGCATAGTTGTCAATCGATTGGATCCTTAAATTTTTGAAATTTAGCAGTTTTGGTCCCGCCACGATTGCCTGTCTCCCACCACGAAAACCGTTCCTCGCTCTTTGAAGTCATTTCTCTGATTCGTAGAAGTGTTTGTATTCCCTTAACAGGTTTTTTCTATCCATCATCAATATGTTAATCGAGTTGGTAGTGGTGCTCAGCCCCTCCTGTTCAACCAATGCTTCGCCTCAGGGCACACAGCTTCCCCTTCCCTGCAAACCCGAACGGCGTTGCCAAAGCCAGGCGGCAATCGTAATCATCACCGAACACGACTTCATAATGATGGCCCAGGGACTCACGGGAAGGAAGCCGCCCTGCTCCGGCCAATGAACAAGTACGTTTGCGCTTGCGTTCGTTCACCATCGAAATTAACGCCTCGAGGCTAACTGCGTGCTGCTCCGCCCCCAGGCTGGCACATCCCCGAGGGCACGCAACCAAATTATTGTCGCGCCTGTTGGTCGGTTCGTCGCAGGAGCCGCTAAGTCGTCTGATTGGCGGAAGCGCAGCTTTCATTTGCGGCTTTTCGGGATGCGGGACGGCATTCATTTACTTAGAGCAATTTTAAAGCTTTGGATTGGCGAAATCGGGAATATTGGAACAATGTAGACTCGTTGTAAAAGTTTTGAATTTGCATGTTTCGAACTTTTAAATTAGTTTTGGCAAAAATTTTAATCTTACTGTCCAATAGTCTTTACAGATTTCCAAATTGATCAAGATGGCTATTACTCCCTTTTTAACCCTCCCACATTTTCATTCGCATCAGATTCCGCTTCATTGGCCCCGAGGTCCACGGTCGTCGTTACAATGATGGGGCGACCGAACAGCTTTCCCACCCGAATTCAGTTCACACTCGCAATTCCGTTAAACTAATGTCATCCTCACCGTTTTCGAAAAAAAACGAATCAAACGGTGTCGGAGCCAATTACGTTTACGATCGCATGACGATTAGCTCCTTCTGAAGACGATCTTTTTCTTTTTCACCCGTCTGATGAGGGCCGTCAAAAAAGTCCCTTCGCAATTGCCGGTCTTGAACAGCCTTTCCATGACCTTTTGCGGCTGTAATGATGCGTGATTCTGTTAATAAAGTCATCGGCCCCTCCAAAATAATCAACATTTCCACCAACTTTTTACATTTTACGCTGGCTTCTTCCGCCTTTCCAATCGTAAAATCATCCATTCCTCGTTCGTTCTTCGTCTCCGCATTATGACCGATCCGAACCCCCCTCGATTAAAAGATGCCGCCCTGAAACTCCTCATCTGCCACCTACCGTAACCCCCCTTATTGACGCCCCTTTCGCTCCTCTCAAAGTAGTTCATTACAACACACATGGCGCTACTTTGCACCCATTTGCCAAAGCGTCCCCGCCTCTCTGCCCCTCCGGGCTTGCTCGCCCATTTGAGCTCCCGCATAATAACCGTAGTCTCTCGGCTCGTTTCGGTTCGTGTCGTGGGCGTCTAAATTCCGACATTACGAGATCCGAGAGCTTCGGAGCTCAACGAAATGTATGCCCCTTTTTGCGAATATACGGCAATTAGGCGACTACGACATGGAAGAAATTGCCAAACTTGGTCCCGCTTTTTCGCAGCTTGTTATTGGCCATTATTATGCATCGAAGAAAAAGAGCCAAGACCGTTTGGAATTTCGGGAGGTCCTTCGACATTGAGACGGTCACCCACGAAACGACGACGACGACTAAATAGTAGCGTAAATAGCTCCGGAACCGAGTGCCTATAATTGAGCAAATAGCCCTCAGGACATGCCTCAAATCGCTGACAACCTTTTTGGAAAAGGCTATTGTTGTTCTTAAATGGCTTAAACTATGGTTATCTAGATCGTGTTTAATATGCGTTTTTGAAGTGACGCGAACTCGTGGAATTATTTTGTATAAAAAGTTTTATCTCTATTGCCATCGTTTCAGTATTAGATGTATTAAAATGAAATTAAACTTGCCTACGATATTTTAAAAGTAAATTGCTATTACCGATTTCTGGCACTTTCCAAATGGCAAATTTCCTGATGGCAACCCCGATGGCGACCGATTTAACGGCATCGAGCTCGTCACAGATACCTATTTCGATGCCGTCAATATCGACGAGTGCCAATATGAGCGCTGTGAGAACGCCGACAATGACGCCAGAAGGTGCAAGATTCTTTCAACAATTGGGGTTTCTGGATCCCGCGACGAGCGTGGCTGTGGGGTTGAATGGGTCAGGGCATTCGTTTGGACATGGTGGGTCAAAATTCTTATCACTGTTTCTGGTTTTGATAATGAAAGCTTTAGTCGATCTCCAATCCCCAAATTTCAACACATCCTCAATCGTGGCACATCGCAACAGCACAAAAACGCTAAAATGTCCGAAATGCAATTGGCATTACAAGTATCAAGAAGCGTTGGAAAACCATTTGAAAGACAAGCATCCCGATGTTGAAGTATGTTTTTTCATAAAAAAAAATTTGAAACAGTTTTTATTAGAAAAAATGAATAACCACCCTGGTGAAGGACAGAGGTAAATATGTCTCAATTACAGATAACCTGCCGCTTCTGCATCCACAACCAAGTCCACCCCAAATTAGCCCGTGGCGAATCCTACTCCTGTGGCTACAAGCCGTTCCGTTGTGCCATCTGCAACTATTCCACCACGACCAAAGGCAATTTAAGTATTCACATGCAATCTGATAAGCATTTGCACGCCATGCAAGAAGTGCCTTCCACTATTGGTCAGTTTTTTGCGACCTCATTAACGTTTACCGTAATCAATAACTAATTACAGTACCCTCTGGCCGTGGGCTCTCCACCACCGACCCCTCCGACAATAAACCCTTCCATTGTCTCATTTGCGGCAATTTCACCACTGATAACACCGATTCCCTCTACGATCACCTCAACATTGATCGGTCCCAAACAAATTCCTCCGATATGAGTGCCGTCCATGGTGTCTATCAATGCTTCCTCTGCCCATACACGACCAATTTAAAGGCGAATTTCCAACTTCATACCCGGACTGATAAACACATTCAACGGGTCCACATGGTAAGCATTTGCCTTAACAAACTTCTTTAACGCTTGTAAATGCGACAATAATTCCGTGAAGCAACTTTTACATCCTTAAAATTGCGCTATGCTTCTTTAATGACTCCCACAATCAAATTTATGTTTCTTCTTCCTTTGCGTCGTTCGTTTTCCGTCCATCATTCAATCAGAAGCCAGCCAGAGCGCCGACTCGGCAAATGGCCGATTATTATTAACATTCTCGAACCGACGACGACGATGACGACGACGCAACAAAAGTGGCCGTCTCGAGTCAGTTTGTTCGCTTAATGTGAGGAAACAACACGAAGATGCAAAAGAACAAGATAATGGACTAACTTTTTCTTTCCGCCTTCATCTAAGTTCGCTAAAATAACTTTAGCCAGTGCCGTCGGTCCTTCCAGCTGTTTGCCTAGGGCGCGGCTTTGCCTTTGGTCCTCAATTTTCACAGACTTTCGCCTGCGTAAAATTGCCAAATTATCGATATAATTAGAATTTATGGATGCAGATGTGCCGGGAGCGAACGAGACGACGGACTTACCAACAGGGGTAGAGTAGGGGTGCCTTAAGGATGTTAGCTAACAAGTCGGACCAATTCAATTCAAAGTTAATCAGTTTTACATTAGTTTGGTGGCAAGCGGCAACCGACAACGGCAATTTGGCGGGGCCATGGTTGGTATTGGCCAATTTGTACCTAAATGACGTGTTGAAATGAAAATGTAAATAAGTATACCTGGGAAAACAAGGCCTGTTATACGGTTTTACAGATTCGCGCATCTATCTGTTTTCCCGGGCGTGTTGTTCTTCCTTTTGTATAAGTGTACATTGCATTGCCCATTTCGAACTTCGGGGTGACAGCGGTTCGGCTGGCCATCTTCGATGTTTGCGCTCGAGATTTCCGGCACGCGCGCGCACTTTGGAAAAGCTTAACGCAAATGTATGACTCCCCTTCGCACCTATCTGATGACGGCCGCCGAGTAGTGTCTCTCTTTTCGATTGGCTGTTCGTCTTCGCGCAAAAAGGTGACAAAACAATCAAGCCGACGACCGACCGTTGACACAGGTCAGGCTGGCGCCGAGCTTGCCCTGAGCCGCTTGTGTTTTTGTTTCGCTTTTTGATTGTAGCAAAGTCGCGGTGAAGCGGCTCGCTTTGATGGCTTTAGCGTCTTTGTAATCTCGGCATGCACAAACTGTACAAACTTGAATACACAAAAGACATGACATCGAGACTCGAGACTCGAGTGACCTGACAAAAGGTGCTTAATTAGATGGCCTTACATGTTTTGGTTCCGGTAAGACTGAATCTGAATCTAGGGTTAGGGTTTCGCGTGTCTAATTGCATCTCGTTTCACGCCTCCGCCAATCCAAACAAAATGTTTTCATTATCGATACAAGTGCAGGGTCAAGAGGTACGATCATCGTCGCCTAATTTGCAATTTAACAAAAGAGTGTCACTCGCTGCCGGCAAAAAGGTGTGAAGGCCGTCATCAAGTCGCTGGGGGCAAACATTGAGGGTGGCTAATGTAAATCGCTGGGAATTGCCGTGCGCGAGAATGTTGAACAATGAAGGCTTGGATTTGCATTTTCATTATTGAAAGAGATCTTTAATTGATAATTGACACTATTGAAAGTTACTGTTGTCATATAATCGTAATCTCGACTTTTTAGATCAATCATATGCGCGAGAACCCGCACTTTGCCGGCACCTCAACTTCCGCACTTTTATGCAGAATCGCTGCTTCCAAGTCCGGCGTTCAAGTCAGATGTCGCCCGTGTAATGAAGCCCTTTCTTCGTGAGTTTCCTACAGCCTTTTTAAACTATATTTCAAAATTAAACCAAACCTCACTCCAATTTCGTTCATTACAGTACCCCTTCCCCAATCCCTTGTCATACCTTTTGTGTTTTTCGATTCTCACTTCTTTGTATCCATCGATGCAGCGCTTTTGCTCCCTTCTAAGCAGCCTCCCTCTCCTCCCCACAGACCCACGATGACTGACGCCAGATTGCGCGTCCATTCGTCAATGGGGCTGATTTCGACTTTGATTTTAAGTCGACTTCACAGATTAATTCCACCGTTTTCGGACGCGACCGACACCGACAACCAACCCCCAGCCCCCACGATTTGATGAACGCGACGGGGCCATTTTCGCGCATTTGTCGATCGTGGATGCGCCTCCATTTTCACGTCGGGCGCTTATTTGAAGCGACAGACACTACTTGACAAATCAGCCAACTCTTTTGTGCCTGATTTTTTTCCACTACCCTCCTCTCTGAAGTTAGACTCTAAAACTAAATTCTAAACTTACAATAGTTGGATATAATCGCCTTTTTTGGCTCCTGTTTCATGATGAGTCGTTTATCGTTTTGGTCGATTAGTGCCGGAGTTAATGCGATTGGATGATCTATTTGCGTTTTGTCAAATTTGCTCAACTTTTTTTTCAATAACAATTTGCTGGGAGACTCAAAAATGGAGAGGGCCAGCCCAGCATGTCGTGGCGGTGTTTAAGCTTTTCGGGATTTTTAACGCCTCAAAGAGTTTTATTAGCACCCATGGAAGGCGTTAATGCTTAATGCATGAAATTATGGCTTTTCTTTTTATTGGAAGTGTGTCATTTTTTGCTTTTGCAATGTTTTAAATGCATAGTTTTACTTTTTGGATAATATAACTACCGTAATTGGCGTTAATTACGGTAGATTAGTCATTGATTGTTAGCCCCGCCCCTTCGTTACAGTATCAAAATATAATTCGTCACGTCGAGTGCCCCGACTAATGCGATCAAAATTGCGATGGAAGAGGGGATCAGCGTGACGACCACGACCGATGAATCTATCGGAGGCGAAAGTCGACGTCGGCATATTCGTTTCGACCTCCGTCCGTCGTCTAAACAGGCTGGTTGGCTGCCCAGTGTCGGTCACCCGATTTGATTTCGCTTTTGTTGTTCAATCAGTGTCACCAGCCACCACTTTGAAGGCAGACTTTTTTGAGGGCAGGGTTTTGTATGCGAAACCTTTATTTCATTTCATCTCATTTCGAGTTTGTGAATGCACCGCATACGTTTTTGGACACGCCTCACCAATTTATAGTATAAGCGATTCGTACTTTACATGGAAGGGAGTTAGTTAGTACAGTCATCAAACTATAGGCGCCTTTTTTAATATCTTACATTAATTTTTAATTCTTGCGGGCGAAGCAAAGCAAAGCATTTTACGACCAACAATTTCGAGAAGTCCTTTGTGGGGAGCTTTCTTTATTTTCATTATGTACTTTAAGCAAATTATGTTTTTGATTTTGCTAAAGAATGGCAAAACCTTGCTAGCTTTGAGATTATTTAGTGTTTAGTGCCAAGAGGCGGATACAGTCATTCATCAAAAAGCGCGAAAATGGCAACACTTTCTTTGCGCACGTCTTTTCAGCCCTGGGGCGATGACTGGCTAGCTAGCTAGCTAGTGTCTCCGCCTCGAAGCCGCCCGTGTCGCCCGTCAAACTACCGCAAACGAACGAACGAACAATTAACGGGTCGCCGCTGGTCTGCCTGCCTCGGGCGGCTTGTCTCTCCCTCTCGCGCTTTCCCTTCCTCATTTGTTAGTGGCTCCACCGGGTTGGACTACCGTATACCTGGGTTTCATTATGTTAACGAAGTGTTTTATCGTTTTCTAACCGATGATCAGTGTGGGCTTTAAATAATTTTCATGTAGAAAATCGAGTTTAAAACCTACAAAGTATTTTATTTCAACCTTTTACAAAACCCATTTCAGTGTGGACGCGATTCGCGACCACTGCTCCCAGGGTCATCACATGTCACGACTCGACTTCATGCAAAAGTCGTCTACCTTGACGCCCTTTGGCACTTCTGGCATCGTCGAAGACACGGCATCCGACTGCAAAGCCGTCGATTTGTCGTCTGGAAATGAATCTGAACCGGCATTCAGCTTGCATTACATGTGTAAATTCTGCAGTTTTACTGCATCAGAAACTTCGGATGCCATTAGTAAGCATTTTATTACTTAGAAAAGCTACAGTAATAAAATAATTTCGATTACAGATCACTGCGAACTTCACAAATCAGCCCTAATCGCTAAAACAGGTTAGTAGAATCCACAAATTTAATTCTTATTAACTGGAATCAACCAAAATGCGTCTATTGTCCTCGATTGACGGCACAGCAGGGGATTCCGTGCTAAACTTCCAAAGCTTTTGGGTCTGCAAACGTCCAAATTTGTGGAACGTGATTTTTGAAGGGTGCTAATGTCAAGCAACATTTGACTAAATTTATAGTGACAAATGGCATTTGACAGTTGTTTGCGTCATTTTCAAAAGTTTTGGGATACTGTAGGCTTAATGACAGTCATTTGGATGACAATTAATTGCGTTTTCATTATGATTCCAAATAGCCCTCTTAGCGAAGTAAGCTTTAACCGCCTTTGTCAAAGGTGTTACCCCCGGCACCGCGCACTTCCGGCTCGCGCAGTCCCGGCACACTCCGATCATCGCTAACATGCTTGGTTGTTGCGCTTTAGGGCCACTTGACAAAGCCCTTCAAAGGTCGTCGTCATCGTCTCGCACCTCGCCGGCGGAAGGCGTCCGGCCAAGCGGGGTCATTGTTCCGCTCAAATTGGCGCCAGATTGCTTTTCCCTCGAAGAAGCAGGAGCGCGACAAGGTGTCCTTTGCTCTTATGAATGTGATGCATTGCCCTCTGAGATTGAGGGTTGAGCAATTTGTGGCCCTGGGGCGGCACGAGCCTTTTCTCTTTACGTTTTTAGCCATGCCGAGGACCTACCTCCGTTCTTTTCGTCACACTCGAAATGGCACAAATTGCTCAACGAACGCAAATGGGGACCCCCGAAATCCCGCAATGGCACACTCATTCCACCTGGTTTGAGAAGTTTTCCGTCATTGGGCTTCGGGCATTGTCGTAATGGCTCCTTGGGCTGAATTTAGCAAATGTGCTTCCCTTCCCTTCCATTTCGTTGATTACTGTAGTCATAATAGGCGGGAAAGGGGGGACCTGTCACATGAGAGAGGGAAATGATGTCAAGGAAAAAAGTGGTAGGAGATCAGAAACGAATTTATGAATCTATAAATGGCATGTAGCTAGAGGGCAAGGTTTTGAAACAAAGAACAGCGTCAAACAATAACGGTGAAGGCCCATTTGACAGTTATACACCCCCACTATATACGATACGCCCGCCCGATCGCCGAGGCCATCATTACTTACAATAAACCCCAAAAAGCAATCATTATGCTTGTTCCTATTGTCTGCCCGAAACCACCCGGCATCGAAATTCTTCGGCACGCTTTGCGGTATGGCAAGTCTATCCATCAAAGCAGGCCCAGATTGCCAATATCCAGAGAAATGAGTGTCTTTGTTCCGCCTTTCCAGTATTAGCATTACCCAAATTCAAGCAGTTTCGACAAGTCAGCCATCTTACAAAATAATTTCTTTTATTGACTTGAGTCAATTCATTTGACATCACGATCGCCAGCCCTGCCCCCTTGTGAGCGCTAAAATCCAACATTTCTTTGTTTAACATCAACCACGGCCGGCCTAACAGTGTCAAATTCCTATCCAGTAGACCCTCCCTAGGACAACGATTGTTGAGAAATTAATCTTTTAAACGGAGCTCCTCTCCGCGCGGAACTTGATTAATTGCTTGTTGCTTGCCGTGTTCGCTGTTTTGCAAATTTGTTGAAATTTTGGGGTAGTTTTTTGGGTCCGTGCACTTCTAGATTGTGATTTTGCTAATATTTCGCTCATCTTTTTGTGAAAAAATTAGTTGTAAAATTTTGCATGATTTTTTTTAAACTTTCTAATTGTATATATTTTAATTTTACTTATATGAGAAGACATTCCAGTAGCTAAATTTTTTCAAATTACTAGTATTTCAAGGCCCAGCTTCATTAACTTTTAAAACTAACAAATCCCATCCCCTATCCACTGCTGCCAGCCGCGCTTTTCATTTTTTATGCCTCATCAATGCCCCTGTTTTTTCGGCCTCTAATTGACGCCAATTACCCCTTAACGGAGTTCCGTTTCGTCGGAGCCGGGGGCTCTCGCTCATCCCACACATGTTTCTGCGTTGTTTTTAACTTTGCTTTACTCATTTACGCCTTCACCCCGTGGACTGTGAACTCCTCACAATTACGCCAAGCCACGGAGCCGGCATCCCCTCCTAACTAACTGTTTTTGCTTCCGCTCAACTAACGATGCCTAAACTTTGGCTAATTAGGCATAGAAATCTGATGTTTGCAAAGCGATGGATAGATGGAGATGGCGTTCATCTGTTTTCAATTCGATAGGAATGGCTGCGGTTGCACCTTAAGGGCGAAAGCAAGGGTGCGCGTGGCTTACTTAATGAATTTATGATTTCTCCGTTGTTTTGAAGCGCCTTAAAGAAGGGCCCAGATTCAATGTCAAAAGTTAGAAATAAGATTGTGTGGATGGTCCTCATTAACATAACACATTCCGGAAGGGGGCAGTCTAAAGGGCCCTGAGGGGTTTGGAATCATCGGCGCAAAGTTGCTTTGGCTCGTTAGCGCGCAACAGCATCCGGTGCCCAGAGACTTCGCGCCTTTTTGCATCCCATCAGTGTCGACCGCCGACATTAGCCCTATTTACCCTCATTTGTCGTTAGAGATGGGGACCGCGGGATAAAGGCGGCCTCTTCTTAACTAACTAATGGGTCTGAAAAGCTAACTTTAAGCTTGGATGGTTGTGGTTTGATTCCAGTGTCTAATTTTAATGCAAAATGTTTCTTGACCTTCTCCATTTTAGTCTAGTTTCAGTTATGCTTCTTATCCGCCAGAAATCCGATTCCTAGGTGTTCAATAAGCTGCCTATCCAGTGTAAAAATACAAATTATCGATCAAAACATACCTTTCTTTTCTAAAAATGAACATTTGAACCCCTAATTTAAGCAAAATGCCCACCATAACCCCCAAAATGAAATCCCCATCCGATCCAGAACGCACTTATTGTTAGCCCTCCACGTCAGCCCTTCCTTAAAAAATTGTTGTACATACCAACTTATTTTGCCTCGTTGGCAGTCGCAAATTGCGCTTCGTCGTCCGCAGATTTCTGTGATGCCGCGGGGCTTCGTTTGGGGGTCGCTCACGCCCGTGGGGGCATTCTTTCCCCAATTGGATTGTTTGAAGGCATTTATCTTTGCCGCGCCGTCAAGATGAAGCAATTTCTTGGGCCGGCCGCCCCTTCTTCCGCGGAGATTGGCACTATTTTTGAGAGATGGTCTAAAAAGTTTTATTTTCCCCGAAATTCGGACTTTTCATTGATAAATGGGGTCTGATATGAGGAGCCATTTTCGTGATTACTGTAACTCATAATGAATGACGTCTTTTTTTGACTTTCGATATTTTGCATGCTTATTTTGACATATTTTGATATAGGCTACTGTAGTTTGACCTTTTGTGATGGCTACAGTACGCCCAAATGACCTTTCTTAGCACCCCTAAAGTACCAATTAACAGCCCAAAGCCAAGGCAAGGCGCAAGTTTCAAAGCTTCATGGCCATTTCTCAAAGTCCGTGAGCGGCCCAATGTTTTGAGTGGCCGCTGGTTGGTGGAAACTTGCAACTTTTCGGTCCTGTAGCCCTGCTTCGAAAATGACGGAAATGACTGGCGTCAAAAATCCCACAAATGGATGTGACGGAATGGGCCTGGCGTCGGGGCACGGGACCGTTTTTTGTAACGTTTGGTGGGAGATGAGCCGCCGCGCCCTGCCAAGACCCGCGGGACTAATTCGGTTAAAAGGCGAAAGCAATGCGAGAAAAGCATGATGCGCGTATGTACGCGCGGGACCGATAGCCTCAGGGCAGAGCCCGCGAGAAGATGGCTCTTTTCTTATGTAATGTAAATGGGCTCACTAGCGAATGTTTAACTTTTACTGGAGGAGCGTGAACTTTCTGACAATATACAATGCCATTTTTCGCTAACTTTGAAGGCGTTTTTAAAACTGGCAGATGCTATCAATTTGATCAAAACACATAC
Source organism: Panagrellus sp. LJ2284 (assembly GCA_024447225.1). Taxonomy (NCBI): domain Eukaryota; kingdom Metazoa; phylum Nematoda; class Chromadorea; order Rhabditida; family Panagrolaimidae; genus Panagrellus; species Panagrellus sp. LJ2284. Next base: position 4,985,281 of record JAMRYC010000001.1, on the reverse strand, counting down.
TACCCTACCCGATCATAACTAATTCGATTTCATCCATTCCAGAAACCCCAAATGGCTCAACAACCTTCTCTCTAAGATCCGCCATCCCGGAAGACGACGACGAGTTGACCAGTCTTGTGGACATGACCGATGCCAGTCTGCGACTCAAGTGTCATCAGTGCTCCGATTTCTACACAGGTAAGCAAAACCTTTGTTTTGGCTTTTCTACGTCATTCAAATCAAGGCAATGAATGCCCTGCCCTTTCTCAAATGTGTATCATCACCGGGGGTATACAGACGCAATCACTATGTTTGTTGCTGGTTGGTAGCCTTTTCCCCGGCGGCAAGAAATAACAATCTCCGCATTGTTTAGTCATTCATCATTTAATAATTGCAAGCAATTCCATTGCTCGCGACGCTTCATTTGCCTTGCCTTGTTCTTCGCAGTTTATTAACTAACAAGCAGGTGCAAAATTAGTCTTCTTTCAACAGAATCAACGCTAATAAGGCTATCTGTTTGTTTTTTTTTGCTAAAATTGGCTGATTTTTTCGATTTTTTGGTAAAAAAGTTTTTTATAGTATGTTTCGCATTTTTTCAAAGCGGTAACTTTGGTGAAGGTATATTTTTACCTACAACACATTTTAGTCACAAAAGTTCTGTGGTTTGTATTTTCAAAATCACATTTTACAAACTTTATTGCCCTTCATCAATCCTAATAGAGCTAAAACAGTATTTTCCATGTTTTTCTCTGCAAAAACAGTTCTCACGAACCCCATTTCCGTGTTTTATCGACTCCCTGCCCCCACTGTTTCAAAATCATAACTTTTTAATGCATTTTCATTTTGTCTTTGATGATTATGACCGACCACCTGCTTGCCGATTTCCCTGCTTCCCTTGTTTTTACAGTCTGTCTGGCAATAATCAGGACTGTTCATCGTTAGCTTCGCGAAAGAGCGTACGGAATTTCAATTCAAATTGTTTTTCACGCTCGAGCTTAAAGTGCTTTCGCCATTTCCCGGCTTAAAGCATCCCCTTAATTATCAATCAGCTTGATCTGCCCCGCGGGAGGAGCCATCAACGGCAATAGCTTACATCTTTTCTGTGCATTCCTATCGTCTAAAAAGTTAAAACATACGTAATGTAAATGCAATGTACCCCCGATTGGCGCTTGTTTTGCTTAATTCGGCGCCAATGTAAAAGCATTCATTATGTACTTTGCGGCCGGCAAATTTGCAACAATAATGATGCTACACGGCACTTACCGATGCGATCGAAGGGGAAAGAATTTCTCGTGCTCTCGATGAAGAAGAAAAAAACATGTTGCGTTTTGTTTTATTAATTCGTGGGACGGCGATGTTAAATTGGACGAGCAATGATTGCTTTTGCTAACATAAGCAATCGGTGACATCATTATGGCTTTTTGGAGAAACAAGGGGGTCATCTTTATTGTTTTTCGCTCATTTTTAAAACAGTGGAAATGAACTAGCTTCTCTTTGGTTGTAATGAAAGTACAGAGTGATGGTTTATTTTGTTAGCCTTTCTCGTTAGCGCGAGGGGTTGCAATATCGAAGCATGTTTGGTGTTTTTTCTTTTAGCGTGATCGGTCTTGGGGTTGGGTTTTATGCAGTTTCGTGGGCCACAAACACTGAGTCTTAACTTTTTAAATTTAATTGCGCACTGATTTGGTTCAACTTTTTGTTAAAATTTCATTTTTGTTACTTTTGATAATACTTTTGAAAACAAAAAAGTAAATTTTGCCCTTTCAGCCTCCCTCTCCGACCTCGAAACCCCCACTGAAGACCCCGCAACTTCCTCCTCCCCGGCTGCCACGCCAGAATCCGAACCCGAAACGGCGAATCCACGTTGTCCTCTGTGTGACGAGCCGAAGCCGGCCACGGCCCTCGAGTCCCATCTCCTCCTGGATCATCGCATTGCGGCCGACGTTGCTAAAAAGTTGATGTTGGCAGGGCCTTCTAGTGGTACCGTTGCCGTTTCTCGGGTTAAAAATGCCGGCAAACCGTGTGACCAGTAAGCTGCTTTTTTTGAAACTTAAAACTAAATTACCGTAATCACTTTGTAGCCAAAACGGCGCCCACCCTCCCGCCTCCGCCTACAACTACTACTGCCAAGCATGTCCGATGGTCTTTCGCACGGAGGAGGGCTTCCAGAAACACACTTTGAAGCATGTCTTCGATGCTGCGCATAAATGTACGCGGTGTAATCGAACTTTCAAGTCAATGTTCAGTCTACGGCATCATTTGACCAATAAGCATGGTTTAACTGCACCGACAACGGGGAACAATGAGTTGAGATGTAGCATTTGCGAGCAAGAGTATCCGGATAGGGTTGCCCTGCAGGCACATGTGTACTCGCTGGATCACTTGCATCGGGCAAAGAAGTTTTTAGAGGAACAGAATTCGGGGAAGTTTGGACAACAACTAAGTGATCAAGTGAGTGATATCGACTTTTTGAAGGCATTTATCTAAGAAATTCAGATTCTGTCAATGTTGGCCCTGGTCCCGAATCAACAAAAACCCCAATCAACAAGCCCCCCAACATCCAACGCTTTCGATGCCAAAAAGCCTTACAAATGCAATGTCTGTTATCTCAGCTACTCCCAAGGCAGCTCCCTCGACATCCACCTCCGAAGCGTCGCCCATCAGACCCGAATCGGTCGACTTGCCGAGCTTCTGGCCACCGGGGAAGTCGAAGCTCACTTACCCGTCAGTGAACAGCCTGGAGGCATCCCCCAGAAGACAATCGGTGATCTCGTCCTTCCTGCCACCAACACCGAGATTGAAAAGGTTCGTTTACACTGTTTATTTCACCGTAACTGTTGTCATTGTCACTTTTTTTCGTGCAACTTGCATTCAAAAAAGTTTCATTCTCCAACCTCATTGTTTCCAAAATCTAGCCCTGCTTCGTCAGTGTCGTCAATGTCGTCGTTGTCTATTTTGTACAGTTTCTATTATTCCATTCATTGAAGGAGGAAAAGATATTCTCGTTTCCGACAGGTTCGTCTTCGCATCTCGTTGTTGCACCTCACTTTTGTCTTGGAACCCGCAGTAGTCACATCACAGCATTGTCTGTGTTTTTTTCGCTTTCCTCCTTCGGTTACTTGGTTACTTGAGGCAAGGAAGGGTCTATCCTCCATACCCCTGGGTTCTGTCTTCGAAAACGGACAGTCTCGACGAAATGTGAAAGTTGAATTGCGCAGTGAGGGAGAGGAGAGCCTCGTCATCAGGCTGGCTGGCTCCTGTGATTCAATGAAGACGCATTGTATGGTTGTTGCGATGAGCGAAAAGACAAGAAAGACAGGATCTCGAGTTGGTGGTGACATTGTTCTTTTTTGAGACAAATTTTTATTCATTCTGTGGTGATGCGGTGAAACAAGGGTGGCTTCTGGAAGTTTCAAAAGAGTCTTTTTTGTTTACTTTTTTAATGGCTGGGTACTGTAGCTTTTCGAAATTTGCAATTTGAACAACTTTCCAAACTTTAAATGTTTACCAGCGATTGAAATTTCATTTTAACTAAACTAAACAAATCCCCTGAGACCAAATACGCGTCCTTGTAAGTTACAACCAGCCCCGCGCACCCACCCATTAACCTTTTCATCCCTGCGCAGTGCGACCGATTGCGCCGAAGTCCATTCCATTGTTGATCCTCCCCCCTCGAATCCGAGGCCACCAACACTGACTGACCATTTTTAAACAAAAGCGGCGTTAGTTGACCATAACTCATTAGCATGTCAAAACAGTCGCCCTCTACCACCACCATCGTTGATCCTGTCTATTCAGATGCGGCGGCGGGGCTGCGTGACACCCGAAGGACCACCTCCATGCCGATGGAGAAGGATTGAAAAGAAGCGCGAGGCGATTTCGCAGCTCATTGGCGCGCTCATTTATGGAAATGAATCTGCCGGGCGATCCACCTGGGGCTCGCTTCTATCAATGATATTAGAATTCGACGGGTGTCAACATGCACGAATATCATCATCACATTGAAAAGGAAGGGCTGGGGTGGCTCACCTGCGGGAGATTGAATTAAATCAAATTGGCGATTGACGATGGGGGGATTCAATGGAAGGGGAACCTCATTTGGTGGGGTCAGAGACGGCTTTTTATGCAGATGGGGCAAAGGAAGTGAATTGAAGAGTGTTCGGAAATGCCAGGTTCGCGAAATGGATGCCCTCTGAGGGCAGGTTTGGCGAGAGACTGTAGCAATGGCATCGATATGGGTAGTTTAAAGACGTTTAAATCTTTCACTATGTCAGTAACGACCCAATCGCCACCAATTTTCCCATGGACACGGGTATCACGCGATTTGCGATAGGCACTGCGCCTTGGGGGGTCTTTGTCTTCATCCCCTAAACTCGACTTTCCCAAGAAAATTTACCCGTTTCAACTTCATCAAACCCCATTAGAACTTATCCCCTCTCAAATTTGACTTCCAAAACTCCCATTCTATCCCCTCCCGACCCATTAAGCCCGACTACCGTAAACTCCCCGATCACCCACCCGCTGGCCGTAATTTGCCTTGGCCCACGCAACCCAACACAAATTTCGCTTCAATTGTGTTCATTCATTTGTTTGAAATTGGCCCCGAACAAAGTCGTCGGTCGTCGTTTCAAGGCGTCAATCTCGGGCCTCCATTTTCGCGCTCAACATTTCATCTACAACCTGAGCCGAGCTGAGGCGGCTCGTTGATGTCGTCGTCGACAACGACAACGAAGAACAAATACCGGAGCACCGGGGGGATCGTAGGTGTTGTCGGCAAGGCGCAAAAACCTCGAAAAAGCGAAACAAGACCACTTAGGACTCATTGCGCAGCAGAGCACCCCCACAAGTACGTGTTGATTGGGTGTCAACATTGACCGTGTCTGTTTGGCTTCCATTTGAGATGGTTGAAATTGGGCATTTTAATGATTTAAATTTGAAATTGGGGAATTCTGACCTCTAATCAACAGTGTTGTATCAAAAAAGCTTCTAAACGCCTCCCAGGTCTCGATGAAACAAACTTCCAAATGTCAATTGTGCCCTAAATTGTGACAGATTCGCTTCCAATTAGGTGCCCTTTTGCGTGATTCCAATTTGCAACCCCAGCCCGATGATGTCGCCGCCCCTCCAATCCTCTCCTCTTGAAGGCTGTTTCGTTTCTATGTTCATCGCCTTAAATTGTTTGGAATTATTGATGGCGCTTTTCTTTTCAAACAAAACAATTAGGTTTTTCAAGGCCAACGATGGCGATGAGTCTGCCTTGCCTGCCTGTGTCGGTTCTTCGATACTTTTATTTGATGATTTGGATTGCATAATGCAATTTTGGCCAAGCGCGATGTTTTCCTTTTCGAAATATCGCTACCTTGTGGCCGAAGAACCACATCTGCAGCTGTATGCTAATAGGTGTAACTTGACGAACCCATGAAGTCAATTCATTTCATTTCAATTTTGTTTCCCTTCCATTTTGGGCTGGGTATCAATTACGGTCAGTGTTCATGTCTACCTGGACAGCGAGTCCCAAAGTGTGTGAACGGCAGCTCCGGAAGTGAGTTCTTGGCGCATGTTAGTACCAAATTTCGATCTTGTTTAGATTAGACCTCTACCTATGGCTATCCATACCCATTTCCATTACCCTCATTGCCCCCAAGGTGTGCTATGACACTGACATACCCCCTCCGGGCCTGTGACTTCACTTCTAACCAGCCAACATCGTCGCAGATAGATGTTTGGAAGGGCGAGAAATAAAAGAGGACCGGGAAATGAGCGGCACAATACTGTTTGCCCAATACCTGGGGGCGCTCACCCTTCCCTCTCGCTCCGTTTCCGAAACCACAATTCATCAAGCCGTATTTGCCCAAAAGGTGCGTGTTTGGTCGCGTGTGTGTTTGCGTGAGTACTCCTGCCAGCCTTTAGTGGTTTCCGACCTGTATCGAGAGAATGGATATATCCGTAAATAATCATTACACAAAAATTTCTTTCTCATTACCCCTGCCCCTTCTCATTGCATGTCATCAGCTCTAAATGAGGCACTTCCGTCATGCCTTCTTCATTGCGCACGCGGCATCTGTATTGCCCCCTGATCAGTTGCTCATGTTTGCCCTGTGCTCTATTTCCATCACAGTTCGGTTCAATCTCAATCTGTTTGCTTGTATATTTGCGTGTTTTGAATGCTTTTTTCAAACTGATTTTCGTTTATTTGTTTTTCAATTTTTGTTGTTCGTCACTTCCGGAACCACCTATTTCGGTAACCGCTCTTAATAATAACCCATCTACAGTGTTCTAAACATACCCGAATCATGCCAAAACCCCTCCGGCACCATGCCCGCCGCATCAAAGCCCACTTATTGGCTGCCTAATGACTCATCAGAGCACACAGCCAGTCTCGAGACGGGTGGGGCGTGCCCGGGGCGCATTTGTTAACGAAAAAGAAATAAGCGAAGCACATTTTGCTGAGTAACGAATGAGAATGAGAGCCCCCCTTTTCTTTACATTTGCTCACGAGACGCACAAAGTGAGCAAATTTTCCAGGGTACTTTGTTACAGTATCTTTTTCGCGGCTTAATGATAATATTTTTGGTTTTAAAAAGTGTTTACTTTTGAATTCGATCGAAATAACAAAATTTAAAAATAACTGTTCTTCTTATCGTCTACATTTTTTAAAAATAAACTCTATCCACAACCCCAGACGCTTCTATCCCCAGGATCCGGATTCCCGAGACTTGTCTTAGCCCCCATCTTCCAGCTTCTCAAGTTACACCTCCATCTGCGCAATCGTCGTCGCCCCCGCGTTTCGACTTCTTCTGCAAGAAGTCAGCCAGCAAGGTGTCTGTCTTCGTCTTTGATCCCAATGTGGCCTAACCACAGCTGAAATGAAGACAAGACAAGACCATTTTGTGCATAGGTATCTAATTCGAATGCAATGCAACTTTCGTAAAAGTACCTACTCATCACTCTCGAGACGAGACGATTCGCTCGTAGTCACAGAGGTATTCGTTTTCAACATTTTTGATCGTCATCTGCGTTTTGGACTCGCGCTTGGACTTTTTGTTCTTCTGTGTCATACATAGAAACGGCGATGACCGATGGAGGCCCATGGGTTCGTGGATGGGTGGGTTCATCGCTACCAAAAACAGTTCTTCGGGGTCAGAATTGAATGCTTGAATGAAGAAGCTGACCGTATTGGAATCGCGGGGCATTGTTTTGGAGAGACAGTTTTGGATGGTCTGTACAGTCAGATGGTGACAGTGGCACGAAACGGAAGCTTTTGAAACACTTACATCAGGGATGCGAAGGGGACTTGTCCCCGGGGATCCCCGCGGGGATTCCCCGGGGAGTCCCCGGGGATATCCCCGAAAATTATTTAGTCCCCGGGGATATTCGCAACGAAGTTTCACAAAAATGTTTAAAATTAAAATCGAACATTGAAAATAAGCAGTTTAAGTTCCAAATTAGACTGTTTCGTTCTTTTAACGCTGTTTACCACTGGTAAGCGACTTAATTAATTAGTTAAAGTTTGCTGGGCAAAAAATCAAAAAATGTCAACTTTTTTCAGTCCCCGGGGATCCCTGGGGATTCCCCGGGGAGTCCCCGGGGATATCCCCGCCAATTTCGAGTCCCCGGGGATCCCCGCATCCCTGACTTACATTGTTCTTACTATTTTTTTTGGGCATTTTTAAGTTCAATTTTATCATTTCAATATATTTTTTTTATTAATTTTGTCAATTTTTTTACTTTTTACAAACTTCTACCCACTTGTCCTTCTGAATCCCCACCCATCAAAAAAACTTCCCCCAAAACAATAACCACTTAGGTGTTACTTTTTCCCTCCCCTCCTGTAGCGAATTTCGTCAATGGACTCGTCGCGGACTTACTTATAGTTGATTGAAATTCGACTCCTGTCGACTCAAAATTTAAGTTTGTTTTTCGGGGGCCAGTTTTTTGACGGCGATTTCAAAAAGCAAATGAAAATGAGCACAAGTAAACGTTTACTGTACATACTAAGACTTGTTGTTATTCCATCATTAAACTTGATTTTCGTTCGGTGTCGTCGAGGAAAAACTTTACACGGCCCAAGGGTGTGTCATCGCTTAAGAAATTTATTTTTTCTCCATTTCAACTTCGACCAATAAGCCGATCATCGACAACGTCGTCTTTTCGAGTAATAAAATGATGGCTACGTTGTTGTTTCACTGTTTCACAACCTTTGGTTCATCCTTGATGGGTGTGGGGAGTGTTAATCTGCTGATTAATTAGTGTCAGGGGTTAGTTTAGAGCGGGGCATTTTTTGCAGACTAATGCTTAATTTATCAATGTTGTAGGGGTAATGAGCGCGAATTGATCCTGATTATGCTTGCTTTGAGTTGCGATTGATTGTCTCTCGGGGTCCGCTCTTATCACACAGTCATAGAATCATGGAAAGAGGGGTGCTAATTACTCAGCTGATGGCCGTTTGGCGCTTTTTTCGGTCATTAATTGACATCGCGCGGATGCTTGTCTTAATGACTGGAGAGTTGATTACTGATTACTTTAGTTTTATCGAGATATCAGTTGAAAGATAGACATGCGTCAAAGGAGTCTAATGACTGACCGGGAAAAGTCAACGTGATAATGGTTGATTAGCTAGCTCATCAAAGGGGTCCAACTAGGCCTTAGGTACCAATTATTTCAACATGGCCCCAAGTCTCGAATGATTATGATAATAGTTGACCTAATCAAGCTGCATCGAAATGAGTCGAGTCAGATTCAATCAACAGCCAGACACGCGCCACCCGTCCGCTAATCGCTTTTCGATTTCGATTCTCCCTCATTTTCTGCATAAATTGACGATTTACACTTATACACAGGTTTAGTAAGGCATCCGGGCGACAAGTCCGGCGGTAATTATCATCACCGCGCGAAACGTGCTTTTGTGTGTTTCCAGCTCTCTATCGCCCAGCCGGCGGTAATTGCTGCACTTTTTGGTCATTTACCTCGAGGGAAACAAACGCTGAAACATTTGTCATTACATTTTGACATAACTCACTCGTTTTGGCGCGCGTGGGCACCCTGAATCAACATTATTTCAACTAAAATCAGCGATTTTGAGCAACTTTTTGATTTTCGCGTCGAGACCAAACTTACCTCATAAACTCCGCCCACATGTCTAATTGTTTCAAATGACATCTTTATGAGATTTCGACATGTGTAGCACACCACTTTGGATGAAACATTTTCCCAGCCATTATTCTGTATGTTTTATTTGTCAACCCCGTTTTGTGTTCGCGCTCCGACTTCGACTCTGTTTTTTCGTGTCTCTGTACCTACCTGCTTCGTCAAAATCACTGAAATTACCCATTTTGGGAGGAAAGAGAGAGGAATGAATACATGGTGGTCGGTGGGGACCCCTCATTGCCCTCATTGTGCTTGCCCATCAAGTTTTGCCTCGAAATTCTTTTTAATGGCTGCTGGGGCGAGCCGAGCCTCTAACTACTACTGATGACAACACCCCTCCATGGTGGGATGGTGTCGTCGCACCTGACGGACCTCACCTCAATCAAAATTTGGCTCGACGACACTGAAACAGAGCCCCCATTACCTGGGGGCGAGGAAGGGGTGGTTGCATTCGGACAGAGGGAGATAGGTAGCAATTAGGCAGACTGCAGGGACGCTGACTTTGATTACGGTTGATGTTGGCTAGCTTTTGAAAAATTTATTTTATACAAATCAACAAGTTGACGGGTGCCTGCCTGAAGGCTAATTATCATTTGCAATGTCGTCAAAGTACTAGGAAAAGTTCGAAAATCCAGTCTCTTCATGAACACTTCTTGTTTCCTGTTGTCCCTTTTGCCTCCTTGAAGAATCGCAAACTTCATGCTTGCGCAATAACCAGCATTTTTCGTTCGCATGAACTCATCAGAAGGACAACCCGATGACGATGATGGCCAATTGAAAGTGTTTCACGGTGTCCTGATGAGAGGCGCAAAGACCCTACAAACAACCCCACATCTTCATTATGTAACAACCTTGTCTTCATTTGAGGGCCATGCAGGTGTCAACTGTCGTCTTCTGAATCCCTTATTCCCTCCAATTGCCATTTCGTTTTTGTTAAAACCTTCCCCGCGCAATTTGCCGTGCCGCCATCGGTAATTACCGTCTTCCATGGATCCCCCAATGGCATTGAATCATTGAATTGTCCATTGTTTGCATTTTTTGATCTTACATTATACGAATTTGGACGATGACGGTTTTCTTTTTTCCAAAAAGAGAATTTCCAACACTGCCCGAAAAAAACATCTAATTATGCAACTTAACTTTGCCGATTTTCCCATTTAAATTTCCCATCAGACGTGCGCCACTTAATGACTTTTTTAATTTGCAAATGAATTGTCTCTGGCTATGGGGCGCGCCGGCCCAGACGCGTGGCGTGGCCTCTCGATCACCGCGTAATAAGGTGGGTGCTCCGAAATGGGGCCCATTGCCTCGAGCATTTCGCGCGATGGCTTTGATTTTTCGTAATTACCAGTCTTTCTATGATCAACTATGCCCTATGGTAGTCTATTTTCATGATGAACAGTAGTTAGTAACGCCGATACGGGTGGCATGGAAAAAAATAGGCGGAGCTTAAATTTTGATTTTGGGAATTTGTTTCATTTTCATTGCCTTTTTTCGATTCGAGGGCCATAAAAAGCATTACGATTGGCAATTTGGGAATTGGAAGGGATTCACTTTTAACGTTGGTTGATGACGGTGGACTTGCACGCTTTTTTTTACGAACCATAATGGCCGTGATTACGGTGTCCTCGATTGCTTATTTGTCTTTTCGTGGCGGGGCCACACCTTTGGAAGGAGGGGAGGTTAGTTTTGTTTTTCAAGCTTCGGAAAGTGAGATCAATTCGGGATATTTTTCTGTTTTTTTCGACGCTTCCAATGACATCCCATTGTCAAGGGGTTGAAAACAAGGGTGTCCTCTGGCCCTGGGGTCGTCAAATACCACAGGTGCGCCAATTTCGAACCTCAAGACAGCCTTTATTTCACTCTTTTTTCCGGTAGGCTTCGACTTGCATCATCACTAATGTCAAAGTCACTGTAGGACGCCGCCTCGAGGCTCATCTTCACGTTCACCATGCATCCATAAACATAAATGACTCCATGTTGACAAATTTCTTGATGGCCTTGGAGCTCTAAAACAGATCGGGACTAGTTTTCGGTTGATTTTCTTTCCATAAAGTTCTTAATTTCACAACTTTCTATTCCAACCAGCCGCCGAGTCGCTTCGCCAGCCGCCAGCAGCTAATTAGTGATTTATCCAATTACGTAAATCGCTGCGCCGTCCCCAGATTAAGCACCACAGAAAAGAAGTCCATGCCGCCATGACTGAATAAGGGTCGTTAACGAGCCATGAAATGTACTAAAGAAAAGTTCCGTCTAACTTGGACCGCATTAATTTGCGCACCATGTCTGACTAATCCAAATCGGGGTCTGTATAGGTTTTTGGTCGAAAGTGAAAAGTAGAAAGTACTTACTTCATTAAAAAGTTTTATTTCCAACATTAAACTTTGTTTTGCTTCACTTATAATTTCCCTGTTTTCAACTCCTAGCATAAAACCACAAAAAGTGCCAGCTAACACCACTTTATGCAATCTTTCAACTTGCATAAGCCTCATTTCGCAATTATACCCTGAGGGCATGTTCGCGAACTTTAACTTTTTTTGCACTCCCAAACTTAAAGAAACACATGATGACTTTATTAGGGGCTCTCAGATTGATGAATTCTGAAGGCACTCAAAGGCAGCTGCCGGGGCTGGTGAAATGGGGTGCCTTTGCTGGCTTCTGCGAAGCCTTCAGGCCCGTAATTGCACGTGTTTTTCGTGGTAATAAGCCGTAATGAGATCGTTATGTGACAGCAGGGGGCTGTACCGAGACATTAAGGCCCACTTGCCGCTTTTCAATGTATGTTATCGTTGCGCGGGAAGCGAGATTTACTTAGTTTTGCGTATTTCATATTTGAGTTTATGAAGGCGGGTGCCTAAATGTTTAAAATTATGGTCAGTCGGGGTAAAGCCGGGCCGTAATTTGGGTAACGAACTAAACTGGGAGGGAGTTTGGGACTGCGCAACTGCGGGGCTAAATTCGACAAATGAGCTCGGAACGTTTATCCTGGGCCGGCGGCGGCAGTGACTGAGTTAAGTTACTCAAGAGTCTCGACGCCTTCAGCCTTCGGGGCAGCGCTAGAAAGACCAATAAGTCTCATTATGACATGTAAGGAGGAAATTGCGCGCTAAACGACTTAAATTGACGATGGCGTGGTTGGTCGTGGCTTTGGAAAGCTGCACTTTACAGCCAGTTTCTACCAATGTCAAGTTTAACTTTTCAAAACTCCTATTAAATCACAATCATCATATCATATCAAATTTGATCACCCCTCATGAATCACTTTCCAAAAGACTCATCTCCATCAAAGACCGCAACCACGACCAACCAACTCATTACCATACCCCTAAATCGTCGTGTTTTTGACTCGCTCATCTGATGATTGATTTAATGATCATGCGACACCCGCCTCTAGCCAATTCGATTCGAGTTTTGTAATCTCTTACAGTTTATTTTGAAACTTTTATTTTATTTTCATTTCGAAAGCGCTCCCATTTCACCCTATCAAACGTCGCGTAGCCAATTTGATAGGGTACCCCCTTTTCCGAAATGCCCAATTGCCACACTTCTTCTGGCCGGGCCTAATGAAGTTTGTTCGGCCCCATCAAGTCCCAGCGTCATAAACTTTGCACCTGTCGGGCCCATAATGTGTCCCCACATGTGCCAATCTTTGTTTATTTGCTTCATTAACGCCACACTGTTTGACTGACTGACTAACTTCCCCTCCGACCCCTAACGACGCAATTAACCTCTGCCGACCTCTTATCAGTCCCGAGAATGGTAGTAGCTTTGCAGCGCGCATTATTTTTTTTGGATTTGATTTGACTTGATTCTTTCTTTTCATGGTATGTTGTTGATTGATGAGTTAATTATGGACATATGGGGTGTTGTTTGAAGTTTTGAAAAAGCGTTAAAGTTACGTCAAAATCAAAGTTGGTTAGCGCACCCACGTTATTAGCGTGCGCACGTCGGCTTATCAAATTACAGTGACGATTGTGACTAACTATTTAATTTTATCGCTAATTCAACGGAAATGCAGCGTGTTGTCCTCCGGCATATGTAATTTTAGATTAGGCTTTTTGTTTCGGACGCGCGCGTGTGTGAATCACTTGATCAGCCCTCGTCGTTTCCGAGCTCATTTCCGGTGACAATTCTTGTTTCGGGAGGGGGTGCAACCAGCCGGGGAGAACTATAATCAGTGAGCCCTCATTATGCGGCCTCGATTTCATAATTAGGCTTTGGGTTTCATTGTTTACGCGTGCGATGGGCAGTAACTGTGGTCTGCGTGTTGATTCGTGTTCTGCGTTTGTCTTTATTACTGTTTCGCTTTTGTATTTCGACCTCTATCAAGGGAAATTCCATCCTAATGGTTGCCATCTTTCAGCTCGCGTGCTCAAATTCGCCAATGGATGCAGCAGCCGTGGTGGCGACAACTTCAGCAGCGTCGCCCCTGCCGCGCAAGCGCAAGTTCGATCCAGAAGATACCGGTTGCAGTGCATCCACATCGCCTCTGGCCACATTCAACAACATCATGAACATGTCACAATTATTGGGTCAACTATCGGGGGTCGGCGCAGGAGGCCAGAGCGTGTCAGCTGATAATGTGGAAAATGGTCTGCCTGAACTTAGTAGCGCTTTGGGCATGAGTAAGTCGCCTTTTTTGCTTACTGTAATCTTAATGAAACCCATTCCAGCTCACGCCCAACTTCAATCCTTAATATCCGCATCCACAGCCGGCCCAAGCTCAGCTTCATCCTCCCCAGAACCAGCTTCCGACCTTCCAACCACCGGAAAAGCGCTCAGATTGGCCTTAGAATCCTTTGGACTCGATTTAGTGGAACAATTCTTCGATGACATCCATACAGTCAAGGCCCAAATCGATTTCCTTCCTGATTCTGTCATCGCTGAAGTCTGCCAAGTCGACTGTCCAAACTGTTCCGACGTTTTTGGCAGTTTGTGGCTTCTTAAAACCCACGCGGCTGAAGCCCATTCAAGCTCTTTACCCTTGGAGGCTGTCCAGCAATTCAGTGAAAAACTGAAAAGTGCCATTGCCGACAACAAGGATCGAGTGAGTTCGGCCAATGGTCCCGACGCAAAAAGATCGAAGATTGAAAAGATCACTTCATCGTTGAAGGCTAACAAGTTATCGGCTTCTAAGCCATCTGGAAATGTGGTTCCGAATGGGAAGAAGCTTTCAAACGGCACTTCCCCAGAAGTATCGACATCGGCTTCTGGGTCCATGCCGAATCTCGCCATGATGCAGATGATGGCCGGTGCCGCGGGATTGCCAATGTTTATGCCGCATATTTTCTCGATGATGAACCCGGCTGATATGTTTTCGAATTCCAACCCTATGACTTCAACAGCTGGGACTTCAAACGGCGCCGTCGACAACAGTGCCTATGGCCAACAACGCCGAGCTCGAACTAAGATTACCGATGACCAATTGAAGGTTTTGAAGACCTATTTCGACATCAGCAATAGCCCTACCGAAGGACAAGTCAAAGAGATGAGCATCAAAACCGGTCTCGCCGAGAAAGTCATCAAGCACTGGTTCCGTAATACGCTTTTCAAGGTGAGTAACGTTTTCATTGCCTTCTCTTTGAACTTTAATTTCCACTCCCAATGCCGCAAATGCCAACTAATTACTCCCCAAGCGGCCCTGCACCTTTACTCCCAAAGCAATATGGGCTAATAATGCCCAGTGCAGCCTCGAGGCCCCGCACCACTTTTCCCATCAATGGTGTGCCACTCTCTGTCGGCAGCCTCCCGTCAATTTACCCGACTTAATGACACTCAGCACGCTGTTTCATTCTTAGTTCTTAGTGCCAGTCACCTGCCCACCTGCGCGGATAGTACGATACATGCTAAATTGCGCACGCAAATTAGTTTTCCTTTCTTTCTCTGAAGGGGGTACCTCTAAAAAGGTTGAAGGGCACCAACCAGCTTGACACGCACGCTCTTCCATAAGCGACTAATTAACGGAAGCTGGTCGGGACTTGCCTTTATTTTTGTACCTACTTTTTTGGTTAGAGTTGAGTTGGGCCCAAAAAAAGTGCCCAAGGGCTTTCACTTTTTGCATCCACCTTTTTCCAAGGAACCATGCTCTGCGTATGTTTACTTGCTCAATTTCATTACCACACTCTGCGCGGCTGTCGGCTAACTTTGAAGTCTTTTCAGGAACGACAACGTGACAAGGATTCGCCGTATAACTTTAATGTGCCGCCGCAACTGTCGATTGACTTGGACACGTACGAGAAGACTGGCGAGACCAAAGTTAAGACTGTCGTGAAGGTTGAGGTGCGTTTTTGAGATATTTTGCCTTTATTTGAGGATTTTCGTTCCAGGACGCCGACGACTTTTCGATCCAATCAACGCCTCCGACGACAGTGCCGACACCGACGCCATCGATCACATCAAACGCGCCACCGAAACTCAGCTGTGCCGGCGGGATTAAGGCCGAAGTCGACGATTCTGGACCGACTTCTCAGGAAGCTTTTGTCAACGCGGCTTCGGAGTTTATGGCACATCTGAACAAGGCTGTGAATAACAATTTCGTGAATCCGTTTGCACTTCTCGGCCCAGGCGCAATGAGCGATGGCAATAGCCCGTTATCTTTGGTGAATCCAAACTCAGGCCTCGATGGACAGCACAACTCGAATTCCAGTGGCTCCAATTCTGGCACCGGTCGCCGAGCCAATCGAACCCGCTTCACCGATGTTCAACTACGATCGTTGCAGCAGTTTTTCGACAAGCAAGCCTACCCCAAAGATGACGATCTCGAAATGCTGTCCAAAAGATTGAACCTATCACCACGTGTCATCGTAGTATGGTTCCAAAACGCCAGACAAAAAGCCCGAAAGATCTATGAAAACACCCCCAATTGCGACAACAATGAACGCTTCATCCGAACGCCGGGCCAAAACTTTCAATGCAAACGCTGCCAATTAGTGTTTCCCCGATACTATGAGCTGATTCAGCATCAACAGAAGGTGTGCTACAAGAATGACACTGATAAACAGCGTGCTGATAACAAGTCCGTCGATGAGCAGCTCAGCGATGAGGAGAAGCCGACTACCAGCTATGATAATGGCAATACCGTGACAGCTACAGTAACCGCTGGAGCGCCGTTGAATCTGGCCGGACTCCCGGGGAATGAGGAACCGAACCCACCAGTGCCTTCATCCATGGAAACCCTGGCGCAACTTGTGAATGGCAATGCGAGCACGGATTCGGAGAGTTCTATCGTGTTGCCGCAGCCGGCTACATGTTCAAGTGAAGATTTGTTCAAGCTGTTGACCAGCGCGAATCCGTCGGACACATTGGCGAAGCTATTAGGGACGTCTTCCGCTTCTGTCATGCCGGCAGCACTTCCATCGTCAAATGAACGTTTTGCGAAGCGCTGCCCCTTCTGCGTTACCGCCATCTTCACATCGCGTTCGAGACTGACCGAACACATGGCGACAAAGCACTTGGAGCAGATTCGAATTGCCAATGTTGATATTGATGCTCTTCCGGATGTGCCAGAGGATGAAATGAACCAAAGTTCCACCACTTCATCCTTCAACAACTCCGACCCACTGGATTTGACTTCATCTTCCCGCGGTTCTCCGGCTCCAGGCGAGCGTCGAGACTCTTTAAATGGCCTAACCGGCTACAACGACGCTGATTTCGACTTCTCATCAGTCCTATCCAGTGTCTCCCCCTCCATGCTCGCATCTGGCCTCTTCACGAACAATGGTTTCAACATGCCGATCCGAACACCCTCTGCTGGCGGCAGCGCTTCGGGATCGCAAGGCAATGCCAAACGCTACCGTACACATTTGACACCTTTGCAAGTCTACGTGATGAAAGCCCTCTTCAATGACTACAAAACACCGTCCATGACGGAATGCGACATTCTCGGCAATGAAATCGGCCTCAATAAGCGTGTCGTCCAGGTGTGGTTCCAGAACGCCCGTGCCAAAGAACGCAAGTGCCGAAGTGTCGGTGGCGATGAAGACCTTCCGAAGACATCCACTGACGGTTGCAATATTTGCGGGGTCGAATTCCACGGCAAAGCCAGCAAGACGACCATGCAGGACCATATCTTCACGAAGAAACACATCAATGTTCTGGCGGAACGATTCAACTCCCGATCGTCATCTGCTCAACGTGAATCCGGTTCATCGAACTCGAACTACCGTCGAGATGGCTCCACCTCGCCGTCAGAGTCGGCTGATCGTCCTCGACCGCGTGCAGTGAGAGATACCTCAATCCGGAAGCCGGCTTCAAGCACTTCCGGAAACACCCGCCCGTCATCAGCGTCCGGATTCGCGAGCCAATTCCCCTTCGGCATGATGTACGGCGGTCTTCCGCCGTTCATGGACCCGACTGTCATCGGCACCCCCATTACATCCCTCCAGATCCCGCCGACAGTCATGCAGCAGATAACTAATGACATCGCCGCTGGCAAGGAGTCGACGCTGTTCACCCAAGATGGCCTCCACATCAATAGCTTGCGTGCGCAACTCTCCGAATCCGACGCCAAACTCGCCCAAACAACCACAGCCGAAGTCGGATACGCCTGTCCCGGATGCAGTCACACATTCCAAGTCCAACCCGCACTTGAAGCTCATCAGAAAATGCTGTGCACAACTTCTGAGGGCAAAGTTTTCAAACTGCGTCAATCCTATTATGAATGTCAGCGTTGCGCAACGAAAGTGGGCACTCAAGTAGGTTTACAACACCCAAAAACATAAATCTTATTTAATTTTTTTATTTCAGGACGAATTCAAACGCCACGTCGAAACCCCTGCCCACAACCAAATGCATTGATCCACCATCTCTACAGTACCCCAACTTTGTCAATCTTCCCGGATTTCGTCGCCAATCTAGCCTTTTCTCTCATAGCTACAATCCTACTTGTCAACTTTTGCATGCCTACCCCCGTCAAAAGTACTCCCGTGTGATCTCACCGGTCTAAAACAAACTCGTCATAGCTGCTTTCAAACTTTCTTTGTACCGTTGACTTTTACAATTTTACAATTTTCTAAACAAACTTTCGCTTTCCTTGCTCTGGTTCTGTCTTTAAGCGCTACGATCTTAATCGATTGAAGCTTTAATAGGTATCGATTGTGCTTTACAATTGCGTGCTTGCCCCCTTTCCCATTCTAGAATCCACACTATCCCTGTTTCTGTCTCAATTTTTTGAGATTCCATTAGTCATTGACCCATTTGGAGGTTTGGCATTGCCAATTTCTCAAATTCATGTTTTTCACATTAGGACCCTTTAAAACTGTCTCAGTTAATTATTTTCTTCAGTTTTCATACACTTAATACTATGCTTTACTTAAACCCTTTTCACAATTGAAAACTTTCACAATTTGTGTTTCGTTTATATATATTTTAAAGCAATATTGAGCCAACTTCTCGGTATTTTGATTTTACATACATGTTGACTTTAAAAACGACAATAACTATGTTGCTGCAATAACTCAGTTTTAATGTGTACTCCTGGCTTTGGAGAAGTCAATTTTCACTATTTAAATATGATTTTGTTGTATTATTGTTAATATTTTACAGAGTGAAGTATAAATTTGTGAACAATATTTAGTTGGAGGATTAATTAGATGTAAAAGGGTAGCATTAGAAAAAAAAAGTCAAGATAAACAGGATGTAAATATCGATTAGTAGTCAATCGAGTCAGCTGATCAGCTGACTAGATTAGAGCGAGCACTGGGAAAAACGCGTCCTGTGTGCGCGCTCTTTTTGTGCTTCAGTCGCAGCTTATTTTTGCAAATAAACCGTAAAAACAAACAACATTCAAGATGCCCATGCAAAAACAGACGTGTAGATGCCTACAGACAAGAATGGCAAAGATAATTATCACCGCTGATAGCAATAAACAAGCCATCTTGTGCCAGCTTGTGAAAATTTGAGCGCACAATCAAACGCAAATCAGTCCTTGGCAAAACGCCCCGAATGTTCCGTCTCCTTTTTTTCCAATTTCAATTCAATTTTGTAACATTTTACGATTTCCCTAAATTTTCTCATTTTCCCATCTTTTTCGCCCCAATTTCGCAAATATCCTCCCTCATTTCCAGCCATAATGGATCCCCCACTTCCCGACCCCGCTGCCAACCCTCCTGCTGCACCCATCGAAGCTCCAGCGGCCCAACTTCCGCCGAAGGTCGAAAAAATCAAGCTGCTGCCGCCGCCACCGGGCTATCCCTTCAAGTGGCTCCGCTGCCTTCGCCTCTCTGAATGCAAGCGCATCACCCGTACACGGGTTCACCGTTACCTCCGACGCCGCTTCCTCTACCTCACGAAGCGCGGCATCGAGCAACCCGTCTGGACGATTTACTACCAAAACGAGGATATAAAAAGCTTCAATCTTCCTTTTGAGTCGGTTCCCCGATGCGTTTTGGTCACCAATGCCGTCGTCATCGGCAACCAACACTTCCGAGTCCATTCTGGCGGTATTCAACTTCTCAATGGCCGGCTTGCGTTCAGTATTGGATCGACTGACGCGCTTAGTGATTTGAAGGTTTCAAATTACCCGATAGCTGTCGTTGAGATCCCATTTGGTGCATTGCGCAAGATTATTGTGAGTTTTCAGGGTTTATTTTTTGGTTTTTATATATAAATTGGTCTTTTTAGCTTACCGACGTGAATGAGTGCGACGGCGCTTACGCTATCATGTTCATGATCTCGGACAAAGTCTTCAGTATCATTGAAGAAGCTGCGAAGGAGGCGCTTGCTGGTCGTGACTTGGTTGAGTCAACTCCGAACGCTGAAGGGTAGGTTTTTCGATTCTTTCAATTTCAAATGAAGATTGAAGTGTTTCAGGAACCATGCCCTGGTTTTCGAGATGCCCAACAACTACCACGCTGACGACTGCAACCTGCTGACCTTTTCGGCGTATGTTTCCTATACGCGGGAGTTGATTGGCAAAGCTGGTCTCGATTACAGTAAGTTTTGCCGTTTTTTGGCATTGATGTTAAACTTCTGAATTTCAGTTGAGAAGCCTCGCGCTTATTTCGACAACATCATCAAAGCTGCCGAAGTCCACCTGCTGAAGATCTACAATCTCCTCAACAATCCGATCTACATCATCAAAACCATTCCCCTGGAGCCGCTTCCACCGGTCAAATTGCTTGATAACTATAAGCCTGAATCGCTGGATCACGTCACTATCGATCTCCCGGGACAGACGATCACGATCGACGAGACCGATTTGACTGACTTGATGGGCTTCTGTACCTTGCGGAAGAAAATTGTCGATTTCTACATCGATTATATCGTCTCCAAGCTGAAGCCTTTTGAGTAAGTCTATTTTTTACTTTTTCAACTTTAAATCCTCCCAATTTCAGCCAAGCTCGAATTGCCGTCGTCTCCACCGCGGATTTGGACGACCTGACTCGCCAATGCGATGATCGCGACGACTTCTTCGAAAAGGAAATTGTTATCCTTCCTTTTTTCTACCGACATTCCTTGTTGCCGGTCGTCCTTACGCATCCCGGAGCGCTCCTCGCGAATGCCTTCCCTCGTGATCGTGTTCCAACGGCAGTCATCCTTACGACGCCCATCTCTCACCTCGCCCGAGCTCGGGTCTTTGATAAGGTTGTTTCGTATGTTCAGTTCCAATTCGAACGACTCAAAGCCGAGGGGTGGTATTACGATTACCAAAAGTGTGACGCCAAGAAACTGACTTCCCGTTGCATGCGGCTGACTGCTCCTGCAGGCTTCAAGCGAACCGGAGTTTTCATGTTGCAACTTGTGGAGAGTGTTTTGAACTATCTTCCGGAGGTGTGTCCATCTTTTTGACATTTTCTAACTCCAAAGAATTACCTTTAATGCTTTCAGCCAGGAAATGACATCAAACTGTCGTTCGGGCCGAAGAATGAAATCTACATGACCCCGTACGCGTTTCGTCACGCCATCCGGCATGCTATCACGACCCGAGTCCGTGGCAAGCAGCCTGAGCTCAAGAAGGAACCGCACCAGTTTCCCCTGGCTAATTTTGATGAAGAAGCCGCGGAGAAGCGACGTGAAGACGCTCTTGCCTTTTGGGACTTTTTCATCATGAAGAAGGAAGCTGCCGATGTCAACGTTGCTAACTGTTGATTGATTTTGGTCCGTTTTTTGTTTTATTTGTTATTTTCTTGTTTTTGTTTTGAACTTTTTGACGGTTAAGTAAAATTGTTTTTGCGATCGCTGTTCGTTTATTTGATGCGGTGGCTCGGATGCGGTATCATGTGGTAATGACGACAGAATCCACTTCAAAATATATTCGTTTGTACTAATAAGCATCGCCATAGGGCAACGCGTTCCAAAATTTGTTGGTTACCACCACACGTCGAAACATGAGCGGAATTCAATGCTAACCTCAAACTTGGGTAATTAAACCGACGATGACAACGCGGAATGGTTACTTTTGCATTCCTCGTCACAGTCATTGTGCAAGTCCAGGGCTTTCAGCAGAGAAATTGTAGTCAGTGCGCCGACGACGGAGACCACAGGCGAGGCAGAGCACAGCCACTTCCACCAGTCAGTCGCCGCCAGCCCTGCCTGCGGCGTGGTCTCACTGCTGGGCTGTTTGCATGACTGGCGTCTCTTCGCGGGCTGTACTGACTATAATTTTTCCGCTGAAAGCCCTGGACTCGCACATTGACTTTGACCAAAAACGCAGATCTACCTATTCCGCGTGTTTATCGTCGGTTTAATTACCCAAGTTTGAGGTTAGCATTGAATTCCGCTCATGTTTCGACGTGTGGTGGAAAACCAGCAAATTTTGGAACGCGTTGCCTTATGGCGATGCTTATAAAACTTTGATTTTGAGTCCGTAGAAAGGTTACATGTTCTCATTTTCGCAAAACACACATGCTTTACGTATTTATTATATGAAATTATATTTTAAAAACATAAGTCAATACTACACCGCTATCAAAATATCTTATGGTTAGAGTGTAGGCAAATAGAAATAGTATTCAGTTTCTTCGTTGTTTCCGATAGTGAGGCTGATGTAAACATAGCGAAATGGCGGGTTATCATCGCCGTCCCACTTTCGCAATCCCGTTTTTGGAAGCAAGAAGTGATCTACCCAATTTTGGAGTTCAGCTTCATATTCTTGGGTGATATGTATCCAAAGTGTCAAACAGAAGGTATCTAGTTGTGTCTAAAAAAAATCTCTTGTAACGCCACTCCAATGAAAAAAGAACGAAAAAGACTTACCGTCATAAACGTTTTTAGATTCCTAAAGTTCCAATTATTCAACAATTTGCATTGCTCGTTGTCGAAAGTTAGCCCTAAATAATCTAGTGGCTTTTTTTGATATTTCAATATGTCGGACATCCATGTCTCTTGAATCGAAGTGTACATAGTAAGCAAGCTATCAAGTTGTGGGAGCGAATTAAACAAATCTTCAAAATCTACAGGTTCGAACAAAACGTCTGGATCACGGTTAAATAAAATCATTGCTCCGGTTGTGTTTTGTGTGGATACATTGGCCGGAATTCTGTTACAACACTTATTGGAAGTTGTGTAATCATGAAGGTTGACGAAATCTGGTTTTAGAATAGTGTGATTTAATATATTTGGTGTTGAATAAACGAAATTACATTCATCGTCGGCGTCATCGGAAAAGTCGAAGTCACCAGTACACAGTACTAAATCATCGTCTTTGTAGGCCAAAGCTGGGCGTAGTTCATGCTCGATTCTATCAATACGTTGAAGAACATGTTGTCGGTACAGTTGCAGTTTTGGTGGGCAAATAGAAGCATTGCCAGCGGCAACTTGGAGTTGGTAGCGTTCGACCGGGGTGGCGAGTTTACCGAGACGGCAGCGGAGGCCGTATGGAAGATTAGCAATCGGGTATGGCATTGCTGGGGAGATACAAAAAAGCAAGCCGTGGTGAAGAAGAACAAGAAACAGCGTTCAATGAGTATTCAGCGTAAATGCTGTCCCCCAAATTGTTTATATTGGGCGGTTTGCCGCGCAATTTGCCTAACATGCTCTTAAGGCTAACTAGCGTGTCGTTAAGCATCCAATTTTCGATCGGAGTGACGGGCTTAGACAGACAACAGCGAAGGCCTTAGGCAAGTTTGACCAGAGGATATGGCATCACTGGGAAAACAGAAAAAAATTAAGGTACGTTAATGAACGACAGTTCGAGGGGGTGCCAATGCGATAGAATCCAACTCTAACTTTGAGTCGACCCAGGGTTATACAGTTTGATTGAATCTACAAAAAGATGGTCTGTCCACGTTTTCAAAAGCACTTATGTTGACTACATGTTTATTATTATTTACAACCACAGAAAAAACAACGATTACCATTACATCGCTAGAAATATCAGCAAAGAATTATAAGTGGAATAGAGGCAAATAGTAACAGTATTCTTTTTCTTCTTTGTCATGAACATTGAGGCAGATCTTAACATGGCGGTACGGCGATGAAGCTCTGCCATTCCACTTTTTTAATCCCGTTTTCGGAATTAATGCCTTGTGCATCCAATTTAAAAATCCGGTTTCATCTTTTGGCTCTAAGAATACGATAAGTGACAACAAAAAATTAATTCGTTGTGCCTAAAAAAATATTGTAGCGATTAGCTAAAATAAAAACGAAAAAATCTCACCGTCAAAAATTTTTTCAAATAATCAAAATTCCAATCATTCAAAATTTTGCTTTGATTGTTTCTAAAATTCAAGCCTAAATAAGATAATGGCCTCTTTTGGTATTTCAATATGTCGGTCATCCATGTATTACGAAAAGGGCTCATAAGTGTCAACCTTTCCAGTTTTGGTAACGTATTAAACAGATCGTCGAAGTTTACAGGTTCGAATACAAGGTATTCGGTTTTTTTGAAAGAAACGACTGCGCTACTTGCATTGTGTAGATACACATTGAATGGAATCCTTGTACGAAGTGGATGAAAAGTTGTATAGTCAAGAAATTCAATAGTATTTGGAATGAAAATAGTGTGACTTAACAAAGTCGGTGTTACATATTGCAAGTTATAGTCGTCGTGGAGTGCAAATTCACCATTACACAGTACTAAATCATCGTCCTTGTAGCCTAAAGGAAGGCTTAGATCTTTATTGACAGCGTCAAGACCGTATCCGCAAAAAAATTGGCGGCATAATTGTAGTTTCGGGGGACAGATGGAAACGTCGCCAGCGGCAATTTGGAATCGGTACCGTTCGGCCGGGGTGGCGAGTTCGGCGAGGCGGCAGCGAAGGCCATAGGCAAGTTTGGTTAGAGGGTATGGCATGGCTGAGGTTAATGACCAAGGCTGGAGCTGTATCGAAACGAGCCTAAAGCGGCGATCAAAAAAGCGCAAAAGGACCCAAACATTGACACGACACACACAGTATTTTGACAAAAAGCGTGTTCGCAACCAGTTGCGCGCGCTCAACTATCGCTATTAGCTTTATTTGGCCTTGCCATTGTCACCTAACAAATGTCTGCTCTTGTCGTTTCGTAAAGTTTTCAAACAATTCCAGCCATCATCATTGACCCCAGCCATGCCATACCCTCTCGCCAAACTCGCATACGACCTTCGTCTTCGTCTCTCCAACCTCGTCACTCCTGTTGAACGGTACCAACTTCAAGTTGCCGCTGGCAACGCTTCCATCTGTCCACCGAAACTTCAAAAATGTCGATTAGAAGATGGTTTCGACGATTTTTGTGGTCCCCTCGTGACCAGATGCGACCAGTTAGTACTTTGTACCGGTACTTGTACGTTTAGCGCCGATACCACATGGTATAATAGACCCACTTTACAAGACCATGTTATTCTAATGCCTGACACCGTCGAAATCAACAATTACAAAACTACGAAAAGAGTTCGTAATCTAATGCCGTCAAACGTAAACACAAAAACTGTTCGCGAGGCAGTGATTATGTCGGATATGAGCCTGGCAAAGTTTGAAACCAGAAACACTAAAGATATATTTTCTACGTTCAAGAATCTTGAAAGACTGACATTTTTGACCAGCAATCTTAATTTATGGTTGATGGACATACTATTATACCAAAAGAAGCCTTTATCTTTATTGCGGCTGAAATTTAAATTTGGTCACTGTTATCATTTCTTTAGTAGGAACGATGATGACTTGATTCCATTTTTGAAGGTAAGCTTTTGTTTTTTTTCTAACTTTAATTGCATTATAATTGATTTTAGGAACAACAAGAAAACTTCTGTTTTTCACTTTCTGTACAAATAGCACCAAAACAATCATCCGAAGTCAATGCGTGGGTGCGCAACTTTTTTGTTTTAAAGTTGGGCTTGAAACTTTGGATAGGCGATCACCCACCATTGCGTCGCCATGTTTTGATACAGCTGTCAGGTGGTTATAGATGTAAAAAATATTATTTTTGTTTGCCACGAAGTGAATAATAATGTTCTGAAGGAGTTCAAATGTAATTTTTTCTTGTTTTAATAATGATGATTGTTGTATAAACTATAATAAAGTAAGCTTATGTTAGCAATGAAGCACTATGTGTTATAGTTTGAGTCAGTGGCTAAACGCTTTTTCAAAACACGTCATGGATCGATGGGTAGCCAAAAAGCTGCATGCTTGCGTCACTTACCGCGCGCTTGACCCGTTAGCTTGGTTTGGCGTGTCGGCGTTCCCTACCTTCTCCTGTCGTCTCACAAAACTTTCTAACCACTCTAGCTTTCATAGTCAACTCTGCCATGCCATACCCAATTTCCAACCTAGCCTATGGCCTTCGCCACCGTCTCTCTAAACTTTCCACCCCAGTCGAACGGTATCAACTCCAAGTTGCCGCAGGCAATGTTTCGATCTGTCCACCAAAACTACAATTGTATAGCTTGTTTGAAAACAGATTATATAACTTTAATGGGTTAAAGCCTAATTTTGATGAAGATAACGACTTAGTACTTTCTATTGGTACTTTTTTTTCGACCTTCATATGGAATTTCGAGATCATTTTTCTAAACCTGACATGTTAAACAACACTATTCTAATGCCAAACATCGTAATAATTATCGAATATGACACTTCAAAAACACTTCGTGATGAGATACCGTCAAACGTAAACACTCAAAATGTTCACAAGGTACAGATTGAGACGAAATATAATCCAACAAAGTTTAACAACATCAACTTTGAACACTTGTTTGCTATGTTCCCAAAACTTGAAAAGCTGAGTTTTTCGAACACTATTTTCAATGCATGGACTGACGACATTCTAAAATATCAGACGAAACTATTATCTTATTTTGAGTTGCGTTTTTGTTTTGATGAAGGCGTTACTTTTTTTAATAGGGACGATAATAACTTTATCAAGTTTTTTATGGTAAGCCTTTTTTTGCCTATTTAATTTACTTTGAAATATTTTAGGCTCAACAAGACAAGTTTGAATTGTTACTTGTAGTATGCGCAGAAAAACAAGAAACCGACGCCGAAGTCAAAACTTGGGTACATGAAGTGTTCGTTCCAAAGTATGGTTGGCAAATTCGGAGTGGCAAGGGCAAACCGCGGTTTCGTCATGTTACTCTCTACCTTTATTATCAAAAGGTCAGCTACTGCCTTTATTTGCCACAAAAAACATCATAAATCTATAATAAAATGTAAATATTAATAATAATTTTGTATGATTGTTGTCGAAATAAATGTAAAGCATAAAATCTGCAGTTTTTCTGTGTCATACGCAATTCTAGGCCGCGGGGAAACGCTTCGACCCATTGTCATGTTCAAAGATCGATGCGTTGACAAAAAGCTACATGCTTGCGTTCACTACCGCGCGCTGAGCTTCTAACTTTGTCACCGTCTTCAGCAAAAAAGAGTTTCTGCTAAATCTTGGTGTTCAAACAGCTTCCGCTTCCACGGTCAACTCCAGTCATGCCATACCCTATTGTCAAACTTGCCTACGGTCTTCGCTGCCGTCTTGCCGAACTCGCCACCCCGGTCGAACGATATCGACTCCAAATTGCCGCGGGCAACGCTTCCGTTTGTCCGCCGAAGCTACAAAAAACGTCGTATATATTGCAGAACAATGTTTATTTATCTCGTGATGACTTCAATCGCCACTTACCAACATCTTGGAATGATAATGATTTATTGCTTAACAGAGGTGTCGTAGATATTTATGCCGTTAAACAAACTTTTACCCCCGAAATGGCAAGTCACATAATTTTGGAACCTACAAAAATAGTATTGTACAAATATAGTGTAACAACTTCGTTTTTAAAGAACATCCCTTCCTATGTTTCTACAGACAACATTACAAGTGTTAATATTTTAACTTCTACATCAAGTTTTGTTAATTTCAAAAGTTTGTTCAAAAAGTTTGCCAATATGAATTCGTTTGAACTTGAATCGTATGATTCTGTTCCGTCGACGTGGATAGGCGCCATTTTAAAAACACAGAAGCGTGGACTAGCGTTTTTAAGTATTCGTTGCTCCGTCGGCGAAATGATATGGTGGAGTACGGATGAACTAATGACATTTTTAAAAGTAAATTAGTTTTTTACTTTTTTTGTTTTTTTATATATTATATTATTACAGGCGCAACAACCACACTTTTGTTTAAAGATTAACTGTCACGATAAGGGTGAGGACATACACCCTTTGACAAAGGGCATATTCCATCGACTAAAACCATGGTTCTCCAAAGAACCACCGCCGTATTGTCATGTTTGGATTAGTAGTTATCAAAGGCAACTCGGCCGTAGCAGTTATCACGAACATTTCTTTTACTTACCCTCCGATGAGGTTTTTTGTGATGATCCTAATGAAGAAACTGGAATGTGAAAAGGTCAAAGCAATATCTGTTGTTTCGCTACGTTTGTGTTCGTGTTTTGGGCAGGGGCGTATTTAGAAAAAATTTTTATGGGGGGGCATCCCGAAAAAAAGGTAAGGGGGGACCAAAGGGATTTTTTCGGGAAAATTTTTTGAGCGATTTTTGGAAAATCCAAAGGGGGTACCAAAGGAAAAATTTTTGCCAAAACCGTGAAAAACCACAAAATTCCCTTGGTCCCCCCTTACCCCCCTTTTGGCGGATCCGAGATATGGGGGGGCGCTGCCCCCCCTACCCCCCTCCCCTAAATACGCCCCTGGTTTTGGGAATGGTTAAAAAAATTTTAAGATAAAGAAAAATGTGATATTTTAAGTATTGAAACAGAAGCAATAAATAAAAATAGTTCTGATTCCGGCATGAAACACAACCATTAGTCAAAAAAGGCAACATTATTGTTTACGAGACGTTAGCTATGTAGTCCTGAGAGAATGTTTGCCGAACATTGCGCGGCAAGCGGGCCGTTATAATGGATATTGTGGGACCGCATTTATTCTGAATATTCAGTGGACCCCTGTAGTTTGTTCTTTTTCATTACTGCTTGCTTTTTTGTATCTCCTCAGCCATGCCATACCCTCTAACCAAACTTGCCTATGGCCTTCGCTGCCGCCTCGCCGATCTCGCCACCCCGGTCGAACGATACCAACTCCAGGTTGCCGCTGGCGATGGTGCAATCTGTCCCCCGAAACTTCAATTATGCCGCCAATTTGACTGCGGCAATGATCTTGACGCCGTCTATAAGTATCTATACCCTCCATTAGGCTACAAAAACGATGATTTAGTACTTTGTACTGGTGATTTTTTGTTCCGCGACGATGCCAACTGGGATTTTATCTATTCAATACCGAATGTATTAAATCACATTATTTGCCAAATGCCAAATTGCATCACCCTTATGGATTACACAATTTTCTGTACACTTTACAAAAAACTCCCTTTCAACGCATCCACACAGAACGTTATTGAAGCAATAATTTATTTCAAAGAACGCAGGTTTCATGAACCTGTAAACTACGACGATTTGTTTGTTTCATATCCATATCTTAAAAGATTGACTTTTACGAATACTGTTTTTAATACATGGATGAATGACATATTAAAGTACCAAAAGACGCCATTGTCTTATTTAGGATTAAGTTTTAGAAATAATCAATACGAAATTCTGAAAGATTGGAGTTTTGATAATTTGAAAACCTTTTTGATGGTAAGCTGTTGTCCGTTTTTATTCGCATGTACGCTACATGATTTTTTTAGGCACAAGAAGAAAATTTCAGTTTATCAATTAGTATAGTCATGGATTTAGGATGTGGAGCCGGATTCCGAAAATGGATAAATAATTTATTGCTTCCAAAGACAAAATTGCAACAATGGAAAGACGTTGGCAAACCGCCTTTTCGCCATGTTGTCTTCAGGCTGTTTGTCAAGAACAATGAAGGAATTGAACACTTTTTCCATTTGCCTACACACAATTCATAATACTTTGTTGATATTTTGACGGCGATGTAACAGTGATTTTTGTTGTTGAGATTGTATTGTATATATAAAATACAGTCAGCGGTGTTTTTGAAAATGGGGGCAGATCACCATGTAAAATTACAATTTGTGCAATTTGTAAGCATCGCCATAAAGAGATGATTTGAAATAACACACATTGTCGCCACCCATGGCGAGTATTGTGTCACTACACACATACCACAAAACAAGCTATTAGTTTACGACGCTTTAGCTAGAGCGTGTTTGCCGAATACTGCGCGGCAAGTAGGCCAATATAAACAAGTTGGGGGACCGCATTTGATCTGAATACTCAGTGAACGCTGCAGTTTGTTCTTCTTCACCACTGCTTACTTTTTTTGTATCTCCTCAGCCATGCCATACCCTCTTACCAAACTTGCCTACGGCCTTCGCTGCCGTCTTGCCGAACTTGCCACCCCGGTCGAACGGTACCAACTCCAAATTGCCGCTGGCAACGTTTCCATCTGTCCCCCGAAACTTCAATTATGCCGCCACTGTGGATATAGTCTTGACGCCGTCTATAAGTATCTTAACCCTCCATTAGGCTACAAAAACAATGATTTAGTACTTTGTACAGGTGAATTGGCGTTCTTTGACGACAAGTATGACTTACAGTACTCAGCGCCCCTCATATTAAATCACACTATTTTGATGCCAAATCAGGTTGAAGTTTCAAATTACGCAACTTCCAAATCACTTCGAAAAATGATTCCTTCCAACGTAATCATACAAAACGTTAATGAAGCAGTGCTTTTTTTTAAAATCTCCTCGGACGTGTTATTTGAACCTGTAGACTACGACGATCTGTTTACTTCGTTTCCACAACTTGAAGCGTTGACATTCACAGACCCTATTTTTAATACATGGATGACCGACATATTGAAATATCAAAAGAAGCCGTTAAAACATTTAAATTTAAATTTTGGCAACAAACAGTGGAACACTTTAAATGATTGGAATTTTGACGTTTTGAAAAGGTTTATGATGGTAAACTGTTTATCGTTTTCGTTCAAAAATAAGTTGCAAGATGTTATTTTTAGGCACAAGAAGATTCGTTCGGTTTGTCAATTATCGTATATTTGGATCAAAAATATGAAGCCGGATTCCACAATTGGATGTATAACTCGTTGATCCCCAAAACAGGATTGCAAAGGTGGGACAGCGCTGCGATACCGCAGTTTCCCTGTTTTTGCATTAGCCTTTACGTCGCGAACAACGCAGATATTGAACACTGTTTCTATTTGCCTCCACTCTAACCATAACCGTTTGCTGATATTTTGATAGGAATGTATTATTGACTTACATATCTTTCTACAAATGCATATAATATACACGTAAAAACATGAATGTTTTGCAAAAATAAAGTCATGTGACCTTTTTATGGATTTAATATTCTTATGTTTTATAAGCATCACCACAAGGCGACGCGTTCCAAAATTTGCTGGTTACCACCACACGTCGAAACATGAGCGGAATTCAATGCTAACCTCAAACTTGGGTAATTAAACCGACGATGAAAACGCGGAACGGCTACATCTGCATACCTGGTTGCAGTCATTGTGCAAGTCCAGGGCTTTCAGCGGAGAAATTGGAGTCAGCGCGCCGACGAGGGAGACCACAGTCGAGGCAGAGCACAACCACTTCCACCAGTCAGTCGCCGCTTGCCTTGCCCGCGGCGGAGTCTCGCTCCCGAGCCGTGTGCATGACTGGCGTCTCTTTGCTGGCTGTACTGACTATAGTTTCTGCGCTGAAAGCCCTGGACTCGCACAATGAGTGTGAACACCAATGCAGATTTAGCGATTGCGTGTTTCCATCGTCGGTTTAATTACCCAAGTTTGAGGTTAGCATTGAATTCCGCTCATGTTTCGACGTGTGGTGGAAGACCAGCAAATTTTGGAACGCGTTGCCTTGTGGCGACGCTTATTAAAAAAAACCGTTATCTACAAGCGCTTGATCTTACTTGTAAACTTCTCAGTCGTTGCACAAGGCTCCTGCCAGTTAACGAAAACTTGTCTGTTTTCGCATGCTAATCTAGGATTGACGACGCATGCGTTCTCTATATTTTCACTTTATGTCTTTGGAACGTTTTTTTAATCAATAAGTACTAAGTATCTAATCCTGGTTCTGACATAACACACACGGCCAGGACAAGTCGCTAGTCTTGAGAGCATGTTTGCCGAATATTGCGCGGCAAGCAAGCTCACATAATGGATTTTGGCGGACCACATTCATTCTAAATCCTCAGTGTGTTCCTCGAACTTGTTCTTCTTCCCCACTGCTTGCTTTTTTGTATTTCCCCAGCCATGCCATATCCAATTGTCAAACTTCCTTATGGCCTTCGTCGCCGTTTCGGTGAACTTGCCACCCCGTTCGAACGGTACCAACTCCAAGTTGCCGCTGGCACCGCTTCCATCTGTCCACCGAAACTTCAATTATGCCGGAAATTTTACTACCATTATAATTTTACCGATATCAGTAGCAAATTAAAATCAGCTTTGGCCTACAAAGACAACGATTTAGTACTTTGTGAAGGTGTATTCGAGCTGTCCAACGACGCTTGTGGGATTTATTCAACACCGAATGTTTTAAATCAAGTTATTATAATGCCTCGTCATATCGATGTTCGTGACTACACAACTTCCAATCCACTTTGTAAAAGAATACCTTCCAATGTATATACACAAAATGTAGATAGTGCATGGTTTTATTGTAAAGGCTTCCCGTGGGTTTCATTTGAACCTGTGGACTTTGCCGATCTGTTTAGTTCCTTTCCATATGTGAAAGATTTGATTTTTACCAGTCCTATTCTTAATTCATGGATGACCGATATATTAAAGTATCAAAAAAAGCCATTATCTCTTTTATACCTTACATTCGAAAACAAACAATGTGAAGTTTTAACTTATTGGAACTTTTTTATGCTGAAAACATTTTTGATGGTAAGGTTTACCTTGGTTTTTATTACACATGAACGCTAAGAAATTTTATTTTAGGCACAACAAAATAACTTCTTTTTAGACCTCTGCATTTATTTGAACCCAGAATATGAAACCAAACTTCAAAATTGGATGCAAAAATTGTTGAATCCAGAAACGGGATTGCAAAAGGGGGAAGGCGTTGGCGAACTTCGTCGTGTTCACATCAGAACTATTGTTGAGGGCATCAAAAAAGAACACTTTTTTTATTTGCCTACACTTTAATCATAACTTGTTGTTATTATTTAAAGCTGTAATGTGAATCTTTGTGATTGTAATTATAAAAATTTTTCTGTGGATTTAATTTTTTTTTATTTTATAAGCATCGCCACAGGGCAACGCGTTCCAAAATTTGCTGGTTTTCCACCACACGTCGAAACATGAGCGGAATTCAATGCTAACCTCAAACTTGGGTAATTAAACCGACGATGAACACGCGAAATCAGTAGATGTGCATTCGGGACCACAGTCATTGTGCGAGTCCAGGGTTTTCAGCGAAGAAATTGCAATCAGTACCGCCGGCAAAGAGACGCCAGCCATGCAAACAGCCCAGCAGTGAGAACCCGCCGCGGGCAAGGCTGGCGGCGACCGACTAGTCGAAGTGTTGTGCTCTGCTTCGCCTGTGGTCTCTTTCGTCGGCGCACTGACTGCGATTTCTTCGCTGAAAGCCCTTGACTCGCACAATGACTGTGACTAAGAATGCACATGTAGCGGTTGCGCGTGTTTGTCGTCGGTTTAATTACCCAAGTTTGAGGTTAGCATTGAATTCCGCTCATGTTTCGACATGTGGTGGAAAACCAGCAAATTTTGGAACGCGTTGCCCTATGGCGATGCTTATAAAATAAATAAAGAGAACCGGTATCTTATTCAATTGTACTCTCACTCAATTCTGTAAATTTATCAGTCGTTGAGTAACAATAACTGTACCTACAAAACGTGTGCATTTCATTCTGTTTTATAAATTCCATCATTTATACTCCGTATTACATAAGATAACAACAGATAAAACATCAAAAATTTATCAAACTGACAAAACTACTAAATTTAAAAAAGCGGAATTACATAAACTTGTAAATGTGTTGAAAGCACAATTTCGATGCAAAATATAAAAATAAAAAATGTGAAAACAATGCAAAATGTTGTGTTTTTGGATAGGAATAAACCGGTTGGGGCTCATCAGGACCTGCCTTGACATCAGTAATAAAAAACAAAGTAAAGCGGATTCAGACGCTTTCGTCACGTTCATCAAAGGTTAGCTTGAAGACGACTTGGTCTTCGGAAGTTCGAGGCGAACAAGCGGCCGCCAACGCCTTCTGGCCCCACGAAGGCAGGCGACGTCGCAAGTCACCGGTCGTTCGGTTACGATTGTATGAATGGGGCAGTTTCGAGCAGATTGGGGGTGCTGATAAGTCCAGAGCGTACTCAATGGCACGCCAATCATCTTCATCGTCATCGCCGTAGCGACCGGAGGAGGACTTATCACGGCGAGAATGGGGTGAAGGGGATGAATGCTCGACGTCAGAGGATGATAGGTCTTCGATGGAGGCGACGGGTGCCAATGGCGGCAGTTCTTGGATGAGTTTTTCCTTTTCTTTGTCGAGGAATTCGAGTTGTTCGATGAAGAGTTGGCGAGCTGTTTCGATGTTGGACATGGAATTTGAGGTGGAACGCGTCGATGGCAGCGGGGTCGAAGGTTCTGCCAAGGTCTCCCTGGATGCGCCGACGGATTTCCTATCAAGCGGCATCGTAGCATCCCCAGATTCATTGGACGCCCGACGATGGGCTTCGATTCGGCGCAGATTTTCGGTGACCTTCTCACTGGCATGCTCGATCTCCATTATCTGGTTCAATGTCTCGCGATATTGTTTGAGCTTCTCTTCAATAAGTGCCTGTACACAGATAACCTGTTTCTGGACGTCGAGAAGCTGCTCCTGGGCATGGACGACGATATTCCTTCTCAGAATACACGGGGCAAAGATGACAGCAAGATTTGAGGCGGACATCCTGTTCACTTCCTCCTATAAAACTATTACTGTAATGCCATACTGTATCTACAGTAACCCCACCTGGTGCGCTACTCTTGCCAAATGATACATCAATCGATCAAGCACTGCTTTATTGTTTTTCGGAAGCATGTCGACCATGGCCGAAAGGCATCGGAGGCGTTCCCCGGGTTCTGTGATTTCTGAAAACAACAAAAATCAATAAAACGACAAACAGATTGAAGTGACACCCACCAGAAACATTTAAAAAGTTTTCATACAACTCGAAAGGAATAAGCGGCTCGACGAGCTCTCGGAAGAAGGATTTAATCAATGTCGCGGCAACGTGCACCGGGATGTCTTCAAGGTCGAGTGCGTCGGCACCTGCAATAACAATAAATTGAAAACGGGTTAGCTTGAGTCTTCCTTCATCAAATGGGTAAAGATAAGAAATTAAGAGCACGTGACTTACAATCGGTTTCCTCAATCGTTTTTCGATAGTTTCGCACGGTTGATAGCGCGCCTGACTTCCGGTAGATACCCTCAATGAAGAGCGCTTGAACTTCGATCGTCATCAGAAGCTTATTGAGGACGATTGGAACTGTGTGGTCGTCGTCGACGAGCATGTTGAGATCGGCGGCGAAGAACTTGTTTTTAAGCTTAATTGGCAAAATTAAAACATAATGTTTGTAAGAAATGGCTTACCCCCTCTTCATTGCTTGCCTTCGGGCACATAAAACTCATCTTACTGTGGCACTTCTTGTGACAGCTCACCCGACAATTTGAACATACAAAAATCTTCAGCGCATGCCACATGAACAGGTTACAAATTTCGCAATACGTCGGCACATGCACGTATTCGAGCCGGAATCGATGCCCATTATGGAGGGTGACGTCCGACTTGCGACGCTTCTTCTTCGCATTCTGCAATCCCGAAACCGACATTAGTGGATGGGGCACATCGACGACCGCCCCTGCAGCCTGATAGACAGACAGGTGCATCGTATTATCGCTTGCATGCCCTCAGGATCAAATCCTGACCCGGCCTGCTGTTTGAAGTGAAAACAACACTTGGGAGATGGAGTGAAAAGAAAAAGCAAAAGCAAAAAAAAAGAATTGAATGGGCTTATCTACATATGTAATGGGGGTGTGAAGAGAGGTCACGCCTACCTTGGCCATGTTGATGGTCGCTTTGTTGCTGGGCTTGCGAGTCTTTGATTTTGCGATAAATTCATTCAAAAAGCCACGGAACGCATTGACTCCAAGGATCGTGGGAAAGGTTGTGTGGTCGCGTTTGCAGATTTTGTTAAGGACGCCTTCGAACATGGTGATGAGGTCGCGATATCTCAAAATGGTGATCGTTTCCTAAAATTTTTCGCTTTCTTTCATCAAATTTAGCCATAAAAGTTGACTCACATCCGCTAGTGCATAAAATCCAAACAACTCCTTATGAAACTCTACCAAACTGTTCCCAAACAGCGTATCGACAAGCGTTTTTGTAATTTTCTTTTTCTTTTCTTCCAATCTTTGAATTTTCTTATGCATGAAAATGGAGAAATCTCTCAACTCGTCGATCGTAGCCACGACGATAATCGATGAATCAGTCTGCATTTTTGTCTGAGTCAAACTGAAATTGCTCGCAGCCAGTTGTGCCGGTTCCATCATGGGTGCCATTGGAGATAGCGACTGCCTCGGGGTTCGGATCAAGTCCCATGGCTTCCGCATAATTGGACTGCTACACTCAGCTGGAGGTGATGTCGGCATACATGGGACATTGCATGCATTGGAGCTGCATTCTTTATGGAATGACAGCTTACAGATGCCACATTTGTATCCCTGGACGAAAAGGCTGCTGACAACCTTCCCGCAAAGTGCGCAGATCTCAGCCTTGTGAAGTCGGCTCATCTTGAAACAATGCGGGCCAGAAGCGGAGAAGACAGATACGGTGGATGGCTTTTGTTTGACTTTGGAGGAGCCTGGAATGGTTGGGTCCGTTTCGGCTTCACCGCCATCGAGCTTCCTCGTCAAAAACGCCTTTAGCTGTTGACGGGCTTTCGTGAAACCGATACCCCCTTTATGGGCCTTTTCACTGGCTTCAGCTTTTTGATCAGATGGAAGCAGATCAGATCGATTGATATGGTCAGTTTCTGTCGATGCAGCACGTCGAAGCATGCGTAATTTGGCTGTAGACGCTGTCGTGGCCAGTGATTGTCGGCGATGGAAAGGATTATCAGCGGCTTCACTGAAACAGGAACAATTTCAACATGATAAACGTGTAATCAGACAAATGGAAACTCACTTGACGAGCTTCAATTTTGTGTCTTCCAAAATAAAAGTCGCGTCGAGGTCGATTTGAGACTTTCTGCAAAGAGTCATTCATTATTTTAAAGGGTTTGGCCGACTTTTGGGTGCAAAATCGGAGCACACTGATAACAGTATTTACTTTCATTTCATCTCACCCGTTGAAAAACTGATAAAAAGCTTATACAAAGCATCAAAGCAAAATAAAGTTTCATTAAATTGACTTCAAAACTCACTCTTCATCATCAACATCAGTACCCTCCGAATCCGTATCTTCCTCCTCCTCATCTTCCGTGATCCCCTGGGTTGTCGTATCTTCCAACTCCTCCTCATCCTCCATTTCTTCATCATCAAAGTCTTCACTTTCACTGGCAGTTATTTCGTCTTCTGATGGCGGCAAAACGAGCAGTGTCTCGACATCGGTTCCTTGATGGTAGCAAGGCAGATCCAACGTAGCTTGCATAATGGCAAACTTGTCTCGATAATGGTTGCCGCGAGCGATTGCCTGAAGCCTTCTAATGGCATTCATGACAAGATTGTACTTCTTTTCGGCCAAATAACGCCTCCAATTAGACTGGATACACAAAGCTGCATCAAGTTGGCGTCGAATCTCATCACGAACCATGGCACCACGAGCCATTGCCTGGAAGTAAGAATGGCAAATTGTAGTTGAAACGGTAAATATGGTGGAGATGAAAAGTAGGAGTTTTTTCATGTTTAGGAATAGGGACATTAATTAGTTGGTACAATAAGGATCCGAAACTTTGCAAAAGTTTCAAGAATGAGGGTCGTTAAAGGTTAAAAGATCCTCAAAAAAGTTAAAATTAACATACCTGGAGATGCATCACAGCTTCCCGAAGCCGCAAATACCGCTTCCTCACCAAGCATGCACGGAACCAATGCTGCAATGTGTGAATCTTGTCCATGATGACCCGATGAAGGTGGTCATCCAGAAGCAGCTTCTCAGCATCGCGAAGGAAGATTTTAGTTTTGCCATATTGGATAGAATCAGTGTCGATCAGGGGGTGATCACGGATGAAATGTTGGATGTCTTCGCGGGTGCTTTTGTCGCCCTTTGGCAAGACTATGCGGTATTGGTTTACAAACGCCTAAAAGTTAAATTATAAGTTTTATTAGAGATCAAATGTCAACTTACAGCATATTCAATTCTCACACTGTAGCCAGCCCGTCGAATCCTGACCGTCTCCAACATACCCGTGTACCGTAATTGTTGTCGAATGATGTTTTCATCGATTTGGTTTGGAATTTTAAAACTATTCGACTTAATGCATCGAATAAAGTATGGCGTCGATTGAGATAGCGTTTTCATCAATCTGGACAGCGAGTATTCAAATTGTCGGCTCACTGATGACGGTTTGTTCGAAACTGGCTTTTTGCCAATGAGCTCCTTCACAGCTAACAGCGATTTCAGAGTCGATGCCCGCTCAGATTTAGGCTTCATTGGCTGTCGTCGCGCTCGATCAACAATCGTTTTGAATACAGATGTATCACAGAAGTCCGGTACAATATCAGCCCCAAGATCACCACGCAAAAACGCCGACAAATGCGAATCCGAGCCCCTTCGCACGCCCATCGTCGCCGGTGCATCCGGAACAGTCAGCCTATCAGCAGATTGTGCCCTTCGCACTCGCCGTTTCGTGGCACCAGCTTTAAAAGCAAACATAGCCCGAAAAGTGCATCGAACAAGATTCCATCGATAGACCGCCACAGGGTCGATGCCGACCAATTCACGCACAAAGGCACTTTTACTGTTTTTCAACACTGCCATGACATCATGACGCATCAGATCCTTGTTCTTTTCTCGGAATCCTTTAATTTGGTATTTCACTTTGCCGGCATAGTGCGCCACGATGAAAGCATCTTCCCTCTTATGAGGGGTCTCGTAGTATTCATTTCCGCGTAAAAAGGTGTTGAGTTTGTCTAACATTGACTGATCCGTGCCGTTATTAATGTTGGATTCTTCATCGATAAGTCGAAGAAGACCATAGGGTTTCGATTGGAATAAGTGTACGCATTCCGTGTTGTCAGTGTATTCAATGTTGGTCCAGGTGATGTTTTCTTTGAGGTATTCTTCCTAAAGTTTTTCAAATTAGAAATGTTACAACAAAAAGGGGGAATTTACCTGTTCAAACTGGAAAATGTGCTGATTGAAATAAGCTTGAAGATGTTCATTAGCATAGTTAATGCAAAGCTGTTCAAAACTGTTCCACTTTGAACCAACATCCTCGAAGCCAAAAATGTCCAAAATACCGATGTAGAAGCCCTTCTTTCTGCTTGTATCACGTTTTATTAAGGCTTGGTTCATTTTTAGGACTATCCAATGGAATAATGCGTTGTAGAGGCACTTTGCCATGGCATCGCGGGTGTTTATTGCCTGTAATTTGATAGATTTTATCATTTAGATGGCATTTTTAGCAGTTTCTAACCTCCGAAACATTATACCGCGTAATTACAGTATCATTCCTCAACACAGTCCTTCTCATTGTCAATGCCTGATGCAAATTCTGTGCCCGAATGTTCAACAATTCCGCAATTATGTCAATGAGTTCCTCATTTCCGACATAGGCATTTTCATCGCTGTGATAGCCAGGCCGTTTGATAAACTCAATATTACCCAGCAACATCACCGCTGAGATCATGCCAAAAATCTTCTGCTGGCTCGTCTTCGAAAACCCAATAGCCTCCATGGATGTTTTCAAATGCTTGTATTCGTCGGCTTCATCCACACCTTCCCTGGTATACACATCATTTTGGTTTAAATAATAGTAATCCCTCGGTTTGAGCAGGAAATGCCGTGCACGCTCCTCCTCGGAGGCGCCTTCCAACAGGTAATAAAAGACGTGATAATTGCGTTCACCCTCGGCTTGACTGATGATTCGCGACTTTTCGAGGAGATAAATTTCGACATTGGCTCTGCAAGTAATGAAAACATGCAATAAAATAAAGGGGTTACAAGGTTAACAGTTGTCAATTGACGGGATTTGATGTTAGTTTGATTACATTACTCACCCGGAGATCATGCCATTCTCGCGGTAGTTAACTTTGATAAACTTTCCAAACCGACTGCTGTTGTTGTTTTGCAGGTTGACGGCGTTACCAAAGGCTTCTAATACGGGTCCGGCGGCAAGGAGCATCTGTTCGACGCTGCTGCCATCACTGCCCTTTTGGCTGAGGGTCGTGAGATGGTGGAGACAATGGTTCGTGGATTCGGTTTTACCGGATCCGGATTCGCCGCTAATTACTACGCATTGGTTTTGTTTGATTCGGAGCATGCTAAAAGTTTAAAATTTTATGATTTTGATACTGTTTAGTTTTCCAAAACTTTGAACGCGGATCTGCCATTCGCACACTCTAATTTGAATGCTGTCTGCCTCATTCGCACACCCAAAAACAAAAACAGCGTGCAAATGACGTCATCACGTTCCCAGACATGCTGTGCAAATAGAACAAAACCCATTACCAAAAATCAATACCATATCGATTGATTTTTCAAAAAGCCCAATTTAACCACCACTTCACAACAACCAACCTGTGATAAGTAATATCCGCAATGGCAAAGATATGTGGCGGAAGGGCACCCAGTCTACGTGACTGTGAATACAGTTGCGCATACTTTGGATTGTAGATCGGAAAAAAGTTGAACGGATTCACAGCGACCAAGATCGGACCAATATAGGTGTAAATGTGACCACTGTTGAAGCGATCCTTCAGATTGTCGAGCAGCGTTTGTTCGGTCAGTTCGGGCAGCATACAAAGGTCAGCATATTCGCGATCCTATAAGATTTTGGTTTGCTTTATGAATTCCGAGAGGCTTGCCTTTTGTATGCTATTGTATAGGTCGAATTGTCCTGTGCTTTCGTCAAGTATCGCTTGGCTACAATGACCAAAAAACGAGGGGTGAAGAATGTGCTCACCTGTGGCTGGACCAAAAACTTGGCTAGGAACGAATCAATGGTGCTACTGCTTTCCGTGCTGACAAAGTTGATGTTGCCGCCTTGTAGGGGTCGAGACCCCTTGCTTCGCATGACGAAGCGCGTTTTCGGGGAAGTGGCATCGTCGCTGGGCGTTGGCATGTGTCGGGGCCAGAGATTCTGGATGGCGACAGGGTATTCGCCTTTGTCGAGACGGCGCTCCTTGAAGGTGCGACCATCGAGAGTGCCGAGGGTTTCGAAGATTTCGTAGTCGTCGGTGGAGGTTGTTGAGCATTCTGAAGTTTGTTTTTAGCTAAAATTCTGCAAATTGGTCTCAAAGCGAAAATGTTCCAACCTTCTCTAGTAGCAAGAATCTTATCAATAAGCTCCTCCGTAGTCGATCGCTTATGAAATTCAATAATAACCCGATCATTATCATGCTCCGGATTGAACGTATTCATGTAAACAGTAACCGTCTGAACATGACTGTCCTCCGGTGTCGCTAACGAAAGCGCCCGTCGTTGCGGAAACCGTGCCGCGATGGCATTGGCCACGCTGGTCGATGGCGGGGTCGGCGATTCGAGGCTCATCGCCGAATAATAACGTAATTATGTCTAATCGGGTTTGAAATTGGTGCCGAATAAGGGGCCACAATCATGTCCAACTGTGGCACGGATAACTGGCGGGTCGATTCGAATGTCGAGAAGTATAATCTTATCAAAATAACGTTTTCTAATTACATTGACGAAATATAGTAACCAAAAAACGGAAGTGGTGCTAAAATTAAATAATGAGGAAACAAAGTAGAAGAATGTCACGTAAAAAAGGCGCAAAAATCAATCGACACAAAATGAGGGGAATGCTTGAAGATTGGAGAAAAAAACAGGGCCATAGGGCACGCTAGAAGAGGTGATGGATGGATGGATCGATCGGGAAGAGAGGGGCAGCCGAGAGGGCACCACACGTTGATCCTTCAGGACCGACGAGGGGGCGTTTTGACGATAAACGTGAACACAACGAACAACTGTGGAGTGGAAGGGGCACTCGACGGCAACACCTTGAAGGCCTGGCGCTGGCCTGGGAGGAGAGCGAAGCTGTCGGAAGCGGCCGACGACGACGGATGGGAAAACATGGGGCTGGAGAAGGGTGTCATCACGCGGAGTTTGGTGGTAATCACACCTGGGGAGGGGGGATGGGTCAGCTGGGAAGGGGTGTTGACACTCTGGGTTGGTGTTTGTTGACGGAAGTTTGAGTTTTTCCGAAATGGGTTACTGTAGGTTTTATGGAAGTGGTCAAAATTGGTCAAGAAGGAATCACAGAAGGTTGAAAGTACAAATTATAAAAACCCGACATTCAATATTGCGTGCACGCAGCTGTATGTAATGTACCTGTAAAGCTCAAACAAAAAAGCCGAAAGCTTACGCAAACCCAGAAGCACGTGCGCAATTTCAACTTTTTTTAACCTCATCCCGCGCCTGACGCAACTCAATCTACCCCTCTCTGACGACGCTTTTCTTCTTCAACACCCCATTCATCAGCCTCAAACTTCCTTCCTCAAGGCATGATGTGATCATGGTTGTGTCCCTCGCATCTCTCTCACTCCCTGGGGCGGTAAGACACGACCTAGCCAGGTTAGCCTAGCCTTAGCCTCCCGCCAGAGGCTTTCATCGCCGACGATATATCCATTCGTTTTTCCTCGGATCAAAAACGCACGCCGCACAATCACTCGTAGCTAGCTGGCTAGGCTGAATATTCCAACAAACACAGGACGCTCCCAGCTTACCTCTAGCCATGGCCTGGCCTGGCAATCTCCTCGACGACAGCCGTCTTCGCGGATATGCTCTAGCCTCTCTTTTCAGTTGATTTTTTCCTTCGTCGTCGCTCTGTTCGTGCTTAAGCGAGAGCACACCGCTTTTTGATTAGCCTCATCCTCACACATAAGATTTGTAGTACGCACTAGCGGTGGTGGCGACAAGCCTGGAACTGGTTCGAATGGATGAATGAATGCCTCTTTTTCAAATTCATGTCGATTTGGGGTCGTCGATGCTCGTAATTGATCAAATGGCAGGTTAGAAGGGCGGGGAAATGGATGGCATTCACAGATAGGTTGCAATGTGGCGATGACAGGCATTGAAGGTGATTCATTGAGGTAGTCAGTTTGGCTGATCACTGATACGATCAATGTAGTTTGAAAACATGGTCAAAAACAGAAAATCAAAATACCTTATCCCGAATCCAGTCTAAACTTTAAATATGCACTTTTGTCTGACAACCTAACTTTCAGGTGGTGCGGGAGAGCTTTTTCAAGTGTGGCTCGCCTTCATCGTCGCCACTGGCTATGCTCTTTGATCTTCTACTTCCATCTTCAAAGATGCAAAAAAATGCAAAAAAGAAATTTCAAAACATTATGCAAAAAGCTTCAAAATCCAAAACAGTGAACCAAACAACCACTTTTATCCTAGCTTGATCCGTTGACCCGAAAGCAAAAAAACTCTCAATCGAAATGTACCAACCCACTGGCAATGTCGACATCGCTCTCAAGAGCTTTCCCGATGATGACGCACATCGTGCCCTGGGGCAAGGTCGGTTTTTAATGACTTTTTGTATGTGTCGCCAGTTGGCTTTTTTTCGGCCGCAGTTCTTCCGATTGTCGTTGCCGAAGCCCCATCGGACATTGGAATCGACGTCATCAGGGAAGGAGGGGGCTTGATCAAAGTCGTACGAAGCCTCGATTACGCGGTCCATTCTGTTGGGATCGCGTTTTGGAGGTCAAATGGGAACAAATTTTGCTAGAACAGGGACTGGCAAACGAAAAACAAAATTGAATTTCAATAGTTATCACTTCAAAATGCCAAAACCATTCCAGAAACGCTCCGCCCCCATTTGCTACTCGAATGCTTCGACATTCTAATCCCGAAACATCCCGCATCCCTGGTCCAGCCCGAAACTATCTGCAAATTTGTCGTTGCATCGACTGAAACTCTCAAATGCGTCTACCATCTACTACGATACCGTTTCAACCGAATCTATTACCCGGGATGCCAGCCGGATAAAACACTTATACTATCAAACAAGACCAACAATTCAATCACGTTCACAGAAGAGCTTCACGTCAAATCGCTACTAAACTTTTCCGGCAAAGTCATACAAGAAATCATGAACAGTGTCACCCGATGTGACTGGCTAAGCCCGTTCTTCGATGGCCTGCGACACAATACCTCTCTAACAGCTCTGAACACGTGTGCTGGATACGGTGTCTTCTACGTCTATGCCGATTCGCATGATACTTTTCCGCCGGTTTACATGAATGCATTCCATTTGGCACATATCGAAACCTATCGGAGACTGAATCACTACGACATTACTCAAATTGATCAACCGGAAAAGTTGGAAGAGCTTGTTATTTTGGGGGATATGCGATCAGCCAACCACTTGGTGCCAGTTTTGGGGTGAGTTTATTTCATAAAAACATTTTTTAAAACGACAATTTTACAGAATGAAACTTACTCATCTTAAAAAACTAACCCTCAATGCTAAATTACGGTATTATGGGGCAATTCGGATCCTTCGCAACTTTGATTCCACCCCGACTATCATCATAAAAAGTGTCATTTTCCCAGTGAGGCCAATTTTTATTATAATAACTGACTTTTCATCGTTTCAGAAACCTCGTGCCCTGATAAACCTCGACCGAACCCTCGAAATCACCCGATTCAATTTCGATGCAATGTGGAAGGCTATTCAAAAGCATCCTGGCTCCATCGGTGTTGCCTGCATCCAAGAAGGCAGTAAACGTGGCCATGAGAATGCACATAGTCTAATTTCTTCCTATTTCTCCGATTTGGTTGTCGAGAGCAGTATTACTTCACAATCATGCTGTTTTAAAGGGCTTCTCAAGCGAAGTTCTGAATCAAAATCATTAACGCTGGAACTCGTGATTCATTGGTGTTATTAACAACATTTTTGCCATGAAAGGTTGATAAATATTTTCCAGTTGAAAATCGTTTCGATAACATTTTACACGATTGTTTTGGACTTTTCACAAAATTCATTTTACATTCCATGAAAACGTGTATTTAAGCAATGTTAAAGTGACTTTTAGTACCAGAGCAGTAACCATGGCTTTGATGAAGGTTTTTTTTCGTTTCCTGGTGTTGTTCGCCGTCGCTCAAGCCGCAGTCCACCGTATCCATGTAACCCGTAAACATGCGACCTCGGCGTCAATCAACCGCATGTTTGCTACCACCGGCGACGTCGTACCTGAATTCACCCGAGATGGAGAATTGTTTTACTCCGGCAATATAACTATTGGAACCCCGCCCCAAACTTTCCTAACCGACTTCGATACCGGTTCATCTGATTTGTGGATCATG
This sequence comes from Panagrellus sp. LJ2284, assembly GCA_024447225.1. Classification (NCBI taxonomy): domain Eukaryota; kingdom Metazoa; phylum Nematoda; class Chromadorea; order Rhabditida; family Panagrolaimidae; genus Panagrellus; species Panagrellus sp. LJ2284. The sequence goes on along the minus strand of JAMRYC010000001.1, from coordinate 4,940,294 downwards.
GATGACACCTGTGAAATGGATGACTGCAAGGGTGCGCCTGTTTTCCACAAAAATCGTTCAACAACTTACAATACGACTCACTTAAAGAAATTTCTTGGATATGCTGGTGGAAACATGGCTATTGGATTTCAATCGTATGAGTCGATTACGGTAAGTTTTTGAAAACTTAATTTCAAGACTATAAATAAAATTTTACAGTTCGGCGATATCAGTTTGAACTCACAATCCTTCCTTTTGGTCATCGAAAGTCTAGGAAACATTTTTACCAAATCCGTCTTCGGATTGAGTTCACCTGACCTCGCACAGAGCGGGACTCCTCCTTTTTACACCGCTGTGGAACAAAAAGCCGTTGACAAGCCAGTTCTGACAGTTTTCCTCGAAAAAAGTACCGATAACACTTTCGGCGGTGACATCACTTTCGGGGATTACGATACGGAAAACTGTGGCCCAATTTACTCGACTACTAAATCTAACAAAACTGATTGGTTCGTAAACGTCAACGGTGTTTCCGTCAATGGCAAACAGTTTGCTAATAAATCATTCCCCGCTGTCGTCGACACTGGAACAACTTATGTGATTTTGCCGTTTGATGTTACCCCAGTAAATTGCATAGTTAATTTTATCCGTTCCTTTAAAATAACGGCTTTTAGATTGTTAAAACAATCAACGAAACTGTAAAAATTAAGAGATGGTCTGGTTATGGTTGGAGCCATGAATGCGCTGATGCCGATAAGCTTCCACAACTTACAATCAACATTGACGGCTACGATCATATCATTGAAGGCTCTCAATTATCGGTTCCTATTGGAGATATCAAAGGTCAATGTGCCTTTGGTTTAATCGGCGCTGATTATTATAGTTTGTCGATTCTTGGAGATCCGTTTATCCGAGATCGCTGCGTTTCACAAAACATTCAAACCAAGGAAGTCAGCTTTGCGCTTCGGAAGTAATGGCACTACTGTGCTCTGGATTTGTTAAACTGAGCATGTATGATAAAAAAAATTGCTGATTTTGAATCTGAGGTAATACAACTCATATAATTCATTTTTATTATATTAAGCATCTGTTGAAGTTTTCAAGTTCATTAATCTTTGAAATAAATCAGTGTTTGGTGGTCTGGAAGGCTGTTAAGACTTGCAAGTTACCAGTTTGCCCCTTTAGTGTCTTTTAAAAACTTTAATTTTGACGGGGACAGGGCAATGATTAAAAAAAAACGTCTGAATTAAAGTTCGATTTTGAAGAATCGATCTTTATGTTGCAATGCTGTCTTTTTCTGAGCCTATACTTGTTTTTTTATTGTGTTTTAAAATTGAGTCGTCGGCATCGTTTATTATTGATGCTCAAGAAGTTTCATAGCCATATCTACATAATTAAATACGCGTCAATTTGGACTTTGATGTAATCTTTTTCTTTTGATTCATCAAATTTGCGTTATAAATTTAAAACAAAACTTAAATAAACACAAACTCGAAAGCAAATTATACTAAACGTAAAGTACAAAACCACACGTGAAGTAGAGCCCTTTTAACAACATTAACATTGCTGCCCGTGATTCAGTGGCGCAATATTTTATTACACCCCGAAAAGTAAACTTAATCTGCACTTTAATCAATCAACGCTTCAAAAAAGTTTACTTTGCATAAAGTTTGCATCTATTGTACTCAATTTATTAAGGTCATTTACTATTGTTATCAAAACTAAACGCATATATAAGCAATGTTAGAATGACTTCTGATACCAAAGCTGCCGTCATGGCTTCACTGAAGATCCTATTGTGTTTCCTGGTGTCGCTCGCCGTCGCTCAAGCTGTAATTCAAAACTTGAACACAATAATTGTTACTTTTTAATACAACCGTTTTACAACAAATAAACTGAACTTAAAGATTTGACTTTTTGTATTATGAGGGCTATACAAAATGTTCTAGAAAATTCAGTTTGGCGTTTGCATGATATTATGTTGAGCAAAGTTCTGACAAACATAAGGTGTGAAACGACACGTGAAGGAGAGTCCCTGAAGCACATAAGCCCTGCAGTTTCTGATTCATTAGTGTTATTTTCAATAGTTTTTGCACCAAAAGGTTAATAAAGGAACCGCTGTACAACTTCTGCGAACTTAATGAATCAACGGCGCGTAATAGTTGTTGGTTTATACTTTTTAAAGTTTGCATGCAGGACTGTTTTGTTCTTTTGACTTCTAATTTAGTGCGCTAATTACTAATCTGGGCGGAGCAAATCGCATATATAAACAATGTTGAAGTGACTTTGGATACCAAAGCAGCCACCATGGCTTCATTAAAGGTCTTTTGTTTCCTGGTGTCAGTCGCCGTCGCTCAAGCAGCAATCCACCGTATCCCAGTCACACGCAAACATGCAACTTTGGCAAACATCGACCGCCTGTTTTCACGATCCAAAGGGGGCGTCGAGCCAGTGGTGACCCGAGATGGCGAACTGTTTTACTCCGGAAACATTACCGTTGGAACGCCCCCCCCAAACTTTTATCACTGACTTTGATACTGGTTCGTCGGATTTGTGGATTCTCGATGACACTTGCAAAGATGATGACTGCAAAGCTTCAACTGTCTTCCACAAAAAGGCTTCCAAAACCTACAAAAGTGATAACGTGCCGGAGACAATTCATTATGCGGGTGGAAATTACGCTAGCGGAGTTCGTGCTTTTGAATCCGTTACTGTAAGTTTTTGATTACAAAAATGACCAAACAATGAAAAGTAAGTTTTTTTTTTCAGTTCGGAGGTGTCAACATAAAGTCCCAGCCCTTCATCCTAGTCAACCAAAGTCAAGGAAACTTTGAAGTGAAATCCATTTTTGGTTTAAGTTCAAAAGATCTCGCCGAAAGCGGAACGCCTCCATTTTACACTGCCGTGGCCCAAAAGGTCGTTGACAAGCCGATTCTGACAGTTTTCCTCGAAAAAAGTGCTGATAACACTTTCGGCGGTGAAGTTACTCTCGGGGACTACGATACTAAGAACTGCGGCCCAATTTACTCGAAAACTAAGTCTGTCAGAACTGATTGGCATGTTAATATCAGCAGGTAAGTCCTTTTGTTTTTTTTTGTTATAACTGACACTTAAATGTTTAGCTATTCTTTCAATGGTAAAAAAATTCCAACCGGTTCTTATGATGGCCTTATCGACACCGGAACGACTTTGATCATTGTGCCGTTCGATATTAGCGAGGTAAACAAACCAAATTATCTTTGTAATTGAAAAGAAACTTTCAGTTAATCGCCGCTGTTAACAAAACTGTTCAACTGACGCTAACTTCCGGTTACGGTTACACCTTCAAATGCGCTGGTGCTGGCAAAATTCCAGATGTGACATTCACTATTGGCGGTCATGATCACGTTGTTAAGGGCTCCCAACTCGCAGTCCCCATTGTAGACAAGACGGATAATTGTGCTTTTGGTATCCTTCCATATCCTGGCCTTGATGTTCTTGTTTTGGGAGATCCGTTTGTTCGTGATCGCTGTGTTTCGCAGAACATCAAAACCAAGGATGTCAGCTTCGCGCACCGGAAGAAGAAATGATTTTTCGCACAAACATGATAACTTTGACTTTGTTGTAGCACTCTTTAACCAATTTACTGTTATCACAATTTTATAAACATTTAAAAATATTGAACTATAATAAAAAGGTAAATTTGACATCTACACACAGAATGAATCCTCATAAGAGAAGGGAAAAGCCGTCAAATTTGCGGGAACAGGGTACTCACTTTTTTAATTTAGTATAAAGTTTTTCACATTCATGTGCCTCGGGCGTATATTATTTAAGTTTGGGCCGAAATTGAAGGGTAGGAACTTGAGGGGGACCAAAGTGAGGGGTCATTTTCTGTGTATACACATGCAATTTGATTTTTCTACGTTCCGCCGTTTTTTAGAACAAGTCAGTACGCCGTCCCCACTGCTATTTTTCTCTCGTTGTCTGGTAGGCTGTTTGAACGCGCAAGTTACCAGTTCGCTCTTTCAGTGTGGTTCAAAAAGTTCATTAAAAGTAGCGTGGCAATGATAAAAAGATCACGACGGGACCACTTTCACCTTGCGCGCAGACTAAAATAAGCCACGCCCTCTGTGTCATTTTTGAAATTGCGCCAAAACCGCACTCAAAATGCCGCGCTTTTTTGTGACAATTTGTTGTCCTGTATATTTGACATCTTTTAAAAAAAATTTGAAGTCAATTGGACGTCTTTGGTTCGAGTTATTTGCATTTTGACACACTTGGTTTTCAAATTCCTATTCCAAGCGCGGTCTCGTCGTGAGATAAAGTCAGAACCAAATTCGATTTGCAAATATCGAAATTTATGTTAATTTGTGCTATTAATCTGAGTCTCAACACATTAAAAGAAACCAAGTTTGGAGCAGTTAAATTTACTCAAACTAAGTTTTAGGTTGCATTTTGGCTTTTTTTGCGCGTGTTATTACTGGTATTTTTACAAATTTATTTAAGTATTAAAGATTAATAATAGTTCCGCAAGATAATTGCCGCAAAGTGCGTAAATCACGAGTGCGTACTGATCATTTTTTCAGTTTCAAGCAACTCAAATGACTGTTTTGGTCTTTTGATTACTTCTTTGACGGCGGTGATTGAAAACGAGCATAAAAACAACGTTAAAATTGTTTCTGATACCACAGCAGCCTCCGTGGCTTTGATGAAGTCTTACTTGCTGGTGTCGCCGTCACTGAAGCAGCGAGCCACCGTATCCATCACCCGTAAAACTGTCACTTTGGCATCCATCATTAAAAACCAACCCTGAAAGGAGTTTGTATTTTCGAAAATTGTAATTTATGTGCTACTTTTTATCATCGTCTGAGCCTGAACGCATTTTTTAACACACGCTCCAGCTTATGATTCATTGGCGTTATTATTGAATTGTTTTGCTTCACACGATGAAGAAAGATTTTTAGCTAGACGGTTGCCGCAAATTCAATGATTCAAAAGTGTGTATTTCTGAGTCGGAGTCAGCGGATGCTCACGGAAAAGGAGTTTTATTAAAAACTTTATAGAATCAGTTCATAAACGCAAACAGAAACAAAGTAACAAAACTTTACTGATCGGCAAACAAAATTTCATAGCCCAATTTCATTACTCCGTGAGTGACTTGTGGGGACAAATCATAAAATTCTTTCTTCATTCTGACTTCAGCTTGGTTTTCATTGTAGAATTTGGCACAGGCATCCTTCAAATCGTCTCGGGAGCATTCCCAGACGTAGCTGACGGTGTTGCAGAAGGTGTCCAATGACAATGCTTCGATGATGGGCTGTTCCAATGAGGCCTGAAAGATAAAGACGAGAAAACTGTTGACATTTCAAGCAATAACCTACCAAAATAAAGTCGATTCCATTTGAGTTAGCATGCCGAAGAATGTCAAACTGTGTTTCGAGATCGAAGGCTTCTTCCAACAACTTCGCCACGAGCGACGGAGGAAGCTTGGTAAACGCTTTTTTTCCGCGGATAAGTTGCTGGTGCTCTTCGAAAAAGTCGCAGCATTCTTCAAATAAGCCGTCATCTGAACAATCGTCGGCATAGTGCACGATGGTCGGAAAAGTTTCAACCGACAAGTTGAATCGCGGAACCTTTGCAAATTGTTTCTGCAAAACACCATTTGAAAACTATGCTGAAACAGTGAATAAAGACTTACGGTAACACCCTCCATACCGTACTTGTCGGCGAACCGAAGCACACCGATGACGGTTTCGACGGGCAGCGTTTCGAGTTCACGACCATAGCAAAAGTCGATGGCCGTTTTGACGGGTTTAAAATCAAAGTCGGTGATTTCGGCCTTGCCCAATTTGGATTCAACAGTGTCATGAGAAAGCATGGCGTAGAAGACTGGCGAAGCCAGCGAAAGAATGCTCTTGTGCACCTGAAACATTGAAGTGTTACTCAAAAACCTGGGAAAAAGCTGAGAATGTCATACCTGCAGTCGGTTCGAACTCATGACAAGCTCAAAATCTGTCGGAACATGGTCACCGCATAAGGCCAAACGTGGAGGCTGACACGTGAAAGGAACCGAAAAGGTGAACTTAGCTGTGCATGTGATCCGAAGTTTACCCTTGACGAACAAAGGACGAAGCTTCTCATGGGACGCAAACGTCCTGGAACCGATGCTGTCGGGTAAACAGAAGTCGTATTCGATGGAATCTGCAAATGAATTCCATCAAAATGAAGAAAAATATATAACATTTCATACCTTTAATCGAAGAAACTGGCACTTCAAAAGTGTACTCAACAGAGACAGCCTTATTGACAGCGAGAAACACACTTAGATGGTTTTTTTCTTCATCGGTGTTGCCAGCGGGATACCATGTCATCCACCATTTGATTCCATCCGAGCAAGGAATGTTGCGCTCTGGTGTCTTGAGCTCGTCTCCGACTTCCTTTCCCGTCAAATCGGCTTCATTGAGGGTGAAAGAGACGGAATCTTTGATCGTCATGAGTTGCTTCGACTGTAAATAATATAATATATTTTACAGAACTGAAAGTTCGACAAAACAACTTACGAGTGACATCTTGCAACCGTTGTAGAGTGATGAGAACAGACTGTGATCGATAGTTGAGAACAAACCCTGAAAAAACGTCATGACATGAACATCCAGCGGGGTCAGTGTTTATCAATATGAAACAGTGAAAAAAGGCACTTTGCAACGTAACAGTTTAATATTGTCAAACACGAAAACAATGGAAGAATGCACGGAAGTTGCAAAAATCAAAACAGATATTGGTCGAAGTGCTTTCATGTCAGCAAAGTCGATTTCATTTCGCAACTGACATGCGCGCGCAGTTTTCGTGGCGTGATTTGAAGTGCGCACGCTTCAGACCACCTTGAATCAACGTGAACAACTAAACTATCCTTCCAATGTGCTTTGTAAAACATGTTTCACCTTCTTGCGGTAAATAATACATCGACTTTCGACCTGTGTTCTAGTTAGTTTTACGAAACTTTGTTCTTCACTATTTTTCATTCCATGTTCTGTTTCATATTATGTAAAAGCAGGTGGCAAGGGTGGAGGGAAATCAGGATTTTGGACCCGAAACCGATCTCTGTAAGAGCCAATTGTCTAACTACGGTTAAAAGTTCATCTTCTAGTCACGGAACGCACGTTCGAAGCCACGGGAGGCTTATCTAAAGGTACGAGGCGCACTATGGGGATCACAGGACCTTCATCTGAATCCAAGGTATGCTTCTCTAAAATCATGGCACGGAGTTTGGCAGCCAATAATATTTTCTAAAGCCATCGTAACGGGACTGTTGTTTATTAGATTAGAAGCTACGGGGCGTCCTCACGATGTCATGTAATGAACTGTGGGACTTACGGAAGGCTCTTGGAACGATATTTAGAATCCTTGTTTGGTAAGGTCTCGAAACGCTCAGAGAGTCAGAGATGCCCCCTAGAAGCGGCACCTCAGAATACCTACGGGATGACCCACTTTTAAGCTACGGAACGAACATTGACGGAAATTGAATCGTGTTTTACTAGGCGCTAGACGGTTCAATACGAACACGGAACACCTCTGTACTATCTGGGCGCTGGCCTCAGCTTTCCAACAAGCAATTTTTCAATCCTGTGCCACCTTGCCTGGAGACGATGATTCGCTTTTCCATTCTAACTAAATGTTTTTCTTTCAGTTGGGCGATATCAGTCTGGAAAATCAGGCTTTCATTCTTTCCAACAAAAGCCAAAGAAATGGTTTAATCAAATCTTTGTTCGGTGTAGGCTCAACTAATGAAGCAGTAACGCCGCCATTTTACACTCCCGTGAAACAAAAGGCCGTTGACAAACCGATTCTCACTGTTTTCCTCGAAAAAAGTGCCGATAACACTTTTGGCGGTGACATTACCCTCGGTGATTACGATACTGTCAATTGTGGCGCCATTTATATAAAAACCAAATCTGAAAACCTTGATTGGCATGTTGGCAACACCAGGCAACTTTCTCAACATTTGAGAAATGTTGCTGAAAATAACATTTTTAGCGCTTCCTTTTAGATCATTAATACAATCAAAGAAACGGTTGAGCTCCAAAAAGTTCAAGGCAGTTACACTTTGAAATGCCCCGATTCTGACAAGATTCCGGATGTAACGATCACTATCGACGGCTATGATTACATAATTAAGGGCTACCAACTCGCAATCTCTCTCGACAGTGTCATATGCCAACTTGTTTTGGGTCACTTCCCGGACTTACACACTGCCATATTAGGAGATGTGTTTATCCGTGATCGCTGCGTTTCTCAAAACATTGAAACTAGGGAAATCAGCTTCGCGCATCGGAAATAATAGTTAACCTTTGGCTTCCATTATCATACGTTTTAAGTATTACTTTAAAACTTACTTCTTACTCAACTTCTTACACTACGTTTTTTTGTAATACATATACAATCAGTAAACAAAGGTATACAAGTGACATAAGTCGTCAATGAATTATCAAAAATGGGCTCGTCGACATCGGATAGCAGATGCATCCACACAAAATTTTCCTGCATTTCACCGTTTTCTAGGATAAGCCTGAACGCCGTCCACACCGCTGTTTTTCTCTCGTGGTCTGGAAGGCTGTTCGAACGCGCAAGTTGCCAGTTCGCTCTCGCCGTGTCGTTCGAAAAATTCATCAAACAAGGCATGGCAATGATCATAAAATCAAACTGAAAGCAGAGTTCAATTTTTAAAAATTGAAAATGATGTGGTATTACGCATTTTTTCTGAGCCAGAACGCATTTCTAAACTCATGTTTACGTCTGGAATGCATAATTTTTAAAAAAAAGCAACCACTGCGTGTGTTTCAAACCGCAACATGCCAGATATGCAATATGTACTTGTATGATTTTTGGTCAAGACAAAATAGTACAACCACCGTAAAGCAGAGTCTCTAAACCACCTCAACGTTCCAGCTTGTGATTCATTTGTGTTATTATGAAACTGTTTAGCTTCAAACGATTAATACATCTTCCGCTAGACTATTGCCGCAAATTTAATGAATCAACAATGCATATCGTCGGTTTTTAAAGTTTAAAGCGACTAGCTCACATGACTGGCTGTTTTGATCTTTTAGTCACCAACTTAACGGCGCTAATTGATTATACAGTCGATGAAAATGTGTATATAAGCAATGTTAGAATCACTTCTGATACCAAAGCTGCCAGCATGGCTTTACTGAAGGTCCCCTTGTGTTTCCTAGTATGGATTCCCATCGCTCTTGCCGCAGTCCATCGTATCCCGGTCACACGAAAACATGTCACTTTGGCACCCATCAATCGCATCTTGGCTGCCGCCAACGGTGATGTCGAGCCCATAGTGACCCGCCACGGGGAAGCGTTTTACTCCGGAAATATTACTGTTGGAACTCCGCCCCAAACTTTCGAGACCGACTTTGATACCGGTTCATCGGATCTGTGGATCATGGATGATAGTTGCCAAGATGACGACTGTAAAGATACACCAGTCTTTCACAAAAACAAATCCTCCACTTTCAAAAGCGATGACGTTCCGGAGCAAATTTCATATGTGGATGGAAGTTACACGATTGGTGTTCGTGGGTTTGAGTCAGTTACCGTAAGTATTTGACTTTTATTTTAAGCCGCTAAAAATAGTTTATTTCAGTTTGCCAATATCAGTGTAAACAACCAGTCTTTTATTCTCGCCAATCAAAGTCATAATAACGACGTTATCAAATCAATCTTCGGGTTAAGTTCACCTGATATCGCACAAACCGGATCGCCCCCGTTTTACACGGCAGTGGCCCAAAAGGCTTTTGACAAGCCGATTCTAACAGTTTTTCTTGAAAAAAGTGCCGATAACACTTTCGGCGGTGAAATTACCCTTGGGGATTACGATACTGTAAACTGTGGCCCTGTTTACACGACTACTCAGGCAGTTAATACTGATTGGTTTGTTAAAATTACCGGGTGAGTCTTGTAATTTCTAAAACTTCTTCTAATAATACAAATTCCAGTGTTTCCATAAATGGTAAACAAGTTCCGATACCGAGTCCAGTTTCTGGCGTTGTCGACACCGGAACAACTTATTTGATTTTGCCGTTTGATCTTAGCGAGGTAAACAAAATTAGACTAGACAATGTTTATAAAAAAGTAATTACGTTTAGGTTTTTGAAACAATCAAAGAAACAGTTGACCTCCAAGAAGTACAAGGTGGTTACACGTTGCAATGCGCGAATGCTGACAAGATTCCGGATTTAACGATCACTATCGACGGATATGATCACGTTATAAAGGGCAACCAACTCGCAATCCCCGTTGAAGGTGCAGAGAGCACATGTGTTCTTGCTTTATCAGCCCCTTCTGGAAACGCCATTTTGGGAGACACGTTCATCCGCGATCGATGTGTTTCGCAAAATATTAAAACCAAAGAGATCAGCTTCGCCCACAAGAAGTGATTGGTTTTAAACATTTGAGCTAATTCTTTTGGTTTTATATTTAATACGATTTATACAGCATGAAATAAACAAGTTAAACCTGAGAATATGTGAACGGAAGGAACTCCACAGACGATTACAAATCAAACTCGCAAGTTACCAGTTTGTTCATACAGAATTGTTTGAAGAGCGCAGTGCCCATGACATGGCAATGATAAAAGTCACAATCATGGCTTTACTAAAGGTCTTTTTGTGTTTCCTGGTGTGTATCGCCATTGCTAAAGCAGCAACCTACCGTATCCATGTCACCCGTAAAGCTGTCACTTTGGCATCTATTAATCGGAAACTTGAAAGAACGGAAAGAGGCGTAGTTCCCGTCTCGACTCGCTATGCTGGAGCCTTTTATTCAGGCAATATAACTATTGGAACGCCGCCTCAAACTTTCATGACTGACTTTGATACCGGTTCGTCGGATTTATGGATTCTGGATGACAGTTGCAAAGATGATGACTGCAATGATACACCAGTTTTCCACAAGGAGAATTCTTCCACTTACAAAAGCGACAATGTTCCGGAGTCAATAAAATATTCGGATGGCAGTTATGCGACCGGGGTTCGCGCTTTTGAAACTGTAACGGTAAGTTGAAAAAGTGTTTAAGAATGTTAAAACTCGTTTTTTTAGTTTGGCGGTATCAGCTTGAAGTCCCAGCCTTTCATCCTGGCCAATAAAAGTAAAGGAAATAAACGTATCAAATCCGTTTTCGGTTTAAACACACCTAGTGCCGCAAAAAGCGGAACGCCTCCATTTTACACCGCCGTAGAACAAAATGTCTTTGACAAGCCGATTTTGACGATTTTTCTTGAGAAAAGTGCTGATAACACTTTTGGCGGTGACTTTACTTTTGGGGATTTTGATACAGAACATTGTGGCGCCATTTACTCGACTACTACGTCAGTTTTACGTGATTGGTTTTTTAATATCAGCAGGGAAGACAACCATTTTGCGAGATTTCCTTTAACAATAAAATTCTAGCGTTTCCGTCAATGGTAATCAAGTTTCTCCAAGTGCCAAGGGTTCATTTAAAGGCATCATGGACACTGGAGCAACTGATATCGCCTTTCCGTTTAATATTAGCAAGGTATACAGGGAGTTTGTTTTCTATTTAAAAAATGAATTTCAGATTATCAAAGAAATCGAGAAAACAGTAAAGCTTCAAAAAGTTAGTCATCATTTCTCTTTGAAATGCACAGATGCTGATAAGATTCCGGATTTAACAATCACCGTCGACGACTGTGATCACATTGTCAAGGGCGATCAACTTGCAATTGTAACCGCAAAAGGCACATGCTATCTCGCTATTGATGGCTATCCACGCGGAAAAGTTGCTATTTTAGGGGATCCGTTTTTCCGTGATCGTTGTGTTTCGCAAAACATCAAAACCAAGGAAATCAGCTTTGCGCACCGGAAGTAAAACTGAACATACTGTCTTGACTTTATACTTGAAACAACGAAGTCTTTGAACGACAGCGCTACGCTTTCTGATTCATTAGTGTTAATTCTAAAGTGTTTTTAGTCCGAAAATTTAATAATAGTTCCGCCAGATGATTAACGCAAATTAAATGAATCAACCCTGCTTCTTAATCAATGATTTTAAGTTCAGAGCAGCTTGCACGATTGTTTTGGTTTTTTTATACAGTCAAAACAGTTACCATGGCTTCTATGAAAGTTCTGTTCTGTTTAATCGTGTCTATCGCCACCGCTCTTGCTAAGACCCACCGTATCCATGTGACGCGAAAACATGCCAGTTTGGCGTCATTTGCAGCAACGAGCAAGAGCGTCGAGCCTGTGGTGACCCGAAACAACAAAATATTTTATTCTGGCAACATTACTGTCGGAACGCCGCCCCAAACTTTTGTCACTGCCTTTGATACTGGTTCAGCTGATTTGTGGATAATGGACAGTTCGTGCAGAGATGACGATTGCCATTATGCGCCGCTCTTTCAGAAAAACAAGTCGTCCACTTACAAAAGCGACAATGAGCCGGAGAAAGTTCAATATGGAAACGATGTTTATGCCAGCGGAGTTCGTGGGTTTGAGTCAATTACGGTTTGTTATCAATACATATTTGATTTTTAAATGCGTTAATCATATTTTTTTTAGTTTGGCGGTATTAACGTTACTTCCCAATCCTTCATCCTTGTTAATGAAAGCCAAGAAAACGATGAAATCAAATCTATTTTCGGTTTAGGCTCCCCCGATCTTGCCGAAAGCGGAACGCCTCCATTTTACACGGCCGTGGCCCAAAAGGCTTTTGACAAGCCGATTCTGACAGTTTTCCTAGAAAAAAGTCCCGATGACACCTTTGGCGGCGAAATTACCTTCGGGGATTACGATACCAAGAACTGTGGCCCCATTTATACGACTACTAAGTCCATCGGTACTGATTGGTTTGTTAATATCAGCAGGTAAGTCTCAACTCGTTTACATTCTATTGAAAATATTCTTTTCAGCGTTTCAATCAATAACAAAACAGTTTCTTCGGATTCATTTCCTGCTCTTGTCGGTACCGGAACAAACTACCTTATTTTGCCATTCGGCATTGGCGATGTAAAACTTAAGAGACCACGTTCTTCAAACAAATATTACTTTCAGATTATTGAAACAATCATGGAAACAGTGGAGATTACTAGAATTGACTGGTTTCTTTTGCAATGCGCAGATGCCGACAAAATTCCGGATTTGATACTCAACATCGACGGCTATGATCACGTCATAAAAGGCTCTCAACTCGCAGTCCCCATGGACGCTGTTGAAGGCAAATGCTATCTTGCTTTGGCGGCACAATATGGCGTTAGTGCTGCGATTTTAGGTGATCCGTTTGTTCGCGATCGCTGCGTTTCGCAAAACATTGAAACCAAGGAAGTCAGCTTTGCGCACAGTAACCATATATCGCACATTTGAACGTAATAACTTCGACTTTGTAATTGGTAATGTGTATTTACTTATAATGAGCCTTTGTAACATGACATATACAATCTAGTGAAGGTCAAAAAGAGGAGAATATTTGTATCGATAACTGTATAAATAATGTAAATTGTTGCACACTATTGCAATTGTCCAGTGCGTAGAAATTTATCAATAGATGTCTCAATGTCGGCTTCGCTATAAAAATGATGTAATTGTAAAAAAGACAAACTGACAATCGACTTACGCAACTTTTTCGTTCGTAAACGTTTCAAAATAATGCTGCAGTCCTTGACCGTACGCCACAAAAGCTGCAATCTTCGGTTCGGTTGTTGTAGCAAGGTCCAAATACTTAACAGTTGTGCTACAATAAAAACATTTTGACTGTTTTCAAACAAAAAAAGATAGAATACCTATCGATGCCTTCGTCAATCATTTGAGCATATTCTTCTGTGTACTTATCAGTAAATAATGTTAGTTTGTTGACAAACTCCAATGCTTTACGGTCTGTAAAATTATAATATAAAAACTGTTTTTTCTAGGCAAATCTTACAGCTTGCAGTTTCTTCTACTTTGGTTAAAGTTTTCTGCAAATTATGTTTATATAGTTAAAAAAATGCCAATGAGTGCTTACTTTCTTTCTCAAATACTTTGAAAGACCATCGTTTAAAGCAGCCGTTGTTTGTTTAATCTGTACTGTTGTGTCCGTCAAACCCTAAAAAATGCGTGGAATTTGAAAAACAAGAAATTACCATAAAAACTTTACAGGGTGTGGTCCAACTGAAAACGAGATCTCAAAATTGACAATATCCATTAAGGCCACAAGCATATAAACATTTTCACAATCCAATATCTCGGCTAGCAAATCAACAATTTTCCATTTTTTTATTTGTTGGTTTTTCTCATAAACGTCTGCGAGCAGTGCATAGTCATCTGTTTTGAGCATCTTTTTAAACGAAAAGTTATTTGCGTTGAAAAACTCGTTTGAGCTCTCGTTCATGATGTTGTTAGCTGTAATTACAATATTAGTCAAACTTTCGTTTTACTAAAGTGCAAAGCTTACTCAAATATGTGCTACTGTCAATGAAAATCGTTGTCCCCTGCGTCCCGATTGTCGTTAAAGTTGGTTGTCTAGTTTCGGTTGGAATGACACTGTCGCCGTTGCTGACGCTTATACTATCTATTGGAGTTTCACACGGACGACCTACACTAACTTCACTAAAATTAAAGTTGGCATAAAAGTTTACAATGGAAATACATATAACAAACCTGAAGAGTTCGTCCGCGTTATCCACTGTTTCTATTAACCTTATCAACTCTCCGTTTTCTGTGACGATGTTGTTTTTAAGTCCACTTAATACTTTACTTTTTGTGGCACTAAGTGAAATCGTACCGTTATCGACTTTTTGATGATCAAGAGTCGGAACGTAGAATCGCGCATTTTCAGATTTGTTCACTTTGCCGACGGTAGGCGCACTGTTACTAGTGTCTTTTGTTCTTTCCTTTTCGTACTCATTTTTTACCATTTCAAATGTATCTTTTGCTGTCTGAGGAGAAGTTACAGCTCCATACAAAGAGTAAAAGCTCATTGCCAGATTGAAATAATCAGTAACAGTACAGCAATCTTTAGACAACATGTTCGCAATACACAATGCCACTTCAGTACCAACAACTATAGTTTGGGATGAAGCTAAAATTTTCAAAAGTATTCTCTCATGTGGCAGCAGTTCCTCATATTTTTTTTCGTTAAATCCATGTTCTTTGATTTGCTTCGCAAAAGACACTAGACGTAAAATATCGTCACCGATATCGTGTGCAACACTGTTCCTTCCTTGCATATAATTGAATAGTCCTCTAAAATGTGTATTTCTTATGTTCATAGTTTACCAAAACACAATCAACATACACTCCAAAAAATGCTGGGCCAAAACAAGCTACTAAAATTTGTTTATAAGATTTAAAAAAAGAAGAAAAGACAAACCTTTTTCACATTCTGCCTTATATTTAAAAATCTCTTGGACTTTGCCATATTTTTGAGCAGCATGAGGAACTATGAGTGCGGCTCCTACTACTATTGGACCCGCAACTTTCAACACTTTTTTAACAGTGAGGTGGCAAGAAGGAGAGTATGCAAATGCTAAGGGCAGGTTAACGCAGTCGTCAAATGTATACTCGTTGCTGCCAATTTGATTTCGTTTCAAAGGCAAGATGTTACCCGATTTCCGTTCTTCAGCTGATAACAGAGGAGCATTTTCTAATTGGATTTCATTAGTGACGGTTGGATCTGTTTCATTAGCATGTGTGTAGACGTCTGAAATGGTTTACATTTGGTTTTTTATGAGTTCCTTTAAAAATAGTAGCCTGACTTAGATAATTTTTACTGTAGTTACCATTTTCCGGATAACAACAATACGATGGATAGATGTCATTTTCGTCCCGATAACATTTCCAATTATTGTAAACACGCGCCTTCATGTCAATGTATTTCACAGATCCATCTGGAGCTTTAAAATAAAACACTAAAAAATTTTTTAAATTATCATTGATAAAAAACGAGGGGCAAATAAAAGACCTGGAACCGCCGTTAGAACTTGACTCTCTTTTGGAATCGTTGTTACATATACAGTGTTCATATAAACTGCGTCGGCTTTCACTATTTTCTAAACAAATGTCTATTCAGTAAAATTGATATATCTACCCAAGTAAGTCAAGTTTAACGTACTTTAATTTCTGTGATAATTTTGGTCACAGCTTTCCTCTCATCATGATCAAACCATTGATTTGAACTACAATTCAACTCCTTTGGTGTAATTTCCTAAAAATTTAATAAACTTTTTATTTAATTTGGTATAAAATTGTTACCTTTTGATGACCATCATATAATATTTTTAAATCTATACCGTTTTCATCTGGAAATTTGTAATACATGACTCCAGCGTTTTTAATGTAACACTGTTGCTGTGCGGTAGCTAATATTTTGTTCCATTCCTTCACTTCTTCCTCAGTTCCAAACTTGAGATTAAGTGGAGGTTTTGCATCGTCATCAGTCATACCACGTACTCCGTTAACAGCAACTGTTAACAAACATTGATATACAACATAATCAAGCGTAAAAAAGCGCGAATCTGGCAACCAAATCAGAAGCAAGATGGAGATACCGACACATCAAAGTTACACATAACTTCAAATGCTTTGAGCCAAAAACATATATACTTAAAAACAAAGGGCTAAAAGGGATTCAAAGCTTTAGAATCTGCATCAGATTCAAAAGTCCGCTGTTCCAAGCATATGAGCATTATTGTTAAACGCTAAAAATCGTATGGCAGTCATCGTAACATAAGGCAACCCAACTGGCTTTTATGTACTTAATTTCTTAGCATCTTTTTTCTTATCAGTTACGATGTTAATGGCAAACAGAACAAACTTCACCTAGCAAACACATGATTCGCATAAAGAGGTTGTCACGAGAACATTCAGCTTTCCTGCAAATGGTACCATCTTATACCTAATGTGTGTTATGATAGTTTGTAATGAAAAATTTTCTGGCTTTGAGTCGGTCGTAAACACCCCTAATACATGCACTGATAAGTTAAATTGGTGTTTTTTGCGTCTTACTTGTTTTAACTGTACTTTGTTCAAACACCACATGGTTTCCGTTACAAAAACAATTTTTGTAATAGAAACATTAGCCCTGATTTCAACGTACCTGTTTTTTTGTGTTTACCCTTTTATTCTTGCAAACTTTAAATTTAAAGTTGTGTATTTTCAGCAATGTCAGATATGGACTGCGCAAGTACACAACCCGCTATCCAACGTAAGCTTTACACAATTTTAAGCAAAAAAAATATTATGTTTCAGAAAAAACGTATTTAAAAGAAGAATTATTTTGTTTAGTTAATAGAGCCATTGTTGATGACATTTCAATCAATGATTTGTTAGAAACTATTGGCAGTGTCGATAACGCTTCTGTTCAGTACATCAGGAAGACTTTTGAATCAGAGTTTCTAAAGGTTGTCAAAGTTGACATAAAAAACATAATTAAGCAGCATGTCATTAACAACAACCTTACATTTATAAAATATGCACGAACCGGAATCAAGTTCAAGTCTAATTATTTTCTAACACAAAGGAAAAAGTTGGTTCGAAATGGCATAGAGTTGATGGACGACAGATACGCGAGTTGGGAAGCGGAATTTGCAAGACTTTACAATATCCTCGAAAGTCGGTTTATCAATCTTGAGGCCGAAGAAGCGCTGATTAATGTCGTAAACGAATGGTTTATTGGAGGAGAGATGACTCTTAGTGTCTTTAAAACGTGGATGACTTGGTTTAACACGTAAGTAAACTTTCCATATGACGGGAATTCCAATGTTATAATTTTAGGTGCATGGAAGAACACAAAACGATCAATTTAGCGTCCTTGCAAGAAATACAATGGCCAAAGTCATCATCAAATGACGCGGTTAAACCCAAGTTTTTACTTGCCGTTAATTCTATTACAACTGGCGACTTTTTGGAAAAACAAAGATTGCAGACGTTTCTGCAGCTTCAGTTAGAGAAGCCAAAAATAGAACGTGAAATGGTCAAATTTATAGACAAAGATGGGAACACATCAACTTTCGACACATTTACCCTTAACGCAATTGGTCGAACTATATTTTTGAGTTTGATCAAGGATGATCTGGAAAGTTTTATAAGCAGGTCAAACAATTGTGACAAGAATATTCCTATTAAACAAGTCGACATTTTGGCAGCAAATGTTTCTATTGACTGTGACCTGAAAGGCGATGTTTGGCAAGGAATCAATATTGTTATCGTTGCGGACAAAATTAACGTATGTGGAAAACATATTTTCGATGTTTCTGGAAAAGGCTATGCTAACATCGGTAAGGTGCAGTGCGCAAAAAAAGGTGAGGCTGGTAGATATCCAGGACACGGTAAAAAAGGACACGACGGGCGCGATGGTAAAGCAGGTGAATCTAGCGGCAATATTTATATGGCAACCATGGCTATGACTAACCCGGACCAACTTACATTAAAGCTATGTGGAGGTGATGGGGAGAATGGAGAAAATGGTGGCGTCGGTGGCAGAGGTGCTGACGGCAAAGGTGTCACTAAAACAGAGCTGGACAACGCTTGTGTCAAATATGGTAGTTTATATTTTAATTTATGGAAGAACTTCAGTAGGTACCAGCCAAACGGGTGGACGTTGGAAATGCATACACACGATTATCGGGAATACGTTCATGACGTGTACACGGATAATTTTGGAAGGCATTTGTATTATGATTATGGTGCAGTTAAAGGAGTTTATAATTGGTATGATCTCATTTTTTTAATCGAAGGTTCAAATGGCACACCCGGTGGTATTGGAGGTTTGAATGGAATAGGTTTGGCTTAGCTAACATGAAAAATTTGACAACAAAAACGTATTCGTTACAGGTGGTGAAGGAGGAAACCGAGGCGATTGTATTGTAATTAATCCCGAAAATAATATTGAATATCCTGTTAAAAAGGAACAGCGCGACGGTATCGATGGAAAAGACGGCGGCGTTGGTGCTTTCGGTGAACCAGGCACCAATGGCAATGATATGGCTATCATGAATCGTTCCGGTGGAGACAACAAAATGTACATTGGACATGATAAAAAGGTCAAACTCAAAATTACCTTCCATTCTGAAAATAGTAAATTGCGACGAATAAATCGATACAGGTAATATATTATAAATGTCTTCATTTTAAAGTTTCACTCCAACATTATTTTAGAAAACTGGTTGAAAAGAAAGATGATTGTTATGTTGAATTCAAGATGGAAGAAATTGTTCAGAACAAGATACAACAAACAGAACAACAAAAAAAGACTATACGTTCGTCAGAAGCTAAAATGACAATGAAGCAACCAATCGTGCAGGAGGAGATTATTCAAAAAGCGCAGAAGTACAAATCAATGATGAAGAACGCGTTGAATACCGAATTTGCTATCACGCAAACGAGAACGGCACAACCGTACGAAGTTAAGAAGGAAACAACGTTGGAACTTGAAACTGTCATTGTACGAGAAGCTTACAAGAAACATCCAGATCAACAGTATCTCCGAATTCAAAAATGCAAGATTTCGGCAGACGAATACGCACAGTCACTTCGGAATCAAAAGTACAAGAGCCCTTTGGTAATTTCTCAACACGTCATTGACTTTTTCAACATCGAGTTTGATGCTACAACATTGTCGCAGTTCAAACTCTCGTTGAACATGTGCCTCCAATTCAAGCGTGCTGTTAGAAGTCCTTTTATAAAGGTTCTGATTGCAGCTGTACAAACAGAAAAAGGTGGTCCCAACTTTGAAGAACTTGGAATTCTCGCTTCAGATGTTATTGGAATGAGAGCCAAAAAGAAAACGATAACCGACTTTCGAGCAAAAGTTGCCGATTTTCCGACGCGGTATCACACAGTTGCAGAAGTTGAAAAAATGGACAAGGTTTACGAAATGAACGATTTATTCAAAAAAAATCGTGATCGGATCGACAAATTACCGTGGGACTACTCAAAACCAGAAGAAAAAAAAACGTTTGCGTCTTTTTTCTCACCGACTTTTGCATCACCAGTTTATGAATGGATGGACTGCTACATGAAAATAACGAATAGCAACTTGCTATTTAAAATGTTGCATGAACGTTTTGAAGTCGACGGAAATCATTTGGACATTTACGATTTTCAATTCATCGTTTCATCTGCTATGCTTTTGCAAAGTGAATTTGGAATGACCGCGGAGTTTATTCTCAATTATGCATCATCTATTCCACAGAGTCAAATGGTGGACGAGTTTATACTGCTTCGATTCGAAACACAATGGAAAACGCAGTTTCAAAACGTTGCAGAAGTTACGCGGACTCTTAGTCTGATTAAGAACAACTCTCTCAAGATGTTGATTGTGGCAAAACTTGGCTCCAGAAAAATCACAGAAAAACAGCTGCTCAACATATTTATTCTGATTCTTTATACGTCTGCCCAAACTAATGAAATAGAAAATATGACTGTGGATGAACTGATTTCGGCATCCGAGGATCGCGAACTATTCGAACTGAAAACCAAAACTCTCGGAGTAATAACATATTACATTAATCAGTTGCGGCAATCGAACAAAGCAACCGAAGCGGAACGTTTACTGTTATTACTGAGCGATGTGGTGTATTGTTTTCCTGAAAAAGTGTTAGCTCGAGTTGTCACTCTGATCATTTCCGATGAGATTAAGTTTGACGATGCGTATATTCTCAAACTAAAAACGCTATTTGAAGCTTGCACTATCGCCAGTGGAATGCGAGAAGCTAAAAAACACTGTTTGATAACTGACCAAAGAAAACAGTGTGATGTGCAAGCCAAAGTCGATGAAGGAATCTACAATGCTGTTTTTCCAGAAGAGCGCCGAGATTTAACTATGATATCTAAATTGATAAAAGGCGTTTGCGAAACTGAACCAACCTCGAAAAAAAGGCGGCAAAATGAATCGTTGAAAATGGTCGCCTGTATCAAGGATGGATCTCATGAAGCTATGATACTTCTTAATGAATTTGACGAGTGCATTTTCAAGCTACGTGGCTGCCGACTTCGAGATACTCAAAAAATAGCAATCATCTATGCTGTAATGAGCGACAGTAACCTGTTGGCCCAGGTTAACACTGGTGAAGGCAAGTCATACATTGTCTCTGCTATCGCTATCATTCGCGTCAAAACAAAAGCATATAAATTCGTGGATGTTATTACTGCATCATCTGTATTGGCGCAACGAGATGTAGATGAAATGCGCGACATATATTCGGCTATGCAGGTCAGCGTTGAACACAATTGCGATGAACAAATGGAGAACCGAATGACAATGTACAAAGCCGAAGTCGTTTACGGAGAAATTGGCCTCTTACAAAAAGACTATTTACTTCACCATTTTTATCGGAAAAACATCTTTGGTGAACGTGATCGAAGCAGCAGTTGCGCCATAGTTGACGAAGTTGACAACATGCTCCTAGACAACGGAAACAATATGTTATATCTAAGCCATAATGTTGCTGGCCTGGAACTGCTTGAGCCTCTTTTCATTCATATTCAACGTTTGATTTACGAGGTTAATAGAATGGAATCGGCACCGCCGACAGAAACTATTGAAACTATGATTTTAACCGATTTGATGGGCCGATTAACCAAAGATGATATTGCTGATCTTGCTGTTTCAAAACAGACAAAAAGTAACACGACGTCGGTGTGGTCCTCGTTGGTTAATGCAAATGTCATTGATTCGAACGGTTACTTCCTTATTGACAATGATCCGGAGTTGGAACGCCGAAAAACAGAAATCGCCGAAGTTTTATACACATCGACAAAAAAAGGTCATGCGGAAAGGATTCTTGTCTGTCTGAAAGCAGTAGTCAACCGAATACGCGAAATCGAAGTTCCTCGATACTTGGTGCCGTTTTGCCGGCAACACTTGACGGAGTACATTGACAACGCCAAGAGAGCCATATCTATGAAGCATAAAGAAGCCTACGTCGTAGATAATGATACGAAACGTGATCAACCGCTTCAAGTGACCATTGTTGATCATAACACAGGCGTTGACATGTCAACATCGCAATGGTGTGACGGATTGCATCAAGCTGTTCAAATTAAACATGGATGTCGCGTTAGTCCGGTTTCAATGAAAGCAGTTTTTGTGTCCAATGTTAACTATCTCAAAGGGTATGCAAGAATCAACGGACTAAGTGGCACTCTCGGATCGGAAGAAGAAAGCAAAACATTGGTTGAACTCTACGATGCACACCTGATTAAGATTCCGCCTTCCAAAGCCAAAAAGTTCTATGAGCGAGTGCCGGTAATAACGCAAAGTTATGATGAATGGATAAATGCATTGTTTACTGCAATTAAGGATCAAACAAATGCGAAAAGGTAAAAATTCTGAATTTATCAAGTTTTTAAATTAACATTGTATGTTAAAATTGCAGATCTTTGCTTGTTATATGTCAGTCAATATCAGCAGTTGATGATATTGAACGAGGACTACTGAAACGTTACGAGAGTTTGAGCACCGATGAAAAAAGAAGTATGGACTGCCTTGAAAACAGAATTGTCTATCGCCGTGAACACGAAACTTTTGCGTTTGACAATGGCGAAGAACTTGATTCAGGTTTGTTAAAATTTAGCTTTATTGTATAATATATTTGCGATTTTTAAGGACGCCTTATTCTCGCAACAAATCTGGCCGGTAGAGGAACTAATATAAAACTGAGCGAAGAACTGAAACTAGCCGGTGGACTTCACGTTATTTTGTCATTCCTCCCCGCAAATGCTCGAATCGAGGAACAAGCTTATGGCCGTGCTGCACGATGTGGCGAATGTGGATCTGGTCAAATTATTGCCCTCACTGATCAGACCATTGCTTCGGGCAAACCACTCACAATTTTTGATATGAAATCATTTCGCGACACCACCGAAACTCAAAGACTTAAAGCTTTGACCGACCATTACAACTATCAGACAAAAATTGAGGAGGATTGTTTGATGGAATTCAAAGAACATTATCTAGCCGCATTTACATCAATGAGCAATGATAAGAAGAGGAAGAACGACGTTGCCACCGAAAATGAAATCATTTATTTTGCTTTTCTGGATGAATGGGCCCTCTGGTTAGATTCACAAGCGTCCATCATCAAACAATGTGCACAGAACTTGAGTGACAGTAAGCGGTTGGAAATCATCAATTCCGTTAAAAAGTTTTTGGAACTTCATCCGATTGAACCAGAACAGGCGTTAAAATGGATAAAACGACCCCAACCCTTGCTCGCGCTTGGAATTAGCAAAATCGATGAGCAGTCTTTTGATGATGCCAAAAGAATTTTCACTAAAATTATCGACGATTTTCCGGAGTTTGGTGGCGACGCTAGTTACTATCTCGGAATCATTGCTCAGAAAAAAGTACGAAAATTCAGGCGGGTTAGTACTACTGATTACGAACCGTTGCAAAACGTCCAACATGTCCTTCACGAAACAGTGGAAAGGGCAGTAGATTATTTGCCAGACAGTAAATGTGAAATGGACGACGATAAACGGATTGAAACGGAAGATTGTTTGATTCGAGCCATTCACGGTTTTCGGTGTCGTATAGAGCGGAAACAAGAAAGCTATCGAACCGTTTCAGTACTGCAACAGTTGCTTGGCCCTAATGATCCCAAATCGGAAGGCTTCAAACTTCAAACTGAAGATGTTGCAAACGTTTACAATTCTCTATGTACAAGTGCTTATGACATGATGGGGCATCCGATATCGCCGTCTACATTTTCTGGTAATGAAAACATGATTGATATGAATTTGCAAGCTCAGAAGACATTTTCAAAATGCCGCCACGAAGGGTATGTTACTGAGAAAGCAGTCAACCACAACATTGCGAATGAACAGTGCGAAATTCTGAGAAAAAAGTACACCCTGTCAAGACCAAAAGTTCTGCGAACCTTCAAAGCTATGATCGATGAAAATCGCGATAACACGACTGAAACATACAAACGGACGTATCTTAATGAAAGAGTCATTCGCCAGCAGCTGTATCTACCAAATCGAGAAGATTTCTGGGAATACCTGGCCCGGAACTCATGCTTTACGAAACTGCAGAAGTACTACATATTAAACACGGACGGTGTTGAAGGAGACATCGCAGAACTCATCAATTTAAAACCCCTTAGCCCGCCGGAACTAACAGAATTACGAATTCAATTGTCCGATTACGACTTACAAACTTGTAAGCTTTTCGATGCAGATGAAGTTGAAAAAATATTCAAAAACGATAAACATCGGTTTGCCTGGCTTATTGAAATGGAATATCTGGTGAAAGATGCGTCAGCACTTATCAACCGAGAACGCTTCGATAATATTGTTTTTATGGAAAAGTTGGACGATTTTAACCTTGAAATGGCCGAATGGCTTGAAGTTCCAGTTAAAGATGCTACATGGATTGTCAACAAATTGCTTCAAACGCAAAGCCTTCAAACAAAGCTTGTCAATACGACAACATTCATCTATCAAACAGCTGATTTTGATTTTTCCACAATACCAGAATGTTTGAAATCATCAGTGAACACGTTTCTAATTCACAAGTTTGCCTACACTTTCGCTTACAACGCGTTAAGACATAGCTTGGATGCAGCAGAAAAGGATCCAACAACGAAGAACCGGATATTGTTACCATCAAAACCCCATGAAAATCTTATGAAGGACTTGATATACTACGGCCTTGTTCATGACCATAAGATAGAACTTCGAGAAAAGGATATACTGGACAAAGAAATGCAAAAACGTCTTGAAGAAGTTGAAAATACACACAAACCGCGACTTTTCATCAAATCCGGTCAGCTGAAGTCAACAAAGACATATTTTAAAGATGTAAATGTGGATGCGAGTTATGATATCCAGGATCAAGCTTTTAACCACATTCGGCAAGTTGGCAAAATTGAAGACAATTATGCAGGAATATTTTGGAATATTTTGAAAATTGGGAAGACTCTTCTAAAGGCATATTTATCTATTTCTTGTCCTGTCACGTTTTTAGTTTTTGTTTACGAAAATTATGACGAATGTATGGAATGTCTTCATTTGACATTATCGATTGGTGCAGCAGTCGGAACATTGCTACACTACCAACAGCTTGCAAAAGCTAAAAGTGTGTTGCGCCAAAGTGGACGAAGTGAGGAACAACAGTTCTCTAGGTTGTTAGATTTTCATTCACGCAACGTTCAAACTGGACAAAAAGGCTTAAAGCAGTGCAAACTTGCTGAGGTAAGGTTTTTGTCATCTTAAAAAACACAATGATAATTTTTTTATGTTACAGACTATCGCATCGTCCATCACGTCAAAAATAACTGAACCGTTTAACGACCCAAGTCATTTTCGTAATTATTCCAGTTTTAAAACATTGGAATCCAAGTTATATTCTCTGTTAATGTCATCTGGAATGACGCCGAAACGCTTTAAAATGATGGCACATAAATTCCTGGAACAGCCATCAAGGTGGCAATGTCTTCATGACGCCGTTCAAGATATTTTAATACCAACAGTGCCTGTTTTGTGCAAACACTATTACAAAATCGTGCAGAGTTGCAAATCATCCTGTGAGTTTGATTTGAATAAGGCTTTGAGTGACTGTAAAACACTTGATGACGACCGACGGATTCAACTCACGGAAACAGATGAAAGCTTTATATGCTCACTGTTATGCAAAATTGTTGAAGACATTATTGTGCTTCTGGAAGAAACCACGCGAAACGTTGCTAGCCAGGAAGTACAAGCAGCAGAATCGTATTTAACAGAGCTTCAAGAAGACGCGGGTTCAGACAACAGCGATAGTGGCAGTGAAACTGAAAACAATGATGGTCAGATACTTAAAACCAACAAACAATGTTTAAAAGCCGTCAATGGTTTCATGATAGCACTGTTCTCTCGGACAAAGAATATCTACCAGCAGGAAATCAAAAACAATGTATGCGAACGACTGATACCTGTATTCACGAAATACGCTAACAAACCTGATGAAATTCCGGAAAATGCTGTTGTTAAAAATGGATTAACCATGAGAAACAAAGTTAGGCAGAACGACAGATTGAAATATGGCAGCATCCAATTCGAAACATATCAACCGAAATCTTTCATTATTAATGACTTCCAAGAAGTTGTTCAACAAATGTATGCAAAACAACCAAGTGATAAACTGCTCGCAGTAATGATTCAATACGGTTATGCTATGAAATCAAACATGGTGCATGCCTTGTCATCCTCATTATTCTTGGTCTTGAAACGGTATATGCACAACTTGCAAGATGTTGTACCCAAAGTGGCATTAGAAGAAGAATGTATTATTTTTCACGTTATAAGATACCAGTAAGTTTTGCACAGCGCATAACTTCCATTTTTATAAACTAAAAATGCTTTTTCAGGTGCACATCTTCACTTCAGCTAAAACTCAACAACGACTGCTTTTACATTTGCAAGAAAGATTTTCAAAAGGTCAAGACTAATGGAGACATAAGTTTTTGTTTATTTGAATCATTCGTTAAACAGTTTCCTGAACTTTCTGAAATGGATAGAGAAGGGCCAAGTGTATTCCGGGAAAACTTATTGAAACACCTTTAGTATGTGATTTTTTCTGTGTATAAACCCTGATTAATTAATAAACAATAAAAATATTTGTTACGTTACACACATGAAAAAAAATCAACGTCAAGCTCGACGAAAAAAGCCGGAAAGCGATCTTCAGCTGTCCTGGGCTAGGGTTCTCACCGTAACTAGTTCACTCTGCAAAAGCATAGCAAACGAAAAAAGAACAAAAAGTCGTAAATGTCCAAACAATGCAAAGTTTTTTTTTCGGTGCAACAAACTTTGATCTCGTTATCGCTTGATTGCTAAAGTCATCTTTCGAAGCCAATCATTCGCGATTCGATAAATTTATTTTATCAAATTACGCTCATTTGTTGTAGACTTATTTTCAAATTTCTTTGCAATTCAAAGTTTTGACTTACGTTCGAACGTAATCAAACGTGTTTATTTGGTGGCACAACACGTTCATATCGCGTTGCTGTGCTGTCATCATCGTTTCACGCTCGGCGGTAGTCTCGCCCCACTTGCGCCCTCCGAGCAAATCAGAGAGCACGAGGGGCGCGAGACTGTGTGAACAAGAGCGCGCGATCACGTCGACTCGCGCCAGTCTGCTGGAGCCACCGCCGAACCAGCCCAGCCGAGTGCCAGTCAGTCTGCCGTCGACTGATCGGACTGTGCGGCGGCTCGATCTCGATCTCTCTCCCCTCTTTTGATGACAATTCGGTTTTGTCTTTGTATGCTTCCCCCTTTTGCCCCCGAATTCGCGAATGACACTGTCAGGTGCCCCCGAGATTGCTGCATCGGTTTTTCACTGAAACTTTTTTTGAGACTTTTTGAACCCCCTTGGCCATAATCGCGGCCTACGTTTCAACTTTTTTAGTTGATTGAAACGATGATTTTAAAAATTGCTTTTTTGTCGTCTCATTGTCATTTTGATGATGACATGGCTTTTTGCTGCGTAAAATTGCTAAGTTTGGCCTCAACCGAAACAATTTTTCGTTGTTTTTCCACTTTCGTTTGACCATCACTTTTAAACTCGATGTTTTTTGCTTGCTTTCCCCTTTTGAGCCCGAATTCGCACACGGCACCGTCGACTGCCATCAAAACTGCTGCCGTTTTTATTAAAACAAGTTTTTTCAAACTTTTTGGATCTCTTTTGCCATAATCACGGCTTCCGTTCCTTTTTCTCGGTTGATTGGAACGACGATTTTGTCGCGCGTCATCCCGTTTTTGATGATGACATTTCTTTTTTTATGCGAAAAACTGCTCTTTCATAAAATGTGATGATGTTGCATACGCGCTTTTCTCTGCCGCAATCGTTTTTGAAATTATTTTTGCCATTGACAGTAATAATTTTTCGTTTAATCACTTCAAACATCGACTGATTTTAATTTTGAACAAGTTTTGCTACAAGTTTGAAAGAAACTTTTTCGGATTGCATCGCTTTTTCTTCTATCCTCCGCTCATGTCAGTCAGTGAGTGAAGAATATGCCTTTGGCGCCTAGCGATAAGCTTGAGGCTTTGATTAGACAGGCCAATCTTTTGAATGTGTAATTATCACCATTTTTGCGGTAGTTTCCCCCCTCTCGCGTCCTCCGAGCAAATCTATGAGCACAAGAGGCGCGAGACAGCGTGAAACGGAGCGCGCGTTGACGTTCACTCGCGCCAGTCTGCTCGAGCCACCGCGGAGCCAGCCGACTTCACATCAGTCTGCCGTCGACTGAACGGACTGTGCGGCGGCACGCTCTCGACGTCTCTTCCCTTTTTTATGAGTCAACACGCATGTTGTTGCGTGTTGACTCATCCCTTTGTGCCCCCTACATCCAACCTATCAGTGGTTCCGTCTTTCGGTGCCATTGGACGTGTACTGGTTTTTTCGTTTCCTCTCACCGTTTTGATGACAACCGTATGTTTTTGATTGTTATCTCGCGTTTTCCCTTTTTTTTAACCCGTGCAATTTTGTGGCATTAATTTTGCCTTATTTTTTTACCGAAACAAGGTTTTTATGAAATTTTTTGGATTACTTTTGCTTTACGGCTTTCGCTCCAATTTTTGTTTGTTTGGATCGATGATTTTTGAGGTGATCATTAGACTTCTCAATTTTTTGTAAATAATGACAATATCTTTTCGTTGTAAAAAATCATTTTTTTCTTTTTATTCGACAACACTGAGCTTTCTAAATGCAACATTTTTTCTACAGCAACAATTTTCGGAATTGGTTTTGTTCAAACGATGCTTTTTTATGCTTTTTTATACTTATTTTTGACTTTTTTGCCAAATTTTAAGACGAAATACTTTTTTGCCAAAAAGTTATTTTTTGCATCGTGATTGACACGGTGCATTTTTTGATACGGGCTTTTTCCGAGCAACTGTTTTTTGGATCTATTTTTGTTAATAACAGTGACCATTTTTTGTTTTTCTTTGCTTCTGTAACATCGTTGCTGCTAAACCTAAACACCTTACGACAATCGAAGGTATGTTTTTGAACGAGTGCTTTTTTCTCTAACATAAGTGTAGCTATCTTTACACATTTAGCTTTACTGTATAGAAATCAC
Organism: Panagrellus sp. LJ2284; assembly: GCA_024447225.1. Lineage (NCBI taxonomy): Eukaryota > Metazoa > Nematoda > Chromadorea > Rhabditida > Panagrolaimidae > Panagrellus > Panagrellus sp. LJ2284. The sequence continues at coordinate 4,911,267 of JAMRYC010000001.1, read as the reverse complement.
GTATAAATTCAATTAACAAAATTTCAAAGCAACGTTTAATGATCGTAAATTTATCGTAATTACATACCCTTACAATTTTTTCGTTTAAAAAGGTTTTCATTGTTCCCTTCAAACTCCTATTTTTTCGTGACGTGTTATTCGTGTATGTGCCAACAAATGACAATCAATTACAAATGACAACCATGTACACTGCACAAATGACACTTGTTAGACTTGAAATGATTCAAGCTACTTGTAAAATCAACTGCAAAGGGACAACAAAATGTTTTGCCGGACTACAGCATTGTTGGTCAAGTTACTACGTGAACTTTGACTCTTAAAATGTTACGCGTATGCTAAAATGCTCGCTGATCAAAGGATTTAAACTGGTTGTGCAATGCATTTTTTTGTCCTGCTAAAGTTGCGCGAAAACGAAAGACGTCGGTTCTGAACATCCCCTGCGGCAGTGAATCTTTGCCGCGCGCTGACACCCGTCAAGATCGACTGTCCCATCCCGTAGCATCGGTGGTTCAGTGGTAGAATGGTCGCCTGCCACGCGATCGGCCCGGGTTCGATTCCCGGCCGATGCAATCTTTTTTAAAAGTGATAAGAATTTAAGTTTTTTAATTGTTTTTGAAAAAATTGCTTTTTTTTATTTCTTTAATAAATTTTTTGATTGTGACAACCGTAGCAGCTGCATTTAGTTGTTTGCTTTTGCTAGGATCACTGGTACAGTCATTAACGTTAAGCTGATTACGATCATTATCCAATCACCCAAACTAACGTGTCGAACGGTCCAGTGCTGCAGGGCGACTACAGGTTCGAACCGTATCCATCGTTATGAATAGTAGAACCGAATCGGTCGTTATGAATTGTACGTGAACAATGAATGGTGTTTTAAAAAATAAGGATAGTTTAAATTTATCTTTAACGATTTAATTTTATAAATAAGCATCGCCGGGGGGCAACGCGTTCCAAAATTTGCTGGTTTTCCACCACACGTCGAAACATGAGCGGAATTCAATGCTAACCTCAAACTTGGGTAATTAAACCGACGATGAAAGCGCGCAACGACTACTTCTGCATTCGGTTACGCAGTCATTGTGCGAGTCCAGGGCTTTCAGCGCAGAAATTGTAGTCAGTGCGCCGACGAAAGAGACCACAGTCAAGACGAAGGACAATCACTTCCACCAGTCAGTCGCCGCCAGCCCTGCCTGCGGCGGGGTCCCCTTGCTGCTCGCTTTGCATGACTGGCGTCTCTTTGTTGGATGTACTGACTACAATTTTTCCGCTGAAAGCCCTGGACGCACACAATGTTCGTGATCACAAATACAGATGTAGCCGTCCCGCGATTCTATCGTCGGTTTAATTACCCAAGTTTGAGGTTAGCATTGAATTCCGCTCATGTTTCGACGTGTGGTGGTAACCAGCAAATTTTGGAACGCGTTGCCTTATGGCGATGCTGATCTTAAAATTAAAACGTTGAAAATAATTTAAAACTACCCTTATTTTACAACACTTGAATTCGGATGATGTATTTTTAGTTTGGCTTGACTCAAGCCAAACTCCTGACTTAATTAAGTTCAAGCCACCGATCGAAAAATGCAAAAATAAACGCGTTTAGTCAAAATAAGACAACTAATTTTTCAACCGACGCTTAGCTGGTCATAGTTTTGCAGCCAACGCGCATCCCTTCGGTCACTAGTTTTTTTGTTATAAAAAGGTGGCGTTTTTAAGTTCTTTGATGCTGTTGCACTTTTTTGATTCGATTTTCTGCTTACATTACGCGGTTCTTTTTTCTGAAACAAATTCTTTCCTTTTCGAAACTCACCAGTTTTGCCGCCATTTAATAAACCGCTACAAATTGCAGATATAATTGCCGAATTTGGTATATACACAAAGTAAATTTCAACCAAATTATACTTTGATTTTGTGATTCTGAATTTGAGCTTATACAGTGTCCTACTTCCACTTTATACGGTGGTCGACTTTAATAATGTCTGAGGCTTTAAATTACATTTTGTCTTGGTCTTTCATTATTTTAACTTAGGATTCTTGGCTACAAATCTGTGGCATGAAATCAAAATTGATGGTTTTTTTATTCGAGAACGAGTCAAAAAAGTGTTAATGTATGAAAATCGTCGCATTTTTTAATTAAAATAACCGTTATTTTGGTGTAATCAAGCTGACATTTTGATTATTTTGTTAAAAACATGTTTTTGGAGGTTTATGCAGCGCTGTCGATCGGTCTGGTACCTTCAACCCGCTTCAAACGGCCGGCCGAAGCCAGGGGTAGGGGCATCGTGGGTGGTCCACAACCAAAAAAACAATTTACAACTTTTATCTATTTTACGTTTAGAAAAAGTGTTTACAGTATCAATTAAGTGTCTTTACATTTTTTGCTACCTGAAACTGGTTTGATAGGGGCTACAAATGGCTTATTCCAATCTCAGGGTGGTAATAAAGCAAAATTTCAGTGATTTGGCAGTTAAAGTAAACTTTCAATGGTTATTGTTGTAGTGGCATTGATAGTTTATTAGTGGTCCCCGCCCCTTTTATAGGGGGCGGAGCCAATCGAACGGATATTACCATATTAACTACGCTCCCTAGTCAGTAGGACCCGAGGGGGCCGGGCGCCCCCCCAGGAACTTGCGTGGGATTCTTGTTGGCGAGTTCCGAAGTTTGAGCGTTGTTGAATCGGTTGCGGCTTCCGGATTGAGGGGCGGCGCAGACTTTTGATGATGCTTTTCTGGTGACTTCGATGGTTCAATGTTGACTTGATTGCCGAGCTTGTCATCGACGGGGTTGGACGCGGCTGTGTGAAGATGTAGCGTCTCGGGATGTCGTGGATGTAACGACGATGCGGTGTCGCTTCTGTGGGTATGGGCTTGTAGCGCGTTGTTTCGCCGGCGGATGGTCGCGAGGCACGGTCGTGAAAGGGTCTTCTTTGACGAGGGATTGTCGCTCGTCTTCGTAGATGTTGTGTTTGCCGCAAATTCTCGCGGCGCCGGCTGGGGTTGGTTGAAATTTGAGTGAACTTACGTTGAGGGATTGTCGCCGTCTTCGCAGGTGTTGTAGTCGTGTTTGTCGCGTTTGTCGCCGCTGATGTCGCGGGATGTCGCGTGCTCGAGGGATATTCTGGCTGGATAGCGGAATGTTGTTGGCGGGTTTCTCGCTTGTCGCGTACTGAAATGCAGACGTGCCAGGCTTCTGAGTGCTGCCAGCTGCTGGGTCACGGATTGTCGTGTCTGGCGGGTTGTCGCCGGGGCTGGTGCTTTGCGTGGTGGCGCTCTCAGTAAACGAGGCGTTGCGGGCCGGATCGCGGATGTCGCGGGCTGGATAGCTCTTGGGCCCGGTTGTGCTTGTGAGTGGGTTGTCACTCGACTTGATGCCTTCGTCTGGGGCAGGTTTCGATGCCAGTGGCCGTCTTCAGCGTGGTCGTCTGTGATGTTGCGAGTCCTCGTAGATGTCGAGGCCGTTGGCGGATGTCGAGTTTGTCGTGGACTGATGCTTCGCGTGATGTCGCGGCTTGCGGGGTGGCTACGTGCCCTTTTTTTTTGCTGGGGTGCCAGATGTTCGTGATCTTATGAGCGGAGTTGTCGCTTCTCGTCGCCGCAGATGTCGCGCTCGTCGTGGATGTCCTTCGGGGTCAGCGCTGTGGCCTTGGATCAGTCTCCTCGGAGGAGGGGGATCGAATCCCCACTCTCGGTCACCACTGTTGTAGTGGCATTGATAGTTTATTAGTGGTCCCCGCCCCTTTTATAGGGGGCGGAGCCAATCGAACGGATATTACCATATTAACTACGCTCCCTAGTCAGTAGGACCCGAGGGGGCCGGGGTCAGTTATAAGGTTAGAAACAATTATGTAAACCATTTCAATGTTGATAATACACATAATTTCAATTACTGGATCCGGACCACCCACGATGCCCCTACCCCTGGCTTCGGCCGGCCGTTTGAAGCGGGTTGACGGTACCAGACCGATCGACAGCGTTGCATAAATCTCCAAAAACATGTTTTTAACAAAATAATGCAAATATCAGCTTGATTACACCAAAATAACGGTTGAAACAAAAAAGTTGGAGGAAAGTTCAAAAAACTGGTAAAAAATGCCATTCGGGCAACATGCATTCGAGTGCACATTTCGCGTTTTCGCTGTGCGACGCACAGATCGCCTATGAGACTGAGTGACGCACTGTGCAGTATCGCAATTAGCCTTGGTTATATATATATACAATAAAAGATTTAAACAATGTCACAATCCGTGATACGGTATTTAGACTTAAACAATGTTACACTTCGTCTGCGCATTACAGTTGATTGATAAGGACAGTATTACATCTTGACTGAGTTTGTTACTCAAGTTTGCAGAGTCAGACTTCGAATTCGTGATATAGTTTTAAATTAATATTATGTCACTTTTTATCTTTTTAGGATATTGGGTGCTAGACATAAACGGTACCATACTTAGATCCTGCAGTATGGTAACTAGACTTAATTAGTTTGCACACGGTTTGGTAAATAGTACAGCATCGTATTTTGTTTGCGATACTGTGGTGCAACTCACGCAAAACAATCCGACTTTGCGACAGAGTTTTTAGGTTTAAACACTTTATCTATTGGGATTTATATCTAGACTTAAACGGATTTGTTATTACACCATGCAATCCGGTAGTAGATTCACATAATGTGACGATTCAACTTTGTTATACCGTATTTAGATTCTTACGGGGTCACACGTCGACTTATGACAATTGTGATGATGCAGCTGAACGCATCAAACCAAACGGAAGTTATGATGAACGCGACGAACGCTTTAAGTTGTATCAACCAACATTACAGGTTTGATAAAAACAAATTAGTGGTAAATCTAAGTAGAACAAATTAACCATCGTTTTATAATACATCGATATTTTAATATGACGCAACGGTGGTTTTTATCAGTTTTTGTTATTAGTTTCTTCTGATTAGTTGTAACAACCTAGCTTTTAAATATCCGCATACTCCTCATTTTTAACAAGCAAAATTCAAATACGATAACGGCTGCTTCTGGTTTTTCAATAAGTGAAAACACCCAAAACAGGGAATGTTTGTTTCACCTCCGAATTGCTCAATCAATCAGCTAATAAGTTGGCTGACCACCTAAACTTTTCACGCAGTTCGCAACATACTCTAAAACCTTGACGCATTCCCTTAAACGTCAGATTTACGAATGCGAAGAATATATGGCATGAACCAAAGACTGAAATAAATTTTTGCTAAACTATTTTTCACAGCAAACGTTCAATCTGCCGCATCATTTTGCTTTTTTCCGGTGATTTGCACCGTGTTTTACATTTCTATTCAAAATTTTTTTTTATTATATTGAAACGTTATGTTTCGACTTTTGGCAAATAATAATTATAATAATTATTTGGTAGACGGACCCATAGTTCAATAAGAAACGGTGGGGGGTTGAACTCATTCGGTAATTGTAATCCCATTTCTGGAACCAATGAATTTTCAATCCAATGAACTGCTTTGGATGCATAACTTTCTTCTTCTGTCTGTATGTCAAGTGACAAATAAAAGTTTTTATCTTGCGCCTAAAATGGTTGTTATTTAGATGATAAAAACAAAAATAAAGAACTCACCATTACAAACTTGTATAATTCATCAAAGTTCCAGTTATCTAAGTCAAGACATTCGTCGTCAAACAAGTACAATTTTAAAGAGGATAATGGCTGTTTCTGGTATTTCAGCATGTCAGTCATCCATGTCGCCAAAAAAGGTATATCGATACTTAGGTCTTCCAGCCTCGGAAACATGCTGAACAAATTCTTTAAATAAAAATGTTGTTCTGTTCTTTCATTAGCGGAGTAATCCAGCTCAAGATACACATCAGTTACGTTCAGCTGATAAACGTTTGCAGGTATCATCTGCCGAACATTTTTTGAAGTAATGTGGGAATCATTAAGTCGAATACTGTTCGGCAAGAATACAACATGATTTAACAGATCGGGCATAATATCATCAATATTTAATTTACCGGTATAAAAAACTAAATCGCCGTCTTTGGCATTTATACAGTTGTAATAATTTGCTAATGACCGGCGACCTAACTGCAGTTTCGGGGGACAAACGGTAGCATTGCCCGCAGCAACTTGGAGTTGGTACCGTTCGAACGGGGTGGCGAGTTCAGCGAGTCTGCAGCGAAGGCCGTAGGGAAGTTTGGCAAGAGGATATGGCATGGCTAGGAAGGTACAAAAATAAGAATAAAGAAGAATTTTTTTCAACAAATGTTTTGGTCGAAGCGGGTAGACCTCGTGCAATAATAAAGAGAGTGCAATAAGTAAGAATTGCCTGACCCGAATGGTGAAAATTTGGTCTCCGATCGTCCTTTCATGTTGGTCCTGAACGATGGGGGAGGGATCTGTGTAGGAGGGGTATTCCTGTGGTTTCGCCTCGAAGGGACAATAAGGTGTAATAAAAGGCTAAGAAACAATCTCTGCGGATAGCTCCACCTTTTTTGAGTTAACCCACTTACTCGTAATCGGTACGGCACTGTACGGACGCACGCCGTACGAGGATGCTCAAGGTGTACGAAGACGCGCAAACCGTAGGAAGGTTACGACAGTTAAATCGTCAGACCGTTAAAAGCTTCGATTACCAGCAATGACGCTTTCAAAATTTGTGTTGTAACTATTTTGGAACTTTAAGATCAATAATTTGGCTTTAGTCGTACTTTATCTTGTATTATCTTTTACTTGAAACGGAATCGGTTGTACAACATAGGCTCAATACAGTTTAGGCTGAAGGCCAATAAAAATAATATTTTGAAAAACCATAACAAATTTCAATATGACGATACGACAGTCTGTGAGAGCTTAGCAAAATTCGCAATCCGGACTTGACAACTAATAATTTGTACAATAAATTTTTTATGTTAGCTTCTTGTGTATTGATCATAGCGCTTATGCTAATAGAAAAACAAAAACCATCTGGTTGTGCCTAAAAAACAAAAAAAAAATTTAAGAAGACCACAAAACACTAACACTTACCATTAGATATTTTTTTAAACTAGCAATGTTCCGATGATGTAAATAATCACAATCAGTGTCAATAGTATTCTGCTGTATTAAACACCCAAGTGTCAAATTTCGTAGGCAGTGAAAGGTAGAAAACATGTCGTGAAAGTTTATCCGTTCAAATATTTTACTTTTGTCATTCTTCGTATCGACAAACACATCAAATACATTCTTAAAAGATACGTTAGCCGGTAACTGTTGACGAAATGTTTTTGAACTTGTATAATCGAGCATTATGACAGTGTCTGGCATTAATATAGTGTGATTTAGAATGTTAGGTGTTGAATAATACGGGTTATATAGATCAGAAAAGCTCAGTTTACCAAAACAAAAGACCAAATCGTCGTTTTCGTAGAGAAATGGTGGGTGTAAATAAGTATCAAAATCATTGATTATGTGAAACCCATTAAACACAAGCGACCGATGTAATTGCAGTTTCGGTGGACAGATGAAAGAATCGCCAGCGGCAATTTGGAGTTGGTAACGTTCGACCGGAGTGGCGAGTTCAGCGAGACGGCGGCGAAGGCCGTAGGCAAGTTTGGTGATAGGGTATGGCATGGTCGTGGTTGAGAGCTGTTTTAAAATTTTATGGAAAGAAAAAATAGGAAACAAGTCTAAAGCAGCGATCAAAAAAGCTCAAATGGACCCACACATCGACACGAAAAAGCGTGCTCGCGTCTCTTTGCGCGCGCTTAACAATCGCTATTAGCTTACTTGTCTGTGCTATTGTCATCTCACCACCATCTGCGCGTACCAGAGCCGTAAAAAATGTAAGTAGTACCCTTAGAAATGTTTGTAAACGCATTTAAAACAGCAAGTTTAAATTTGCTGTTTGTTCTCACTCAAATTTTTTCGATCTTGAATTTTGCGATTTGCGTCTAGACGTTATAAGTGTTGTTGCTAAAATGTTTTTTAGTTTGAAAAATTAATAATAGTTCCGCCAGACGTTTGCCGCAAGTTCAATGAATCAACAGTGCAAATTAATCATTTTTCAAAGTGTAAAGCGACTCACATGACTGTTTTGTGCTTTTGATCACAAACTTAAAAATTTTAATTGATTATACAGTCAATGAAAAATGTATATAAGCAATGATAGAATGACTTCTGATACCAAAGCAGCCACTATGGCTTTACTGAAGGTTTTCCTGTGTTTTCTCATTGCAATCGCCATCGCTGAAGCTGCGACTCACCGTATCCATGTCACCCGTAAACACGTTACTTTGGCGTCCATCAATCGCATGCTTGCACGAGCTAAAGGAGGCGTAGTTCCCGTAGTGACCCGCAATGGTGAAGAGTTTTACTCAGGCAATATAACTGTTGGAACGCCGCCCCAAACCTTTGTGACTGACTTTGATACGGGTTCAGCTGATTTGTGGATCATGGATGGGACCTGCCAAGATGACGATTGCAAAGATACGCCCGTTTTCCATAAGGAAAAGTCGTCTACTTTCAAAAGCGACAACGTTCCGGAGCAAATTCGTTATGGAGATGGAAGTTACGCCATAGGGGTTCGTGGTTTTGAAACTGTTACAGTAAGTTTAAAAAAAATTCTTAATGAAAACAAACCGATTTTTTTACAGTTTGGCGGTATCAGTGTGAAGTCCCAGCCTTTCATTCTTGCCAATCAAAGTCAAGGAAACGACGTTATTAAATCTGTTTTCGGTTTAAGCTCACCAAATGACGCAGAAAGCGGAACGTCACCATTTTACACAGCAGTGGAACAAAAGGCCGTTGACAAGCCGATTCTGACAGTTTTCCTCGAAAAAAGTGCCGATAACACCTTTGGCGGTGACATTACCCTCGGAGATTACGATACGGAGAACTGTGGCGCTATTTATGCAAAAACTAAATCTCTCAAACTTGACTGGCATGTTAACATCAACAGGTTTACTATATACTTTTTCGATACTTCCTCTGACAATAAGGTTCCAGCGTTTCTGTCAACGGTAAACAAGTTCCTACGGGGTCAGCGGAAGCATTTGTTGGCCTCATTGACACCGGAACGACTGCCATTCTTTTGCCATTCGATATTAGCGAGGTAAACATAAAACTTAATTTTTGTAAAAAAATAATAAACTTCAGATTATCGCAGCAATCAAAAAAACAGTGAAGCTCCAAGAAGAAGGTCGTTACTTATTAAAATGCACAGATGCTGACAAGATTCCGGATTTGACAATCAACATCGGTGGTCATGATCACATTATCAAAGGCTCCCAACTAGCGATTCCCACTGAAGATGCAAAGGGCACATGCGCTCTTGTATTGGTAGGAGACTCTACTATTGGATTTGCCATTTTGGGAGACCCGTTTGTCCGTGATCGATGTGTTTCACAAAACATCAAAACCAAAGAAGTCAGCTTCGCGCACCGAAAATAATGGGACCACTGAGCTTAATCTTTTGAACATACTTTTAAGATGATTTGAAATTAACCAATTGATAAACCGAATAATTAGAATAAAACAGATTTTGTTTATTTTTTAACTGGTGTACCATCCATACAAACTACATGTCAAGTTAACAGAAATAATGAAACAAGCATTAATCTTTAAATCCATTTTTTAGGATTATGTATTATAACCCGACTGAGTTTTTTTCGGTATGTTTGTGCACTAAATCTGTTTTTTGCAGCTTATTAGTTTGCTCTTGCTTATAACGACGTTAAAAAAACGTTTTGTAGGCGACGGGGCAATGATTAAAAAAAACAAGTCTGAAAGTTGAGTTCGATTATCACAAATCGGGTTTTACGTTGTCAAAAAACGCAATCGTCCGTTTGAGCCCAAACTTTTTTTTATGAATTTCCATGGAACTTTATTGATGCCCTTCGTATTACTTTTCTGCATCCCTAACTCACATCAATAAAAAAACAGCTGTTTGCAGAACCATTTTAGACTTGTGCAACTTCAGTAATGCCAAAGCGCTGATACTTACTGTGTCATAAAAATATACCTTTTTCAAGTTTTGTCAATTTTAGCATGTTTACACTGAAAAAAAAGTTGTGACGAATTCCTCACAATTGTTGTGACAAAATAGCTACGACCACTTTTTGTGACGTTTTCGTCACAAAAAGTTTGTGAGGAAATCGTCACAGAAAAAATTGTGAGGAATTCGTCACAAAAAAAAATTGTGAGGAATTCGTCACAAAAAAATTGTGACGAATTCGTCACTTTTGTTTCTGTGACGGATTCATCACTAAAATGTCACAATTTTTTTCTTTTGCTTTTTCTGTTGCTGGCATTCGTCGTTGATAAAAAATGAAATGCTAATACAATTAGTTTATAAATAATAAACACACAGCGATACTAGGTACAACAATAAAACACAAAAATGATTATGATAGCCGGTACTAAAGATATGTTTGCCATGGGTAGATTCGTGCGCCGCTGCAGATTTGTTTGCCATTTGAGTGTTTTGAGAGTAAACTTGTACGTGTGATGAATTTGTTGGAGATCTCTTTGTCGTCGGAGCGCGGCGGTTGTCTTCGACGGCGAGAGGTAACCGGAATTGCCGCCAGTGATACAAGAAAGAATTGTGTAATGCCATGCCTGGTACAACTGCCATCAGTGGATGCTCCGATTCTGCCAGTGTTGTTACTTATCCTTAAAAGAAAGAAATAAGTATCCTCATAAGCGATAACAAAGAAATTTACCTCAGAAACTTCGTCTTTCAAACCAGCGTAGTTCTCGTTTGCATGGACCAGTTTAGCGTCTTTGCAGGTTCGTTGTAGAGGTTTCAAACCAAGTTGAACCGTCATATAAGTGCCAGTTTTTCAGTTTTTTTGCCAGATCTGAAATTAAACTTGTCATCGCCAATATGCAAAACAGCGTCCTGCATTGTCAACAATGCTGGACGCGGGTTTTAAAATTCAATTTCTCAGACGCATATCCACCCGATGTTGAGTGTTTTGGTATAATTTTGTTGGCCGGACTGAAGTCACTCAGCCTGGCTTGAGCCGGCTCATACATGGCCCGACCCAATCCCAGCCCGGGGCCACTAGGCCCGCGTCCAGCAATCATTGTCAAGGGGTGCAAAATATATATAATGAATGGCCGGAATACTCGTGTGCATTATATAAAATTAATCTCACCTTGTCTTTCAGCCGTCTGGTAGTTTGGACTACTTTGTGTCTTCTTCATCGACAAAGAGTTTTCATCGCAAATCTGAAAAAGAAGCTTGACTGATTCGTAAATGGATTAATCGAAAGTTAAAATCACCTTTTTAGCAGCCAATGTCATCAAACGCCCGAATTTGAGGCAGGAGATCGCATGTGGGCTGTCACGAAAAGTTTAGACACGCGGTTCGGGCGACTGCAGTTACTATAAGGATAAGAGTAAACCATAAAGGCGATCGGCGAGACATGAAGCTATCTGAAACGAATGATTTTATTGAAATTTTAGGCTGACGAGAAAGAAAAACGCGCGAGCGAGGTACACTGCGCTTGTGCAGTTTTCGTGGTAGGAGTAGCGAACGCGAGTGCGTGCGCATCGCAGTGTGACATCCGATACAATTCGCGCCCTGTAATCGAAAAGCACATTTGACATTAAAAAAAAAAAGTTTTCTAGCAAGAGCAGCCATAATTGAAGGTACGAGATTAACCAGAATCTACCCCGAATTGTATAAAAAGTTCTGTTCGGATATGATGTGCACCCTCTTTGGAGGCGCCAAATCCTAACTCTATGAAGCCTCTGACACCAGCTCCAAAAAATCTCTCTATTTTTGTAAGTTCGGAGATTTATAACCGGATCTGCGTCTTTTATAACCAAAGCTTAAAAAAGATCCAAGTGTTTTCTCCGGATCTAAGATCTCTGGTTCTGTTCCAGCCCGGTAGCCGTACCAGCCCATGTTTGATCTTGAACTGCCACCAATACTGTCCCAAGCTTGTCGTTTTACCTAAAAAGGAGCTTTGGTCTTGGAAGGAGTCCTCAGAAATCTCGATAACCACCATCAAAAAGTGTAGCAAGGAGTGGCTTAATTTACCGAACAAGCAAGCGTCGAACCCCTCTACCCACCCATCAAGCAAGACAAATTGAACATGCTGCCTCTCAGAACTCTGGCAAACATCAGCGACGTCACCTAAGCCGTAGATCTGCTCTCGACCAACTACCCTCAAACGTCCAGAACCACCCCCAGTACGCTGAACAATGTCTTCAAGAAACGGGTCGGCTGTCACGTTACGCACACTCGCACATCCACATTTTTGAATGGATCAATGGATGGACCCTTCGCTCGAGAATCCTCAGATATCTGATCAAGTTGGACCCGGCTTCGGATAGCAACAACAGAACTTTAAAAAAAGATTCAGTTGGTATGGATGTCAAGCGACAATACCGGCATTGCAACGTACCTCAAAGGCAAGCGAATCCACCGCAAAACGGCCAAATCTTAACTTCGCAAAGCCGTTACGCCTAATTCTTTAAACTGCTCCAGGTCAAGCCAGAACAGGGAAAAATTTCGCATCTTACGTCCCTCTCGGCGGTATCCTACCACTTTTTCGACTACAACTTCACCACTTTTGGCAACTACTAAATCATCTACCGCGCACGCTTTGTCATTGTTCCTTTACGTGGATATTTCCGATCCAAAGAGTACCGAGAGCCAACGCAATCGAAAGTGCAAATACCCACTGGAGACGCTTCCACACGTCTCAGCCAATCCAATGCAACATCCACAAAACCCCCATGACAAAGCGCCACGATGCCGTGCTTAGTCATTCCCAGAAGCCAATGAAAAAGGGGCGAGAAGTATGAATTCTGTCAAACCAGGACTGACCCGCCCCGACATCGTTCTTATCAACGACACAACTCCTTACCATCATCGACCTCACGATCCCCTTCGCGAATGGTCCAGATGCGTTCAAAAGGGCATGGGAGGCAAAGAAGGAAAAATACAAAAACATCGAGACGCGCTTCAAGAAGGCCGGCTACAATAACAATAACCTCAGAGTATGGATCTGGAAATCCAACATCTTCCCGCGAAGTGTGAACGTTTTTAATGAAAGAGCTTCTTGATCGGGTGGGCTTTAGACCAAGCGCAGGCAAAACGAGCTGATGAGCGGATGGAGCAGTCGGATGTGGAATCGGTGATGGCTCTTTGGATGACTTCGATGAGTTACGAGCGAATCGGTCGGAAGGTGTCGGTGGACGATTCCTGGATCCCAAGCCTGCTTGTTGGGGATGGCTTCGCGGTGGTCGTTGACATCGATGAAGTTGATGTGACTGGATAGTGTGCCGTGGAGTTGATCAGTAATGGACTGATGCTGAATGTGCTGATGAGCAAGGTGGTCATCAGTGGTGGCTAGTGGTCGCAAACGTCGACGTGGAACAGTCTCGCAGTGATTTCGGTGTCGCGGAAGTGCTTCGGCAGAAGAGCTTTGATCATTGGCGTCATGACTTGGCGGTATATGATAGCAAAGAAAGGTCTGAAACAGATTGACGGGACTCCCAAGTTTTTTCCTTGTGCGCTTGAAGTAGTTGTCCTTTCACTGAGGGTGACGGACTGTCGACGATGGAGGATCGGGCAGAGTAACAGAATGCTTATATGCGATGACGGTGGTTTCGTCGATGATTGTAACCAGAGAAGGCTCTGGGTAGACGATGTTAGCGTTTACGACATGGACTTTCTAGCGTGGCTTGACAGAAATGAAGCGATGCACGTAACGATCAGAGAGTTGAAGACGGCTGCTGGTGGTGGTGTCGACGACCAGGTGTTTTGCGAGCGAGAATATCTTCGATCCTGCTAGGTTGATAATGTCTGGTGGCACGCGGGGGTGGTTGTCGTCATGAAGACTGGTGTTGAAACCAGTTGAAACGTTAACACGCATGTTAGGTTTAGGCTCATAAAAGTCGTTGATGGAGTTGATCCATTCGGAAGCCGTGCCAGTAGAAATCAGTGATGACCTCGACGAGGTCAAGTCGTTCCAGTTGGTTGGAGACGGCGTCGTGATGTGGAAGTGCGCTTGGGTGGCATTCCTTGGACCTTGGCATCGTTGTCGAGTCGCGCGGGGGCGGCGTCGGTGTTGCATCGGACTGTGGCGATGGCTGAAAAGCGATGCGCTGCAGCTTCAACCATTGCCACATGTAGATGCATCTGTGTTGCGTCGCGCTGGGGCGACGCCGTTGACGGGACGCACTGTGATGGCATCGGAGTCGAGCATGTTCTAGCATCCCATTTCACCGAGACAAAAATAAACTAAAAATAACAAAAAACAATAATGCAACTCTAACAATAAACACAAATTCTAAATTTCGACAGTTCGGATCAAGCAAGGCAGTCTAGCCTAAATTCCGAGCCCCCGAGTTCACATGCACGTCAGTAACCTCAAGTCTGGCCTGTCTTTTAGAATCCAAAAGTAAGGTAAAATTCACGTGTTAAAGGAACGTCGATAAAGTGAGGCACAAACCTCAGTTGAAGTCCAGATCAAAAAAGTCTGTTTGACGTTTAGTCCAGTTCAGCCTTGAAAATATGGCAAAGTTCGAAGTCCGAACTTTAAATGCAGTCTGTTTGAGACTCCAAGACTAATTTCTATTAAAAAACTTAAAAAAATCAAGTCCGAGCACGCCACGTAAAACGTGTGACGAATTCGTCACAAAATCTTTGTGACAAAATAATGTGTGACGAATCCGTCACAAAATCTTCGTGACAAAAAAATGTCACAACCGGGTTGTGACGAATTCATTACGCAAAACACCGTAACACACCTTTTTGTCACAAATTTTTTTCAGTGTAACTGCATAAAAGTAAACATGTCCTGCTACGTACCTTTTTAATTTTGCCTTTGCGCATGAACGTTATCAGTGTTAGTTCTTAAATGTTTTTTAGTTTAAAGAATAAATAATAATTCCGCCAGACAATTGCCGCAAATTTAATGAATCAACAACGCAAATTAATCATTTTTTGAGTGTAAAGCGACTCTCATATTGTGCTTTTGATCACAAATTGTAAGATTCTAATTGATTAAATAGTGGATGAAAAAATGTATATAAGACATGGTAGAACGACTGTTAATACCAAAGCAGCCACTATGGTTTTACTAAAGGGTTTTTTGTGTTTTCTGGTCGCAATCGCCGTCGCTCAAGCCGCTACGCACCGTATCCATGTCACCCGTAAGCACGTCACTTTGGCATCCATCATGCGCAGGTTTGCTCGAGCTAAAGGCGGCGTAGCTCCCGTGGTGACCCGCGAGAACGAATATTTTTACACAGGCAACGTTACTGTTGGTACTCCACCACAAACTTTCGTGACTGACTTTGATACCGGTTCAGCTGATTTGTGGATCATGGATGGGACCTGCCAAGATGACGATTGCAAAGATGCGCCCGTTTTCCATAAGGAAAAGTCATCTACTTTCAAAAGCGACAACGTTCCGGAGCAAATTGAATATGGTGATGGAGGTTACGCCAAGGGAGTTCGTAGTTTCGAAAGTGTAACTGTAAGGTTAAAAATTTTATTGAATGATGCTAAAACAACAGTTTTTTAGTTTGGCGGTATCAGCTTGAAGTCCCAGCCTTTCATTCTTGCCAATCAAAGTCAAGGAAACAATAAAATAAAATCAATTTTCGGTTTAAGCTCACCAAATGAAGCAATAAGCGGAACGCCTCCATTTTACACTGCCGTGGCCCAAAAGGCCGTTGACAAGCCGATTTTGACAGTTTTCCTCGAAAAAAGTGCCGATAACACCTTTGGCGGTGACATTACCCTCGGGGATTACGATACGGAGAACTGTGGCGCCATTTATGCAAAAACCAAATCTCTCAAACTTGATTGGCATGTTAACATCAACAGGTGGGCCATTTATTTTGCAAACTTTTCTCTGACTAAAAAATTCCAGCGTTTCAATAAATGGAAAACAAATTCCTATAGGTTCAACGGGTCCACTGCCCAGTCTCGTCGACTCTGGAACAACTTCTGTCATTTTGCCGTTCGATATTAGCGAGGTACGTAAAGCACTTATTAATTATGAAGTAAAAATTATTTTAAGATTATAACAGCAATCAAAAAAGCAGTCAGGACTCGAGAATCAGCAGGTCGTTACTTTTTGTTATGCACAGATAGTGACAAAGTTCCGGATTTAACTATTAACATTGCCGGCTATGATCATATTGTTAAAGGCTCCCAACTAGCAATCCCCGTTAAGGGTGCAAAGGGCACATGTGTTATTGCTTTGGTACATGCTAACTCCAATCATGCCGTTTTGGGAGATCCGTTTATCCGCGATCGTTGCGTTTCGCAGAACATTCAAACCAAGGAAGTCAGCTTTGCGCACCGGAAGTAGTATCACCATTTACTGTGCTTAATTTACAAGTTTATATACCTTTGACATTTTAACAGTTGATAAACAGAACAAGTATTATAACAAAACTTTTTATGAAGTAATAGAATTCATATAATTTGTTTCTATTTTATCAAGTATCTGTTAGAAATTTCAGGTTAATTAGTCTTGGAAATTTTTTATTTTGACGGTGACAGGGTTATGATAAAAAACCAAGTCTGAATAAAAGTTTGAATTTTAAAATTCGATGTTTGTGTTGCACTTTCGTTGATTGTCTGAGCCTTTACTTGTTTTTTTTTGCAAAATCTGTTTTAAAAATGCATATTCTGCACCTACACAGGGAACGTGATCTTATCACATTCTGCCATTATTTAGGATAATGTATCATAACCCAACTGAATTTTTTTGGTATGTTTGGGCACTAAATCGGTTTTCTGCAGATTATTAGTTTGCTTTTGCTTTTAGCAACGTTTAAAAAACACGTTGTAGGTAACAGGGCAATGATTAAAAAAACATGTCTGAAAATTAAGTTCGATACCCCCAAATCGAGTTTTATGTTGTCACAAAACCACCCTCATTCCTCCCTTTGAGCCTAGTATTTTTTTATTTACTAGTTTCCATAGAATTTTCTTATTGATGCAACTCATACATAACACTTTTTAGCATCTCCAACCTACATAAAAAAACAGCTGTTTGCAGAACTATTTTAGACTTTTACAACTTCAGTGATGCCAAAGCAGTGGTACATACTGTGCCTTAAACCATACCTTTTTTACGTTTTGTTAAATTTAACACGCTCAACTTGCATAAAAGTGAAAACGTCATACTAACTGTAAAAAGTGTATGTTAACCTCAATGTTACATATATATTTATTGCGTTTAATTGTCAAAAGTCAGAATGAGTCACATGAAGTTGCAGAAACTACAGAGTTTCAAAGTGCAACATGCCAGAAACACACTACATACATTTTTAATGACTCGCAGGCGTCTAAACTAAAGAGTTTTTAACTGTTTTAGGTTTTTTGCAATTTGTCTCGATGTTCAGACACCAGTTTGTGTTTCAAGTAAGCTTTATTTCTGACCTATGCTTCTGCTTTTAACAAAAACCTTGTTCCTTGGAGGTTTTCTGGAGCTAATTCCAACTAACGACAAACAATATTTACGATAAGGTGCCACAAAATACAACATGCTTACCATGTCAAGTGTACCATAAAATGACAATAAAACGATAAAAGCGTTGACTAGGTTGACATTAAACTGTAAATTAAACCCCCAACTTCCTAAAACAAAAATAATCGGAACAATCAATAAAAACACGCATAATAATGCCTGCACCAATGATACTGTTAATAGCGATGTAGCTGTTTTGAAGACTACGACAGTCGTTTTCTTTTTGATAAAAATGTGAATCACCGCGAATAAAATGCTACCTAGCAAAATAAGCGAGAGAAATGTGACGACGGTGAAAAAAGTAATGCAGCAAACCCGTGGCAGGACGTCATACTTTGAAACGTAGATTAAGCTGGGCTCGTCGAAATAGATGTCGAGGAGGCCGGAGGACTCGTTGTGGGCTATTTGGCGGAGAATGGTTGGAGATGTTGCCGTGCCGAGGAAGAGGATGCATACAAGGGCGTAGGCGGATAGATGACATCCAATGAGAAAGCACATGGTGTACTTATTTTCGAGGTATTTCCGGAAATCTGGCCGAAACATAAAGAAGAATCTATTTGTCACTGATAAGCAAACTGCGACAATCATGTTAGCTAACAGGCAGAAACAGATGCAACAAATGGCTAAGGTGCCTTCATAGGGAATGTATGGGCCGAAAATGCCGCTCTAAAACTTTTTTTAAACAAAATTCTAACAAAAATGTAAAAAAACTTACCATGAACCCGCTCAAATACGGATTGAGCAAAACCGGATTTAATAAAATAATAAAAAACTCAAAAATCTGCACAAAAACAGTCTGATTCAGCAAGTACCACTTGAAAGTGCCAAGAATCTTCGACTTTGTAACAATGATATAAATAAGAAAAGGGCCAATGATCAAATTGACAACTTCCAGTCCTAATAATGCGTAGCGGTCAATGAAAACACTTTTTACGATGACATCCTGCGTTGATGACATCAAACAAAATCAATATCACTTCAAAAAACCTGCTAACATTTAAAAGTCACAAAATAAGCTACCGCTTACAAAATAAAGCCTAGAAAAGTGAACCTTTTTCGGCGTCCAACTTATGAATGTCAAATTGCACCTTCCCACCTTCCGGTCCAGGCCCATTAGCTGAAACCAAAATCGACGAAACTGTAAAGCGCGTTTACAGCTTTCCAGCTGTAATATTAATAGCAGGAGACAATGTCAAATAAGCAGCTCGCTGTAGTCCAAGTGTTCTTTAGTCGTGTT
Organism: Panagrellus sp. LJ2284; assembly: GCA_024447225.1. NCBI lineage: Eukaryota > Metazoa > Nematoda > Chromadorea > Rhabditida > Panagrolaimidae > Panagrellus > Panagrellus sp. LJ2284. The sequence continues at coordinate 4,892,548 of JAMRYC010000001.1, read as the reverse complement.
TTGGGAAAACATCTGTCTAAAAGTGGGGGTGAGGCGTATTTATAGGCTTGAATGGGTTCCAGTTACATTAGGCTTTACAGGAAGAAAGTAAGTCAAGTAGACGAAAATGGTATCATTTCTGGAATATGAACACTGAAAATAATGCTGACTTTTGAGACCCCTAATTATGTCTTTTTGGTTAGACGTAAGATTCCATCATAACAAATTGCAGACATGGGGTCATGCTGGCCATTTTTTGTAGTCAAAAAAATGCATAATTGATGTTTGACGTTATTACAACTGCGATAATTGCTGTCTGCAAGGTAATGGACACGAAAGTATGTGACAAAAATGTGATTTTCATATGGTCTGGAGTAATTATAAACATTTTAAATACTTAATTGAGATCAAAAAGTTCAAGTAAGGTTAATGGATTAGGCTACAAAATCATGAAAAACACACATTTCATGACAGGTGACGGCAAAAGCGCGCTGTCAAGGATCGATCCGCGCAGGCCAAAAATGCGCGCAACTGTATCCAGCGAGCTACCACCACCTGGATAATGCTAACGAAGAACTTTCATATATATTGTCAATCTTGCAACAGCTTTTAAGCCTCCATTTGACTTCAAACCTCCATCATGTCCACGACCCTCAATACAGTAACCCTCAAACGCTTTTCCTATGACTGGATCCGCCGATTCATCGAACTTCTCCCCTCCGACCGCCAGAACTTCAAATATCGTCATATATCCAGAGCTTTTAACTATTTGCTGAAAAAGTATATCGATCGCAAGTTCGCTAAAAATATATACATCAAATACAAGAATGTGAGTCAATTTAGCTTTCACACCATTATAAAAGTCTATTTATATGAAGCTTCCAGCATCTCGACGCCGCAACAATACGTTCTTTGAGCGATGTCGTTATTACAGACCAAATTACATTCCTTGGTTGTGGCCCTGGTGTACTTGACAGATTCTTTACATCACCAAAAATTAAAACTTGTCGGTTACTCAATATAAATCTACTCAGTTGTAGAATTACGCCGGATGAATTGATGAAAATACTAAATTTCACATATGTAAAGTATGAAGAAATCTTTCTCGAAGGAACGATAACAGTGCCAGTGGCAGTGTCTTCGATTATTCCAGAAATACGCCCTGAGCCGAAGTACAAGTTAGTGGCCATTCCTTTTGAAAGCTGTTTTAGTGTTTTGTTTTAGATTCTGTCTTGAAAACCTCATCGATGACGAAGATGATTATTGACAATCCTTACTACCCATGACAATCTGGATGCGATTCAGTTTCACAACTACCCACTATTTCGATGAAATTCTGATATTCTTGAACGCAAAAGGACTCATCTCTTTCTACAGTAATCTCTCAATGTAAAAACCAAAACGATACTCAATAATTTTAATTGATGTGGCCTGGTATGGCAAAATTCGCTGAGGGTTGATGACGTTGTGGCGTTTGGCGTGAAAAATTCACTTGGGCTGAGATGGATTTGAACCATCGATCTTCAGCTTACCGGGCTGGTGCTCTACCGACTGAGCTATTCGACCCATGGAAAGTTTCAGCCATTACCGCCAGCACATGCTGCGGTTGCCACGGACTGACCAGTCGTACATGCCAACCAACTAAGGCCACAGGCCACGATATCGTTGGAGGCAGTACATATTTTGGTACCTGTTTCCGTCATCTTTGTCACAGAGTATGTGCCGTTAGGCGGTTTATTTTTTAAAGTTTACATTAATTACTGGTCACGGTGCTGTCCGCATTTTTACAATAAAACAATATTACTTTGTACTGTCATCTCTTCAAGTGCTCACATTTGTTGTGACTTGTGCACAGATCTTTGTCATGGGATTGGCCGATTTGCTGGACATGTTTGATGAAGACTACGCTGTCTTGTGGGCAGACACTGATCTGCAGGAACTGCTTTTTGTCGCCAGATGGACCATAGACAGCTAGTCTGAAGCCGCCATTGTATTTTTTATCGGTCGAACGGGCCAGCTGAAAATCAAAATAAGCTTAATCAAGTCAAACAAAAACGAAAGAAACATACCTGGAAAAGCGGATGCTCGATGACAATCTGACTGCCATTGACGGTACAGTAACTCCCGTCATCCCGCTGCGCCGTAACCCCAGTGCCATCGATCTGCTCTTCCGGTTCCGCGAGAGCGCCTTCTTCTCGTCGTAGACCAGTGGTGCCTTCGTAGATCTCTGTGGTGGGGTAGACCGATTCGTCGCTGTAGAAGTACTCGTAACGCTTGTTGGCCGCCGTGATGATCGTCTTGTCGCCGCCCTCACCGTGTCGGATTTCGAGTTCGGTCGATGGAAGGGCTCGGATGCGGATGTCGCTCAAGGTGATCTCGATGACGCCGTCCTTCGCGGTGTGAATCAACTAAAACCACAACATCTATGCGAATCCAACAAACAAAATCAAAAACAAACCTGAACCGGCGTCCCAGAAGCACAATAGAAGTAGTAATCATTTAACGCATTCAGCAGCGTTTCACATCCACAAGATACCCGCCTTCTCCAGATGAACTGAGCGACATCAGACGAGTAGGTTTGTTTTTGATAGGGGCCATCGAGGACTTCTTCATCCAGAATCTGAACACACAAAAAGTTACAAAGACGATCAAAAAAGCCAAAAAAGCAAAAACCAACCACATTATGAGGCAGAAACTGCAACAAAAACGGCTCATAACCATTCTCAGAATTAAATGGAATCGATTCTGCCACAGGCGACGACCATTGCACCGATTTCGATCCACGTTGAACAGCCACAACAACAGGCCGTTGCCGTCTTGGAGGGAAGTTATCCGGGACCTGGAAGGGCGTGGGAATTGGCAGGGTTCCGAATGGCACGGAAGTGGTGGTCGTCGAGGATCCTGTCGAGCTGTTGCTTCCGAGACGGCCATGATTGGCATTGACAGGGCGGAATGGCGGTCGACCATTGAATGAATTGGTCCGTCGCGGAGGCTGTGCTGGCGCCTGTTTTGGTGGTTCTGGACGAGCTGCTGCGGCCTGTTTCTTGTTGAGATCGTTCAATTTGCGCTCGTATCGGAGATCGTTCTGAAATCCCTCATTGAAAAGGTCAACTTTCAAAAATACAAAACAAACCTCAAGTTTGTGATACAGCGACTCGCTTCTGGCCAACTTATCCTTCAAATTGTCCCGCTCCTTCGTCAATTCAGCCACAACTTGCTTCTGCTTGTCTCCAGCCAGCCTCAAAGCAGACACCGTCGACGCTTTCGACACATTTTGGGTCTTGAGATTCTGATTCTTACGATCCTTGGCCTCTAGTTCCTTCTTCAATTCAGCGATCTCCTTCTTGGCAGCCTTTTCCCGGTCCCTGGCCAACCTCAACTCGGCCTTCGTGCCATCATTCGACTGCATCGCCAAACTGTTCGCTTCATCGAGCCTTCTTTGGAGAGCATTGCACTTGTCGACGAGCTTGTGAAACTGTGCTTCTCGGACGGCGTCACGCTGAAACCACTCCAAATGACACTAAAACAGACAAAAAGTGCCAACCAACCTTTTCATACCGCTGAGCAAGTTCATCTTTGGCAATGTCGATGCTCATCATCTGATACCGCAGCTGTTCTGCCATCAATTCCAGCTTCTCACCGCCGACGGATGGGCTTTTCTTTGAGAAGATGGGCGTTGTGAAGAGGCTCACATCAGGTCGTTGTTGCGGGATTGGCATCTGCTTCGGGACATGCTTGGCAGGCTTCGGCAGAGGCGTATTATTGATCAAATCCGGTTCGATTCCATGTTCTCTTGCCAAATTGTTCAAATTGCAGACAGGGGTGACAGTCCGCTCGGAACTGGATTCAGGAGTCTCAGAAATGGATTCAAACATGTTCCGTCTCCGTGCCCGACCGATGCCAGGGGTGTAGCTCGGGGCATGGACTTTGAAATCGCTGGCTCTGGGTATGACGAGCGAGGAATCTGATCTGTTGGAGGCTTGAGGAGTCGCTGTTGATGTGGAATTGAGGGATGAGATGCTGGTTCGGGTTTTGAGGTTCTTGTAGGCTTCTGGATGACGGTGAGTAACCTCCTCGCTGAAGTTGGACTGGGCATCGGAAGCGTTTTGATGGTTGGAAGCATTCGGAATCGGCGGAGTGGCGATGCGGTTCAGGCTGGTAAGGCTGCTACTGGCCGTTGGAACTTCTTCCATTATCTGGATGGCATTTCGGACGGAATTAGGGGCCATTCTTTCCAAACGCTCCTGACAGGCATCGATTTCGGCGGAGATAGGTGTGGAAGCGTGGTCTAAAAAAACTCAATTGAAGCCAAAAATTGCTAAAAACAGCGAAAAAGTCAACTTACGAGGCTCAAACCCAGCAGATTCATCTTTCCTCCGCTCCGGTACACCGATATTATCCGAATGCTGGCTGTATTCGGAAACATCGTCCACCACATCGTCAACAAAAACCTGATGCCCGAGGCTTTCATTAGAATGGGCCTGATCCTCCGGAATGCCGCTATCCTGCGTTGTTGCAGTCGTCGGTCGTCGATGGCTGTGTCCAAAAGGCAGAGATGAAGTACTTGCCGGCCTCTGGCGATCTTCCTGTTCCATCGTAGACCTGGCAGAATTCACGGCCGAAGCCGACCTTGCAGACAGTGGAGCCCCCAGAAATCCGTACCTTCGATGGCCTTCGCCTTTCTTTAGAAAGGGCCGTTTGGTCCGAGGCGTGTTTTGAGGGTCGACTGACATGGGCACGCGGCTGTAAATGGGCAATAATGGGATTCAGGTTCAAAACAAAAACAAAATTCGCATCAAAAAACGCATAAAAACAGCAATTGAGTCAAGTACGCAAGCCCGGAAGCACGTGGGACTTATCTACAAGGCGACAGACATTACACGGGTGGGAGGAAGAAAGAAAAACAAGCAACCCTCGCATGGAAGTAAGGAAAATGTCGCCGATGCAATCGATCGCCATCGGCGGCGAGCAGAGATTAGACGCGGCAGCTGGGAGCCCTGGTTTTACCCTTGGAAACCATCTCCGAGGTACATTTAATGGCCTGCGCGAACGAAAAAATAGAACTATTGGTCCAAGGGCCGTAAATCCGGTGGAGACGGGTGGATCAGGCATTTTGAGAGGAGGTTTTCCGGAACAAAGGAAATGGAAAAAGACAAAATTGTAAAGTGTCGCGAAATGGGAAGATACCCCATCAGATGGCTGCGCGATCGACGTAAATGGCACCCTGCTGGGCATGGGAAGCGATAGAAAGACGAAAGAAACACCGATTGCCCTCAGGTCAATGGGAATGAAGCGATTTTCATGCGCGCACTGCCGATGGCGCTGGCTGGCTGCGAAAAAACGCACTTCTGTTTGTGTGCGCATTTTCGCGGCCCGCACACTCCCACGACGACAACCGCTAACAGTGCGTGCAGTGTGCAACCGAGACTGGTGCTTTCCTTTTTGCGAGTGAACTTTTTTTCACGTTTCGATCTCCAAATCGAAATCCACCCAAAATGCCAGCCCGTCCCCGTGTTGATCGCCTCAAAACAGTCTACACGGCAGCCAAGCAGCTCAACTTCGGCTTCCGACTCACCGGCTTCCCCTCCGCGCCCAACGAAAACGGAATCGCCAGCTACAAGCCCCAGCTCCATCGCTTGACGATCCGTTTCTGCAAGCAGAACGATGCCAGCAGCGGCCTACGCAACTTCATCGACACTTCTTTGAAGGCCTTTGCTGCTGCCAATCCGCAGACGGTGGTCTATGTCTTGCCGATTCGGAATGCGACCCCAACTTTGCGGGCCGAGTATTCCAATGGTCGCGAGGTCCAGATCAACGCAAAAGGTTTCACGTAAGTCGCCTATCTTGACTAATTTTACCTTTTAAGTCATCTTCTTTCAGCCTAGAACGCGCCTCCATCGAAGTGAACCTCCTGAGAACACGCTCCGGTGAACCCATCGTCAAATTTGAGTCGCCCCAAACCGCCCAAGTCCCGTCCATCCAGGGCCAATGGAACACGCTAACATGGGCCAATCCAGCACAGAACGCTGTCGAACTTCCAGCGCCAGAATTCAACGTTTATCGCACTCCAAAGCTGTCAGCGACGGAATATATCCAGAATCTCGTGTACAAAAACCCCTCTGAAGCTGAAGAGCAATCGGAAGAAGCTGAAAAGCCGAAGCGAGCGGTTGCATAGTTCCTTTCTTGTTGTTTCAATGTTATGTTTGTGCTTCAAGGATCTATTTAAATTTGATATAGGTGATAAATTAGGAATTTTTACACGTTTTTTAGTTGATTTTGAAGGTTTTTTTACCTTTTTGATACCTTTTTATATATTTTTTTCAACGGTTTCATATATATTTTTTGTTTAGAAGCATGAAAGAACTGCCACCATCCATTGCCGAGAAGGAATTCATCCGGTTATGTGAAACACAAGGATCTGTGAGTACTTTTTTACCTTTTTTCTTGGCATTTTTAAGGAAAAATTACCTTTCAGCGCCACGATGGCCGCCACAACGACCAATTCCGCCCCCTTGAAGTCCGCAAACTCGACGAAAACAACTACCTCGCAACCCTCGGTGAAACGAAGGTCGCAACTTCCGTCCAGGCCGTCCCCTTCAAGCCTTCCAGCGGCCGTCAAAATCGCGGCGAGCTCTCTGTCCAGATGTCCTACATGCCCTGTGCCGCCAAAGCTGCCCTCGATCTCCAGATCAACCGAATGAAAATGCGGAATGAAGACGCCCTCCAGACCCTGCTCCGTGCCGCCAATGTCATAGATGGCCGTTTCCTGTTGATTGAGCAGTATGAAGCCGCTCTGCACATCATTGTCCGAGTCCAGGTCATCAACGACGCCGGTGGGATCCTCGATGCTGCGATGGCGGCATCTGTGGTCGCACTTTCCAACTACAAGGTGCCGAAGTACAAGTTCGTCGAAGGCGTTTTCAAGAAGATCTCTACCGACGACGAATGGCCGGACCAGTTGCGCATCTTCTCGCATGCCTATGTGATTACTTTTGCCTTGTTTGGAAAGACCTTTGTCGCAGACCCGGATGACCGAGAATCGCTGTACGCCGATGGCTTTGTCCGAATCGGCTGCACGGAAAAGAACATGGTTTTCGCGATTCGGGAAGACGGAGAAAGCGTCCAATTGACGAAAGAAGTCGTTATGAGGCTCTGCGACATTGCCCAGCTGCGAGCAAAGGCATTGGATTCCGATTTGCAGACATTCTTCAAGGATACAAAGGGTCTGTCAAGCATGTAACTGTTTCTTTTCGGTGTTTTTGTTTCATCTTTGTTGAGTTTGACACTTTTTTCTTATAAAAATTCATTCAATTCGCAAATTAGACGAAATTACTTTTTCAACACTTTACATTAGTCTATTTGATTGATCAATTTGAACACAATTACGTGGAAGTCGAAATACGAATACGAAAATGCGCGAGGTGAAGAGAATGGAGAATAGATCCGCAGTGCCCGTAATTAGCCGATTTGATGGTCGAAAAGCAGTTTCACGAAGGTCCGCCCCAATTGGACGCCCAAGTATCGTCGCCAGCGCCGTACCCTGGCCCCGGGGGCGCTCCGAGCCACGGATCATCGACATTCGGATTAGCGGCACCGAAATCCATCACGGGTTGGACGGGATCATTCCCAACGCCACCAAGGGTCGGATCAGCTTGCCATTGCTGATTGCCGTTGGCGGGGGCGTTGCCATTGCCGAATTGTGGCTGATCGACGACAGTCACCTTACCGACGACATACTCAAACTGGTTGTGGTACGGATTTAGAAACTTGTGGGCCTCAAGCAGACAGGAAATGAGACGATCAGGTGAAGCGGCCCGAAGGCGAACTGGTTCCTGCAAAAATGAAAGGTAAAAAGGAGCAAACAGCCGCCCTAATGACACCCTCGATAGTAGGTCCAACTCCCAGTGGTCCTGTGGCGCAATGGATAACGCGTCTGCCTACGGAGCAGAAGATTGTAGGTTCGAATCCTGCCAGGATCGAAACTTTTTTTCTTTTTTTATAAACCCCAAAAAGTGAAAATTTGCAAAAACAAACCTGCATAGTGCCCTGACCAGCCATCATTTGTTGAAATCCGTCGCGAACGCTCTGCTCCAGGGCTGGTTCGACGATCTGCCAGACGTATCGGTTCAAAATAGTCTGCTCGACGTTGATGCCGAGAAGCTGGGCTGCTCTCTGATCGACAAAGTTGATTTTACCGTCTTCGGCTATTCTTAACGAAAACTGCTCCAATGGGGACACCAGAGGGTCCTGGCCGAGTGCCATCGAAGCGATCTGTAATCTGCCAATAGCCACCAAGCAGCTGGTCTGTGGGGCGTCGATTCCGGCCGGTGGAGCATTCTTAATGTAGCCAGTGCAATGGACGACGACGTAATTTTGGCCATTATGGTTGAACAAAGGTCGACGATTACGAAGACGATGCATCGGCTCCAACATGCCCAGTCGCATCCGGCATATGAAACCCCGACGGCAGCTCATATGAACACGAACGCCTTGTTCCTTCTTGACAGCGCCACTCTTGAGATCCAGAACACGGTTGAGAGAGGCTTCGGACCCGCAAAGTTGGTCGCGGACCTTGTCCATGTCGTCGGGATGGATCAAATCATAGATGCTTCGGTGCATCCAGTCTTCCTAAAACCACCCAACTAATTTCAATCGCTCAAAAAGTCATCTAAATATAACCAACCTGTCTCAAATTCAACACCGGCATAATCGAATCAGCCACATACAAAACTCTGCCACTATCACAGCTCACAACGAACAGAAACCCATTCGCTGCCTCCAAAATAAGGTGTTTCAGCTCCTGATCAGTCAAAAACGTCGGCTTGAAGTTGCTCGGATCATTCGGATGCCCTTGTGAACTAGCATCACGAATGCTCTTCATATGCGTCACTGCCATCCGCAAAATCGTTAACTTATCCGGCTTCCGACCCAAAGCAGCACATTGTGGCACCATTTCAGCCAGCTCATTGATATAATGCGTCATTTTGTTTCGTCGGCGCCGTTCGATTTCGGAATGGTTCTCTCTCGCATAGCGATCCTTGTTATCACTGATCCCCGAGGACGTCGAACTGGCCGGTCCGCCGCTCTGTTGCTGTTGATACATTCCCGTCGTGGCAGATTCAAGGTCGGCAAAGTGGCCATTGCTGTCGAGCATGTTATTGGGGTTCATCTGGCCGGAGGGGTCCATCCTCGCAAATTTTGAGTCGTCAAGGCCGGCAGCGACATTCCTGCAAATTGAATTTTGCTTTCTCTTCTCTAATGCTATAGTTTGGTTTTCAAATTTTGCAAAACAGCCACCACAGGACACAGCTGTTTGTTTCAGTCGAGTTCCCTGCTATCGGAAAGCGGAAAACAAAATACGTTGCGCAAGAAAATGGAAAGCAAGCTCCGGTTTGTGATCGGTATGTCGGTCGACCACCGCCACCGGCGATCGACCCATCCCATCCCTCAAATATTGACTTGACCGATGCATTGCGCAGTGTCCGAGTAGTGTCGACTGTCCAAACAAAGTCCGTCGAAGGAAACGGCTTCGTCGAGATGTGACGACAATGACACGCAACCCCGAGACCTCGTTTCAACCTGGGGGGCCAAGTCACCCGTCGCGAAAGCCGTAATACGTATCTTTACAGAATACAGAAATGGAGCCAGCGGCGAAAGTATTATAGAAAGTTTGCGGAATGCGAAGGTGAATCGAATCAAAATCGTAAAAAGATCAAAACAACCAAAATTGAGAATCAAAATCGTAAAGCAAAAAAATAAGGTCCAAAAAACTCACATTAACTGCTGTTGCCATGGGTCGAGGTAAAGGCCGCCCAAATTATCAGAGCCTGAGGCCATGTTTGAGGTACCGAGCGCACGCCGAGGGAGTTAGCTTTGGCACGCGATGCTTTTTGTGGCTGAAAGCAAATGGGATAGAGATTTCACTTGTGGGAAAAAACGAAAATGAAGCACAAAAGTTGAAAGTCCATGGTTAATATAAGTCGGAAGACGTGGACATAAGCGCGTTGTATCACGTGACGGGGGGGGGGGGGGGGGGGGGGGGTAGCACACGTAAAAATGGAACGATATTGCACAATATGATCTTCGAAAATGATGATGCAGACAAGATAAATAGACAAGTGACCGCGGAAGTTTAATTAAGGAGAAAAAGTATCTTTAAAGGCGCCGACTGACATGCATAATTAATTAGTTCATGTTGAAACAAATCAATGAACACGCATAAACGGGCTTTTATCAACCAATGGAAGGAAAGGAACGCAATCAGCGGTTGCAGGGAGTATGGAAGCCGATTTTGGACGGAAAAACTTGGAAAAAATACAGTTTGGTCACAAAAGAGGATAGGAGGATGGCATTGGCAATAACTTAATCGTAATGACGGTCAGATATATCATTAGACGGATGGGATGGATGGACGGGAATGGTCGTCGTTGGTAGACGTTTGACGGCGAGGAAGACGAGGGGGAAACACCAGCAGGACAGCTGCTGGGGGTCGGTGCGCCTGACGCCCGGCGGCAATGGTGGTTCGTAAAAGCGAGGAAGGCGAGCCACCATCCGTCGTCGGGTTTCGCTCGCTTTGCCGGCGGCAGTGTGCGCAACTCTCGAGCTCGAGTCTCGACAAACATTCGCAGCCACGACGCACGGGATTTCAATGGACTAAACGTGGCCTTGGGTTTCGACATTTTGCAAACTTTCGGACAGACACTAAACGCAAAAGTATGCCCTGTGCGTCGCAAAAATGACAAAAATGCAGAAACCTGGCCCAAGAAAAGCCACTGAAATCAACCCTGGTTGTTCCTTGCACGAACACGCACGATAAAAGCGACGCACATTTCATCTTGCCTGAGGCAATTCAGGCTGGATTCCCTCCCTTTTTCCTCCATGAATGAAGTGACCTTCTTGACCCGGAGGCTACTAATCTCATCCGGAAGTGGTGTCGCGAGTTTGCGGAGTATTGGATATAGAAACTCCGGATGGATGGGGGTTATTACGTCGACGGAAATGTCGACGCAATTTTTGCAAACTTTTCGTTCAAAAATCCTTCCATTTCCAAACTTTAGCCCGCATTTTTATTAATAAATTACCAATCAACAATTAGCCAAAATATGGGGAGCCCAAACAAAACAAATTATACATGACACGAGACACCGTTGAAGTGGTAGCCACACTCTGTCTCGTCTTGCTTGAGCGAGTGAATAGAAAAATAAAATATGCATGATTCGGCACAATTATGCATCCGGATGGGGTCGGGGTCGCGCCAGACGGCACCAGATGGTTGTTGAATGTCGCTATGGCTGGGTGCTGGGGTTGTTGCATTTGGGGCTAACTGTTGACGGATGAAACGATGTAATCGAGATGAACATCGGTGTCGTTCGTCGGCACGGAGCGCACGATCTGCGCCGTCAGAGCGAGGCCGACCTTTCTCGGCATGATGCCGAAACGCTCAGCATGATCAGCCAGGAAGCGGTCATAATAGCCTTTGCCGTGTCCGAGACGTTGACCATGGCGTGTGAAGGCCACGCCGGGCAGGAGGACGAGGTCAAGGGGGCCTAAATGACATGATATAACTTCCTCAAACATATTGAAAACCAAACCAACCCCCAGTTTCATACGCCTCATGCCCCTCATCCGTCTCAAACTGCCGAATTCCCCACAGCGTCGGCTTCAACTCCTCAAATTCCGCGACATCCAGCAATCTCAACATTTTCATCTCATCAGATCCCTTTTTAAACCACGGAATAAACACAGTCTTATGCGCTGCCAATGCCGCCCTAACAATGCCATCCGTAACAACTTCGCCTTCCGTCGACACAAAGACGCTAATACGCTCGCTTTCCAAAAAATAATCAGCCGTCAATACATTGGTCTCAATAGTCTTCGATTCCAAGCTGATTTCCGACGGCGAAACAGTCTTCAGCGCATTCCGAATCTGTTCCCGCATCAATTTCTTTGCAGCGCGCACCTTCATCGCCAACACTGCTGACATTGCCGAGCTGCGAATGAACAACACATATAACTATACCCCGAAAGACCACCGACCAAACTCGATAACATCATGCTTGCCGAAACACCACAAACCATAAGTCCAGTCAACCAACACACGTTTCATTCAACAATTATTTATTTATTTTCATCACCTTAGAATATTAAGAGATTCGCGGGGTGTTTAACCATTAAAAGACGCTGGACTTAGCTTAATAACACCATAAATAATAACTAGAACAAATCGCGCTGGGTCAAAATTAAGTTAAGCCACATACATGCTGATACAAAGCACAAATAAATAAGGGTGGGTATAATATCACGTGCGATCAATGCAAGTGCTAACGTGGCCATACCGACAAGATCATAACATCGAGAGTGGAAGGAAAGAAAGAGAGAAAGAAGGAATCGGAATCGAGACGATCCTACAAGGCAGTCTCGAGACGGGTGTTGAAAGAACAATAAACACAACTGCGGCACCAATAACTTAGATAAAAACACGTACAAATGAGTAAAACTATAAATAGAATTGGCAAAAAAGGAGTAATAAACAAAAAAAGGGCAGATACAAGGGGGGTGGAGGCATTTAGTGTTGCTGAGAAGACGAATTATTGCTGCGAGCAGGGGAGGAGGTACGATTGGACAAAGGCGTGGTATCGCTTGGGGCTACTTTGCCACCACGGGGAAACGGCTTGCCTCGACGACCTGGGAAACTGCCGCCTCGGTAGCCACCACGACCAGTGTTGTTGTTTTGGCGGTTTTGGTAGTTGGAGCTGATGAGGGGATCGCCTCGAGGGGGTGGGGAGACATTATCTGCAATAACTATTGTTTAAAATGCTAAAAGTTGGTCGAAAAAAACTCACCAAAGTTGTAAGATTCCTCGGTAGGCGTATTCTGCGACTCGGACTTCCGAGCATGATGTCCATGGCTGAACGAGGAGTTGTAGAAACGCCGGCCGCTCGGAATCGGATTCGTTTTCGGCGTCGGTGGTGGTTGCGAGCTTTCGGAGCCGCGATCAGACTTGACGGAGGCAGGCTTCTTCGTGAATGGCTCGGATTGCTGGACACCGTTGTTGCCATTGCCGTTGTACTTGTTTTGCTGGAGGAAGCGTCCACGATTCTCGAAGCGAGCACCGGTACTCTGACGACTGTTGCGGACATCGTTGGAGTAGGTGGCGTTCCAGGTCGGCTGCCCGGATGCATCATTGTTCTTTTCAGCGCGGTGATTCTTCGACGTTTCACGGACAGCAGGATCGGCAATGCAGCTGGATATCGTCGTGGCACTGTTAGCGCTCTTCGGAGACGCCATTGGCGTAGTCGGCGACTGCTGCGGCGTAGAATGATGCTTAATGAAGCTCCGCAACATCTCCGTCGCACAATTGCGCTCTTCAGAATCACTTCGGACTGGTACTGATGGCGGAAGCACTGGGGCACTGTTTCCGTTGACAACAGGTGTCTTTGGCGGCTTCGTTTGCGTGAATCTCGGCGTCGGCGGCCCAGAACCTTTCGAATTGGCGATCTGAGGCTTCGCAAGGACCTGTGTCGGCAGCTGATGCTTCGCCTTCTGCGTCGGTGGCTGTTCAAACGTGTTCGGAGGTCGGTTGTTGTGAGACCGTTTGACCGTGGACGGCTTCGGCAGATCATCGACTACGTTGAAGTTGTTGCGATCAAGCTCCGCAGTGAGGATCTTGTTCAGACAGGCCAGCAGCTTCACATTATCCTCAGTCATTTCTTGCAGCGGATGACGCAACCAGTTCATAAAGTAGTTCATCAACTTGAAACGCATCTTCAACGCCATCTGCAGTATCTGGAAGCCGGCTCGGAAGGCGAGGAACTTGTCTATCTCGACTATGTAGTCATGTTGGAAGGCTTGCGACGACATGCCCGCATCTACGTCTACCTCTACCGCGTCGTAGTCAAACTCTTCGGAGCAGATTTCAAAGTCCTTGACGATGATCTTCTCCATTCGTACGCTACCGGCGAACAGAAGCGTATGCAGCGGCGTGGTGGCCGTGACAGTTCGAAGCGTGAGTCCCTCATCGATGCGAGACAGCTCCTGGAACGCCAAGAACGTGATTTCAGCTTCACTTTGATCAGGGGACTGGAATCGCTGCATTTCACGTCGACCGGAGAACTGCAACTGCCGCTTGACGACGCTCGACGGGTGGAGGAGGGTCGAGTTATCCATGGCCGTGCGGATCTTCTTGATCTTGCTGCCACCACGGGTAATGCCAATGCCAGGATAGCAGCCGGCAACAATCGCGGCTTGGACCATCGGCCAGGAGTTGGAGTATTTATTGATCTCAGGGTCATCGAATTGGCTGACATAGTGCGGGATGAGGTTGTGTCGACGAAGTTCCATCATGAGCTGTCGCCGGATACCGTCAATCATGCGCATTGTGGGCAGGTTCAGGAAGTAGCGACGGCAGACGTTGGGTCGGCCTTGGCCTTCCATGAAAGCCATGTACGATCGGACGAGCATCAGGTGGTCAGAGTAGTCACGACGGCCGAGGTCATCACGAGCGGCAAGGGCGGTGCTGCGTTCATCGCCCATGGGGAGGTTGACTGGAATGGCAAAATTACAAAATGAAAACATCAAAAACGGCAAAACTTACAAGGATCACGATGAGACAACGCAGCAACCAACGTAACAATCGGATTGAAGCACTGCAGCGCCACGCCAAACAACAACAGCCTCGCCAGCTGGGGGTCCAACGGCAATTGGGCTATGATGCTTCCGAGTTCGGTCAAATCCGGCTCGACTACACTGTTCGTTCGAGAAAATGACGGCGGCTCCACATCGGCATCAAACGGCGATCGATCAGTGAAAGCGAAGAGGGCGCCGAGCTGCTGAAGGAACGTGAAACTGCTGTCAATGGCTTCGGCATCTGGTGGTTCTGGCGCCATTCCGAGGAACGCCTTGACACTGACGCCCGGAGGGGCAAACATCTTCGCATGCAGACAGACGTCATGGATAGCCGCTCGCTTCATCTCAGCCACTTGGGTCTGGATCATGTTGGTGTAGTCATCGTCGCTGTAGAGCCGGAAGCAGTAGCCAGGACGGCATCGACCAGCACGACCAGATCGCTGTTCGGCATTGGACTTCGCGATGGAGACTACCTTCAGCTGGGAAATGCGAGTCTCGTGGTCGTAGGTCTTCTCCTTGGCTTTGCCGCTGTCAATCACAAAAACGACGTCATCAATGGTCAAAGAAGCTTCGGCAATGTTGGTCGAAAGGATGACTTTCCGCTCGGTGGGATTCGAAAAGTGATCGAAAACACGATGCTGATCAGAGCTGTTCATCTGGGAATGGAGCATGAAGAGCTGGGGCACTGTTCGACTGTTCAGACCGGTCTTGATGCGGTCCTTGACGGAAAGGATGTCATCGTAGCCGGGCAGGAAGACGAGAATGGCACCACGGATCGGGCTGTCCATGAGGAAGTCAATCAACGAAACAACCAATTCAGTGTCGACAGAAGGGCCGGACCCACAATCAAGGAAGCTTTCATTGCCGGTGCACATCTGGTAGATCTGAACCAGCTCATTTCGCGGCAATCGGCTTCGACGGATAGTGTTGACGAGATCATTGGTGAAGGTCTTCTTATCACCAAAAATGGCAGCAGTCTGTTTTAACGTGGCGGCAATCATGTGCGGATGACAGGCCGGTTGTCGGGCAGTGTTGTTGAAGCCTGTGGCGAAGGAACCAAACGGACTGGGATTGACCTCTTCGTAGTAGGACGGAGAAGCGGTGTTCCAGCCGTTGGACATCGCTCCAAAGCCATTGGTATCGCCATTAGCCCAGAGGGAATTCGCAGAATGCTGTCGACCATAAGGAGGTACCGCGGACTGCATCGAAGCCCCAGGGGCTACACTGGCTATCTGATTGGCTATGGTTTCAATCGGATCAGCACCGGAGAAGGCAGGCGTCGAAGCGGAGGGGTGCAACTGATGGCCATAGCCGGATGGGTAGGGCGAGCCATCGCTCCAGTTGCCTACCTGGGGAAAGGCGTTGACTATGCTGGAGTCCTGGTAGCAGGAGAGGTAGCCGGTCATGGCAAGGACATCGCTGAGAAAGAATTTGTCGACGCGGTGGAGACGAGCGGGGACTAAAATCACCTAATTAAGACCTGTAAACCTTCAAAAATGTTCTCACCATCAACAGATCCAACATGATTATGCTCAAAATACTTCAAAAAAGTATCCCTATTGCCCTCCATCGTGGCCGACATCAAAATAACCTTCAAATCCCTCCGATGCCGGAGCGCTTCCTTCAACGCTATCAAAAGATAATCCGTGTTTTGCTCGCGCTCGTGGATTTCGTCGAGAATGATGTGCGTGACATTCGTCGCCATCGGATCGACAGTAAGCATTCGAAGCAAGACACCACTGGTACAGTAGGTCAAGATGGTTTGACGGGGGTCGCATCTGGAAATAAATCTCATTAAAACAGCTTATTAAAACTGAAAAATAAGCCTTACTTTTGTTCCAATCGAATATGATACCCAACCGTAGTCCCAAGCGTCTCCCCCCGCTCCAACGCAACACGTTCCGCGACAGCGATAGCCGGCAATCGTCGAGGCTGGGTGCAAATGATCCGAATTGGCTGACGATGCGCTTCGGCTTCCTCCAAAATGAACTGCGGCACTTGGGTCGTCTTTCCACAGCCAGTGCCACCGGTGACTAGGATCACTTGATGGTTTTCGATGGTTTCGACGATCTGGTTCCTCAGACGGAAAGCTGGCAATGTGTTTCGGAAGTCGTGAAAGCGCTTATTGGGTTCTGTACGGGGCGGGATGAGGGGTGGGCCGTGGAGGATTCCGCCTCGATTGTGTTTCTTGTCTGAAAGAAAGTTTTAATTATGAAGTTGAAGAAATGGGGTAACTTACGGCCAGCTTTGGGTGATTCATAATGCTTGAAGACCTGATCCTTATCAATAGTATACTGCTTTAAATAACCCCGAATTTCGTCCTGTTGCGAATCTGTCAAGTTCAGCGGGAACGAATCTGACATAGAAACCGTCGCGTATTTGTGGCTTTTGGCTCGGCTCACAGTGAGATAGCGATTGCCTTCTTTTCTGAAGAAAATGTTTGTAAAAATCGAATTTCATAATCAAAAAAGCAAAAAACTAACCCAGAACTGTGACTCCGCATATCCCGCTCCCGCGCCAATACATGGACTATCTTTCGTTCTTCTTTGTTCATCGGATCCAGGACGAGCTCTGAAAGAAAATATATGAGTAAATCGAAAAATTGCAATTTTAAATATTTGTAAATTTCAAAAAGTTATGAAATCACTCACCTTTCTTCCCCGACCTCCAGAAGTCGTCCAGCATCTTCCGCATCTCCGCGATAAACTTATTCCGAGCATTCTTTACCGGATCATTCGTCACGGGCGGAACCCTTTTGAAAGAGTGATCGAACGCGCCACCCCGAAGACCGAAACCGCGACGACGTTCCATGGTCGCGTTGAAAAGACAGTTTCAGCTATGCCCGATGGAGTTGGGATAGCTGAAAATGATACATAAGATATGTAATTTCAAGAAAGGTCAATGGAAACACGAGTTCGTTCTCGAGGCGAGGGAACGGTCAGCGAGCGCAGACAACAATGCAATCGAAAAGAGTGTGGTCGGGCGCTCTCGCTCGCTCGCTGTGCGTCTCCCAGTCGCGTCGGGACAGAGCGTTGGCGTTGTGTCCGCAGGAGCGGTCAGTCAGATGGTCGACTTGAAAATGGACACGCGTTTCGAGTTTTTATCCTAAATTTACCTACTTTTACTGTTTTAAAATTCTCCCTAAATTACCGTAAAACCTTAGGCCAGGTGTACAGTATGTAATCAGGGAAAACGCGGCGGGTAAAATAGACAATAAATTTATTTTTTTCAAGCTTTTATCGAAACAATTAGAAAACCAATTCACTCGTCGTCTTTCTCCTTCCTTTCGTCTTTGCCCACAGGCGTTCGCAACTCATTCATCCAAGTCCACGAGTACGGATTGACGAGGTCCGCCTGGCACAGGACTAGGGGGTCATCATCCTTGTTGATGAAGATAAGGTCGTTTTGATCGGGCCGACAGACGCGATAATTCAGTTGGCTAATCCCGTTGAGGCAGAGATACACGATATCGTTGACGTCGAGGTATTTCTTGCCTGCCGGGCTGGTAACGTCGAAGTTATCTAGGGATTTGACTCGGGTGTAGGAGGCGCAATCGGTTTCGGAGCTGAAACGGGGATATTAGACGGTTTTGAGAGCTGTTTGGGATATTACAATCCAAAACAAAAGCCATCAATATATCGAAAGCCACAGGGGCAGTAGGCCGTCTGATCCGGGTCGGTATGGCAGCAAGTTAGGTAGCCATAGTTCATCATGTCGTGATAGGATAGTTTAGAACTTTGGATGGCGGAAATCTTGAGGACTTGTGGGAGGATTCGGTTGGGTTTGGAATATTCATGGTTGTGATTACAGCCGCAGTCGCTGTCCTGAAGGGTTTAGATTATGACTTTTATATATATTTTTCATCAGTAGAGGCTAGCAATGACTCTAACTAGCCTCTACTGACAAAAAATATATATAAAAACTATCAAAAAACCAACCGCCGGCGTATCGAAGCAATCCCGATTATGGTGAATCATATTACTCCAATCTGCCAATCCACACGGCCTCCCCGTCAGATGGATGTTGACAAAGTCATTGATCCTAGGGTCAGCCTTCCCTTCTACAATGTCCAACCGTTTTGGGCATTTTTTCAAAAAGTGATGGACATCGTCCGCCGAGATCCCGGCCGGTTTCATCCTTGCTGTTATCAGTTGACTTCTCTGAACATAGACCCACGGCAATAGCGCCAACAAATACACCGCAACAACCAGAGCCGCAGCGGCAGCGAGTTCGCCATACAGTATCAACTCCAATCTCACTTCGGGATACTGTATATTATGAACCTTCGGCCGACTCGGCGTGAACTGCCTCCTCGCGGCGGCATTCTGCGCCGGAAGCGAGCTAGATGCTGGCTTCGGCATCAAGAGTGGAGCAACTTCCTCTTTACGCGACATTCATCACATGAATCAGAATCAACAAAAATTTATCAAGTGTCCTCAAAAAAAGTCCAAAAAAGGAGTAAAATCAAACATTTGCATGATGGAATGCGTTTATACAAACAATTAACAAACAAAAAACTTAAAAGTTGAAAACATTAATTAATCAGACACGTCACTGTCAGCACCCGGTTCAACAGTAGCACCCCGCTTGTCGGATTCTACGACTTCTGGCGTACGGAGATCGAGAACGACGGGCTCATCGAAGTAGAGATCGGCGGCAAAGGCTTCATCGTACTTGTTCTTGCAGCGACCACCGGTGATGGGGGCGCCGGGACATGGGACGTTGCGATCGGATTTTTCGACCATTCTGAAAGATTTGAAATTTAAAATGTTCAAAATTGTGAAGTTTGCCGATAACTGACCGATGAATGCACATATTGTGAATTTCATTATTGCACATGGTACACACCGTCGACGTCCGACGCAGCACGATCAACTTTCGGCAAACCGGGCACGTCGGAATGTTGTAGCCCTGGTTGGTCAGGACAGTCTGAAACTCGAGAACGGCCTTCGGATGCAGGGAAAACGTTTGACGATCGTCATTCTTTGTGAAGACAGCATCCTGGACGAGCTTGTAGAGAAATTCTTCGCTTTGAGCCGGTTTGAATTCGTTGTTTTCGATGCCCAAGTTGGTGGCCTCCATGACGGGGACTTCGCCGCGCTGTTCATTATCCTCGGCAAACATTTTGCCGACAACTTCGTAGAAGAACTTTGATTCCGCCGGGGAAATGATCTTCAAATGGTTGGTAGTCGCCTGATTCGCCGCTGGCCAAGCCTGAAACATGCGCAATTACAAATTTCGAAAGAAAAATATATAAAAAAAGACTCACCAAAATGATGTATTGTTCATCCGGGTAGCGCTCATCCGACACAATCTCCAACCTTCCGAAGACTTCACCCTCAAGTTTGTCATTGATAGTCTGCATGATCTGATTGGCGAGGGTGGCAGGGGACAGTTTGGCTGACACATCTGGAAAACATCGAATGACCACCATAAAAAGTAAAAAATTTAAAAAGAACTCACTGAAATCCATTTTACAAGCCATGCAGCATTGCGAGAAGACATCGACAACCATAGAGACCTGTAAAATATATTTTCAGGAATGGGTAAAGATGGATAAAGAAATTACAAACCTTGATAGCGCGCAACTCTCTGACAAGATTGATGAACAGCTTGTGGGGATTGCAGTGATTCTTGGCAATTCTAGTGATATCGCCTCCAGGAGGGTGTTGATATTGGACGGCTTCGGAACGGCCAGCCATGGTTGAATATTTCGGGAAGTCCAATGGGAAGATGGAAAACAGCTGAAGAAGGAAGCTGCAGAGCAAGTTTGCTTTTTGAGTGACGAAGTGCAACGGCGCACTTTGCCAAGGATTGTTAAAAATAGTTTTCGCGCACTTTTTTGAAGGCCAATTTTTGTACTATTTTGAAGAACATTGACAAAACCGCTTTTTTTGACAGTTTTACATAACGCGTGATCATTAGGTTTGAAAATTACAAAAAATTTTAAAATCAAAAATGTGCAAATGAAGTTGACTCTATTCGCACTTTTCAACGAACGCGATCGTCCCATTCGCACACTATGATCGAACTGATCAATATTCGCTATTGATTGTTGTCATAATGTGTGCATACTGTAACTTGGATTTTCATTGTTTTTTAACTTTCGTTGTCTTTTTGAGTAAAGTGCTTTGTGTGTTTTCATTGTGTAAGGTTTCTGATCGTTCAATAAAACTGATGTCACATTTTGACAACTTTATCACATGCAATTATGCTGAATATCGTTTTTGTGCATCTATTGGTGCCATTCCATCCACACCAAACAACAACACAAACATTCCCCAAAACATTTACAATCCAAAACGCTACACTGTGCCAAAGGTGTTTCCGTCTCCAGGTGACGGTCCAGATTCACCATGACCACCAGCGCGCCCGGTCGCCATCTTCTGTCCACTCTGTAGCATCCTCATTGTTTCTCACCATCATCACCAACCATCATGTTCTTTTCGGGGCGTACTACATGCATACAACTAACCATTCCGGACTAACGGACTACCTGCTTGCATGCATGTAAATCGTCTTCCTCAAGCCCTCCGTCGAAGCCACTACTATGCCTCAGGCCATATTGCATGAAGAGGCGGTACATAGGTGGACCGACCACAGACAGCATTCCCGAGAGTAAATTTGCTTCTGTCCATTCAGACCGTACACACTGGGGCCCGCTGGCTGGTATGTTGGTGGCTTCTCCAGGGGAAGACCCATCCATTGTCGGAGCTTTCGCGCACCTTCGTCGAGACTACCATCTCCGGAGGTTGTTCTGGATGAGGGGAACTTCTTCTTCTTTCGTTGAGGCCCAGCCCGACCGGTGTACTTTACTCCGAGAAGGTTGTCATCGTGGTCGCTGTCGACACGCTTTAGTTCCCAGGATAGTTGTCTTCGAGCCAGTCGACGGTTTGACCGCCTTTTTTCAGATTTCAGAGTTTGTGTCCTTCTGGATTTTATAAATCAACCCCTTTGACGGTTTAGCTACTCACGGTTGTTTTCATTTTGAACTTTTGGTCTGACGCAACCCCCAATTTCAAAAAGTAACTTCAAACCATCTGTTCCAAGGCTTGTCCGTCAACATGTTATTTTTTGTCCGATTAAATAACGGTCCCAATGTTTGAAAGCACAAGATCAGCTGCAAGCTTCGCGCATTTCCCCCCACTCTTTCAACCTTAATGCAAACAAAATAAAGGCTGCATCCGGAATCTCGTTTCTGTGTCGTTGTCGCGCAAGCAACACCCAACTTTGATTCGTCCCGTTCCTCATTTGAACCCGTTGCCACGAACCATCCAACTTTTAGCGAATACGACGGCCTCTTTTGATTCAGACTCTGTTTCGGGTGGTGCCAGATGTAATGATCCGGCCCGAATACAACCTCACAGACCCCTTTATTTATCGTGTGCCTACGGTCGACTACATCACATGCGTAAGTTTCGACATACATACCACTCTCGGGTTACTGTATCACACCCATAAAAGTCGTTCAAATACCGATCTCTGTGACCGTGACCATCTAGTTAATAGTTTGTGTATCCGCAATTAGCTAGACCAGACTAATGAGCTCATTTTCGGAAAGCACTCAACGTTTTCGAGTTCGATCGGCGCATGTTTCGCAGCTTTGGGGACAGGGTGCTTCAGACCGGTCGACTAACACTAACTAAGCCGTGTCTCGATGGATGGAACCATCCTTTTTCGCTCAATCCGCAATCCCAGAAGATGGGGTGAGCGACAATCACGCTAGTGGAGGGACACTTGGAGCCTCTGTTTGGCTTGTACAAACATACGTACGTACAAGTCGAGCATTGCGCATACTTTGGTTGAAATACCCGGTTTTGAAAGGTGAAAAAAGGCAAAGTCGATGAGGAGGGTGTTGAATCGATCGAAAATGGGCATGGATCATTGATCTTTTTTAGAAAAACGATAATTTTGGCAATTTGTATAACTTTGCTATTTATCTTACAATTAAAATTGTTGAAAATTACTTTTTTATTAATTTGAAACACTCCTTTATGGAAAAAAGAATTATGGGGTCGGATTTGACTACAATTCGGAGCTAAAAAGTTGTTACATCCAGCAATAAAGAATACAACTTTTTTGCTTTTAATACTAAAAAACAACAGTTTTAATTTGATTTAAACAATGTTACAATTGCAAAATATTAAACCTCAGTGATCTGTTGCAGATAAAACTATGTTCGCAGTCGCTAGCACACTACTTATACCGGTTTCCGAAGGTATTCCCGAACTACCGCTTCCCGGACAGCTTCTTTGAGGATCTCAAAAACATTGACCTGACTTGCCCCCAATTGGCACTAGTATGCTTTGTCGCGTTTTTGCTCACTATTGGGCGGCACTATTTTGTTAAACAGTTTGTTTTGGTAAGCATTCCGCCCTCTTACATTTTTCATCAGGCATAATAGTCGTCTTTTACAGCCACTAATGCCCCTGTTAGGTGTCCCCATATTACACAGACACAAATTCCCAGAATGCATATGGAAGTTTCTGTATTATCTGGTGACTTGGTCATTCAGTTTGTATGTTCACATCTTTAGTGGGAGGTATCGGACATTTCAAGATCCGTTATCAGTTTGGGAGAGTAAGTTTGATTACATCATAAAGATACAGTAATTTAGATGTTTGTTGGAACGGTTAAACTCAAATTCCCATTTTCGGTACAGGTTGGCATGAGGGCTACCCACCTCGGGTGTATTGGGACATTCACTTCATCTACGTGACACAGGCCGCCTTTTACGTGCATTCCATCTATGCCACGCTTTATATGGACATTTGGCGGAAAGACAGTACCCTTATGTGCATCCATCATTTCATCGCTTTAGCCTTGATAGGTTTAAGCTATGGAAGTGGACATGTCTTGGAAGGGGCATTTGTTGTGTTCCTCCACGACAACACCGACATGATGCTCGAATTGACGAAACTATCAGTCTATTTGAAGAAGCGCGAAAACGGCGAATACTATCCATGGCTCAATGTCCTCGGAAACGTGTCTTTCGTTAGCTTCGCCATTATGTGGTTCGTATTCCGGCTGTACTGGTACCCGCTCAAGCTCCTCTACATGACCGTCTATGGCGGTGTCTACCTGGGGCCACAAGATTCGCCGTTTTACGCGTATCTTGGGATCATGTTGATGGTTTTGCTCTTTATGAATATTTATTGGTTCAATGTGAGCTCCCATCTTTCAATTCCACCTTTTATAGCCAAAATATCACTTCAGTTTATCGTACGCATGGTCATTCGAGTGTGCCAAACCGGTGAGGAGCCCGAAGACAACCGTGAATTCGACACAGTCGCCGTGTCCGGTATCCCTAAGGAGAAGCTCAGTGAACTAGCACGTGTCGGCAAATTAGCTGCGGCCACGAAGGAGATAAAGAAAAAAGGCGATTAGGACCAAAAACAGACTGATCTTGACGCCATCAGTCATCATTGTTTTCGTCAAACTTGTAATTATCGCACTATTTAAACACCGCTACTGTACTGTATGTTATCACTGTGTTGATATTTTTGAAACTTGAAAAATGTTGGTTTTCCGTTGCCCAGGACAGATAAGTTTTTTTGAAAACTTTAAACAGAAATAAACTGATATCGACTATGTCAAGCACCAATTGGAATTCTAATAGCCATCCCAAAACACAAAACTTATTAAAAATCATTCATTCAGGTAGACCAAAGACAAAATCCTCAATCACATATACCCACGCTTATTCCTAACTATTCATCTCCAATATAACATCAGATAACATTTTAACCAAAACTTTGCCATCCCAAGGCAAGGGGATAACAAAAAGCAATACTCTAAAGCCTACAACTTCAGTTTTTGCGTTAGATTTCGGCATTATTGGGGACGGTGTCGGTCAGCCTAAACAGACAACAAACAACGGTAACAACAGAAAAGCTTGAGACAAAAAGAAAACATCTGGATGATGGCGGAGAAAGAGATTAACAGGGAGAGCGAAAGCCGACGACTAGGAGGTAGCGTGAACTCTGGCGATGACTGCATCAACGACCTGCTTCGCGACGCCTTCCTGGGGATGAGCTTTGACTGAAAATGGTTTGATTAAGCTTGTTAAAGTAGAAAGTTGGTCAAAACATACGATAATCGGTGAACTGCGTGAAGATCTTCTGGAAATCGGGGTGGCTGCCGAAGCGGGCAAAAGCTTTCGACACGATTTTGGTCAAGATGAGCGGCTGAAACTATACATTGTAAGAAAACTGCCAAAGAAAATGCGTCGTACCTTATTGAGATGTTCGTACAACTCGAACGCAATGGAGTAAAACTCGCGATCGTTTACGTCCAAATCGAGCAGAGGCGAAAGGAACTCGAGGGCATTCTTGATGGGATCGGCAGGCTTGAGGAACTTTTCGCAGGCTTCTTCGTCAATCTTGAACTTCAGGGCATCCTTGATAGGATCTTCCTTCTTCTCTTCGGTGGTCTTCTGAAGCGCTTTAGCCTTGTTGGCCTTGCGACGAGCCTTTTTCTCGGCCGTGCTTTCGTTCTTGTGGTCATTGCCTGCGGCATCTTTGGCGCTTTTGTCGACGAGTTTGTTGCCGATGAGATCAAGGTAGATCTAAAACGGCACGATTCAATGGCTTTCAAAAGAGGTGTTAGCGCAAAAAGCTGACCCTGGTTGCGAGCTTAGCGGCACGGATGTACGCGCGATGGTTGCGGATTTTGTTTGTCGTGTTGATGAGATCAGCGTAGCCGCAGATAGTGGCTTTGCGCATGCAGTAGGAATGGAAGTCGTATTGGTCCTCGTAGAAGCCGTTGAATTGCTGAAACTTTCTCTATGAAAAATGAAAAACAGACATCGGAAACCCACGTTTTCTATCTCATGGCATACTTTAAGCGAAGAAGCGTAAAGACCACGCTGATGAAGCGAATAAGCCAGCTCAATCTCGATCCACAGCGATTGCATGTCCACAAGACTCGTCAACGGGTCACTCGCTTCCTTCGTGAATCGTCCAGCATAGGTGATAGCCTCCTCGAACTTGCCACATCGCATGAGGTACTTGACAAGCTTGCAGTTGGTGTAGCGATCGGCAGTGTCCAGATCATGGGCCTCGCGCATCACTTCCATGGCATCGTTCATGTCACCACGGTGCTTCAGAATCCGGGCTTTGCTCAGATAGAGCTCGACGACAGTGGGCGAATGGGCAACAGCCTTCTCGATGAACTTTTCGGCTTCATCGTAGTTTTTGATTTCGTCGAAATGGTGCGCAATGAAGTAGTAGGTCCACATGACCGTGGTCGGGTTTTCGGCGAGATCGGAGCCTAAAATTGGCACTTTTAATTGAAAAACAAATAAAAAAGGAAAGAAAAACGCACCATCGAGACTTTGTCCCTTTTCCAGACGATCCACAAAGACAGCCAACAAATGAGCAATGATATTGACCTTTTCCGCGTCCGAATACAATGGTCGCAGCGTTTGGAAAAGCGATGGCAGACCCGTCCTGAGGTTGTTCACGACAAATGTTGCTAGGCGACGGCGGAACTCATCACCCGTCGTGAAAGAAAGAGGAGCGACGTGAGGGTGCAGCGATTTGCGCACACGCGCAGCGACATCGTCGTAGAGTTTGAGGCGGTCGGCTTCCTTTCCGGGCTTGTCTAAAATGAAATGAATCACCATAAAAAGACTGAAAAAGGCGAAGAATGACAAACCGAGGCCGCGGCATTGCTCATATTGCTGGTAGTACTCCGCTTTCTCCGAATTTCTCGCGATCAGCTTTTCATACTCGGTGGCGGCGCTGTTCAGCTGATTGAGCTTGCGGTATAGCCTGCCGCGAGTCTCGTGGACCAGGGTTTGATCGAGGAAACGGGTCACTGGATGGATAGCCTTGTCGCGGGCAGCTTCAAGGTCGCCGCGTTCTTCGAGGACACGGATCTCGAATTGGAGGACTTCGAACAGTTCGGGACTGTTGTCGCCGGAGCTCTGAAAGCTTACAAACTAAATTAGCCCTCAAAAATGGACAAAACGAACCAGCAAAGGCTTGCGATACTCCGCAATACCCTTCAAAGCGGTGTCATAGTCCTTCGCCAGATAGGCAGCCACGATAAAACCCATCCAGGCTTGTCGGTTGTTCGGCTTCATGCGGAGGAGGGCATAGCGGGTGAGCTGAAACATAAAAAGATATAAAAATCTTATCAAAATTCAGCTAAAACCAACCTGAAAACCTTGAAAATCGCGAATATGCGCCTGAACCAAGGCCAAATCGCGCAAGATTTGCGGATTTTCGGGCGACCGGGCAAGTGCCATCTTCAAAGCCTTGAGCGACTCGCCATACTTCCGATCCGAGCGCATGATCATGCCAAAAATGTGCCAGCAAACGTGCGATTTGACATCATGTTGGAGCGCTTTGCGACTCAGCTCGACAGCTTCGGCATGATGACCCGTAACATCCAGGATGAGCGACTTCATAGACAGTGTCTCTGAAAAGGCAATGGGACCATAATCGCGTGTTCTCCCAGCCGATTAGCGGGTTTAAAACTGTCGTCAAAAGTGGGAGGTGAGTGGCGTGACCCAAAACGTCGAAAAACGTACCGCCATGCTCGGCAAAGTTGGGATTCGACAGGATCTGCTTGATGCATCGTAGCGAGCCCTTGTGCTGCTTCTGCTCGTACAGCTTCTGCAAGAGGTGGACAGAATTAGGTGGGAGCAATCGGCGGGAAAAGGGTTGAAAATCGGGGGAATTGTAAAAGCAGACTTACCACGCACTTCTTGAACAAACTCAGCTCTTTCGGCGGCAACAATTGTTGGCCGTGGGTGAACGTGGTCACAGACATCGTTGACAGACGCCGGTCGACCGGGATACACGGGAGATTGTGATAGAAATTCGCGAAAATAGAACGCGCAGAAACAATCGAGTGAGGGGACGCGCTTTCGAGAGGGCCTGAGGAAAAATGACGAGTGAGCCGGTTGGAGGCACTTTGCCAAGGGGGCGCGGGGTTTGAACAAGGGGAGGGAGGGGGTGGAAATTGGGGGCTTTTTGGGGCTTTTTTTCGATATTTTAGGGGTTTTTATGTTAATTCAAATTAGATGCAAAACAAACACGCAAAAATTCTTTCAAAATTTTGATTTTAATGCATTTTAAAACCGGTTTTTGCCTAAAAATTTACAACTTTACAAAAATTACGCAAATTTGAGACATTTAAGACGCTTAAGGGCCCTTTTAACTTTTCATTTAGGCAAAGTAGATTGCCAATCTGTCATTTAAATCATGTGTCAACTTGCAATTTTCGTGTTATTCGCCATTTTCACCCTCGGTTACGGTGTTCTACCAATAGACGTGCCCAGGCCCAAGGGAGGAGTCATCTGCAAGCAGGATATTGGTCATGGCAGTTTCTACTGGAATGAGCGATGTGATTATTGTGCTTATGGTGACCCTTTTCAAACAATTTTCCGTCATCAATTTCAATTACAGCTGAAGGCCGCCACAACAAAGTCACCCTGTACCGGCACCACGCTTGCATGCGCGGTACACCTAAAAACTTACAATTCACGATAACGTAAGCATTGTACATTTTTCCTACTCTCAATTTTGACCAAATTCCATTCCAGAAACAGTCCAAGCTCAGATGAACGCATCCGCCTCACAGAGTTCTACTACGAGTGCCAAACAAACCATTGCAATGACATCGGCATGGGTCTCGGGACGCCAATCTTCACGGAGCGACTCGTCAAACAGATGGATTTCAATGGGTACGGTGAACCGATGTGGGAACGCTTGAAGAAGCATGCTGTTGATTTTGGCAATTTTCGGGAGGATGGAGAACCAGTTGTTCACGGTTGAATGCCATACCATATTCACAGTTAAAAAATAAAAGTACATCCAGACATCCAATTTATGTAAATTAAAATAGCCAAAACACGATAAGAACCTCAAAACCATCAAAAACCAGCCTATTTACAAGCTTTGTCCCACTCTTGTTGCCAACTTTGGATACTATAGACCATAGATCAAGTTCGCACAAATGTTTGTCATTACGGTATTTCAAAACCAACCCAGATGCCGTCAGACTTGATCCGCCGTCTTCGAGTCGCATCGCGGAATCGGCATGACGGACCCTGCGTGGGCGTCACTTTGATTGATGCGCATCGCAACGGCGACCGCCGTGGTCATTGGCGTCGTTGTTTTGATCGGGACTTTCGGATCGGTTTTGCATTCCTTGGGGTGGAAGCGCGTCAAGCGAATCATCGGCGGCCTACAATCGACCGTTTCCGAGGATCGGTGGAGCTTTGCGCCCTCATTGCGAGCGCTTATCATCGGAGAGAGTGAGTTTGTGAGTTTTGGCCCCTCCATTTTGACTATAGCAACTTCAGAAGTATGTGGTTTTAGGTCCAATGCGGCGCTACCATAATCTCGAAGCGTCATTTACTGACAGCGGCACACTGTGTCGTCTTTTACGGCAAAGTGAACGGTGCTGACATTAAATTGCTGTATGTTTTTGCCTCATTTTGCCATTTTAAAACTTAAAAATGCCTTCCAGAGACTACGCCGATGAACTCTGGATCGACATGCGCCTGATCAACGACATCAATGACACCAACCGTGAAAACTACAACATCACAACCCGATATTACTTCCATCCAAGTTACCGTTTCCAGAAGTTTGCCAATGACATTGCCATCATCGAAATGCCGGAGGGATTCGATTTCGGTGTTGAGCCGATCCGTTTGGCGGCGGATTTCAAGGAGGATGAAGGCGAAATGGCCTTTACTGTCGGCTATGGGAAGTACAATCCCGGGAGTAAGCCTTTCCAGAAGCCAATTACATGTCAAAAGTTCATTTCCAGACATAACATCCGAAATGAAAGAATCCTACCACCTCCGGGAAGGCATCTTCGTCTTTCGTGAGGCGGCTTACTGTAGTCAAACCTGGGCCAAGCCAGACATCCGTCGAAAGCTGTGCGCCGGCGAATACGGTCGAGGCACTGCCATCGGCGACAGTGGAGGGCCGTTGATGAAAAACGGCGACGATGGCAAGTGGTACCAGGTTGGAATCTGTTCCTATGGGCGCCGGAATCATTCCATCGACCGGAAAACTTATCCAGGTAAGTTCCATTGACACTTTTTCTTTCTTTTTAAAGAAGTTTTTAGGCATCAACACCCGAATCTCCTTCTACTGCCCGTGGATCGAAGAAGTCACCGCTGGCGAAGCTGTTTGCCATCCCTATGAGCGTCAAGTCAAGGAGAACCCGGCGGAAGTCCTGATCCGTGACCGTGTTGAGCACCTTTCCTCAAAATGCCCTCACTCAAGCGGCTTTGTCGCCATCTTACTGACCTTTTTACACATTTCCTGACCCCCAATAAAGTCCCGCTCATTTTATTATCAAAATCACTACCATTCAAACAAAAACTACAAACAAAAGAATGAGGTGTTAGATTGCAAAACAACAAAATTCAAATGTACATGGAGCCATCTGCCGGCTGAATATACCCGATGCCGATAAGGATAATGTCAATCAGCGTCCAGACGCCGAGACCACCAAAGCTGAACAGCTTGCCAATGGCACTTTTCCAGAGGCCGAGGTAGAATCGATCGACGCCGAAGCCGCCTAGCGTCACCGATAGAAGCATGGTTCGAGACCAGCTGTAGCCATTCGTCCATTGACATCGAACATTTTTCAAAAACGTCCTACGCCCGAGGCAAACGACATGCTGGGCGACTCGGCACGTCGTCGGATACAGGACCAGTGATGCCGAGGAACAATTCCTCACCTCTTCACATTCATGCTCTTCGGGATCCGTCTGATAGCAGTACTGGCAGATGGCTTCACGCTTGACAGATCGTTCATCGATGGACGGGAATCGGGCCGAGCAGTTGACGGTGACCAGGTCGCCATAGGAGCAGTTTCGGGGGAATGTACATTTGAGACAGGAGCCGAATTCGGTGGGATCGACACGGGAGCAGCTGAAACACGAATCCTTTTTCATAAAAACACTAAAAAATTGGCAAAACCAACAATGAAGTATCATCCGGATGCGGCTCATCGATATTCCACGTCCTCGGAGTAACCGGAACCACCGGAGCCGCCGTTGTCGGCACAAAATGCAAGGCTTCTGGAAGGGGTTTCGCGTGCGGATCCAGATGCACCGTCTTGCCTTCAGATTCGGCACATAACACCGGCAAAAACAACAACAACCCCAACACCAAACATAGGGGGCGCCGTCTCAGCTGACACACGTGCATCGTTCGTCGAGTAAGCCACCTCGCGGGGAAGGGGCTTACATCACCAGGCTATGGTTATGGGTGTCCTGAAAGCAAATAACGTGCTCAACAGCCTTCAAACAATCGGATTAGATCAGTAGATAGCAATCGCAGGCGTTCACAACCTGTTTTTTCATCAAAAAGACGTCCATCTGCATTAATTTATACTCTTATTACCCTAACAAAGACAAAGCATAAATAGCAAATAAATTATTACAACAACCAATACTAAAAAGGCGCTTCCCGATGAGCCAAGTTACAAATAGACCCCAAAGCAAAACAAAAAGGCAGTGATCTCAAAACAGGCTTATTTCTTGGTCTTTCCAGCAACAACAGGCTTGGCAGCAACGCTGTATCGCTGCGACGAGATCACCGTCAACAGGTACAGGATAGCGCTCGACGCGAGGAAGCAAATCGTGATGGCGATGCGATGGATCGAGGCAGCGCTCACGATTCCGATGAATCCAGCGATCAGGACTTCGGTCAAGCCGGATCGAGCTCCGGAGCCACCGCCCATCATCTTGAAGTTGGAGATGGACGTGATGGTGAACAGGAAGACGAGGGCACCGAGCAGACCCGCTGTGAGCGTGCCTTGACGGGAGGCAGCGAGCTGGGTCTTGAAGGCCTGCCCAGCGGCAATGGTCAACACGGCCAACAGGGCTGACACGGCGGCGGAGAAGCTGTGGTTGGACATGGTTCCTGCCAAAAAGCAACTAATTAGACGTTTTTTCAATCAATTAAGCGTGAAAAAGGTAACCCAGTTCCGGGTGCCGAACATGAACGGCATTTCCAACCAAAAAACAACTTCAACTTTGCTACTTTAATTCAAAATCAACAAAACAATCACTGGTTGGTCGAAAATTGTACCACTAACGGTGCCAAACAACCAAAAACAAAAGTAAAATCAACAAAAATGGGTCAAAAAGGTTAACAAAATCAACAATTTGCAGGTTTAATCGAGAGCCTTCAACTTCCAGGAGAGATTGGTGTCAAACTTGGGTGGGAACAGCTCGTCTTCAAGGTAAATGCGGGTGGGCATGTGGCCTTCTCCAGGCATGCGGATGATGCCGTCTTCGCAGCGGTACTGCAAAATCAAAGTAAATTAAGCCCCAAAAGTCAGGAAAGTCAACTTACAATCTCGTGAAGCGGTCCAGGCAAATTGTTCGGCTTCAAATACCTCGGCCAAACTTCAACTCGACGATCGGCAGCAGCCTTAACAACACGCTCGGCTTCCTTCTGAAGTTCACGTGCTTCCGAAAGCAGGCCCAAAGCCACGAGCGTCGGCAGAAGTTCAGCCAACTCAGTCTGAATAGTCGAAATCTTCGCAAAAAGCTCCGTCAAAGCCGTCAAGATGCCGATATCCTCGTACTGGCTGCCCTGTTTGACGTTCTTCTTCTTCCGTTCAACGTTCTTCCGGCGTTTGGCTTGAGCGGCCGACATGCGTGAAAGTCGGGAAATGTTCGAGATGCTCGAAACGCCAGAAGCACTGGAAGCTTCGCTCATCGTTTCAGATTGAGCGACATCAACATCGCCCTCATTTTCGACCCATTCCTCGACGGTCTTCGCCTTCTCAGCCCTCAGGATCTCAAGACGCGCCGCATGGGTGTTGATTTCATTCAGATGGGAACGCAATTCCGATAAAACGGTGCGATAGCGGGAACTCGCTTCCTTGATCAACTTCGGCCGGGCATCGGATTCAACGAACGGATGCAGATTGTACTCAAGGAGGGCCGTCGACCAGTTTTGAGCGCGGGCAAAGTTCTCCACGACCTTGGACAGATTCGCTTCAACATCAAGCATCTTGTAGGTCTCAGCAGCCTGGACATAACGGCCTTGTTGTTCAAACTTCAACGCGAACACGGTCAAGGAGCGCTGAATCGCCGGGGCGTCGAGTGGGACACGTCGAGCAGCAGCCACGTAATCCAGGACGTTCATTGCCAGCTCATGGGCCTTCAGGGCATTGAGATAGTCACCGGCTTGCTCGAACAAAAGCCCCGCTTCCTTGTGGCGACGCTGGGAGAGGGCATTTTCGGCACAGACTTGGGCAATTCGCTGGAAACACACACTTTAAAAACACTCATTTCGATTACAGTAACTCACGTTGTAGTTAGTCTTTCCATTGAAAACAATCAACGCCTTCGAATACAAGTTATGCCGCTTAATGTGATCAATGCACTCGTCAATCTTGTCCTCAGCATCGGCAATATGCTCCAAAGCAGCTTCATAGTCTTCAACGACAAGATCAATGTGGTAGCGTCGATAGGCGTCGTTATCCTTGGCCTTCAGGGACTCCAAAAGCGGCAAAAACTCGCGCGGATCCATGTTAATCTCGTCGGCGACTTCGTAGGCCAATTCAAGATCGTAGGTCTGCAGGGCCGCCTTGAAAAGCTCGCCATCCTTGACGAAATAGCGAATATGCTTCGTCCATCGACGGAACAGCGACGGGGTCTGATTCACGTATTGCTCGTTCGTCTGTTGCAGGACTTCGCCGGCAGCTTTCACCTGGGCACGCATGTCGAGGAAGGCTTCTTTGATGCCGCGAGGCTCGCGTTTCAAGAAGCATGACAGGGCTGCCGTGTAGATCTTTTGGCGTTTCTTGATATCCTTCGTGTCCAGGACAGCTTTCAAAACAGCTTCAGCCGTGCGGGAAACCTTACCAGCCGGCGGTGCGGGGGTGTTAGCACGCTCGGGATAGAACGGCGCAAAGGAAGTTCGCGTCGTGTCGGCTTCATTGAGACCAAAGATGAACAGATTCAACAAATCAGCGTTCCGAACTTGCTCCACAAAGTCGACAACATTGGCGATGAATGCATCTGGATCGTGATCGTAGAGCAGATTCATGTCAACACGTTGACGACGCATCATGACAATGGCATCACGGTAACGTTTGGCGCCGATTAACTGCCTCAGGCAAGGGACGAGACGGAACCGCGGTTCGACCGTTTCCAAGTTGCCTCGGGGCATCTGCAGAAACACGCGGACGCCGTCGGATTCGTGGGCAACGACAGCACTGCCCCGTTCCACCGCACGACCAGAGCCTTCAGCAAACCATCCAAAAACGGAATTCTTTGCTGTTTGCTTCGGCGGGGCAGCGAGAAGCTCAAGGAGACGATCATAGCTCATGGCAAACAGCTGATGATGCAGGGTAGTGACGAGGAAGGCATCAGATCCATATGAAATGTGTCCAACTGCTTGGTGGACAACATGACCATCGATGAGAAGCTGATTGTTGCGATTCAAGCCGAACAAAATGTACCGATTGCCAAGATCGACAATGTTACACCGGTGCGTGTCAACGGAGTTGACCGGGAACTTGACAGCGAGCAGCGATGGCGACATGTTGCCATCGGCAAAGGACATCCAGGAGCCGTCGACGGCAAGGAAGAACCAGGCATCGTTGGAGGGGGATCGGCGATGGTAGACGAGTTGTTTCGGGGCGGTGATTATGAGCTTTCTGAAAGGTAATTCGTTGATAATTATAAATCATGGTATGGAAAACCCACTCATTGCCATTGAGAACATCGACAGCAAAGACATCGCGACCACAAATGAAGCTAACAGCCGATTCATTGGTCCATTGCAGGTTGATGGGCAATTGGGACAGGGGATTCGTCAACTTGACGCTCGAAAGCGGTGTGTATTCTCGGTTTTCAAGGCGATCTAAAATCGATACCGTAATCTTAAAAGTCCATTTCAAAGTCAAACTCACAGGTGACAAGCCGCATATCACTCAACAACAGCGCCAATCCATACTTGCTCTGCGTCAAAAGCAGCACCCCAGTCTTTCCAGAACTCAACACAGCATGGAACATTGGCGGCGGCATCGGGGCCTTCGTCAAATCAGTCACACGAACATCGCCTCCGGCAATCGACACGATCAAGCAATCGCGAGAGTTGTAGCCGGGCTCGACTTCGAGGAATCCATACTGGCCGCTGACCGTCACAAAGTGAAGACGTCGAGGGCTTTCGGGGTCCCATTTGGCGGTGAGTAGCTCTTGGTTTTCTGTTTCGGCTTTGAGGGCCCAGTCGTAGTTGGAGACGGTCCAGAATTGCACTGAAATGACCACAATTTAAGATGAACGGGTTTCAAAGTTTGAAAAACATACACAAATCAACGCCATTTCGTCGCAAATGGATCAACAACACAGTCGAATCGATGTTCCATCCGACTGAGACGACTTCCGAATCCGCATCTCCGACCGTAAAGTGCGACCGCCATTGGCCATTGCGTTCATACAGCCACAAATCGCGTTTACCATCACGGACTCGAGGGACAGCCATCAGATTCCCCGTCGGACGCATCGAAAGCGCCGGCTCCATGCCATTTAGTGGTTCACATTGGCTCATCAGTTCCATATCGCGGCTCCAAACACGTAGATGTCTCGCTTCGACCTTTGCTGGGGCCTCTGGATCTTGAGCCTTCAACGGATTCGGTCGTTCCTCCACTGTGCTGACCGTGAAGTACTGTGCATCACCGCGCCAGGAAACGAGCACCTTCCGATCATCATTTGAGTTCAACCCGCCCGGGACCGTATCGGGATCGATTCGCTCACGCTTCTGTTTGCCAGCCAGCCCTTGGAACTGTGTTTCACGTGCACCCCAGCCGATCGTTTGAAGCTGTTCTTTCCCTGGGGCAGAGTGGTACAGATCAACGTCGTAGTCGACCACAAATTCTCGACTGAGGGCCATCAACTTATCCGGCGTAACAACAATAAGCTGTCCGAGATCTGGCGACCATGCACCCCCAATAATGTCGACACCCCGAAGTTCGGTTTCAAGGTTGACACTTCCATCATTCGTCGACACGAGGAGAATTTCACCGCTGGATAGGATCGCACAGAGGACCATTTCATCGACGAGAAAGTCGAACATGACGAGATGCCCGAGGCCATCGAAATCCCACTCAAATGTGTTGACAACATTCATATCAGTGCCGACAGCGATGATACGGTCACGTAGAGCGAAGTAGGTCAGCTCATTCGCGGCATCAATAGCCATGGCCAAGACGCCGGTTACGGTACCGGGTGGCGTCGATGCCGACCGGTAAATGTGTAGGTTTTTCATCGCTCTGAAGGCAAATTCATTACTTTTTGTTCAATTCAAGTGTTCCCAGATACAGTCAGGCTAACTTCTACCTCATAACCATCAAAAAAATCATCACAAGTAAAGCTCATTTACTCACATATCATAAAGTTACTCAAATTGTACAAAATAGACAAAATTCACAAGGTTATGACACAATCAATCAAAATGCAACCCGATACATCACAGGACATCTGTGTAACTTATTTTGAGTCTATCTAGAATCTCTGGCAATCTACCCCTGACATACCTAGCAATAAAATCGTGCCGAATAGGCCTGTTACATACAATATACGCTCTGTGAATAACATCACGCCAATCAAGTCGCCACGCGGGGTTCATCAGCAAACACCAGATGACCAATATGTGCAGTCCCACATCATACGCGGCAAGTCGTTCATTAATGTTAGGCAAGTTCTGTTCGACATGGCGTGGAACATTGCATACCTGTGAATGAGGTTCCGGAAACAGTGCAGTCGTGCCGATGGCCATCTCAGCAAGCGTGATTCCAAGGCTCCAAACCTCACTCGGAAGGGAGTAGGGGTTTCCGGACGTTTGTTCTGGCGACAAGTAAGCTTGAGTGCCGACCTCCGAGTAGACCACGGCTCGATCCTTGATGATGCGGGATGTGCCGAAATCGGTGATCTTGACTTCGCCTTTGGTGTTGACGAGGATGTTGGAGGGCTTGATGTCTGAAAAAGTCAGTTTGAAAGGGGATTTGGACAGATTAACCCAACCCACCTCGATGCATGACATTATTTTTCCACAAAAAGGTCAAGCCTTCAACAACACAAATGGACACCGCTGCGTGGACGTGCACCGGCAAAACACCGTACTTGTCCAGCGAAAGACCGTTCATGAACTCAAAAACTAGCATCAGTTCGCTATTGTTGTACAACGCATTGTAGAAGTAGACCACGTAATGGCATCGCCGAGCCATGCGAAGAATGTTAACTTCGTCACATAAGAGAAGTTTTTCCGCGTCTCCCAAAAAGTTCTTAATCTTCTTGACGGCAATAACTCGATTGTTGGCTCTGTCGTACCCTCTGAAATGGAGGTAATATATATAAAGATGTCGTTAAAGAGTGATTTACCCACCGAGAAACCTCCCCAAAATGACCACTCGCTATTACTCTTTCTCTCGTTATGTCCGACAAAGGTAATGCTAGATCAGTGACACGAAGAGGTGCGTTCATACGATTCGATCCTGAAAGGCGTCAATGGTGGGAGATTGGCAAAAGAAGGGGAAAAGCAACTTACGCAGGTGGATATGCAAAGGCTGGGGCATCAGGGAATTCACCAGCTCCTTCACTTCCGTATCAGTGCGCACGGAATACAAATCTCCATCCTCCTCGTCTGGAAAGGGTGGAATTCAAAATATATATATATATATATAAAAGTCAAAATCGACTTACATTCAAAGTAATCATACGGCGCATATTGGCTAATCTGCAGGATGTCTTTGATATCGCTCAAGAGAGTGTCGAGAAAGTAGAACCTGAACCTCGGAACCTTGATGACAGGCTTAGTAATGTTCGGCTCCATGTGGACGATCAGTTGGATGTACTTGTCCTCTGGGAGATTATATACACGCGCTTCTCGCACCAAGAGTCGTTGTTTGGGCGGCGAATCAGGGGGAAGGTTCAACTCCTGGGCATGCGGAATCAACAGCGGGTGGGGAGGGAGCCTCAGCCGGGCTTGTCGAGGACGCATCTGCGGGATGTTTTGAAAGTTTATCTGCGGGAAAGGTGAAGGATACACCAGCGGGTGCAACTGGAGATGATACCTCTGTTGGGCCTGTTGAAGATCCATTAGCTGGGCTTGTTGGGGATCCATCTGCTGATGCGGGGCTTGTGGGGGAGGCATCTGATGGGGCTGTTGGGGATACATCTGTTGGGGATGCATCTGCTGGACCTGTTGAGGATCCATCTGCTGATGCGGGGCTTGTTGAGGAGGCATCTGATGGGGCTGTTGGGGATACATCTGTTGGGGATGCATCTGCTGGGCCAGTTGAGGATCTACCTGCGGATACACGGCTTGCTGGGGATACATCTGTTGGGGATCCATCTGAGGGGGCTGTTGAAGATACATCTGATGGGGGTACATCAACTGGGGCTGTTGAGGATCAACCTGCGGGTGCGGGGCTTGTTGGGGATGCACATGAGGCTGTTGGGGATCCATCTGAGGGGGCTGTTGAAGATACATCTGATGGGGGTGCATCAGAGGTGCCTGTTGAGGATCCATCTGGGGCTGCGGGGCTTGTTGAGGTTGCACCTGAGGGTCCTGTTGAAGATACATCTGATGGGGAATCAGAGCGGCCTGTTGATGATACATCTGCTGGGCCTGTTGAGGATCCACCTGCGGGTGCGGGGCTTGTTGAGGATGCACCTGAGGAGGCTGTTGGGGATCCATCTGCGGGGCCTGTTGAGGATTCATCTGCGGATGCGGGGCTGGTTGAGGATGCATCTGCTGGGGCTGTTGAGGATCAACCTGCGGGTCCGGGGCTTGTTGGGGATCCATCTGAGGCGGTTGTTGAAGATACATCTGATGGGGAATCAGAGGGGCCTGTTGAGGATTCACCTGCGGGTACGGGGCTTGTTGGGGATGCACCTGAGGCTGTTGGGGATGCATCGGAGGGGGCTGTTGAGGATGCATCTGCTGACCTTGTTGAGGATCAACCTGCGGGTCCGGGGCTTGTTGGGGATCCATCTGAAGGGGCTGTTGAGGATGGATCGGCCCCGGGGGCTGATGAGGATCCATCTGCGGGACATGATGACGTTATTTTGACGGAAGACGAGCCAAAACGCCGTGAGCGACGCGAAAACGCACGCAGAGAAAAGGGAAAAGCCAACGCGACTCGGCCAAATTGACCCTGGCAAAGTGTGACGAACAGCCACAAGGTCTGGTCGGAAAAGTCATTGCCGGCGGCGGTGACAAAAATCACATTATCAAAGCCTTATCAAATCTCGTCAGATAAACCACCATCACAACTCCAAAGGGCGTGATCACAAACAGAGGGGAAGAGGACATCGCGCAGAAACTACAATAACGATGACGCTAAGTGCCTGTGTCCGTCAAAGACATGATCAAGGCCACCATCATGTACATTGTGCACATGCCCGCCAGCGGCGTGCTGTCCGCGTCAAACCCACTTCTCTATCTACATACCTACCCAACCACCACTCAGTCGACGTCTTTGAAGACCTTACTGACTGGCGGAACTGAACTTCGAGGTCGAGAACCGACCAGCCCGAGCGAAGAAGCTCCAAATTCGCGCAATTTGCACCCGATCTCGCGAGTCACGCACCTTTTTTGCAAACTTATGCCTCGCTTTTGCAGGAATTGCCATGGCAGTGTCAACATTTCGCGGCGTTCAACTCGCGGTCGCAGCGACGCTGATTGGGTTTACGGTGTTGCATAGTCTGGTGGGTTTTTATCGATCTTTTCTTACCAGCCATCGAACTTTTCTCATCAAAAATGAAAATTATATATAAAATTTGCTTATTTTTGTAGAACAACCCCGATGCCTGGCTCTACACCTGGTTAACTGGCTCGGCAGCCATCTTGTTAACGATTAACAAGCCAAACTGCCCCTATTGGCGTCTCGCAAGCGCCTTTGTCATCGTCCTCGGTGCCATTGAGACGGCCTTCCTCGCCTGGACGCTCCGTGAAGTCGAATCTGGTGCTCTTCTAGCCCATTCTCACTCCATCCCAGAAGGCCGGAACATCCTACTCACAGCCCTGGCCACTTCGGTGACTTTGTCTACCCGGCTTCGTGATTCGAGCCATATTTCGGCACTTTCTTACGTCCGATCTCTAATCCTTGTTCTCATCCTGGCTGGCCTCGTCCCAGTTCTTGGATATTCAGCTTGTTTCTACACTAACAAGCTCCCAATTTGCCACCTTTTGCACTGAAAAGGTGGCAAATTAGGCCCTCACTTACCCTAACCATTATCTCACTTAACTTTTCTTATTTTTCATCTTTATCAATTTCAACGAATTTAACAATTAATCCAAAAACAATCAGCTTGATAAAGAAAAAATAAAATTAAAAAACAGAAAAAGTTTCAAAAACTTCTTCAACAAAAAGCTCCCCCAATGGAAGACCCACCAAAAAAAGCAATCAGAGCGTCGCTCTGTCGTCGCCTTTCAATGTACGAGCAATCAAACAACAGTTCAATATTCGTATTCGTACTCAGCGTATTCGGGATCAAGTTCTTGAATGCGAATGTAACCATCTTCACCACCACTGATAACGCAATTGCCACTGGGATGGAAAGCGATCGAGTTGATGGGACCGAAATGACCCTTGAAACGCGCGAATTCCTCCTCGAAGACGAGATGGTACAACTTGGCTTCGAATTGGCCAGAAGCACCCGATGTTTGGGTGACGTGGATGGCTTCTTCACCACCACCGAGCACAATGTGGTCCCGGGTGGGCGAGATGGCGGCACTGTTGACGGGTCGACCGGATTTGTAGGTCTTCAAGTTTTCGAGCGACTTAGCGTCATGGAGCTTGGCGGTCTTGTCAACGGACGAGGAAATGATGAAGCCTTGGTCGGCGGAGATTTGCAGATCGGTAATGGCGTAATTGTGGACCTTGTTGAAGTTGAGGGCATCAGCGTTCGCCCTGACATCGTAGAGGGTAAGGACACCGACGTTGTTGCCTAAATTTGGGAAAATGCCAATGCAAATATGAAAAATGGAAGGATCTTACCAAGCATGACAGTATCATCCAAATGAGAGAAGATAACTTTGCTCTGACTATCCAAAGGCTGATGAAGAACATGGCCATTGCCTTGCATGTGGGCAGAATCACGGATATCGAGGACGCGGAGTGTTTCCTGTTCCATGGCGATCTTGGTGGTCGTGTAGGCGATGAGGTTGCCGGAATAGGACAGGGAAACCGATCGGCAGACAGTCTTCCAGGGGATCGAGGATACGTTCTTGCCGGTTTGGACGTCCCATAGCTGGAAAAACAAAGGAAAAATATATATAAAAACACCTTAAACTATTGTTTATTTCATCACCAACCTTCACAGTGTTATCAGCAGCGCTCGAAACGAGATTCTTTGTGTCCCACGAGACATCGACATCCCAGACGGCACCACCGTGACCGTCATAGGTACCGAGACGTTCGCCGTTGTCGGTGAACCAGACGCAGATGGACTTGGACTTCGAGCACGAGAAGAGCAAATCGCCTTCACGATTGAGACGAACACGCGTCAACGCACGATCGTGACCCTTGAGAGAAAGCGGCTTCATGGTGACGGCTTTCTGAAGAAGTAAAAGTTAAGCTTGAAGGATAAAGCGGATCGATGGAAATCGCGTAAAAATAGGCAAAAAAGGTGGAAGTCCGCTTTTCCAGACAACGAAACACACACTCTTTTCGCGATGGGACCAACGGGGAAGGCGTTCCGAACCGGAGGACTAACGCGCACATCGCCAATGCTAGAAATGCTTGGAAGACAGCGCTTTATCCGCAAACTTCGGTCATATGATGCTTACATATAAGCCGTATAGGTTGCTGTGGTCAAGCGTGAGGTTGTTCATTGGGTTTTGGGTGAGCAGCTTGGTCATTTAGTTGTGTTTTTTGAGGTTTTCGGTTAGGTTGCGTTATTTCTTTCGACAGAAACGAGGCATCTTCGCTTTCTCCTGAATAATTACACATTGTCTTTTCTTTTTTAGTCCATCTATATGTTTAATAAGTGTTGTTAGATGATCTGCAAAGGTTTCTGCTACATGAAAAGGTTCCTATCGATTTCAAAATATATAGCTTCTTGCCGGATGGTCTTTCGTAACTTTCCTTTTTCTTAAAAAAAATCCAATATTCCTTTCCGAACCACCAGTTTTATATATAAAAAAGTTGGTCACACAAAGCTGAAGTTCGTACGAGTCCTTTCAAAGATTCAGTTTTTCAAATTTGACTCGTTTTAGCGTCCGACATCACTTTTTCTAGAAAGTTCGACGCTTTTTTCCCCTTTATTGCGCAATTTTACTCTCTTATCGCGCGTCAACCCTCACATTCTTCAATTTGTATTTCTTACTCATTTCCTATCATTTCAGTTTAGCTAACTACCCGCTTTCAAAATGTTCAACCTTCAAAAGCGAATCAACGGTGTCGATGAGGACCGTGATTACCTGGGAAAGCGTGTCACCATCCGTGACAAGCTTCTTCTCGCTGGTAAGTTGCATTTACCCTTTACTCTTGCCCAATTACATATATAATTTACCCCTATCCCCTTCCAGAAGTCGAAGATCTCAAGGAAAAGCTGCGCGATCTCCCATCTTGCCGTGTTACTTTCCCCAAGAAGAACCAACTCCACGAGCTAAACCTCCAAGTTGCTCCGACCACCGGCATGTACAAGGGTGGCCTTTTCGGTTTCCAAATCACAGTGCCCCCAGAGTACAACAATGTTCCGCCCGTCGTCAAGTGCCTCACCCGTGTCTATCACCCCAACATCAGCGAGGATGGTGCCATTTGCTTAAGTCTCCTGCGTCAGAATACCCTTGACGGATTTGGTAAGTCGCTTCCCACGATGTTTCTAGCCTAAAATTGGCTTTGCCCTGCTGCTTGTTTTCATTTCCCCACGACTAGCTTATAATTTTGCAACCATTTATAGGCTGGATGCCCACGCGTCGTCTGGCTGACGTCGTCCTCGGCCTGCATTCCCTGTTCACCGACCTCATCGACTTCAAGGATCCGCTCAACACTGAAGCCGCCAAGATGTACGAGTCGAACCCGGATAGCTTCCAGCGCAAGGTCACCGAATACATCCGCCGA
This sequence comes from Panagrellus sp. LJ2284, assembly GCA_024447225.1. Taxonomy (NCBI): domain Eukaryota; kingdom Metazoa; phylum Nematoda; class Chromadorea; order Rhabditida; family Panagrolaimidae; genus Panagrellus; species Panagrellus sp. LJ2284. The sequence goes on along the minus strand of JAMRYC010000001.1, from coordinate 4,849,873 downwards.
TACTGTAACTGAGTTTTTTTCGGTGAATTCATCCTGCTTTTTGGTTGAAAATTTTTGTAATTTTCTTATTTTTACTAACATTTTTTTGTAAAAAACTTTTCCCCAACACGGGCCCTGTCGGCAGCCTTTTAATTTTAAATTTAAAGTCGCCACAGCTTTCCCCCTTTTTCTTTCGTCTCTTGTAAAAAGTGTTGAATCCTTTTGGGTGGACCTTATAAAAAAGTTTTTTGTCAATGACGGCACGCATGAAGTTAGCTAGAAGCTATCAAAAAGGGGGCCACATCTGGACACGGATTTACGATGGGGCGTCGACTTTGACGATGATGGGGGCCTATTTGAGGAGGTTGAAGCGCGAGCTTGCAGTCACTTTACTTTGGGCACCACTTTTGGGATTCATTCCAACTTTACATTACATTAGTCAGTTTGTGAGTTATCATCAACATGCAGTGGATTCTGTTCGCTCTGTTTGCCATTTTCGGCATCGCCTCGGTGTTTGGTGCCGTCGATGCCCGGAGCGAGGACAGTGAGGATGCGTTGAGGTTCAGTCGGAGTGATCGGGACTTCCGGCCATTACAGGTGAGCTATTGCCTATTTGAAAGTTTTTAAAAGTGCCGATTTCAGTTCGGCAAGCGAGCCAGCGAATTCCGACCCCTCCAATTCGGCAAACGCGATAGCAGCTTCCGTCCACTCCAATTCGGCAAGCGAGGCCCTGGAGGCCTTGCCTATCCGCCATCCTTGTATTCCCTCCTGGCGGAATACCAAGAAGCTGGCCGGAAATAAGCCACATTCAAAATTCCCGAAAGGTGCAACTTACAGTAACCCCCTTTAAAACACACAGTTCTCAAATTCAAAATTACTTATGTTGGTCGTGTGCTCTGTCGTCGTGTGTGTGTGAAAAAGCGAAATGAATAAACGTTGAATCATGTTGATTCGTCTCACCTATTTGTAGCAATGGCTGGCTGAGGCCGGCGGGCCCTTTTCAAAGGGCAGAATTCAATGCGTTGCAATAGTCGTGATACTTTTCTCCATTCAGACTTTTGTCTTGTTAGGCGGCGTTGAAAAAAACGCCTGAGGCAATGTCAAGTCAACGATCGAGACTGCCACGATGTCGAAGTTGTTTCTGCTCATTTCGCCGACGTGTTTCGGTGATGTTCGGCCATGAATTACTGGCATGAGAACGGCCTTGGCCGACCGAAGGCAGTAATGAAGTCGATGTGGTGGGGTTAGTGTGTGCGATGTGTGCGCAACACTGTATACTCATTTGATTTATGGAGCCTAATAGCGATGACGGTCCGATTAGGGGGTGAAAGCAGCTAGGGGGCAGCAAGTGATAGACGTATAAATGGGAGACCGACGAACCACGAGCTCATTTGTCGATTTGCGGTCGATTGTCCGGGGTCTCCTCGTAGCTTGGTGAAGACCGTGCGGGAGATGTATGTGTGCATACATAAACAGAGGCGGGTCGATGGTGGTCGACATCATCATCATCATCCTTCATGCATAACATGAGCATCAGCGTGGCGGTCAGTCGAGATGATGCTGATCTGTGCCCAGATCTCGATAGGATGATCAGTGTTCACTTAATTGGGTGGCTTTATGCCTATTAGATGTTCGCGTTGTCTTTTATGACTCATAACTTCCTTCCAATTACAAATTATTGAACTTTAGAACCCTTCAAAATGGCCCCGATCCCCGGCGGTTACGACCACCTCGTCGAAGCCTTCAAAAAGCGTTTCAATGCCGCCCCAGCCCTCGTGGTTCGATGTCCAGGCCGTGTAAACCTCATCGGCGAACACATTGACTACTCAGGCTACAGTGTCCTTCCCATGGCCATCAAGCAAGCCACTTTTGTCCTAGCTAAACTCAATGGCACAACCAAAATCAACCTTGTCAACACTGATTCCACTACCTATCCGTAAGTCTTATTCAACTTGCATCATCCCACCCCTTCGACTTCTGACTTCTTGGCACTCATCCCAAAATGACGAAATTCTGACCGTCCGCGTGGGCGCATCATGCTCACGCGGGTTTCCGCGCGCGCATTTGTTAAGATTTACGTGGGAACTTTGTACGGTGATCTCCGCAGCTGACAATACGCATCATTGTGTAATTCGAACATCAGAATGATGCCTTCTCAAAATGTCTTTTTTTGGGAATCGTTCGGGAGCGCGTGCTCGACAGGGGTTTTCATGAAAATTAACAGAATCACAATGTGGCGACGACTTTTACACTTTTTGTGACGTCAAATGGTCCCTAAAGAACAGTTCTAAGGAAGTTCGACACGACCGAAAACGTGTTATAGTATTGTGACAGATAAGGTTTTTATCAAGGGGGTATTTTTAGTGATAGGTTTTTGTTTATTGGGCGAATGGAAAGGGAATCAATAACGTGACTTTTTTGTGATTTATCATGGCAAATTGATAAGCTTTTTAATGTTTTGCAACAATGATTCGGTGGTGTAGAGCGCAATTTTTTCACGCTGAAAGTCAAGGTTCGAATCTGATAACGTCCATTTCGTTTTTTTCTTTTTTAGTGACTATGAACACGACACCTCAGTCTCCTGGGATGGTGCCAAGTCCCCCAAATGGCATCACTACTTCCTTTGTGGCTGGAAAGGCGGCGTCCAGGAGCTCATTTCCTCAAACAAAGCTCCGAAAAGCCTTGGCATCGACATCCTCGTCGATGGATCCATCCCTCCCAATGCTGGCCTGAGTTCATCGTCTTCCGTCGTCTGTGCCGCGCTTCTGACAACCTTGGCTGTCCATCTCCATCTCGATACCACCCGAATCGACCGTCGCGGCATCGCTGATCTCGCTGCCCGTGTCGAACACTACATCGGCGTCGAAGGCGGTGGCATGGATCAAGCCATTGAGTGTCTCGCCGAGGAAGGCCACGCCCTCCGGATCGATTTCAACCCACTGCGATCCACTCGATTGGTGCTTCCGCCTCGGGCCATCTTCGCCGTGCTCCATTCCGGGGCCACGATGAACAAGGGTGCCACGGCATACTACAATCAACGCGTCGTCGAGTGCCGAATCGCGGCCCAGATCATCGCGAAACGGCTGTCCCACTGCAACTGGCGCGAAGTCCGAACTTTGAAGCATCTAGCCGAGTTTCTCAGCAAAGACGCCGACGAGATGATTGCCGTAATCGACCGGCACTTTGAGGACGATCTCGTCACCAGGGAAGAAGTCCTACACGAACTGGAGACCTCTGACATCGATTTTGCCGAATACAGTCTGAATGATTCCACCGCCGACAGTAAGTTTCAACTTTTTGCGTGGGCGTTAACAAAGTAGTGCCATTTTCTGATGCCTTGCTTCTCTTATCCCAATCCGTTTTAATGGAAACATAAAAACGTAATTCGTTCTCATAGCTGCAAAGCTTTATGCGAAAATGGTGTCATGTCGTAGCCAGCGAGTGTCCATGACAGCCGTAAGTTGCAAATTTCACTTCGTCAGGGTCTTCCGGAAGTGTCATTCTGGCTTTTTTATTGCATTTGCTCCCCCATTTCGAACACGTTTTCCAATTACTAACCAAACTTCCAACTTCCAGTGAAAGAATTCCACCTCCGCACCCGCCCCATGCACGTCTTCACCGAAGCCCAGCGCGTCTTCGACTTCCAGAATGCCTGTGAAGCCCAAGACCTTCCCCTAATGGGCAAACTCATGAATGAATCCCACGAATCGTGTCGAGACCTCTTCGATTGCTCCTGCCCCGAACTCGATTCCACCGTAGCCGCGTGCCGTGCCGCTGGCTGTATCGGAGCACGATTGACTGGTGCCGGCTGGGGTGGCTGTGTCGTGGCCTTGGTGGATGCCGAGAAGAAGGTCGAGATCGCGTCCAAATTGGACGTGCTCTTCTGGTCGGAGCCGGCCGCTGGCATCTCTCTCACGTATCTGTAAAATAATGATAAACTATTCCAATTTCCATTGCAAATTTATTCACGCCTTTGGTTTTATGCATTTTTTCATTCCTTTGTATTTTCGACAAAAAAAGATAATTAAACTAAATACATTTACATCAGAATTGGGCCTTGTAAAAACACAATGCCTGTCAGATGACAATAAATAAACAGATTACTTTACAAGACGCGGAAGAAGAATTGGAAATACATCAAAACACGTTAGGTAGTAATAAATAAAGGTAATATCAAAAAGGTAAATGGAAAAGGATGGCGCAATTTCAGTCCTACGGATCTTACCCATCTATAGACAGTCAAAGTAATTCGAAATTAAAAAGGTTAAATGAAGAGAGAAAGTGGTGCACAACCGGATAAAACTTATGTTAGTACAGATCAGCCTTCTGGGCATTTTGCTTCTGCTTAATACCGACCGGACGCGGCTTCGTTGACGACATGGGTGGCAGCAGCTCGCGCGGCAGCGTTTGTGGCATTTTGGACGTTGCGATCGGCCATGACGCCGTCGGAGAACTCCTTACGGGCCTTGTCGAAGCTGAAGCCAGCACCACGGTAGAAGCGGTGCACCTTGAGCAGGGAGAAGACCATGCCGACGAAGGCGACGGTGAAGGCGAGCGCGGACACGGTCATGACGAGACCGACGAGGACGTGTTCGCTGAAAAGGGAAACAGAGTCATAAAAGATGAAATTGAAAGTGAAGACGGAAGTGTACACAAAACATCTGGGTATCTGCTTGTGGGTTTCGGGTACAAAGAACGTGAAAAGCACAAACATACCCGTAAACAGCGATGGTATTGGTCCAGCCACAGGCGTAGGTCGAGAAGCCCAGGGCTTGGACGAGGCAGAAAATGCTGTGGAAGAAAAGGACGAAGAAGAAGATCATGAAGTTGAAGGAGCTGTCGTCGCTGAAATCGGATTTTCAAGACTTCTATCCCCAAAAAACTCAAAAACCCACCGGAAAGCCTTGTAAACCGGACGGAACCAGAACAAAAACGCGCATGGCGTGAACAAAATCAACTGAATGATGGACAGGAAGAAGATTCCGACATTTCCGGCACCACTCAGCAAGTAAACGAAGCTAGCGATCACATTTGCGACAAGGGCAAACACGTAGACGAGGTAGACGTAATACACCATCTTGACGGTCTCCTGGAACTGAACCGGGATCTCGACGTCGACATCCTGATAGAAGCACGGCTCGATCGGGACGATGGCCGGGATCGGGGGCCAATTGTGGGCTTGGCCATTGCGGCCAGTGGTGCCACCAGCGGCACCGGCACCCGCGCCGGACGATTGGCGACGCTCAAATTCCTGTTGACGACGCTGGAGCTCTTGTTCGCGACGACGGAGTTCCTCCTGCTGACGGAATAGCTCATCGCTGGATTGGGGCTGGGTCGTGGTCTAAAATGGATGGATAAAAATATATAAAATTACATCTAAAATCATCAAAAACGGATCCTACCATGACTATTTTAAATTTGACTTTTTGTAAATAAACAAAAACTACATTCCTATGCTAACGCAAGCCGATGAAAGTATAAACGTTGCCCTCAAGCGCGAGAATGCACTGATGCAAAAAAGTGCAACGAGAAAGGCGCGCGTGCCGCTGGCAAAGGGCATATTGATTAATCAATAGTTTGGCTGGGAGCAAAGAGGCGGTTAACAGACCTCAAGGGACAGGGCTTAATGGCACTCTGTGCATGAGTAATGAAAGATTAGGGGGAAAGCAGGTGAAAAACAAGTGCGCAGGAAGTAATTTAAAGATAATGACAGCCAATTACCGCTCAAAAAAGGCATGACAAAACGCACCGGAACAGACGACGGTGCCACGGGGGCGGCGGCTGGAGGCTTCGAGACAGCCGGCTGATTCGTGAAGGGATTGTATTCCTCGGTGGAGGTGTTGCTTTCGGAGGGGCGAGTGGCTTGCTGAACGGACGGGTCCTGAAATTATAATTCGATTAAATTCAATTGATTAATCGACTTACCGCAAAGGGATCAGCAAAAGGGTTGTCGTTCAGATTCGACATCGTCAATCAATCTCGAGGAAGTTTCAAGGCGGTGAGTCAATCAAAATCACTCCTGAAAGTCGCGCGTGTACATAATCGTTTCATCATCAAAACGCGTTATCGTGTCAACATCGATCTCCGGGGGCAATAAAACGGGTCAACGAGAGTGTCACTCGGTAAACAAATGAGTCGAGCAGCCGACGGGGGACTGATAAACATTGCCACGGGCGATTTGGCGGGGATCTCGACGGTTGTATCGCCATGTTTGTCGATTTTGAGCTCGCGACACACGTAACCGACGCGCACGCTTGAGGTCTTTGCACGAAAAGACGATGTGCGTTTGCGTGTGTTTTTTTCCGAGAAAAAAACATGGTTCCGCTCTCGCTCGAAAGCCAAGCTGGCTGCAGCGCCTCGGGAAAAAGCAACGTGAACACACAAAACATGTGTTTGAACACGTAGTTGCGCGCACAATTATGCTTGTAAGGTGCGCACACGGATGCACGGCTAATGGCTCCGATGAAGCGAGAGCGAAGGTTTGGCGTGTTGTGCGTTCGCATTTTCGTGGATTGCTCGCGGCTTTTTCGCGTCCGTGTCGTGCTCTCGCGTTGGGAAAAGTGTTGTTGGTCGGGCGGGCTGGCTGGCCCTGCGGGGTTTGGTTGCCGCTGGCAGCGAGCGGACGGCTGCTGGTTGCTGCTGGCTCGTCTCACAACGGAGAGCCCCCGAGGCGCTCGCCTGGCTCCCCTCGCTTCCAAGGGGGGTATTTTTCGATCCTATACCCAGGCTGGGGGCGCTCACTGGCTGGTAAAGGCTGATGAATGCAGTCAGTCAGCTCCGGCTGTCGCCTCCCCACTACCACCACCCGAACCGAACCATCGTCGTCGTCGTCGTCGCGACAACGGCCTCGAGGTTTTGAGCTGCGCGACCGCAGCCACCAGGCAGCTCAATGTTGTGGTTGAGAGAGAGCGAACCCCCCTCGTCGTGTCGCGTCGATTTTCAACTCTCAACTCGACTTTGCTTGCGGAACACGCTTTTGTCCCCATTTTTACCCAACGACGACCCGTTGATCATGCCTTTCCCAATCATTTCAAACGTATACGTGAAAACCTGTGCAGGTAGCCACGGCCAGAGGGCGTCCCATCCCGCACCCTTCCATGTGACAGTAACACCAGCCACCGGCGATCACGCCTGCCTTCGGTGGGTATAGTAGGGACGAACCCACTGGTAAAAAGGGGGTAGTTATTGTGCTGTCGCATCCTCCGAAGCCGCCAGCCTTCAGGTTGTCTTCGCTCCTCCGCTCTGTTGTGGTTCCAGTTTGCATTCGTTTCGCTCATTTTCATTGATTTCATTTTGTTTTTTCCATCGCGTCTTTTCTGTTTCTCGTGATTCCATTATCATTTCAATTAGTTTCCCATTACACTTATCTTGTTCGCAATCGTAACGTGTAATCTTTGTCCCTCAAACCGCTTTAATTTCATATTTTAGTTTCTCCTCATGCTGCCAGCACCTTGATTGATTGATTGTCTGGGTCAATCTTTATCTCTGATCCGCCGAATATAATGAAAATCTTCTGGGAAGCGCCCGTCTGGGCCGGTGCCACCATCGAGCCGACGATAACCTCGCTAGCATGGATGCCATCGGCGAGCAAAGAGGGCCGCGGCCTTCTAGCTGTCGGCAGCGAATCCGGCGTCGTCGGAATCACCTTCACCGACATCACAGCCGATGAACAATGCAATCGACGCTACAACTTCAATCTCCGTGGCCATCATTCGGCGATCGCGCATGTCAGTTGGAATCGATCCCAATCCAAGCTAGTTTCCTGCGATTCCAGCGGATTTATCTACGTCTGGGTGCCAAATGATGAGCGTTGGACCGTGGAACTGGTCAATGATCGCGGCGTCAAGGTGAGGGATTTCTGCTGGAGTCCGAATGGCAATGCTACGTTGATTTGTTACGACGATAATTTTGTTCTTATTGGTGAGTGCGCTTTGATTTTTAATGCAGTCAAAACCGGTGCAAATTACAGGTACGGCAGGCGGACAGCGCGTCTGGTCAAACAGCTATGACATGATGGTCCCCTGTGGTGCGTGGTCACCCAATTCCGATGAGGTCGTGCTCGGATTCACTTCCGGCTTCATCCAGGTCCTCAATGAGCTCGGAAATGTCGTCCATGAGCGTGAACTGTTCTCGGCCAGCGTCGCCAAAGTCGCGTTTTCCTCCGTCCGCGAAAGCGATGGCAAATGGACCCTCGCAGCGTGCTCTGCCACGAATGAGATCGTCTTCACGAACACGTACTACGAAGTCGAGCCATTTTCGTACCAATCACCAGATGATGTGCACCGTATTGAATGGAGCAATGACGGAACTATGTTGGCTGTTATTTGTGCCTCGAATCGGTGAGCTTTTGACAGAGACAGATGTTTTTCGGTATTATCCGGTCTGCGATTGCGATATTTTGCCCCAATCTCCGGTTACGGTCACTTGAAAAGGGTCCTATTCCACTTTCAGGATCGTCTTTCTGAGCCATACCGGTAAAGTTTTGCACAACTTCACCGTTCCATTGTCCAAGACCCCGCTATCGGCCTTCACCTGGGCCCACGATGATACCACTGTCATTATCGCTGCGGGAGGCAGTCTTGCCGTCGGTCGGATCGTCCGTGGTGTGCCGCTTCTGTCGCAACTCGTAAGCTATCGCCTCTGGGACTGCATCCATCGCGACGTATCGAACGTAGACGAGCTTCCTCTGCCGAATCGGGAACGAGAAGCCTTGAAGCAATTTGATCATCATGTCATCCGGGTAGGTTCAATTGCACTTTGTACTATTCTACTTTTTTTCTGGGGATAGATGTTCGTCAATTATCTTTTCTTCGAATCTAATCATCCTTTTATTCGTTTTGCCCTGGGGCACCCCCTCTCATCCATTCATAGAAATTATTTTTGGGCTATGGTCGCTTTTGTTTGGAAGGGCAGCCAGGACCAGTGCTGGCCATTTTTCATCACCCAAAATGTTTTAATCGCCCAAGGGCAAGGGAACCGTAACACTAAAAGTGTCCTTTCCGTCCTTTTTACCCTGAAGGGTTTAATTATCACCCATTGGTGCTCTCTGCCCACCAAACCCAAGCCAACGTTAACAGGCTTAGCCGGACAGGACCATTCAATCATGACGCTGCCTCCTGTGGTTGTCGTTGTTGTTTTGAGGCTGTCACGGGCACTGAAACGAAGAAGATGTGTGACACATTGTTTTTATGTGGTTTTTTTGTTGTTCATTTCATGCATAGTCGATCTGAGGGAATGACAAAGAAAACTAATTGCAAACAAAATTTTAAGTTAACCCTCTTTTCAGTGCCGAGTCCCCAAGGCAGTCGATATCCCTCGAGCCATCTGCGAACCCACCGATTGGCGATGGTACTGTACGATCGTCCCAGTACCGCGGAAATCCTATCACTACATGTTGTGCATGGAACACATGGGCGGCTTGGTGCCGATCCTGCTTGGCCGACAAATCAATCGGATCATCCCTCAGTTTTTGATCAGCTTGCCGCCGCAACTCCTCCGACGAGATGGCACCCCGAGATACGACAACAATGCTTCATCTGCGCAAGTTGGTAAGTGTGTTTTTTGACGCCTCGAGGGCAATAGACGTCTTTCAACATGCGTTTTTTATCCGAGGGAGAAAAAAATTCCGGGGGTTGGTGACGGCATTGACGGGGGAAAACGGGGCCTCTCCCAGCATTGAAAGATGAATGGCTTGCCTGCTTTGCTGTCATGCGTTTTTTACTCGGTAAACATTGCCGGAAGTGTCGCCACTCGCGAGAACACTTTCACATTGAAGGTCGTCGTCGCCGTACGTGTATTCGGTGGCCCAGGCGACGAGTGCTGTTCTGTTTGCTCATTCTCAAGTTTAGCACTCTTTTCATGAATCTAATTTTTTGCTCACCTCATAAATCGATGGGATGCAATGGGACAGGATCGGGTTATTCAATCATCAAGGCAGGCGAAGTCAAAGGCAATGAAAAAAACGGCGTGAGACCATTTGAAAGTCCATAGAAAGAATAAACTTTACTCTTTTTGCGCACGTACTGGTCGTATTTTGAAGTATGCGGACCTGTGAAAGCATCACGTAATTGTGAGTATTCATGCGTCAGGCGTATGCTCCCTTTTTGGAATCGAAATTGAGGCGATAAACCTGTTTTCCATCCTTCTCTCTTTTAACATCAGAGGTCGTTTGTGGTGGTGCGCAACATGTGGTAGGTAGCGAATGTTCATGCAACAACGCTGTATTGGTGTATACATACACTCATGGCTGGTGCGCTCTCGCTTCTTTTGCCACAGGATACGCGTCACAGAGGCAGAAGGAAGTACTTATATTGAGCGGACCAAATGGGCACACAGGGACGGGGGGTTTATCGAACAATTTAATTTGCAAAGAAGCCAGTTAATCCGATTTCGGCGTCTTTTTTATGATGTTATGTGGTCGGGGGCGGCAGTGGTCGTCGGCAACGACCGAGATAATGCGCTTGTAATACATAGCAGTTGTCAAACAACGCCATAGTAAATGATTCATGGAAACAATTGACTCCCGAGGGAATCGATTTCGCAATGAAGTTTGAACTTTTATGACATGATTGATGGGTTTATTATGTTATGTTATGGCCGGAGAGAAATAGGCTATTTCGGGGTGTTAAACAAACTTGATCGTAAAAAGGAAGTACACTGATTGTTATTATGATCTTGCAGAGGACATTGGCAACTTCCGCCGTGAAAGCAATCAACGAAACTCGCTATGGAGGCAAAGCAAGCGCCACATTCGGCGTTTCATGAACAAACGCGTAACCAATCGTGGATCCCGGAATCCACCGACCCTGGTCTCGGTCACGTCGAATGTGTGGTGTACAAAGTTCAAAATCACGGCGCCTGGCATCGATCATCTGCCGCACTACCTGGCTAATGTGAGTACTGTCGTTGTTTTCGCGCACAGGGCCTACTGTTACATCTTGTTTTTTTGTTTTTATCGCCTGCTTGCGCCCAGTCCCATGACAACAGTATTTTTATGGGTTTTTTCCGCATTTCAGGTCGTGTACAAGACGTCCGTGTTGCATCTGCAACCGCGTCAAATGACGATCCATCTGAGCGATTTGAGGGACATTCCGAGTGAACCACTGACGACGCACAGTTTGACGGCATCACCGGCCGCTGAAGCCTCGCTGATATCCTCGGCGGCACAATCGGCACCAGCTTCGTCGAGACAGACGCCCGCGACGCTCCGAGTGCCGCCATTCGATGCGATTTCGGCGACGAGCAGTGCTTCCGGGTCCACGCCAACGGTTAACAATGCTTCCAACAACGCGGGTGTTTTCAACGGGTCTAATTTCAATGAAGCCGACGTCGAGGAGCTCCAACGGCTGCTCGATGATGCCGGGGATGCGCCGATGGAATTCGATGATGATCATGCGACCGAGCTGCTCACCGATGAAAAGATCTTCTATCGGACTGTCATGACAGAGTTTGACGGGCTTCGACAAGCCTTGAATTCGCATATTGATCGGATGAAGCAGTTTGCGACCGAAATTGAGCTGGCATCGGTGCAGCTGGCCGTGCAGCCACCACAACAGTCGCTGTTGTCGAGGTCATTGCAAGTTCTGACGCGTTCACAACATACGTCGCGTGAATCGTCGGAAACGCCATCACGACCTTCGGCACCGGTGAATTCGCCTGTTTTGGAACACGCACCAGAGGCTTCAACGTCTACACCGCCTGTTTGGGACAAGCTAGACAACATTGATGTATGTCTTTTAAACTAATTTAACTTCTAATTTTGTAATTTTCAGTTCATTGATGATGATGAAGCCCTTCTCGTCGCAAACTCCTCATCGTCTACCCCGCTGATAGCCGAAGACGATGTCAACGACACCCGCATCATCAAAGCGACTGCCCGAAGCACCCTCGCGTCGATGAGCCCGTCTTTCAGCGCGGAGACGTCGTCCAAGAAGCGGCAAAAGCAGTTGAACGACATTCGTAACGTCGTGGAGAAGCTGTCGATGATGTCGAACGAGCTTTCCGTCCGTGTGCCGCCCTCGACCGGTCGCAACCCATCGACGAATCTGCGTGTAGGCAACAATGCCGTCGGCTCCAAAGCAGCCCCGACCCTGAAGCAGGAGCTCCCATCCGAGATGACTGTGGCCCAGCTGCGTGCCGAAGTCAGGAACATTGCTCAACAAGTTTCGCAGATCGAAGAGAAGATCACGATCGACATGCTGAACGACATCCGTGGCGACCTTCAGCAACGCGTCCAACACATAAAGGCCGTCCTCGGTGAACCGTTGCTTGCCGAAACTGGTCGGAAGCGTGGTGGCAAGTCGAAGGCAGCTCAGAGAATGCTGACCATGACGAATAAGACGCCCTTCTGGAATGAGCAGACCCAAGTATACCAGGTAGGTCGACGCTTCTTTAAAAAGCTTTTTAATTGTTTGTTTTTAGCTTGACTTCGGCGGTCGCGTCACCCAAGAATCCGCAAAGAACTTCCAAATCGAGTACAACTCCGAGCAGGTCATGCAATTTGGTCGCATCGAAAACGGCGCCTATACCCTCGACTTTCGAGCCCCGTTTTCTGCCGTGCAAGCGTTTGCCATTGCTCTTGCAAGCATAACCCAGCGTCTGAAGTGAAGCGCTGGTAGCAGCCTTTTTGAAATGAAACTCTTGCCTCAAACAATCCCGAAAATTGTGATATTGCCGTTGTTTTTTGTTATTAGCGCTCACCGTTTTAATAATACCATCCATCTACAGACACCAGTGTGCTTTGGTCTTTCCCCGTTTTGCAATGCGCGTCTATTTTTGTAACAAGTTTTGTACCTTTGGCAGTGTGTCACTTGTGCCTCCTCCACCGATTGGCTGTGCCCATCCTTGACTTTTGTATTGTTTTTTTTATTCCTTTCTACACGACACCATTGGCGATTTGTACATATGCCCTGATATCGACGAAGAGATGGAAGGCAAAGCAATAAATAACTTTTGACGCTGATATGGTCGAGTTATCGAGGGGAAAGGGTTAAAGATTTGGAAATACATCTATTTATAAACACTTGGAGGTCATTGGACATGGACAAAAGATCAAAGGTGTAAGGCAAACCCGTGGACAGCAAATCAAGGCTGTTCGGTGGCGACGGAAGCAGAAGAGGCGTTGGACGCAAATGAGGCGTCGTCGGCGTCTTCACGGCCGGAATGGTCTAGAAAGCTTTGGAGGCAGCGGAGGTTTTCGACGATGCTGGGGTTCTCCTGAAGGTGTAAAAGACTTTTTTAAGTTAAAAAAATCAAAACATACAGTAAGATCGTCGCCATTGCTGAGAAACACGCCTTCCTGGAAGCACTTCGTATTTACCCTGACTGGGCAGTAAACTCGGTGGAATTTCACCGGATCAAAGGCCCCAGGCATGTTGTAGTGCTCCAGATTGACTGTCGCAGCACAGAGACGGCATTGGACCGATGTTTGGGCATCATTTGGGACCCAGGCATGGGATGCTATTAACAACGCGGATGGTGAATCCGAATGGACCAAAAGTGACGATTCCAGGTACTCTTTATGCGATTCGTGGAATACAGACTCACTCGGCAGGATCTCGATATGTGGGTACTTCTCAAAAGTGGCCTTGACAATCGGTAAGATGGGTTTTATGGTGAAGTTTTCTTCCGGAAGTTGGTTAGCGACGTGTGACGACCAGATGCACTTGATGTCATGGCCCGAACGCAGCTTTCCGACAATGTACCTGCAAATTACTTTCATTTTGATCCATTAAAAGATTCAAACTTACTTGGCAACATGTTTCAACGAAGGCCCTGGCGAACTCGTCGAAAGTTTGACACTGATCAGCGCATTGCATGTTCCACACTTGACGTAGCCACGATCATGGACGTACCACCCATGCGATGCGAATGATATCGGGCTAACATAGCGGGATAGAGTTATCCATTGGGCTTGCTGAAAGAGGGCTATTCAAAAGGGGGTTTGAGAAAAGGGGAGACTCACAAACTTGTCAAAAGTACGAAGCCTTTTCATATATTCCGCCTGTCCAAATTGAGCATTTTCGACGCGATTTGTCGCAGTTTTCTGACTTTGGCCAACCGATCGCAGCAGCTGGAGCACTTCGGAGGATTCTGCCTTCAGCTGTTGTAGAATTGACTTCGGGGATGTCGGAAGTGGGGTAGGGGCGGACATTGGTGACGGATTCGGTGTAGAATTCGCTTCGTTTTTGGAGGCTTTCGCATTTTTGCGCGGTAGTTGTTCGACACACAATGCCAAACATGATGATTTCGGCTGGCTCGATCTCATCATTTCTTCCTCCGTCGGCTGCATTTCCGCCATCCTCTCCTCGACATCTGAACCATGGACGCCGCTCATTCCACCCTTCAAATCTTCCTGACTCACAGCAACGACCCCCAGCCTGTTCGAGACACAATTACGAGTTTGTTTGAACTGGTTCTCGAACACGAGCCATCCCACGATGCCTATGACGCCCTCGCAGCTGCTTGTATTTATCGTGCTCGTATTCAACATGGAAATATGACTCCGTTGCCGGTCATTTCACAAACCGCTTTCATTCCGACCAATAAGATTTGTACGAGTTTAATGGCTATTCGCCGGGCAGAGAGATTGGCGCGTGAAAAGAAGCTCAAACCGGAATATATTGTAAGTTTTTACCATGTTTTTATATTTCTATAAGCTTTTTGTTTACAGGAAAAGTTTTGCGCTCCCCTTCACCTTCCAGAAGCAGTTCAAGCGTCCGCAACGAAGATCTATATGAAGGCCGTTGAGTTGAACTTCGTCAAAGAAGCCGAGGTCAATGCTTTTGCTGCGGCTGCCGCGTACAAGGCTTGCCAAGCCTCTGATTCCCCGAAAACCGTGCTAGAAATTGGAGAAGCCGTATCCGTTTCGGAAGGAGATATCCTACAAGCCTCTGAAAAACTGTTGCTTTTGCCCAGTTTCATGTAGATTGTGGTTTTAATGTTGTAAATTCGTGTTGTTTTTATCTGACTACTTGCTATTGTGATCTTGTTGTAAATTTACCGGTATAAATATCTTTATTGATTAATTCTATGAAGTTTTATTGCGCATGTTGCTTGCATTTTTGAAAATATCAAACATTGGTGGCGTTGGGGACACAACGCCAAACCTCATTGCTTTAGCTGAGTCGACATTTCGATCGCTTTTTTCACCACCGCTACCGTACTCCAAGCCTTCTAAACCATGGACGCCGCTCACACCTCCCTTCAAAACATTCTCCAACTCTTCAACGACCCCGAGCCTATTCGAAACAGAGCATCTGATATTTTTGACCTAGTCCTCGAGAGCAAAACTTTGGGTCACAAATACTATGACCTCATCGCCGCGACTTGTGTTACACTCGCTCGTCGTGAAAATGGGATTCTGTTAACGCCACACCAAATCAATGTTGCAACTGGTCTTTCGATGAAAAGACTTCGTAAGTGCGAAATGGCAGTTCAACGAGCACTTCATCCGTCGTTTGAAAAGATAGTTCAACCAGCTTTCATGGTAGGTTTTTACATCAGGTATTTTTGTTAAGACTTACAACTTTTCAGAACAACTTCTGCACATCTCTTCACCTTCCAGAAGCGGTCCAAGCAGCGGCAACTCAAGTTATTGAAAATGTTGTCAACGTGGAACTTCATCGTAATTTTTACGGTACCACTCTAGCTTTAGCTGCAGCGGCCGTGTTCAAGGCTTCACAAGCTTCTGATACCCCGAAGACTTTGTTAGAAGTTTCTCAAGCTGCGTACGTCCGAGAAGGCGATGTTTTACAAGCCAATGAATTGCTTTTACTTTTGCCTGGGTTTATGTGATTACTGTAATGTTAATGGTGTAAATTTGTGTTTTTTCCATATATAATTGTAAATCTTGTGTGTTATTGTGATGTTGATCGATATAAAAGTGGTCTTATTGTAGTAGTCAAGCAGGGCCGCATAATTCACAACACCGACTTAAATTTTCTTTGCGAGACCCACAGAAACGCTCATCTTCTCCAAACAATCCTCGATCACTCCGGACGCGCGCAAAATACTCCACCAGCAATCTATTCTTTACCACTCTTATATTCCATTGCTATTCTCTTCACAGTCACCCTTATCCGAAACTTCTGAACCATGGACGCCTCTCATCACGCTTTTCAAGCCATCCTGAACTTTTTCGACGATCCCCAGCATGTTAAAGACATAGCGACATTAATTTTTAAACGGGTTCTCGAAATCATGCCGTCCCATGAAGACTATAAAGTCCTCGCTGCTGCTTGTATATATCGTGCTCATTGTGATCTGAAAATGCGGCCTCGGTTTAGGGATTTTAAACGCATTACTGGTATTTCGAAAATGACTATTTATACGAGTTATCAAATAGTTAACAAAGTTCTTGTGTTATGGCATCATAAAGACTTTATGGTAAGTTATTAACGTAATTTTTTATATAAGCTTTCTCTTATTCGCAGGAAGACTTCTGCAACGCTCTTGACCTTTCACCAGTAGTTCAAGCGACCGCAGTTGAAACCTATATGGAGGCCATTTATCGTAAGTTAAAATTCATTACCGATTTCGATGCAAATGCTATTGCTGCGGCGATCGTGTTTAAGACTTCTCAATTCTCTGAATCCCCGAAAACAATGCTAGAAATCGGAGAAGCCGCTTCTGTTCGGGAAGGAGATATTTTAGAAGCGTATGAAAGAATTTTGCTCTTGCCCAATTACATGTAAACATTGTGATACTGATGTTGTAAATTTGTGTTGTTTCAATTTAAATCTGTAAATTTACCGATAAAATGATTGTCGTTTCTCCGTTGCATGCATTTTTCTCGATAAATTTGACAAAATATTGATGGCGATCTCACACATATAAGGTCGTTTCTCTATGCTACCTCCCACATCGTCTTAAACTGCCTTTGCGCAATTCTTGATCACCCCGTACGCGCATAATTAGGCGCCGGCGACCTATTCTTTACCGTTCTTACATCGCGTTGTTTTTCTTTCCACGTTTCTGACCCTCATCTGAGACTTCCGAACCATGGAAGCTGCTCATCACGCTCTTGAAACCATCCTGGACCTTTTCGACGCTCCCGAGTTTGTTCGGGACAGAGCAAAATTAAATGTTAAACGTGTTCTTGAAATCAAGCCGTCACATGAAGACTACACAGAAAAAAAAATCGAGAATTTTTCTACCTTTTTTGAAGAAAGTCGTGGAGTAGGCGAAAATCGGGTTCCGTTTTCTCCCTTTTTTGGTAGAAAGTGGAATTGAAAATGGGACTTTCTACCAAAAAAGGGAGAAAACGGAACCCGATTTTCGCCCACTCCACGACTTTCTCCAAAAAAGGTAGAAAGTGGATGACACTCGTTTTTTCTGTGTACGACGCCGTCGCTATTGCTTGTGTACATCGTGCTCATTGCGATCTTCAATTGTGGATTTCGTTCGAAGAGGTTGAACGCATTACTGGTGTTCCAGCAACTATTCTTAAAACGAATTTTCAAAAAGTTGACAAAATTCTTCTGTTATGGCATCACCAAGACTTTATGGTAAGTTACTTACCTGTTTTGTTTATTTATATAAACTTTCTCTGTATTTACAGAAAGATTTCTGCAACGCTCTTGACCTTCCACCAGCAATTCGAGCGACTGCAGTCAAAACCTATATGAAGGCCGCTTATCTTGAGTTGAACTTCATCCTCGATTTCGATGCAGATGCCATTGCAGCGGCCATCGTGTATAAAACTTTTCAATTCTCTGAATCCCCTAAAACCATGTTAGAGATTGGAGAAGCCGCTTCTGTCTCGGAAGGGGATATGCTAGAAGCGTATGAAAAAATTTTGCTCTTGCCCAATTACTTGTAAACATTGTGATACTGATGTTGTAAATTTGTGTTTTTTTTTAAAAACTATTTGTTATTGTGATGTTGTTATATGAAGTTAAATGATTAATCATTTTTTGCATGTTAAAAAGATTTAAACATTAGTGGCGTTGAGGACTCAACGCTAAGTCGCATACTGTGGTTGTCGCAATATTTCCGTCGCTGTTCTCTCCGTTTTCGACTTCGAAGCTGCCTCCCACACCACCTTGAATTGTCGCTGCGAGACACATAGAAACATTCATCCCCACCAAACGATCCACGATCAATTCGAACGCGCGTAAATAGGCCACTAGCAACCTATTCCGCACCATTCTTATATTCCACTGCTTTTCTCTCCACATCGTTGACCCTTATCCGAAACTTCTGAACCATGGACGAAGCTCATGCTACCCTCCAAATTTTCCTGAATCGCTTCAACGATCCCCAGCCTGTTCGAAACTCAACAACGAGCTTGTTTGAATCGGTTCTCGAGCACTTTCCGTCTCATAAAACCTATGACTCTCTTGCCGTTGCTTGTGTTTATAAAGCTCGTCTTACACATGGAATTTCGACACCGTCCCAAGAAATTGTGGACACTGTCATTCCAATGGAAAAGCTTTATAATAGTATGAACGTTATTAACCAGGCAACTGAATTGGCGCGTGAACAGAAGTTCAAACCAGAATATATGGTAAGTATTTATAATGATTTAGTTTTTTTTAAATAAAGCTACTTAACAGGGAAAATTCTGCATCCCCCTTCACCTTCCATCAGCTGTTCTAGCGTCGGCAACAAAAATTTATATGAAAGCCGTAGAGTTGAACTTTGTCACAGAACACGAGGTCAATGCTTTTGCTGCGGCTGCCGCGTATAAGGCTTGCCAAGCCTCTGATTCCCCGAAAACCGTGCTAGAAATTGGGGAAGCCGTTTCGGTCTCGGAAGGGGATATCTTACAAGCCTATGAAAAACTTTTGATTTTGCCCAGTTTCATGTAAGCATTGTGGTTTTAATGTTGTAAATTTGTGATGCTTTGATGTCGATCTATAAATTTACCGACATATTGATGTTTATTTTTCGATGTTGATTGTCATTTGCATTTGTTGCTTATTTGCAAAATTTCAAGACTGGTGGCGTTGAGGACACAACGCCAAGTTTTATACTGTGGTTGCGCAATGTTACCGTCGCTTTTCTCTCCGTTTTCCACTTCGAGCCGCCCCCACACGACCTCGAATTATCGCTGCGAAACCCACATCATCATTTTTGTGCTGCTTGACTCAACCAAGTCCGTTGCGTTTCTGTTCCTCGACAGCATTACCGACTTCAAGCCTGCTAAACCATGGACGCCGCTCATCTCGCTCTTCAAGCGACCCTGAACCTCTTCAACGATCCACAGTCTGTTCGAGATCGAGCATCGTTTTTTTTGGAAATCGTTCTCGAACTCATGCCTTCCCATAACCAAACCCATGAAGCTATTGCTGCTGCCTGTGTTAGTCAAGCTCAAAGGGATCACGGAGTTGGATTTGGTTCGGGTTGGATTGCACATACTGCTGGCGTTCAGGAAAGTAGTATTCGAAAGAGTGTGCGCATAGTTGGACGAGCTTATTCGAAATGGAAAAAACAGATACGTAAACCAGGATATGTGGTAAGTTTTTATCATGTTTTGTCTTTTTATATAATGGTCCAATCTTTACAGGAAAAGTTTTGCGCTCCCCTTCACCTTCCAAAAGCAGTCTTAGCTGCCGCAACGGAAATCTATAGGAAAGCCGTTAAGTTGGACTTCGTCAAAGAAGCCGAGGAGAATGCTTTTGTTGCGGCTGCCGCGTACAAGGCTTGCCAAGCCTCTGATTCCCCGAAAACCGCGGTAGAAATTGGGGAAGCCGTTTCTGTCCGGGAAGGCGATATGCTAGAAGCCTATGAAAAACTTTTGATTTTGCCCAACTACAAGTAAACATTGTTTGGTTCATGTTGTAAATTTGTGTTTTTCAATATCCTTTCGTTGTTGTGTTGTTAATCAATAAATTTAATGATATATCGATAAAAATTTCGATTTTTGTTTGCGTTGCTAGCATTATTCCAAACTAACATATTTTGGCATTGAGAACACAACACCAAAGCTAATGACGTTGGCTCATTGATCTGCGCGCCATCAATTCAGTTCCTTTTTCGAGTCTTCTAACAAGGGAATGCTTTTAAGTCACCCGCGCCAATCGGCTCGAGACCTATACCATTCGAAAGAGCACAAAATTCTAAGGCGAAACGTCGAGTCCGTTTTTGCCAAACGATAATTTGAATATTTTTTTCGATTTTTTAAAGTTTTTACGGGGCCAAAGTCATGGTTGTCCTGACTTTTGGAACCATGGTCTGCCGAGCTGGAATGGTCTAGTGGTTAGCGCAAGCCACTCACGGCGAGACCACAAGCCCGTATTCTGTGAGTAGCGCGTAGCTCCTTTTTGTATTGATAAATCAAAATTCCACTTTAGTAGTTGGATGCAGCAGGATTTGTTGCATCTGTACGCCAAGTTTCATTACGTTTGCTTTAACCATTAAAAAATGCTCCAATAGAAAGTATAAATCATCATTTTTTGGGGCGGAGCGCACTGTGTCGGGGCTCGTCCGAGTGCGCGCGCTGTGAGGCCGTGTTGGCGTTCTAGTTAGACCTTGGTCTCGCCGTGCACTGGAACACTCTGGGTCACAGGTTCGAGTCCTCACTGCCTGCATTGAGACTGCGACCGTGTGACCTGGAGCTGTGATTCCTCATACCGTTCGAAATTGATTTTTATTTTTGAATTTTTATTTTTTTATTTTTTCCAAGTCTCGAAGCTGTTACTTAAAGACAAGCTGGTCGTCGAGATGTTAAATTTGCATCCCGCTGACTTCCAACCCTCGTACTTCAAAGTGCATTCGTAACCCGAACTTTACCGTGCATTCGAAGCCCACACTATTTTGCTTCACAGCCCATCTGCCCAGATTCGATCGTATAACTTTGACATTCAAGAGGTGTGCAAAATCCGGCTTTGAACAAATTTTTGAAATTTGGGGTTTAAATGCCAGCGCTGATTAATGTCTGGGCTTCTATTGCGCTTCAGAAACAAAGTCTTGAGAGCCATCTCGGCATAAAGTCAAAATTTAAAATGAACCGTGAAAGCTAGTTCGACTTGAAGCCTGAATTTCTACCCCGAAGTCCAACTTAACCTTGTGCTTCAAAGTTCAGGTCTGAATTCCACAACGAAATCTAAAATGTTGTTTCTTTTAATGAAACGTGTAAAAGTAACAGCTTCGAGACTTGGAAAAAATAAAAAAATAAAAATTCAAAAATAAAAATCAATTTCGAACGGTATGAGGAATCACAGCTCCAGGTCACACGGTCGCAGTCTCAATGCAGGCAGTGAGGACTCGAACCTGTGACCCAGAGTGTTCCCACGGCGAGACCAAGGTCTAACTAGAACGCCAACACGGCCTCACAGCGCGCGCACTCGGACGAGCCCCGACACAGTGCGCTCCGCCCCAAAAAATGATGATTTATACTTTCTATTGGAGCATTTTTTAATGGTTAAAGCAAACGTAATGAAACTTGGCGTACAGATGCAACAAATCCTGCTGCATCCAACTACTAAAGTGGAATTTTGATTTATCAATACAAAAAGGAGCTACGCGCTACTCACAGAATACGGGCTTGTGGTCTCGCCGTGTTCCAGTGGCTTGCGCTAACCACTAGACCATTCCAGCTCGGCAGACCATGGTTCCAAAAGTCAGGACAACCATGACTTTGGCCCCGTAAAAACTTTAAAAAATCGAAAAAAATATTCAAATTATCGTTTGGCAAAAACGGACTCGACATTTCGCCTTAGAATTTTGTGCTCTTTCGAATGGTATAGGTCTCGAGCCGATTGGCGCGGGTGACTTAAAAGCATTCCCTTGTAAAGCATGGACGCTGCTCATATTTCCCTTCAAATGATGCTGGACATGTTCAATTCTCCCCAGCCTGTTCGAGATAGAGTATCTAATATTTTTGATCAGGTTATCGATCGCAATATGTTACGTCACAAACATTACGACGTTCTCGCTGCTGCTTGCATATACTATGTCGAATCTAATGGATTTTGGCTTCTAACAGCATTGAACAATGTTATGGCTACTTCTGGTTTTTCGAAGAAGAAGCTTGAAAAATGTTTTAGGGTAGTTCAACGTACAGTTGCTACATCATTTGAATCAATTTCTTCACCGGAATATATAGCAAGTTTCTTACATAATTTGTCTTTCTATTTGCATTTTCTACATTATAGGACCGTTTCTGCTCCAATCTTGACCTTCCACAAACAATTCAACCGATCGTAAGTCAAATCGTCATGAATACCGCTGAATTGGGGCTCGCGGGCGATGCTGCTAAATCTATGGTTGGGGCTGCCATTTACATAGCTTCTCAAGGTACTGAAACCCCGAAAACGATGTATGAGGTTGGCGAAATTGCTGGTGTTAGCCAAGCAAAGATCATGGAAGCCCATGAACAACTTTCACTTTTGCCCAATTTTGCGGCGCTGCCGTTGTAAATTTTTGTTTTTGTCAAAATCCCTTCGTAATTATGATGTAAATTTATAAATTTAACAATATATCGAAGAAAAGTTTGATTGTATTTAGCGTTGCATGCATTATTGCAAAATTACATAGTTTGGCATTGAGAACACAACGCCAAACCCCTTTAAAGCATTGATTTTAAACAAAAAAAACTATCAGCAAAAGCCCAGGTATCTGCTCATTGACCAGAACATTGAGCCACTCATTCAATACACCTGATCGGTCAGCTTTTCCTCCCATTAAACTTGTTTACCAATGCTTTCAATTACGAGTAGTTTTCGACTGTCAAGCAAGCATGTGCACATTGAATTAGCCAAGCCAAACCACCAACTGATAAACAACCGTAATTCCTTCCCGGAAATGCTTTCCCAACCACCCATTCAACAAATAAAGGTTTCAATTTTATGCAACAGTAAAAATTCTTCGCCAATAATAGACGCCACCATAGCTTTGTAGACAACTTTTCAAAATCAAGAACAACACGACACTGAACAACAATAGCTTTTTTGATCCTTTTGTCAGAAAGAGAAAACAATTTTTGCTATCATTTGGGAAAAGACAAAGACATCGTGAAGAAACGTATCATAAAACCGAGAAAACCACGTCTTTTCTGTGGGAAGAGGGGGGTAGGAGACGAAACTCGCTAAACGTAGAAGCCACTTCACCTCTAAACCATTCAGTGAGAGTATCAATCGATAATCAGGCCGAAGTAAAAGCTAAGTTAAGATTAAAAAGTTATACAAGATGGAAACATGACAAAATACACATACTATAATTACTCAAAAATAAACAAGGAGTACTCTGGTGTTGAGAAAGATATAAAAAGGTTACGTTAAGATGTGAGAGAGGGGAGAGGGCTAACCAATCGATAATACAATATAAAAATTACGAAAGAGACGAACATGTGCGGAAGGAAGAATCAATGAAAACAACCGAAATCGGGAGGGCCAATTGAGGTGGGCTTGAGCTTGTGGGGGGAAGACAAGTACAAATCGCCGCCGGAACAGCAGCGACAATACACGCATCAAGCGGGGCAACGCACAGGGTTACAAGGAATCGGCAGCCAGGAGCTCCAAGTGTGCCGAGAAGGGTGGGTGAGAAGGCTAACAGAAGGGGTAGCAGGAATGCAGTCAAAGATCGTCGGCAGCGCCACGGCTACTTCGCCTGTTGGGGACCCTTTCGCCTTCTCCTTCGGAAGCAGCAGCACCTGCAAAGTGACGCTGATTAGATTATATTCATCTCGGCTTTAATCCCCTAGCCAAATTTTAAGCTTGTGTCCTCAACCGTGACGAGCTTTCATTGCATAATCCGAGCCCTAGGCCCCCATTTTTGGTATTTCAACAAAATTTATAACACAAAAAAACAATGGCTAATGTAAAAAAAACAAATCAACGAAAAAAGAGGCAAACGCCAAAGGCCAAAGCACAGCGGCGACAATCATAAATTTTGCATGAGTTATGTCAAAAGAGAAGATGACACAAAATAGTCATAGTCACAAACCCATAAATTTGCGCTTGTAAAAAGTAAAGTAAAAGTTGAGAGAGTGCGTCGGATTCTAACGTCTTCTCATGCACAATAAAAGCTTGAATGACCAAATAAAGGTAAACAGACTCCGAAAGCGTCGAAACACTGACGCAATCAAGATGCCTACTATGTTTTGACCCAGCAGGAACAGGGCGAAAATCACGGCAAAAACAATCAAAAAAACTGACTTGACTTCACTGTGGTCATCGTTTTGAGCGATCGGTTGCTGGGATCGGGCACCCGTTTCATCGGCAAGCTCTCCAATGTTGCTGTTCACGACCTGGGTCGATCCGAAGCCGCCTCCGCCGCCTTGCATGCCGGAGCCCGCGATGGCATTGTTCGATACGGGGTTGATCGGCTTCGTCAGGTCATCACGTTTCGCGCCCGACGGACGTTTGCTGTCGGCTTTGCCGGTGTCGCCGCCTGCATGGATGGAGCCAGATGGAGTTGACTGAAAATTCAAAATTCAAATTGATTCATTCATTTGCCTATTGATTAATCATCAAAAAACATCGACTTTCCATACTAATGTTTGCATAATCTGCAAACATTAGTACGGTTCAAAAGTCCGTTTTCCCTAACCAGCTTTACACATTTGTTTAGTGTCACGCTTTTTTGAAATGTTTGTTTTGAGTCCTTTTGTCGCGGTGCCAAATTTCCCCCAATTTCCCAGGGCAACATACATAAAATATCCCCGTCTCCAAACCCTCCCCCGAAAACAGAAAGTTAAAGCCGACAAAAAAGTGCCAAACAGAGTCCCTAAAGAACAGCGGGGGCACGTCGCGAATCTGTCAATTCGGGAGCCCGGGGCCTGCCACCGCCATCGGCAGAGGGTCGACCGAAGAACAACAAGGACAACATCGCCTCGCTTCACGTCCTATCCCAAAAAAGCAACCAACGCCACCAACGCAACAAATAAGATAGCAGCGATGGAGGCTTATATTTCGCGGACGGGCAACGGCCAACAAATTGTCTTTTTGGGGCCCTTTTGGGAATTGGTGAATGTTCCCAATGTGAGGAAATGCTTTTTTAGTCGAGACAGAGGCAGAGGCAAGCCTTTTGTGGATGCCGTCATTTTGGAGCGAGATGGTTGAATCAAAAATGAATCGATGGGGAGGGAAATGTCAATCAATCAGAACCCCGTGAAGTTGGTTGAAAATAGAATAAAATAAAACTCACAGCTTGATTGAGCTTCGGCGTCCAGTCAAATTCGGCATCATAGGTGTGCCCCGAGCGTTCGAGGACCGTCTTGAAGAGGTTGTAGCAATGCTCGTAATCTGGGGTCTCAAAGAAGTCCAATCGACGTGCGTAGCGGAGGTACTGAGCGAATTCATCTGAAAAAAGACAAGATTAGCCCAAAAATATATATAAAATCATCACTAAAAACGACTCACCAGGAAAACCTTCACACAAAACCTCGATCAAAGTAGCCCGTTTGGTGTCACCAATTTTCTGATATCTTTCCTTGAGCGTATCCGCCTTCAGCCCTTGCCATGGTAGTGATCCACGCAGGAAGTACATGAACATGTGCCCCAGGGCTTCCAAATCATCCCTTCGAGACTGCTCCTTGCCGAGATGCGTGTTGATCGACATGTAGCGCGCTGTACCCGTAAGCGACTTGTGTTCACGGTACGCAATGTGCTTGCCCGTGTCGCAGTCGATGTATTCCTTAGCGAGGCCAAAGTCGATAATGTGCAACAGATGCTGCTTTCGTGTGGATTGCCGTCCGATGAGGAAGTTTTCCGGCTTGACGTCGCGATAGATGAGATGCTTCGAATGGACATACTCTATCCGTCGGATCAGCTGCATCGCAATCATACACACGGTTTTCAGGGAGAACTTCCGGTCACACAGGTCGAACAGATCCTCCAGACTGTGTCCAAGCAGCTCCATCACCAACGCATTGTACTTGCCGCAGGGCCCGAAGTAATGCACCTGGGGGAGCCCCTCAGCTTGTCCGAGCAGCTTGTAGAATCGGTACTCGAGATGGAGTTGGGGCGCTTTCGATTTCATCGGCTCCAGCTTGATCGCGACATGCTCATTGTTGTAGAGGTTCTTGCCGAGGCGGAGCTCGCCAAAGTTGCCGCATCCGATCTTCTTGCCGACCTCAAAGAATTCATTGACTTGACGGGAACCATTCGAGGGCGTCGAGAACGTCCGGTCGATCTCGGCCATGGTCGATTCGATGTCAGCGGAGAAGCAGGAGCAACAAAGACAGAGACGACAACGGCTGGGCCCCCAGAAACTGTGCGCCTGCGAGCACAACGTCCCACGATCAATCGAGCGAACTCGAACCGCCAATTGAAACGAGAAAACACATCAGCGGTCTCGTCACGAAAAAAAGCGCGGGTGTCGCGAGCGAGCTGCTCCTTTTTGGGAGCGAAAAGCACTGCCTCAAAACACGTTTCGTCGGCCGTGTAAAAACATGTTTTTTGCGCTTAAAGGTTTCCCTTTCAAATCATCAAATCACTGATTTGGATTTTAGAACGTGTCAGCGCCTTTTCACAAGGTTAAGCACGGTGATTTCGGTTGGGGGAAACGAGTTTCGTCTGCCTAAACTGAGACGTTTTTTCGAGCAATTTTTCCACTAAAACCTTATATAATCGATTTCATTTCCAAAAGGATTACTAATAACCCTGCCCATAAGCTATATTATACCCATAAGCTGCTGCCACTATGCCATTTTGAATCCGCAAAATGAAAATTCCGCTCATTTTTGACATCTCAATTGTGAAACTAATCTACCCCAGCTAATTTAACGCAATAAAACCCTCAAAAGACCAAATTCTAGCCTTAAAAAACACAGCTTGGGTCAAAGTACATGCCCTTCAATAAAATCATCAATTTGATTTGTGGCGATTTTCGGACAGCGACCCCAAAATAACCCCCTGCGTGATAAATACGTATTTTTTCGCCTTACCCAAGGTAATTTTTTTCGTGAAAAACAGAGCTCTGTCCACTAAAGCGCCGTAAAATTAACAGCATATTACATTTTACACTGTGTGTCTGTCCAGAACCATTTAGCGCGCACAGCTAAGCGCATTTTTTTCAAAAAATTTTTCCAAATTTGCGGCCGCGCTGATCATCTTTTTTTTTATTCCATCCCCTCCGGGCTTACTTTGCCAAGATAGAGGAAGGGCAGAAAAGTTTGAGCGCGCCCTGTGAAGGATAGAAAAGGACAGAAATACTGCTATTTTCGACCAAAATTTCATCTCTGTTTTTTTCCAGAGTTCTGTCCAGAATGACAGTGCTCTGTACAGACACAGAGTTGCGGCTTAAAATGTAAAATGCTGTGAATTTAAGAAAATGCCTCTGTTTTTACACAGAGCTCTGGAAATCACAATTTAAGAGACCTTGGGTAGCCGGGGGCACGTTGTCTCTGTTTATGTGCATTGCATTCCTGTCTCCTCGAACCACGACTCGAGAGCGAGATCAAAAGTTAAAAAAGACTCACTTTAAAATTAGGTCCAACCATCAAAATGCCGGTCGAGGCATTGGTGGAGCCGCTGGCACTCGAACTGGGGCCACGATTCGTCATGGTGCCGGTGTTGGGGTTGATGCCGGTGGAGTTTAGGGCGCCTTCGGATTCAGGGTCGGCAGCACAGGGCTCGACGACGGCGCCTCCACTGGTTAGAGCGACGTTCCCACCACCTGTGGTCGATGACGGCAAAGCGCCCCCCGACGAATGCCGGTGGCGATTATAGGCAAAGCCGCTAAGGAAGCTGGATGAAGCACGTTGTCGTGCCGACGACGCGGGATTCCGCACCGACTGAGAGGTGCTCGAAGCGAAACGTTGCGCGAAAGCCGAGCGGTGTCTAGTGCTCGCGCGCTGACTTGAGGACACCCGTCTGAAAGAGGGGATATGGATGCTTATCAAGTAATTGAGGTATTAGCGATTAGTCTCTGCTGGGCACTGGGGCCAGAAGCCGTGAAGGCCGGCGAGAACATTCCTTTTCTTTTCAAATCCCAGGACAAGTCGTATGGGATGCATGACTCGGACACGGGCACTACTAAGACTAAATCTCCTTAATGCTTGGAAAATTTGTTTAGTATAAACTGCCTGTGGCCGAGTCCGAGTCCCATCGACTTGGAAAAGAAACGAGGAAGCTCTCGCCCGCTTCAGGGCATTCTGGCGAGAGCGCCAGCGAGAGAAAAAGGTGTACATTGACGATGGGCGTGCTGCGTTGGAGCGTGAACACGGCACGGAGGCGATGACTAATGAACAACGAAACGCATATCAATAAACACGGGGGCGAAAACGTCGTACACGTGGTGGCGGTTCGTGGTTCAGAACCAACCATTACAAACACACGAAAAAGGGGAAGGGGAGGCCACAACCAAACAACTATTACGTTTACGACGTCGACCTTTTCAACGTAAAACTTTTTCACGCATTGACGAAACACAACACGGAACAAGCGGGGAGTCCTGAAAGAAGCAAAGCAGCAAAAAAGTATAATCCGACCAGATAATGTGCAAGCGGGGGGAAGGTCGGTAGTGGTGGTCGGCGGTCGTGCTGGCGCCGTGGATCGATTCGGCGGCGCAATCGATCGATGGAGGGCCCCCTTTGCGTTGAAATTAAAACAACGGGGCGCATTGTGCGTGCGGCTGGGTGCGACTGCCGATCGTCGGAGCTTCCGTTTTCGCCGCTAGATCACCTCTAGTCATCTTCCAATCGAAAGAATAGCCTGAACTCTGAACGACCAGAGGCTGGTGTGGTGTGGTATTCCCGATCAATTACCCGTCCTCACTTCCACAAGGCTAGCCCCACCAAGACCGCTGTGAGCTAATGTTCACCTCGGGGGTGACGCAGTCCCGACCGATTACGCGTCACCTTGGTGGCGCGTTTCCGGACGGGTGGTATGGTGGCGGTGGGGCTGCCCTGAAGGAGAAAAGAGACAGGGGCACTTCTACCGCACCGGGTGCCCCTCTAAAAAAGCATAGCCCTGTGCGTGCGCGCATGGCTTGCCGGCCGCGCAGCTCGTTGATTAACCCAAGGTGCGTGCTTGCTGATCGTGAATACCCCTTCTGAACTTGAAAAATGAATCAGATGTCTTGACTCGTAAATTCAGAATTCTTCGAAAACTAAAACTGAATATGGGTTTGCTGATCACGCTGAGCTTTGAGCAACCAAGCAAGGGTCGAAGGGGTTCCAGCCCGCATTGTTTGAGCGGCATGAGAGCACGGTGTAATCAGAATTCCAGTGCCAAAGGGGCACGGGGGCGCAGCCCCCGTAATCAAAGTCCCAACCTAGGGGGGCACGGGGGGCGAAGCCCCCCGTATTCGAATTTTCCCTGAACTTCATCTTCGTCTTCATTTGGTTCCACCAGCCTAATGGTCCCCCCTTACATCCAAGTTGCAAAGCACCATGAATATGATTCAAAATCAATTGAACCCCGAATCATGAAGTGGGGAAGGGCACGGATGCTATAAACAGAACTTTCCCAAACTCTGAATTTTTGTCCGATTCGGCAGCGCTAGAAACGTAAGGGTCCCCCCTTACCATCGCCTGCTTCTCGGTTTGCGCGAGCTGATTGCAATGGTCCCCCCTTACTGTCGCCTGCTTTCTGGCTTGCGCGAGCTTCTTCGAATCGCAATCCGACTTCCTGCCCACGCGCACCTTAGCATTGACGCGAGTATGGCCTAGCGGTGCGCGGACAGATCAGCATGTCCGCGATCCGGGGTTCGAGTCGCGCGAACGGCACATGACCGTCCGTCCGGGCTGTGTCAGCCCGGAGCTGGAGGGGGCACCCGGTGCGGTAAGAGTGCCGAGACAGGGTGACGATAAGTGTGTGCTCACCGGTTCGATTGGAGCGCCAGCGGTGGTGAAGACTGACGCTACCGAACCGACGACCACCACTACCGCAATTCATCTGGGCACATACAGGAACCCAGTTCGGACGGGGGTTCGTGAAGGCGCAGCACCACATTCACTACAGAGGCAAGCGAAGAAGAAGCAAAAGCGTTTATGTCGTCTCTTTACCGGTCGTCCTTCTGCGCGTCGCCGCGATCCTTCTTATCGTTCATGCGCAGCAGCAGCATAGTTGTGTTTTTGCTAGTAGTCGAATTGCGAAGGACGTTTTTTAGAAGTTACAAAAATAGGAAGAAAGAAGGAGGAGGAAAAAAAACAAAAGCGCTTCAAAGGCAGTGTCGCGAAAATAAAATACAAAAAAGTTAGGGTTAAAAAAGTGTCGAAATCGATGGCCTGTGATCCTGGTGATGTGAAACTGGAACTAGTAACGCGAATAGCGCATTCGCATTCCTTTTCGTGTTGAAACCAAACCTAGGAAGTTACAGTTACATTAGCAAATGATTAAAATATAAGCGATAGGATAGAATAGCCAGCGAAAGAAACAAACGGAAATGAAAAAAACCATTAGAAGGGATAATTATGATAACGTGGGGGCACGCAAGCACCACAAAAAAGGTAAGGTTGTACACTATAGTCGGGGGTGAAATGAAGGCTATTTCGTTTCGTCTTCGAGTCGGAAAAGGGCGTACAAACAACACGGAAAAAAAACTGACAGCAAAGCTTTCCTTTACTTTCCTTATCGGGGTTTGGGACCGGACGACGACGACAACGTTTTTCAATTGTAAAAAAGGCGGAATAGAAGGTTGACACGCGCGCGCGTCGTTCACGCTTGGCACTGACCTGGCGACGAACGCTCAAACTCAAAAAACACCAACAATCAAGTCCGGGAGTCGAGCGAGGGTGACACATGCTTCTAACCTCTAAACAAGAAGTGCCGGGGTCCTAGCCATGAGGCAACGCAGTTAACGTTAAGCTGCAGGGATAAAGAAAAGGGTAAAAAAAGTAAGTGTATGACGTGCCGCTGGCAGCTTTGGCACTTTTGTTGATGAAAGGGGAAAGCGATCAATGTTTTAGCTTGAAGCTCAGCAGGCGGTGTTGTTGTTTGAAAAGGTGAACTTGAAATTAGGGTCGGAATGGATGTGGTAGGCAAGCTGTTTGGACATTCGTGTGACAGGGAAAGGAAGGGAGAAAAAAGTTTTCCATGAAATGGGCTGGCAAATGTTTTCTTTTTTTTCTTGGGATTGTTTCAAATAAAAACAGAGAACGGCAGCGTGAATCTCCCTTGCGAAGGGTAGTCGTGCCTTCTATATTGAAGAAACCGATGTGAAGTCCAAACCAATTTGAGGCACGGATGGAGCGACGTCGTCGCCGTCGCGGTGCGGTGGCAGGAATGAAGGCAACGCGCGCGCAACTGTAGGAAACGAGTCTCCGCCGAGGACGGGGGCTCCATCTCCACTTTTTTTTCGTGTCCAGAGGGCTAAAAAAGTGGAGACGAGACGGGAATGGATGGGATGGGATGGATGAATGTTTGGGATAGATGGACTACGACGACCGACTGCCCTGAGGCTGAGGCTAGTCCCGGCACGCGGCAGTCGGTTGAGACGGGTTTGACTTGACTTGGCGGGAGGGAGCCAGCTAGCTGGCTCCGTTGGTGGTGGCAGAGTGCCGTTGGGCGAAAAAGCCAGCCAGCTAGCCTCGGGTAAACCGCGGACACTATAGTGTGAGCAGCATTGGAGAAAGAAATACAGAGCTGGAGTGACTGCAAACGCGAGCGACGACTGCGCGCACGCTTTTCGAGGCGCTGTGGCTCGGGCCTCGCTTGCTTGTTCGCTCGCTTCGCCCCTTCTTGCAATTGATCACCAACCAGACAACCCCAGGACCCCAGGCAAGGCTCGTCTAACAGACACACGACCGCACACTTCCGGATGCACATGCATTCTTTCCGCATTCCCATTTTGTCTCACCGACGCACTCACACTTTGGCATGAAGCGTGCCGTCACCTCTCACAACAATTTAAAAAAACGTTGCCATCGGCTAACATACATTTTATTTTTTTCGAATAGTTTCGTTCATAAACCTCACAATACCCGTTAAACTCAAAATAATTAAACAAAACTGTGATGGAATTACAATATTTCGACGAAACGAATGATGAGTAAGTAATTATTGACACAAAACACAATGACGTTTAAAAACGTGCTTAAAGACAAGATAATATAATCACAAAACAGGGGTAAAGTTTGTCGTCAGAGGGCTCGGCCTGCGCTCGGCAGTCTTTTTTGATACCGCCGAGAGGAAGGAGGATGAGTCGGGAACGCATCCATCTCCACGTGGAGCCCATGTACACACGGGCTGTCACACATGTGGGGATGGTGGGATGATAGCTAATTTAAAATTTATAATCTATGAAACTAAAGGCAGACATAAAGAGTTGGGGGATAGATGGAAACCGTTTTTGAATAGGTAAAACTTTTTTTGATAAGCTGGGGACAGTTTGACGTCAAACTTTCTTTACTTTAGACTAAAGTTGTAAGTTCACGGCAACGAGGATCAACAGGGATTTGGAAGATGCCAAAATCGAAATGCAGGCGTTCATTGCGTTCGATGCGGAGGTAGCCCAGACTGACGGACTCATTGTAGGCATGGGCCGCTTCGAAGCCGCAACTATTCATGATGACAGGATAGACGCAAGAGCGCATCTGAAATGGAAATTGTATAATTGAAGGTGTGCCTTCCTCGACGACAGCGGGATTAGTATAATATATCTTTCTATTCGGAAGTCGGCTTAGTGCCCGATGGGCGTTTACGAGGAAAACGTGAGATAAGTAATTGTTTTGAACTACGCTCATCCTTAGAAAACCCACTTTGTTTACCGTAATCTCAATGAGGGTTACTGTAAACATGTGGGTGGGTTTTTGTTTACCTAACTTTTCATAACAGCTTAAAAGTGGTGAAGCGCTTACCGTTTTGAAAAGGTCGCATTTCTCGCCTTCTTTTTGGACGATTTGCCGCATAGCAGACTTGAAGATAAAAGCATTCAACATAGCCTGATTCGACCCTTCAGCCGCCTTGAGCGACTTGACAGTATTCACACTCCGATCATAGGTAGACATAATCTGAGCATTGTTGGCTTCACGAACTTTGAAGTAGTTATCCATGTGGATGCCGCATTTAGCCCGAAGTGCCGGCACGGCTTCCCCGATGCAAGGATACACTCGCGGGGCGAATTCTGGATCGACGCATTCATACTCAAACATGAGTTTATGGTTGCCAATAGTCTTCAAATCATCAATCCTGCGTTCTGTAATGGCCTTGCCTTCGAAGACAGCGCCACATTGGAGTTGTCGTTCATGCTTGGCACATGCCATCTGCATCACTTTTCTCATCAATGGCACGGGAAGTGTCATAAATTGCGATTGGAATTCGCGAAGACCAAGTTTCATAAGCTCTCGGGCGTCTGATTGCCGTGCCTGGGCGGCGGTCTGTCGAACCAGGACTGCGGCTTCTTCATTTCCGATACGGTCACACAGTTCGAGGGCATCAAGGTACTTGGCTCTCCTAAAATAAACAACATAAAGTTTAATTGTTCAAGTATTTACGTATTGTAAAAGAAGAAAAGTTTTATGGCTTTCGGGTTTAGGTTTAAGTTTTACGATTGACTACTTATGTGAGTGATCGAGAGTCACGTAAAAAAGAAACAGTAGTAAAAAATGACTTCTCGCACGCAGATGCCCATAGTCTTCAAAGTTCCGGTCATAAAGAAAGCAAAAAAGGTTTGATTCTTGGAAGTTAACGATGGTCTTAGGAGAGACGGATTTATATTTATGGGTTGAACTTCGACGGGTCGGTGAAGGGGGAAATTCGAAGTTCAAAGTATACATGGTGATCAACCTCGTGCCGACAGACTGGCTGGCGGCACACCTTTGGAGGCGGGCATGTGACGAAAACAGAAGGTTATAATGGGCTTCGTCGGATGAGGTATGAATCATGACTCGACGGAAGTGGTTATTGTTGTTTGGAACGGCTTTTTGGGGCCGGAAATACGAAAATACGGGGGGGGGGGGGGGGGGGTTTGGGTTCTTTGGTCATGAAGCTAGGGTTAGAAAGTGCTTCTGGGTGACAGAATGGTAGAAAAACAGGTAATTTGGGGTCGGATTCGATGTTTATGACGACAAAAGTGTACTGTTTAGACTTAAGATGGAAGGACTAACCTGATTTCTTCGTCGAGGATGCCGTTTACGCTTTGGATGTACCGTGCGCGGGCTAAAATAAATCCAAATATACAAATTTGAATACAAATTTTGCAAATTTAAGAAGATTTAAGCCTTAAAATGCTAAATGTAAGCTTCAATTATCTAAAACTCACCTCCTTCGCCAATCTTCTGCGCTTGAAACACGAGTTCCTTATCAACATGTTTATAGATGAAGGCATCGCCATGGGCGACACCTGCTCCGAGCAGGAGCACCGTCGTCAACACGATCACTGAGGGCATTAATACCATGATTATGGGTAGTCAAAGGCTTCCGGAGGTTTGGAGACGATCTGCTTTTATAGGGGTAGGGGCAATTCACGAGACCGACGACTACTTTGACTGAGGACGCTGATGGCGATGTGCTGGCTTCGTCGCGAAACGTCGACTACCGACCCCTGACACGACGTCATACACCCTGCTCCGCTCCGCCTGCCCTCTGGGTCGGTAATTTATGACCGGAGGAGCCTCTCTTTCATCAGCCATTAACTTTGTCGCTCCTGATCAGGTCGCGCTCCTCGACATATTTCAGATTTTACAACCGTCTTTTCGTTCCAATCTGAACGGACTTGCCGTCAACTTTCGTGACTTTGTCGAACCATTTTTCAACATTAGCCTTATCTGGGAAACTTATCGCGGCATCAAACGATGATCCCGAGGTCTATGGCCGGCGAAAAGAGGTTTATTTCCACGAATAGAAACAACTTAAATTATATTTCAAAACAGAAAAGCAGCGATCATCAAAACAGTGAGGTACAGAAAACACGTGGTCATTGTAAAAGTTGAGATTCCAAATCGTCGGCCCAGGAGTCATCGCTCTCATCCTCAGGACCGCCAGACGGGTTGCCGTCGTCGCCATCGTCATCGGCTGGGGGTTCGACGAGGGGTTCTTCATCTTCATCGTCTTCATGGCGGTGCCGTTTTGGAGCAACATGATCTTCTTCATCATCTTCTCCAGCGGATTCGACACGATGGC
Source organism: Panagrellus sp. LJ2284 (assembly GCA_024447225.1). NCBI lineage: Eukaryota > Metazoa > Nematoda > Chromadorea > Rhabditida > Panagrolaimidae > Panagrellus > Panagrellus sp. LJ2284. The sequence continues at coordinate 4,814,942 of JAMRYC010000001.1, read as the reverse complement.
GCCGTTTTCGAGACTCAATGTCGCCATTCCGAAGGCAGTCATCGTCCTCCTCTTCCTCGGCAGCCTTCAACTTTGCCAGCAACTCCGCACGCTCCTTCGGATCCTCGTAATCGGCAGCTTCCGCGGCGGCAGCGGCTTCCTCCATCTCGGCAGCGACCTCCTCCTTGTTCGGATCTGAATCCACTTCGGCATCTGTATCACTTCCGCGTTCCTCATCGTCATCATCGTCGTCGTTGCCATCGCCCAAACCGTCCTTTGAGTCCTCTTCCTTCTCCGATTCATCATCAGAACTCTCGCTCAGTGCGCGATCCACCTGCAAAACGATGAATACATAAAAAATTTATTCGAAAAAAACGATTCTAAAACGAGTACTGCAAGATGGAGAGACACATGCGCTTTTCAGGGCGTTAATAAAAGTCGCAAAGTACATGGAGCACTGGTGCATGTGCACGTGTGCCTTCATGAAGTACGAAACACACGAAGTTCTACCGAAACACAGTCCATCTCGGTAATCAACAAATTTATTGACCCACCTCGTCCTCCATGTCCTTCATATCGTCGGGATTCAGGGGTTCCAAGTCGCTCAACTTGGGGGAGCGGTTCCCAAAGGGCTTCTCGCGGCCTCGGAGCAGGTGATGCGGGACGACATCAGCCAGTTTGAAGTGATCTTTCGGTTGGAGCTGGTACTTGCCACAGCACGTGTAGACCCATTCTGGAACGACGATCGGAATGCCGCGCTTCGTAGCCTGACGAACCTTCCTAGAAGTGAAACAACAGTTATTTAGTTGGAATCACGTGAATTCGAAGATCGAAACGAAACACTCGTGGCATCATAGTCGACGCAGACTACAAAACAATAAAAACCCAATCAAAAGTTTGAAATAAACATACTCTGTTGAAGGTCGCGCAGCCACGAGTACAGTAGTTTCGTCGTTAACTTCGTCGACGACGGTCGCACCGAAATGGACCAGGAGACGGTACAATAGGACCTGCTTCTTGTCGGCTCCGAGGGGTACGATTCCGGAGAGCGCGATGATTTCGTGGCGGAATACTTCATGGCGAACACAGGAGAGAAGCTTCGAGACTTCAATGACATCGTTAGTTGCGTCGTAATGCTCGAAGAAAGCGGTGTGAACTTGAGTGAGGACGCGTTCAATGTCTTCCAGGATGTCATCGGAGTCATGGTTCAGCGTTAAGATGTTATTCGACGGGCCCGGTTTATCACCATCAGTTCCAGGACCAGTGGCGGGTTCCCCCTGATCGATTTCGTCTGGCTTGTCGGCAGCGGGTTCGTCTGGGGTTTCGCTTTCCTTGACTTGGGGGTCTTCATCTTTGGTTTCCTTGCTTTCTTTATCCTGTTCCACATCAGCGGGGGTGTCCTTCTTTGATTCGTCGCCATCAGCAGTGTCTTTAACAGGCTCGGGCTCCTTCTTCGAATCACCATCATCGCCAGCCGCTTTAATGGGGTCTTTCTTCGGATTCGCAAGAGCAGCGACAGCTTTAAAGTTATACCCAGGGGCGTTGATATCGTCGACTTCGCTAAAGTACTTGTACGGTCGAACACGGACCAGGGATTCACTGAACCGCCAAACATCATCCCGATCATCAATGATGGCAATCAGCTTTCGAAGCTGCTCCGACGGGAACAGGCCGGCGATGTTTTCGGACTTGAAGCGTTGGGAGGAGAGTTCGTCTCGGGACATGATCCTCTGGGCAAAGTAGCTGAAACACCTTCATTACCACTAAAATCTTTATAAAAGTGCCTACCGTTGATCCTCATCCAAAATCCTGGCGATCTGATGCGCATAGACCCTCTGTCCAAACGTGATAATGTGCATTTCATAGAGGCGATTCATCCGTTCCAGGAATTCCCTCGTATGCGGACGCAATTTCGTGTAGTATTTGCCATCGATACAACTGTAGGAATAGATGTCCGGCCGCATTTCCGCATCCGGGACGGGCTTATTCGTCGTGTGGATGAGGGTTTGATCGAGATCGACAAGGAGAACGAGTTTCCGGGCTTTGAGCAGATCGAGATGCTCTTTATCACTGAGTTTGTTGGCAAGATCGCTGGAAACCATGAGTTCCGGGACGTGATGCACCATGGAGACTGATGCTGTTTGGTTTTCGCGCGGGTTTTTGAAGTCTTTGACCCTGGAACGACCTTCTAATTGCTACAGTATACCTTTAAAGGTGAAAACTCACAATCGAAAATCCTTTCCACAGCTAGCACACATGTCCTTAATCACAATAGCATGATCACAAGTTAAGAATTCCCCAAGACGTTCACCACCATGCAGAATGGTACCACGCTTGTAGGTCCGATTCAGCGTGACATTGCCCTTAGCGCCGGCTTTGAGCTTCTTGGTTTCCGAGGGTGGAGCGCCTTCGGCTCGATAGGTACAAATGATGGTGTCGGGTTCGACATTGCCATCGGAGGCACGGAATCCGAGGAAAGCGTAGCCCTTGCCTTCTTCAGGAACTACGCCTTCTGGATGGAAAACGACAAAATGTGGCGGTGTGGCTGTCATTTGGCAAGTTACTGAAACCATCAAAAGTCAGTACAAACTCTGCCAAAATGGTCCACGAAGCAAAAACACGACTAATCCCGACCAGAATCCCAAAAAACTAAAAATAGATAGCTCAATTCGGAATTAACAACCGAAGATTCACTTCTTCATTTCGTCAACATCACTTAATATGACTTTTAATCTTCAATTATGTACAAAATCGAAATGAATAGAAAAGAAGGTTATACGGGGTTATTATCAATGGGAAAGGAAAGTATGCCGGTAAATGAAAGGGTTAAATATGAAAAATTGTACAAGTTGAAGCACGTATTCAATGAGATTCACGCGTTTCGGGCAGTGGCCGGCGCTGGTGGAGCACGATTCTCATCATCCTCCTCCTCTTCTTCTTCCTCGGATTCGGATTCAACGATTCGTCGTATACTCGCCGGGATTCGAGCCATCAGCGTTGGACAAACTACCGAGATCGTGGCCGTCTCCAAAAGGGACATCATTTCGGAATGGGAGATTTCGCGAGCTCTAGGCCTGAGTTCGATGACTGCGTCGACGTAGTTGTTGCTGAAAAGGGTCGATAAACACATATGGGATATCGATGGTTCTCTATGCATCCAGAAAGACGCGCAAGTCCGACTATTTGGACGCTAACCCTGCTCATTGCAAGATACTTACCGAATCGGAGAGATCGATCGCACCTGGTCATTCTTCTCTTGCAGTTCGAACGGCGGCATTTTCCTAAATCAAACAAAATTTAACTTTGTCAAAGCAAAATAAAGTCAGATATCAAACTGTCATGAGACAGTAATCAAAATCTCAAAAACACAATTTAAAACCAAAAAACTTTATCTCATAATCGAAAACTCGTTGCAAAAACAATGGCTTCTAAAAGCTCAAACAAAAACAAAAGGAATGTATTCCACTAAAACGGTCCGTAATTAGTTAACGCCGTCGATAATCTCGAGAATTTCGCTCACGTCGAGGCGACGATGCCCTCTTCCTGGAGCTGTCTTCTTTCACTCTTTCGTCCTCATAGTGCCGTCGATGGCTCTTGCTGTCCCTGTCACGATCGGCCTTCTTGTCGATACGGTCTTCGCTGCGACGGCTCTTCTTCTCCGAACGCTCCTCACTCCGACGGCTCGTTTTCTCGATACGGTCTTCGCTCCGACGATCCTTCTTCTTGTCCTTCTTTTTCTTCTTCTTATCCTTGTCGGTGTCCGAAGCGTCGCCGCCGGCCTCGTGTCGATGCTTCTTATGCTTCTTCTTGTGTTTCTTCTTCTTCTCAGAACGACCATCATCGGATTCATCGTCGGAACGGTGCTTCTTCTTCTTATCTTTCTTCTTTTTCTTCTTTTCGGTTCGCTCGGATTCAGATTCGTCGGAGGAGTGACGGTGCTTCTTCTTCTTGTCTTTCTTCTTTTTCTTTGACTTCGAAGTGGAGCGGTTGTCGTCTTCGCTGTCATCCTTTTTCAAAGCGATTTCAGGAGAGGGAGATGGCTTGACAGAATCGATGGAAGAGTTGATAGGGCTCTTGACAACTTGAGGTTCTTCGGGCACGGATTCAGCATACTGCTTCTTCCACAGATCGGGTGATGGCTCTGCTTCGGGGAGTTGGAAGCTGCGAATCGTGACTTCTATCTTTGGAGGGTTCTGGACGGGCTCGGATAGCTTAAGGAGATCGGATTCAGAGTTGTCGGAGGGGAAGAAGGTGGAGTCGCTAGCTGAAATCAATGCAATGAGAAACATGAAGGCGAGAAGGAAGGAAACTTACAATTAGCTCTGTCCAACTTGGGTACCTCCTGGGAAGCCGGCAAATCAACTTCCATCGGCGTTGGCGAACGCTCCTTCGTCGGGACGACTAGCAAATCATCAGTAAGGGAGTCAATTTCCACAGATTCGGGCTTCTGTTCGACGGTCTTGGCACGGCTGGGACGTTTTGGCGACTTCGACCGGGCATGGCTCTTCTTTTCAGGGGATTTGGAACGGGTTCGGTGCTTCAGAGGAGATCTCGATCGGCTGCGTCGGTGCTTCTGGGGAGACTTTGTCCGGCTTTGTCGCCGCTTCACTTCAGGAGACTTTGACCGGGTACGTCGAACCTTTTCTGGAGATCTGGATCGAGCATGCTTCTTCACAGGCGACAAAGACCGCTCAGAAGCCTTCTTCTTTTCACGGGAATCAACATCGTTTTTCCGCTCACGATCCCGAGAATCGGACCGATGGCGCTTCTTATCCGGCGACTTTGAGCGAGAGCGCGTCCGCTTCCGCGACGACCCAACATAGCGGTCCTCCTTGTGGTACCGATCACGTTCACGTTCCCCACGTCGTCGATCGCGGTCATCGTACCGACGATGGTCAGTGGTGATTCGCCCGTGTCGTCCGCGACTGTCTTCCTCATCCCGACGCTCGCGATGTCCTCCGTGGCGATCACGTTCGCGGTCACGGCTTCGGGAGCGCTCCTTGCGTCGACTACTTGCATCACGATCCCGGTAGTCCCGTCGGGAGTCTCGATCATCGGAGCGTCGCTTGGGCTTGTTTGTGTCCTTGTCTTTATCGGTGGTGCTGGTTCGGGTTTTGTGAAGGTCGAAAATGTCCAAGGTCTGCAAAAAACGACACGGGTAAACACTTGACTTTGAATAGAGGGGAGAAAACACAACAAAAAACTGCACGTAGCAAGACGATAACAATAGAAATGGTGGCTACTTACCTCGTCCGTGTTGAAAACGACATCCCAAGCTCGGCTCATTGCATCCTCATCGGCCTGGATCTGGGGATCAGTCACGGTGGGGCACTTGTACACGGGCTCATGCTGATAGACGGATTCACTGAGGCCAGGTGGTGCAGCTGTGGATGATGTGGTGGAGGTGGAGGCGATGGGGGTAGGCTCGGTGCTGGAAGATGTTTTTTAGGACTTTGAGGGTGAAAAGCGGTTAAAGTGGGCCAACCTTGGTCGCGCGTTGGAATTATCAATCCGATTTACGGTTTCTGAGGACGAACTGGAGTCCAATCGTGCCGGAGGCGGTGCTGTCAAGGTCGTCGGAATACTGGCGGGCGTCGAATTGTTTCCCGATGTCGCAACAGGTGGCATAAACATGGGTGCCATGACTGCCGCTGCCGCCGGTTGTGGAGCAGGTGGAAGTTGCTTATTGTTCTGGGCCAGCATGGCGGACAGATTCACGGTCGGAAGTTTGACGATCGCTGGCGGGATTTCGTGGACCTGCAACACTCAAAATGCCATTAAAACCCAATCAAATCCAAAACCCACCTGGGATCCATTCAAGCCAGCCGCCGCCGACGCTTTCTGCTCCAAAACCACCGCCGATAACGGGATCGGAGACGCAATCCTGGGCGTGCCAACACTACCACCACTGCCACTGCCACCCGGTGGCGAATGCTCGGCCGTATTATTTTTCCAGCGCACAACGGAATCACGCACACGTTTATTCGGGATTAAAGAGTCAGCAGATATAGGTTTAGGAGGGACACAAGTGGGACAACGACTGCCGTCTTCGGTCAGTGACCCCTTCAACATGACATCATGGATGCACATGGCGCAAAAGGATTCACCACAACAGGGGGCAAGGAGGGCCTCGGTCAGGAGTTCGTTACACAGAGGGCACTTGAGCTCATCCGGGATGGTCGGCTTTTCAGCTTCACCGCTACTGTTAGCGCTCTGATAGGGAGAGGCGCCATTCAGGAGCTTCGACCGTTCATAGTTGACTTTGTCGACGAGTTTCCGGGTCTCTCGGGCCTTGTAGTGCATGATCGGGATGACATACCGTCCAGATGGATGGTACATCGCGTTGGGGTCGTCCTGGGTCGTCTCCATGAGCTCCTCCGAGGGAATTCCCGTGCTGAGGCGGTAGTTAAGCTGAAAGTAAATGCGCACCGTCAACTCACCTCTATTTCACTCTCAATCTCGATTCAGTGATGCCGAAAGGTAGCAGTCGATCAGTACTGCGACATCCCTACATCAACCAAGCTAAAAAAAGAAAACCCCATCCGCTCAAAATTTTAAAAATTTAAAAAGAGATTGGCCGGTGATGAGCGTGGCAGCTTTTTTTATTTGTGAATGTTTGTGAGAAGAGTTGGCGGAGGCGCTGGTCAGAGAGATTGCCACCACATTCTTGTACAAAAATAAAGGCAATTAAAAAAGAAAGGTTCAAATCAGTGACAACACGCGAGAAGTTAAAAGATGAGACGCCTGAGGCGCAAAGAGCCGCGACAAGGGGTAAAGTTACCATTGGACATTGCTTGGGGAAGTGGCCGAGCTTGTTGCACTTGTTGCAGACGTGATCGGGACTGGCTTTCGCGTTCATGGACATGGTAACGCGTTTCTTGTAGCTGAAAGTTGGAAAAATATATATGAAACTAAGTTGAAAAGATCAAAACTCACTTGGACGGATCATATTTCTCTGTTGACTGGGCAATTGCGTGGAGGATACGTTCCTGTTCAGACATCTTGTTGAAAGCTTCCTGAAAAACATTCATTTAGACGATTTTAAGTGAAAAATATATATAACTAACCTGATTAATGTGACTCGTTTTACTTCCATTGTTGTTGAAACCGATCTGGATGATCCCTGAGTTTTCGGTGTTGCTGCAAAAGCCGAAATTAACCTTTTTAATATATAAAATATATATAAAACTATCAATTTACCTGACTTTGGGCAGCTTGACCGGATGTTCCCTCGGCACTCGAGCGACCACGACGCAGGAATTCCTCGGAATGATATTGCTGCCCTCATAGACCCGTTTAGTATTCGCATTAGTAAGGGTAAAGTCGACATATTCGAGGTTAATGCCCTCCTGGGCCGCGACGGACTTCTTTAATTCATCGACAGCGATGTGGATGCCATCGAAGGAGAGGGTCTTGAACTCGCTGTTGTTGCCGAAGCGGTAGTGCACTGACGACTGGCTAACCGCCATTCAGTTTGCACTGAAAATAGGAGGGAAATGTTGTTGAAGCGGATGAAACCACGAGTAAAGAGTGACCACGGGATCGGGACCGAATGGAAAGCACGTGGGATCGAAAGTCGGACAGGGCGAGATAAGAATATGTAAAACTGCCCGGGGAAAGAGATAAAACAGAATGCAAAACTGGGTGTAAACAACAAATAGGAACGGTTGATTAGTTGCAGAAGGACTCGAGGTCTAGGAATGGAGCGAAACCTGCATCGCGAGCGAGATGATCAACAGTGAATTGGCGGGAAGCGTTTGACGCGCTGTTTCGAAACAGTCGGTGAAAAGTGCAAAACTCAATACATTTCACGTGACAACAGCTGCTCTTGGGCCATCAATAAGTTCACTTGGTGCGGACACACAGGCGCACTCCTGTTAAAAAGATAACCATGTGCGTGCTGTCAACTGTTTGCGTTGATTGTTCAACCAGCCAAAAGTAATCAAAGACTGACTGATCTCTTACCGCGACTTCAACTTGAGTGCTGCTTTGTTTTGTGCTTTCTGAAGAAGCTTGTTTTTGTAGCCCGTTTTCTCGGCTATTGTTATCTGAATCTGCACTTTCTTTTCCATGGAATCGATGATACACGGTGTGAATGCGTCGAGTTTCCATTGAAATGCCGCATAAACGTCCTGTGGAGTAAAATGTGGCAGCAAAAAACGCAACTTTTCTGAAAAAAGTTTTGGCTTAATTTCGATGTCATTAGTAATTTGTTGTTTACTTCGATCGCATCGGTAGTTTTCATCAGCTTATGATCGCAAATCCAAACCTACAATAGTTAGGTTTCGAACACAATCATTTATGATTTCCTTTGCAAGTTCTTTGTTTTCTATGCATCGCCACAAGGCAACGCGTTCCAAAATTTGCTGGTTTTCCACCACACGTCGAAACATGAGCGGAATTCAATGCTAACCTCAAACTTGGGTAATTAAACCGACGATGGACACGCGGAATGGCTACATCTGCATTTGGGGTCACAGTCATTGTGCGAGTCCAGGGCTTTCAGCGCAGAAATTATAGTCAGTGCGCCGACGAGGGAGACCACAGGCGAGGCAGAGCACACCCACTTCTGCTAGTCAGTCGCCACCGGCCGCTAGCCAGCGGCGGGTTTGGCTGTTGCGCTCTGCACGACTACGGTCTACCTCCGCAGCGCACTATTCCTAATTTCGGCGACGAAAAACCATTTCTCGCACAATGACTGTAATCGAGAGTGCAGAAGTAGCGGTTTTGCGTCTTCATCGTCGGTTTAATTACCCAAGTTTGAGGTTAGCATTGAATTCCGCTCATGTTTCGACGTGTGGTGGTAACCAGCAAATTTTGGATCGCGTTGCCCTGTGGCGATGCCTATATGATTAATGTTGTTCTTGCAGCAAATCCGTGATGGCAGCACCATTTAGAGTTAAAAAGGTATATAAATCAAGTTGTTTCATGAAATGCGCTAAAAAATAACAACAACGTAGTCAAAACCGACAAAAAAATTCCTCTCCGGCCGGGAATCGAACCCGGGTCTCGCACGTGACAGGCGCGGATACTTACCACTATACTACCGAAGACGTGTTTTTGAAACCGAGAAAGTATGATCCCAGCTGGCGGAATGTAGTTGTAAAAACTGCATGGCTTCCAAAGTTTAAATAGGCTAAATCTAACGCTATCATTTGTCAATAGAAACGGCGAATCCGGTTGGATAAAGTCAAACTCAAATAAGAAAACTTGTACGTATTAAACTAGGAAGTGTGTAGTTCATAAAAAAAGGGCACTGCGACTTCCGGATTCTGAACAAGAATACAAGCATATTCATGTCATTAATAAGCGCGTTGCTCAATTAAGCTACGCTCCCAAAAATTGTCAAGGTTTATGATTTATTCTAGAGAATGTTTAAATTATGTGGAGAAATAGATTATAGGAAACTCATGTGTTAAAAAATTGCCCGAGGGCGCACACAGAGGAGTGTACAATAACGATAAAAAGAATAACTATGTGAAAAAAAGAACATATAATTTCTGCGCTGAAAGCCCTGGACTCGCACAATGACTGTGACCCCAAATGCAGATGTAGCCATTCCGCGTGTCCATCGTCGGTTTAATTACCCAAGTTTGAGGTTAGCATTGAATTCCGCTCATGTTTCGACGTGTGGTGGTAACCAGCAAATTTTGGAACGCGTTGCCCTATGGCGATGCTTATAATAAAATGCTCTTTTTATTTTCATCCAAGGCGCACCGAAGTTATCAGAACGCACCGAAGTTGTTAGAACTAATAACAGATTGCACGTATTGATAGAAAAAAGAGATTGGATTAGGAAAACACAAAAGGTCCTAGCTGGCAAGAAGCAACTGCAATTACTAGACTTGCAAATTTAGAAAAGACAAAAGTAATTTAGTAGTGTGGACACAACGAATTTGGTGTACATCATTGTTTAGAACTAGTTATCTGTTTGCGAACAAAGCTGGCGTATAATTGAATAAATGATGTATAAGCATCGCCACAATGCTTGTTTCAACTCTAGAATAAAATCCTCAGCCACTAATAAGTGCGTTGCTTAAGGCAACGCTTCCAAAAATTCTCTTGTGTAATTAAACCGACAATTAATACTCGCAATTTTTACTTCTGCGCTTCTGATTGCTACTTTGTCGCAAGTCCCGGTTATTCGTGATTGAAATTGCAAATAGTGCGCCGCAGGGATAGACGACGATCACGCAAAGAACCCGCCGCTGGCAGTGGCTGACTTGTGAAAGTGGCTGTTCTTTGCACGTCTGTCGCCTCCGATCGCACTACAATGTCTGCAGTTTCTCCATTGAAAGCCCTGGACTCGCACAATGACTGTGATCACAAATGCAGATAAAGCCATTCCGCGCCTACAACGTCGGTTTAATTACCCAAGTTTGAGGTTAGCATTGAATTCCGCTCATGTTTCGATGTGTGGTGGTAACCAGCAAATTTTGGAACGCGTTGCCCTGTGGCGATGCTTATATCACAAAATGTTTCTTGTCATGGATCCATAAAAGCAGTTTTGTGAATCCAAAAGATGGGCTACAAAATTTCTTTTTACCAAATGCACAAAATGGGCTATCAAAACTCGCTTTTGCTAATGATACTTAAAAAAAAGTTTGTTCTCCGGGGTTGCCCTATGGCGATGCTTATTCTATAAAAGTAGTTTTGGTGAAAGCATTGTGTACAAAACAAATTATTTTTATTATATGCGCAAAAAAATTAATCTAAAACATGCTTCTGCTAATCAAAACAGACAAAAAGTTTACTCTCCGGCAGGGGTGGAGGGAGGTCGATATTTTGCGACCCAGGGCCGACCCGGAAAGAAAAATTTTGGCCTGCGGCCGGCCCGTTTTTAGACCGACCCGACCCGGCCCGGCACAGGTCGTAGCAAAGCGGCCCGGCCCGACCCGACCGCGGGTCAACAGAGGTCCTACCAATTTTCGAGGAAATAGGTAAGGGGGGACCAAGGAGATTTTTTTGAAAAAATTTTGGAACGATTTATGAAAAATCCAAAGGGGAGACCAAAGGAACAATTCTGGTCAAAATTGTAAAAAACTAACAAATTCTAATGGTCCCCCATTACCCCTTTTGCCAGAATTCGAATACGTAAATAACGGCCCGGGGTCCGACCCGGCCCGCTCGACCGCAGGCCGAACATAATGACCCGGCCTGGCCCGGGTCGCCGTAAGATCGGCCCGACCCGGCCCGGGCCGGGTCAGGTCGAGGTCGGGCCGGGTCGGCCCGGCCCGCTGTCCACCCCTGCTCTCCGGCCGGGAATCGAACCCGGGTCTCGCACGTGACAGGCGCGGATACTTACCACTATACTACCGAAGACGTGTCTTTGAAACCGAGAAAGTATGATCCCAGCTGGAGGAAGGCGGTTGCAAAAATTGTTAACTTTGCAAAATTGAATTAGCATTCGGCCAAGGACACCATTCAGTGTTAGTATTTACCAACATTGTAGTTCCGTTTGGTACTCGTCTGCGGAAATGACAACTAACACTGATGCGTGTTGAACCGTTTGTTTTATTTATAAGCATCGCCACAAGGCGACGCGTTCCAAAATTTGCTGGTTACCACCACACGTCGAAACATGAGCGGAATTCAATGCTAACCTCAAACTTGGGTAATTAAACCGACGATGACATCGCGCAACCGGTAGTTCTGCGCAAAGGGATCTTATTTTTGCGCGAGTCCGGGGCCTTTAGTGACGAAAATGTAGTCAGTGCAGTGCGGGGAGAGACGACAGAAGTGCAGAGCACACCTATTTCTTCTTATCGGCCACAGCCAGCGGTGGGTCTCCTGAATGCGCTTTGCATCACTACGGTCTACCTTCGCAGCGCACTATTTACAATTTCGGCGACGAACTACCTGGACTTGCACAATGAGTGCAATAAAGAGTGTAGAAGTAGCGGTTGCTGGTGTTCATCGTCGGTTTAATTACCCAAGTTTGAGGTTAGCATTGAATTCCGCTCATGTTTCGACGTGTGGTGGAAAACCAGCAAATTTTGGAACGCGTTGCCCTGTGGCAATGCTTATTATCCATTATCCTTGATGCAAACCATGAGTTGCATACATATTTCAAACGTTTGAAACCCATTTGTTTCACATCAGATTACCCAGTCTTATCAGAACGCAAGAATTATGAATGGCAGCCTCCTTTGAAGTATCAGTTATCACTTGTGCATCACAATTTGAAACAATTATTTTCTAAAATTACAGAAGTTGCCCCTCAAATATGAATACACTCTTTGTCACCCATCACATGCATGCATAAATTGAAAATTCATTTTCATTAGTAGCTTTCCGTGCCCCGGAATTGGTCTTTAATGTATCCCGCGTCAAGAGGGGGCTGACTGACTGAGGTTGCTCTTTGGCCGATGTAGCCTTCAGCGGTGTCATTTGGCGGTACTCGTCCTCGACAAATTCGAATTCCATCTGGCGTTTTTTACTGCCTCTGGCAAATAGCACGAACCGAAACGAACAAAAAAGCGTTTCGCATTCCATGTCAAAGAAGGGGTTCGACGCACCTTATTGCGAGCCATTTGCAGTGATGTCGTGCCACTTTTGGGTTTAGCTAATGTTGGTTGAGACTGTGTATACACAGAGTCGTGCCATTGGCATGCGGGATTGGTTGGCATCAAGGATGCAACGAGACTCTTCCTTCCAAAAACGCCCCACTGTGTACTCAGCTCAGTCAGATGGGCACGGGGCAACAACCAGTTGCTTCTAAGCGGAAGAGGGCACTCCTTCGAGCAATTTGCCGCCCTCTGGAGGACACCGCCTGATTTCCTGGGCCTGCCGTGCCATCCGTGAGTGACAGGCAGAAGACAGTCTTTGGTTCGGAGTTGCCGGCTGGCTTAACTGGCACTTCTTTTGCCGGAAATGAAGCTTTGACTTAATTCGGTGAACCGATCCCGTGTCTGAAGTTCAGAAGGGTGTCTTAACTTTTGCGAAATGGGTTCTTCTCGGCGATATTAGCTTTCTTGCCGGTTTAGCACGCCGGATTCCATTGTTTTTTTCAAGAGTAGTGTTCCATCAAGCAAGACCGACTCCACCCAGCCATTGTGCCGCAATTCGAGTAAGTGCAGTGCCGAAATAGGATGGCACTTCATTAGCTCGGGGGCCCTCTTTCCGTCGTTTTTTGACGAAGTGCCGCCATCCACATGCTGGAATGGCATCATCGATTCGACGCCAAGCTATGCCAGGACACAAAAAACCTGCCCCCTTCCACTCCTGATGAAATTATTGTTCCGATGCTGTTTCGCGTTTCCTCCGTCAACGCAATTTCTGCCTTTCGACGACTTCAGAGCGCAAAAATTGTTAAAACAACGTCGCTCACGTGAAATTTGGCCTCCTTTCCAGCTTTGACGGGTCATTATGGCTCATTTTCATCGCTTCGTCTTTCCTACAGTATCCCAGATGGGTCCATTTTAAGCGATTTTGCCACGGGTTCAAAATAGCTTACATTAACGACGCCAAAGTTCAAGCTCACTTTTCCAATTCCAAGGGGCTGGCTGGTCGACCGATTTGAACACTACCCTCGGCCCTTGGTCGCGATAAAAGCACTTTTTTCCCGCCCTGGGCCGAGTCATCGGAGGCCGACAAGGCGACTTGACGGGTATGGGAAGACGGGGCTCGTGTTGATGGTTGTCGTGGCAGAATAAGCCTTAGCGGCCTGACGCTTTGCTGACTCGTCAAGGACGGCGCAGAGACCTGTTACCAGAACAAAAAAGGGGCCATTAATTGAACATGAACACGAACAGTGTTCCATCCACGGTTTTTGGCTGGGAGGTCGAAAAACAACAAGTCGATACGGCTGGCTGGGTGGCTGGCATACAAGGTTAATGTGAAAATGATGTCGAATGGCCTTCAAATTGTATCTTTGTCGTGTTTTTCGCGATTTTGTTGCATTTTGTCTAGTCTGTTTTCAAATTTCCGGTTTTCCAGCCATGAAGTACCTCCTTGCCAGTGCTCTGATCGTGGCCTGCCTCGCCATTGGCACCATTGAAGCCCATCGCCGAGGTGGTCGGATCCCTGACCAGAAGCACCTTCGTGCGCCTTTCTTGAAGGGGTTGAACCAGACCTTCAAGGACGAGTATCACAAGGTTGTCGAGAACCAGTCTCAGACTAAGCGTCAATTCCGTGATGCTGTTGAGAAGTTTGCGCTTACCCTTCCGGCTGAGAACAAGGCATGCTTTATCTTAGCCTTAAAACCTTTAAACATCAGTTTTTCAGAAGCTCTACGCCGACTGGAAGGAAAAGCACGAATCCAAGGCCAAGGAATTCCAATCCGCCCTCGCCACCAAGGCCGCAACGCTCTCCCCAGCCGCGCAGGACCTCGCCAAGAAGATTCACGCCCTCCATGAGAACCTCGATCTGACCCGTGCCCAGGAGCGTGACCAAATCCACGAACTGAAGCAAGCCGCCCCGGAAGCCGTTCGCAAGGAGCTGAAATCCATCCTGCCCCAACATCCCTTCAACAAGGCCCATGGCGGCCGTCACGGTGGCCACGGCAAAGACAAGGAAAACAAGGAATAATCTTAATAGCACCCATCGCCTCAGGGCAAATGTACCACCACCATGCCAAACCTTAATTTAACGCCTAAAATATTATGGTGCTGATGTTACACACCCATTTTAAGACCTTTTACACACAGTTTTAAATTTCACTAAACTCTTTAACTTTAACTTTGTTTATTCTTTTTTCTGTTTGTCTTCGGTTCGGTTTACGCATCCAATTACATGCACTCTTCATACGGACTAATGTAATGTAACTTTTATTGCGTTTTCAAGGTTCTAAATCTAATCTAAACCAAGGCCCTGTTTATATTTTTTTTGTTGGAAAAAATAAAAAAATTGTTTAGTTAGTTAGCATCGTTATTGATTGACGCAATTTGACGGATTGATGATATTGGAAATAATTGCGTTAAAAAAGTCGGAAGCAAGAGAAAGTTTATGGCCAAAGATAAACAACCGAGAGGCTAATGGCTGTACAGTAGCAAGTTTTCGATATCGATATTGCAAGAAACACATTGACTAAAATGGGGGTGCGGGTATTGCTATTGCTATTGCCTATCATGTGGTCAGTCAAATCAGGGAGTCCAACTCGGCGACGACTCCCGCGGGGGCTGTCGACATGAGGCTATCCAGACGGGCTGCTTCTTCACTTCGAGAAAGACTTGTGTTTGATGTGATGGCCTGTAAAATGGGGTTTTTTACATCTGGAAGGAGTTGGGTGGGTGATGTCGATAAACAAGACAGGGCAGTCAATCTTGGAACAAAGGAAGGGGGGCCTGAGGGCGATTAGGGGGTCTATTGGTGACAAGTCCAGTGAAAGTGATCGAAAGGGGTTGACTAATGGTAAGTTGCTATCTGATAGATGGGTGAATAGAAGTTTTGATGAATCACAGCGACTAGAAACTCACCAAAACAGCCGTAAACAAGGCCCTGGCCTGCGCTGACGCATTGGTTTGCTTTGTTTTGGCTAGCCTGGCTAAGAAGGTTCGGGTGGCATTGGCGGAAGTGGCATACTTTTCATACAAAACCTATCAAAACGCAACTAATCACACCTTAAATCACGTTTCAAAACATACCTTATTCCCCGCAGGCAATTCCGACGCCCACGCCGCCCTCTCCGCTCTTAATTGAGCTTTACTCATATTTAAATTAGCTTCCAAATTATAAAACCTCCAAGTCATTTCTCTACTTAAACCTGCTAAAAAGTTAGGAAATTCCGGCAATACTGTAGTCAATTTTTGAGTTTGAACAAAATTTACAACAAAAACAATGAAAATCCAAAATAACAACCACCAAAACACTGACAGAATTAGTTTCATTCTCACGCCACAGTGATTTAAAAGCCCCTGTACGTATATCAAGTGATTCCCATGGGATTTGCTTTAGCTGTGGTCTGCTGTCAAACGCGTTTTTTTGTTAGCTCAGCCGGCACAGGCGTGCAATCTGTAAGCTCCACAGTCCCATGAGGGCACTCGTCGGCGAGTGATGCTTTGATGACAGCCGTTTTTGAATGACGATGCTGTTTGTTGGTCCATATTCCATATTTGCAAGCTTTATGTAAGCATTTTGCGGTGGAATGTCGAAAAAAGTCCCTCCAAAAGGCGCAAAGCATAATGATAACCGTTCAAAGACCTGAAATCACGCCTTTTGCCTTTCAATTGGTGACCGTCTAAACCAATCTTCGACCCAAAACAATACATACACTTTCCTCAAAGGCAAGCACAAAGCGATAAGACGCTAATCCCCATACCCTTGTAGTTGCTTGGCCATGCGGATCGAGCATGGTTTATGCTAGGCTTTTGATAACGACTGATTAGTCGGCCCGAAGAGTGAAAATAGGGATGCTTTTCAACCAACATTTGACAGTCGCAGCATCCCAAAATGCAACGATACGGCTGCTTGTTAGTCGCGGCTGTGATTCTGGGCAGCTTTATCGGCCCTGGAAGTTGTGTTCATGTGCCATTGCCGGCGCGATTCGCCGATCACTGTATTCTCGACGATGGCGTGGATCTGTACAAGCCGGAATTACAGTATCAGATTCCGTGGTTCACGGTGAACTTGGACGATGATCCGTATGTGCGGTTCCAGGAAATTGCGACTATCTATAAGGCTAATATTAAGGACCTGATTCAGGTCATTAAGGACTTGATTTTGCCGATTATTCCGGATGGGCTGCAGATTGTGCATTCTTTCTTCGGCGGGATTGAGCAGTTGTTGCCGAATCCGTATCGGGATGAGATTAGGGTGGGTTTTAGGATCCTTGATCGGAAAGACGAAACTTTTCAAAGATCTTTTTCGACATTTGCAGTTTGAAAAAAGACAAAAAAAACTGTTTTTAACAAAAATAAAACGTCTAATATTGTTAAAAAGTCTAGCCCACCGATCAAATGCCAGTAAAACACTTCTTAATTTCCAGGGAATCGCCGACGCCGCTGAAATGGACGTCTCTGAAGTCGTCTTGTACAACATTTTCTACGAAATCTTCACCGTCTGCACCTCCATCATCGCTCAAGATGCCACTGGCCACATCTACCATGCTCGAAATCTCGATTTTGGGTTGTTCCTCGGCTGGAATGCCACGACTCACGATTGGCTAATCTCCCAACACCTCCGTAAGATGGTTGTCAACATCAATTGGGTCCGTAACGGCAAAATCGTCTTTGTCTCCAACAACTTTGCTGGTTTCGTCGGCATCTACAACGGCATGAAAAAAGGCGGTTTCACCGTTACCGCTAATGAACGTTTTGATGCCCTCGGCGGTTACGTCGGAATCATCAGATGGCTCGTCGGTCTCGAACCAGAAGGCCGATGGATGACATGGCTGACTCGCGAGACTCTCGAGCAGAAGAACACCTATGCCGAAGCCTTGGAGCATTTGAGTAATACTGAAATGTTGTCGCCGGTCTATTACATCTTGTCGGGCACGCAGCCGTATGAAGGTACCATTATTACGAGAACCTTGAATGGCACTATTCAAAATCAGACGATTTCGATGCATGAAGATGATCCGTATGGGTGGTACTTGCTTCAGACGAATTATGACCCCAATGATGAAGTCTTGTTTTTGGATGACCGTAGGACGCCGGGGCATTCGTGCATGCGGAAGCTGGGGAAAGAAAATGTTGGATTTGCCGTGAGTTGACGCCTTTTTTTGTCAACTTTATCATTTCAACTTTTCATTTTCAGGGTATTTTCAACGTCCTTTCCTCCAAAACTAATCTCAACAAACTAACAACCTACACCGTACTTATGGACACTAATGAGGGCAAATTTGAGACAATCCTTCAAGAATGTCCTGGTGATTGTTGGGGGTGGTAATCCGCTTACGTTAAAGCTATGGGTTACTGTAGCTTTTTTATTTTGGAGGAAGACCTTTTCAACTCCAATGGCGGCATTACTCAATAACTTAAGAAAGCGTGGAAAACATCCAAATAAAAATGAATCATGACAGGTTTCACTATACAAATCTGAAGGCGTCTGAAGCCATAGGATCCTATGACTTTGACGCTTGAAGGTATTGACCGTACATGGGGGTTGTATTGGGGTCGACGCCTCGGACGAAGGTTTTCGCTCGACTTGCGGGTCTTGCTGATATGGATAATTGGGGAGATGGGGCAGCGGGGACTGTTGGAGGTGGTGGGGTTTCGCGTCGAGGCGGGGGCAACGTTATGCCGCCGATTTTGGAGGTTAGCCAATAGGTTTCCATGACGCCTTTGCCCTGAAAGAACCGCTATATTGAATGAAAGTTAAAAGAAAAACTTACTTTGATGATCATATCACCACGCAATTCAGTAATAAAGCCACCCAGATCTGCCAAAAGTGTGTTCAAAGCGGCGGAAATGTGGATATGAGCGGCTAAAAACACCTTTCTTTGGTAAACTTGTTCATAAAATGTTATAAGGTAAAGTCGCAAAAAAACAACTCACGTTTTCCATTACTCTCCATTCTCGACGAAGTATTAACAGTATCACCAAAAAGACAGTATCTCGGCATTGTCAACCCGACCACCCCTGCCGTACAAGGCCCACTGTGTGCTCCAATCCGAATCTGTACCCGCTCATTCGGCAAATGTGGAATTCGGAAGCTTTTGATCGCTTCCATCAAAACAAGCGACAAGTTAGCGATTTCTCTCGCATGTTCCCTTCCATTACGTTTCGGAAGCCCAGAAACACAAAGATAACCATCACCAATGGTTTCAACTTTGTAGACATCATGCGTTTCAATGATGCCATCGATGGTCGTATATAGCTCATTCAGCAAAGTTACAACTTGTAACGGTGAACATTTCGATGCCAAAACAGTAAACTGGACGACATCAGAAAAGAAAACTGTCACACTGTCGAAGGACTCTGGCTCGACAGCTTTGCCGGCTTTCAAACTTTCAGCGACTTGGCGCGGAAGCATCCGGAACAGAAGAATGTCGGACTTTTTCTGTTCCTCGACAAGCTCTTTCGTGCGTTCTTCAACTTCTTCAGTCAAGTTTTCAGTGTAGGCTTCGACCATGGCAAAAATGTGGTCCATAAGGTTCAGATTTCTGCCGGACATGGATTTGACGATGGTTTTGGCCTGTTCGACGGTGGGGCGGCGGGGTGGGTCTTCGTTCCAGCAGTCATTGACGAGATGGACCTGGAAGGGTACGGTAGTTTTGAGAAAGTTGATGATGATAGACTTACAACAGCAGGGTTAAGATCGACAATGCTGACATTGCTCATTGGAGGTCTTGGAGGATTGGAGCCACCTCGTTTGATGAGATAGATCAGCTCTGAAAACGTTCAATGAGCCAAATTGCAAACAAAAAGCTGTAAAAAGGCACCATCAAGCTTTCCATCCCGTCCTTCCACGCCCCATGGCGCCTGTCTCGTCAAAATCTCCGACGAAATGATGCCGAAACTGTATATATCACCTTGCTTTGTTCCATGTTCAGCTGGGTTTCGAATGTGCTCTGGGGCCATCCACAGAAAATCTAAATTTCTTCCATTTTATCTTCTCAAAAAGTCCATAACCCACCAATCTGATGCGGCGACTCCGAATAAAACAAATGATCCAGTCCAAAATCACTAATCTTAACCACCCATCGATCATCAATAACACAATTCTTCGAAGTCAGCCTCCCATGGCAACCCAAAATTGACGTTGAATGGATGAACTGAAGCCCGTTCAAAATGTCTGACATCAACGACAAGGCAAAGAAAGCATCCATGTTATAAGTGCCCTTCGCAATGACGTCTTTCAAACTGCCACGGCCACAGTACTTCCAGACGGCAAAATACATCGGGCCATCGATGCTGAGGCCGATGAAACGATTAACATTGTCAAAGGCTAATTGAGTCAGTTTACGTAATTGGATAAAGTCTTCTTGGGTTAAGGGTGTTTTGTGATTGAACTTTCTAGCAGCAACAGGCTCACCACGAAAATAGAAATAGTTATAGTTTCTAGAATTCACCATGCTTTCAAGTGTCATACGAGTGGAATTTGAATGTTTCGATTGGAGCGAGCGTTCACTTTGGAATCCGCCACCGCTTTTGGATAACTTTGGTGGCTCAAGTTCATAGTGGGGGATCATCCAGAGTAGGTTAAGCTTGGCGTTTTGTTGCTTTTTGTAGCTGAAATCAACTTTTGACCTTATCTTTTCACATAAAAATCAAACTTACAATAAAGCAAATCCAATGGCAGCAATAATAACAATCACAGCAAGCGCAATCAAAACGTATACATAAACCCCATAACTTCCCCAAAAATCGACCGGACAATTTGTTCCACTGAATCCACAAATAGGTGTATCAGGTGGAGCATAGCCACCTCGAAGCGCCCAAATAGTTGTCTTTGGATCGGTGTAGTTCAAATAAAGTGCACCAAAGTTATCAGTGAAGACGATCGTCGCAAAAATTGTCGTTTGCATTTGACTGTTAAGACCGGTAAACGAAAATGTCGCATCTCGGGACCCGTTTTCATTGATCCGAACAAGCCCAGTGGCACCGCCAAAAGTTCCGCGTGTGTTTGTGTTTATTGCGGCTCCATCACGCATTCCAGATGGATTTTGCTTCAAAGTACGGTTAAGAGCAACCGCGTGGAGGTAAAAGGCGTCATAGAGGTATCTACTGAATGTTGAAGCCTAAAGATTGCAAAATTTACTGATAATGTTGCCAATTGTGAGCTTACATTCCAATATTGCAGTGTACATTGCTCGCAATAGAATGGCCATCCGTGACCTCTGGAAACTACGTCATCGAGGTTGATGGAAGTACCGTCATCGGCGGTTGAAGCTTCCAAATCGAGCTAAAAGTGGATTCGCCAGTGTTTTTAGATGTCAAAATGGGCGCAACTTACCACAAAAGAAGCACTCGCACCCTTCTTCGCATCCGCATCACGTTCATTATCACCGTATCCACTTACCCAAAAGGGCTGAGTTCCCGAAATCCTATCTAAAGCTGCACAAATCACGTTGGTATCGAGCCCTCATCCTACTCACCAACTTCGGCATCTGTTGTGTACCTTGTGCCAAAACCAAGACTGCGCAATTCCACGAAAATGTTGACATAGTCCTTTGTGTTCATTCCAAGATCATACGCAGCCAGAAGCAGGTTTCTTTTACACCAATCTCGGGGAATGCATGAAACGATGACTAAACGAAAATGGTATTCTTATTTCGAAACAGCCAGAACAAAACTTCGAAATTTACAGCGAACGTTGGAAAAAACTTGCCCCTTGCTCTTGACTTCACCGTAGTCAATACCGACTTTGCCACATCATAAGTCATGTTGAAAACCGCTCTCTGGTAAGAAATCGAAAGTTCGCTATCAGCATTGGTAACTGTTTCAATGTCGTTTTTCATGTAACGGCATCTCTGTTGAGTATCCTCAGTTGTGTAAAGCAAAGCAAATTGTGTCCATCCGTATTGTTTCATGATCATTTGTAGGGCTGTTGCGACACTATTTGAAGTTCCAATGATGGTCGATGTTGTCGGATATTGGTCCTTGTTTGACAAATCACTCGTGTAGACAGCACCCCAAGTGAACAATGGCAGGTTGTAGTAGTTCATGACAGATGCCACCATCACAGCCGCTGAATATTAAACATGTTTAAATAACTTTTGCATGACTTTTGTTAAGTTCAAAACCTACGTGCATTACAAGTCGGTCCAAAGATGACATCAGCTTCGTATTCTTCTATCAAAACGGAAGTGTATCCGACGGATTTGGATTCATCGCATTCGTCGAAAAAGGTTTGAAACCTGCAACAAAACTTTATAAACAAACTCAAAAGTTTCAGCTTACGTGTAATTGTAATTATCCAACAAATGCTCTGTTCGAATACGGTCAATAGCCATCGGAATGGCACCAATCGAACCATAATAACCGACATCATTGACGAGGGAGCCATCTGTCAGTGGGATCAAAATTCCAACTTTAATAATGTTGTTATGGACAACGGTTGTGTTTACAACCGTCTGAGCATGACAATTAAACAAAAAAAGTACTAATAAAACAAAAAATATTCGCACAAACATCGTATAGCCCTTGAAAACCGTGCTGAACTACCATGAAATTCATGTTTTAGCCGTCTTTTTCAAGATGTACGGATTCGGAAGCCTTTGGTTTTTGTATTTTGTATGCTACGAAAAAATTGCGATTTGATTTTGAAAGTGGTACTTTTATTGGTTTCGGTTATGTCGTTGTTTCTTTCCATAATTAGCCATGACAGTGATCTCTGAGGCTTGTGTTTTGTTCATAACAAACTTTGCGGCAGTTCAAACGTAACAATCTTACAAGTGCAAATTTGTACTTTTTTATACAGTTAATGCGATGCAGGACCCGAGAAAAGTATAAAAATTTGTATTCATTAACATGTAAAATAGCAGTTTTTTACTTCCCAGACAAGGAAACCCCAGAATTGTATCCTATCTTCACCGTGGTCACATGTTCGAATGTACACCTTCAATAGGGGGCGTTGGATACTTAATTTGACTATCGAATAACTTGAAATACATTTCCGCTTCATTGACAGGCTGAACTTTGATAGCGGCTTCATTTCGTTGTCGAATGCCATACAAATACTGGTACATTATGCGGAGCACGACTTGAACTGTGATTCCGTAGAGGCCAACGAGCTAAAATTTATAACCACAAAGTTTAAAATAACTTATGTTCACGGAAGGAGGCTAGAACTTACAACTTGTATCCCCTCTAACGCAACCGTAAAATAAATCGATGCCACCATCTCCCTATTAGTCGTCAAAAGTATTGCGTAAGCTGTCAAATGCCCACAAAACAATACAAAATGAACCATAGCAAATGGAAACAACAAATTAGTTGATACTTGAATCTCTTTAATCGCAGCTTGTGTCGCTAAATTGTACTCTTTCGGCGAAATGTTACTCGTCCGACGCTTTAATCTTTTAGCCCCATATTGCCACAGGATAAAATCGCCACAACAAGTAAAAATGTCAATCCCCAAAAGGGCAAACACAGTCTGTTGCATTTGAAATGTGTTATGAATCGTTATCAAACTACAGTAGGCATCGAAGTGTTGCATGTCATCCGGATAAACGAGCAGAAAAACGCATCCAAAGCTAAGAAACCACTAAAATTCAAAAATTTGAAGTTAAGTATAAATGAAAAAGTGCCAAAATACTGTAAAAACGTACAATCAAAGCACCACAAAGAATACCCGGAAGTCTATTCATCTTTTCATATTGAGCTGGAATTATTGTAGCACAGAGTCTTTCGAGGAAAAAGGTCAAATGTGTGAATGTAAAACCGAAAAATGACATAATTCGGGGCCCTTGGAGCCAAATGCAGCTGAAGTGGCGTAGAGTTGATTCGCATGGGTTCGGTGAATGCCATATAACCTATAAAAAGTTTATATTTTCGATTGAAAAGGTTGAAAATGGTCAGCAAACCTGATGATAAATTTGAAGAACCAAAGTTGAATAGAAATTTAGCGCGAAAAAGCTTCCAATTGTCCACATTGTCGCCTAAACGCAAAAATTAACAATCAAAATTTCAAAATTTAACATACCCGAAAATTAGTATGACAAAAAATCCTATGCGTTTTCATATACCTAACCACCATAGCCTGTGTCACAATACCAACAAAAGCCAAAATAATTTGTAAAATTGAAATCGAAATCATTGCCCCATTTTGGCTGATTTCTACCACTTCATTACAGACTAAATCCGGCACTGATGACATGGTTAACGTCTTTCAAACTCATGGAAAAGCGTTCGACGTATGTAGTGGCAGTAAAATGAGAACAGAAGCAGAAGTTAAACAAGCGCCGTCTAACAGTAACTAGAATACATTTCCATGAGAGCGGCTGTTGAACACAGTTCCCACAAACACCATTTCAGCATGGTCCAAAACCTGGTGTACCACTGAGACTAGAAAATGTCAAAG
Organism: Panagrellus sp. LJ2284; assembly: GCA_024447225.1. Classification (NCBI taxonomy): domain Eukaryota; kingdom Metazoa; phylum Nematoda; class Chromadorea; order Rhabditida; family Panagrolaimidae; genus Panagrellus; species Panagrellus sp. LJ2284. The sequence continues at coordinate 4,791,059 of JAMRYC010000001.1, read as the reverse complement.
TGCTGTGCCATGATGTTTGATAGACATATTTTCCTAAAATATAGGTTTGCAATGCACGTCTTAATTTATGCACACATTCAAAACAGACTAACGTAGGTGCAACTCGAAGTATGAAAAACACGATATGAGTTGACGCATTACAGAAAAACCACCTGTTGATATCAATTTGAAACAAGTGCTTTAGCTTAATAGTTTTATAAGTGCATCTGAGAAGGATTGTTTAATACTGTCATTTTGTTTTTTTGATTTTGATGTTCGGAAACTTATTGTTTTCATCGTTGTTCAGCTTTTCCATTATCTTATCTAACTTCTTAGATTTATAAATGTTTATGTTGGCCGATCGCGTCGAAAAATCTTGTATAAACAATACCCTTGAAGCAATCACAATCTTTGCCAACATCTGTAGAGATGGCACGCGCACTGTAAGTGCCATTTCTGAAAGTCGCCAGCGACATTGGTTTATTCCAGACTGTAACATTTCAAAAGTATTGTTGTGCATCCCGATATTTGATATTAAAAAATTATTGTTTATCTATACGGTAGCGACATATTTTAAATTAGGTGTCGTCGCGGTTGAAACCGTCAGAGAAGCGATACTTATTTTGGTAACAGCGAGTGGTATAAAAATTCGACAAAATGTGTGTCAACACATATTGCGCGGAATTCATCAGACACGAAACAATGTACCACTATTGAAAACGAGCAAGCGCGAGCCTCGTCGAGTCTAGCCGGCCCTCGCTAATTTTCAACCATGGTAAACTCGTCGCGAAGTAAATTATTAAACTATTTTGGCTATGTTTTTTATATATACGTAAAATTCATGTTTAGGTCATATAAGTCCTGATGCCATTTCACACAGGGCAAGTCGTAATAACGTCGGAACGCACTTTTATTTAAAATATTACCGTATTCACATCCGTGCGACAGACGTCCCGCTTGAGTTTCTACAAAATGTTCAATAGTGTGAAGTATATAAAACTGTTTGTAAAATATAACCAACTGTTTGTTATAACTACTTTATTCGTTAGTTTAAGTAATAAAGAGAATTAAATGTCAAAAATATCCAAAAATATCCGAAGGGTCATCTTTTTGAAACTTTCTAGGTTTATGTTTTTGGTTGTGCTCTAAACGTTTACGTAAACAATACCCCTACAGCAATCAAGATTACCGTTAACATTGGCATTATTTGGAATGGCTCCTCTTTGGTTTGCGCATAAACAACGGACTCAAAGCCCCCAAGATCACGGATAACGTTTGATTTGTTCTGCCTCCTTTGGCTTGCACAGGAAAAACCCGTTAGTGTCATTGCTGCTTAGCATTCCTTAGAAAAGTGTACAGTTTTTGTTTGACTAATAATGAATATTCCTAAAGTGCCCAACCGTGCTAGAGATCTGCAGTGGCTTTGATTGTAAAACTACTTCAACAATGAAAACGTCTCATTACTTTGGTAGCAGCGAGTGGTATTATTTGGTATTTTTTTGAAGCAAGGAAGGTCTCGTTGACACGATAAATGTCAACTTGTATCCAAATGCTTCAGAACTATTAAATTGATGACAAATGCTTTCTACCGTTTTTTGGTTACCACAATTCTTGAGTATGATTGTAATCTATGTATTGTTTCTTTAAAGAATAAAAATAAGTTACCCAAAACGTTGGTTCAGATTTTAATGCACATGTGGCATACACTAAAAAACCAAATACATCGCTTAAAGTGTTTCGAGGAGTTTCTAAGCGGTGTCGCAACAAGCGATCGAGCCCCTTCTCTGTTGTTCTTGCTAACCACTTTGCTATAGTATGGCGAACTCCATTAAAGGGCCGCCTCGGATTGTAACACTAAACCCGATGGCGCCGTGTTTAATGGCGTTAACTTTTGCTGCAACAATCGGTTGCTTTGTTTTACTCGGTGCTGTCCTACTTTGAATTTCCGATACTTGGTGTTTAACTTTAATTCACTATTATTTAATATGGTAGCAGCGAGTGGTGGCTTTTTACGAACCACGCCTTTGAGGTTTATGGACCCAACGCCCGGATGGGCCCGCCGATGCCTGTACCGGGCCATTATCTTCCGGCACCAGTGGAAGGTGCTAAACGCTCGGTTTTTGAGGGCATCGTCGATGATGAAACGTGGGTTTTATGTCTTTGCCATTTCTAAAGTAACCGAGAACTGTTTTCAGGAACGTGATCAAAATAACCGTACGGCGAGCTCGCAGAACCTTTCACGCTGTTTACTCCCGCCCGCGGGGATTCTTCAGTGCTGTCCTCCATCTGATCGGTAACAGCAGTTTTTATCGTCCGTTCTTGAGAATTGGCTGCCCTCCTGGGCATCGCGAGTTTTTGTTCCATCCCAACCTCTTTGATTTTGTATCTCGGTTATAACTAAAAATAAAGCTCATAAAGTAACGCTTCAAATGTTTGGGTTTTGGTTGAGACGTGACCGGGCGGGACCGGGGCCATCAAGACTTGGAAATGGTTTTTTCGAATTTATTTAGAGCGTCATGTCGCTAGACTATATACTATGTATGCAGTTAAGTTGAAAGTTTCTTTTATTCTGATGTAAGAACGATGCCCCCAGTAATTTGAATTATCAGTAACAAAGTAGCATAAGTATTATTTTAAATGTTCATTCTGAATATCTTTAGCCCAACTATTATCGTTCAACAATCTAATGTAAACAATATATTTGCAAAAGATAAGATCCATCGATGTCATCCGCGGCTATTGTCAGTTCTGCCTGCTACGGCTCGTGCGCGACCATTCTTTGTCGACTATTATAACGACGGAACATTGTTTATTTCCAGACTGTCACATTCTAAAAGTATGCAGCCAACTATTAAACTTTTAGAAAGAGTGGCATTGTGCCGCCATGGTCGGAAAACGTTAAATTTTTTGTTGTGGTAGCAGCGAGTAGATGCAACACGATGGTTTATGTTATATGTAAAGTTTCACCATACATCGTGTAAATGCTATGGACATGGAGTGGTTATGTTTTATGTACTATAGTCCAGCAGTTGAATGTGCTTAGTTTAATGATCATCGCTGTTCATTATGTAATTCTCTTTGTGAAAACATTTATTTACACCCGTCTCTTGAAACAGTGATAAATAAACTAGTTATATAAGTCTTCGTGTGTTCGAATTTGGCCCTGTCTTTGCCCTTAAATCGAGGAGTTTCAAAGCGGTGTCGCTACAAGCGATCGAACCCCTCCCCTGTTCTTCTTGTTAACCACTTTGCTATGTTATGGCGGCTCCCATTAAAGGGCCGCTTCCGATTGTAACACTAAACCCGGCTGCGCCGTGTTCAGTGGCATTACTTTTTGCAGCAACAATAGGTTGACTTGTCTTATTCAGTGCTGTTTCATTTCATTTCATTTATCACTATCTCTATCCTCTTGGACGTAGTGCCTCTGGTATCCCTTCCAAAGATCACAATTAGTAACTACAGTACGATAATCAATGCGTTTACAGTTGCTTTTTCGTCCGAGAAACAGGTCTAGGCTGTCGCACCATCGAGTTCGCGGTCGTCCCAGTGGGCGCTTCTTCTTCGGCGTCCAGTAGGTCAGTCGTCGGGCCCATCGATCTTCAGGTAAAGCAGATATCTTCATCGCGTAGTTCCATTTCCGACGTCGTGCAGCTTCAACCCAATCCTTCAGCTTCGTTCTCCTTCTAATCGTTTTCGATGGGATTTTCTGGATCAATCGTACGCGTAGCAGCCATCTTTCCAGCCGTCGTTGTCCTCTCCGAAGTTGCAGTTCCGCCGACTTTGTGAGGGCCCATGTTTCTTCAGTGCTATGCGACCATGCGAATGCCGAACGTGGATGGCAAACTGGATATACGGCAATGGAACGTCAGAGGCCCGCTTATTGGGATACGTCGTCACCGAAGTGCATAAGGTTTGGCATTACAAGAGATGGTCGACAGTTAGAAGCATACCCCGCATCATGCCGTCAGTCTCAGTATCCTCTCTAACGCATTGTCACCCGCGGAATTACAATTGTATGACTGTAACTGTTTCATCAATGTTTCGTATCTTTAAGAAATAAAAAAAACATGTTAAACAAATTAATTTTGTTGTTACAATGACACAACCAGCCATCTAAACAATGCAGTTTACTAATCTTTCAAAAAAATATATGTACATTCGATCTAACCTAAACAATGCACTTGTAACAATCAAGACTGTCGATAAAATCAGTGACCTGGTTTGCCCGTTTCGCCGTGCGCACAATCTTCCGTTGTGCCATTGCAGAAACACTCTTTAGTCAGCTGTATTGTTTATTTCTTGACTGTACTATCCCTACAATACCATTTAGAAGTCTAGTTATTTAAAATTGTTAAAGTACCGTCATACCGCGGCGGCACGTTGAATTACCGCAACGTGTCGTCGCAGTCGAAACACGAATGAGAAATACTGTGGCTTCGATTTTTAAACTACTTCAACAAAAAAACCAAATATTATTATGGTAGCAGCGAGTGGTGGCATTTGGTCAACCATTTATTTTTTTGAGACCAAAAGGCTTTCGGAAAAAATTCTTACAATTTTAACCCGTTGTGTTTCGATCTCGGCGTTTGTTAACTGTCGGATTTTTTAGGAATCTGTGGACAGCAATGGAGCGAGCGGATCCATACTATCCCACCGTCGTGCCTTTTCTGTAAGTTTGGCCTTAACAAGTTTCTCAATAATGAGAACCACTTTCCAGAGCCTACGTCGAAGTGAAAATTAGTTTCAAAAACATCGGACGGCCTCAACTTCGAAAATGTGTTTTGTGTTCTATTTAGCAGCAAAAAAATGGTGGATCTGATGCTGTTTATATTTTCCAGTTCATACGGATCTAACAGTAGCTAGAACACATTTCCATGAGACCTACTGTTAAACAACATTGCCTTTGAATTTTTCATATCGTTTTTGTTTACGTTGGTCAATTGCGCTGAAAAAGTTTATATAAACGAAACCTTCAAGATCTTTGATAACATCTGCAACTGCGCAGACCGCACGCGTACCATTGCTGGGGGACACCACACCAACAACATTAATTTATTCTTGACTGTAACATTATTGTGTGCATCCAGATAGTTGGGTTTAAAAAATTATTATCTATCTATACAACTGCGGCATATGAGTTGAACAACATGTCGCTGTCATCGGAAGGCGTCAAAGACGTAGTGCGCCTTTGACTAACTCTATCTTGGTAGCAGCGAGTGGTATTCATGGACATCATGGCGATTCTCCTTCTTCACAAAAGACGCTAAAAGGCCTACGTGAACCACCAACAATCTCAGTAATCGACACGAACCTCGTCATCATCAGACCAAGATGCATGTCGAATTTTCCACCATGTTGCCTTAATTTTTTTAATAAAAAAAAGTTGACCGTTTATACACCTTGTCAATCGAGCACATATGTATCATCCCGTAGGGCTTTGTATTCTACATGATAGACGCTGCATCAGTGTTACGTTTGCGGGAAGTGCATAAACATGAAGCAATTCTCGTTCAAGTTGCGATTGGTTTTAAGTTTTTTTGATGCGGTTTACGTAAGTAAAAGTCACAAGTTGTTGTTAATAAGCAAGATCGTACCTATCTTTAAAAAATACGACTTTTAAAAAAAGGTTGATTAAATCAATTTTAATATTACAAGAAATGTGACATATTAGACCTTTAAAAAATTACGGTGTACCGTCTTATCGAAGAAACTAACATAAACAATGGACTTCTTGCAATCAAGATCATCGATACGATCTGTGACGTGGTTAGCCTGCATCGGCTTGCACGCGAAACAACCGGTACTGCCATCGTAGACACACTTTTTTGACATCGCTACTGTATATTGTCTGACTGTAATATTTCTAACGTATAGTTTGTGAACTTTGTAAAAAGTACCGTCTAAACCGCGGCGGCTTGTTAATTCATCATTCCGCCTTTGTGGACACATTTTTTTAAATCAAAGCGGTGAATAACGGCAGCCTGGAACGTCAGTACAGAAGCCAAAAAAACTGGCGTTAATTGTATTTCATAAATGTTGATCACAGAAGGGGATATATAATAAGAAGCGCTTAATTAAAGTACAGAAATCCGCCAAGAATAATTTTATATATGATTGAAAATTGTAATAAAAATGTTTGAATTAAAAAGACTGTTGTTTATAAATTTGCAATTGCTAATAAAACTGTCTGAATTTAAACGTATAAAGCATATTACTTTTTATCACAGCGATGGACACCAAACAAGGTGTGTTTTGTGTTTTAATTAACTGTAGAAACTATAAAAGCGATAAGAGTCTCCAGACTACATTTAGACCCAATCGTTTGTTTGATTTTGCACGTAAAATAGGTTCCCCACATAAAGTACAACCTGCAAACTATACTCCAGACTGTGCTGCACTCGCCATAAAACCTCTGGGTCAATAGGAATTTTACTTCAGTTTGAAAGTGAGACGACCTTTCTTTAAGCCCTATGATTGTTCTGCTCCTTGCTATTGTATTGATCACAGTTATTGTCATTAAAATGACGCAAAAGTCAAAACCCCGTAAGCTGCTCAAAACTGATTGGCAACCCAATACCGTTTATCTTTATCAATTTAAACGGCCGGATTTTGGACCAAGTGTATCTCCATATTGTATTAAGATTGAAAGTTATCTGCGGGCTAACAACATCAAACATGAGGTTGGTTTTGTTTTTTTTTCCAATTTCATGGCTGAAAAAGCTGTTTTGCAGGTCGTTTTCGCCGTTATGGAACGCTCTTCGAAGGGTTTAATCCCATTTATCGAGTTGAATGGTCAAGAATATGCGGATTCTGAGTTCATTTTGTACGAAATCCAGAAAGCTTTCAACGTCAAAGATGTGGAAGACGCGGAACGAGCTGGCGCACTTCGTGGATTAATGCGAGTTTTCGATATTGAAGTCTTCTTGTGAGTTTAAACAACCAAAAACACATACAAATAGTCAGTTTTTAGCATCACAATCTCATTCGTATCGCAATTAACGAAATTCCATCAAGTTGTTGGAAGTTCGATGCCGATTCCATCATTTTTGTTTCCATTGTTTGTTAAGTTTTTGAAGCGTCGAGTAAGTTTTTTCAACGTTCTAGTGTTTCATAAATAAGTAAACTTTAGATTGGTGGCCGCGTCAAGGGTTCAAGCGTTGGCGGTTTTTCAGACGCTGAAAAGATCCAAGTTCTCGAACGGAATTTGACCGCTGCCGAGAATGTTCTCGGAAATAGGAGGTATTTCGGTGACGACATCTTTTCAGTTGTAAGTAAACTTTATCAAAAGACGTAAAAAGCATGTTCATTTGGCTGTTTCAGGCTGACGCAGCAATTTACGGCCAAATCGCCGCGTCTTATCTGTTCCCCGTCCCAACTCCGACGTCAACTTTCATTCGAGAAAAGTGTCCGAACCTCGAAAGATACATCAAAGACGTCACTAATACATCGTTTTCGGACTTTGTTACTGTAGATTAACATTATTTTTTTAAATTTTGCAATTTTAAGTTTTAATAAAAATTTGATTGAATTTTTGTTTACCCTCAAAATCCAAATATTGCACCATAAAAATTTCATAACTTCAAAAATGCAGCCATCTGTCAACCAACATTGACCAAGCCGTGAGCCCGAAGCAAGCACATGCTTTTCGACAATCAATGAACTCTCGTGAACACATGTTATGTTATGCTCACCTCCTTATGCACTTTCTTTTGGTTTGTGTCGCCGGCAAAGAAGCAAGGCACCACTTCGCCTAAAGGCATGTGAGTGCCTAGGGCCCTCTGAGGCTCATGTGGTGGCGTTGTCGCGAGTTTTGGTCCATTATCGGCAAACCGTCGTCGTCTTCGAAAAAGTGTTGTCGGGGTGGCGGTTCGCTTCCGACATCGTGTTTGTGCCTCGTTTGACTTTAACCGATGGAACTCCATTGGGACTATGGTTGAAAAAAACGTAAAGCTGTTTGGGTTTTCGGTGCTTTTTTTCCATCGACTGTCGTCCCCAATCTGGCGTTGGGCTGTCGCAACGTTTATGTTCCACGTTTCTATCTGGTCATTGAAAAAAGTTTTGTCTGTTTGAACGACGATTTCGACGGGGTGGTTCACTTTGTCGGGGGTTTTATGGTTTGGGGGTGTTCCGGAAGTGGGTTTGTGACGTTTTAGAGCGAGTGGGGGTGAAAATTAGGGGTTTGGTTATCTATTGGGAAGTGAGAGGATGTGGAAGTAACTGATAGCGGGGTGGTATTGACGCTGGAAGGAATTTTAGAGCTTTATTTTGTCAAATTTGTTTTCCTTCAGAATGTTCATGAACATGTCATAATCCGTTCAATGGACGAAAATGGATCGGCGTGAGCACCTTGTTTTTTAATTTTACACGGAAAACGAACACACTTCCTATCTTTTAACACAAGAATGGAAGAGTGGCGTGCGGCTGAATTTCCGTATACGGCTGCGCAAAACGGCTCAATAGCGTCCATTGAACATTGCAGTTTGGTTCACCTCTTTCGCGTCGAGAAGACAGTCGGTCAGAGAGCGACGAAAGACTGCGCAATTCGAGGAGAATCACAGAAAAACGCGTGTGCTCCCCTTCTCGCCCGTGGCTCTCCTCCGATTTGTGTTGTTGCAAGTCGAGAGCAGCACCGGCTCTCGACTTCCTTCCTTCCACATATATTTTGCTGGACTTTCCTTCCCTTTCCGCAGCGCTCCGTGTGCTCTTACATCCATCACAGTTCCACTCCATTCCGTTGCATTCCTCCTGTGGGTTCCGCGACTTACTTTTTGTAACAGTGTGTACCGCCAGTCTTGACTTGACAACCACAGGATCTCCAGCGCCCCCTTCTTGAAGGGCGCATGCGGTTTCCCAGCTGCATCGTTCGCAGCTTCCGTCCGACATCGCCTGAGGCACCACAAAGCCGGCACTTGCCCCATTCCTTGTCATCATCTTCCTTCGCTTCGTTACGGCGACGCCGTCGAAAACGTGCTCCTCGACAACCATCTGGCGGTATCATCGGTAGTGACGTCGAAGCCGCCATTGCAAACTGTCAGTCAACTTTTATTTATAGTTGTTATCAGTCTTGTCTTCGTGTCGATTTGAGTTGAGCCAGCTTTTTCCTTCCGGAAACACGCCGGTTTTTGTCGAACCATCCTCGTTTTTGTGATGTGGCGCTTTTTTATCACTGAGTTTGCCTTTGTTCTGTTTATGGCGGTTGTCCATCTTTCTGCGAACACGATTGCCTCTGTTTTTGCCCCGTGCTTCCGCCGACAAGCCCACCGATAAATCCCTTTGATGTTTTTCACCCTCCAGACTGTGTTTTTATATATATTTTTCTGCCTTCCTTATTTTGAACGTGTAATTCGGTGTATTTTTGTTCACATTTCCGGCTTGTTTTGATCAATGTTCCTTCCGACCAGCCCCACGACCGTTTTCGTAACTGTTTTCACTGTCTCATATATACTTTCCGCGCCCTTGATGATCACCGCACTACAACTTCGACCACACGATGCCCCGTGTTCGCCTCGCCCGCCGTGGTTTTATAACTTTCATTTCAATGAAAAGAGGGCGGTATCAGTTCGTTCACTGATCGTTAACACCACCCGCCAACCACAACTTTTTCGCTTTCCGTTTCGTTCTTTCGTTCGTTGTTTCTGCGCACACTGTTTTTGAATGATTGTGATCCCTTGACGCCCGCCTGATCGTCGTCAAAATGTTTCTAATGGTTTGCCCCTGCTTTACAGCTTCCACCACGGCGTCGTCAACAGCAGCTGCCGCTTCGTCCGGAGACGCCGGAGGCTCCTCCACGGCCGTCGCCTCACCGCCGCCATACACGCCAGACGACCCACTCCCGAAGCGTTCCGACGGCGTCATGGAAGGCCCGTTGTCGAAGTGGACTAATCTCGTCCACGGATGGCAGTATCGCTGGTTCGTGTTGAACGATGAAACCCTGAGCTACTACACGTCGAGGGAAAAGATGCTAAAACGGCAACAGCGTGGTTGTATTCGATTATTGGGGGCTGCGATCGGCATTGACGGCGAGAATAACTCACTTTTCACGATTACTGTTGATGACAAGGTTTTCCACTTACAGGTTGGTGGTTTTTATATATATTTTCTGTCGGAAAGAGTCTCAAAAAGGTGAACAATAGGGCAACAATGCATGCACTCAGCTGACTAAGGCCATAAAAATGTATATTGTCTTTTTCGTAGCAACACAACGCTCTCTAAACGTTGAAAAAACACTTTCATATAGTTATAACTCATACGTGGCTCCAAAACTAGTTACAAAACAATTTTCCAGGGTCGTGACCGCACCGAACGTGACACATGGGTGAAGGCCCTTGAACGCGCCATCCACGAGAAATCCGGCTACTACAAGCCCCAACACGAGGACCCTGTCATCGAGCTCTCCCTAAAGGTCAACAATGCCGAAAAGCAGCTCCAGAATCTGATCGAGCAAGTCCGCGTCTTCGAGCAGCTGTATGAAAAGACGGACAAGTCCAGCAAGCGTAAAAAGGGCCTCCAAGAAGTCCTAAACTCTGCCCAGCGCCTTCAATCCACGGTCGAGCACTCGCACATCATGCTCCAACAAGTCCAGCGCCACTACGTCAATAACGAGGACGATAAGGGCAAAGACGACGATGAGAAGGATGGCGACACGGCTGAGGTTAGTTTTTACATCTATCTTTACCCCTTCTTTGAATCAATCTGTCATAATTTGATTTATTACCATTTTCGGAAGCACTTTTCGGTATGCACTTTAAAACAAAACCCCTTTTTGTCATTTATTTTCTCTAGTATAGTCTTCCATTCATTTCCACCATCCCCAAAGCCCTTATCAACGGTCAAACATCATTGATTCAAATGCGTAATTGGTTCGTCTGCAACCGTTTGGCATCTTTTCGTTCATTGATGATTCTCCGGGCTGTCAATGAGCCTCAAACGACCGGCTTTTTATGGGCCCCGCCTTCCCCAGGGACGCTAAAATTGGCCAAATGATACAAAAATGCTTGTTAAAAGCGTCAACGGAATTTTTTGACGATCAATTCTGACGGAAAACCCCATTCTCATTCACTTTTTATGAAACTTGCGCATCCCGTGCTTTTTTATTGTTATTCTGAATGCAAATACTCGTCCCCACCCGCATTACCGCTATACTTTTACGACTTTTTGTCGTCGACCTGTGAGTCAAAACTCGTGTAGAAGCTTATGACTCTTGTAACCAACCTGTGTCACTGCAACCTTGCTCCATTCTGTTCTCTAGACTGCTACTGATTTTTCATTATTTGCGCATTCGTCATTGGCCCCTGGAAATTTACTCCCAAATTTTTACATTCGCATATGTTGACTGCGCATGTAGTTCTTTTCGGCCGGATGGAATTATGTTTTCTTGATTTTATTTCCATTGAAAAAGGGCAAATATCGATATGTCTCACACGTGGCCCAGCCGCCCAAGCACAGGAAACAACACCCTTTTTTGGTTGTTGCCTCTGTTTATTTGGAATCAATCGGCCAGGGGGCAAGTGCAGGCCTTTTTGTCCGTGAATGATGTGATCGCTTTTTGCTCGTTGGTGCATTTTGAGCCCTTTTTTTGAAGCTATTTTTTTACTTTTCCGGTGTTTTTGAAAGATCAATTTGATCAAATGTCGTTTTTGATTGATCATTATCTCAAATTTTGACTTGGTAACCTCTATTCAACAGTAAAGGTGGACACTGTCGGATGACACTTGTTATCTCGACACTTGTTCCACGCTTTTTGATACGTTTTTGTCATTAAGAACGACGAAACAACGGAAATGCGTCTTGCTATCTATGGAGCGTAATCATGGCGACATATCTGTTTGCCCTTGAGAGAACGGCCCGTGGCTAGTTTGACTCTCCTTTTTATCCGGTCTTGACGTGAGGCCTTTTGCCGGTATTCGAGAAGACCGGATTGGAACGTTTCACAAATGAGACGCGCTCTTTGAGTTTAGCTCTTTTTCGGAGACGCGTCTCCCCCTCTCCCCCGCCGTCTCCAGACTCGTGGGATCTCGCTTTCCTTGCTTCTCGCAATGCCACGACACATGCATATTGTTTTCATTTGGTTTGACGTTTTTTGTCGTCTGCTCTCGACCCCCTGAGGCGAACGACTGACGTATTAAAAAGTTGCTTAGTTTATCAATCTTTTGGCCATGTTGCCGTGCCATCTTTGCCTCTTTTACGGTTGTTTGGCATTCCCAGGATCTTAATTTACAGACATGCTAATTTTAAACTGACTAAAACCGTTCATTTTTCAGGACGAAATGGCCGATATCGCGCCCGCGATCACCTACTCGAGCAGTGAGGACGAATTCTTTGACGCAGCTTCCGTTGACGGCGACGACGACGAAGACGGCGTGAACCAGCACGGTGGTAGCACTAACGAAAACGAAGCACCCGGCGTAATGAGTAAACAACGTATCGCGCCATCTGAACGCCACAGTGCCCGACGCGCCGTCGAACCACGCCACAGCTGGGAAAGCACGGAAGCTGAACCTGATTGGGGCGATGCCGATGAGGACTTTGATCAAATTTACAAAAACAATGAAGAATCTGAACTCGGCGATGTCCAACAACAACATGGCAGTGTCCTCATGCATTTGTTGTCACAGGTCAGTTGATTTGAACAGTTTGAAGCGTTCAAAGGATTAAAAATGTGGTACTTTCAGGTCAGCGTCGGCATGGATCTCACAAAAGTCACACTACCCACTTTCATCCTCGAACGTCGATCACTCCTCGAAATGTACGCTGACTTCTTTGCTCATCCTGACGACTTTGTAAATGGTGGCACGATGGATAACCCAGAAGCACGCATAATTGCAGTGGTCAAATATTACTTGAGCGCGTTCTATCCGGCACGAAAGAGTGGCGTCGCAAAGAAGCCCTACAATCCGATTTTGGGTGAAACTTTCCGGTGTCGATGGACCGTGCCAGATACGGAAAGTTCTGGACAAAAGACACATGATGGGCCATTTGCCGGATCTGATGTTAATCAGGTTTGTTTTAACCGTTTTTGATGTTCAATTGTTGAAGTTGGTGATTTCAGGTAACATTCGTCGCCGAACAAGTATCCCATCACCCTCCAGTGTCGGCCTTCTACGCTGAACACCCCGGAAAACGCATCTCATTGAACGCGCACATATGGACCAAGTCTTCCTTCCTTGGATTGTCGATTGGTGTTGCCAATGTTGGTCATGCCATCGTCACCCTGCATGATTATGACGAAAAGTACACCGTGACATTCCCGAATGGCTACGGACGCAGCATCATGAGCACCCCCTGGGTTGAACTCGGCGGTCGGGTCGATGTCAAGTGTGAAAAGACGGGTTATTACGCGGAGATTGACTTCCTGACAAAGCCGTTCTTTGGCGGCAAGCCACACAAGATCAGTGGCCAGATTTTGAAACAGGGTCTCAAGAAGCCGATTCTGACCCTTCGGGGTGAATGGAATGGCGTCATCATGGCGAAGACGGCTCATGGTGATGAGCATGTCTTTGTTGATGTCAAGGCTAAGCCTGAACAGCCAAAAGTGAGTTTAGACTTTCTTTTGAGTTCAAATCAAGTATGATTTGCTTCCAGGAATGCGAACCCGTAGCCCAACAAGGCGATCGCGAATCACGTCGCCTCTGGAGACACGTGACCGCCGCCCTCTTCCGCAACAACATCAATGTCGCGACGAATGGCAAGCGCTGGATCGAGGACCGTCAACGCATCGAAGCCAAACGACGCCACGAAACCGGCCAAAAGTATGATCCTAAACTGTTCGAGAAGGTCGGCGAGGAGTGGGTGTACAAGCGTGCCCTTGGCTCCCGAACTGAAGTCTGACATCACTGCCTTGCATTAGAATACTGTCTCTTGCCCCCACTAACCCCTATCCTCCTCCCCCTCACACCTTTTCAGCATAAATGGCAAGCTCGCGTCGAGAGTGCCGTCCTCCCCTCACAACTTGAGCATTGTTTCATTTGAGTCATGTAAGAAAAGAGCTTCTGGTCAATCTCGGCCCAGTTCGCGATTTGATTAACCGTGTTTCATTTCCTATTTTGTGAAAGCGACTGTCATGTTGATTGACGACGGAACAGTTTTGATTTTAAATAACCGTGCAAGTGCGTCAGTAACGCACAAAATTCTTCTTCTAATATGTCGTGGTCCTTGAAGCGGTATGTCTCACTGTTAACTTTCTTCTTCCTAATTCATGTGATAGTTGTAATCTTAATTAATTCAAAACATTATGTAAAATACGTTTGTAAAAGTACGCTAATTGTGACAGGCGTAATTTGTAGATTAATTTTAATTTATTGTCAAATAAATTGATAGAGTAAGAATCGAGATAATTAAGAATGTGGATCGGGGTTATCAGCAGGGATTGGGAAGACAGAATGTTCAAATTGGGGGTGGAAAGGTGAAAAAATGGTAAAAAGGTAAAATGAAAACATGCAAAATAAAAGCTGAAAACGATTGTTGGCAAAGTGCGCGCAACCATCGAATCGCTTTTTCTTCACGAAATGCGCGATTTCCGACAGCATTTTGCATTTCACGTCTTCCGCGCTTCTAACCGCCTCTCTCCCTCTCTTCCCGTCCATTCTAACCACGATGAACTTTGTCTCCGAGGAGCAGTTGAAGGTCGAGAATGCCAGCAAGCCCGATGAACCCGAATATGATCCGCGACCGCTGTATGAGCGTCTGAAGGCCGTTCGAGACAAAGCTCAGGAAGAATACGAAGAAACACATGCTTTGAGTAGGTTTTTTGCTTCTTCTTTTTCTTATTATGGGTTTCCAGACCTTCCAAAACCATAATTGGCATGTTTTATATATAAAGTTGTTGTATTCTGCAGAAAACCAATTCCGTGGTCTCGACGAGGACGAAACCGACTTTCTCGACAAGGTCCAACAAGTCAAAGCGGATCATGAACGGGCAAAGAAGAAGGAAGAAAAGGATATTCTGGCCCAATGTGCTCGAGCAGCAGCGGCCGCAAATACATCTGAAATTGATTCAAATTATTTGAAGCCAAAACCATCGACATCGACAGCTTCATCGGCGCCAAAATCGAAAGATTTATTGAAAAAGATGGTTGTCAAGCGAAAGGCCGAATCGACACCGTCCAGTGATGATGCTGGTTCGAGCAAAGTCGCGAAGATTGTGGAAGTTGTAACCCCTAAAGCCGAGGATAAGCCAAAAAGTCCAGAAAAGAAAGCGACAACTTCACCAGTGCCAAAGAAGGCGCTTTTGACAGGTTATGCTTTGTCCAGTGATGAAGAGGACACTTGATACGTGATTAACATTAACGATTTTGTAGAAAAAATGTGTATTATATAAAAAGATGGCTTTATTTTGTTTTGGAGTTGATTACATTGGTTTTTGACCATGTTTATATATATTTTTCGACTGAAAATGACTGTTTTACACCGTAACTTTGTTATTTTAGAACCATGTCCGCCTCCGAAGTCGCCGATTTCTACAACCAACTCAACAACGAAAAGAAGGATGATCGCCAGGGCAGTCGCATCGTTACCATGCGCAATTTCAATAACTGGATCAAGAGCATGATCATCCGTGAGTTTGATGCTTTTTATTAATCAATGTGAAATCTGTCTTTTCAGAAGAAGCCACTGGTCTCATAAAAGACGCCGAATCCGGCCCGCCTCGCCTCATCGTCCTCGACATGTGCGCCGGCAAGGGTGGCGATCTCCTCAAATGGCAACGTGGCCCCATCGATGAGGTTATCATGGTCGATATCGCTGAAACGTCCGTCCAACAGGCCCAAGCCCGCTACAATGAAAGCCGCAACCGTCCCAATAGCCACACCCAATTTGGTGCCCAATTCATCGCTCTGGACTTGACGGAAGCGAATCTCTTCCCGAAGCTCCGACGCCCCATGTTCTTCGATTTGGTCTCCTGCCAGTTCGCGCTTCACTACGCCTTCCGTGATGAGGCTGCCCTGCGACGGATGCTGTACAATGCTTCGGGACGGATGCGTACTGGAGGGTACTTCATTGGGACGTATCCGAATGCTGAACGGATTGTGTAAGTCTATTTTTACAAAGATAAAGTTGCAATTTTTGAGGTTTCAGGCACTTGTTGCGCAAAACCACCGACGGCAAATACAAGAACGACGTGCTAACCATCGAATACCTCGACAAATCCGTCAAGAACTGGTCGACCCTGACGCCGCCGCTGTTCGGCGCCCGAATCTTCTTCTCCCTCGAAGAGCGTGTCAACTGTGCCGAGTTTTTGTTGTACTTCCCGTTGCTTGTCGAGTACGTTTTCCTTTCTCATTTCAGCCATTAGTAGTCTTCCATTCCTTTCTATTTTCTGAGACCTGTTCCCACAGGCGTTTTTTTCCCTTTCCTCTGTGAATGGCACCGCGTCCTTGTTCGGACTTCCTGCTGTTTTGACTAATTAGTTATCGAAAGCCGACGGGTGCACACGCGCGCCACACTTGTACCTGTCGTGTTTTCGTTTTACTTTTTATGTTTAGTCTTTTTCATCATTTTTCATTTCAGGATTGCCAAAGAATTCGACTTGGAACTCGTCTCAAACAAGTCCTTCCCGCAGTGCATCGATCACTTTGACAAGCAGGATCAGCGTCTCCTCATGAGCCGCATCAAGGCCTTGGAGGAGATTCCGATCGATGAGGACAAGCTGGCCAACATCAAGGAGAATCTGCACGGAGCGAAGCGTTATCCGATCGAGTACGCCCACGCGGAGAAGAAGCGTCGCGAACTTCAGGGGCAAGTTGATCGGCGTGGAGTGCCTTGCTTGGTGGGTTTTGCTCGATTGAAGGAAAAAAAGACATTACTGTAGAAATTTCAGGGAACATTGACAAAATCCGAATGGGAGACGATCGCCCTGTACGATGCCTTTATTTTCCGCAAGATCGAACCCGCCTCTGCCGCCGCCGTCAAGACTGAAGAATAAGCGGACTTTTAACGCGTTTAAATTTTAATTTCTAACTTTATTTATGTTTTTTTCCGAGATGGCGATCTCAGTGTTGTACGTTTTTTGACTGATGGGAACTTTTTGTAAAATAAATACAGGAAAAAATGACGAAGGTAACAAACTTGATGACAGATGTGGCACTCGGGGGTGAAAAGCTGCCCGCGCGCGTTGAGCGAGACTTGCCACCCGCCGGCTGGCTGGCAAGAGAAGGGTACAGTATGACCAGTCGGGCGAAATTCCAAATGCCCGCCCCTGTCAACGACCAATGACATGGAGAAGGCCGGCCTCTCCTCCACCGCTGTCACCGCCACACAAGGAACACAGACGCCGACAAGGAGTGAGCAGTGAAGGCAACCGCAGCTCCCCGAACGCCCCCACCGCCCCAGTCTCACTGCCCCTCCTGTGACATCGACGACCCTACTGAAAAGTGCCCCTCTTTCCTTTCCCGTGCCTTCAGCACCCCCAGGAGTCCAGGAAAGCTATTAGGCTGTCAACTGTGATTCTGATTCTGACTTTTCATACAGTTTGAAATTGCAAGATGGCCGCGATCTGTGGCGGCTGCAACGATGCCATCCAGGATCAGTACATGTTTCACGTATTAGACAAGTCCTGGCACAGTCAATGCCTTCGATGTGCTGATTGTAAGGCGCCTCAAACGGATTCCTGCTTCTATCGAGATGGCTTAATCCTGTGCAGGGCCGATTTTACCAGGTGTGTCATTTGTAATTCACACAAATTACAATCCTCCAGCGGCATTGTACCACTTGCCCATGCGCAGCTGAAACTTCTGAGTCAGCGAATCCATTAAGCTGGCCGAGTTCAGTTCAATTCCACTAGTTAAAGTATGCATTTCTAGACGCTTCGGAACCCGATGTGCCGGCTGTAATGCCGTCCTGGAACGGCAGGACCTCGTCAGACGCGCACGTGACCTCGTCTTCCACGTGCGGTGCTTCCAGTGTGCCATCTGTTCAAAAACTTTGGATACCGGCGAACAGGTAATCCTTTCTAAACATCTTTTGACGGCATTTTGAACCCATTGACCAAAGTCGAAGACCATCCATCCAAACCCTGGTCAATGATAATCCTGACACCCCACGATCCATCCCTAGAGCCTTCCCATCCCTGTCACCCCATCCTATGAATCCATAAGCCGGCTTCATTTTGCTCTGTCTTTTT
Source organism: Panagrellus sp. LJ2284 (assembly GCA_024447225.1). Lineage (NCBI taxonomy): Eukaryota > Metazoa > Nematoda > Chromadorea > Rhabditida > Panagrolaimidae > Panagrellus > Panagrellus sp. LJ2284. Next base: position 4,772,965 of record JAMRYC010000001.1, on the reverse strand, counting down.
GGCAGGGCCCATTTTTTGTTTGGACTTCCGAAAAAAACCACACCAGAGCCGCCTGGGCCCGGGTTTGCAGATGACGGGAGCCTCGGGAGGCTGTTTTAGATGCCACAACATTTTCGACTCATCCCTCTTTCTTTCATGGACTTGGTTGGGGTTTATGGATATGCGAAGGGCATTCTTCGTCAAAAACGCTGACGTTAACGGTTTCTAATGTGTCGGATTGATATGCTTTTTCCTTTTTCAGTTGTATGTTGTCGGCGGAAATCGCTTCATCTGCAAGGATGACTATCTTTCATGTGAGTTTTGACACCTAACCTTTACCAAAATAACCTAAAATACATTCTAACTTCAAAGAAATCGAACCCCAGCAAATCGCGTCAAGAATCAAACTTTCGTGTCGGGACCAATTGCCATTATTTTTTGTTTATGTCATGTTTATCGTGCTTTCTACATCTTTCTATGTGTTTTTCAAAAACTTCCAGCCGTTTTTTAACCCTCTTAGCGCCAAAAGAGCCATTCCAAACCTTGCCCCAAAGCACCCATCTTGCATGTCCGATTTGGGAGTACTCAAAAACCAGCCGACGGCCATCAAAGTGCGTAAAGCTGTTAGGAAGTAGCGGCACCCGGCCTTTTACAACTGGTGCCAATGCGCGCGATTTGTAAACATGGGACATCCGGATTCCATGCCCAATCGAAACAAAGGCAGATCTGACTTGAGCCGAAAGCGAAAGCGAGTTCGCGCACATGGCCATAATTCGAAGATCGGACAACGATCGGGACAGCTGACGGAAGCCCCGTAACTTTTTTCCTTTCTTCAAAAGAAACGGAGTTGGATTGGGTTGGCGTGCCAGCTGATCCGACTCCGACGAGACGGTTTCGGTGTCTTGTGCCATTGCAAGAACTAGGCAAGGAAATAGTGGTTTTGTTGTTATTGGGTTGCTTGCTGGCCCGATTAGGACCTGCACAATACATCCACAATAGAAAACGTTGTGCGTGCGCGAAGGGATAGTCCCAGGAGGGCCGGGGCTTCGAGCCTGGGTAATTTCCGGTAATTGGAGGCGAGTAGGGGTGGCTGTTGAACTAGGATTGGAGATTTGGGGACTTAAAGGGTCAAGTTCAACGATAGGGGTTGTAAAAGCGTGCTGGAAGTTGATAAAAATCATAACTTTTACAAAACTACAGTAACCCAGATGGTATTTTCAAAGTTGAAAGTCTCTTTTTAGCATCAGTAAACTCCGAAGAATGTGTCAGCACCGACGATCTCGACGATGACGAAGAAACAGCTTCAACCCATGCCGACGGTGGCGGCAACAGCGGCTTACTCGATTTGGAATCGGAAAACATAGCCGGAGGCAGTAGTGGTGGCGAAGAATCTATCAAAGGACCACACCCGACGACGCCGAACATGGATGATAGTGGTCTTGGAGCGAAAAGGCGCGGTCCCAGGACGACTATCAAGTCGAAACAAGTGAGTTTAGGGATTTTTAAGCAAAATGCCTTAAGGGCATATTTCTGATTTTTGCTTATTTCGATCGCTTTCACCCCATAAATGTCATATTTCCAGCTCGAAACCCTCAAAGCAGCCTTCGCAGCGACACCGAAACCCACCCGACACATGCGGGAGCAACTTGCCAACGAAACCGGACTCAATATGCGCGTCATTCAGGTAGGCGCATCACTTCCAACTCAATTCCGAATTCCATCAAACGCATTCCCTTCCAACGTCATACTGTTGTTTGGTCGCTTCTCTCCCCCTTTCCGTCGTTTGTCAAATCACTTCCGGCCGTCTTACCGTAATCTGTGTCACCCATCCTCACGGAAAGAGTCATCGCCTTTCTAGGGCCTTGTTTCGTACTTCTTTTTTCTCCCCACCAAGACATGCATCTTGCTTGCCCTTCCTATACCTACCGTAATCCTGTATGGTGACTGAGGGTGATTTCGTTTGCGCTAACACGGCGACGGCTGATGAGAAGAAGAACCCGACGACAAAGTTTTTCACCCGCATGTCGGCAATTGCGTTTTTGTCATCGGCGGCATCGTTGTCTTCGGTGCAGCTCCTTGAGAAGGCGTCGAAGCGTGCGTACTTGCCCGGGTCCACCGAGGGAAGACGGTGGGGCTCTTGTCGTTCGACGACGCAGAAATTTAATTGAAAACGGACAGCGAGGCAAGGGAAGAGATGCTTGCTCCTTCGCGACGATGGCGACCGGTTGTTTCCGTCGTCGTCGTCGTCAACAGCGATAATCTGCCGGACGCATCTTTTTGAGCATCCAAGTATTTAGCAAGCAAGCTTTTTACATTAGGCACTGTGGGGACACAGGGGTAAGTAACGGAGACGGGTGATCATGAGGGGGGAGGGAAGTGGCTTAGGATGGGTGAGGGGTACTGTAAGTGAGGGGACGGTGGGGGAAAATGATTTTAAGATGGACTGAACCTGTTTTTTAACTTAAAAAAAGTTGTGCGATCGTTACATCGACCCATCGTAACACCTTTTTTAAGAACTTAAAAGCCACATCTAACACTCTCTAGTCCAGTCCCGCTAAATGGCCCCCCTTTTCCACCCCACCCATTGTCATTGCCAAACAACGGAACATCTTTAAAACAAACTCACCCAGCACTAAAAAACGGCTATCCGACCTCCTAAAAACCCGCTCAATGCATGCACTTCCGGACAAATGTGTTTCCCAACCACCACCAGCGCCAGTTTGCCGGAGGTCTCTTTGACTTATGCAAATGTGGCATCATCGACGATACCCTGCCCATGAAGAGTGCATCATTTAGTCGTTAGTCGTCGGTTTGCTCTTTCCTTCCTTTCGCCAAAGGTTCAAGTTCTGCCATGACATGTGTGCCATGATGCCCTGAGGGGTCCACCGCTCACTACACGCGCAGGTGCCGAAATTCAGCGCAGGGGAAGTAAAAGTTTGTACCCTTCAACTTGTGAAATTTTTTATGAGGGCGGTGGTAAATACACAATGTGAACAATCGTGCTCAAAGTATTAGCACTCAAACTTTATAATTCTAAAGAATTGGCTTGTTTTGATCTCATTGGAATGTGTAAACATGATGAATCTTATAGGCTACGTCAGAATGGGCTTTGTTAAGATTGTAGGATCTCAGGAAAGTTGTAAAAACAACCGTGGGAGTTGATTTTACTCATAAAATGCGTTCAAAATGCAAATAGTTTGGAGTAGTTATGATTTTTGGTGTAAAATTCCATCAAAAAAGTTCAAATTCCATCTCCCAACATTTCCAAACAGAAACTTGACATCACTTTTCTCCCTCCAATCCAGACAAAATACAAATACCAGGTGCACATGCTTGCCTTCTCATTGGGTATTCGGCCAACATCACTGCCAACTTTCACCACTCCACTTTCCTTCATCTCTGCCACTTTTTCACCTGTCACGTCCCTTGCTCCTGTTCTACCGTAACTTATAACTTGAAACATGAATATGAAAACAAGTTTTTTGATTGTCTTGTAGGCTGTTTTGGCTTAACGAGTTTTTGTACTCGTGGGCAGAGAACACGTTAACTAATGAATTGCAAATTGAAACTTTTCTTTGCATTTTTATTTTATTAAAATTGATTGAAAATGGGATTCCTTGCAGGTATGGTTCCAAAACAGACGCAGCAAAGAACGCCGAATGAAGCAAACCCGTTTGAACTGTGGCTATCGACCGGCCCGACGATCTCGAGGCAATGGAAATGGTGCCGGACGAGATGGGAGTGAGCTGGGATACAGTGATATTATCAGTTCCAATGGAGGTGAGGGATTTTGGAGATGGTTGAAATAGGGTGGGGAAGTGTTTTTACGGGTTGCGCAATTGAGCAACACTCAATCATGGCCAAAGCTAAGTGCCGTTTATCCGCTTTGGGGGTGCCAAATCCACGAAAAGCTTGACCTTTCCTCAAGTGCCAAACACTCCACGGGGCACGGGCAATAAATATGTATGTGATTCGTGACATGGCAGCCGATTGAGAAGCGTGCTAATCCGCGCGGATTGGCAGGTGCTGCGCGCAATTCAGGGCTTCGGATCAGGGCACGGCACGCGCGCTGTCACCAAGAAAAGGGAGGGATTCCCACGAGACCTGGAGCCATGTTTCGTGTCCACTATTGTCATCGACAACCGAAGCTCCGGGGAAGGAACAGTGTCGATTGACGGTTCGGCACTGCCAGTTTTTAAGGCATTTTTTGAAACGCGTCTGTTGAGTTGGGCCTTCGTGATGGACAGGCACCGTCAAAAAACATGGGTACAGCATCAAAAAAGCTGCCAGGAGCATGTCAGCTATTATGGTCTGGCACCCAAGACAAGGCAAGGATGGGGCATATGCAAAGCAGGACAGGGCATGCGCTTCGGTTTCCACAAAGCTGAGAAGCCGCCCGGAAGTCAGCGAACTCCGGAAGTCTGGTGTTTGGCTTTGGCGTTCAAGACTGTCCAAAACGGCTAAAAGGGCACCATAGGCATATTCGAACTTTAAAATTTCATCTCAAAACACAATTCCAGACTCCCAAATCGACCCCTCTAACGTCGTCGCCTCCGTGGCAGGAGTCGCCGGCTTCTATGGCATGCCACCGGGCTTCTTCGTGCCCCCACCACCATCACAGAACCCAAATGAACAAATCTACGCTTCGAATGACTCAAATCCACCAACTACAGCCTACGGATCGCTGACCGATGTGGCAAGTACGTCCAGTCAACTTGAAGCGCTCACCGTAGCCGTTCAAGCGTCCACCGACTGGAACCCCCAGGGCAACAACTTCTTCAACGACAGTGCTGCCAATGCCGTTCCACCTGTCTGGTGAACCTATCAGATCGACTAATCGAACAAAAGAACATCCTCAAAAATGCCGATTTTTGCCCTTTTCTCAAGTCTACATCATTTCTTTGATTTTTGAAATTACCTTATGAGCGTATCTACTGTACCGTACACAGCCTCATACACATCCTCAAACAATGAATGAATAAAGCATATATCGAAAGAACCCAATTTTATGTAATGTACAGTGAAATCTTATCTTATCGTGAAACGATTTTACTACTGTAAAAGCTCAAAGACAGCCCCAGGGTGTTAGTTAGTATATTAGAAAAAATGTAAAAAGGGGTAAGTAAATTATAATAAAAAGCTGACCGCCGTTCGGTTCAAAATGAACAGAAATATCATACAAAAAGAAGTCGGACGTCGTTCGGACCAGATTAACCATACATTTCTTCACTGCGGCCAAACTTGTACAGCAGGGAGCTGATGAAGATGAAGAAGCTGTGGAAGAAGAGGGCGAGTCCAGGCCAGTTCGGGATGTCGCCTTCGACGAGGACAAAGTTGGCGAACATGATCCAGAGAGAGGCGACGAGGGTCTGAAACGGCCACAATAAACCTGATTCGGCTTTTGTTTAATGAAAACCCACCGAGAAAGCCAGGAAAAAGGCGAACATCATCCAGAGACGGGCGCCCTTGGTGCCGAGGATGCCCTCATCCATGGCTTGACCGGTGACTTGATGGTTGGAGACGGCATTGATCCTAGAAATATCAAACTTTATATATGGAGAAGGCTTGGAAAAGTCATACTCACATGAAAAACGCAATCGAACCGGCAAGTGTCAACAAGAAGTAGACATTGGACCAGTGGCCCGTCGGCGAGTACGCCACGGAGGTATCAATCATGAGCCAGACGGATCCGAAGAACAGCACGCCGGAGCCGATGGCAGCAAACTTGTTGCGATGATTCTCCCATTCGATGGTGTTCAGGAACGGGAAGAATTCAAGGCAGGCGGCGCTCATCCTGGTATCCTGCAATTGCAAGATTTGTTGATAGTTATGATAAAAAGCCAGAATACAAATGCCACGGAAGTTCTTCCATGGGACAACGGCACGATTTAGCGTATGCTTGTTCTGTTACTAACGAGCGGAGGAAAGAAAAATATATAAAAAGCACGCGGTTACAAAAGAAGTTGTTGTATTGGTTTAACACCCAACAAACACACGAAAACGAGTCAAAACGAAGCGTAATTCGAAGGCAATACGCTACATAAGGAAACCGAGAAAACGGGCTATCATTATCGACATGGACGGGCTAACAAAAACCAGATTGGTCAATGGAAAAACTGCATGCGGAAACACCTGATGAAACATAGAAAACAACTTTATCGGCCAAAATATGCCGTAAAAAGTCGCCCCAGACACATCCAACAGTTAACAAACACTTCTAAAGGTAACGCATAATGAAAACATAAATCATAAGCAAATCCATAACTGCTTTCACGTGTTTTGTCGCGCATCGCATTGCTCAACGCCTTGAGCAAGCGCACACAAATGGTCTTTATCGAATGTTGGCGTTGTGTGACTAAACGCAAAACAATGTTGTCGACAAAATTGACCGATGACCAAAGTTGGACAAATTTCAATGTTTTTATTTTGCAATTTGTGCCGTATCTGTTTGAAATACACTTGGCGACCGTGCGGAAAATGATATGGCTGGCGAATTAGGGATTTTTTGAATAGGACTAGCTGATTTATCAGAGGGCAGTGGTTGTCTTTTTGATCGCTTGTAGACACAGTATCCAATGATAATGATACTTAATAACCTGAAAGAAGCTCATAAAGTAACATCAATAAGTACGGTACTCACAGTATTATTACGATTACACAACCCATGACAATTCCTACAGTAGATAGTGTCGTATTATTCTCTGGCTTCACCCTCGGTAGTGCTGCGTCATTCTTAAAATTACAACAGTACGCCTTAAAAAGTAAAATTGTACAAGAAACAAACCATAATTACAGGGCAGTCCGGAAGTTTAAGGATTGTAAAATTTGCACGATTGTTTACAACTTTTCGAGGACAACCTTCATCATATTTATCTTCAAACACCGCATACATGCTGTCATCACTTATAGTTGTAGAAATAAAATAGCCTCCTGTAGGATGAATCCACAAAGAGCAGGTTCCCGATGGACAAGGAGGTTTAACGTTGTAATACGGCGCTCTAAAGTATATTAATGTGAATACTGCAAACATAAAGCAATGTCATCATTGTTTTTTTATATATTACAACTCACTGCTCATCACGTTTGATTGTTGAAGTCGGTTCGTAACAAATTATGAAATCCCCAATACATAATTGTGATTTCTGTAATCGTTTTACGGTAAAACTAAGAGTCTCTGGGACTACTAGCTCAACGGATCCTGTGTTTATAAATTGAACGCCACCGTCGACTTCTTTGACAACATCCAAACAATGAATGTGACGTAAAATAAGACAGGTTACAACAAACGCATGCTTAATCATTTTTGACAAAAAGAGCCTTTATAAATAAAAGTCACAAAATGATTGAGTCTTTACAAATTTGTATTAAAATTAGCATAACAGGTTGTAACAAATGTAATTTAAAAAATTTAAATCGGTAGTTTAGTGGTTTCTCGAAATAACGCTAACTGATTTAATAGATAGAGAATCACCTATTTGATCGCTTGTAGATGCAGTAGCCGACAATAACAACAATTAATAAGCTGAAAAATGAATATACAATAATGTTAACAAGTACAGTACTTACATTATTATTACAACAACACAGCCCACGATGATTCCTATAGTAGTTAGTGTCGTATTATTCTTTGTCGTTGTCTTTGGTAACGTTGCATCATTCTTGAAACAAATGTCAGATGGTCAAACAAGTATTAGTAGAGAAAACTTACCATAATCACTGGACAATCGGGAAGTTCAAGAATTGTAAAATTCTGTCGATTGTTGATCACTTTTCGTGGGCAAACCCGATTAAACTCGTCATGAAATTCTGCATCAACAGTATCATCACTGCTCTTGAGAAAAAGATAAAAGGCTGTTCTAGGATGAATCATCAAAGTGCAGGTTCCTTCAGGGCAAGTTGTTCCGAGGTTGTAATATGCCGCCCTAAAGTTAGTTTTCCATTTACTATACGTGATTGACTGAAAAGTGTTCACTCACTGGTCTTCTCGCATGATTATTGAAGTTGCTTCGTAGCAAATTACAAAATCTCCAACGCATAGTTGTGATTTTTTTAGCCTTTTTACAGTAAAACTAAGAATTTCTGGAACAACCAACTCGACGGATCCTGTATTGATGAACTCTACGCCGTCTTTGACTTCTTTGACAACATCTGATCCGTGAATTTGATGAAGTATAATACAAAAGACAATAACAATTATCATGTGCACTGACATTTTTCTTTTTAAAAAGAGAACCTTTAAAAGTTAAAAGAAAGTTTTATCAGTACTTTTGCAAATTTTTAACACAATTAACATAACACAATTTCGAGCCGACGAATCAAGTCAGAACCAACAATTCTTGCCAATGGCTTCGTAGATCTTCAGCATGACATTGGTCTTCATATTGTTCAGTGCCCTACTTTTTTATCAAGTCAAAAGTCAAACCGAAAAAGTCGTAGCGAAACATGGCGACGATGTTCAACTGATGGCGACCGGGGACACTACCCTCATCATTCCCGACGTCTTGGCTCTATCGCTTCCAGAAACATGTACAGGCCAGCTTGACATTTGTTATGAAGCCGAATCCACGACTTGTAATGGGTACGTTTTTAACATTTTAGGACCCATATAGGACTTGTGTTATATTTCATCAATTTCAGTCAAAAATGTTCGAACTATAATGAAAGGTGTCCATCTGGTAGTTGTATCATTAACTATGGAAAAGAAAATTTAAATTCTAATAACTTATTTGTCACTACTACAGAGCGTAACAAGATAATAGGAACGATGCAACGCTCTTTAACAAAATACTGCCCTTTAAAAACTGGTGGTCCCCAAAATTTTAACATTCTTAAAATGCCGAACTGTCCCGTCACTATCGTATGTTTTTTATGTTATGCCAAACAGACCATATCTCAATAATTTTAGATTGGTGCAGCATTACCGCCGATTGACGATGAAGATGCTGGCAACGAAGAAACCACAACAGCGTCAGCAATGAGTGAGACGTCAGTAAGGAAGGCAGGTGTCGCTCAGTGGGCATTACCCGTTGGCATTGGCTCTGTAATATTGTAAGCAACGATATTTTAAAAAAGCAAAGTCGAAGTTGTATTGATTTTAGGTTGTTTATCGGAGCTATTAGTGCATTTGGCATTTACAAGTGCGTCAAAAAGCGTAACAATACGAAGGCGTTGAAACCAAAACCGCTATCGCTACAATCAAATAATGATCTTCCGAAATCGCCCAATCCAAGTCCAAGTTCACCTGTAACGATTCCACCTCAGACTCCTCAAACTCCAACCGTTACGACAACCCCGCAAAACATCAGATCGCCAGTTGTCCCTCCAAAGTCAGAATTCAAACGAGACGCACAGACACATGTCGGAACACCACAGGCCAACAAACGTGACAAAACCCCAAATCATATCCAAAAAGCCGCGCCAACTTCAAAAACACAGAATCTGAACACCACGGAAACGACCGCAACCGTCGAAATCAGCCCTCCATATGAGGTCGTCGCAAGGTTGATCGAAGATGCCGCTCGAAGCCTGAATCGGCACGGAATGTTGAGATTCAAAGGTGTTCACCCCATTGAAGTAAGCTCTCGGCCACCCTTCCTTCAACACGTGCACCAGAAGTACCAAACCACGGGCCAGCGACGACAAATCGATGACAACGAAGTAAAATTTTTTCTATCCTCCGCCTCCGACGCCTTCAAAGAGGCAAAAGACAAGCTGTAAGTCACGAAATATTAAAAAAACCGTAAGAAATGACTAAAACATTACAGAAAGCGGATCCGTCAAGACTTATCACGCCATGGAGCAATATACGAGCTTCGCCGATGGAGGTCCTTCCGCGAATCAACATATCAATACATCCGTCTACCGTCAACTCCCGGATTCACGGCATGGTTTGCCTTTTCCGGGGAGTACGGACAAGAAGTCAGCTTCAAGGGGGACCACGCGGATATTAAATCTGCCCTTCGGAAATTTTCAGTCCCGGCACTTTTAACCGTCTTCTTTCGAGAAGAGCTGTCGGACTTCATTCGTCAAAGCGCCTTGGTACGTCTTCGGAAGTTGCTGCCGCAGATTGAGAGGCTCTTCCCTGAGATCCAACTACTGGGAATGCCATATCCGTTGAATCTCATTCCGGCAATGAAGCGCTTTGATTCTGCATTGTTTTATGCGGCAGCGAAGGAGAAAAGTGTCACCCCGCCCGACGATGTCGTTCTAACGGTCGACGATAAGGAAGACGCTACGGATGAGACGCAAGTGACGGCGTCGAATTGCGGGTGCTGCAGCGCGGAGGAAGCTTTAGATATACGAAGGATATCAAAGTGACAAATTTTGTTTGACTTCTTTAATTTGCATAAATCTTGCTGTTTCGCGGACTTACAATCTCTGTTGCCAGAACATTTCATCGTGTATTTTATTTAAAAAATGTCAAAAATGAGACAATTTTAACAAAAAAAATTGGTCTGTTCAATCAATATACTGCAAATCACAAAGACTACTTCGATTGTAACGGCCATGTGAAGACTAACAATGTTGCCTGTGACCGAAATCTTAATTTACTTTATTGGTACAGATTCTGCTGTTACAAGTAGCAAAACAAAACACAGTTAGCTGTTTCATTGACTCTACAACTTCAAATCAGTTGCCTCCGGCGCCCATGTACTCAAACCGCCATCAATAGTCCAAAGTGAGCCTGTGATGAAGCTTGATTTCTCATCGGCTAACAAGAGGAAGGCCGGCACTAACTCTTCGGGTTGACCCATAGTGCCAGCAGGGGTGATGATTGACATCAACTTTCCGGACTGAAAATTACAAATTTACAAAGTTCAATTTGATTAAGTATTACCTGAGTTTTCATCGCCTCAAGAAGTTCTGGCTTTGGATCGACGAGAGTCCGGTTTGAAATGTTTGTTTCAAATGGACCAGGATTGATGTTGTTGATTCGGATGCCTTTCTTCATCAAGCTTTGGTTAATGTTTTGCGTAAATCGGTCAACAGCCGCTTTTGACATTCCATAGGCAACGCCGTCTTTGCCGATTTCGAGCTAAAAGCAAGAACATTTAGTTTCAAAATGCAAAATAAGTAAGAACTTACAGTTTTGGAGAATCCAAAAATGCTCGAAACATTGATAATATTGCCCTTTGTCTTCTCCAAATACGGTGTCGCGAGTTCCACAAGACGGAAAACAGCTCGAACATTGACGGCAAAAACGTAGTCAAAGCTTTCAATGAGTGTAGCGTCGCCTGGCTTCTTGAAAGTACCAGCATTATTGACCAGAACGTCGATTTTGCCAAATTTGGCAATCGTATCGTTAATAAGCTTATCATGAACGGCGTCATTGTTCAACTCTCCTTGGACCTTTAAAATACGCGACTCCGGAATGCCGGCATCGTGCAACGCTTGTTCGGCCGAGGCAAGACGTTCCGTGTTTGTGCCATGAAGCACGACGGAAGCGCCTTCTTGCGCGAATCCGAGGATGACAGCTTTGCCAATACCCGCCGAGGAGCCAGTTACAATGACGACTTTATCAGTGAAACGACCCATGATGTAGAGTTAACGATAACCAAATGTGCGGAAGTGACCAACAAAATCGCGTTTTTATACTATCACGACTTTGAAAAAAAATGCGAAACACAAAAGGCGTGGTACCATTATGGCTTAGTGACATGAGAGTGCAAATCTGTGCAGTCACAAAACAGCACAATCAATCTGTGTTTACTGTGCTGGAAAAAATACTGACAACAGAGTTCACCGTTCAAAGGTTGACTTTATGTTTATAATGTGTAAATGTGTAAGTATAGGTAAAAATGTATATTAAAATATGCAAAAAAAAAGTTTAAGCTAAAATGTGTTATATTCCGATGTTAGCTATGATCTGCTTCAAAGTTGTTGAATAATATGAAGAACGGTTCCTGCACAAATATTTGCATCACGACAAGTTTGGTCGTCGTCAGTAAGCCGCTGACCTTGAAACATAAGAGCCTGCTCTTCGGGTGGGATCCCTGTCTGTTCCTCTGCTTTCTCTCTCACCCTCCAGATAGGGTCATCAATGTCGACGTCGATTTCAAATTCCTTGCCTTGAAGGTTTTTCAGCTTGACTAGCATGGTCGGAGAACTTTTTTAGTGGTATATCTGTAACAAGTTGAAAAATTAAAAGTACAATAATGAAAACAGATAAAGAAGTAAACTACCCAACCGAAAAAAGTGCGTCAATCAAGGCCGAAATGTGCTTTTATATCGTTGGGTAGATGCAAACAAACAAGTGTAACAGAAACAAAAACAAACGTGTGATCGGTGAACTAGTTTGTTGATCATTTCGGGTCGTCAACATCTCGAGGCGCGAATGATGTAGCCTATATCCAAAGATCACTTACCTCGTGGCATCATAAAGTGTATTTTTGGTGTTACAGCAAAAAATAGATTTCTAAAGTGAAAAAAACAGAATCAAAGTTTTTTGTGATTCAAACTGGTTAGGTACATAAAAATAAAAATTTTTAAGCTGAAACGCAGATTTGAAGTATTGAGTCACCCAGCCGATATCCGCAAATCGACCAAAGCGCCCCTAGCCAATCAATAGTGAATAAGCCGCATATCCCTCAGGCATATAAATGCGCTTTTCTTCAACTCGGCTGCTCAATGAGAACAGAAAAAGCGGAAATAACTTGCGATCAAAACGTTATATGTATTCCAAGTAAGTTTGTGTATGCTTTGCTTTAATTTAACTTATGTTTCAGCGTTATAAGGCTGATAAACTACTTCATACTACCAACTTCTGAATCATGATGCTGATTGTGTACGCACTTGGCGGCCGCAGAATCGAACTTGAAGTTAATAAAACAGACACGATTGAAGTTATTAAACAGAAAATTGAAGAGGAAATATTCATTCCTTCAAATATGCTTCTTCTGCTGCACGAAGGTGAGCAGTTAGATGACGACGAAAAAACTTGTGAAGACTACGAAATGGAAGATGAAAGTGTTATTTATATTGTCAATCAGTGACTTACATGTTAAACTTGTATCTTACGATTTATCTGTCAAATGAAATTTGTTTTTATAAAGTTGTGCTTCTGATCGTTTTTTCGTCATTTCCAGGAAAACAAAGTGATCGATATTTTCCATTGCGCACTTTGAAATGCCACTGTTTATGAGCAGAGAAAAGTGAGCAACAACACTGGCCCCTCTATTTTTGTGGTTGCACCACACCAACCATAATTCCGGACAAGCCTTGTCCGGACGCGCGGACAGACAAGCTCGCGCAAGCACGCACAGCGCATGCACCTTATAGGAATTTCGATTTTCTTTCAAAAAGGGTCAAAATTGATGAAATTTTGAAATTAAAATTTTTTATTTGGACAGAACTCGATAAAACCAACATTTTAAATATAAATTTTGTCCAGTTTGCTTATCATTTGACGAAGTTTGCAGCACCCTCTTTGAGGGGCTCTTTGGCTTACCAAAAGTGGTTCATAAATTCCGGATTTTTGTGATAAAATTTACATTTTTGGATAGAGCTCGTCAAGAGGGTGACTTTAAACAACATTGTTACATCATTTTGTGAAAGTTATCAGTTTTGGTTATTAGTACTCCTTGCTACCCCGAGTAGTGTGCGAATGAAGCTCGTTCTCCCCTTTTGTACAAACTGTTAGTACGACTTTGTTCATGATTCTATACAGTGCCAACGTCTGCAAGCTTCGGCGACTGGAGTAACAGAAGCATCAGTCGCGATGGCAGTAGAAGTTTCAGTGGCAGCAAAGGACAGCGTCGGCAACCGGCACTTCAGTTTCGGACTCAAGGGCAGTCTTCAGTGACGAAGGTGTTTTGACAAAAGCGGTCGACAGCAGCCACAACTTCTTTCGGATTGTTGGTAGTTTCAGCGGCAGCCGATGCATCGGTTTCAGTGGCCGGTAACCTTTCATCTGCAGTAGCATCGACAACAGCAACTGCTGAAGCTTCCTCAGCGGTGGCAGAAACACTTTCAGTGGCGGCATCAGCAGAACGCCCGTTAACTTCCAGGCAGATTTCGCGGCAATCACCGATGACAGTGTCATTATAGTTTATGTGACGGAGGGTGTGCCAACCAAGAATGAGAATTTGAGATCTGAGTTGCCAGAGGTTGTCGAAGAACAACGCGCCACCCCTGAGAACGTGAACTGTAGAGACTGTGGCGATTGTCGCTGCTGTGGCAAATGAAGCTGAACCGGCGGAGAACGCTTCCGTGGTTACAAAGTCAATCTCTTCATCCTGCTCCCACCACCCAGTTGACCCCTCAGGCCGAGACTGTCAAGGCTGATGGTGTTGTCGATCGTCCGGCTGAAACTGAAACAGAAGTGCAGAATGAAACCGAGCCAGAAACTTAGTTTGAAACCGAATCCGAAGTCGATCCCGTCTCCACTGACATCTTCGGCTCCGACTAATGGCCAGTCAGCCCCGTCGTCATTGAAACCCCAAACCAAATGCAAAGCTGCCGTCACTGAACGGCCTACCCTCGGCACCGAAGCGCCATGAACCCTTGAGCAGCCTGCCGCACCATCCGAATGAAGCCAACGTTCGCCGTCTTGATTTAGCCGAAACGCCTGAAACCTTCACATCGATTGAACACTCTGCTGAAGAAATTGAGGAAGTCACTTCCGCTGCTCAGTTGCTGTAAGGATATCGTCTCGGCCAAGTACTTCTTCCAAATGGAATCCACCATCAAGGCCTTGACCGAGGAATTTGCCACCGTTGCCGGCACCGATGTCGAAGCTACGGCGATTGAGGAAGCAGAGCCATCAAAAGCTATTCGAGTCTACTGAAGCTTGCAAGGAGATGCCTCTTGAGCATATAACCACCTTTGAGAACAAAGCCAAGCAAGGCTGCTGAGACTACTGGCCCCTACTGCAATCACTGCCAAGCCCAAAGCCAAACCAGAACCGACTGCCGAGATTAAACCCAAGTTAAGCACCGATGCATCCGTCGCTGTCTTTGAAGGTAGCACTGAATCTGAACCCTCTGCCGAGCCTGAACCGACCACTGAGCCTACTGCGGAGCTCGAACCAGAGCCGAATGCTGAGCCTGAACCTGTTGCTGAGCCCATCGCCCAGCCAGAACCCGAACCGTAGTGCACATCTTGTTGAAAACACATGTACACTGATTTTTTTGAGAACTCTGTTGTTATGTATAGTATAGTATTCACACACGCTTCATTAACGTTATGGACACATTTGCACGCATTGCGAAAAAAACAAAGTTGGTGTATATCGGTACATTCAACTGTGTGTTTTCGTTGTTCGCACAGGTGGCATGCAACTGTGTGTTTTGGACGTTCGCACATGTTGCATGTGTGTTTCTCTATTGTTCGCACAGGGTTATGCAACTGTGTATTTTTATCGTTCGCACTAATAAGATCCAACTGTGTGTTTTGGACGTTCGCACATGTTGCATGTGTGTTTCTCTATTGTTCGCACAGGGGTTATGCAACTGTGTATTTTTATCGTTCGCACTAATAAGATCCAATTGTGTGTTTTGGACGTTCGCACATGCTGCATGTGTGTTTTTCTATCGTTCGCACAAGGGCCATGCAACTGTGTGTTTTTGTCGTTCGCATTCATAATGCAAGTTGACGTTTGGAAAATCATTCTAATTGCAATACGCACTACAATATCACGTAACTGAGTATCATTGTCTGACGAATTAAGCATCCGTTGCTGCCCTGGTTCTATGCGCTACTTTAAAAGAAGAACCGTGGCCCCCACAGATGTAACAGCAATTAGCACACACAGTGCGAACCGGCAATGTTCCATTCGCACAACTTGCATTTGCAGTCCCATGACATTTGCACACCCCCCATGAGGGTAGCAAGAAGTGCTGATAAAAAAACACTGATAACTGCAACAATACAGCTTGCATGGCTTAACAATTATGTTCAAAAAATTCCTCTCGACGTGCTCTATCGAATGATGTAAAATTTGTCATGAAATTCCAAAATTTGTAAATAATGTTCAAAAAGCCACCAAGTTTCGAAAAAAGCGCGCGTTTTTTGAAGCTTTCCCGCCAAACCAGGATCAGCAGGCTTTCATCCACGTTAACCACGTGAGGCAGTAAGCAAACTGTACAAAATTGATATTGAAAATGATTGTTTCATCGAGTTCTATCCGAATTTACGATTCAAATTTTAAAATTTCATCAATTTTGACCCTTTTTGAAAGGTCCTTGAAATTCCTTTGAGAAGTATGCGCTGTGCGTACCCCTGCGCGAGTTTGTCCGTCCGTCCGGGCGGGGACCCACAGGAAGTATGTAAAGTGCGTACGCGTCCGCATGTTTGTCCGGCATTCCAGCGCGGTTCTACACAGGTATGCGTTGTGCGTACCCCTGCGCGGGTTTGTCCGGGCGTCCGGACAAGGCTTGTCCGGCTTTATGGTTGATGGGCGTCATCCATTTTTGTTTCTGTTACACATTGCTTCTCCCCCGATGACCTATTGAAACAACTAACGATTCGATTGTTTTTTCTTTGGCGCTGTTTTTCTGAAATCGTTTTCACTCCTTCAAAGACTCGTTTGTTTCTTCCAACACCACACCATTTTGAACGTCTAACGCTTTATACTTCTTAATTTACCACATCGTTACCATATCATAATATCGATAAATTTGTTTAATTTCTGTTGATTAGATTGATTTTACAATTATCCTTTGGTTAAACGCACAAAACGGCACTATTACACAACTATGATGGTCAATGTTTCGTCAAAGTTTGGAACTTGTGCCTTCGACGTGAACTCAAATGACTATGTTGTTTATTTGAAGGAGATGATCCAGTTGACGCTCAAGATTCCCATAGAATATCTACAACTGTGTTTTGAAGGCGCGCCTGCTCTCCTACGACAGCTCACCGTTAGACGATTATAATATCGAGGAAGACGATACTGTCACGCTCGTCGACACTCGAGACAGTGTGTAAAACATACTTGCTCAGTATGAATGTGCAATAATTTTATTTTTTTTGAATTTTGAAAAAGATTGACTTATTTGTTTCCGACAACGGCGTAATAAACAATTGATAAAAAGTAGTAGTTTTAGTTTCTTACATCTGAATAAAGTGTCTTTGTCACTCTTTTTTGGTTTTTTTGATCCAAAAAGCGTGCAAAAAAAACATTTGTATTTTCTTTCTTATTACAAAATGCTTTCTCTGCGCAGCCTTTTAAAAAAACCAATTAAACTTTTGGTGGCGTTTTCCTATTCACGTTGTGCAACAGTTTACTATCACTATGATGTTTGTCATCGTCGGCACCACATCAAAATTTAGTGGTAACGACACCCAACCGCCCTTTTCGCTAGCAAATCGATCTCAGCGTTCAGTAGCTTCAGTTTTCCATTGAATTGGTCGGTTGTCGATTCATTTCTTGTGTGTTATTAATACATTCAAATATCTTTGCCGCGAAGTATTGTGACAAAAGTTTTTCACTTGTTACGATTGCTAAAGTTTATTTTTCAGCCCGAAATGCCACCTTCAACAAGTACGGACGGGATAATCCTCCGTGTTTCATCAGATCTTGGAGCGTTCATGATGAGTCTGATCCCGGAAGATACTATTGACACAATCAAGCAGACGGTCGAATGGGCCCAGGAAATCCCACCGGAATATCAACTATTGTACCACAAGGGAACTCTGCTCACCGCTTTGAACTACAATTACAGTAACTTCCAAAATGAAGACAGTATTGAGGTCGTCGACAGCCGAGATGAGTGCAGTCCGAAATCTGAGATTTAGTTTTGCGATTCGTTTTCATCCAAACCACACAACGTTTTGCAATTACCTTTTGCGTTACTGAACGAGTTTACTTTATTATTGTAATAATGACCTAGTAAACACGTTGTTGATATGTTATGCAAATTCACTTGCTGGTCAACTGGATGGATGAATTTGAAGATAACAGATACGATAAAGATTTTTAAAGCGGTGCAAAAAGTGTTTTTTTCATGCTTACTATGAAAATGTAGCGCAATGTTAGCCATCTCGATTTTATCCGTATCTGGGCTGACGCTGCTTAAATGTCGACAAAAAAACAGGGAAAGAATACGAAAAAGAAAGTCAAAACGCCAAAACACCGATTTTTTTCGATTTCGCACTTGGAAATGCTAATACGAATCTTCCCATGCCAATAAGCAGTGGCAGGGAACTTTGAAATGTCACTGTTTATTGGCTTTTCTAATCAGAGTAAAACTTTTGCTCCAAACCGTCAATTCGTTCTCTTCTTCCTCTTGACCGGCGGTAACCTCTGGCTTGAATTCCGGAAAAAAAACTTGCTGACAACAAAACGGAAAGTCAAAACGACGAAATGGCCACCTTTTTTTGTTGCGCACTCGGAAATGCTAATGTGAATTTTCCCAAGCCAATTAACGGTGGCACAGGAAGTTGAAAGGCCACTGTTTGTTGGTTTTTTGATCCGAAAGCGCTTCTTGATGTAGGCGGCCTTTTGCAAAACACAAATTGGGATCCGTTGTTCTCATTCACAATATCTAGCATGTCTTTCCTTTCCTGATGCCTTTTTAAATGCAATCTTCGAAGTCGCATCTGTTTCACTTTTTTTTTATTCATCGCTTGTCGCAATGGCAATTTTTGTTCCGATTTTTAAATTACAGTTAGTATTTCAGAACGAAACATAGTAGCAGCACCGTTCTACAAGTGCGATGCACGTCAAAGTAGTGTCAAGATTTGACTGGTACAACACGATTTTCCTCCCAGACGACACTATCGACTCATTCATGGAGTTTATCCACAACACGCTGTACATCCCGCCGCAATATCAGAAGCTGTATCTCAACGGAACCCACATCACCTCGTTGAACCGCAATGACTGGGAAGAGTGGAATGTTATGGAGGTCGTCGATATCAGAGATGAGTGAAGTCCGAAACACAAATGTGTCCTAATTAGACCCCTTTCTGTCCTCCTTTTTGTCGAAACTACAGTATTTGTAGGTTGATAACCCCTTTCCTCACACATTTATTTAATCTAAATTATTTGGCAAATAAGAACCACAAACATAAACGCCTGTATCACAAACTAAATCGAACTCGGATGTCTTCTACGCGTGTTTCAAAGGGGCTTGTTCAAAATAAAGTGTCTAACGGCTGCAACCGGTCGTTCCGCAGCACTTTTCGGCTTCGAGCTCGGCCAGAACTTCATCGAAGCTCTTGTCACGGATCTTTGGCGGCACACCACCGCTGTTGCTGTACTTGTGCTGCGAGTTCCAAAGTTCGGCGTAACGGGAATCAGGCTTGCTGAGCAGCTCGACATGGCTGCCAGATTCGATGACATGGCCCTTATCCAGGACGTAAATGAGGTCAGCATCGACGATCGTCGCCAACCTATGCGCAATGAAGAGCGAAGTCTTGCCACGGCACGCAGATCGAAGCGAATTCATAATGTTCTCCTCAGTAATGGCATCCAGAGAGGATGTAGCTTCATCGTAGACAATGACGTCGGCATCCTTCAAGATTGCACGAGCAATGGCGACACGCTGTTTCTCGCCACCGGATAATTTGAGACCACGTTCACCGACGACAGTGTTGTAGCCATTGGGCATGCGGAGGATAGCGTCATGGATGTCGGCCATGCGAGCGACTTCGTAGACCCGCTCGGGGGAGGCATTGGGGTTACCGTATTGGAGATTGTAGAAGATGGTATCGTGGAAGAGGACGGAATCCTGCGGGACGATTGCCATCGCTTTGCGGAGTGATCGGAGCGTGACATCTTTGGTATCTTGGCCGTTGACAGAGATCGAGCCGGTTTCAGCGTCGTAGAGTCGGTAAAGCAGACGGACAATGGTCGACTTTCCGGAGCCAGAACCGCCAACGATGGCGACCTTCTTGCCGGTGGGGATCTCCAGGGTCAAGCCATTGAGGATCGGCTGTTCTTTGAGGTATCCGAAAGTGACATCTTTGATGGCAATGGTTGATTGCTCCGGCGAAACGACTAATTCAGTCGCATTCGGCTTCTCGATGATGGTGCTCTTCAGATTCATGAGGGAGAACATGGTCTGCATGTCGAGGAGGCCTTGACGGATTTCGCGATAGACGCTGCCGAGGAAGTTCAAAGGCACTGACAGCTGGAAGAGAAGCGTGTTGGCGAGGACGAGATCACCGACAGTCATGGACCCATTTTGAATGTTCTTCGCAGACAGGCACATGACGCCAATAAGACCGCAGGAGAAGATCGCGTTTTGGGTAAAGTTCAGCAGGGCCAAACTGGCAGATGTCTTGAGGGAGGCCTTTTCGTACTGCTTCAAAAAGTGGTCATAGCGAGCGGCTTCGAACTTTTCGTTGTTGAAGTACTGAAAAGAAACTTTAAAACACCGTTTTAAAACTTAAAACCAACCTTAACAGTCTCATAGTTGATCAAAGAATCGACAGCCTTGTTCCCCGCGTCATTATCAGCCTGATTCATCTGATGCCGGAACTTTGTTCGCCATCGAGTAATGCCCAATGTCGCGATGCCATACATTCCGAGACATCCGGCTGTCATCTGAGCGAATTCAAGACCGCACTTTGAGTAGAATATGCCCATAACCAAGGCCACTTCGACGCTTGTCGGGATCACATTGAAAATGAGCGCGCTCAAAGTGAAGCTCATTCCCCGAGTTCCGCGGTCAATCGCCTTTGATAGGGCTCCAGTTTGACGATTCAGATGGAAAGAAAGATCCAAATTGTGCAGATGGAGGAAGATCCGGCCAGCAATAGACCGAACGGAGTGATGGGCGACTTTGGCGAAGACAGCATTGCGCAATTCGTTGAAAAGGGATGCACCAGCGCGGGCGATACCGTCTGAAACGATCACAATTAGGATTAGAAACCTTTGAAAAGAATGCAGAAACTCACAAGCAACAATCAAAGCAAACCCAACAGTCACAATGGTCGCAACGGGTGAATCCAAGTTCAATTGAAGCGTTTCCGGCGCTTTACCGTTGTAGTAATTGATAACATCACGGAGGAGAAAGGGCACCAAGACATTGAGAACCTAGAAATCGATATTGCTAACAATAATAAAAAACAAAAACCCACTTTTGCAGCAAAAAGCAGCGTCAAAGCAAAAACAACTCTGCCCTTGATGCGCCAATTGCCCTTTGGCCAAACGTATCGCAAAAGTCGTTGAATCACTTCCCGGCCCGATGGTTGCGCCGCTCCAACTCCAGTGATCGGTACACCACCAATGGGGCCACTGTGCAAGAATGCCCTGAGGGTATGAGTTAATTTGGGGCCCTGGAAAGTGAAATTTATATATAAAAACTTTCGAAACTTTGAGAAAACTTACTTTTCCAGCGTTTTTGAGGCCATTTCGAAGTGCTGGGGATCTTGAAAAGGCGTAGAGTCGGGTCTGAAATGACGTCAAAGTTAAACACAGTTCGAAAGTACAAAAAATTATATAAAGTGATAAGAAAAACTGATTTCCCACCTGTGATTGAGTCAAGTTCGACAAGCCTCGCAGGAGCACCGGGCGCAGCGTCGAAAGCGACATTATTGAAACAATTTACGTAGTAGACTGGCTGCGCATTGGTTCCAGATGGTTATGCGATGCTCTGGAAGGAAGTTCAAGCCGAAATAATGAGGAAATGCTATTCAAATGAGCGCAAAAGCACGTGTTTAGCGTGAACGCGATCGAAGCATGTGCGCAGCGAGTTGGTCTCTTATCGAATGTTGGCAAAGTGTGACTAAACGTCTTTTTTTAATTGTCCACTCTGTTTGTCTTCTTCCCCATCGGCTGTCGTCTTCCCCGATCGCCAGCGGCAATGGCGTCCGCAACGAGCTCCGCGCTCGATGAAATGCAGAGGAAACTGATACGGGTAGGTTTTCACCACCTTCTAACCCCATTTATGAAGTTATTCCAGGAAGAAGAGTACCTCAAAGACGTCAAAGACAGTCTCGCCAAAAGCAAGGAGCTTCGCACCAGCATAAGTTCCATCTTGGACAATTTCCAGGAGCGGATCGGTCGCCTGAACGAGACCATTACCCCACTGTATCAGAAGACGATTGTGATTCAACAGAAACAGCAAAGTAAGTCATTTTATTATCATTTTCTTTGAAATTTAAAGTGATCTTTCAGATGTCAAAAAACTCCTCAACATCATCGATGCATCCATTCAATTCTACGGGAAAACTATGGAGCTTGAAAATACGGTTCGAGATGGGTCACCAGCGCAGAATCTGGACGAATTTCTGGAGAAGATGGAAAGCTTGAAAGAAGCCATGGCGTTTTTCAAGTCGCATCGGGCTTATGAATCGCAGCGAGAGAATATGGTATGGTTTTACCGATCTTAACGCCCCCTAGTCATTGTACTTTCAGAAACAAACCTTCGAATCCGGCTGCACTTGCCTCGAATCCGAATTCGCCACCCTTATCAAAACTGAAACCACTCCCTTGGATCCGATGAAGATTGTTGACTGTCTGGACGATGATTACGGTATGTTTTATATATAATTTAACTTTCTTGATGATAGTTGCATTCTAGAATTGCTCCACTTCCGTCTCACTGGCCTCAAAACCCTCAAAAACCCGGAAAAACTCACCAAAATTGCTCGTTGGATGTTCAAAAACGCATCGATCGCGACCATTCGAGCAAAATATGCGGCCGTCCGATCAGAAAACATAAACAAAACGCTGAAACTCATCATCGAACAGCAGAGTGTATTGACTCCAACGCAGAGTCGGGTTTCTAAAAGTGCTTTGCTCAAAACGTAAGCCTTTTTTATGCCTATCACGTCTTTAACTAGCCTTCCAGAGCCCTCAAAAAAGCTGCCGGCCGTCAATCCATCCAACCCAGCGAGAATCTCGACGCGTCCAAAGATGCCCCTGTCAATTCAGCCCTTCTATTGCTGGCATCCTTCCTCATTTTGACCCAACTCGAAACCGATGTCAGCACCATCGTCTTTGAAGACGTCTCCGAAGTCGCCAATGTCTTCCGGGAAACCATCGCAAGGCCGTTGAACAACGTCCTGGAGCGCTGTACCGTAATCTTGGAGCAGTATGAAGGCAGTTTTGCGAGCGTGTTGACGATGGCCCGATTTGCATTGCGGAATTTGAACCAGCTTCAGAGCCTGGCGGAAAATGTCAATGAAAGCGCGACATATTTGGCGTTCAATCGGACTGTTTTCAAAAAGACCTCGCAGATGATCAGTGATTGCATTGATAAGTTGTCCAACGATAACGGGCGGTTCATTCCTGACGATGGAAACGTGCATCAAGTGACCGCTGAGACGATCAACTTTTTGAAGATGCTTGCCAAGAATCGGCCTACGGTATCGCAGGTTTTGGAGGTTACGATCACTGGAGGGAGGTCGTCGGCACATTTTTCGAAACTTTTTGGTGGGTTTGAACTTCCATTAGTGTCGATAGTCTAACTAACGGTTCTTTTAGCCCAAATTCTGGCCGCTCTCGGTCTCAATTTGAAAAACAAGGCCGCCAGCTATCAAGACGAGTACCTCAGCGCACTTTTCATGCTGAACAATTTGAATTACATCCATAGCTGTCTCCAAGACGAATCCATTCACCTCATTCTAGCCGAACGCCACGATCAACTGTCAACATTCTACCGTTCTGAAATCAAAACCTACCTGTCGAAATACCTTGAATGCTGGTCGAAGGTCACTGCCGTGTTCAATCTGGCCGAAGGCGTTGATGAGCGCAAAGCTGTCAGATCCTGTTACTCAGTAAGTTTTCTTTTACAACTTCACAGCTTCAGCCATTCTGAAACACAATTTTTACAGAACTTCAACCGCGAATTCGACGCCGTCGTCGATTCCCAGAAGAACTTCTGCGTCGCCGACGTTCAAATGGCCCGAGAAATTCGTCGCAGCGTCAAGGACCTCGTGTTACGGCCCTACGCTGATTTTTGCAGCCGGTAAGTGCTTGCGATAACAATCACCTACCAGGGTGACTCATTAGCGTCATTGCTATGCTATGCTTTTTCAGCCACACCAATGACTCCTATTCAATCGACCGTCAGTTGAAATATGACGTTGAATCGATTGAGATTATTATCAATCGTCTGTTCGATGCGTCTTCTTGATGGGTTCAACCTTGAATTAGCAGCGTTCTGATTTCTAACTTGAAATTCTGTCCCAGCTTTTGCTATTTTTCACTTACATGTTTTCGCATCACCGTCATGCATACTTATTTATCTAACGTACTTACACAAATGCTTTTGATCGTCCAAAACTTAACCCCTGCATAATCTGCTCATTGCCTTTTGTGAACTCTGCTTAAAAAGATTGATTTCAATGAATGAAATTACTGTATAGATTTAAACTTTAATAATGTTAATAAATTGAATTACTTATGATTGTTGTAAGTTTTGTAAACTTGACGGATTACTTTTGTTCCGAGATGCTCTTATTTGAAGGTGTTTCGTGATCCCTTTTGAAATTGGGGCCCGATTTCGTGACTGGCAATAGTTGCTTGCGCGAGACTGGCACTGGCTGTCTGTGAGCAAACACAAAAGTCGATCGATGGCGACTGACCGGTTTTGCGCGGTCGGTCGACATCGAGTGCCAATGGCGGAAAGGCCGACATGTGGGTCGTCGTCACGCGATGGCTTGCCTCCGATGGCTTTTCCGGGTGACGATGCTGGTCGTTTTCAGCGTGACTTCGAAATTCAACGATGATTTGAAGCGGGTTTGTTGAAATATTTGGCGGTTTTATTCGATTTCAAGGTGGGTTTGCTCATTATGAAACAAATTTGCGATTTGATTACAATTTTTGTCTTTTTTCAGTCAGTGCAATGGGTCTATACGCGTTATGTCGTCGAAGACGAACCATCATCATAGCTTTAAGCATATTCTTTGGCGTCATCTTCATTTCTACCAGTTTGTTGAATCTGAGCGAGGTCCAGCAGGTCGATGCCCCTGTCGTTGTGGCCGAAGTGCATCCAGATCCGGTGGAAGTCGAAAAAGCTGGTAAGCACTACCTCCAAATTTGACTTTTTATATCCATCAACCGTTACAAAGCCAATTCCAGCCTCCGCATGCGTCGACTTCCAACTCCCACCCCCAGATCCCGCCTACCCACATTGCCAGGCCAAACTCGATTGGATGGGCACCAGTTGGCACGTTGATAAGTGCTACGCTGCCTATGGCGTCAACGGCAGCCTCTGTTCGTCTTATTTGTACCTCAGTACGGTGGAACGGCATTGTCCACCATTGAATCGGAGTGTCCATCGCGAATTGAGTGTACAGAAGACTGAAAGACCTGAGGCTATTACGACTGATGACTTGTTTGCCAAGATGACAGACAACCCGACGAACTATGCCTGGATGCAAGATCGTATTACGAGACTGTTCCCGGCTTGGAAGAAGGCTTTGGCTGAGCTTTTGGAGGCGAAAGAGGACTTGAAAACGCGGAAGAAGCTCAATGTAAGCCTTTTTTGACTTATAAAATCGGCTAAAACTCGATTTTCAGGTCGTCTTCTATCTCGGCTTCCTGTCCAAAGAAACCGGCCTCAAATTCGGTGAAAAATCCGCCCAAGGAGGCCCATTAGGCGAACTCGTCCAATGGTCGGACTTGATCACATCGACGTATCTTCTAGGCCATAATCTGTCTATCTTCAGCGAGTATCTCGTCTTCAAACAGTAAGAATCCCCTTTTTTCTTTAACATTCTATTAAAAAGCCTTCAGGTTTCTCTCCGACCACGCCTTCTATGCCGCCGCCTGCCCGACCAAACCCGGCGACGTCATCGACGTCATCTTTACCGACATCATCGGCCTTCGAAAGATGCGTCAACGCCTGAAGCCTTTCTACACAGCCAACAAATGCCGCATTCGCCTTCTCGACAGTTTCGGCACCCATGCTGAGTTCAATTCCGCCACATACTATCGGAAACATTTCAAAGATTTTGGGCCAAAGATCAAGAACCCCTGGGGCGGACATGGCCTGGAGCTAGGCCAATTTTTAACCATGTATCCCCACACGGATGACAATACCTTCCTTGGTTTCGTCGTGGAAACGTTTAAACCCAGCGAATCCGAGGAGAAGACCGTCGTTCGCGAAGCACGGACGCTGATCTACGGGAAAGAAAAGTACATGTGGAACGAGACGAGCGCGATTCTCGACACAGTTCGAAGCTTTACGGAGATTGACGCAACGGTTGCGGACGCGGGCGATGATTTCATGAAGGAAAAGGGTGTCCACAACTTGGGGCTGTTGTCGGGTAGAGAATTCCATGTCCAACTTCGGAAAAGTAAAGTTTTCCTGGGACTTGGATTCCCGCTGGAAGGCCCTGCGCCATTGGAGGCCATTTCAAATGGTGCTATCTTCATCAATCATCGGTTTGATCCACCAAAATCAAGGTTGACTTGGTCGTTTTTCGCGGATAAACCGACATTGAGGAAGCTAGCGAGCCAGAATCCATATATGGAGAGATTTGTTGGCGCTCCGCTGGTGATTACGGTGGATGTGTTCAATCAGACCGAGTTGAAAGCGGCCTATGTGCAGGCGATGGCTACAGAGGTTGGTTTTGGGCTACTTTTAGACGATTTTGAGTGTTACCGTATGACAAAATGTTGAATTTCGAGCCATTTCAGACCAAACCATACCTCCCCCGCGAGTTCTCCTTCATAGGCATGCTGGAACGCGTCGACATCATCCTCACCCGCCATGATTACTGTAGCAGCTCCGGTTCCGCCCCTGCCTATCCACCATGGGAATCCGCAAAGATCATCCTTGCTTCCGAGGGTCAAAGCTGTCAAGAAGCATGTGCTGCTGAGCAGCTGATTTGTGAACGGACCTTCTTCCGGAAGATCAATAACGAATCCTACGTTCAGAGGTAAGCCAATTTCCTGATTTTTCTCATAAACATACCCTCTTTTATTGTCCCCTTTATGAATCATCACCAAAGTATTGGGTTTTTTGTTGCAAGCATTGCCCTCATCTGCCCGTTATCTCTAAATGACAAACTCCCAACCTCTGACGACACAAGCAAAACACGTAAAAAGCATTCCACTTTCAGTTTAACCAACAGTTGCTCCCATCCAGTCGAATCACAAGCCATCCCATATGCACCAACCTCAACGTGCATCCTTCAATCCGATTCGCAGCTTTTCAGCTGTGCCACGGAGCCGCCATCAGATGTTAGACGGATCTGTCCATGTAGGACGTTCAAAAGTGGTCAAATCATCCTTTGTGACCGCTATTGCTAGGCTTTTTATTAATTTATGCTATTTTTTGCCATTTTTGTTATCGCCAGGAATGCTAATTGGTGCATTTTTGCTTCATATCGGTGTTTTGTAATAATCGGGGTGTATAAAGCGTGCTATATTTTGACCTTTTTTGTGAAATTTTATCGGTTTATGACCGATTTGATACCTTTTTTTTATTTCTGATGAAGTTATACTGTAACTTGTTATCTTCAGGCTGTCGCCATGGCCCCCAGCGCCGAGGTACGGTCTCCCAGCCCGGGTACGGCGCGTGCCATCGCCAATGTACCGATGGATGTTGAGATAGACCTCGACTTGCCGCTCCACTTCCTCGCCGCGTCTGACTCCATACAAGCTTTAGAGGCCGCGAAACGGATTCTCGACGCCCAGACCCATCCCATCAATGCCCATGAACCCGATTGTGGCCTCACGCCCCTGCACATTGCCGCCTCCTGGGGCAATCTCGGTATGTGCCAGTTGCTGTTTCACTATGGCGCTGACATCAATGCCGTGGACGAAGATGGAAACACCTGTGTTGACATGGTTCAGGCCGATTCGCCGCAGATAGCGAAATTCTTCAAGAAGATCGTTTCAAATGATGCCCCGCAGCAAAGAAGGTTGAAAAAGGTACTGAACCGGGTATTTGGATGGCCGAAACACCTGCGAAGAGATGCGGCATTGCGACAAGCGAAAAAGAAGGCAGAGGAAGCCAGGAAGAAGAAGGTGAGGCCGGCGTCGTGTTCGTCGAAGTTTGCTGAAGTTGCTGAAGCGCCACCGGTCAAGGAAGCCGCCAAAACCGATGTCCGGCGCCGGTCATCGCACTTGAAACAACAGCCAACTGATAACGACATTGCCCAGGTGATGGACGCCTTATCAGTGCAGCCAGTATCGCGTCGGTCAAAAAGCTGTGTTCCAAAAACGCCTGTAAAAAGTGTACAGCCGGAGGGGGCGGAAGACACGAAACTAAAGTCGACGCATTCAGAAGCAGTCCTACCGCCGACGCCGACGAAACCCGTTCTGCCTCGAAGCAGTTCCGACCTAATGGCGGTAAGTTATTTTTGTAATTGATCAAGTTGGACTTTGTAATGGTGTATTTTCAGACCCCAACGACGTCAACTCGCATCTATCCCGACCTCCCTCGACTAATGACCGGCATGGATCTGAACAGGCCACTACCTCCACTTCCGCCGGCTGAAACCCCTCCACCGATTCCGCCCCAACGATGCCATTCGAAGTTCACTCGGACCCCGACAGCGCCGCCACTTTCATGTGAAAACACGCCAGAAACCACCCCAGAAAGAGACCCCGAAATCCGACGACTAACAGATAATCAGCTGCGATATCGCCTCAATTTAGCCGGAATTAGCCCAGGGCCGTTAGAAAAAAAAAATCGGGCACTCTGGGAGAAGAAGTTGATCTCTGTCGAGAAGCAGAAAGTTGCCAGCTACTCGAACGCAGGTATCAAGATACTTTTCACTCATTCAACCTACTAAAACCAATCCATTTTAGTCTTCAGCGCCGCCCTCGATCGCGCTATCCGTCAATCCGTCGAAGGCCTCCCAAAGTCCGATGTCGGCCAAATCCAGGAAGACATCATCCGAAATGAGTTCTGTCTCGGCCCATCCGTAACCCGTGAAACGCCCGACTTCAGTTCCTATTGCTACCTCCTCCTAGATCCATCAAAGGTCACGAATCAACAAAAGTGCACCTTCAAGGAGTTCATTTCGGCCATATTCTATGTCGGCAAGGGCAAGGGATTCCGATCGCGACAGCACCTGTTTGAAGCTATCAATGCGCAGCCTGGGGGAGCTTCCAAGAAACCAGTAAGTAAGATTTCTACAAAGCAAAAGCGCATCCAAGACATCTGGAAAACCGGAAATGGCGTCATCGCGCTCCATGTCTTCAACAACATCAACCCGATGGAGGCCCTGATCCGTGAAGCCGCGATGATCGATGCTTTCGGGTTGAAGAACCTCACTAACCAGAAGGGTGGCGAGTACAGTGGTCTGGCAAAAACATGGACCCTCCAAGAGAAGACCAAATTTGGTGTATTTTGTTTGCAGAGTGCCTGGGGCATTTTCCAGCACGATCGCGCGAGACCCGTCTTTGAAGCCGAAGTTATCGAAGTGTACAAACAGCAAAAGTTTTACAAAGCCCATTAAGTTGTTTTTAAGTGCCATTAAGGGTTTCTATTGTGAAAGTCAGTTATTCTAAGTCAAATTTGTTGTGTTTTTCGTATATTGTAAATATGCGTTGTTTGAGGGATAAATACTGGCATTTTTTAGTTTGGTATTTTTTATTTCAAAACAAAAAACATGGACAATACAATCAGACTGAACTCCTACAACAAAAGAATGAAAAAATTAACAATTTATTGTAACCGGTCAAAGGGTTTTCGATACAATCGTCAACTAATGACTGCAAAATAGTGGTGTCCTCACTGTGCCACGCAAGAGCAACAAACATCATCGCAACCATAAACTGAGACAGAGAAATTGAGGGAACCATTATGCCTAAAGCAAATGCATAATCAGAATCGTTTCTTGCGAAATAATTTACAAAAACCCACTATCAGCTGCGCCTATTCAAATCAATACACTGTTCGGGTAAGGCAATAGTTTCCACCCGCTGCTACCAGATTTGTAAGTACAAACTTACAAACAAAGATTAGTGTCAACAATTAGTTACATAATCACTCAATACTTGAGCTCAATGGTTATGATGATGCTCAAAATGCCAACGACCCCTTAATAAAATAAAGTTAAGACGTTTGACTGTGGAAATCAATATGGAAAACTAAACGATGGCTGGCAATTCCCAACCGCCAATTTGGTCGGTGTTGAAGACGGAATGAATTGAATTGAGCAACAATAACATAATGTTAGCTTGAAAGAAAGATGGAACAGACTATTTGCGGCCGTCGTCCATTTCGATCGCGGGGCGCCGTCTATTCCGATGATGATGGCGACCGGCGATTGCGAGTTGCCCCTGCTGAAGTAGTTTGGAAAACGAATTTGCAGTGTGCCTGGGGCATTTTCCAGCACGATCGCGCGAGACCCTTCTTTGAAGCTGAAGTTATCAAAGTGTTCAAACAGCAAACGTTTTACAAAGCCCGTTAAGTTGTTATTTAAGTGCCATTAAGGGTTAGTATTGTGATAGTCAGTTATTCTAAGTCAAATTTGTTGTGTTTTTCGTAAATTTGCGTTGTTTGAGAAATAAATGCTGGCATTTTTTGGTTGAGAATTAGAAAATAGGGGGTGGTGAACGTGGTAGAGATTTTGGGAACGAAAAATATAACGTTTATGAAGCCGAAACCAGTGAAAATTGCCCTCAAAAAGTAAAAACTTGCAAAAAACGAAAAGAGAAACCAGCCCAAAAATCCTTGGCGAAATGTCCCCAAGCAACAGTCCATTTTCAAACCCCCGAACTCCACCTTGCGTTTCCCTCGTTTTTTCAACGCTGCTTTTATGGCATCAGAACCCGGTTAACTTCTCGCCCTTCCCTCCTTCTATCACCCCCTCTATGTCTTCTAACTACAGCCACGATGAGGATCGTCGTCGTCGTCGACGACACAGTGAACAAGGCGATCGAAGCCGACGGAAGCGACGCCGTCCAAATGACGACAGCGATGACGACGTTATCGTCCTAGACGACGACGATCGCAGCTACGATTATGACCATCATCGACGGCGTCGACATTCTGAACATCACCGACATCGCTATGATGAGCGAGATCATAGAGAGCGGCGTTATTCAGACCATCGTCGACGGCGTTCTCGTTCGTCGTCTTCGGGTTCGAGCGAGCCCGGCGACAGCTCCAAAGTCGCTCGAATGAGAGCCCGACTTGACGAGTTTGATATGCTTTATCGTCGGGGTTGGTTATTTTGAGTTAAATTCCGTTTTAGAGAGAAAATTATATATATTTTTTACAGATCCGCCCGATTTCGACTCCACCGAGATGATGGCCCGAAACACGCTGCCCTGCTTCGATCGAGAACGCGACTTTGAAGGCCATAATTTGCTGAAACACTTCTTTAGAGACGTCAAACCTGGTGATCGTGTCGTTTGCAAGGTTTTGCGAGTTACGACAGCGGAAATCGAGCTCAAACCCGAGTGCACTTTGACGCGGTACCGTCGATGCTTGTATCGCATCCCTTTCCCCGTGACATCTGTTACAGCGATCGCTGAGATGGAGTTGTTAGCATGTTCGCGCGGTGATCTTGTTAGTGGTACGTTTGAGCTTTTTACGACTTCCTCGACGGCAGCAGTCGAGTGAAGCGATAAGCGTAGCGAAGTAGCGTCAACTGAAATCCTTTTGAGCGACGGTCGCACAAATTGACTACGACAAGTATAAGATCATCCTCGCGGTCGATAATTACGGGGTCCCGCTGAAGACGGAGGAATTGCCGGCTTATTATCGGTAGGTTTTGACTGTTTTTATCGACTTTTTGGTCAATTTACGGTTTCAGAAAGCTTCCACCACCGGAAAATCTCGAAGAAATCCCCGACCTACCCGCATATCTCGGCCTAGCCCCATTGATATGTCAGTATTCCGCTCTTCCCGAGCTCTATGACAAGGATTTCGACAATCCACGCAAAGGCCCTGATGCACTTCGGTACAAGCTGCTATCAGTGACGGCGACAGATGCAGTTACGAAGGCAGCGGCATTGGTCAAAGAACAGAAGCTCGATGAGGGTATTGCCGTCTTCACGGAAGCATTGACGACGCTTCCGGAGTTTGTTCCAGCCCTTGTCGGTCGTGGTGCAGCCTATGCGAATGCACGGAAGCTGGATGAAGCCGAGGCGGATCTACGGCGAGCGATTGATCTGGATTCTGATGATACCACGGCGCCGAAGTTCCTTGCTACTTTATTGGTTGTCCGCGGACAAGAGTACGTTTTTCTCTATTTTTGAGTTGTCATAAAGTTCGCTTTTCCAGAGCCGAAACATCCGGAAACCTCGAAAAAGCTCTATCCTTCTACAATGAAGCACTCCTTCATTCCGACGAAAACTCGACAAGAATTCTGCGAACAGAAGTCCTGAACCGCATAGAAGACAATGCTCGTCGTGCCAAAGAAACCGCAAAGCGTGAAGAAAAGCGCCAGTCTGAAGCTGCTTCAAAAAAGGTGCAGATTGAAAACTCGAAGAAGCTCGCAGAGATGGAGCAGTTTATCGCTAATCTGAAGAAGAAATGACCTTGCCTTATCCCAATTTGTTATGTCTGTTCATTGCACGCGTATTTATAGCTGTCTAGATAAAGATTGTCCCATTGTGTAGTCGATTTTTGGTCATTATGCCGTTTCCGATCGGTCCTTGCTTACTTTTTTTCAAATTTTGTCTGCTCCTTCTAACCGTAATGCCTTTCAGCGAAACCATGACCCTCACCGTCAACCTCGACCGCTGCCATTGCGTCCATTCCATGTCCCAGGTCGTCGATGTTGCCATCCAATCGCTGCTGTATCTCCGCGAAGTCATCCCCGAACCCATGCAACAACTGATGCAATTTGATGCCGAACACAAGGTTGTCGTCCAATACCAGAGGGTTGGTTTTAACCGCATTTTGACCCTCAATTCATTGTCAACTTCCAGATTTGCGAAAGCCTCCGCCAACTCTTCAAATCCCGAAACGCCCGTCTCCTCCGTGAAATCGTCTTCGTTCTCGGTCCCACGCCCTACATGGCCAAAGAAGTCTACAAGATTCCCATCCGTCTCTGTGATGATCACGCCGGATCCCTCGACTTTGGCTGCGGCGAATCCTGTGAGTCGCTATGTTCGCGTGAAGTCCGCTCCGTCTTCATGACCCTACAGAAGTTCTTTCACGCCGGTGCGTCGACAAAGGGCCCTAATACAAAGTTTTTCATCTTTGCACGCGTTTCTGAACGCCTTTTTAACGCGGATACGGCGGATGATATCGAGGAAGAGTAAGTGAACTTTCTATTTTTAACATTAATTCAAATTTGACACATTTCAGTGACAGCTTCGAGGTCCCCAGCGAAGAGCTCATCAAAAACCGGCACATTATCGTCCACGAAATACACGTCCAATCGTGTCGAAAAGAAAGCCAAGAAGCCGAAAGCGATCACGAACAGCCAGGAAAAGCAGGATTCTGGCTTCGTGTCGTTCCCTTTGTGCTAGCTCAAGCTTGACGCATTACCCCACCGATCTTTATTCACACTTTGATCTTTCTCACTTATCTGCCATTTCAACGGGATCCTGTTAGTTTTCACACTTTTTTACAGTTTTTACTCCTATCAAATGGTTCATGTTTTTATAAAATAAAAGGTTTTCATCGTTTTTTTCAGTTCTGCGAACTTTATTATTCTATTAAAAAATTATAGGCCAAACTTAGTCTTTAACAGTCATTTATTTTTATTTTAACGTTATTCGCGGAATATGCGTCCTATAGGATGACAAACAACATCCACTCGCTGCTACCAAGTTATTGAGAAGGTACTTACAACTACAAATTACTGTAGTCGTCAAAAACCGTAATGGGATTGACTTGATATTTTAGGAATTAATCTGGAAAGGAAAATCTTTACGTTGTACAGACATTAATACACCTACTGATCAGTTGAACGTAAAAAGTAACGGGGAAAATTAAACGTCGAAACACTGTTTGAAGCAAGAAATAAACAATACCAAATAAACGGGGGCACAGTCATGTATTCAATTGGCGGTTCGGTTCGACCATGGATGAAATGGTCATCGCCTCCGTAAAACCGTTTCTAATCACGTCAACAAGTTTGCAAAAGCGTTACAAAAAATATACTTTCAACATTTGTATTTCAATCGAATGTTTCAAACTATAAAAAAGAAAACTCAAAAAGTTGATGCAAACAAACTTTCTGGACCCAATTCATGTTCACTTAAATGAAAAGCAAATTTACAAGACAAGTTTGACGACGCGTAAAGTCGATTAGCCGTGTAAGAGCGCCTCCTTCGGGACAAGGATGCCACAGGCACTTATCGACCGGCATTTCGTGGCCATCCATGTTTGAAGAACCATAACAAGGACCAAATTCCATGTTTGGATTTACAGTTGTGACTTTATTTCTATGCGTTGTGGTTACTGTAGCGGAGAGTAAGTTATACGGTATCAGATTACTGTAGTTGGAGAGTTTTGCAGACTCCCGGGAAGCCAGTCGCCTTTTCGAGGACCTTTTCAACGATTACAAAAGACTAAACCGTCCAGTTAAGAATGCAACCACTGCTTTGCGGATTGAAGTTAAACTTAAACTATTGCAAATAGTCAATGTTGATGAGGTCAATCAGATTGTGTTGACCAATGGTTGGCTCATTCAGGTGAGTCCAGCCTTCTGACGATAGCAAATAGGTAGAACGGTTCTAGAAATGGCACGACTATCGCCTCGAGTGGAACCCCGCCGAATATGGCAATGTGACCATGCTTCATGTGCCGGGGAGATACATCTTTCTGCCGGATATCTGTCTATACAACACAGCCAGTGGCAGTCCTGTGGTCACGACCATTACAAAGGCCGACGTTTACCATACTGGTCACATCGTTTGGGAGCCTCCGGTGACTTATGAGTCCATGTGTAAGATCAAAGGTGAGACATTTTGATGACAAATTGTTGTAAAATAACTATTTAATGGTATTTGTACTCCATTTTATCATAAAAAAATTTACACAAAGCACGCGTACGTTCGAAAAGTGATCAATTTAGTCGAATGGTTCCCCTACGACGAGCAAAACTGCGAAATAATGCTCGGATCATGGACCTACAGTGGCACCGAAATCGACATGGTCCATGTGAGTCCGTTTCCATCTAACATCGCTAAAAAGCATGCTTTCAGCCCGAAACCGACGTCGTCCAAGTAATCCAAAACGGCAACACAACAGTCTGGAGAGTCGAAGCTGGAATGGACATTAGCGAGTATCAAGAATCGGTCGAATGGGACTTGATGAGCATTGTTGGCAATCGGCACATGCGCTACTATCCTTGCTGTGACTATCCGTCAGTTTTCATTATTTGTCGTCAAAATTAAGTTTAAAAAAGTTACAGTGTCATCGACATAACATACAACATCAACATTCGCAGAAAGAAACTGTTCTACACCGTCAATTTGATCCTCCCCTGCGGATTTTTGGCCATGCTAACTTCTACAGTATTCTATCTACCTTGTGAATCCCATGAAAAAGTTACTCTCTGCATCTCTATTTTGGTTTCTGTCACTTTCTTTCTACTACTATTAGTAAGGACATTCATTTTGAACTTTGTCATTTGAAAAGGTGCCAATTTCAGACCGAAATAACACCCCCAACTTCCATCGAAGCCCCTCTAATCGGCCAATATCTGCTCTTCACAATGATTATGGTGACCCTGTCCATCGTCATGACAGTTATCATCCAAAATGTACACTGGCGAGTTGAACAACCGATGCCAAAGATCGTCAGAGCGGTGTTTATCCACTTTTTGGGCAAGTATCTGCTCATCTTTCGGAGCACTGGGAAGAAAGACTTCCATCGAAAAGCTCGATATAAGCGTCCAAAGCTTCTCACGGCCCTTCACACGATTGAAACTTCCTTCGAAACACGGAAGACGCAATCTTGCAAATGCGGCGCCGATGTAATCGCCGACGGCGCTCACCGCCATCGAGAAATCGGCAGTCGGAGAGCGAGCTTCTCCGCTTCTGACGATATTATATCCCGGCGGAGAAGAAGCTACACTCCGCCAAAGCCGTTGATTCCGCCAGAACTTCAAGCACGGATCAATAACATGGGAAAGAACATTCGCTACATTGAACGAAGTCTGAAACGAGAGCGACAGCGTGAAGAGCTTCAGGCTGACTGGCAATTCGTAGCTATGACAATCGATCGGATCATGCTCATCATCTTCACCGTTACAATCACCAGTGGAACGGTGATTGCAACATCTTGGGCACCGACTTTGAGGGATGATCGACAGCCGATTAACACAAAGGCACAATCACCATGGCTGGCCTACGAGAGCTATCTGAATCCGTTGAACGTTTGAAACCACCCATTGTGGATCTCAAAGCCGAAAGAAATGTATAATAAACGAAGTCTTCAACCCCGCAAAGTACCTTCGCGAAGATCGCATTGACCAAACTCACAAAACCAGACAGAATTGAGAAAACGATGAGCTTTATATGCTACCCAAATAACACATTATAAACAAATCGTATAACCAACTTTTAAATAAAACAAAAGAATAACAAGAAATGGCCGTCGTCGTTGATCAGTGATGGAAGCTGAGAATCTGCGGGTGAAGTTGCAAGATGGCATCGACGGCAGCTGGCGAGTGACTTATTTCTTGGCCTGACGGCGCTTACGCTTCAGCTTACGCATACGCTTCTTGGCCCACTTAGCGCGCATGATGGATGGGATAAAATTACCTGCAAATTATATATAAAATTTAATCAAAAGTTCGTTAAAACGTAGATAGTAACACGCTGTACACGATGTACAAGGAATTGAAATAGAATTTGATCAATTTTCTATGTTTTTGGAAGAAACAAAGATCAAAATCTTGGATTTGACACAAGTTTTGCGGATGGGGCAAAAATCGTCCGAAAGGACATTAAAACCCAACAGAAACTGTTTGTCATCGTTCCGGAGGAGACGCTCGTCATGATGGAAAGAGTAAAAGATGGAAAACCGTGAATTCTACGGATAAAATTGCAGTTCGAGTTGGAAAAAGCCAGGAAATGCGACAAGAATGAGAGGACTAACGCAACATTCAAGGACGCGCACGCGCTCAAAACTCGTTCCCGCGGCGAAAGGTAGCTTTCGTACTGTACACAACGCGAGTTGCTGCAGCGCTGCGTCTCTTCGCCAACACAATCGAATGTTCTCGGATTTTGCACGTTCTCGCTGCCGTTGGTCCACATATTTGCATATATTCCTGCTTCCTGATGCTTCCAGAACATCTTCCCGTTTGTATCGCCACTATTTTACCGCATTTCCACTCATTTTATCCCGTTTTTCTTCCACTTTGACGCGTCGCAATGTCGTGCTCTCGTTTTTATATATCAGTTGATCATTTGATTTTCCATTCCAGGTAGCTCCCCCGAGTTCTTCGACCCCTTAAACCTTATCATCTACAATGCGTGCCAAGTGGGCCAAGAAGCGTATGCGTAAGCTGAAGCGAAAGCGCCGTCAGGCCAAGAAATAAGCTACTCGTTGGGCAGCAGACGGACTTCTACTCTCCAGCGCCTCCACAACCTCATCTACACCTTCTTCATCTGGCCTTGTAATCTCTCCGATATTGTTCGATCATTTGTAGCAGAAGATGTCGTTTGGTAGACGTCGTATATATTCGTCTGAAGTTCACAGCTTTTATTGTTGTTGTTTTACGTATTTTCTAATAAAAAATACTAAACTTAAGTATTTTCTGTGTCTTTGAGGAAGGTAGCAACAGTTTGGCTGTTGCACGATTTTTGACCTTTGCTATATATGTCATGTTGCTTGTCTGGAATTTCAGATTTTTTGACGACCTTATGACAGGAAGAGGTCGCGCGATCGGTGTACGGAGTAGCCGTAGGCTATTCGAGCCTGGTAGCGGTGTTTACTTGTCACAGACTTCAAGGCGGCGAGAATGGATCGCGGTGGAGGTGTGAATGCTGTTGCTATGCTACCTCCTGGGGCTACGATTAAGATATGCGAAGGTCGGATTACAGTTGAAGTGTGGGGATATTTGTATCTTTTTGAAGTGAAGCTTAAAATGATCGGTTGATACATGGGATTGGATTCATTCTTGGGCCATTTTTTACTAGTAGTCTGTTTGCTCCAGGTGATCAAACACGGATGACGAGCCAGCTTGTCATAGGCTTGAAAAGGGAGGGGATTTAGTTTGCGTGGACTTTTCGACAGTTTCATTTTTTGTTGCTTTGGCCTCCTCGAGTGGGCCTCTGGCGCTGTTTGTGTGATCTCAAGAAGTGGGGAACTAAAACCAGGATGACCGGCCTAGGATCGCTTCCCGTTGTGAACTTCCATTATCCCCTCAGGCAGTTCCTCTTGACCGGGCCAGAAGAGGAAAGCGCCTCAGGCGATCGAGCCGCTTCGAGCACTTTCACGCC
This sequence comes from Panagrellus sp. LJ2284, assembly GCA_024447225.1. Classification (NCBI taxonomy): domain Eukaryota; kingdom Metazoa; phylum Nematoda; class Chromadorea; order Rhabditida; family Panagrolaimidae; genus Panagrellus; species Panagrellus sp. LJ2284. The sequence goes on along the minus strand of JAMRYC010000001.1, from coordinate 4,734,771 downwards.
TCTGTTGTTGAGCTTCCCTCTTGAGGAGTCACAAGTGGTGCTGATAGCTGGCAACAGTAACAGTAGCGATGCGATGAAGCATCATAGGCTATTTCCAGGTAGAGATGATGATGGAAATTTTTGGATTGTGTTTTGATAAAATTGCGAATACAGGAAATCATCGTCAAATTGGCATGGATATCGCTGATTTGGACCAGAGATTGGCTGTTATTTTGCGGAATTGTGGCATTAAGGCCGATTCGGCACCAGTTTTGTCGAGAATAAGGACGCCCCAATCATGTTTGAATGCATTGAGGCCGGTATCAGTGGCCGTTGGGGACCTGTTTCTGCACATGACAAATAGTCAATCGGCGACTATTTTGAATAATTTTGGTTGGTTTACGTTTTTGGATTACTGTATTTTGGACTTACCCTGTTCTTTCGAAAATTTTTGTTTTTGAAATTGTTTTTCTGTCTTTGCAAAAAGCGTTTTTGTAAACAAATTCTGCTTTTTCAATCTCCATGGCTACAGTACCTTTTTCAAAACCTCTGTCCTCCACTTTTTTGTGCTCACAATTTCGATCACAAATCCCCACCAATGCCCACGCACTTCCATAACCTATTGTTAGCCAGCTTAGTCCTTACGTGTTGCAATGCAGATAATCCGTTGCACCAACATTTCCACCGTCTCCACGCTCGAGTTCAATTCGATCTCCAGCCGTCTCAGCGTTCCAATCTTGACCTGTGTTCGCACATCTCTGAATGTTTCTTTGTCTTTTTTAACATTTCTTCCGTCAAAGCTCAGGTTCACAATGAACGCTTTTCACGTCTTCCTTGCATTCATCAAACCCATATTTCCTTGAACTTGAATTTGATCCGTCTATTGTATTACACAATCACGACAATACAAATTGAAACCCATCTTTGTCTTTTTTACTTCACGCATTTTTTGCCATAAGCCTTTACATACGTGTTGCACTTGAAATTTGAATTTGTTCAAGCGCAAAAAGCCGCAAATTTGCACGTTTGGTACCTTATATTTTCGTTTGATATAAAAAAACAAGCGCTTTTGTCAATTTTCAAAAATTCAACATGTTCACGCAAGCTCATCGAGCCTCACGTTACATACCACTTGGCTGAAGTGACTGATGTCCTGGGCTGTGGCTCCGGGCTTGCATAGTACAAAATAGTTTAACGGACATGGTTGTCAGTTTGGATGGGTGGAGAAGAAACACGTACATACCTCTGGAAAAGTGGAATGAAACAAAAGGTGTGACGGACAAGGTTGCTTGCTTCTTGGATTACCTGGGTAGGGTTTTGACGACATCATTTTGGTGGATGACATTGTAATTTGAAGTTGGCTGGGGCGGGGCCAACTTTTCCTGCAAAAAAGATGAAGGAAGTTATGGCATCGGTGACGATACGTTGATTTTGAGTAGCTTAGATGTTGTTTTGATCGTAGAGAATGAGCACTTTAACGTCTGCCATCTATTTTATATTTCAAAATCAGAGTTTAGTTCGAATTTGATTATTTTGGTTTTTAATCTGTTAAAGTACTGTATTTACAACCTACGTGACATCCTTAACCCCAAATTTATCCATTTTCCTGCAAAAAGGCACCCCTCAAAGCCATTCATTATACTTTTTGTCCCTCCAAACGCAAACCACAATATACCCAAACAACTGTGCCAAAACTAAATACAAATGACGTTCACAAACTTTTTTCCCAAAAGTTTCATTTAAACACCTGACTAAACAGTTAGCAAAATCTAAAAGCGTTCCAAACTTCCAAAGCCTTCAAGCATTTTTGACAAGCCCCATGGCCACAGTTCACCCTCCATTGACGCTTCCATTTTCAAATGGCAGCCCCATTCCGCCACCCATGCAAAAGATAAAACAGCTAAAAAGTATTTAGCCAACTCCGCTCTCCGGTGACACCTTTTTTTCCATCTCACCATCCAAATGCCGTCCCTAGTAACAGCCAGCTGCTTGTCCTGCTCTGAGGGGGGGAGGGTTATGTCAACCATAAGTGACGAGATGCCCAATGGCGGTCCTTTCCCCCCAAATGCAGTAATCTGCTCCCTCACACCTTTTGGTTCTGAGGACAGTTTTTTGGCGGTCCCATTTTTGAATCGGCTTCCAGTAGCATGCCATGTCCCATTTTGCAGCTGTCTGCCCTGCCCAGAAGCACATAGATTATTATGATTTCTGAAATGGGCTACCCTATGTTGCATTTTAATGTGACCAATGTAATGTAAAATTTAGACGTGGAACGAGGCTAACCTTTTTTCGAGTACTTGGTTAAATAAGATTGTCCTACTCCGTTTTTATGGGGCTCTTACGCATGTTTACATAGTAACTTTGTTAAGGAAGTCGGAAACAACTTTTTTCAAAAGTGGATAAGTTAAATTTTTTTGTTTTGCGTTTTTTTTGCATTTCTAGAGAAGACAAAAGTCGTTTTGTAGGGTAGGTCCAACTTCAACTGTTTTTTGTAATGAGGGAAAAGACGATGATAAGCCTGTCTCAAATGAGATTAGTCACTGAAATGACTCCCCAGTTTCAAATGCTATGTCCGGTCACTCGCAGGCAGACCCGAAAATAAAGCTAAAATACGCACATGGCTGTAATCAGCTTATGTTAAATGAGATGCACCTATAAAGAGGATGACTTTTAAGTCACTTTAAAGTCGTTTTTAACTGTTAAAACTTCAAAATTACCTATTTTTTGACAGCATTCCCCAAAATGATGCCTTTTATGCCCACAGAATCGTGAATCATCCCATTTCGCGCACTATTTCCGTATTTTGTAGTTAAATTTAAACTTGATCCTTTTACGTTGCGTTTTACTGTCACCAATTTTGTAGTTGAGTACTTTACCCCCGGCGTTGGCCGTCTTCCAACACGGCGCGACACGACACAATTTTTGATGCAGAATGGGTGCTAGAAGGTAGGTTTTACATAAATACATACCAGCTATTCTGGATTCTAACTTTCTATAGTATTTTTCATGTTATTTGTATTTTTGCAACCCCGTGATGTTTACAAGTTACAAATCGTATGGTCTGTGATTATGTTCGTGCTTGCTTTGCTTTTTGTCATTCATTTTCCCATACCCTTTGGTCACTACAAATTTAGGTCATATTTTTGGTTCTTGTCAGACGGAAGTAGCAATTTTTTTCAATCCGCGTGTTATAGTTAGTTTTTACAATACTTTGATCTGGTCTTTCGTGTTTCATCTGTTTCACCGTTTCACCAGTCGTAATCGGGTGTTAACTCATCCAATAGTAATTGTTCAGCCCATTTAGAGTTGCCACTTTTTTGATACATTTGATATTTTCCACCATTGACGTAAACGCATATCCAATGCATCTGCCTCTACTCTCAAGGCATCTAGTCTACCCGGTCCATTCTCCCAAAAATTGGCTCAAACATAAAAAGTGAGTGGTAGGCAAAAAAACTGTTCGTTCACATGAAAGCTATTGTAAAGGTGTTCCTTTTTTCGTCCATTCTGGCTTGTTATAACCAAACATGGCCCCTCAGGGCAGACACTTTACGAAAAAACCTCTTTCTATTGTCGCACCGGCGAACGGGCCATTGTTATACCTATTATATACTTTTCACACTCTCCAAGTGTCAAAAAAATTGAGCTAACATCCTTATGCGCGAAGCCATTTACCTTATATGGTCTAGATCTATGCTCCTTGCGCAAGTTTTAGGTATACATACCGTCTCAAATATGGTTCCTCAGGCGTTTTTTTCGCACTGGAAAGTCAAACTTTGATTGTTCGTTCACGTGGGCCTCAGCGTCGCTGCGCCTATTTGTCCAATCCTCCCACGCTAATGGAGAATCAACATGATTATGTCGTTTGCAAAGGTGGTCATGTTTGAAACTCCTTGACGGAACGCATAACGGAACGCCTTCAGCTTAACATAAGGGACTAACCGCCTGGCTACATTTACTATAGTACAGTCATTCAATTATTCAACTTAAATAGCATGCTACGAATGCCTTCCAGGTGCATTGACGTGGAAGTGATTAAATTATGAATCAAATTAAGGAGAAACGGTTTGGTTTCAAATTGGGCTTGAGGCGCATAGGGTTTCCACGTGATAGCTTAATTGAGTAACGTGTAGCGTGTAATTGATCTATCTCCAAAGAGAGGCACCATTTGGGCTATCTCTATCTATAGAAACACGGCTACCCTCACAGCCCATGGTCTAATCACGAGATTAGCCCCCTTTCAGCCCATATGTCTGTAAACCGTCTATCGTCATTGAATTTCCGAAAAATCATAGATCTCTGACAAAACATGGCAATCGAAGAAAACCAAGTGAACTCTTACGTGTTCAAAGTTGAGGTTTATCGAGTTGCATTGTGTTGAGTGTTTCCTTCCCTCCCTTTGTTGACGTTGAACATGTTCAACTTCCGCGCGACAAATCTTTTTGTGGTTTTTTGAACATCAAATGATTTCGGATTAAACTATGGGTAGGCCTTTTTGTGGTTTTTGTCAAAGTACGCTCAAAAATGATGTTAGATTGGAGTTTACGTGATCTGGGATCGAGCCAATTAGCCTAATTAGCGATTGATTCCAAAAAACAGCTAAAGCGTGTAATTTCTCAATGAAAAAAGCGATTCTAATTAGTCAATTTCGTCTTCTAATTGCCCAAACCCAGTTCCTCAAGTTCACTGAAACCATTTACAACTTGTGGAATGTCACACCGATCAGTTGATCTGGTGACATGTGACTCCTCCACGAACACTGTCAACAAGAAAAGGCCCTTTGTTCGAACGCAAATTTCCACGCTTTACATTCAACATTCGCCTTCGGCAAAAAGCAACCCACCGCGGGCTTTGATTCGCACCGTCAGATCGAATGATACGAATTTCTCGCGTGCAAGACATCTTCGCTTCATCGCATTGTAAAGGTATTTGATGACCGGAAAAGCAAACGAAACAACCAAGGCTTTGTCTCTCACATTCATAGCACCTTTCACGATCAAATAGCGATGCGACGCGACCGCAAGATGAGTTACAACTAGCTCGTGCCCCGAGGGACTAAACTGACAATCTCGGTTAACCTTTGCCGAAAAGCGAAGGAATTGGACAGCTAACACCATAAACAAAAGAATGGAATTGAAATGTGCCATCCGTAGAGAGTTGGGGACCGGGTTTGCCGAAATAGAGAGAACGCTTGACCCAAATGGCCTTCTTGCGTAACTTGCATTTCATCGGTCATTTGGCGGAGCTTGCTGGTAAGGAAGAAGGATGGCACTGGGAACGACCCGCTTCCAAGCTTTTAAGAGACACCAGCCAGCTTGTTATGTCTTTTTTGAGCTGACAGCGCCCCACTGCCCCCGGCGCTGCCGAAATGAACAGGCCCCCAATCAATAGGCAAGCGTCTTCGGTCGTCGGTTTTTTTAGTTTGTAACTATTGTCTTACACATTTTTTCAACGTTTTTCGCTGCTGGTAGCGTTCGGCTTTTTGTAACCGGGACAAAGTGCAAGTTCAAGTCTTTCCCATCTTATCGCTAATGCATTCTTGACTGTCAGCAGCCCTTGCTACGTGGACAGATTTGTTTTAAACTTTGTTTTCTTCGTTAAACTTTTTATCGATAGCCCCACAACCTGCAGCGTTTGCTTTTGTAAGCGAGCTGTTTGTGCTTTTTGTTGGTCCAAATTGTGACTGACTCGGATCCATTCGAAAACGAAAAAAGCTAGCCTAATCCGAGCGGAATGTAACATTACAAACTTTTTTGTTTTCCTTTCAAAGCCTCACCTTCACGTCCAACAGGACAGCTACCTCAGATCGCCTACAGACATTTCTCGCCCGTCTAGGCCCTGAAGGCAAAATAGGCGGTGCGCGAGCGTGTATGTCACCGAGATCCGCGCAGAAGCATCGCCATCACCCCGTCTCCAAATAGCTTGCAACGTTTTTCAAAGAAAAGAATGACAGCCCAGCATCACCACCTGTTGGGAGCGTAGGCTTAGCCGTGGTGCCTCAAGGCAAAAACACTCTACACTTCAGGCGTTAAGGGAAAAGTAGCAACATCCAGCCGTGCTTAATATGAGCTATCGCTATGACAGCCAAGTCCATCATTTTCCAATTGAGGCTTTTGCATTTTGCCGCCTATTGAAAGTCGTTTGATTTTGATCGCTTTACGATTTCTTAAAAACTGACTCCCAGCCAAACTACGTCGGAAATTCATTTCCACTTTAAAAATACTTTACTATGTACATTACCGAGTGAGACCGCACCGCCTATTTAATGTTTGTCAAATACATGGTAACCATTGACTGTAAACGGATGGAGGGAAGTTGAAAAAACGACTGATACTCGAGAACTCCCATCTATCTGCCTGTTCTGTTTCGATTTTTTCTCCCTCACTCAACTCGATTCGACCTTTTGTCAGTTGAAAAGGCCTATCTACGTTAAGCACACATAGCGTCAGACGCAACGGAACACCAGCGTCTCATCCGAGGCGCTTCCGACGAATGTAAGACATTACCGGCACGTCGATTGTATTGAGTTGCGCGAGATTCAATCGAACTTAAGTTAAACATGTAAAATCCTTGCTGCCCTGTCCTATGTCAAAGTACGTGCAACTTTTCTAACACATCTACGTCAGTGGCTGGCTTTTCAATTGTTAAAACTTTACTGTTGAATTCCAAAGTTCGACCACCTCCGTCCAACAGGGGCCGTTTATAGGCAATTAAACGGGCCTGAGGACGGCGACAATTCGTGCTTTTCGGCAAAAAACTACTTGACTGTCGTATTGTTCCCCACCCAATCCCAATAAACAAATTTGTTGGCAAAGCTTTTCAATTGTGTTCTGCGTAAACCTCTTGACATGGCCATGACGAGATGGCCAGCTCGGCTTCTATTGCCTTTTTAACGGGCGGTAGAAGTCGAAGTTGGCAAACAAACTTATAGTGCCACGCTCGCTTTATGGCCCATGATGACCCCTAAATCTAAATTCAAGCCTTTACAGTCACGTTTTTGATGCTTGATGCGTTGAAATCATATATTTACGCAAAAGTTTCGGTTAAAGCGTCTCCAAAAGTGCGGGTGGCCTTGGGGTCGAAATGCTACAATACCATATTTGCGCGGATGTTTACGCTCGTGCATCGTTAGCTTTTGCAAACATCACGCCCCCTGAAGGCTGCACAGTCCGGTCTGGTCCGTTCTGCAAGTTCATCTGACATGCTTGCGTGCCGCCTCGGCTTTGAATCCTACTTCCTGGAAGTATAAGAACGCTCAAAAACGCCGACGACCGACCGCAAGTCTCGGGAGATTGATATTCGCAACGTACTTCGTCGTTATCGCCGTGTTTTTCGTCACTTTCCATCTACATACAAACAGCTGTTGTAAACTTTTTGCGTTCCTTACTACCGATCTTGATATTTAGCACTACCTAGTCAGCAGGTTTCTTTCACCTGAGCAGCCGTCTTGAGGGTTGGCAAGACATTCTAAACATTTGCCAAACAAAAACTTAACACTATATACCTAGCATAAGCGTCTAAAGCTTCTAATTACGTGCTAACACTCTCATTAAAAACAAACACCCGTCTGTCTTCAAGTCCTCCCGAATCAAAATTCCCGCCTAATCCCCAACCTCTAACAACCCGCCTGCGCAAGTGACGGAAATTTCAAACTGCCAAACTTTCTAAAAATAAATCAACGTAATGTCGGGCGAAGACGAGGGTGCTTATGTATCTATCGACGCGAAGAGACGACCGTCGCAATCACAGGCAATAATTTCTTACACTAACTTTGAGTTTGATCATTTTTTGCGGTGAAAATCGAACAAAGTTTTCAATCAATCAACCTTTTGGGGGTCAACTGTTCGTGATTTCGTTCACTTTATTTCCGTCTTTGTTACGTTGCAACTATACTTTTTCTAACAGTTGAACTTAGGTATGACACCTATTGTCAGGGTTCTATTTAAAAGCACGCGTTCATCTTTGGTTTTACGTCCCATCTGAGGGGTAAGGCTATTATTTATCACTTTCGGTGAACCTAGGTGCTGCAGAATGCGTGATACTGCCTCTCTTTGTCACATTTCGTCTTCCAATCAGCTTATCTATTCAACCTTATCGTCAAGACCCTCCGGAATGAGTCCGTTCCTCCCATCGATCAGAGAGGAACAGTTTCCGGAAGACCTTGACAATCTCTGAATCCGTCCGCGATCCCCGAGGACGAATGAGTCAATTGCCAAGGACACCTATGCTACTACCACCACCTGACCACCTGCTGAGACGGTTTTGTTTTAAACGGTTGCAACTACTTCCGTAACGAAGACTCAGCCTCCCGAGGCCATCCGTCTCTGACCGTGGTCGACTTCCATTTCCAATTCCAATGCGCTAAAAGTAACAGGATGTCGTCATTTTCGCCTCGCGTAGGCTGTCTAATCGTGTCTCTAAAAAGCGTTCGTCTTAATCTCCTCCTGTTCCTCTTGCTATACCATCAAAAATGTCTGGTTAGAAAAATGTAAACGAGTGAAACGAGAGACAAATAATGTTGTCTGGAGGAAATTGAATGTAATTTGTGATTCGAATGATTCTTTTCAGAACTCAGTGCCCGAAGACATCGGCCGCCGTGGTCGATGCGCAGCGATGACGACAATCCTCCGCCCGGGGGCACTGCCAGTCCTGCCGATGATACAGTGACCCTCGCGGGATCGGAATACAGCTCGTATGCTGGGTTTGTCGCGGATGCCTGCAGGAATTCAGATGATGCACGACGAGTGACTAGATTGATCGAAGAGGTGAGAAGAAGGCTATTATTTTTGATTGAATTTGTTAAAAGTGGTGTTTCGAAGGTTTTAAACGGCTAATTCAATCAAAATAACTAGATCCAAAACTAGCAATTTAAATTCCGTTCCCATCCCTAACTTTTTGATGTTACAAAAACACGACCAAAAAACCATAAAAGATCAAATTCACCGCTTGTTTAACATCAAATCAGCCCGGCACACCTACTATTCCCATCCATCCAGCCGGATCGAATATCGCCTCCGATTGACGCAACAAAAACTAGCCCCATAAAAGTAGGGATTACAATAAAAGCTTTTTCCCTGCCTTTCATCCATCCAAACATGGTGGGCGGAAGCAAACTGAACTGACTAAAGGATGAAGTTTTTCCTGCGCGTAGATGGATAGGTAAACGGAAGCCCCAAAGGCTGCGATCAGAGAATGCAAACGACGGGAGTCGGAACTCGAATCAAAACCATTCCCCCAAGAGACCTCGTCATCGTCCGCCTCCAAAACAAGAGCGCGCTCTTTTTCCGGGGTCTCTGTTGATGTTCGTTGCTTTGGCTGGTTGTCACCAACCCTACCAGTCAGCGCTACTACTCTTCTTCATTGCATCGATTTCGGCGCTCTTAAAAAAAGTGTGTACATATAGCCTAGCCGATGCCAGGACTGGCTGTTGATAAGGCTAACTGATTGCCTTGGTATATATTAGCGCGCTATCGGGTAGCTTTTTGGGTTAAAAAGTACTAAATATGTCGCTTCGAAATGGTTTATTGACAGCTTTGGTGAGTTTTACGCCTATTCATGAGCTTTCACTTGCGCTGCTATCATAAACGCTTAAAAATATATAAAAAAAGCTAAAATTTTTATATAAAATCCCATTTTTTGACTGTAATTTGTTATTTTTATCAATTGTACCCCTAAAAAAAATCTCCCCTAACCCTCAAAAACGTTGTTGATATAACTTGTTTTGTTTTTCAGAAAGAAAAAGACCTCGAACTTGCGGCAAAGATCGGTAAATCGCTCCTCGAGCAAAACAAGGAACTCCGCGATCGCAATGACTTCCTCGAAGACTCCCTCAACTCGTCCAATGACACCATCACCCAGCTCAAGCATCAACTCCAGCAACACAGCAACCTGCTGAACAGTGTTTGCAGCCTCGGGGAAGACTTCTACGATGATGGCCCCGACGGTGGCAACAGAACGGTTTCATCCCTTCAAAAAAGGGTCAAACAGCTCGAAAATGAGAACAGCACGCTCAAAACCGAGGCTACTTCATTACGTGACTTTGTTTGTGATGTGGAATCGCAAAATCAGGACAGAATCGACGGGTATCTCAAGCAATTGGAGGCTGCTAATATTAGGGTATGTTTTTGTTGACTTTTTGCTGGACTGAGGACATTTTTTATGGACTTTAAACCGTGAAAATAAGGGAACATCATGTGAACGTGACAATCAGCACGTAGAGGGACACTTACTTAATTTGGGAGAGCCGGTTTCGGGAGAAAAAACAACAAAAAATGTGTTCAATCTCTGAACTGGAGGTTTTTTGGGATTTGAAAATGGTAGAATCGGATGAATTCGTGCCGAGACCATAATTGGGGGATGTGTGTGCACTAATTGGAAGTTCGCTAATTTGTGGTTTTTTGACATTGTTTTCTTAAACTTTTGCCCTTTCAGATCCATGGCCTCCAAACCAAGATTGCCGAAAAGAGCACAGAATGCACCACGCAGGCGACTGAAATCACTCGTCTCGTCAAGGAGATCAACACGTGCAAGTCTTCTCAAAAGACGGTTCGTTTTTTCAACCCATTTCTGCATTTGCACGTCATTAAACCGCTTTAACGACTCTGTTGCAAACGGTTTCCCCTTTTTCTGTCCGTGTATCATTATCAAGCAACCCCGAGGTCGCTGTCGATTGACAGTGATCGATCACGGGTCTGACGCACATTTTTGTCGTGACTGTTATAAATTTATTTTGTTTTCAGCTCCGAGAGGCGTCGATCGACCTGCATACCCAGCTTTCCACAGCTTTAAACGCCCACGATCAGCTGCGTAGTGAAGTCCAGCACCTTCAGGAGGCATATACGGAGGTTCGTGGCCGACTCCAAGCTGCCGAGGAAGAACTCGGCGCGTATCGCCTCCGGGCACTGCCCCATCGGACTGGATCCAGCGATTCGCTGTTCGACTCGCTTGCTAGTGAACTCGAGGCGAACGATAGCGGCTTCTACAACACGCCGATGCTATCGGCCCGAACGATCGACTCGTTCAGTGTCCAGAGTTCATCCGATTTTTACTCGCCCGGCGGCAGTGACGCGATCGAGGACGGTGCGACGAGCGACTACGACGTCCCTTCGAAAGCGCTGATACACACAGTTCGACGCACGAGGAAGAAGCAACGTGAAGCGAGTCCGAGCTTGGCCGATGAGCTGGCTATGCCAGTAGCTTCTGCGGCGACGGGTATTGTTGAAGCGTTGAATCCGGCAGCTAAACCTTTGGAAGCCATCAAAGAGCTTCAGACCCCACTAAGCGAGGCTGGAGGCAGTTTGTTAGCGATCCGAGAGCCTGAGGAATCTGACCCCGAGGATCCGGAAGGTTGTCGACTAACAGCATCGACTTCTGACGCTGTTAGAGAGACTTCTGTAACGACAGTCATCGAAACCAGTCCAGTGCCAGCGGCGCCAGTGAAAACGTTCCGTGATTCGAGTTGTTCGCCGATTCCTGGACTCATGGTGGATTGGGTATCACCGGCGGCGACTTCAAGCCCGCGAGAATCGCCAGCAGCGTCACCATTGGCGCATTCGAGCAGCAGCAATGCGTCATCCAGTTGGAACGAAGACGCGATGGAGGACATTGAAGAGGAGATTGACATCACCCCAAGGGCTGAGGTTACTGTAATGGTATCAGAATTGCCAGAACACGCTTCCCCGATCCACAAATCCGGATCCAATGAATCCCTAATCCGCTACAACGGCCCCAAACTCGGTGAACCCGGGAAACCAGGAACGCGAGATTTGGAGTACAGTTTGAAGAAGATGGATCTACGCAAACAGGTTGGTCTTTTTTTCCGGATAGAATCACTCTTTTTGCGTTAATCTCACGCTTCTGACTCTGTTCCGTGTATGCTTCAATGATAAGTTGGCTTTCATTCCAGATCGAACGCGACTACCAACGCTTCCGTGCAGCCCGAGGCTTGCCCCCGGCCATTGAAGGCTTCTTCTCCGCGGCACCCCTGCCTCGACCACCTCCACCTCGTGTTCTCGGTCCTCTGTCAGCCCAGCTCGCCTACCTTTCATCGTCACCGGAAAAGGCCCCTGCCATGTCGATTCTCAGTCGTCCGTTCCCATCTGCACCGAAAACCTTGGCTCTGAACCGGCACTCCGTCCCGAAAGCCATTGGAATCGGCGTCGCCATCGAGGCAGGAACCGCTGAAGGCATAGTCCAACGCGTCGACGTCACAACATCATCTGATGTGAGCTTTTTGCTTTTATTTAAATGGTGACGGTTACCTAACCCGGCTCTGCTTTTCAGAACGGAAACACATCCCGAAGCGCCGAATCCACCCCAGCACATCGCGGCCTAAGAAGGGTCCGAACCCTCGGGACTGATTCATCGTCAGGGCTACTGTCCGCCCTCGGATTGAACGCCCTAATAACGAATGACGACGATGAACCGGCGCTATCACGACGGAGCATACTCCGATCAACAATGTTCTTCGGTCCCTTCAAAGCTGATCGCGAATTGAGTCCACCGTTCGGCGTGCCATCCCCGTCCCATCACGAATCCCTGGAGCTATTTTAAGATGCTAGGCCCACCCGCCAATGTTAATCCGAATGTGTCCTTAATCCACTACCATGCGCTCTTTTTTCTCCCAAACCAATTTGCTCATCACGGGTCTTATGTTGCTTTTCTATTCATTTTAGTTTTTATATATATTTTAATCGTTTTTGACATTGGTATTATCGCCCAGAATGAGTCTTACGAAAAAGTTTTGGTTTATGCGTTATATTTTGCTAAGGTTGTAAAGGTTGCGAATGAATAAGAGTCGTTTTAAAAGATTTTGTTTATCTCGGAAAGGGGAGATGGGTTTCAGCCTTGTAAATTGGCTCTTCGGATATCGAATAACAAGTTGAATTTCCTAGAAACGCGCGTGGCTACGATTGATCCTCCAGATGCCGCTGGTCCCACCAAATCTGCCTCCGAATCTCGCCGCCGCCACCCCAAGCACATCGACGCATTCTGAATGCCCGTCGTGCCGGCACCCTGTCGCTGATACCGCGGACAAGTTCTGCCGGAAATGCGGTATCCGCATCCTGATGCAGTGCTCCAAGTGTCACTCAGCCGTCAAGTGAGTTGGCCTTTAAGCCTAGACAAAACAAAACGCCCACCATAAGCTCGGCTTTTCTGTTATTTGTTATGAAAAACCTCACATGATCTCCGAAACCCGCATTTTTGAAACACATTCAATGGCTAATCCCAAGCCATGTTTAAATTCATTTCGGTAAAACCGACCGACGCACGCAAGCTGTTTTTATGCAATGTGCGTTGCTGTCTTTGTGAACACAGAGCCGCGTTTCGTCCAGACAGGGCCCCCCAAAATGCACACTTGGCCAGACACATTTACTTTGCATTTTGTTATTTACGGATTTTCAGACCAGCTGACAGATTCTGTGCTCATTGCGGCGCGAAGCGTTGGCAACTCATTGAATTCTGGCGTTACGGAATCCTCCACCGATCGCCCATCTTCGTTATCGGTGCCTCGGCTGCCGCGACTCTTGCCTATGTCGGACTTTTGTTCTATCTGAAGCGCCGTCAAGCCTGATCCATCTCTGCATTGCCATTTTGTAGTCTTGTTTATATATTTTTCCGTATTGTATGTACGTGATACTCGTGTAAAGTCAATATAAAGCCCCAGAATTCCTATTTTCCGTGCAATTATTCTAAATTAGCAAAAGTTAATCGATAAAATAAACCTTTTAGCTTCCCCAGGATGCCGCCCGAGGACGGAATCGACTTCCAGTGTCATGTCTGCGCCGCGGACGTCGACATGAACGATAAGTTCTGCCGAAACTGTGGAGATCGTTTCTTTACTCCTTGCATTTTCTGCAAATCTGTCGTCGAGTAAGTTTACCCTAATTTTATATATATTTTTAATTAATCAGGCATTATTCCAGCACCCCCGACAAGTTCTGCGCCAATTGTGGCTCCAAGCGTTGGCCTTATGTCGAACACGTTTGGTACGACGTCTTCTACCGAACTCCTGAATACTTCCTCCGAGTGCCCGTAAGCATCACCGTCGCAGCGGGTTTCATATATTTTGTGTTCCTCCGAAGCAAGCCGGCTCCATTACCGCCTCCGGAAGTGCACAAGTCGCCGCTTCCGAATCCGGCCGAATGGGTCCCGGAGGTCTACAAGCAGACCGCTTCCGTGGTTAACTGGTTCGCGAAGTCGATGCACTTGTACTAGTGCTAATGTTAAAGTATTCACATGTAAATATTTGCCAACATTTGCAATTTTTATATAAATTTTGTTCGAAAAATGTGGAAGAAATTAGCAAAGCGAAAAAAATCGTTGATTACGATAACAGTGATACATTTTGAACGCTGAAGCTGAGCTTATCAACTGCCCAGGGGCACTGGAAAAGTCTTTTCTAGCAAAAAATTATAAAAAAAACGTGAAAAAGGGAGACTGAACCGTCGAAACGCAGCAAGCAACGTAGCCGCGGGCAGCCAGCCTCATTTTGTGCACCCGTTTTGTGCGCACGCACCCAGTCAAGCAATCGGTCCCGGCGCGAAAGCTTTCATTCTGTCAGTCGGACAGCCCGTCAGCAGGATCTACCCTCCTTTTGCACGTTTTTACGCTGTTTCCGACAATTTTTGCTTATTACTCGTTGTTTTCCCCCTAATTTTTACTTTTCCGGCTTTCTTGACGGTCGCATTAGCGTGATAAACGTGCCTAAACCCAATTTACATCGATTTCCATTGCAGGTAACCGATAGGCAACTCGAACATGGCCGAACGCAGTGGATTTAGCGGTGGATTCGGTGGTGCTGCCCCGGCTCCCGCTGGTGGTGAACGTGGCGGTCGTGGAGGCGGTCGCGGCCGTGGTGGTGACCGCGGACGTGGTCGTGGACGCGGTGGCGGACGTGGTGGCCGTGAATCCGAAGAATGGGTTCCCGTCACCAAGCTTGGCCGTCTCGTCAAGGACCGCAAGATTTCTTCCGTCGAGGAGATCTACCTTCACTCCCTTCCCATCAAGGTTTGTTTCCTAGTTTTAAATCAAATTTACATTCTATTTTGATCAAATTAATATAAAAATTATATATTTCAGGAGTACCAAATCATCGATCTGTTGATCCCCAACCTTAAGGATGAAGTCCTCAAGATCAGCCCCGTCCAGAAGCAGACCCGTGCCGGTCAACGTACCCGCTTTAAGGCTTTCGTCGCCATCGGTGACCACGCTGGACACGTCGGCCTCGGAGTGAAGTGCTCAAAGGAAGTCGCCACCGCTATCCGTGGTGCCATCGTTGCTGCCAAGCTCGCCATCATCCCCGTCCGATTGGGCTACTGGGGTAACAAGCTTGGTAAGCCCCATACCGTTCCCTGCAAGGTTAGTTTGCTATTTTCCATCCTTTTTCACCATCTAAAACTCCCACTTTCCAGGTTACCGGCAAGTGCGCTTCCGTCCTTGTGCGTTTGATCCCTGCTCCCCGTGGTACTGGTATCGTCGGTGCCCCCGTCCCGAAGAAGCTGTTGCACATGGCTGGTATTGATGATTGCTACACCTGCGCCGTTGGTCAAACCGCTACTCTTGGTAACTTCGCCAAGGCTACGTACTACGCCATCCAGCGCACCTACTCATACCTTACCCCCGATTTGTGGAAGGAGAACGCTCTCGAGAAGTCTCCCTACCAAGTCCATCACGAATTCCTCTCCGCGGCTCCCGCCCGTCGTTAAAGTTTGTTGATCATTTTTTTTTCATGGTTATTTGATTGTTTACCAAATCGTAAATAATGTGTTATAATAGTTGGTTTGTATACAGCATCTCGTTTTGACACAATTATCACAGAAAAACTTTATCATACTCAAAGGGGGTGAAATCAGTATAGAAATAATTGAATGTACCGATAAGGTTTAATTAAATTAAGGGTAAAACAACAGGGTGGAGCGCCACCAGGACGTGAGGGCTTTAACGGATGTTATACTTGATGTAGGGGATTTCGACATCCTCATCCTGGTCGTCAGTAGCGGCGACTTCGAGGACGATGGATTTGCGATACTCGGGGACCTTCGTGTGGGACACTCCTTCGATCGCTGTGACAACGTCCTGTAGGAGACGTTCACGGGCCCTGCCCGTCTGGAAGAAGGCGTAGAGCAGGCTCACACCGCTGGACATCATGCTGATTTCCAAGTTGGTGAGTTCCTGAAAAACAGATTAGGTTAGAACTGATAAAACAAGTCAAAAGAAAGAAATTACCTTGATCTTATCGAGCAAAGCCTGCAAAGTCATGGGCCCTTGAATCTCAATGCGATCCCACAACGTGAACTTCGTGTTGTTGTACTCCTTCGTCGGCGGCGCCAGAGGCTCCGAGAAGGCATACAGAGGCAGGGCCAAGTTGACGAAACCGCACTTGAAGCGCTCCTTGTCAACGTTGTCAGGCTCGTCCTTCATGTCGATAACCTTGTACAACTCGATGCCGACGAGACCCGCAACAACGGCAGTGGTGGTGGCAAGGGCCGGAATGATACGGCCAGCAATCTGCTTCGTGTGCATCAGATCAGCCGCCGGGATGTTGTAGTTGGCGGCACGGAGGTTAGAGCAAGCCGTGACGAATTCCATGTGATAGTTGGTGTCGTCGTCCTTCTCAAAGTCGATGGGCAACAGCTCATCACGGGTTTGCAGTCTCGCGAGGGCCAACGTCAGATTGTTTACGATGGTTTCGGTCTCATCCGCGCCGTCGGCGGTGTTCTCAGCGAGCGCAGCAGCTTCGGCGTCATTGGCGGCAATCTTGACGTTGGCGGGCTTGAATGGCTTGACCACATAGGTGGAGACAATCTGGGCAAAGGCGGCCTTGTCGAAGACGGGCTCGAGCTTGTATTGCTGGGCACGAAGGATGGCGGCCGAGTAGACGAAATCGACGTGCGTGGGCTGAAAGGATGTCGATTTAGAAAAGTTTAGCTAGAAAAGGGTCAAACTCACGTCTTCCGGGTTGTAATCAATCGGGTGCGGGCAGCGCTTCGTTCCCGACCAGAAGCGGACACCCGTCGTGGTAATCTGGTCTTCAGGGAAGTTGTGGAGCAGCTGAGCAATCTGGTTATGGTAGAATTGCTGGAACAAGTCTCGCGCCCACAAAACACATTGAGCCGAATCCGTGGGCTTCTCATCGATCAGAGCGTTCTTCACGGATTGGAGGACTTGGATGCGCTGACCAGAGTTCATCGCTTCAATGCGATCCAAGAAGCCTCGTTCATCCTGGACGAATTGGTTGACCGTTTCGGCAGGGTTGGTGAACAGACCACCGAAAGTGTCGCGAGCCCATTGGATCGTGTGCTGGATTTCGTAGGGGAAGTTTTTGAGGGTGCAGATCGGGATGTCCTTCTCCGGGGGATCGTTCGACGAGCTGTAGGACTCGGTGATGTGGGGATAGACGACCTGGGTGTTGCCCTTGGTGCCCATGGTGCCGGATTCGAGGAGCGGCAAGCGGTAGTAGACGCAACGACGATCCATGTAGCGACGAGCATCGAGATTGTCAAGGGCGTTGGTGACGGCGTCCAAGTCCTCGAAGAATTCATCATTGAACACGGCTTCAGTATCCTCGGCAACACGGTCCGACAAGACGGTAATGTTCAGATCAGCGTTGAACTTCTTGACAGCCTTGGCCGCACATTCCGACTTCTTGCCACCGACATCATCGCGACGGAAGAGGAATTGACGGTTCAAGTTGGACAGCTCGATCTGATCCATGTCAGTGATCTTGATTTGAGCCGACGGATCCGTCGCAACACCCATCATGGCGTAGTTCTTCAGGAGTTCACAGCCGATGGCGCCAGCGCCAACGATGAAGGGCGAGAATTTCTTGGTCTTTTCAACGAAATCCCATCCGAAAACAGCGGCTTGGGCGTCGTAGCGAGTGTTCTTGGGGGCAAAGTTTTCGGGATTGACACCATCAAGGTTCTTCTTGATCTTGGCCGGGAGCGCTTCGATGTTGTCAATGTAGAGGAAGCCGTTTTGCGGGGTCGTGTAGTGCGTGATGGCCTTCATGGCTTCCTGGGCCGCAATGCCACCAATCACGGACGCAACGGGCTGGAGATTGCCGGCGGCGGTGTAGGCGAAGATCTTGGCGCTGTCGGCGGCGACTTCGGGTTCCTTGGGGAGCAGGGCAGCAAGGGCGGAAGCATCGGCAGCGGTGTAGGGAGCGGGACGAGCGCCTTTCTACAATTTGTTGAAAATAGTAAAGAAAACTATTAAAAAAGCCAAAACAAACCTCAGCAGTAAACTTGTACAACGCTTGGAACAACTGATGAAGCTCAGTAGAAGCATTGAACTTCAAAAAATCCCAGTCAAGGAACTTCGGATCGGCAAGGCTCTCTTCCAAGGACTTGAAGCTGACTTCGAAGGGGACTTTGACCTGCTTGACGCGACCGCCTTCGATGTAGGGCTCGAAATTCTTCGCGACATCGCCAATGTTGAAAACGCACTTGTCTGAAACCATTTTCAATGAAGCTTCATCAAAAAGTAAAAGAAAAACCCACTTTTAACAGTAATCTTAATCGGTGCATGTCCAATCAACTCCTTGCAACCCTTCAACTCCGAAAACGTCACGTAATCTCCGTCTTGGAAGCCGTGAAGCTGACTATCCAACGTCGTAACATCGCCGTCATCAACATTGATATTCTCCAAATGAACTTCCCTACACGCTTCTCCATCGTTGTCATCGATACGGAAGGCTTTGCCCAAATCCGTGAAGATGTAACCGAAAAGGCCTGCGAGATCGGCGGAGATGTAGAGTGTGTTCGAGGCTCGGGCCAAGTTGTTTAGCTTGACCTGTTCATCGAAGGGGGCATCCGTAACGATTAGGAGCTGAAAGGGGGTATGTTGAAAGATGAAAAGTGAAAAAATATATATAAAAACCTACATCATAGTGGGCAACACTCTCGGCAGTCAAGGCATCGGTTAAAAGAGTACACGTCACGCTGTCATTGAGCTCCTCGACCTTCTGGAAGCACGCCGCAGCACGGTTCTTGCCCAAGTCGGCTTCGGTCAGATAGTATTGGGCGCTCAGATCGGTGTAGGTCACGTTAGCTGTGTCTTGGAGGGTGACCTTTCGGACACCACCGAGAACCAGGTTCTTGGCGATCTCGACGCCGATGCTGCCCAGCCCTGACACGATGACATTCGCCGAGCGAAGGCGGAACATAGCCGTTTGACCCAGGGCGTAGCTGGAATGAAATATATAAGAATATGTAAACAGTTAGATGTCAAGATGGACTTACATTTGCCGAGAATACAAATTGACATCGAGGACATCCTGAAGGCCCTGTGCGGGAGCCGCTGCTGGTGTTTTCGAATCAGCCATCGCCGCCCTCTTCAAACTGCTTCGAAACTGACGGTAAATGGTAGAAAAAAAAACGGGGAGACCGAAATACAAGCTGGAAAGAGATAGATTTTAGCTTGGAAAAAGAACGCTATTTTGTCGCGATAAAGAGAAAAAGTCGAAAACACGAGGAATCAAAAATGGTCAACGCAACGACGAAGCTTCGCGAACACATCCACAAGCAAAGAAGGAAGGCTGTCTGGCTCTCTCAACACTCCCTCTCGGTCTATGTCGAAAGGCAAGCCCCCATTCTCATCATTTTTCTCGCTCCGCCGAACGGACGATTTCTCGCCGCGAAAGGCTGACTTGCGCAGTCAATGTCGCGGATCTCCGAAATGCAAATCTGGATCGTGACCATTTCATTACAAAACATGAAACGCACATGAACAACCCCACCGACGAGCATTTCAACGTATTACAAAGAGCCACAGGCACACAGTTAACCCCAAACTCTGTTCATTCTCTGCGTGAACACTGATATGACGCATAAAAATAGGCTGTGGACACGTGGCGTGGTTTTTTTTACCATGACAACGGTGAAGTTGCAAATTTGAAAGGCATTGAATAGCATTAGCAAATATGGAATGGGTACAAATAGGCAAATAAGAAGCAAAAAGGACCAAAAACGAAAAATTCATCATCAAACATGCGGCGGGAGTACACTCAAAGTGTAGAAAGTTGCGTCACAAGCAGCGTGGCGCAGAGGAAGCGCGCGAGGCCCATAACCTCGAGGTCGGTGGATCGAAACCACTCGCTGCTAACTTTTTTTCCTGATTTCAAAAACATTAATAAGAATCTAAATTATTTTTAAAATCAATTTTTGATGCACTAGGACAACATTAACTCAATAAAAAATTCTTACTCCAATGCCCGACGTCGATTTTATAAACATTCTTGATTAATAAATACTTGAAAAAAGTTGATTTTGAAAAATGATTATAATTTTAGTCATTTTATTGTTAATCACAAAAAATACTAAAATCTCAACAACTTTCAGCAGTTTTGTGTAAGTAATGTCACTTTTGAGAATGTCCCTTCAAACTCCGCCTACTCATTCGTTACCCAGAATGTACTACTCTAATGACTTTGTACAAGCTTCTTTACCACTTTTTCAATCAAAAAACAAAAAAATTTGTAATAAATGTAACAATAAAATCCAAAATACCTCCAAAACCGGTCAAACACAAAGCAAAACTGGGGGGTCTCCGTCTCAAAGCGAAACCACCCTTTTCGTGTCAGGACCCAAACCCGGATCCTGCAGCGGAAAAGCGTTGTCAGGCGCTTTCGTGGGTTTGTTTTTCTTTCTGTAAGATTTTCCAGTTTCGTATTTTTGTAATTCTACTGGTTTGTGTCTCAAGGCTACCGGCTCCAGGGTGGAATCCTTTTGCGTGGTTTCGTGTTTTCGAATTCGCGGAGGCGCAATTGCAACATTGAGGAACACATTTTCAGGGTTACACAAGTGATAAAAACTACGGATATTTTTCATGGCAGAAGAAACAGAGGGAAAGCAGGTTGGCAATTTGATAATTTTGAGGAGTTTGAGCGAAAAAATATATAAAAATTGTGTTTCAGCTCGCGAGTGGGCTCACCCTGAGGCGAAAGAAGCAGATAGACTATTCGGAAGCGGCTGTCGCGGCCAATGCGGTCAAAGATGTCCCACAAAGCCCGGTCAGAGGGGCACGGAAGCGAAAACAGAAGCCGACGGAGCCGGATTGGAAGAATCGGCCGAGATTGGTGACGCAGGAGGAAGGGAAGTTGGACACCGCCGCGCTGGTGGCTTCGACCTCGACAGCTTCGCCGGCGGCGGTTTCGAGTCCTACAGCCTCCTTCAAAGTGATCCTTCCAAAGAACCGGCCGAACCACATTGAATACCCATCACTGGCAAGCGAATTGGATGATTTCGAAGGGCCGAAAGTGACCTTCACCGAGGCCGGGATCACATCCTTCGACATTCAACTGACCGGACTGCCATGCTCCCTCTGCTCCCACCGAACAAGCACGGTCGGCGAGCTCGAACGGCACCTCTCCCTGCATCCGGAGAATTTCGAATCGTGCTCATTGTGTGCCTCTAGCGATCAGTTCAGCATGGAAGGATTCAGCGAGCATTTGTTGAGTCATTTCATTCGGGTAAGTTCGAGTGAGCACAAAACGGGTCCCGCCGCGAAAGTATCTTTATATATCCGCTCCGTTTTTTCAACAACTTTCTTCAAACCAAACCGTTTTTCGCCGTTTTCTCTTTCAATTTCCAACAAATTTTCATTATCTTTTCGATTTCCAGGAGCCACCCTACCTCATCTGCCTCTTCTGCAATGTCAAACTCTCAAAAGTCCACAGCGACGCCGTACAGCACCTCCTTTACCATTGTCCAGCCCTTCCGAGCTGTCTTCTCTGCGGCGATGACATCGAAAACAACGATTCCGTCAAGCATAGGCAAACCGTCCACAATAAGCTCATGCATCGATTCTGCTGTGTATCCTGTTTGAAGGGGTTTGCATCTTTGACGAATTTCGCGAACCATAATTGCATGATCGCCTATCGATGTGTTTGTGATCTATCGGTGGCGTATACGGATAGGGAGGATTTCGAGGCCCATTTGAGTGCTGCTGTAAGTCAACTTAATTTTTCACAATATTTTGAAGTGGTTTATCTTGTCATTTCAGTCCGATGACAAAATCCACAGCCTCCTCGTCCCCGACACTCGAACCCATATCCGACGGGTCTACTTCATAAACGTCGCTTCCATCGCCGGTGAAAACATAGAGAAGAAAGAATGGCGAAACTATGGCTTCCTCGGTGTTGGTCGTGAAAAGGTCAAGCTCGGCCCTGGATTTGACAAGATGAAAGACAACCACTTGGGATTGGGCAGTGCCGTTTCTCCATATCGTCGCCCATCGCCCCAAACTCGACCAATTCGAGTTCCACAACTACAACCGCCTCAATTCATCATAGCCCATCCACGAAATCGCCCTATTGCCCCACAACGAGTGGCCCCAGCCAATTGGAACCCAAATGCTAACTCTATCCGAATTCTCCGTCCAAAAGCCCCACTCAATCTTCCCCGCCCAACCGGTGGCATCACCATTAATCCGGGGGCCAGTATCCGAGTTATGGGGCTCCGAGCCAACCCTCCAAACAAGGATGCCCACCTGCTCCATTGCAACCACTGCGACGCCAAATTCCGTCGCATCTTTGATCTCGCCGAGCACGTTGAAAGGCTCCACAACAAGGACATGTCCTTATCCGACAAGGTCCCCATCGGAGCCATGTTGAACGTCTGTCGCCCCTGTCGGATTCTATTCGAAACCCCGACCCAATACCGAGCCCACATGAAGCAGCACGAAGTCATGGGCCAATACTTCCTCAACTGTGGCTGCTGTTCATTCGTCGGAAACACGGTCGGTTCTATTCGGCACCATCAAACCACGGCCAAGTTCTGGGGCTGTTTGCCATGCCGCGTCCGATTCACCGATGAACGCTCATTTTTCTATCACGTCGTCCTGAAGAAGCATGCGAAGATATTTTTCTTCTGTAAGACATGCAATTTGGGCTGTACTGACGTTGGTCTGGTTGTGACGCATCAGAGGACCTGTAGCGGGACGGATATTGGCATGATTATTTTGAATACACTTCGATATCGGTGAGTTTTGACATCTTTAGAGTTTCATTTTGTGTTAATTTGATGTTTCCAGCCCCCTGGACAAGGTCCAATACGAGTCCGTAGTCCCAAGAATGGCCCTCGGCTACAATCGGACCAATCACTGCCGTCCCAATTGCACTCTATTCGCAACTTCGTCCGTCTACATTCTGGAATCGTGCTGTTGCTGCCTCCACAACACCCCCCTCAACGCGCCATACTTGAAGGACATGGAATGGCCAAATGGCGAAGAGCTTCTCAAACCCGTCGTTTCTTTGCCCATGTTTGCCAAGGCTGCTGCCAGTGATGTCATTCTCCAGCCTACTGTAAGACAATTTACACTTTTTTTGATCTAATTTCATTTCCTTTCAGTTCGATCACATCAGCGTGCCCAGCCAGTACCGTCAACCGCCCGACTTCCCGTCCCTCCCAAGACCCGCGTCCGTCCGATTCCTTAAGCCTCGAGCCACCGCGCCATCAGACGCCCCCAGGTTCGTAGGACGGCCATCAGATGCCCCACGATTCGTCGGACCACGTCACACCGCCGTACGTCTTCCGATCCCTTCCAGTAGCAGTGATGACATCTCGCCTCAAAAGCGCATATGCCTCGCTGTCAATGCTCAAATTGATGCCACTGCTGATGCTATTCGACAAAAAGCGGCCCCAGAAACTAAACAATCTTCCGCTTCCCCTGAAGTCGTTAATATTGACTAATTTACTCTATTTAACTTCCTATTTTTTGCATTTTAATAAGCTAAAAGCGATCTCACAGCATAGCCTAGCAATGTGTTGCTCGTTACATATCTGGTTTGAGTAACAATAAAAATCTATTTATAATTAACTCTCAAACTTAACAATTCAAACCACAAAAAACGTTTAAAAAGAATAAAGTTAGTACCGCATGCGTTTGGCTTCACTTTCACCCTCTGCAGCATCAGCAGCGCGCTTCCGAGCCCGCTTAGCCAAATTCAAACCTTCATCGCGGCGCTTTCGTTGTTCCATTTCCCGGTTGCGATGCATGATCCAAATGGTCTGATTCAGCATCATTTCGACCTTCTTCAAGTAGTCGCGGAAGGTACGGTAGCGACGGAGCTTCAGGCGCTTGGTGACGTCGAACTCGCTGCTGACGTCTTCGATCTGAAAGGGCATACTTTACTTTTAAAAAGATTGTGGCTTAAACATACGTAGTCGTCAAGTTCCTCCGGATCGGTGATCGTTTCCTTCGCGTAATCGGTCATACGTCGAGCCTTGACTTTGGCAATCTTGATCGACGAAACTTGTTCCTTCTCGAATAGCCGTCGGTTGATGTAGTTGGCTTGGTATTGGAGGATGCGTTGGAACTGGGCCATGTTGACTTTGAGGAGGTCGACGCCGTAGAGGAATTGGGAGCTCATTGGGTTGAACTCGTAGGAGGCGTCTTTCGTCTGCAATTTTATGATTGAAAAGGCCTTTGAAACGGCTTAAACTCACGATAACATTGACAAAACCATCCTCACGCATGCGGAACAGCTCCTCACGAATCTCAGTCTCCGGATGCTTGAAAGTCGTGGCCAGCTTCTCCTCCTCGACGAGACCCTTGTTCAACAGACACGAAAACACGAATGACGGCAATCCTCGGCGCTCTTCAGGCTCATCTGGACGTTCATACCGGGCTTCAATCATGCTTATCAGGGTTTTGGTAAGCAACTTTCGAAGACCTTCGACATAGTCAATCGAATACAAGCCACCGCTGCTGTCACCAACCTTCGAGACGAATTTATCCGCAAATGACGATATCAGATGGAAAGTAGCGTCGTAATCATCGGATGTTATTTCGGGGTGGTGTTTCAGAAGGTTTTCGACGTCTTTTCGCTTAAAAAACACCATTAAAAAAGAAAAACAATCAAAAAAACCCACCGAAAAGTACTTCATCGTAACATTGCTGGCGTTGCCCTCCTGCATCTTCAAACACAGCCCAAATACCGCTCGCATGATCTTCTCGCCTACGGCATCTATGCCAGCATCGTTGATGAGCGTTTCCAACAGCAATCGATCACGGTAAATCCGATCCAAAACATTGAAATTGACCCGCCATAGGATTTCCGCGTCGCTGTCAGTGGCGACGACCTTGTCCGCTTCATCGTAGAGCTCCTTCCGGCGTTGGCGACGGAGAAGGTCGAGTTTATCCGCGCCGACGTTTTGGCCAAACTGTCGGGCTTGCGTTAGAAGGGTTTCCTCGAGTTCGGCCATCTGGGCATCGACATTGAGCAACTTATCGATCCGCGAAGTGCCATCAAGCATTTGCAACGGCGGCTGGAAAGGATCATCATCGGTTTCGCCTACTTGACGCTTTGTCCGCATGAAGACTTTGTCGTCGGTCATGCTGTGGAACAATTTGAGGAACTGAAACACTTTTTATATATATAAAAACTCTCAAAATACCCAAAACGTACATCAGTATCGCTCGTCTTCGGTGCCCCTGCCCGCGCCATCCGGACAATATCCGAAGCGCTCAATCGGCCTTCCTTAATCGTGATCTTAGCCATGTAAGCAGCGTCAGGGCCGGCTATCTGCTCCAAAACAGTCAACATCGACGGCAGCATCGCGAATCGGATGACATTCTCGAGCGTAATCGAGTACCAGTCATTCCCATTCCGGGTCTCAACATCGACAATGTGGTGCCAGTAGAGGACGGTCAACTGCTTCCGGAATTGGGCCTTGTTTTTGAGGTTATCCGCGACCTTGCGATACAGCAATGGAATGGGCTTTGGGCCGGCGGTAAGTGCTTCCGCAATGATCCCGACATCATGGCCAAAGTAGCTGGTAATGACGGCCTTCGTGTAAGCGGGAATGAAAGACATTTTGAAGCGTTACATGCAAAATTGGAAGCGGATTGCATGCAACGAACTTGGAAGTTTGTGAAATTGGTTCGAAAAGACGCAGTTTCCGTTGTGGACATTACGCCAAGGTTTGAGACTGCTTTCGTGGTGGGAGTGTTTTTGGGGGAAATTTTGCGTGTAAATATTAAAAGTGCACTCAATTCGACTTTTGCCCGTTCCAAATGGTTTCCCACGTACACATTGCTTCCTTATCTTTATTTCTTCTTTGTTAAAGCCGTTCATGGAAAGTTATAGCATACCAGTACCCGTGATAAATAAAGATAGCACTCTATCAGAAAAACGACGGTGAACACATTCTAAGCCCATTTACCGCACCGTTTCGTCGTATTCGGATACTTTTGAACCAATTCCTTCTCATAAGCGCGGCCTACTGTCTGTGCATAGCCGGCATTTCCTTCCTTATTCCGTCGACTGTTGTAATTACTCTTCCGACGAATACTTCTATGGCCGCTAAATATGTGGCTTCCAACTTTGAACTGAATACCTGCGCGACAAACAACGTGGGGAAGGACGGCTTGATCGGAATAGCCAAAGGGCACGCGTTCGTGATGGTACGGGTGGTCTCGATGGACGATTAGTTGGGGCTCCCAGACGTTGCTTCTGAAATGGTTTTTTCGTTATTTTTTAAGCTTGTAGTTTGTGATTACCGATATCTGACAGGCTCAAGTGCCACCGGGTTTTCCGGATTAATAGAATAGTCGACCCATTCTTTGAGTTTAGGTACTTCGTGGCCCCATTTGTAGTAAAAGTGGTGGAATTCGAACGCTCTGAAGATTTATTTTTTAAATTTAACTTTAAAAAATGGAAAAACTTACAATTTCCTTTTAAAAAGATCATCCAAAGCCGTTATATTCCTCGGAATTTCCACCGTATCACTATATTCAAACCGTCTTACCACCACGGCGGTGTTATTTCTAACATCATCCGCAAATTTGGAAGCAATAATCGATGCGTTATCACAAAAGTGGTTCTCAATATCTGCAATCAGCTGGATGTCCGTCTGCGCTCCGATCCTAGCAATGTTCCTCATAGCATTAGCCTTGTAAATTGTTGACATTTTTGAGTTTTTAAAAATATCTTCATAATCAGCCAAATCACAGCTATTAATTTCCGTCATATTTGCCGCAGCTTCTTCCATGCCATTCATCACATAATCAGAATCGCAAGTGGAATTCAACCGCCACCAAACTATATGCGTTCTCACAGTCTTTTCGTAAACTGGGTTACATTTATAAAGCTGCCTATACGCCACAAGCGCGGCGAAAGATGTATTATCAACCGAAAAAGCGCCACTGATGCACCCATTCCAATGGGCTACATGATCGAATACGAATTTTGAATACCCAACAGTTCCATGCACGCTTAAAGTAACATCGTCATCGTTAGGCTGTGCCGTAGATGTCGTGAAATTCCACCAAACGCATAATAGGTCTCCATGTGGGCGGATATCTGAGATAGGTTCAGTGTTGAGTCCATCATCATCGATGACATTGACAACATCGTTGATGATCTCATAAACGTCGAAATTAGTGTTGATGATCTCTTTGACGTCGAGTTTAGTTACGTCGGTAAAATAGACGATGGTAGTCATGGCGACAAATCCACAAATTAGCAATAGAAGGATTGGCTTTTTCTTTTTAGTGCGTAGAATGTTGGCGGAACTTTGTCTTATCAGAGCTCCGGTTGATGACATTTTGGAATAGCGCAATCAAGGACGATGCGGAACACCTTTAAGGCTGAATGATTGAAAACAACTACTCAACGTGGATATTTTTGGTGGATATCGAATCCCAGATAGACATGGACACCTGATTCAACACCGACCCTTCAGTCAACAAACCATTTATGAACAGTTTTGTTCACGAAAGGGGTTGCCGGCTTCTGTTTGCGGAACAAATGAAACGCTTGCACTGAAAATACATTCGTATTAAATTGGTATATTAGTCAAATTAGTCACAAAAAGATACGCGTCTTTGAAGTTGTTTGCAAAATTCGTAAAATATCAAAAAAAAATACTATAGTTTGATGCGTCACGTAGCCACTGGCGACAAAACGCATCCAGACTGACCTTCAAAAGCCGTTGTCCATGGATACAGTCTTTTTTTATTTCCATCAAGATTCTCGGGGGCTCCTATTGTGGCAATGTTTGCCCACCTGGCGCATCTCTAATGGGTATCCAATGCGATAAAAACTAAAATGATCGATTCATTCGTCGGTAATGGTTTTCACAAAAGCTCAACGCTTCATCGGACAACTTTATTGGCCAATATCATCACTTTTATGGAATGTCGACAAAATTCTTTTGCTATTGTTTCAGCTATTCACAAAAAAGTGATTTTGGTGAAGTGAGCAAGTATGTTTTTGATCACTGACCACTTTTTGGGATCGAACCTAGATCACGGACCAAAATAAGCGCCACGTTTTCTTCGGTCCTATAGTTCGCATCGCAGCACGCACTGATCCGACCTAGTCGAAGTGTCTGAACGGCCCCAATGAACCCACTTCTGTAGGTTACATTGCGAGTTTAAAAAAAGACCATTTAAATTGTTTTGTTTCCTGCTTTTTTGACGGATTATCCCCGCCGCCACGGATTAAAGTTTGTCGTATTTACACAATGTACATTCAATTGACTACAAAGTAGGACATTTGAGTGGTTTCTGAACCATAATCGACATGTTTTTGGCTTACAGAAGTTTTAATTATGCAATTTTGAGGGAAACAATCAAAGCCGTGTAACACTGTGCATCAGACTTCAGCAACACACACACTGAGAAAAATGGTGTGACGAATGGATCACAAAAACGTGACTTCGATGTCACAGTAAAAGTGATGCCTGCAAACCCGTCACAGTCCACTGTGACGTTTTCATCACGGGTTCATTGTGATGAATACATTACAGCGACTGTGACGCGCGAGTCACAGGCACTGTGACAAAAATAGCAAAACGTCACAGCTGCTGTTGCTTTTTTCTTTTAGTTTTTTTTTTGCTTTTTTTCATCCAATCAATACAATTATTAAGAAAACACAATAATACACTGAACGTTTATTAAAACAAAGCATTAAAAGCAAATAAAGCACAGACAAAATCATAAAACACAAGAGAATCTAAGGTAAAAAACTTGTATGTGTAACATTTGAACTTCTGATAATCGTTCTTGTCGGTGAGGCAGTTTGGCGTTAACGTGGCAAAGTTGAAGTTATACATAAAGTTTGATGTAAGTTTGTCGGATGAACCTTGATCATAGTGACGTGCTCGCGATGTGAAGTGGAACTGTGTCGACGGCGAGAGCGCATAGAGAAACTAAAAAAAATTATATATAAAAACGGCATTTGCATAGTTGCTAAATGACTTACAAACTTATAGACATTAAAGTTTTCGAACATCAGTGCTACAGGACGTTGTGTATTCGGCAGTGCATGATGATTGAAGTTCTGAAAAAGACAATTGTTGGCCAAGTTGAATCAGAAAACGAAAACTTATACATACGCATTGACCACGCAAAAAGACAACTTGGACACTTCAGAAGCTTATGCCAGCTCGTGTAAGTGTCATTAAACACATTGATATTTACATTAGCGATACAAATGACGAATGATGCGAAAAAACGACCATTCCTTTCAAGGCAAAGCAAACAAGTCGACAGTTTCATGGCGCGCCGTTCACTAAAAAAACATCACAGCGCTGTAACTTTGAAATCACTCAACCACTTATGCTGTGATTGTTTCGTCACAGCATTGTGATGGAATGCAGATAATCACAGCGCGCTGTTACACATCCGTCGCGCTTACTGTGACGACTTTTAAAAAGTCACAGAGTATGTGATTCCACAATCACATTGCTGTGACTGTGTAAAACATGTCACGTTGCGATGTGACGTAGTAATCACAGCATTATTCGAATCACAGCAGATTTTGTCACACCTTTTTCTCAGTGCATAAACTACCAACTTTATATGCCATCGGTGGCAGATTCAACTGCAAATACTAAAGATTTGGACTTGTTTTACAAGAAAGTTACATACTTGGCAATCTTTCTGTTTTTTGGAAGTTCTTTGGTTCTCATTAGTATCCTAATTGGCTGTACAATGTGGATTTCTCGTAAACTTAAAAAGGAACAAGCATTCCAATCGATGCTGGTTCCTGCTTCGGAGGCCAAGAGACTTTTTGAGACTGACGAAAGTAATAAGCTTGCTGGCAGAACTTTTAGTGGCATTTACCAGGTTAAAAGCATGCCGCCTTATTGAACTTTAAATGTAATATGTCATTTAAGGGTCACATGGTAGCGATCAAGAAACTTGCGATCAACGAAAGCGTCAAAGTAAAGAAATCAAGCTCACTTTTGAAGGAACTTAAAAAAATCACAGAACTTCAACACGAAAACATCAACCCCTTCATCGGTGCATGTCTCGAAGCACCCTTCTTCTGCCTGTTGACGGAATACTGCTCTAATGGGTCGGTGAACGACCTTCTCGAGGACCCAGAGTTCCACCTAGACACGGCTATGAAGTATTCCTTCTTGAAGGATGTGGTCACGGGTATGACATTTTTGCACGACTCTCCAATCGAAAGCCATGGCAGTCTGAAATCATTCAACTGCGTTATCGATGAGCGATTTGTGCTCAAAGTTACTGACTTTGGCCTTTCGGAGGTTCATGGAATGGAAGATTTAACGTATATGGAGGTTGAGGAGCATTCTTTTTATCTCAGTAAGGTTATGAAATCTAACAGTTTTCAAAAATGTAACTGTTTAAGGATACCTTTGGACATCCCCTGAACTGCTTCGCATGGATTCTAATAGACCACTTAAAGGCACTCAAGCTAGCGATGTCTACAGTTTTGGAATCATCCTCCATGAGTTGCTGTTTCGTCGTGGTGTCTTTTATCGAGGTGAGAATGTGAACCCGAGCCCAAAGGATGTGGTGGATAATGTGTCAAAGTCGCCTCAAAATGGGCATCAGCCGTACCGGCCAACCATTCCAAATGACTCATCAGTTGACGAAAAAAGTAAAACCGTCGAAAAGCTCGTCGAGTTGATGAAGAACAGCTGGGCCGAAAAGCCAAAAGATCGACCAACGTTCAAGAAGATACAAAGTGTCTTGGCTGAACTTCCTGAAGTGAAAAATGCTGATTGCCATCTTCCAAAATCGGATATCGTAGATGGTCAAGTTGAAACTGGCGTGCAAGAACTTGCAGAGAAGATCAGTTTGATATCTTGCAAAGATCAACACGAATAACAAGCCATTCCGTGGCTGTGGTAGGAATCCAAATACGCAAGACAAAAACTTGCTCAATGTATCCACTTATTACCCTTATTAGTAGTTTAAAGAAAGGAATTATATCCAGTTTTTTGCTTTGTATCAATCAAATACAATTTACCTCATTTGTATGGTGTTTATTAACGTGAATGGCATTTAAAACATAATTAATGTGGTTGTTGTTGTAGTCCGGTTAGCAAGAGTGATTTAGCGCCGGGACTAACCTCACGAAACACGCTAAAAGCGACGATAAGGAAACCGCCAAGAGCGACGACAAGGAAACCGCTAAGAGCGACAATTACAGTTCCGCCAATGGCTATGGCGAAGAATCCGCCGAGAGCGATGATGAAAAATTCGCCGAGACCAACCACATGAAACCCGCCGAGTGCGAAGACAAGAAAACCGCCAAGAGCGACGATAAGGAAACCGCCAAGAGCGACAATATTAAATACGCCAACGGCTATGACGATGAATCCGCCGAGAGCGAAGTAAAGATAACCGCTAAAAGCGACGATAGGAAATTCGTCGAGAGCGACGACATTAAAGCCGCCAAGAGCGACAATAGCAAACTCGCCGAAGTCAAGCCCAATAAATCCGCCATTAGCGACGACGCCGAAGGCAAAGAACCGAATCAAGTAAAAGACGTCAAGACAAAAACCGCCGGCCAAACCGAACAAATGATACCGACAACATTCAGTGATCTATTTACCGGCGATACTCAACCATGCACCTTCACCACCAGCCTGATGTTCAAGAACAATATCCAGTTCGTATTCAGTCGAGACGACAAACTCCGATGCACGATGCGCCAAAAGACCAGAGAAGAAGCAACAGAAGACAAAACGCCACTCGAACCGATACAGAAGGAACGCCGCCGGAAATTCGAAGCGATCGATGACACCGAGAAAGAAAAAGAAAAGTGAACAAAACTTTATAAGAGGGGGGCGTGTTGCCACCCGGTTGCCACCTGGTGCCACTACGTTATCTTACTAATGTTATATGCTAATCTATTGCGGTGCCATGATCGGGACAGGCCATCTCGCCGCAATAGATTAGCATATAACATTAGTAAGATAACGTAGTGGCACCAGGTGGCAACCGGGTGGCAACACGCCCCCCTCTTATAAAGTTTTGTTCACTTTTCTTTTTCTTTCTCGGTGTCATCGATCGCTTCGAATTTCCGGCGGCGTTCCTTCTGTATCGGTTCGAGTGGCGTATATGTTGTCGTTGGTCTTGGCATGATCGTTGTAGTTGTTGCGTTGGTCGACTCGGACTTGATATGCTCCACGCTGTTCTGGCCAATCGGCCTCTGCCTGATCACTATGATCTTCTGCTTCTATGTCATATATCCGGATTTGATTCGACCAACGCCATAGTTCTTCTGTTTCCGGTGCGTAGCTGTACGATTGTTGTACTTTATTGGCGCGTCGGCTTTCCTTGCTCCTGCAATACTTGCTGATATGCCCGTCTTTTTTGCAATTCGAGCATGTTTTGGCTCTGTAGCATTCCTTGTGGGTGTGGCCGGTTTTTCCGCAGTTTCTGCATTTGCCGGTTTCTCTGTTCCTGCTGCTGTTCTTGCTGCTTCGCGCGTAGCGGCTTGCGGCGTTTGCTTTCCTTTCGGGGTTTGCGAATGAGATCGCTTCTTTGGCCGTTCCTGCGGCCAGAGCTATCGATAGTAGCTCGTTCCCTGTTTTGGCGTCATTGACCGGGTCCAGTAAGCGCTCTTTTATATACGGATCCGTGATTCCCTTGATGAATGCCAGCGCTGTGATTGCCAATCGTACGTCGGTCATTGATTCTAGCGCACATTTTCCGGCGACCTTGTTCACTTCTCTGTAGTATTCTCGGATGTCTTTGTCTCCTTGCTTGAGTTCGAACAATCTGAGCCGATTTAACTGCACCTGGGTGTGGGTGCCATATTGCGAGTCGAGGATCTCGTAGACTTCCTTGAGCGTTTTGTCTGATGGTAGCCCGGGTGCGGTCCATAGTAATAGGTCGTTGATAGCGTCCGTGCCGATCGTGGATAGGAGGATGACTAGGATTTTGTCATCCGGCGTTGGCGTTTCATTCTCCGCATCTCTGGCTTTGATTGCCATTCCGAACGCGAACTTCCAAGCTCGCCAGTTGGAGCCTATGACGTACGGTTGCATGCCTCTTGCGGTCATGCTTTGTTTCGCTTTGCATTGGTGAATTGACCGAGTGGTCCCAGTTGTGGACGCTAACGAGGCGGCCGACGTCGACGAGCGGCTACTTCCGTTTCACTGCCACTCAATTGGAAACGTCCATTGGCATCAGTGTTGCCGGTAGCCAGCAAGTCATCCGGATCAGGGCCGTGGTCTTCGTCCCAAAGCTTGACCATTGTGTTTGCCAGAGGACGACCGTCACAGAGAAACTGTCCCCGAACACCGACGGATTGCTTTCGCATGGCCGTAGCCAGAGGCAACAAACACAAAATAAGCAGGGTTGAGTAGGAGTACATCTTGGAAACTGGCAATGTCAATCCCGCCAACCAGATGAATGCTAACGGCTTTTATACCGAGCTTGTTTTGAGCTTTTTGTTTTGTTTTCAAGCGGCGCTGAGGTCATTGTTGACTGGTCGCAGGCGATCGGGACGATGCTTGCCCTCGGCAATGGCAATTAATTTTACTTTGTTTATCGTTAACTTGGATGAATGACGTGACGTTGTTTAGTTCGATCGAAAAAGATCAAGTTTAAGATCAAGAAGTGCGGGCTCGTCGACTTCAAGAAGTTTTTATCTTATGCAGTGCCGGTTCGACATTTATTTTGTTTTTAATTTTTATATTTATTTATAATAACAATTATTAAAGCTTTAAGTTGTTTAAAAAATACTCTTCTGAGCTTTTCGCCGCCCACAGTCCCGTTTTTCACCAGGAAACTTCGTGTTCAAGTTGAATGAGCCCATTTCGTAAAATCGTCCGACCCGTTGCCCTAAGTGAACGAAAGTTTCAGGAATCAGAAAGATTACTTTCCGTCGGCAAGTATCCTGAAATCAGTTAACCAGAATATTTTTCCAATAAAATGCACTTACAAAACCAGAATTACACTTATGATACACCCTCAATGCCGGTTCCAACCACACATTTGTTAACTTAAATCCGCTAAGTTCAAAGCGGCCGTTGGCATCGGTCCAACCTTTGTCGATAGTGGCAACACGGTTAAGTTGGGGATAAAGTCTAACTTTACTGATGCGTTTGCCATTGGGTCACCGTCACAAAGAAACTGCCCCTGAACTCCAACGGAAAAGGGATACATTGCTGCCATTGCCACTGGCAAAACACATAACATAAGTAAAAGAGAATACAAATACATTTACAAACCGTCAGCAA
Organism: Panagrellus sp. LJ2284; assembly: GCA_024447225.1. Classification (NCBI taxonomy): domain Eukaryota; kingdom Metazoa; phylum Nematoda; class Chromadorea; order Rhabditida; family Panagrolaimidae; genus Panagrellus; species Panagrellus sp. LJ2284. The sequence continues at coordinate 4,700,332 of JAMRYC010000001.1, read as the reverse complement.
CGTGGATCAATAATAGTTTTGAACGTTTTTCTGGTTCATCCACGCAATCAGTCAATGTCATCTGCCCGCATTCCGTCGGCCTGATCCTTGCTCTTCGATATGCCCGTTAATCACTTTTTGTTAACTTTAACTTTGTCAATGTCATATTAAATAAAAAATACGGTTTATTAAAAGAAAGACTAACTCTGAGATCAAAATGTGCGAAAAAGGCAAAAACAAAGTTCTTGTATTCTCAGAAAACTTATAAACTATAAAGCTAATAACTTTTAACCGTAGACTGTAGATGATTATTGGTACTTGAGATTGCTCGAACCATGGCAGTTCCCATGGGGGTTGTTTTCTTCCGGAAACAGCATAGTTGTTGTTTGAAAGCGCATTTGTATTCATTGCTGAAAGATCTCACAGTTTGTATAGTTTACAATTTTAAGAATGGTTAAGTTGGACTTAATGGTTCTCTAAATATTCAGAGATTAAGTAAATACATCAATAAAAGATTGAATAGAGTGCTAATGGGGTCATTTCAAGAAAAGTCAAGAAACCCCAACATCCTTATCAAGATGTACACTGTCTATGTCCGTCCATTGGTCGAATTTGCATCTCCTGTCTTCAACCCTACATCCAAGTTGCTCATCAAACAGCTGGAAAGTGTTCAGAAACGTGCTACACGCCGTATTTTTCTTCGTTCTCCACTGCTTCGTGGCTCAACATCACAGTTCTCCTACAGTGACCGCTGTAAACTGTTTGGAATCACATCGCTTGCCGCTCGTCGTCTCTACTTCGACCTAAAACTTTTTCATCAAAAACTCTCTGGCGACATCGACTGCAACTTCGAACTTCTGCTTGCTGATTCCAAAACTCGAGGACGCTCACGCAAAGTCATCATCCCCAAGTGCCGTCGCTCTACAAGAAGATCATCGTTTGCCATTCGAGCCTCTTCTGCTTTCACCAAACTTCCCCGCAGAACCCAAGCTGAAACCAAACATTCATCCCTTATAACCGAAGTCTCAAAACTCGTCTCCAACTAGTGGTCCACTGTACTCGAATGTTTCCTAACTTTGTCTATTCGCAAACTCTCACGACCCTCACCTACTAATTGATAATTGTACTTCTCTTTCCCTTCCGAATTTCTTTACATGTATTATATCGTACTGTTAATGTAAACAGCGCCATACGGTGGCGTAATAAATGAATGAATTTGAGTTTCTTGGCACCGAACTAGGGATCATTTTTATGATGGTAGTCAATTATTTTTGATTCTCTTTGAAACGAGACAATTTTTTTACGTTTAAAAAAACGCTCATAATAAAGCAAAAACTTTTTTTTTAAATGTACTAATGTAGCCAAAACATATTATAAGTACGATGGCACTCTAAAAGGGTAATCCGATACCCTACTAATGAATTCCCAATGGTATTCCTTGAAAAGTTTTCTGTTTTTCTTCCCAGTGTGTTTTGTATGTTTCCTACGTGCAAAATCCAAGCCTATCCCCCGTATTATTACTACAATTTGCACTTACCTGCAATAAAACAAAATGTAATAATTGCAACTGCACGCAAAGTTGATGGCAACTCCCAAATTATACCGAATGAACCAGGCATCCATGGTCGGAATGTCAATTAGTGCCACAAGTACAAACAGTGTGCCAATGGCCATCCAACAAGTGCAAATTACAACGCAGATTGAAAATAGCGATTTAAACATTTTTGCGGTTCCGGAATCCTTTTCTAAAAATGTAAACGATAGACTTGTTAGACCACGAGGCACATTTACGGAGGCGGATATAGATATAGCTTTAAAAGTGGTGCACTTACGTTTTCTTTTGCTCATTTTCAGTAGAACCCAAATTATTACGTAACAAACCAATGCAAGGGAGCTACCAATTAGGCAAACGAAGAACCACGAGCGACCAGCGCGTCCAGGGAGACCATCTGTGACGAGACAGAATACTAGTTGATGAGGACCGAGTCGGAAGAGCTCATAGTACGCGAATGAGACGAAAAATACGGTAATAATGGATGTAATAAGCATGTAGATCGCGATGAAAGTGGTTTTTGTCATGCGTCGTCGGGTAACTGGGAAAAGGACGCAAATTAAGCGATCGACAGCGAGGAAGAATACCATAAGAAGGCCGACGTGAAACCCGATGTTTGGAAGTGTGTTGACGAATACACATGTTCTTACGGTCACTAGATTGACTTTAGCTAAGACTAAATAGGTGTAAAATAAGTGGGAAGACTGATGGAAAGTATTTGCGACAGCTGTGATGGCTAAAAGTATACCACTGCAACTCCGAAGGCCTCTGAAAAGTAGATTCTCAATACAAAAACAGCTGATAAATGACTTACGGGTTACGGTAGACAGCATAGACAAGGTTAAAATTGCCCCATAGTCCAAAAGCCATAATAACCATCCTTGAAATAATCCCAAATAACACTTTTTGCGTGTATTCGGCGCCATGATCTCGTATATATGCGCCATAAACCTACAAATTTTATCAATTAAAAGTGTAAAATAAACTTTAAACTCACCGAAATGTCAGTATTCTCCATCCTAACTTCTTCTTACATACAAATAGGCCAACAAGTTTTATCAACTACTTCAACTTAAATACCTCTTTTTGCTAACTGCGTAGGAGATGTGAGCCGATAATTGCAATTTACACACAAAATTGTTTATACCCAAATATCCCTGGTCTATTAGCCGCACAGAACTGTCCGACCCCCTCTGGGTACACGGTTATTATATCCAATGAATAACCGCGTCTCAAAGTAGGGTTGTTCTTTGCAAAGACACGTAAAACTAGCCTTCCGCAACAGCTTACTTACAAATATTTAGTTCAGTTTTTAGAACCGTGAGTAAGCCATCGTTTAGACTGGTGAGAAACGCGGAACACAGTACTTTTATATTGGAATCGATGGTCACCAAATTACCGGCGATGTAGTGCCAGTTAATTGTGAGTTAAAGTCAGCATGAAAAGAGTCAATTTTAGGCTTGCACAAAAGCGTAAAAGCATGTATCAATGGACTTTGCCGGGTATCAAAGAGTCTAAAAATGCAGAGTACGCTCAAATTTGTATCCCCATGTGACGCATGTTGCTTCTCCCGCGCGACTGAAAAACTGACTGACAAAAATGCCACTTTTATTCATTGGACAGTAGGTAGATACACTCTTGGCTTCGTTATGAAAGTATTGTTAACGTTGTTTGTCTATGACAATGTTTGACATAAATAATAAAAGTGCGTTCACGTCATGGATGAAATAACGACCTGATTGGGGTGATTTGAGGTCGGTGTTCTTTGAACGGTGCCAATGATGGTGACTTTGGTGGTCGATTTACAGGAGAAAACTTTGAGCTGTGCTTGGAACACTCGACGGAAGTCTCGGCTGAAACCGGATGAACCCGTGAAATTAATCATCTTTGCAAGTTTGTAACACTTTTCCGGTACTATTTTGAGGGTGGTCAATGACCGTTTACTAGATGTTTCCATTTTGAACACATCATTTTGATACATTCTCAGGAATGTTTTCAATTGTAGTAAGAAGCGTAAGCGTAAACTTCAAAAACTTTAAACCGGCATTGTAAAGCCGAAAAGCCAGCATGGTCGCACACAGACAATTAAAAAAGTATAAGACCAGTGTGTTTTGTCCAAACCACAATTTTTGTTAACCAATACAATTTTTGTCAAAATAAAGCTTTGAGGCTTTACGGTACATTGGCTTAGCCCTCTTTGTCTGGAATTCCCTTAATCGGTGCACGTACTTGTTTTTGTAGTTTACTTTTCTGGTCTGTCCATTATTGGCACGTGCAGATCCATGAGTACCAGGAAAACAAAAACACGCCCAATTAACCTTTTCGCTTTTTAGAACTACATAGCCTTTATCAAACTTCCAGCTTAAAAGTGTGTTAAACCCACCTACAAAACCACAAAACATAATAGTTACAATTATTTCCAATGTAAGTTCCAATAGCCAAATCATATCGGAGGAACCACTGGTCAACCCGTGAAACTGTAGAATACATCAAAATAACCATTGACGAACATACCAAAACCCAGCAAACTGTCAGAATAACGCAAAGTATGAAAAGTGATTTAAACATTTTTCGGGTACCGGTGCTTTTTCTAAAAAAGTTTGCGTGCATTTGAAAATGAAAAATCTTAACTTACGTTTGTTTGCAGACTTTCCATGATAACCATACAATTACATAGCATAATAAACTTAAAATACAACAAATTAAAGATAACGGTAATAAAAGCTGCGATGAACGACTAATAAGAGCGTCGATGGAATAGCAAGCCGTTAACTGATGAACGTTAACTTTGTTTAGTTCAATATGAGCGTATGCGAGAAAAGCAAAAGAAACACATAAGCTAATCAAAACATAAACCAAAATAAACCATTTTTTAGAAATACTTCGCCTTGAAATTGGAAACATAACACAAATAAGTCGATCAAAGGCTAGAAAAAAGTTTAGGAACACTGTTACAAAGAATGTGAAGTTAGGAATTGCGATTGCGTAGTAACAAGTACGAAGTTCGATGAAGTTTATCCCGGCGAACTGTATGAACATAAAAACTTCATGAGACAGCTCATGAATACACGCGCAGATGGCAATGATGGCAAGAATAATGCCACTGCAACTTTGGAGAGAACTAAAACATGGATTTTTATGTGATTATTTAGATCACAGTTTAAGCTTACTGATTACGAAACACAGCAATCACCAAATTAGCGTTTCCGAAAATACCTATAACTTGAATAAAACATCGAATAACAATGCTATAGATCACTCGGTGTATAAATTGATCGTGTTTATCGTGAAATGCTAAGTAGATCTAAATTAAAAAGGTAAATAGAAAATGCGTTGTGCTGCTATAAAAACTCACATAATCTTGGGTATTTATGGTTAAATTAGAGGACATAGTTAGCAATGTATCGGTTTAGCATGACTTCCGAGTTACACAAAAGTGCACGTGTCACCATTTATTTTAGATTTCGTATACAACCATGGCGATTTGTATTTCATAATACCTGGTACCGAAGCGATGGAAACGCCAGAACACACTCACTGACCAAGTGTAGTCTCGGCTAAACCGCACGTTGGCCTTCACAAAACTTCAGTCAGAAAACGAACAATTGTCCATTGTATTTATTACAAAAAACGAATTGGAGGCGTTGTGGGTGCCAAGAACATTCCAAATGTATCTTTGACATTCATTACAATACAAACGATAGTGTTCATTGGCAACAATTAACTTGACTCTGTGAATTATGTAAAAATACGGAGTACAATACTTGATCAATAATCAAAACAGCCATTTGATAAGCAATGTTGCAACTTTATTTAAAAAAAACCTGATATGTATGAATTTGTAAAATTAGCTTTTTGTTAAGTCATGGATGATATTTTTTGATTAGGATAAGTCGAGTTTGAAACAAAAACGTTCTGAGCAGTGCCAATGACGGTAACTTTTGTAGTTTTACAATTGTAAGCTTTGAGTTGGGCTTTGAAGACGCGATGAAAGTCTTTGCTGAAAAAGTAATAATTGCAAGATTATACGTTTTTACGTGTTACTTTTGTAGTTTAACCATAATGGTTTTATTAGTGCAATTACGTTTTTGCGGATTTAAAAATAAATATTATATTATAGCATCATTGTTCTTGGACGTCGTTTAGTGCACCCAATAGGCACGCACTTTACTTACGGGACACACAAATATCACGTGAACCCCAAAATATCTTTTAATAAGTTTGTTTTTCACGATGACTTCAAATTCTCAAAAACTAACCTACAAAACCACAGTACATAATAATTACAACTGTGGGCAAAATAAGTAAGAACGGCCAAGTCGTACCGAATAAACCACTGATCTGCCTTAGACAAACGTGTGTAAAAGAGCATATAAACCATGATTGAACAAACAGATATCCAACAAACAGTTAAAATAACGCAAATGACAAACAGTGATTTGAACATTTTTTTGTTTCCTGTGCTTTGTCTAAAAAACTTTACATTGTTTCCTTATTGAAAGACAAGAACTTACGTTTGACGGCAAATTTTCCAAACCAACCAAACTGCAATGTAGCATAATAGACTGATTAGACAAATTAACAGAGATAAAGTTAAACAAAAAGGGCCGGCTTTACCAATAAGTGCATCGGTAATGTGACAAAAAACCATTTGATTCACATTGACTTTGTGCAGTTCCCGGAATGAGAAAAACAAGGCACATATTGTAGCGCAGACACTAATCGTTAAATAAGTGCCAATAAACCATTTTTTGGAGATTCGTCGCCTTGAAACGGGGAACAAAACACAAATCAGTCGATCAAGGGCGAGGAAGAAAGTCAAAAATATAGAAACAAAAAAGCCGAAATTTGGAATCAAGCTTCCAAAATAGCATGTTTGCAGAGTAATAAAATGATTTGCGCCAAACAAGTTGATTATAAAAAATTCCAGTGACAAATGATGGATGCTATCCGATATGGCCGTTATAGCCAAAAGGATGCCGCTACAACTTTGAAGGTGCCTAAATGCAAGCTTTGTTTTACGTTTCGACAATTTTGTCACTTACGGATTGTAAAAAACCGCAAAAACCAAGTGAATATTGCCAAAAAGACCAAAAATTTGCAGAATCGCTCGGACGATAACACTGATTAGGACTCTATTGACCAAGTAGTCTTGGTTGTTTTTGTAAAACGGGTAAATCTACAAAGTTGCACTTAAAAAAAGTAAAAAAATGTTAAAATAAGCTTACAAACTCCTGTTCATTTACTTCCATTTTTCGAGACGACCAGCTTAATGAGTGTCAGTTCCGCATAAATTAGATAGCCCCAATATTCGCAAAACCCATGGCTATTTCTGCCAGACCTTTTAAGTCTAATTGTATTTTAAATACAATGCACGAGAGTAGAATAGAAGTCAGAATAAAGTGCTTAGTGTAGGCTATATACTATGAAGTGTCGAGAAATGAACAATGACCCGCTAGCCGTTATACAAAAGCACATTGGAGTATTGGATTGTGCCAAAAATATTACAAATGTATCTTTTATCTTGAATGAACGAGGTCGTTTACTGATTATAGATCATTGACAAACAATGAAAAATTTCATTCATATTTGAAAACACAGTTATTTGTTTACTAGAGCCCACAACATGTTGTCGGGAACTTGCGTCATTGATTGACCCAAAATGATGAAAGCTGGAGGCAAAATTAGAAACTTAGTTTATCGTTTATGTTTCCGATGGAGTGCCATGGGAATGATAAAAGTAATCGACATTAACACTCCATCTCAACAACAACTTTTACGGCGTTTCCCGAAGCTGTTTCTCATTTGATTTAGTGCTTACCCGCCAGATCTCGGAATGGTTTCACTGTTGCGTCTAGCACTCCAAATTCGGCAATTTATACGATGTTTCATTCAATTGAATTTTGATTCTTAAATGGAAAAATTATGCTCACGGAACACGCCTTTGGCATTTAGCGATAAGCAGGAGACCATTATTAGCCAGGCCACGGTTCCGAAAGTGTGACAATTGTCATCATCGCTCACGGTTTGCGGTATTTACTACCCACTCGCGCCCTCCGAGCAAATCGACGAGCACACGGGGCGCGAATCGGCGTGAAAGAGAGACGCGATCACGTCGACTCGCGCCAGTCTGCTCGAGCCACCGCCGAGCCAGCCGGCTGCCAGTCAGTTTGCCGTCGACCGATCGAACTGTGCGGCGGCTCGGTCTCGATCTCTCTCCCCTCTTTTTGATGATAATTCGGTTTTGTTTTTGTTTGCTTCCCCTTTTTGCCCCTGAATTTGCGAACGGCATCGGCTATAATGACGGTTCCGTTTTTCGATGCCATTGGACGTTTACTGGTTTTTTCGTTGCCCCCATCGTTTTGATGACAATTCGCATGTTTTTTGATTGCCATCTCGCGTCCTTCCTTTTTTCCCTCGATCCGTGCAAAGTTTTTGTGGCATTGAAAACTTGCCTTATTTTTTACTAAAACAAGTATTTTGGGACTTTTTGGATCTCATTGGCCATAATCACCGCTTCCGTTCCTTTTTTTGTTAGAACGATGACTTTTTGAGCTCTAACTTTGTCATTTTTGATGATGACATTCCTTTTTTATGCGAAAAATTGCGCTTTTCTGAAATTCGATGACGTGATACGACTTCTCCCCTCCCGCAACAATTTTCGAAACAACTTTTTCACAGTGACAATTTTTCGTTGTTTTGACATTTTGCCAAATTTTAACACTAACTTAGTACTTAGTTTTGTTGAGAAAAGTTTAAATTTTTCCATCAATGCGTTTCCTGATAAAAGCTTCATCGTAGCAACAATTTTTGGATTTAAATTTACTCATAACAAGCCAACTTTGCGTTATTTTGCTACACTCTCCCCTTTCCACAGCATGTTTTACTTTTTATGTAGTTTGGAAATCGCGTTTTAAAATTGACTATCAAAATTTTAAAACCACGTTTGGTGGTCGTTTGAACTTGAGGCACTAACAATTTTTTTGTCCATAAAGTTTTCATTGTTCCTTTCCCATCCCAATTCGTTTTATTTTTTCGCGACGTGATATTCGTGTTTGTATCAACAAATGACAATCAACTAAAAATGATAACAATGTACACTGCACAAACAACACTTGTCAGACTTGGAACGATTCAAGCTACTTTTAAAATCAAATGCAAAGGGACAACAATTTCCTTAGCCGGATTACACCTTTGTTTTAGCAGGTTATTACTTAAACTTCAACTCACGCAAATTTCACGAGAACTGAAATTACCTCGCTGATCAAATGATTCGCACATAGTGCAATGTTCTTTTTATTCATGCTGAGCTGCGCTAAAACGAAAAACGTTGTTTCCGCGCATCGCCTGCGGCAGGGAAGCTTTGCCGCGCGCTGACACCCGTCGAGACTGACAGTCTCATCTCGTAGCATCGGTGGTTCAGTGGTAGAATGGTCGCCTGCCACGCGATCGGCCCGGGTTCGATTCCCGGCCGATGCAATCTTTTTCCAAAATTGATAAAACTTTAGAAATTTTTAGAAAACGTGATTTTTTTAGTTGAAATAGTTTTCAATTTCAGCCGTAGAGGGCGCATTCAGGCATTTAGCTATTACCTTTGCTTTGTTATCACTTTAACAAAACTAAAACGGTTATGAATAGGACGCGAAAGGTGAACTGTGTTTTCAAAAATACGGATACAAATTGAGGTTAAGTGTAACGTTTTAGTTTCACATATAAGCATCGCCAAAAGGCAATGCGTCCAAAATTTGCTGGTTACCACCACACGTCGAAACATGAGCGGAATTCAATGCTAACCTCAAACTTGGGTAATTAAACCGACGATTGAAACGCGAAATCGCTACATCTGCATACCTGGTTGCAGTCATTGTGCAAGTCCAGGGCTTTCTGCGGAGAAATTGCAGTCAGTGCGCCGACGAGGGAGACCACAGTCGAAGCAGAGCACAACCACTTTTGTCAGTCAGTCGTCGCTGGCCTCTAGCCAGCAATGCCCGCGGCGGGTTCTCACTGCTGGGCTGTTTGCATGACTGGGGTCTCTTCGCAGGCTGTACTGACTACAACTTCTTTGATAAAAGCCCTGGACTCGCACAATGAATGTAATCAAGAGTGCAGAAGTAGCGGTTGCACGTGTTCATCGTCGGTTTAATTACCCAAGTTTGAGGTTAGCATTGAATTCCGCTCATGTTTCGACGTGTGGTGGTAACCAGCAAATTTTGGAACGCGTTGCCTTAGGCGATGCTTGTATTTATCTAGTTTAATGTAGTTGGTAGTGTCATTATGAAGTTACGACCACCTTTATGCATTATACAACATCTTGTGAGTTGCGTTTCGATACCTGTCGTTCTGTTTAAGTCAGTAGTTGTATGCAATGTTTTGATGTTTTAATCCTTTTGGTTCTTAAATTATTGCTCCTGGAACGAAATTTATCTTTCATATTTGTTTATAAGTCATATATTCTTTAGTTAGATTAGTCTCATCCCTATAGGGAAAACTAAGAAATAAACTTTCGCGATCCTTAACTACTGAATGCTTTCCAACGCCGCTCCGGCTCCCCCATACGTTTCTCACAAAACCGCCAAATCCGCCGTCGGTTCCCCGAAATCTCGACGTTAAGCCTGATAAACTCGAGAATTCTCGAAATCCGCCAAAAATTTTTGTCACGTTAGCGCCTCCGTAGAAAGAGAATAAGCTCAGCATTTGATGCTGAGTTCAGCGCCCCCAATATTGTACCAGAGAAAGTTCACAGCTTCCGAGTATTTGCATGCTAAATACTGATAATTTGCAAAAAAGGCAAGTCGGTCCGAGTCACCGTACAAAACTTTTGGGGCAATCGGTGGATTCGGCTGATTCTGCACCAGGGGATAGCCAACATACCGGTGATATATGGATTCACCTTCGATTTTTGAATTAAGCCCCTTATCACTAATGATCATGGAGCAAAATTTAAAAAAAGTGAAAAGACGCACTTTTCCCAGGAGATTTGATGCCAATGTGGCGGGGCACGATGGGGTGATAAGCTAGAGTCTCGCCACTTCGGGAACGAAAACTAGATCAAAAATAAAAAGCTTTAATGTCGGCAAAAGTTGAAAAAGTTAATTTTTACGCCTGTGGCATCCATTTGAATTAAGCTGAGTTTCCTTATGCTTTTAACGGGTGGCGCGCGTTCACTAGGGTTTGTGTGCGAATAAGGCACGGGCGCAAATGCGTGTTGTGAATAAGGTTTCAGCGATAACGGCTTCTGATTCCAGATTCCCAGTCATCGTTTTTGATGACCATTTGGGGGAGGAGCTTCATGATCGCCGGTGACGATGGCACGTGCCACCACCTTGGCCACCTCGCTGGACCCGCGCGACGCCATTCATAACCCCTCGCCGCAAACCCCGCCTTGATGGGTTGTTGGCCGAGTGCAGGGGGCGCCAACCTTGCGATCTCGACGTCGTAGGTTCGAATCCCTTAATGGTGATAAGTGTTTGCCCATATTTAGTAAGCTTAATTATGTTAATTAGAAGCTAATTGGGGCGGAGTTTAGCCAAAACATGTCAAAAATCTTCTTAATTACGCTACCAGAAATTAAAAAAAAGATTCCGAGTCAGAGTTTTACGCTGAATACGAATTTGCTATTAGAATCTCTGCATCTGTGTTTTTGTTTTTTTGGATTTACGGTTTTGTGATTGTGCACGAATTGCGCGACTTTTTGTGACTTAATATAAGTATAGAAGCATCATTTGCAACTGACGGAGCGAGCCCTTTGCGCAGAGGGCCGGCCGAAGGCCGGTCCTCGCAGCAAAGGAGCGAAGCGACCCAGCCGCAAGGCTGGTTATCTTGTTTTGCGGTGGCTTTCATTTTACACAACACGCTTTCAAAACCGCCGAACAGGTTGCTCCATCCGCTTGTGATGTCTTAAATTGCGATCATTAACACGCGAAAAAACTAAAACCCTTTTAACTTACCATTAAATTTGTTGTAAACCTGCGAAAATCTAATGTTTTCGTTGACATCAGTCGGAAACAACGGCGCATATTGGTCATCTATCGTTTCATGATTTGAAAATCGGTTCCATCCGACAAAGTCTACCGGAGTGCCATCGGTCCACTTAAAGTTCTTGACGTCAAAGGCATCGTTTTGGAACTTAGTCGGTACGTGCATTCCCATCAGTGTTTTTGCGGAGTAGTTTTGAACAAAAAAGTGTTCTTCGACGCAGTGTATCGACGCTAAATAGGATCCGGGATAGTGAGCGTTACAGTAATCACTTTCAACAATGTTGCCGAAGGTTTTGTTTTTCTGTTCGACAGAAACTTGTTGGTAGCAAAAAACTTTGCCACAGAAGCGTTGTTTAGTCCATCCAGCGGGGCAGATTGCATTGTTCAGTGATTCCATTTTGTCGGTGTCGGGCACAGGCAAACACGGAATCAACGGTTCCGCTTTTATTTTACAAGCGACTTTCATGCCGGCTTTGACGTCTTTGAATTGCATGGTTTTGAACAGGGGGCGGTACGTCGGGGTGAGCGACGGCGATAATTTTTGAATATTTGAAATTTGAACGATTGCATCTGAAGAATCAAGAGAGGGCTCAGAAGGGGCCCAAAAGGCGCTGTCCACGGGAGTGCCATCATCAGACCATCTAAAGCTTTCGTTGTTTTTTACCAAACCAACAATCACTGCCGGATCGTTGTAGGCCAAAGGGTCTAAAACAAACACAACAATATTTAAGCATAGTAATTAAGTTTTAACGTACAAAGAAACCCAAACTGTCGATCGTAGTGAATCGAAGCTAGCTTTGCCTGAGGATGCAAACTGTGGCATATTTCGTCATTGAAGTTGTTCATTGAGAGTCGCGCGGGTGTGTTAACCAAGGCAAAACAATGAACACCCTCATCGGACGGAACGATCTGCCAGAGACTTGAGTTTGTCGGACACTGACGATTCCAATGTGTAGCCCGTTCTAGAAAGTAACACATAAACTAGGAAATCCTTAGATTAAGCATACCAAATCGACATCTTTTTCCATTGACTTTAAAAACATCGTAGTTTTTGACATCTTGGGACAAATCCTTCCTCACAGCTGCCTTTTTGCACAAAACATGCTTTGTGTATGATCCAAAGTTACCATGTCCTCCGTTAAAGTCAATCCAGTCAAAACCGTTTCCAAAAAAGACGTTTCTCTCGTCATATCCATCGTTAGGTTCGTTAAGAGACCAGGGAGCAAAATCAACAGGTGTACCATCAGTGTTTAGCCACGAATCAGCCTTGTTCCAGGGAGCCCGGTTAGGAACGTATGGACCTAGTTGTATGGTATTTCCGCGTGCGTAGTTAGATTTTATGTAGTCATATTCCTCCTGACAATGAACTGATGCCACAAAGCTGTTTGGTTCTTGCATACCGCAGATGTTAAATTCAGCGAGCATATTTCGAAACATTAGGGGAAATTTGGGAATTTGGCGTTTTTTATAACAAAAAGGAGTGCCATAACACGATGCATGTAAATTCCACCCATCGCCTTCACATATGTATTCACTCAGATTCCGTTGAATAGTGTGAGGTTTGTTGTAATACGTGTGCATAAAACGTGGGTATGGCGGAGTCATGCAGAGGATGTATTTACCGCTTGGATCTGCCGAGAATGTAGTCAAGTTTACTGTTTCTACGTATCCACTGGCCAAATGAACAACAGTACCATTGCTTGACATCTTTGCGCCATAGCTGGTGTAAGCAGCACCGATAATAACATTTTCCTTCAAGGACCCATAATCACCATAGTTGTAGTCAATTCGGAAACGTGCAGGAATAGCATCCTTATGCTTTTCACGGCACGTGTCTTCGACTTCGTCGAATGTGTGAAGATTAGCAGGCAAGTTTGTACGTCCGAAACAACCAAACGTATTATTGAAACCGGGAATAATATACCAATAGTTTTCGTCTTTAGCGGAGTCGGGACAACGGGCTTCAGCAAGGGTCAATCCGGGGTCTATAATTATTGTTTTGAAATCATACTTTGACACACAATCTAATGCGCATGCTATTCGACTTCGCGTTCTAGGTGAACGATCCCAAAAGGACCAATCAAATGAACGGAGAGACCACAAACGAATGCGTCCCAACAAAAGGATCAACATCGTATCGCCTAACGCCAAAGCATTAGCAATCCGTGTAACCGATTTGCACTGCTTTATAGCGATGCTTATAATGACATGAGTCAGTTAAAGTGACAATCTTTTTGATTTAATTTGAATATCAGCTACCTGCAAAGTATTCTGTTATCGGCGCTTATTTGACTGTGTCACATCGCTTTTTTAACGACTCTAGTTTAACCGGCATGCAATTTTATAAATAAAAAAAAATTAATATTATCTTTTATTTTTTATTCCTTAAAACAAAACCTTAGTTGGGCAAATAGAAGCAATATTCAGCATTTGTGTTGTCTGTCTTGAACGAGAAATATATCTCAACATGACGAAACGGAGGTTCGCCCTCGCCTTTTCACTTTTGTAATCCCGTTTTTGGAATCAACAAGTTATGCATCCAATTTTGGAGTTTGGTTTCGTATTCTGGATCTATGCATGCGATAATTGACAAACTGAAGTAAACCTGTTGTGCCTAAAAGTATTACGGTTTTTTTTAATGAAAGAAAAACAAAGCCTCACCATTAAAAATGTTTTAAAATCGTCAAAATTCCAATCATTTAGTATTTAGATTTGATTGTCTTCAAAGTTCAGCCCTAAGTGTTCTAATGGTTTTTTTTGATACTTCAATATATCGGTCATCCATGTATTGAGAACAGTTTCCATGAAAGTCACTCTTTTAAGTTGTGGAAACGTAATAAACAGGTCGTTGTAGTCTACACGTTGGAATGACACGTACTCAAAGTGGAGCATTGCATAAAGTACGTTCTGTGTACATATATTGGAAGGAAATATTTCACAAAATGGATAACAAATGTTGTAATCATTAACTTCGATACTGTTTGGCATTATAATAGTGTGATTTAACACTTTTGGCGTTGAATACATAGAATCCCTTTCTTCATCGTTGTGGAAAAAAATTTCACCAGTACAAAGTACCAAGTCATTGTCTTTGTAAGCCAAAGCTGGGTTTAAGACGAGTTCTGGGAGAAAAAAACAAATCTTCAACAGGGTGCGATCACATGAAAAACTTTTATTTGAGAATTCGATAGAGGTACCTTAGAGTGCCCCGAATCTGAAATATTAAGGTCTGAAGTCGCCTGGGAGCGAAGTTATGATTTTTTAAAAATCGGCTTCTGAAATCAATTTAAAATTCATAAGTCAAACCAATTGGCTTCTAAAAATCTGTAAATGTTTTTCCAGAGTCAACTTTTGATGCTGAATCCAATGGTGATAATGAAAATTAGTAATATGTTATAACTTTATTAATATAAATTTTTTTGTAAAACCGACTTTTTTCTTTATAAGTTCTGTTCGTCCGTTTTGGCCTTAATCGATCCACTACTATCGTTCAATCAATAAAAAACGGTTTATTTGAAAATAAACGGTACGGTTGGTGCACTTCACCCCCCTTTACTACAAAATTTGAAAAAAAATTTCAATTAATCACAAAACCGATGTCATATTCGGATTCTACATCGAAAATAAGCCCGATTTGCTTATTTATTATGTGTACTTGTGTTGAATATTGACTTTTTGTGGTGTTAATCTGAGTTTGAGTGCTGGTCAAGTACAAAAGTTATCGCTCACGTTGCACTGCAAGTATGGCTCATTTGGGTAAGGCGCGTGACAAGATCCGTCTTGATTGGGTTCATTTTTTATTCTTATCAATTGGTTTTTTATTTGTCAAAACATTTTTAATGTGATAAAAACATATTTTTAAATTGTGACACGTTTTTTTTGTTGAAGCTTCTTGAAGATGGATGCGTACTAGCGCCCAAACTATCAAACTACATTTGAATTACTGATATTAGAGGTCACGTAAAACCATTTCTGTTGTATTTTAGAAACAAAAAGTATATTAACGCTTTTTTTACCATGGTATCAATCTTTTGACAAATAAAAAACCAATTGATAAGAATAAAAAATGAACCCAATAAAGACGGACCTTGTCACGCGCCTTATCCAACTGAGCCATACTTGCAGTGCAACTTGAGCGATAACTTTTGTACTTGACCAGCACTCAAACTCAAATTAACACCACAAAAAGTCAATATTCAACACAAGTACACATAATAACAAGGCAAATCGGGCTTATTTTCGATGTAAAATCCGAATATGACATCGGTTTTGTGATTAATTAAAATTTTTTTTCAAATTTTGTAGTAAAGGGGGGTGAAGTGCACCAACCGTACCGTTTATTTTCAAATAAACCGTTTTTTATTGATTGGACGATAGTAGTGGATCGATTAAGGCCAAAACGGACGAACAGAACTTATAAAGAAAAAAGTCGGTTTTACAAAAAAATTTATATTAATAAAGTTATAACATATTACTAATTTTCATTATCACCATTGGATTCAGCATCAAAAGTTGACTCTGGAAAAACATTTTCAGATTTTTAGAAGCCAATTGGTTTGACTTATGAATTTTAAATTGATTTCAGAAGCCGATTTTTGAAAAATCATAACTTCGCTCCCAGGCGACTTCAGACCTTAATATTTCAGATTCGGGGCACTCTAAGGTACCTCTATCGAATTCTCAAATAAAAGTTTTTCATGTGATCACCGACTTGTGAACTTCTCCCAGAATTCGTCTTAAATCGATTAATCCGAAGTCAAGTGGACGGTCAAATTGTCGATGTAACTGCAGCTCTGGTGGGCAAATAGAAGCATTTCCAGCGGCAACTTGGAGATGATACCGTTCGACCGGGGTGGCGAGATCAGCGAGACGGCATCGGAGGCCATAGGCAAGTTTGGCAATCGGGTACGGCATGGCAGATTCAACGACGAAAAGCGAATTCAGCTACTCGTTTATATTGGACACAACAACAGCAAAGCAACGACCAAACGCGCGCTAAGGAAAACGCAAATGCGCAGTTCATCGATCTATAATACACAAACATGTCAGTCTGTGTCAGCTTGAGGTTGAGCGATAGGGCGTCCCGTTCGACCTAGCATAAGTTAGATGGATATATGTTTAAATGGCAAATTCGACCACCGATAGATTCGCTATCCTTAATTACTGTGCTCCGTCGGTTCGGTTCTATTGACACGTCACATTTAGTTCATTTAATTAAACCTTTTAAATTACAAACTATAAAGTCATGGATTCAAAAAATCAGTTTCGCGTTTCCCAACGCCGCCATTCATTTTCATCGGGCATCTTGTCGTAGAACGGAACACCCTTTGGTTCTGGTATAAATCCATGTACGTACAGTATTGACATGACGACTGGATAAAATGTACACACAGTTATGTAGTTCAAGTCAGGGTCAAACAACATTAGGATTATAATCAAATTTAACCAAAACCCCCCACAAAAGTGAACCAAGCCGATGGCACTGTTTCGGATCAGCGTGGGGAAAACCTCCCCCGTAACGATTCTAATAATGCTTGAAATGTGGGAGGAGAGGGCTACAAATATAATAGTTGCTGTTGTAGAGGCTACATGGAATTCTACAAAATGTAAATTTAAATATGCTTAATTAAGTTTCAGAAAGTTAGTACCGTTGAGCTCCGAAAAAAGAATCGCCATACTAACAAGGAAAGCCGCCACTATGAAAACGCGAAGTGTTCGTATTCTGCGTAGATTGCTGCACTTTATATCCACAATACCGTGAACTATGTTTATAATCCATTGTGAAGCACCAATGATTGCCGTTAGAAAGAAAACGTTTCCCGGAAGGAGTTCCATATGCAAAAACAATCCATAATAGGCGAGGTGGAAGGTGGTATACATCCAGCCCAAAGCTAAACATCGCGCTGTCATGTGTTCTGTGAAAAATACCTGGGTAAAATAGAAAACTTTTCGTGAAAGTGGTTTTTTACGAATATCACGGCTTTCTTTTAAAAAAGCGGCATCTAACTCATTAGACTTCTCCTCAGTCAAAGTTCGATTCCATTTGTGAATTCGTTTGACGACACTTTTTGCTTCTTCTAACTTTCGCCTTTGAAGAAGCCATCTCGGACTTTCGGGACACCAAATCTGCATGACTAACACTGCGGCCGTGATACCGGCACAGACTCGAGCCAGTGTTCGGAAATCGTGACTAATCCAAGCGAGACCCGCAAAAATAATGACATTTGGCGAGGCACCGATGAACATGGAGCCCCACATGACGTGTTTTTGGGGCACCATTTCGACGTAGTAGGCCGTGTCTACGCTGAAAAGTCTCTTAGGTCATGTGAAATTAGAAGTCCAAAACTCACGTAATTAAACATGATGAAAATACAGCCATAAAAAACATAGCAACACTATACCAAACCAAATCAGATGTAAAACTAACTCCGACAAAACTTCCAAGCAACCCCACAATACCGGCAATCAAAATCTTCTTCCTTCCGAACATATCCGATAACTGACCAGCGGTGAATGCTCCAATAAGTTGTCCTGTCGTCTGTATTATTGTAGCCCATTTCACTAAATAAGCTGTATCACAGTAGTAGTTTAACTCCTGTGGCAGGGACCAAAATTCATTGTCTAACTCCGGCGTGCATCTATTTCCAGAAGCACGGAGCTCCTCCAAATGTATGCATTGTCCTGTCTGGTTAAACTTTTCAAAGCTTTCATCTCCACATTTTAAGATCGCCGGCAATCGAGCTAAAATTTGACCAAGCTAAAATTCCTAGAGCTGAACAAACACTAACTTACATCCAAAAGTTGTAAACAAGAATGACGCTACCAAAACCAATGTCATTAATTGTCGATAAAACATAAACGGAATGTAAAAATAACCAAAATTAATGTATTCATCGAGAATAACTTGCTTTTCAGCGCTTATTGTTTTTGGGATTTGTGGAGGAATCGAGAAAATCAAATATGAATAATTCGGTTGTGAGTCTGAAGAAACAGAGTGCACCATTTTGCAGACAGTCAGAACGCTTGAACGCTGTTTATATGCTGTATGATTCAAGAAAAAAGGTTTCTAAACGATTTTATTTTGAAACCCTTGCAAGTCATGCAGACATTACGAGAGATTTTTTTCTTTATTCAGAAAATAACGAGTTGAACAATAATAGATAATATAAATGTGTGTTCAAAAGATTGAACAGATTACAATAGATATAACTGTTGGGTGACCCCGAACAACACATACAAAAGGAAAAACATAACCTAACAAACTGTTAGGCTATTTAATAAAGTCATAATAATATTATTATTAAAGAATGAGGCTGGTTCTGGCTGCTTCTTGTTGATCGCTTCTTACTCTGCGTACTGCCGAATGCCCGTCACGTGCTCCACGTAAATGTCTCGGCTCCATTTGATCACGTCAGAAACCATCAGTTTTTTCATGAGAGTCGCGTATCGAGGGGTGATCCTGAGCCTCCGGATACAGGCCTCGTTTGCGGGATCGAAACTTCCGAGCGAACCGACAATGAAGGCATCATTGAAGGTTTTGTAGCCCTTTTCCTTCAAGATTCGCTCGATGTCGGCATATTTCTCTTTCTTGCGTCGACGCGTGTCTTCGAAGGCTGCATAGCTGCTTTCAAAGGGGATGGCAACGTCGATGATGGTGGCGATACGGTTCTTGTCGTCGATAACGGTGATGTCGGGGCGGAGATTGGAGTCACAACCGGGGACCGTTTGGTTGGCGAGGATTCTGGTGTGGCTGTTTCTGGGCAGGACCTTCTCCAATCGATTCACAACTGCATTGTGCCGCCTTGTTGCCGCTGTCATGTGAATGTTGCATCTGTTGAGAACGTGTGGCAGTGTTTCCTTGATGTATCCACATTTTCGGCAGCTTTGCGTTGGAACAGGGAACATGAAGCATCCGTTCAGTGCGACGACGTTGTGGCGGGCCTTGTGGATGAAGTTCCAGGCGGCGAAGGTGGTGTAGTCGCCTCTGTATGCAAAGTGGTTCGATGCAGAGGAAAGGCTGGCGACTTTGAAGACTTTGCCCTGGGACGGCTTTGCTGCGAGTTTCTTGGCCAGGTGGCATCGGAAGGCTGCTTTCAGAAGTTTTTCTGCGTCCATGGCTGCTACAGGCTTCTTGTCCATCAGAAGGCTGATTCCGTCGTTGCCGCAGTTCCATTCCATTGGCATGATCTTGCGCAAATTTCGAGTTGCCAGTCGGAGTCGAGTCCACATCGAGCTTATGGATGAAAACGGCGGTGCAAACAAGCCTTCGGTGGATCCGTTGAGGTATTCCTGGGTCAGCTCCATTGTTGGGGGTTGTCTGATGTGTTGTTTGATGTCACGTTGGAGGGTCGATTTTGCCACTGCTACCACTTGAGGGTCCTTTGATTGGAGCAGATGAACAGCTTGAACAACGTTGCAGATGTCGGCTAGCATCTTCAGGGGCATCAGGTTCAGGCCTCCGACTTTGTGTGGCAGGAAAAGCGTTTCAGTGCTCGCTTGCTGGGGAAGTTTCAGCCATTCTTTCGCGCAATTGCGGATGAAGTTGTCGAGTTGGTCGAGACTGGCCCGCAAGACCCATCCACCTTTGAGATGAAATGTGATTTGGGGGATGACGAACATACGGACGGCGTCTAGCTTCTGCCATGGTGCGAGGTGACTGCTGTGGATGTTCTCGACGTCCTTCCTCATGTTTTCCAGGATTTCCTCGCCTGAGGTGCCGTACTTGAAGCCAGTCGGCATCCCAAGATGTCGATACAGATCAGTTTTGTCGGATGCAGCCATCTGGTCGCCTTGAATGTAGAAGACTGTGGGTGGACATTCGCTTCCTTTGACGTGGAGACTTGCACATTTGCCAGCGTTGAACTGCAGACCGGCCCAGTTTGCGACCGTGGTGGCGATGTCGAGTTGGCGCTGTAGTCCGGATGGAGATCGTGACGTCAGAGCAACATCGTCAGCGTAGGCCAAGACGTCGATGCTTTCGCCATTCAGCATGTATCCTTCTTTTGCTTTGACCATGGCTCGAATCATGGGTTCCATGACGATATTGAAGATGATGGGCGAGAGTGGACAACTTTGACCAGGGATGCGAAGGGGATTTCCCCCACCCTTCCCCCGGGGGAAATCACCGGGGAAAACCCCGGGGATTTCCCCCAAAAAAATTGGTGTCCCCGGGGATTTCGCAACGAAAGTGAAAATAAAGTCCGAAAACACAGATTTTATGGAATTTAGTGATTGTGTTAATTGTAAACTTAAACTTGATTTTTAAGTGTTTAAAGAGCAAAAAACTGCTTTAGACGTTCAAATAATCCATTATGGCCTTTTGGGGATTTCCCCGGGGACTCCCCGGGGATTTCCCCGGGGAAATCCCCCAGATTTTGTTTCCCCCGGGGGAATTCGCATCCCTGACTTTGACGGACGCCGGAGTTGATGGGAATCGCGCTGGTCATGCCATCTTCAGTTCTGATCTTTGTCGTGCAGCCATCGTAGAGGTTGTTGATGAGATCGATCGCTTCTTCGTCCAGTCCAGTCCATGACAGGGCATCCGTGATGGTAGTGTGCGGGACGCTCGGGAAAGCATTTCGGAAGTCCAGCCATGCGACGACTGCTGTATGGCCGCGTTGTCGGGCGTCGTGAATGACTGACTGGAGTACAAAATTGTGCTCCAGACAGCCTTCAAACTTCATAAAGCCTTTTTGGGCATTCGTGAGACGGCGGTTCGCGAGGCACCAGTCAGTAAGCCGCCAGGAAACACATGAAGAGAACAGCTTTCCCAGGGTATTTGCCAGGGCAATCGGACGCCAGTTGTTCACGTTGGCCATCGAGTCCTTCTTGTGGAGTAGGGTGGTCGTCGAAGTTTTCCGCGATGCCGGGATTCTTCTGAGGCGCAAGACGGTGTTGAAGATGGTGGTGATCACGGCGCAGTTCGGGTCGGCCTTCTTCCATTCGTTGTACCGGATTCGGTCGGGGCCCGGGGCGGTGTTTGATGCTGCCACTAGTCTCGAGGTGACCAGACTTGCCATGAGCGGGGTTGCGAACGGGTTGCTTGTTGACGGTGCTGGAAGTGTTGGAACACATTCCGGCATGGCGCTGGTGGTCCGTGGAGACGCTGCATAGACTTTTGTGAAGTGTTCCTGGAGCGTGGCCTTAGGTATTCGGCACTGTGTTGTGGCCCCTTTGCGGACTTCATCCATTGCCTTCTTCGGGTCGCTGCGGTAGAGTCGTTGCAGTTGTTTCTTCTCTTCCGCGGGCGAACTTCTTCCCAGGATGCGACCATGAGCTTCAGGAGGACGTGGGGGCCGCGTGTTGGTGATGGTCGCCGTGAAAGCTGCTAGCGTTGCCTCCAGTTCTTGCAAACACGTCACTGCGTTGAATCGATCCTGCCATAAGCTGATGTCGGCCGGGTTCTCTGCTGCGCCGGCGATGTTTCGGGTTCGACGTGGAGCTGGCGGGTTTGACGTTTGGGTAGCGGCATCGGACACCGGACGCCGTCTTGGGCAGGCTGCATCTAATTGAGATGGTAGACTTCGCGTTCGACGTGGAGTTGCCACCGATGGATTGGTGGGCGCAGCTGCCGCTTCAGCAATATGTTCGGGCTCCTCTAACATGCGATTTCGGCAGGTGTTGACGTGTAGATTGCCACTTTTCAAGCTTGAAAAGTTTTGACCGCAGCCACAGATGAAAACAAGCTGGACATTTTTTTCGTGTGTTTTCTTGAGATGGTTCTTCAGCGCGTTGTGGTTGTTGAGGAGACCCTTCGTCTTGCGTGCCAGATTCACATGTACGGGGTGGCAGAGTGTGCAGACGTATCGTTCTTGAAGGGGGAGTGCGATGTGCAGAATTTCCGGCTCCATGTCGTTCCGATATAACGTTGTAGGCTAACGGCCGCAGTTGTCGAGTGGGCTAAGGCGCTGACTTCGTACCACCGAGGACAGGGTTCGAATCCGACCGGTCACCTGTTGTGTTTTTTCGATTGGCGACGTAACCTGGAACCACGACCCGAGTTGTTGGTGGGCGAGCAGGGGGCAGCCGACGGCGCAAAAGCAACGAACCTGGAACCACGACCCGAGTTGTTGGTGGGCGAGCAGGGGGCAGCCGACGGCGCAAAAGCAACGAACCTGGAACCACGACCCGAGTTGTTGGTGGGCGAGCAGGGGGCAGCCGACGGCGCAAAAGCAACGAACCTGGAACCACGACCCGAGTTGTTGGTGGGCGAGCAGGGGGCAGCCGACGGCGCAAAAGCAACGAACCTGGAACCACGACCCGAGTTGTTGGTGGGCGAGCAGGGGGCAGCCGACGGCGCAAAAGCAACGAACCTGGAACCACGACCCGAGTTGTTGGTGGGCCATCATCAAATCAAATATGAATAATTCGGTTGTGAGTCTGAAGAAACAGAGTGCACCATTTTGCAGACAGTCAGAACGCTTGAACGCTGTTTATATGCAGTATGATTCAAGAAAAAAGGTTTCTAAACGATTTTATTTTGAAACCCTTGCAAGTCATGCAGACATTACGTAAATCAAACGGTTTCTAGTTGATTCGTTTCAAACTTACGAAGAATGTGAAAACACAAATCATGGTATGCGATTATGTATTGCAGTGCAGGTCTTATGTTTTGCTTGTTTTTATATTAGCATCGCCACAGGGTAACGCATTCCAAAATTTGCTGGTTACCACCACACGTCGAAACATGAGCGGAATTCAATGCTAACCTCAAACTTGGGTAATTAAACCGACGATGAACACGCGGAATTGCTACTTCTACAAAGTAGATGGCTACCATTGTGCAAGGCCAGGTAGTTTATCGCAAAAACTGCAAATAGTGCGCTGCGGAGGTAGACCGTAGTCACACAGAGCGCAGCCGCCAGACCTGTTGCTGGCTGTGACTGACATGTGGAAGTAGCTGTGCTCCGCGTGTCTATCGTCTCTTGCTGAACTTCACTGACTACATAATCTTCGCTGAAAGTTCTGGACTCGCACAATAACTGTGACCAGGGATACAGATGTAGTCATTCCGCGTGTTAATCGTCGGTTTAATTACCCAAGTTTGAGGTTAGCATTGAAGTCCGCTCATGTTTCGACGTGTGGTGGAAAACCAGCAAATTTTGGAACGCGTTGCCCTGTGGCGATGCTTATAAAGGTATAATTTTTCTCTATTAGTTTTAAAGTTACATCTACTGGGTTTATTTGACATTTTATAAAAATGACAAGAACAAGAGTCACAATTACATCAAAATACCAGCAAAACGTTATGACTTCAGTGTAGGCAAAGAGAAATAGTATTCAACTTCGTCGTCGGTGTCCGTGACGAAAAGGCTAATGATAATATGGCGAAATGGCGGACTCTCAAAGTTGTCCCACTTCTGTAATCCCGTTTCGGCAATCGTAAAGTCATGTAACCAATTTTGGAATCCGGTTTCATATTCTGAACTCATGAATATAATAATTGACAATCTGAAGTTATCTTGTTGTGCCTAAAATCATTTTATACTTCTGATAACAAAAAAAAAACGTACCATCAAAAACGTGATCAAATTATCATTGTTCCAATCATTCAAAATTTCGAATTCATCGTCGTTGAATTGCAATCCTAAATAGGATAAAGGATTCTTTTGAAATTTTAATAAATCAGTCATCCAGGTGTTAACAACGGTATTCCAAAAACTCAATCTTTCAAGTTGTGGAAACGTACCAAACAAATCGTTGTAGTCTACGAGTTCAAATACAACGTACGGGGAGCCTTTGAAATGAAGCGTCACAAAGGTTACGTTATGTGTAGATACATTGAAAGGAATTCTTTTACTAAGTGGATTAAAAACAGTATAATCGTAAATTTCAAAATGGTTTGGCATTAAGATAGTGTGATTTAAGACATTTGGTATTGAATACACCAAATCCCACTCGTCGTCGAATAAGGTGAATTCACCAGTACAAAGTACTAAATCGTTGTCTTTGAAGGCTAAAGCTGGTTTTAACATACGGTCGATAAAGCGAAGATCATGTCGGCTGTCAAATTTTCGGTATAACTGCAGTTTCGGTGGACAGATAGAACCGTTGCCAGCGGCAACTTCGAGTTCATACCGTTCGACCGGGGTGGCGAGATCGGCGAGACGGCATCGGAGGCCATAGGGTAGTTTAACGATTGGGTAGGGCATTGCTGAGAAAACAGAAAGGCAAACGCGAAGTTAAGCTGAATAAGAATAATTTCCACTGCACTCCGACGAAATGCGCCCGTTCAAGCCTGAGTCATCAAAAAAGGCAATGGTCGATCTAAGGAAATGACCTCTCCGGGATATTTGAGTAATCCTCAGAGAGTTCGGCACCCCATCTTCATTATTTGGGTACCGAACACATGAGGCTGTTCGGCAACCAAACAATAAATGCGCCCGACATGCTCTGAGGACTACATGCTCGTATTAGTACTAGAAAGAAATGTCCTCAAATAAACGTTTTGTCCTAGTTTTTGCAAGCACTTCATGCTAACTCTATTTGATGTATTTATTATAATTACAGAAAGATAAGTCAGTATTACATCGCTATCAAAATATCACCAAAACGTTATAAATTTGGTGTTGACAAACAGAAACAGTATTCATGTTTTTCATTGTCTGTGATATTAAGGATGATGCTAACATGGGGAAACGGGGGATTCTCAGCGCTGTCCCACTTTTGCAATCCCGTTTTCGGAATAAACGAGTTATGCATCCAATCGTGAAATCCGGCTACATATTTTTGATTACAAAATACAATAAGTGACAAACAAAACGAATCTTTTTGTGCCTATAAAAACATCTTGTAACTTACATTAAAACAAAAAACAACATACCATAATAAACTGTTTCAAATTATCAAAATGGCTATCATACAAAATTTTGCATTGCTCGTTTTCAAAATTTAGCCCCAAGTAAGATAACGGGTTCTTTTGATATTTTAATATGTCAGTCATCCATGTGTTTTGAACAGTATCCATGAAGGTCAATCTTTCAAGTTGTGAAAACGAAATAAACAGATCCTCGTAGTCTACAGGTTCAAATAACACGTCCGAGGAGATTTTGAAATATAGCTCTGCTTTAACAACGTTTTGAGTACTTACGTTGGAAGGAATCCTTTTTCGAAGTGGATTGGAAATTGTGTAATTTAAAACTTCGACCTCATTTGGCATGAAAATAGTGTGATTTAATATAAGGGGCGCTGAATACTGTAAGTCATACTCGTCGTCAAAGAACGCCAATTCACTAGTGCAGAATACTAAATCATCGTCTTTGTAGCCCAAAGGAGGGTCCAGCTTCTCATTGATAGCTAGAAGACCGTATCCGTCAAACTCTCGGTGTAACTGCAGTTTTGGCGGACAGATGGAAACATTGCTAGCGGCAAGTTGGAGTTGATACCGTTCGACCGGGGTGGCGAGATCGGCGAGACGGCAGCGAAGACCGTAGGGAAGTTTGGTAAGGGGGTATGGCATGGCTGGGGAGATACAAAAGACAGCAGTAGTGAAAAAGAACAAAATGCAGGACTCACCGAGTATTCAGATCGCATGCAGCCCTTCGACTCACGCTTTATATAGGCCCGCTTGCCGCGCAATTCGCCTAATATGCTCTTAGGACTAGCTAATGTGTCGTTAACTTATAGCCCTTATTTGGTGGATGCGGGTTGTGTGTGTCTCTATGTATTATACATTGCTTCTGCTAAATTTGGATAGAAGTACCAAATTTAAAAGCATTACAGTTTTTGGTTTTGCATTATTAACTTTTTATGAAAGCTTTATAATTCTCACGTAAAACCAAACAATTTACGTACCACGTACATAAACGTGACCAAGCGGTAAATAGACTTTCGTTTTTTACATTCCAGTTTCTCCATTGAAATTACCCAAAAGAAAATCATTAGGCGGTAAGTAAAAGTAACATTCTTTTAAGCCACTAATCCAAACATGGCAATACGGCGGTTGTTTGTTAGAACCCCATGGTTTTAATCGTCGAAATATGGAATTTGTCAGAAGGGGTAGGTTTAGATTTCTATCATAACAGTTAATCTTCAAACAAAAATTTGGTTCTTGTGCCTGTAACGAGATAATATAAAAAACAGAAACAAAAAACAACTAACCTTTAGAAATGTCATTAATTCATCGATGTTCCACCATTTCATTTCGTATGCCGTGCATATCATACTTAAATATGATAATCTGCGCTTTTGTGATGCTAAAATAGCGCCCATCCACGTAGACGAAACGGAATCAATAGCGTCAATGCCAAACGAATTCAAATTGGGGAACGTTGTAAATAAGTTATCAAAGTTGTCAAAACAGGGTTCATGAGTGGAAAAGTTAACATGCGTCACGGTGTCTGTAGAAATATACGAAGGTACGATCTCAGAAAAACGAGTTGTTACACTAAATTTGTACAAATATATTTTAGTGGGTTCCAGAATAATGTGGTTTGTGGTTTTGGGGTCAACATTTTGTATATATGTGGCAGAAATAAAAACTAAACCTCTGCAAATCACCAAATCATTGTCGTTCAATGTTGTTGGTAAGTAGCCAAGTAAGTTATTATCGTATAAATCAACGGTTTCATGCAATATAGACGATGCTTTTTGTATCTTCGGTGGACAGATGGATGTCGCACCAGCGGCGATTTGGAGTCTGTAGCGTTCGACCGGAGTAGTGAGTTCGGCGAGCCGACAACGAAGGCCGTAGGCAAGGTTGGCGATAGGGTACATCATGACTGCAGTTAACCTTGAAAGCGGAAGCAGTTTGAACCCCAAGAAGTAGCAAAAACTTCTTTTTGTTAGCGGTGCTGGCAAAGTCAATGCGCGCTAATAGACGCAAGCATGCAGTTTTTCGTCACCCATCGATCTGTGACAACGACACTGTGTAGAAAGAGCGCTTTCCCGCGGCCCAACTTTCAGTATGACACAGATGGGTTGCTGATTATATATAAATCGACAAAAACAGAAATTATTATCAAAGTTTACATTTTATAACAGATTTATGATGTTTTTGGTGGTAAATAAAAACAGTATTCAACATTTTGATTAAAGAAGCATACGTTAACATGACGAAACGGCGGTTGGTCATCGCCCTCCCAAACTTTCCAACCAAATTTTGGAACAAATACGTCATGCACCCATGTTTTAACATCGGCTTTTTGTTCTGCTGCGGATAATATTGTAAGTGTCAATTTGAAATTGTTTTGTTGTCCCTGAATTTAAACGTAACATAAATATATAATAAAAAAAGAAAGACTTACCATTAAGAATGTTAACATTTCTTCATCGTTCGTACTAAAAAAATAAACGCATTGATAAAACGTAATATTCAGCCCAAAATATGATAACGGCTTCGTTTGGTATTTTAGTATTTCGGTCGTCCATGCATTAGGGATAGTGTTAAAAAAAGACAACTTTTCCAGTTTCGGAAATGTAGCATACAAATCTTTAAAGTTTGCATCACTAAACCTTGTCAATTTTTTCGAAATAATTTCCACCCCCTTAACATTTTGAATGTTTATGTTGAACGGTATCATGTTATGAAACATTTTGGAAGTGTTGTAATTATAAACTTCAATGGTGTCAGGCATGAGAATGGTGTGGTTTAACACGTTGGTTGAAGAATATTGAACATCGAAATTGTCGCCGATAAAAAAATTACCAGTACAAAGTACTAGGTCATCATTGGCCAAAAGTTTTAGTTTGTACTTCATATCGCTTAGACTATATTTGCATTTGTACCGCCGGTGTACTTGGTGTTGTGGTGGACAGATGGAAGCATTGCCAGCGGATACTTGGAGATGATACCGCTGGACCGGGGTTGCAAGTTCACCTAAGCGGCAGCGAAGGCCATAAGGAAGTTTAATAAGCGGATATGGCATAATTCGGGTTAACTATTTATAAAGGTTAAAGCTATTTGAAAATTCTGTGAGACGACAGAAAAAGGTAGAAAACAACGACAACGCGAAATCAAGCTAATAGCAAAAGTCATGGTCAAGCGCGCGGCTATGGACGCAAGCATGCAGCTTTTTGTTCACCTATCGATCTAAGACATTGTTCCGACGAGACCATTCCCCTCTGTTCGACGTTAAGTAAAATTAGTGACGATCAAACAAAAACTTAACAGCGTTACATATCATCCTGTCAAACTAATCAATAGTGATTTGTTCCGAAAACTTGTTCGCCTTCTGATCTCCTTTCGAAGTCCCGCAAGGTTCAGTACTGATGCCACAACCCATTTATAGTCTACTTTGCAATACTATCTTACGAGCTAACAGAATCTGGTCTCGATGTCTCGCACTGCCTCTTCGTCGTTGACCTCAAAATAACATGCATCCACTCACTGAAAAACCAGTCGCCAAATCGACAAAACGCTGTTGACTTTATATTTCATAACATAGTATCACTCTATGTAGCTGCCAACGGAACCAATTCATCTACTTCGGCACCAGATCCCCTAAACGCTTAGTCTTCCTAGGCAAACCAGTATAACCGACTTCAGTAGATGGACCCAATATGACTGACTTTCTCAGACTTGTCCTTCACTCACCATAAGCGCCAGAACACCAACCGAAAGCTTTATTCCATTTTTCGCTTCATGACGACACTTAAAATGGAAGTCTAAAACAAAGTCCACCATCTTTATCAGACCACTTCTCGAATTTAATTTTGCTACTTCGTCTATAATCGCCGTTTAGTCCGTCTACTTGAAAACCGACAGCGTACATTCACCAAGATCATTAAGAGGCGCAAAACGGACTCTTATATTGAACGCGACTTACTTACATTCGAGTTTCGGCGAAAAATCTTCGATGTCGTCTACGGATACAAAATAAAAGCTATCAGCCTCACCTCAACAAAGTATCTTTTACATCTCGTGTTTCACCTAGTCTCAACAAAGCGAGTTCAAATTGTCTGTATCTTACCCTCTAATGTAAGCACCTCTCTAAATTTCTTCTTACTAATGATTACAAGAGCACCTAATCTATTGGTATTTCTTAACTTTATCTCACATTATACTTCTGTCAATTTTAGTGTTTTTTGTAATGATAAGCATCGCCACAGGACAACGCGTTCCAAAATTTGCTGGTTATCCACCACACGTCGAAACATGAGCGGAATTCAATGCTAACCTCAAACTTGGGTAATTAAACCGACGTTACAAACGCGGAATGGTTACATTTCCCTTCGCGATCACAATCATTAGGCGAGTCCCGGGCGTTCAGCAGTGAAATTGTAGTCAGTATAGCAAAGGAAGAGACGCCAGTCGTGCAAAGTGCGCAGCAGTCGGACCCCGCTGCAGGCAGACCTGACTAGAGGCCAGCGGCGACTGACTGACAGGTAGACATAGAACTGTCGTCTCCCTCGTCGCCACACTGACTAAAATTTCTTCGCTAAACGTCCGGTTCTCGCACAATGATTGTGACCCCGAATGCAGATGTTGCGATTGCTGGTTTTCAACGTCGGTTTAATTACCCAAGTTTGAGGTTAGCATTGAATTCCGCTCATGTTTCGACGTGTGGTGGTAACCAACAAATTTTGGAACGCGTTGCCCCGTGGCGATGCTTATAAAATTAAAACGTTGAAGTTATCTAAACATTCTATCTTCATATTTAAAAACACAGTCCTATTCACAATAACTGATTCGGTTTAACTATTGATTACGATAAACATTTCAGTCGCCCTGCAACACTGGACCGTTCAACACTTTAATTCGGGTATTTAAATTATGCTCTTACTCAGCTTATCACTCGTGGTTATACCTGTGATCACAGCAAAAATTAATAGCGGAACGTCTGAATGCGACCTCTACGGTTGTCAGCATCAAAAATTAATAAAAACCTACTTTTTCGAAAAAATTTGAAAATTTAAATTCCTATCAATTTAAAAAAAGATTGCATCGGCCGGGAATCGAACCCGGGCCGATCGCGTGGCAGGCGACCATTCTACCACCGATGCTACGAGATCTGAACGTCAATCTCGACTGGCGTCAGTATGCGGCAAAGCTTCACTGCCGCAGGCGATGCGCAGAAACAACGTGCTCTTTTTACACTCATTTCCATGGGTCGACTAACGAGTATGCATAACGGATAAACTTGAACCATTTGAACACATTTAACGTAATTCCTATTTTATCGTGATTTAGACGGTTGTGTAGACTGCTTCCTACTGTTAAATAAAGTTTATACGAACCGATCTGATAGAAAACTAACTGTTACATTCGACGTGTAAGGTGATAGTTAGATTAAAGTTTGAAGAAACGCCGGTCGCTACTCGATGAATTGAACACTGTGTGGCTGATACAAGACGGCGAGATGCTGTTCGATCAATACTACCTGCTGTTCATGTTGTATAAACGTTTTTGTAACTAATTAAATAGAAAAGTAGCAAAAAAAGTAAAGTTTGATTTCAAGTGGAACGCGAACGTGTTCAGCTATAGATGCGTTGCTTAAGGCAACGCGAGACAAAAATTGCTTCAACTGTGTAATGAAACCAAAAATAAAAACTCGAAAAAAACAGTTATGCGCTCTGTATTACTAGTTTTGTGCGTGTTCTGGTTATTCGTTATGCAAATGTAAAGACTGGAGCATGGAGAGAGACAACGATCGTCCAGAGAAAGCAGTGAAGACGCGGCTATCAGCTGACGGGGATGGCTTGGCGGGTCCTACGTCTCTCACAATACAAGAATGACTGCAATTTTTATCAAAAAAACCAACCCTTGCACAACGACTATCACCATAAGATGTTACAACTTGGGGTGAAAAGAAAATCAGCAAATTGTAGAACTTGATGCCCTGTGGCAACCTTACTTTATCATCTTTTTAATAAAAACATAAAAATCTAAGTCTGTGATGACTAATCCTAATCGTGTCATTCATAATAATCAATTTGCCGTAAAATTAAACTTTTCTTTGCTTTTGTTTTAATACTAATCATTGTTATTTGTGAAGTGTAAAAGTTAATTGTTTGTTTTGTGCACAAGTTTAAAAACAAACATTAATCACGTACGCGGAAAATGAACACGACTTGGAGTTGGGGCAACGAAAATTTGTACCGGAAAGTTAATTCTTTTAGGACGATTAAACGACCTGTAAAGGAGGCTTGGAACTCATCAACGTGTTCGAATTTTTAAAACGTGACTATTTAAGTTTTCTTAACTTAAGCACAGCTGCCATTGTAACCAAAAAGGGTTTAGCCAACACTTCGAAAAAAGTCACTTTTATGATTCCAACTACAAAAAAATTCATTGAATGTGAAAGGTTTTTTAGCTTTATGGCAACATCGTTTTAAATTTTAAATACCGATGGGTATGTTGGTACTAAAACAAGTGTAAAAATAGAAAAGCTACCATTGTCAATGGCAAAAATAGTTTTAAAGTTTTCAGCTGTACGGAAAAGGTCGTATTCAAAAACAGTTTGTTATCGAATGTAATTAAAGGACAACATTACACAGCAAAAAAAAAATGTCATCATCGAAATTTGATTGAGGTGCCAAAAAATCTAGAAAATAACCACTCCTATCAACCGAAAAAAGGAACGAAAGCCGTGTTTTTGGTTAAGGGAATCCGAAAAAGTATCAAAAGAGCTCGTTTCAGTAAAAAACAAAGCAACTTTTCGATGCCACAAAAACTTAACACGGATCGCGGTTAAAAAGGGTAGGACGCGAGATGGCAATCAAAAAAACATACGAATTATCATCAAAACGGTAGGGGCGACGTAACAAACAGTACACGTAAAAAACAGTATCGAAAGACGGAATCGTCATCATTGCAAAACAGGCGTAGACCTAGAAATTATCAAGTGAACGCAACACACTTTAAAAGCGATGGCTAACGGCACCGATGAAACAACACGTGCGGGACTTTCGAAACATAAACCGTCAAATGCTTTTTATTGTTTCAAAATGTTGTAAAATAAAAAAGGCGAAAACCGAAAAGATGTCAAAATAGCGCAAAAGACTGTTTTGTTTTTTGGCGCGTTTTCATCAATTTGGTATACGGCAACGAAAAGAATTACACTCAAATGGCAAAAGCCACGCATTTCACGCTAAATTTATGGCAAAACACGTGAGGGATCCAAAAAGGAGGGAAATCAATCGTGTGCCGCCGCACAGACCGATCGGTCTACGGCAGACTGACAGGCAGTAGGGTGGTTCGAGCAGACTGGCGCGAGTCGACGTGATCGCGAGCGCCGTCTCGCGCCTTTTGTGCTCGTCGGTTTGCTAGATGGGCGCGAGTGGAGAAAACTACCGCAGAAAATGATGATAATACCGCACTTTTGGAACAGTGGCTACGCAAATGATGATAGCCTCCAGCTTATCAGTAAGCGCCAAAGGCGTATTCCTCACTTACAGCGTGAGCAGGAGATATAAATAATGGCAAAAAAACGCGTTTCAGCAAAAAAGCAATGCAATCCAAAAAAGTATTTTTTTGATTTTAAGATTTAAGAAAAGCGCAATTTTTCGAATCAAAAAGGCAATGTCGTCATCAAATTGGAAAAAAACGACGAAAAAAAGCTTAAAAATCATTTTTCCAATCAACCGAAAAAAGACACGGAAGCCGTGACTATGGCAATAGGCATGCAAAAAGTTTCAAAAAAGTGTTTCAGTAAAAACGCCGCAGTAATTTTGATGGCACGGAGTAGTGAAGAGTTCGAGAGAAAAAGAGGGAAAAAATCAAAAATAAAATCGAATTCTCATCAAAAACGTGGGGAGACATGGAGACCGAGCCGCCGCACAGACCGATCGGTCGACGGCAGACTGACTGACTGGCAGTCGGTTGGGGCTCGGCGCTGGTTCGAGCAGACAGGCGCGAGTCGACGTGATCGCGCGCTCTCTTTCACGCCGTCTCGCGCCCCGTGTGCTCGTCGATTTGCTCGGAGGGCCCGAGTGGGACCAAACAACCGCCGTTCGTGAAACGATGTTAACAATTACAGATAATGTTTGTACAAAAACGCAAGTTAGTAATTATACAAATTAGATAAGAAATACCTATATATATAGCAAGTTTGCTAAGTATTCAAGCATTGACTGGTGGACTAGAATGTTGCTGAAGGTGTGAGCATGGTTCAAACCAGGCGACAATTTGTAACCGTTAGAAAATTTGTCGACTGATCTTTCAAAGAAACCAATTTATGATGTTTTTCCAATGTGTTTTCTAATGTGTAACTTTTTTTTTATCAAAAAGCTTCGCTTATAAAACTGGTTTCAAGTACTTCTTTATTCGACTAAAAAGACTAGTACGCCGCAAGCTTGGTTATTCCAACTTGTTTGTTTGAGCTGCTGATTTGAACTTTTACAGCGTTGGCGTTTGGAGCTACCTGAGATTTGTTGTACCATTTCGAAAACGGTGCTTTGAAAGCAGTTCGAAAGTCTTTACTAAAAGATTTAAAGCATGTAGACACACTAAAAATCTTAAAAGTACAAACCTACAAAACCATAAAACATAATAGTTACAACACGAAGCAAAAGTGAGGGACACGCCGAGGTTGTAACGAATAAACCAAGCATCAACTATTGATAAATTTGTTCTACCAATAAAAATGAACGCAGAAAAAACAAAAATCCAGCAGAATCCAATAATAAGGCAAATAATGACTAGTGATTTGAACATTTTTGATGTACTTGTGTTCTTATCTGAAACTATTTACTGTAAAATTGGTCGTAGATGTAGGCCTACGTTTACTCATTTTTAGCAGAATCCAAACAACAAAATAACAAATCAAAGCCAATGAGCTAAATGCTGAACCAATGTAGAACCACAGCCGCTCCACGTAGCCAGGCATGGCATCACTGATGAGACAAATGACAAGTTTGTCTGGATCATGTGCGTAAAGTTGAATGTAGCCCATTATTGTCAATATTGCACTGATAATAAGAGCAGTTAACAAATAAGCACAGACGTAGGTTCGATTTCGAAGTTTATGTCTCGACACCGGAAACAAAACACAAATTAGCCGGTCTAGTGCTAAGAAAAATGCCATTTGTAGGCCGAGGTGGAAGCCAATAATCGGTACAGTTTGTACGTAAACGCAAGTTCGTAGTTTTATAAAATAGATTTTGGTAAATAGCAAGTAAGCAAAGTATTCATGCGATGATTGATGGACTATGTTGGCGCCGGCTATGATGGCTAATAGGATTCCACTGCAGCTTTGGAGACCGCTACAAAGTTTATGATTTATGAACAAGCTACAGTAATGAAAACTTAAAAATGGCTGTTTTGCCATAACAATAATAGAATGTTAAAATGAAAAGTTTTAAAACCCACACATTACGACAAACAGCATAGATAATGTTCAAATTACCAAACAAGCCAAAAACATGCAGAACAAGCCTCGGCAAAAGTCCTGGCAGCACATGTCTAATAAGTCTGTCAGATTCATCCCTAAAGGCTTCATAAAACTGAAATCATAACATTAAAAACGCAAACCCTTTTGCCAAAATGACTTACAACAGTTTGAGCGACTGTAGCCATATCGAGAAACAGCGAAAAACTGACTGTGACTACATGTCTTTCTTCAATTTACGAGTGTAATTTAGTTGAGTTCTTGAAAAAATGTCAGAAACTACGTGCTCAAAATACAATAGTTGTACGATTTTTAATGAAGACAAGTCGGAAACGTGAAGTGAATTAAGTAATTAAAAGTTTAAGCACTTTGTGGCCAGTACTTGTGGACCGCTAAACTCAATCTAAATGGTCACAAATTGTTGAACATGAACGTAAATACAATTGACTACCGGTAAATCTGTCACTTGGAAACAACACCATGATATATAGCCATTTGCTAATGACATAAAAGTTATTGATGACCACAAAGGGTAATAAATTGCTAAACAAAGCTTTAAAATGTCTGGGTTCAATAGTAATGTAACGACGCCCACTTTTTGGAATGCAAAGCTACATAAAACGACTTTGTAGTAAGCGTAATTACCAGTGATGTCTTCGATGAAGAACAATTGCACGTCGTTTAGCTAGTTCTAAAATGACAGAAAGTTTCACTCGATAACTTTATTAAAACACTAAGCACTTTTAACAATCAAATAAACTGATAGTGCTTTACAAAAACTCGTAATAGTGCACACTACAATTGTTAGCCAGCTCTAAATTGACTTCCTATGATGTCCGCCCCCAAAGATTAATCACCCCATTACACCGTAAACGTAAAAAACATCTCAAAACCCATTTCAAGCATCAACAATAACATCGTCGCCGTCTTGAGAGGTCAACATACAGTAAAGCGCCTTCCCGGCCACTGGTCCGATGCGTCGTTGATTAGTGCACATGACTTCTGATATCAGTTTAATGCCTTGATCGGATGGCATCCCTGTAAGTTGATCCATGAAAGCGATGGGGTCCGGCCATTGTCGCACGATGGCACGTTTCGATTCTTCGCTGAGACGGTGCACGTGGGACAGCATTCGGGTCCACCAATCGAGCCGGATTTCGGATTGACTGCCTTCTCGGATGCCTTTATTGGTGTCAATGATGGGGACGTCGTCTTCATTGGCTCGCCGCTTCTCGGATTTCGCGATGGCACGATGCAGCTGGGCAACGAGGTAGCTAAATTCGACGGCGTTCTTACAGTATCGGACTTGGTTGCGATGTGATTCAAAGGAGGCGAGGGCGGCGGAAGTGGACTGAAATGACAATATTACAATAAAATGACATATAAAGCAAAAAAGGATAGCTTACAGCCGTATTTCGTGCGCCAGACTGCCCAATAACGACAATGTTCGGAAGTGGCCTTGAATGGTTGTGTTCCCGGGAAGTTTTGGCCACAAAATCATGAAAAGCGTTGGTCTTCGTCATATGGGCGAAGGTGGAATCGTCCAGGACATGCATGAAGCAGCCTTCTTTGTCCTAGAAATATAAAAACATCAACTTTAAATTTTCAAATTTAAAAAAAAGCTAAAACCAACCATAGTTTGAAGCGATTTCACTTTCCCATCCTCAATCATCGCATCAATCCGCTTCCGCTTCCAGATAACCTTGCCCATGCCATAAGTTTCGTCGACAAATGTGATCTGCTCGCTGATGCCGCGCTCTGTGAACAGCTTTGTTAGTTCGTCTTGGATGCTTTCTAAAATCGGGTTTTTATATATATTTTTCAACATTTTCAAGTCTAATGGCACCAAAAACCCTTCAAAAGAATCAAAGACTTACCGTCAAGATGAAAAACACTCCGATCAACATAACAAAAGAGAAATTGTTCACATTTTGCGTTTTTGGCGGCATTCATTTCGCGATGAATCTTTTTGACTTCCTTTTCGAGCTAAAAGTAGCTGTTTTGATTTGTTTAAAGTTGAAATATATCACAAACCTTCTCCTGCTCGATTTCCTCCTTCGTTCGACGCTTTTTCTTCGGTTTTGGATCATCTGTGGCGCTCGAAGTCGGTTCATTTGAGGCGTAGTTCTCGATGTCGGGAAAGATGGGGTCAATAGGCGTGCTGGTGGTCGGAATGTCTACCGGAATCGGCTCAAAGAGGGTAGCTGGCTGCTTGATGGGTAAGACTTCGATGATTTCGATGTCGGAGTCGTCTGCCATGGCTGGAAAGGTGGATTTGAACGACGAAATGAAAAAACAAAGAAAGAAAACCGCTTCAACTTTCTTGGCAAAGTGCGCACTTTGACAATCGCACTTTGCAACTTTTTATCGCTTTCGCAACCAATTGATCCGAGATTGCCACCCCGTTATCTTGTTTTTCTTATATTTTTTTCTTTCCAGAATGACCCCCGCAACTCCCTCCATCGGTCAATGTAACTTCTGTGGCCAGGCTGCCACCCAAAAATGCCCTGTCTGCCTGCAAAAGAAGTTGCCCGTCGCGGCCTACTGCTCGAAAGATTGCTTCCGTGCGGCTTGGCCCGTCCACAAATTCGTCCATGAAGCCGATGCCGGCCCAACCTCGCTCTTCCCGTCGTTCAGATACACGGGCCCACTTCGAGCTTATCCGCAGACGGGGAAGCGGACCGTTCCGGACCATATTCGTCGCCCAGATTACGCCGACCATCCGAATGGCGTTTCTTTGGAGGAAAAAGCTGCCAAAGCCGCTGGCACTATCTTGGTTTTGAATGATGAAGAGATCGAAGGAATGCGTGTAGCAGGACGGATTGGTCGCGAGGTTTTGGACGAGGTCGGGAAGGCCATGGCCGTCGGCGTTACGACTGAAGAGTTGGATCGAGTTTGCCATGAAGCGTGCATTGAAAGGGAGTGCTATCCGTCGCCATTGGGCTACTACAACTTCCCGAAGAGCTGCTGTACCAGTGTGAATGAGATTGTGTGTCATGGGATCCCGGATGCGAGACCATTGGAGAATGGGGACCTCTGCAATGGTGAGTTTTATATATAATTTTCTTTAAAATTAAGTAAAAACCATTCCAGTCGATGTCACAATCTACAAAAACGGCTACCACGGCGACCTCAACGAAACCTTCTTCGTCGGCGATAAGGTGTCTCCCGAAAACCGGAAGCTCGTCCAAGTCACCTACGAATGCCTCATGCAAGCAATTGCCATGGTGAAGCCCGGCCTGAAGTACCGTGAGCTCGGTGCTGTCATCCAGAAACACGCAACTGCTAACGGCCTATCCGTCGTTAAAAGCTTCTGTGGTCATGGCATCAACAAGACGTTCCACACGAACCCAAATGTCCCGCATTACCTCGGAAACCGTGCCATGGGCGTCATGAAGGCTGGGCACACGTTCACCATCGAGCCGATGATCAATGTTGGCTCCCATGAAACTACCATGTGGTAAGTTACATCGATTTTGTTCTCTATTAAGCCAAATTTTGTAATTCCAGGCCCGATGACTGGACCGCAGCCACCAAAGACGGCAAACCATCCGCCCAATTCGAGCACACTCTACTCGTCACTGAACACGGTTGCGACATTCTGACCGAACGTGCCGGCGGCAAGCCCTGGTTCATGGATCAACTCGCGTCTACGTACAGCTCCTAAGTCTAAACTTAAGCATGCCCATTGAAGACTGAATTTAATGAATCTCAAGTTTATGTTTGTTATTGATTTTGATATTGATTGATTAGTTTACAAAAGATAAAGATACTAGTTTTTAACCATTGAAAATAGTGTTTTTAGTGGTTTTGAACCGTTTACCTACAATTTGCAATCAAAAAAGTTTCCATTTCCTGATTCCTGCCGCTAAAGATTCGCCAAAGTTCGATGCTACGGGCCCTTATCCGCCGCTATTACACCACAAGCCCGATCCCGCCCACGCATCCAGCGAATCTGAGCCGAAAGCCGGTGTTCCCCGAAAACCCAGATCCCATGTCCTGCTGCGGCTCGGGCTGTCAGAACTGTGTCTGGATACAGTATGCCGAGCAAGTCAGTGACTACTTCGACAAGATCCCCCACACCGGGAAGACCAAGGTCGACAAATTCGACTCCGTCAAGAAAGCATTGAAGGAACACGTCCCAGATGCCAATCTACGAGCTTATTTGTTGATGGAAGTCAAAGCAAAACTGTAACTAGGAGGGTTCTTGCCAATTTGACTGACGCTAGTCTGTAATCTGTAAAAATGTACTTAAAAATGACTGATAAATTGTAAATATGTTATACGGATAAATTTATAAAACTGAAACAACTCAAATAACAAAAACTTTTGATCACTTTGTCTGCCCCGCTGTTACCGTGTCGGCACTCGTCTTCGGTATCGCTGTCATTGCCTCCTTGCTCGGAACAATAGGTGGGGGTGGGGTGGCCATTTGAGGGGTTACTGTAGGCATGGTGCTCTCATCATTGCTGAGAAATTCTTGGCCCTGGATGAAGCCAGTTGCTTTGGGCGGTGGCCGTGGAGCTGTTTCCCTTTTATGGAGACGTGAAAAGATAGATTTGTTCCTCGGAGGCGGCATTATCGTCGTCGATGGCGCTTTCGGGCGTTCTTTGATGCTTTTCACCGCTTTTCGGACGGGCTTCTTATTGCTGGAAGTTTGCTTTGCCGGAGTAGGATCAGATGGGCGGGATTTTCGGGCGTCGGAACTGCGTTGTTTTCTAAATTGATAGATTACGGTAGGTTTTCGTGGTGGGACCAACTTACGTTGATTTACTCGATTTCTGTTGAAGATCTTTCTTCGAAGCTGATTGTGAAGGCTGTTTTGGGATAATTTTATTATTATCTTGACTCCCAGCGGTTATGCTTCGGATTATTTGCGGCTTTGTGACGGGTGGAGCATGGTTTGAGTGGCGGTGGATCCAGTACATGGTACAAAACAGCACTACACTGAAAACACACAATTAAAACACCTCACAACCCTTTAAAACTCACGATACAGCAATCCCCGCCGCCACAATAATCACCCCAATATTCAGCGGGTTCAGAAACCCCGCACTTGCCGCGACATCGTTGCCATTGGTAAGAAGCACACTTTCCGTCGTTTCCACCGCCTCTGTCGTCGTTGTCAGCACCTTTTCGACGCCCTTACTAATCAACATCCCTCCCTCAACCCAAAAATTCATCTGTGCATCAACACTGCTCACAGAAGCCCACATCAGAATCTCATCAAAGCCTTTGATGACCCGATCTATACGACGCTCGATAGGACACGCGTCGAACTTCTGTAGCTCCAAGTGATCATCCGTCAATAAATGCATCTGCATAGACGTTTCGTACTGTCGTTGTTGTAGGATGAAGCATTTTTCTTGTTTACTTTTGACGAAAAGCGCAGCATACTTCTTTCCATTAGTATTTACGGTGACACTATCCCGACCGAATTCGATTTCGAAGCCACATGCCAAGTTACACGTTGACGGAACCGTCCTA
This sequence comes from Panagrellus sp. LJ2284, assembly GCA_024447225.1. Taxonomy (NCBI): domain Eukaryota; kingdom Metazoa; phylum Nematoda; class Chromadorea; order Rhabditida; family Panagrolaimidae; genus Panagrellus; species Panagrellus sp. LJ2284. The sequence goes on along the minus strand of JAMRYC010000001.1, from coordinate 4,660,070 downwards.
CGTAAGCTGTAGTAACAGAATTGCATGATTGGGTAGACATTTTGGGAGAATACATGACAAAATCGGATGTTGATTATTGGTCTTATTTGCTTGGGAATGATGAAGTTGTAGGGTAGGTTGGGGAATTCAGTTCGGGGGTAGACGCGGCTAAAAATCTAATCTTAACGAAAATAAATGTTGTCAAAGCTCACACTTGGTTATCCGGGCCAGGTCGAACGACATCTACCCAATCTGGATCGGTCGTATTCGGTTTCGGATAGAAATACTCTATATCGTTGTCGATGTAACCAAGTGTGTAGTTTGGATTTATTGTGGCTAGAGTGAAGGCTGGACATGACAGAATCAACAGCGTCATCAGAGGACCCATTTTGGAAGGATGGGTTTCATTGAAGAGTCATTTGTGGGATTTGTGGCATGCAAAAATTGAATTGCGTTTATTTTGGTTGAATTTATTTTTAAAGGGGCCATTTTGCGGGAAAGCATGTCGGAGAATACCACGGAATTGTCAGATGATTGTCATGAACCACATCGAGCGTGGATTCAGGCATGTGTGCCGTTATGGGCTGTTTTTGTTATCACTTTTGCGGTTGTCATACTGTAAGTTGCAAACTTGTTTTACTTTGAAGGTCAAAATTGCATTTCAGATCGATAGCCGGTACCACATTGGTTCTATTCCTGATTCACAAGCTGACAAGCCCAAATGTGAACAAAACAAGTATAAAACAAACTTTCACAATGAGCAGTCGAAGACAACAGAAACCTCCATCGATGAATGCCCCGCCTGGAAACTCTGTTTTGGTCATGCCTGAGGTAAGCTTACTTTATTCAACTATTTAACCATTATTATGATGTCCTGGCTTCAGAGTGCATCAATAAAGCCCCCTAATCGCTGCCCCCGTCGCACCGGATCAAACCCACGGAGTCCCGAACCCAAGAGCGGCGACAGTATCTTCGACGGTCGCCAAAGTCCTGGAACGACCCCCCGCAACCCCAATGGCGATGATACCAGCACAGATTTGCCTCCAAATGAAAACCAAGGGCCTGTCGTCCATGAATACCACGACCCTGATGATTACACGCCCGGCAAGAAGGACACCACCGAAACCAGTGTCGAGAAACCGAAATCGGTGAATCAACCGCCAACTGATGATCGAAACACCATGGACTTGCTTAGGAGTGACTTATTGAAGTCAAAACAGCATCTGACTGGGACGAAATTGATTTCTGTCAAGAAGGAATCTGTTTATCTTGCAAAAAAGTAATAATTTTTGGTTATTGATCGAGTATCGATTGAATATTGATTGATTTATTTTTTCAAAAAGGTAATAAAACGTAAATAAGAAGGTAAAACCATGGTTTAAATCAGTTGGTCAACTCCTTGAACAACTCATGCGTCAATGCGGACCGTTCACACTTGCGATTCTGACCCTCCTGGATGCAATGGAATCCGCGCGGACAGCAGGAATCTTGACAGCAAGTCGCGTGTTTCAAACCACAGCACTTGTAGCCGTTTTGACCATTGCCTTCGACGGGACAGCAGGATTGGCCATGGGGGCAGAAGCTCATATCAGGGCACGTGACGAGGGGTTCATCGGTTTCATCAGCCGGCGCATAGTCGACCATCGGGTTGCTGCGATGGGAAGCCACTTTAGCCGTAAAGACGCTCAAGCCATCAGTTCGGGAAACACATCCATTGGAGCCATCGCATTGGAAGCCTTTCGGGCAGCAGGAGCCGTCTTCGCAACAGCTGGCGAAGGCGTGAGGACAGCATTTAGCTGTGGAGAGGGTACTGCCTCCACAGCAGGTTTCCGTGGATTTACAGGAGCCACCGTTGCAGACGCGGAGGCCTTCTTTCAAAGGGAGGGCGCGTTTGCGGACGATCTTGGTGGCGGCGAACTTGCGGTACCAAGGGACGCTGTTGTAGGTCTGGAAAGGGGTACTGTAATGGAATTTCGTCAATTTTAAGTGATACAAACCTTGGTATTGGTGCATCGACCCTCGGAGACATCACAAGTCGTGCCATGGGGGCAGCAGTGGAGGTGATCTTCGCAGCAGACGGCGTCCTCGACCGGACAGCAACCGAAAACGCCTTCAGCTAGCGCGCAGCAGGTCGTGCCCTCAGGGCATTTGGAGGATCCATCACTGCAGGTTACTTCGCCGTTTGGGGGTTGGGCTAGGCGGGGGTTATCGGACCAGAAGGGGGCGTTTTGGTGGGGAGATGAGACGGTGTTTTCCGAGCCAGGCATCTGGAGGGTCATATCATCGCCGGTAAGTTCGTCATCGTCTTGATGGTAGTTGACAGGGATTTCGTATCTCTGCTTTGGTGGACCTTCAACCTCTTCACTGCTCTCCGAAGACTCCGAATCAGTCCTCATCGCTGCGGTCTTCTTGTGCAACGGATAATGCCGCCCACTGTGATGGGTACACCTGCCCTCTTCGACATCACAAACAGTATCATGAGGGCAGCAGTGCTGTTGATCCGCGCAACACACAGCCTTCGGAATCGGGCAACAGCCATACGTACCTTCACCGAGTTCACAACAAGTCGTGCCATCGGGGCAGGCACTAACATTGTCCGGACAGGTTACAAGTGCCGAAACACCCGCCACGAGGCATAGCGAAAAACACACGACCAACGTTGTCTGCATCGTTTGTAGACTGACGACTAAACTCTCGAAAAACAACCACTGTCAACACTCTGGGAAGAGGCCTAGGGCTATCAGTACATCGGGAAGGAGACCGAATAAAAAGTTATCTGCGAAAGAGGGTCGGCGGTCCATCATTGATAACATGCCTCGTGCCATTCGGAGCGTTCTGTACACACAGTTAAGTCGCCAGTCAAGGTCAGACCTCGTCTTATCAAATAAAAAATATGGCTGACAGGGCTATTAAAGCATCAAAAAACAAAGAAATGCACATCGTTTTGATGAAATTTTTCAAACAGAGTGAGAGCGAATGGAAATTTGAAGTGTTTACCGATCTTTCGCACCTTTCTGTGAAAAGTACGTGTACACAATTGCATCCGGTTGTTGATAAACAAAGCAAAAACGCATAAAGCGAAAAAACGAAGTTCGCCGTGGACGGGATTCGAACCCGCGAAAGATCTCTCGATCTCATCAGCCCGTAAAGCTGACGCCTTAACCGCTCGGCCACCACGGCTCTTCACACCTTGCCGGATTGACACCTTTGCGCGAACACGCGCCGTCGAGGATCTGGCCGAGGTGTGACCGTCGGCTTGCGCGGATCAGCCGGATGCGTGCCGCTGTTCGCGCACGTCCGGAAGAGTCATATAAGCCGTGGTGGCCGAGCGGTTAAGGCGTCAGCTTTACGGGCTGATGAGATCGAGAGATCTTTCGCGGGTTCGAATCCCGTCTACGGCGAACTTATCTTTTATTTTTACTTTTTTATGAAGGCATATTGAGAACTATCTTACAGTAACTTACATCAGTAGATTCTACCATCGTAATTTCCACGGCCGGATTCATAGGGTAGCCAGAGTACGTAAAAAAAAGTTTTGAATTTGTAAAATTCGTGGGCTTTTTTAGCACTGAAAACGGTCAAAAAGGAGCGAGGTTAACGTAATTTTAACTTTCAGCTTTTTCAAAAAGCCTGAGTTCGGCTCTATTGAAGTGTGCCGTGCCATCAGTCCAGAAATGTGCAGTTTTTGCCATTAGGTACACTTTGTGCCCCCGAATTGACTCCCACCACGAAAACAGTTTTACGAAAGAGTTCAAATTTCAAGTTTGCAGCATTTCGAAGCCTGCTTTTCGACAGCTTTCTGCCGCTCTTTTCACGCTTTTCGTCATCCCATTTACCGATTTCTGCTTTGAAATGTCAACCAACTTGCCACGTTATTGCTTTATGCTAATCAGTCGTTTTGACAGATGGAGCCTTTAAAATTTCATAGCCAAAAACAAAAATGAAAATACGAAATTTCTGTTTTGCTTTTCGCGCGACTCGTTTTATGGCGTTGTGTTTCGACCACGACTGGTTCTGTGAGCTAATCGTTGTTCGCGATCTGTTGGTTTTTACGATTACACATTCAACCATTTGACCGTTTTAGCCGTCGATCGGGTAAACCATCCACCCGTTTTATGGCCGGTTCTTTACGTCTTTGGGTTTGATAGACCGGTCGAGTGAGCCATGAATAGCGACGACGAAGAGTATCTCAAGGATATATTTGGTCCTGATCCAGACGCTGGTGAGAAGAGAAGCGCCTATGGTAAGTCGAGTTGACTAAATTTTTATAAAATTTTAAGCCTTTTAATTGCAGATGTCGCCTACGACGCCTTCTCAGCCTATGTGGACTTTATCAAACCCGCTTCGCATACCCATAGCCGTGTGAATAACTATCAGGGCAAGTTGGTCTGCACCATCGTTGATATGTTCAACAAAAGTAAGTTTTTTGAAGATTCTGATTGGTTTTTATATATATTTTTGCTTTTACAGCTAATCGAAACGACTTCATTAACGCGATCGTGAAGTATGCTTACAATCTCCAAAGCCCAGACGGTGATCCGGTGTTCTACTGTGCCGTCATCGACTATGTGGCCAACATTCTGCATGCTAATCGGAGCAGTGTTGATGGCAGTGAAGCGAAGAAGTGCCGTCTGTTGGTCGATGCTTATGTGAGTTTTACAAGTTTGTTATGGTGATAAGAGTGTCAAAAGGGCGTTTTACAGCGCGAACAGGAAAAACTGACAAAGGAATCGGAAGCTACTGCAAGGCCCAAGGATCCGCGCCTCGCCAAAGTCATTCCTGGAGTCGTTCGAGTCGCCCCGCCATCGACGTTTGTGCCCAGGCCGAAGTCGGTTCCGGCCGCTGCGTTACCATTCCAATCCCAACCATCCAGTAGCGCATTCAGAACGTATGAAACGGCTCCATGGATTGAAACAGCCGAGCCAGATTACGAAGAATGGCGTGAATCGCCCGTTCCCGAGCCACCGCGCCGGAAGTCGTCAAGCCGGTCGTCTTCTCAGACCAAGAAACGTCCAGCCAATGAAGAGCCTCTCCCGAAAGCCAAGCAAACCCGCACCGAGGTATCCAGAACCCCCGAACCAGTCGACCTCTCTGCCATGGACGGATTCGTAGATGCCCGATTGCAACTTTGCACCCAAGACTGTCCCGCTTTCTTGGAATACATGACCCAGGCCGTTACTGAAGTATGTTTATATCTTATTTTCATTCATTCTTGATCCAAAACATCTTCAGAACATCGACGACGATATGAAAAGAGTCCCCCGCGGCCAAACATTTGACTTGTTGGCGCCGATTGATTCTGCTTTCGCCGTCATGAAGCCACCAGTAAGTTTATTTTGCTTTCATTTCCCATTTGAACAAGCTTTAATCATAAATCTTTAGCCAATCTCGATCGAAGAATGGATGGAAGAAGGCCATAAAAGTCGTGCTGATACTGGACGTCATTTTGAAGCTCAATTAAAGGCAATGGATGCCTCCATTGCGCCGAATATTCGTCTAACGGATATTCTCATCTCTGATTTTGCGTTGGCCAAGAAGCGGGACCTCCTCGAACATACTGTTCATTTCTCTATTGACTATCCTGATCATTGGAAGTGGGTTTTGAACTATTTTTGACTAATTACAGTACACCAAACCTTGAACTTGACACTTTGCAGGACTGCCATCAAAAAGCTGTACAAACTCCCGAAGATGAATGCCGCCCCGAAGTCGATCGCGATTTGTGTTGGCTTTGAATTCGCCATTCGTTTCGACAGTTTTGAATGCGCCCTTAAGGTTGGTTTTTGGCTTCAAATTTCACTGACCATTTTCTAGTTTGTAACAATTTGAGGAACTGACGGACTTCTACAGCGAGTTTTTCAAATTCTACTACCTCACCTTTATCAAAACCCCCTACACCGTCAAAGGCCGTAAGAAGAGCGATAATGCTGTCAGCGAATACGGCGCCGCGCCCCCGAAAATCATCGTGATCACCCTGCCGTTGATCAAAGACTCCAAGTATCCGCACGAGTACGTCAAACGCCTCAATGAGAACATTCGGAAGATTGTCGCTGAAAAGGAGCCTATGTTCGGGATGACCGTTCTCTATGACTGGGAAAAGGAAACGCTGAATGTACCCGAATTCACTGAAGACAACTACCATACCCGCTTTGTTCGGCTCTTTGGCTGGCTCCAGCATGAGCAGACCTTTTTGTAAGTTATTTTGGGTTTGAAATTGAAATATTTTGAATTGAAACACTTTCAGCGACGCGACCAGAATGGCCATGGTGGAGAAGCAGCGGGAGATCGATGCCAAGAAGGAGCAGCGCCGAAAGAAGCGATGAATCTGTTGAATTTTGTTTGTTGATTTAGCCTGAGGGCATTTTGTACTTGTTTGTTTTGCATTTTTGTTAATTTTTGTATGAACTTTGATTTTGATTTGTTGTGTTTGTAATTTTGAACTTTTGCATGTTTTACTTTGCCAGTTTTTGTTAATCGGTTCGAGTTTAAAAAGTCAAAAAAAGTTGTCAATAATGTGTTTTCTTCACAGTTAAGTGCAAACAGTGTACAAGAAAAGTGTAAACAAGTCTCAAGTCGGTTCCTCAAACAGTCATCGCGCTCCTGGAAGTTTACCAATGCCGGAAGTACGTGAGTTTAGTCTGTGTTTGCAAAACAGGCTTACGTGATTCCAGGGTGTGAGAAAAGTATATAAAACAAGCAAGTTGTCAACAGTTCAACTCATCGCGGAATAGTCTTTGTGTTTGACTTTGGTTTTGTTGATAATTTTTTCATTTATAGGAAAAACCATGTTCAAAACAGCTATTTTACTAATCTTGGCCATCGCAATCTTTGCCGTCGCCGCAAATGCCCAAATTACCGTAACTCGCTGCACGTCCAACGAGTTCTTCACGACCTGCGGCACCTGTGAAGCCACTTGCGACAACCGTAGTCCCGTCTGTGATCGAGCTTGTCGTCCGGCTGGCTGCTTCTGTCGCACCAGCTTCGTTCGGCACAATGGCCAATGCATTGCAGCCAGCAGCTGCCCCGGTGGAGTCAATGTCGTCGACCGTGCCTGTGGCGCGAATGAAAGATATCTTACATGTGGCACTTGTGAAGGCACTTGCGACAATCTGAACCCCGTCTGTGATCGCATGTGCCGCCCTGCTGGTTGTTACTGTAACAGTGGCTCTGTTCGTCGAAACGGTCAATGCATCCCGATTGCCCAGTGCTGGAATACTGTAAACATTGTCAATAATAACCCATGGGCTCGAACTGGACGTAGCATTGAAAAACGGTATGCTGCCGTGGGGGTTATGCCGAACCAAATGTGCCGAAATAATGAACGGTACACGACTTGTGGTCCTTGTGAGCCTCAATGCGGCCAACCGAATGCGGTTTGCACGTTACAGTGTCGCCCGGCTGGATGTTACTGTTTCAACGGATTCTCGCGCAGAGCTAATGGGGACTGTGTGAGGGATTCAGACTGTTGAGATTTGAGTGTCTTTAAAATGAAATAAAGAAGTGTGCATTGTTCAACTAACTCGACACAAACACGATTCTAAAAAATAAAACGTCAAAAAAAACAGAAATTGAGCTTTCTTTAAAATCCCAAACCACCCCCTTTTCGAGTGCGGGCAACCTGCGACGCGCACAATTGTCAGGAAAAATTGGTGGTGGGTCACTTTCCATAACCCCAGAACGCACACGCGCATACCCGCAGTGCAAAAAAGCGTATCTCAGATACGATTGTGCGGCGGTGTGGTACCTGCGCGCAGGCATGCGGTACGACCCCGCTGGGATGTTGGTGCGTAATTCAGTGCCGTTGGAGTTAGTTCACTCCAGAGGGGCTCTACGGCTTCGCCTAGAGTCAACTGACTCTAACGTCGCCAACTCGCATTACCCATCTAGTTAGAGCCAACTAACTCCGAGGGTGCAAGCCCCCAACAGTCACCTGGTTGGAGCTAACTAACTTCATGGAAACCTACCATTACCGGTCATAGGTAGTTGGAGCTGATTAACTCAGAATCTCCCTGGGCTAACTCCAGTTACCATTTTGAAGCTAACTAAATCAATGGAAGCCCTTACACGAGGTGCCGGTTAGAGCTAATTGACTCCAAGGTACCATGAACCAGGGTTGGCTGCCCTCTGAAGTCAACTATCTCCAAGGTGACCGTCTACTTGGAGTAATCGAGCTCCAGCTAACTGGTTAGAGACAACTAACTCCAACAGTGCCGTATCCCGCTACCCTCTAGTTGGAGCAAACTAACTCCAAGGAGGCAGCCCTCGCTGGCTACCTGATTGGAGCGAACTAACTCCACCAAGAGTGTCGGTTAAAGCTAACTGACTCCAAGGCACTATTAACCATGACTGGCTGCCCTCTGAAGTTAACTAACTCCAGGTTGACGGCTCTATCTGGGTAGAGCTAACTAACTCTAGGAATGTTAACTTTAGATCGGTTTGCTCCTGGCTGAAGTCAAGTAACTTCGAACCATCACTTTACTTGTTAACTAACTCTAAGGGGCACCACCTTCTTAGTAATGACCAGCAGCTTCATTAAAATTACCTAACTCTAAGCGTGCCGCTAATTAAAATTAACTAGTCCCAGCATCGGTTAGAGTTAACTAACTTTAGAGGACGCACACCTGGTTAAAGACAAGGAGGTAAATGGCTATAAAAGGGTAACCATCCTCCACAGCATCCGCGTTAGAGTCACCTGACTCTAATGGGTTTCATAGAGCTAACTAACTCCATCTGTTACTGGTCACCTTCTTAGAGCTAACTAACTTTACCTAAACGGTTGGAGCTAACTAACTTCATGGATGCCAGTCAGCAGATATCATTAACCATCTCTTTCCTTGTTTGAAGTTAACCTACTCCAACTATCTAGTGGAGTGAACTAACACCATGTCAACCGTTTACCATTTCAATGGAGTTAGCTGGCCCTAAAAGGGCCCCCACACTTCGCTGCCTCCCAGTTAGAGTTACCTGACTCAAACTATTTGGTTAGAGCTAACTGACTCTAGGAGAGCCGTCAGATCAGTCGCTTTACTTCTTGGAGTCAACTTACTATAGCTAAACTAACTTCAGTCTAATATAACATTTCTACAAAGTTCGGTAACTCTGGCAGCTTTTTAAAAGTTCGAAATTTTCTTTGACCATTAATTAACTTCACGATGAACAACCCGCTTGGAGTAAGTTAACTCCAAACAAAAGCAGCGTGTGTCTGTTGTGTCTCTTAGAGTTAGTTGTCCCCAGTCATGTATAGTAGTTAAAGTCAGCTAACTTTAACTGATACCCGCTTGGAGTTAGGTGACTTTAATGAGGAGATTCGGCACAGCAGCAGATTGATGCTTCCTTAGAGTTAGTTAACTCTAGCATGATGGCTTGAGTTAGTTGACTCCAACCAGTGAAGCGACCGATCCGACGGCCTTCATATAGAGTCAGTTAGCTCTTACCGAATGGTTAGAGTCAGGTAACTCTAACTGGAAGCCAGCGAAGGGTGGTTGCCCTCTTGAACCCAATTTTTCCATCTCAGTGGTAAACGGTCAACCTGGAGTTAAGTAACTCCAGTGAGCAATTGGAGTTAGTTAACTTTTAACGAGGGAAAAAATGGGTTCTTGACACCTGTTGGCTTGGGATTCGTCAGCTTTAATCAGATAGTTGGATCTAGGTAACTCTAAGTAGATAGTAGTTGGCCACCCTAGAGATTGGTAACTTCAGTGCGCGGTTGACTAACGAGGAGCCTTGACGGTTGATGGCACCTTGGAATTAGTTAGCTCCAACCTAGCAACCTGATCTGACAATTGTGAGGGCTCTCCCAGACTTGGCTACTTTTGAAAGGTGACTGGAGTCAGCCCAGAGGGTTTGCTGAGTAGAAGTTAATCAACTTCAACTACCAATGACCGATGATGATGGCTAACTTCCTTGAAGTTATACAGATTAAACCGGTAAGCTTAAGACAGTTAGCTCTATAGATGGATATAACCAGGTAAGTGATAGCACCCTTAGAGTTAGTTCGCTCCAACTAGAGGGGTAGCGGGATACGGCACTGTTGGAGTTAGGTGGCTCTAACCAGATCAACCTGGAGTTAGTTAACTTCAAAGAGCAGCCAGCCATGGTTAATGGTACCTTGGAGTTAGTTAGCTCTAACCGGCACTCTTGGTGGAGTTAGGTGACTCTAACCAGATAGTTGGTGTCTGGTTACTGCAAGTAGACGGACATTAGACGGCCACCTTGGAGAGATTAAGAAGGTGATGCCCCCTCTGAGTTAGTTAACTCATTTAGTGATTGTTTGAAGTTACTTGCCTCCAGGCAGAAGCAAACTGATTCTAATATAAAAACGGTTTTCCTAGAGTTAGTTAACAAGTAAAGTGATGGTTCGAAGTTACTTGACTTCAGCCAGGAGCAAACCGATCTAAAGTTAACATTCCTAGAGTTAGTTAGCTCTACCCAGATAGAGCCGTCAACCTGGAGTTAGTTAACTTCAGAGGGCAGCCAGTCATGGTTAATAGTGCCTTGGAGTCAGTTAGCTTTAACCGACACTCTTGGTGGAGTTAGTTCGCTCCAATCAGGTAGCCAGCGAGGGCTGCATCCTTGGAGTTAGTTTGCTCCAACTAGAGGGTAGCGGGATACGGCACTGTTGGAGTTAGTTGTCTCTAACCAGTTAGCTGGAGCTCGATTACTCCAAGTAGACGGTCACCTTGGAGATAGTTGACTTCAGAGGGCAGCCAACCCTGGTTCATGGTACCTTGGAGTCAATTAGCTCTAACCGGCACCTCGTGTAAGGGCTTCCATTGATTTAGTTAGCTTCAAAATGGTAACTGGAGTTAGCCCAGGGAGATTCTGAGTTAATCAGCTCCAACTACCTATGACCGGTAATGGTAGGTTTCCATGAAGTTAGTTAGCTCCAACCAGGTGACTGTTGGGGGCTTGCACCCTCGGAGTTAGTTGGCTCTAACTAGATGGGTAATGCGAGTTGGCAACGTTAGAGTCAGTTGACTCTAGGCGAAGCCGTAGAGCCCCTCTGGAGTGAACTAACTCCAACGGCACTGAATTACGCACCAACATCCCAGCGGGGTCGTACCGCATGCCTGCGCGCATGTATGGTGCGTACGCACACGCCCGCACGTACGGCGGTGTGTCGATTATGGAGAGTGTCGCCCATCCGAAAAATTGCGGGTTTTGCTCGGAGCGAACCAGCTGGCCAGGCTCTTCATTACGCTTCTGCCCTTCACACCACCTGTAATCTCCCTTCTACAGATTCAGCTATGTCCACCTCCGACGATGAAGACTTCTACTCAGCCTTGTTTGATGATACACCTGTCCCTGGTCAGAAAGAAAGCGCCTATGGTAAATCGCACTTTTAAATCTAAAAAATACACACTTTGACTACGTTCTGAACTTCAGATGTCGTCTACAATGCCTTCACGGCCTACGTGGACTTTATCAAACCCGCTGCACATACACACAGTCGCGTGAACAACTATCAAGGCAAATTAGTCTGCACTGTCGTCGACATTTTCCACAAAAGTAAGTTTAACCCAAATTCTGATAAGATTTTATATATATTTTAACCAATTCAGCACATCAGAACGACTTCATCGACACTATAGTCAAGTATGCGTATAATTCTGACTGTCGGAACGGTGATCCAGTGTTCTATTGTGCCGTCATCGACTATGTGGCCAACATTCTGCATGGAAAACGGGACAAAGTAGATGACAGTCCGCCGAAGGATTGTCTGGCGCTGGTTAAAGCATATGTGAGTTTTACACGGTTATTATTGGTAACATGGTTATGAAGAAGTGGTTTTACAGCGCGACCAGGTCGAAAACGCAAAGAAGTTGGAGGCTTCATCCAAGCCCAACGATCCGCGCCTCGCCAAAGTTATACCCGGCGTCGTTCGTGTTGCACCGCCATCGACATTCGTTCCCAATAAGCCGAAGCCGGTTGCTGCGAAGAAGGAAAATAGTCCACCGAAGAAGGAATCGACTGTTGCCTCGTCATCGACCGAAGCACCGATTTGGAAACCTTCAACTTCGGCGGTTCCATCTGAACCTAAACCGAAGCCAACACCGGTCACGACGGAAGTTTCGGACTCCTCGAAGGACCCTCGCAGAAAAATCTCCTCGAAACATTCAGAAAAATACCAATCAACCACTCCTTCGTCGTCTGCTGTCCCATCTGAACGCCATATCGCACCGACTACCCCTTCCAACGGGTCATCTTCGCTAGCCATCAAACGTCCGGCCACCTCGGAGCTTCCATCTGCAATGAAGCAACGTCGGGCCACTGATGAAGCGCCTCAAAATGTCACATTCGACTACAACAACGACAATTTTGACACGCTGGAAATGTTCAACAATCGCCCGGAATTCCGAAAAGTACTACATGCCTTTGTCTACACTGACGTAAGTCTATATTATACAAGTTGTCTTCGACAAACGTCTCAAATTCAACCTTTTCAGGAGCCTGTCGATGTAAAGCCTACCAACCTCATAAAGGCCAGAGATTTTTGCAGTATTGAATCCTGTCATGTCAGACCATGGCCAGACGTGAGTAAAATTTACACATAAAACATTGCCAAAAGGCCTTTTTGTTTCTATATCAAAGTTTCAGGCAATCTCGAGCGCAGAATGGAAACAAAAGGGCGAAGAATACAAAAGCGGTGCCGTCTCCATGTATCAGAATGAGCTACTCCCTTTCGACCAATTGCGTTCTAGAAGTAAACGCATTTACGTGGCTTTCATCTCAGACTTTGGTTTGGCCAGAAAGCGTGATTTCCTTGAAAAAACTGGCATGTTCAACATTGACTACCCGTATCACTGGAGGTAAGAGGACTTATTATATGTTTTGACCTAACATTTTTTGACCTAATTTTCAGCACGCTGAATGAAGAACTTAAAAAGGTTCCGGGTTCGAGTCGTATTATTTACTCCTTTGTCATTTGCGTCGGTCTCGAATTCTGTACCCGCTTCGACGATTATGACAGCGCCGAAAAGGTAAATTGTTTTCAACCTTTTTTATTCACTCATTAAACGAAGTTTTTTCAGGAGCTGAATAACTTTTACCATGAATTTTTCAAAATGTACGATTCAGCCTTTTCAAAATCGTATAAAGTGCATCAAAGATACTCAAAAGACGAGACAATTGAAATCACTTCCGCGCCTCCGGCTGTCATAATCTTGACTGTGCCGTTGATTCTAAACGGCGAAAAGTATCCCACGCAGCAAGTCAAACGGCTTAATGACCGCATTCGGAAGATTGTCGATGAAAAGAAGCCGAAGATACCGATGATTCAATTCTACGATTGGGAACGAGCGACGAGTGATCTTACAAAATTCACCGAAGAAAACGTCCAGAAGCGGTTCATGCGGCTGTGCGTCGCTCTAAATGAGTACAACTTTTTGTAAGTTTTGGTTTTTTCGTTTAGTGAATAATTATGTACTTATTTTTCCAGTGATCAACTCAAGCGAACTACGGATATCAAACCCAAGCGAGCTAAGGATAGCTAGTACTCTTGCCGATTCTTTGCTATTGTCCAGTGTAAAATGTAGTTATAATCCTGTGATAAAAATGAATAAATGTTTTTATACAGCGAAGTTTTTTGTTGTTTTTGTAAATGCAAATTTCTAAAGTCAGTGGCCCCTAGGCTCCCTTAACCCAATTAGTTCCGGCACTTTTCTTAAGCCATGAATTCCATCTACCGTCTTCTTGTCGTTGCATTGCTATGTGCGTTGATCACGGCAGAAGGTAGTAGCAGTACAAAGTCTACTACGACTACTAAAAAGGCCAAATCGACGACAACTGAAAAGCCATCGACGACGACGACGAAAAAACCTACAAAAACTACGACGACAACAACAACGACGATGACAAAACCTACGACAACGCCTACCACAGCACATACGACCCCAGTCGATTACGAGGACCCAGATATGACGGATGAACCCTTGGAAAAACAGGAATGCGATTTTGATTATTACGGAAGTGGGTTTTGGTCTTTAGTTTAAAATTATTGATTGGTTGTTGATTGATTTTAGTGTTCACTTGTGGATCGGGAAGCGTAAAGGTTGCAATTTTCACGTTAATGGCTGTTATTTTTGTTACACTTACTAATCGCTAATAAAATTGATTGTCGCTTTTGGGTATTTTTGATGAACCTTCAATTTAAAGCATAAAAATAAAATGCAATTTAACGAAATACGTTTATTTTGTGGTAACAGTTCAGCACCATCGTGTTTTAGTTGCCTGAAAAGTGTAAACATACAAATGAAATCACATATAAAGTCAACAATTGACCCTACAGCTGTCCAATTACCCCGAAACAATGAAAATCCGACTGTTGACATCGCAAAGCTATCGTTTACAGCTAAACAAATGTAACAACCTCAATGGAAGACATTTCGTTCTATGATTTTTTTACGCACACATAATAACCTCTGATCTCGACCAACCGCCCCCGAAACTCCATTGATTGTCAAAAAACAGTACTACGTGAGTTACCTCACATATCCATTAACCATTTTGGTGCCTTGATCCCACTCTACGTAATCCGCTCAGCCTCCGCTCTTTTCATTGATTGTCTGTTTTCATCAATCAGGTCATTTTCACAACTCTTTCCATCCATTTCTGCAACAGTTCAAAAATGGCTTCAATAAGGTCTCCAAAATTTATTCTTGCCTTTGTCGCAGGTTTTGCGTTACTTGTTATTCTCAACCATAATGGTGAAAACATCAATATTGACCTGGGTTCTGGTACATCAAATGAGACAGATACTTCAAATTTGCCGTATAAATATGAGAAAAATGGTCGGTGTCAAGGAGATGAGCGGCATCGATGCATTCCGCCGTTGCATGTGTTTGAAAAACGATTTCGGGTAAGGTTAATGATTGAAAATTCATATTAAAAATTCTGTTCAGGCAGCTCCAAAGTATAAAATCAACGTTTGTGCGATCGAAAAGAACTTATCAACCATCATGACAGCTATTATGTGCTTTCTTTTTGATGAGAAAAAGTTCAGTGATAAGAATAGGAACTTGAATGAAGAAATGTTTCATCAGAGGTTCGTTAAACAACAAGTTTACATGTCAAAACTAACCAGAATGTGTTTCAGATTCTGCAGAACAAGAAATGAAGCAACTTCTATCGACCATTTAGAACGCAAATTCAAAACAAATGCGACTGATTGGTTGCATTTGGCTATTGTGAGGGAGCCTATTGAGCGATTTGTCTCGGGCTTTGTTGACAAATGTGTCATGTAAGGGTCACAAAACCTTGGATTATGAAAAAAAGACGTTTCAGTGAGCAAGTTTGGATAGAAAACGGCAAACTGTGCAACATGTGCCGGAAAAACATCACTTGCTTCGCTGAACGACAGTACAAACGAATGGTAATACATGCGAACGGTGGCAAACTAAACAATTTTGATGACCGCCACTTTTTTCCGCAGTCTTGGAGGTAAGATAGCTTCTATTTTGTTATTACTGCCTAAGGAGATTGTTTTCAGGTGCGACTTTTCGGCCCATTTCCGACGATTCACCTTTTTGCAGTACAAAAATGCGCGTAAGTCAACCCCTATTAAAAGATAGCAGCCGCAATTAGTCATTTTAGACACCGAAACATTCCTTCAAACACTCTACACGCATCTCGAATCCCGAAACGTGTCAAATTCCACTATTGAAGTCATCAACAAACAACTTCATGATGGTAAAACAAGACACGCAACAGTTGGACTCAGTGAGCGTGACATTTACGAACAACAAGTACGATCTGATCCGTACATCTTGCAATACATCATTTGGATGTATTATTACGACTTTGTCCTATTCGGATTCCCTCTACCTGAAGTACCTGCCCAAAAAGTAGAGATAAAAATATTTTGATCCAATTTTATTATAAGGGTAAAAATCCGAAATTATAGGTATCAGTTAATAAATGCAATATCAATTACAATAAAATCAATAAAAAGGTACAAAAATGCCCGCGGGAAAAATATATGTATAGGGAGATCTGTCAATTGCAAAAGGGATGGAAAGAAACCAAATTTAGGCGTCGGTGGAATTGAAAGCCCGATCCATCAAGGGGACGCTCGTCAGCAGATCCTGTTCAGCCGGAGGCGCAGTGCCATTAAAGGTGCCATAGTCGTTGACTCGGCTGACATTGGAAGTCGCTCCGGAGACGCCACGACGCAAGCGATCGCGGAAACTGAAAGTGAAGTTGGCAAAAAGCGTGCGGGTGACGTCTTCGGCAGTTTCACGACCACACGAGGATTCAATCAGCTGCAGGGCTAGGAGGCCGTCGGCGTGAAGGGCGTAGTAGAGGAAGCGGTTTACGAGACGCTGCTTGACGGGTTCGACGTCGCCGGGCTAAAAGTAAGAAAAGGTATAATAAAAGTGGCCAAAAAGGTTGAAAAACATGCACGAAGTCGGGAATGGATAGCCTTGACTCGCCAGATCGGAACGAAAAGCCGCAGGGTGGAGACAAAAGCCGAAAGGAAGGTGACAACCGTAAGGAACATGATCCAGAAGTAGATGACGATGAAGACCTTTTCATACAGGATGTTGAACGTCATGAGGCAGTTGATCATGCGATTGCGGTATTGGCCATCGAACTGAAATGGAAACTAATACAAACCAAAGGCAAAACTGAGAAACATACCATTTCCGGAACCTGGCAATACGTAATCAACGGAAACACATTGGAAGTCGTCGTATTGCCTTTGAGAAGCTGCTTCATCGCGTGGAATCCCCACAAGTTGTCGCCATTTCCAAGGATGTGGACAAGCAAATTAAACTGGATCAACGCCATTCCAAAGTAGGCCCATTTGTGGATGAGGTAAGCCATGGCCGTCGGCGACTGAAGCACGAAGAACAGCTTATTGGAGCCCTTGTGCGTGAACTCGTTGTAGACCATCATGTAGGACGTGAGTTCATCCAGAACCTTCTGACGCTGTTCACCGAGGAGATCTTTGATTTCGGTGGCGCGTTCGAGGACGGCATGCAGATCGAGTTCAGCCCGAGAAGCAAAGAAGTGCCAGAAAGTCCGCGGCGACACGAACAGTATGGCTTGGACGACGATGATGTAAGGGACCCACTGAAACATATCATTTTCATAATTACCATCTCAAAAGCCAACAATCAACTCACCGGAAAGTAAGCAATGTATCGGCGATATGTGCCAGCTTCGAGAACCAATGTCTGCGGCTGGATGTAGCAGTAGTACGAGTAAAAGTTGGCCCAGTGTCCTGTAATTCACATTTCAGAATCAAATTCAAACATCTCAAAAGAAAAAATCACCCGGAAACTCCTTATTCGTCCAGCAACTCATGCTGTCACCGAAAAGCATGTTGGTAACACTCAACGTGAAGCAGACAAACAGCACAGGAATCGAGTACGACGAGGAAAGGCGATCGACGGCATCATCCAACGGATGATTGGCACGTTTCTTGACCCATGACGGCACGTGGAACAGGAAGCTGATAGCGCTACTCATCTTTGCCAAAAGACAGAGACAATCAGCGCGCGACTGTCAACCTGGAAAGACCGGTGTGCGATTTCACAATCCAAACGCACCCGCGTGCGGTAATCACTTTCGTGGCAAACGCAACCGTTATGAAATATGAAAAAGCGTCAATCTACACCATGTTCAATGTCGCGAAACACATAATAAAATAAACTTCATAACAATCAATCTTCCAAAACAAAACAAATCAAAACTAAACCTATGCAATCCTAACTATTGAAACAAATTAATCAAATGAACGGATCTTGCGATGGATCTTCTTGCGGATACGCTCTTTATCAACTTCGCCATGGACGTTCTTGTAGTAGTCGGACACAATGTTGGAGGTAAACGGTTCAAAAGGATCAGGAATGAGAGTGTTGACGATGCGGAACAGTATTGTACCAAGTGACTTCAGTGGGGCCTCAGCATCAGCGATCGAAGCCATATCCTTCAGTGATAACACATCGTTGTTGTTGTTGATGGAACGCTGATGTTTCACGGCATCATTGACGGCGAATTCGAGGTGTTTTTCGAAGTACTTGCGATCCTCAGGAATAAGATCACCGGTTGCAAGGACGTCTTTGTACAAAGCGATGACCTTGCGGAATTCTCGGTGGAAACAATACACGGTAGCGATACTTGGCACAATGTTGGTGTCGAAGTTTCGGATCGAATTGTTTCTTCGGGCAAGGCAGAGGTCGAGCACAGCGACAGCATCAGGGTGCTTGGTGAGGGTGAGAAGAAGGCCAAGGAGAAGCTGAAAAGGCAAATGTTGCCATGAAACTTAGGACATGCAAAAGACGAACCTCAACATGGGCAACAAACGAGTCATTGACACCGGAGATCAGGCGCGTCATTCGGTGAACACGGAGACAAAGCTTCAAAGCGGTGTTGTAGTGTTCGTGGAATGCGGCAATGGCTGTGGTGAAGAGCTGAAGTTGATAGTGTAAACCATGCCAGTTTTATGTTAGAATCCAACTTACGTAGGAATAAACCGTTTTGTAGTTACACGGCCCCAGAGCGCGCTCAATGATTGACGACGCTTCCAACTGCATGTGGAAAGGTGGAACTATGGCGACTCGGAAACTCATTTTGTTGCAGTACTGCAGCCAGAAGCCAACATCTGCCAAATTCGGGCCTATTATGGACTCCATCTGCTTGTACGTAAGTTCAGCAATCATACGTGCTTCAAAGTAGCTGCGGCGCGTGGTCTCCTCGAGAGCACAAGTGTAGTTCTCGTTCGTCGTCACGGATTCAAAGTCAAAGCCCTTGACAACTGGCACGACGTCAACAACATCGCCGAGAGAAACTGGGGCATCACTGGTGAGATCGTAGTCCTTGAACGACAAAACGATGCCAGTAAGCAGGCACAGACGACGCAAAACGGGCAGCTTGCTGATTCCGTAACCGCTGAAGAGCTCGACAAACGACTTCGCGTTGACGTCGAAATCGAAATGACCGCGCATATCATCCGCAACCAGGGCAAACAAGGAGGCAGAAGTCAGCGTGAAGATGGTGTCACGGTGGCTCGAGGCGTTTTTACCGTTACGGGCGGCATCAACCTTCGGAACAAGTCCAAAGATGCAGTTGAGGAAGTGCGAGACGGCCTTGCTCGTTTGGGAACGATCGGTCGGCTCAATGAGGGTGTTGAAAACGTGCTTGGCAGATCGCAGGAGAATCTCGGAGATAGCAAGTTTCTGAAAAGCGGCAGTTAAGACACATATCGTAAAGAAGAAGCAAACAAACCTTCAACTCGGAGAACACTGCAATGCCTTCGACGCCTTTGACCAAAAGACCGAGGTACCGAGTGTTGATGCCATAGCGCTTCTTCCACAGTTCGAGCAGCTGGACGTTGTCGAGAACCGTGCTTTCGTCGACGAATTGTAAGTAGAGGAAGGACGGAATCTGGATGGCCACGTTGAATTCGCCAAGAACGGCAATGTTCATCTTTTCGTTCTGAAAATTTCGTCAATTAGTTCAAGGTTATGACGCATGGTCAAGCTTACCTTGTCAGTGGACGGAACCAGGAAGTCTTTCGACTCATAGGCATTCGAATTAAAGCGGACATCGTAGTACGGAAGAGTCGAATTCTTCGGCACGAAGCTCTTGAACGCTTCGACAACTTTGGGGTGGGATCCTTCACGAAGTCCGGTGAGCAAACTGCGCATGACGACCCTGTTGTTCAGCAACTCGCGAATGCACTTCTCCTCCTGAATCTCGGCGTCGCCAAACAGATTCTCACGGAACTTTTGAAGAATTGGAAGGAACTTTTTGTTCGTGCGTCCCAAAATGACCTCGTTGAGACAAGCTTCTACGAGTTCAGGGAAGGTGTCAAGGGTGACAGTGTTGGGATCTTGGGACGTGATGACTTGCTGGACCTTGTAGAGCGCAAAGGCACGGAATCTGAAAGTTTGAAACATTGAATTGTCAAAAAGGTGTACAAGTTCGACTTACTCAGTCATGCGATGAAGCGCAGTGTGACGGAACTCAGCATAATCATGGCGGAACTTCTTCGGGAACCCGAGGCTACGCATCAGCGGCGTGACCTTGCCATTCTCACGGTAGTTCGGATCAGGCATTGTGCTGAAGTGCCCAGGGAATGCGTACGCGATCTTGTCACTGACGGTAATGATCTACAATGTCAGTGCTTCAACGTTAGAAACAAAGAATGTAATCACTAACGCGATTGGTGTAATGACCAAAGATCTCAGCCGTCTTTCCGCCGACAACGTTGACCGTATTTGGCAAGAAAAGATCAGGCTTATTGATCTGATCACCGAACAGTCGAGCCACATACGGATCATCCACGTAGAACTGATCACGCATGACACCGACAGTGGTACTGTTGTTCCTGCCTTGCATCGAATTCGGAGGCATGCTGAGACCGAGGGCGCGTTTGCCGCGATACTTGACGACGCCCATCACGACGGGAAAGACCTTCTCGCTGGGGATGGTGGCACAATGATGAAGGAAGTTGGCCATTTTGCGCTGGTTCAAAGCAATTCCCCATTCGTTGTCGGAGTTGACGGCTTTCACACGGAAGCTGCCGAACGAGTACTCTTCTTCATCATTTTCGAGGAAGTTGTAAGAAACATCACCATCGAAAACGCGACGTGTCGTACGTAGAAGGTTGTCGTGGAAGAAAACAGTCATGGAGCCGCTTAAAACATCTTCAGTGCCAGGGGATCCGGTTAGGTGATTGTTGGCAACGGTGGCCGAAAACTCAAAGTTGGCGAGAAAGTTCTCATCGTACTGGAAGAAGCCAGACATGTAGCCAAGGAACTCGGTACGCATGGCACAACGCTGGTTGGGAAGGTCGAGCGCGTACCATGTTTGCGGACCGTACATCGGTATGTTGGCGACCACGATCTTGGCGATGGAGTGAGCTTTTTGGAAGATAGGTGGAAAAGCTGGGCTCAAATCGGACATAAGGTTAGTCAAGTTTGAGTAGACTTTCGGATGCTTGGGATGGATCTCGGGGTCGAAGTGGTCGCCCTTGATCTTGTTGATGTAGAAGCCTTTGGTGGAGCAGGTGATACTGTATTGAGCGCCTTCGAGGGTGATGAGATGCAGGTAGGCAAGATGACCCTGAACACAACACCATCGTTATGACAATATTAGAAAGCAGGTAGAAACTAACCGCATTGTAATCCCGAGGCATAGGAGGGTTGAAGCTCGAGTAGGAGAGCTCATTGAAGCCCCGCAAGCCCCAACTGGTCAAGTCATAGGCCTTCGTGGTGACATGGCTGGAATCTCTGAGCTCCTTGACATAGTCGACACTCGGCTCAGGTGCGCTATCTTTGTCACCAGGGATTTCAGACAGTGCAGAACGGCAATGAGTAGCACTAGCACGGTTGTAGTCGGTGCTCAAAAGGGTCATGACACGGTTCAGATGATGGCGAAGAGTGACACCGGTAAAGTTTGGCTCTAAAAGATTAGTTGTACATAATATTATATAAACTTCAAGCAGAAACCTACCGTTGTCGGTGATGTCAAGCGTGTTGACCTTCTTGAATCCAACATCGTCAAAGTTATCAGTCTCCTTCAAAGCGTGGCCTTTGTACTTCAACGAGATGGTTCCCAAGTACCAGGTTTCGGGAAGATCTTTGATGGTAAGGAAAAGGATGGCGATAGTTCCTTGTTCTTTGAAGACGGCCAAGTTCATCTGAATTGGAAACAAGTAAGATTGGAATGCAAAGATGGATAACAGAAGGCCTTGCGACAGAAAAATATATATAAAAACTAACCGTTATAACGGATTCGAGGCCCCCAGGATAGTTCAATTCGAAGGTGACAACATCATCAGCATCATTAATCGCTTCTGAAAAGCCAGAATCAAGCCATGCACTGATGGAAAAAACGGAAACCCAAAGACATACCTTCAGCCGGCGGGCTCGTCACAGTTCCCTTCTCATTCTTCGGCGCGCGATAACGGCTCGATTTGGCCTTGCGTGCCATTGAAAAGGATCAAGACGGATCAACGGATACGTGTAAGCCTACAATGTGACGAAAGTGATAAGGATCAATGGCAAAAGAGCGTGTACGGCCGTGAAAAACGAGTGAAATGTGCGCGACGCGGATCGACTGTCTGTCTCGATAGGGCAACGACTGTCTGCACACACAGCCGCGTCGGGACCTGGAAATGCGCGCATGGTCAAATCAGGCAGTGAAGAGGCGTACGTGACTTTTTGAACGTATTTTCACGGCGTTTGTTATCACGGATTTGACGGATTTCACTCACGTTTTGACACTGCACGTGTTGACTGACCCGATAGGCTCGCGCTGGCACGGTTTTGGACGAGAAGAATGCGCGAAAAGTCCTCGAAAACGAGCGACAAAGTGCGTTTCAAATTTCCTGTCATTTTTACTTTTCAAAGTGTTAAAAACGGCTTTATTGTTTATTTTTTTCATTGATTTTAACTTTTTAATCATGATAAGTGTTAAACTTAAACTTCAAACTTGATTATTTCAACTTAAAAAAGCTAATTTTGTCAATTTTTTCAATTTCAGACAATGGACGCCCCCCTTTCCTACATCGTCTGTTTCTTTTTGATCACGACAGTCCTGGTGATGCAGCTGCTTACCGACATCTGGTATATCCAAAAATTATCCAAAACAGCGCGTAGAATTGTCCTCATCAGCATGATATTACTCATTATATGGGTGACATCGTTCTGTCGACCGCCTGGAGGCATGAAGCCAGTCGATCCCAATTACGACGAAGTAAGTACCATTTTACAACTGTATATACCTTTCTAACCACGCTATCATTTCAGTCTCTGAAGTCTTACGTCAACTATTACCTCGTCTTAACCATCTTCCTCATGTTCATGACCATGGCGATCCGAAATTTGATCGAATTCATAAGCTTGCCGATATCCATTGAAGTTTTCATCCTGCAAGTCGTCGCGTTTATCGTTGCTGGAACTTTATATGCAAATGAGGATGTTAAAAAGCATGTTGACGCTATATTTGATAATGCCGGTGACAGTTTACCACTTTGTTAAGTTTACCTATTACATTTTATATATTTAAATATTGTTCTCCCACCCCAACCACCCAATTTTAACAAAAAATCGTTTATCATACAACCTTTTTGGCAACAAGGGTTACTTTTTTCGTTCTTTCTTTTCCTTTTTGGTGAGACTGTCTTTGACCTCATCCTTCTTGCTTTCCCGCTTTTCCTTCTTGTCGTCATCTTTGTCCTTTTCCTTATCCTCCTTCTTGTCCCTATCTTTCTCTTCCTTCTTGTCCTTATCCTTGTCTTTCTCCTTCTCCCTATCTTTGGGATCACCGTGCTCCTTTTTGTACTCTGATAATAAACGTTCGTGAATCTTGGAGAAGGGTGGCCGGTTCTCTGGCTCTTTAGCCCAACATTCTGATACCAATTTCTCAACAGCCGGGGGTACATCCTTCGGCATTTCCATTCTGTAGTTTTGTACGATAATCTTTGCTCTCGTTTGGATGTTTGTCAGTGTGGGATAGGGTTCACCGCCCTGAAATCTGGTAATTAGGGAGCTCATTTGGGTGGGATATGGCTTACATCGGAGTAGATTTCATAGGCCATGACGCCAAATGACCAGACATCGCTAAAATTCTTTCAAAATAAGGGTTTTTGATAGTTTGACTGACTTACGTCTTACTGGAATAGATTTTATTCTGCATCGTTTCCGGTGCGAGCCATTTCACAGGTACTTTATCAAGTCTTTCATCAGTGAGCGTTTTGCGTTCATCAGACATGCCAAAATCACTGATTTTCACGGCATGCTTCTCCGTTAGAAGGCAATTCCTGGCTGCAATATCTCGATGGATGCACGACTTCTCTTCCAGATACGCCAATCCAGAAGACGCTTCCAAAACGAATCGTAATTTCGTTTCAAGCGTCGTTTTGCCCTTGTGCTTCCGCATGTACGACAGTACACTACCCCCGAGACACAATTCCATGACCAACATTAACGGATGTTCGTGGACAGCGATCCCGAGGATTTGTACCACATGTTGATGGTGGAATTTACGCATAATTCGGGCTTCTTTCATGAACTTTAGTCGAGAATCTCGACTAACTTCCTCTCGCATGGTTTTCACTGCTACGGGGATCGAAACCTTGTCTGTGGTTAGTTCTGCCATGTAGACTTCACCGAAGGCGCCTTCACCCAGCTTTTTGATTGTTTTGATCTGGAAAGTCACTTTTTTCAAATTAATAGTTAAAGATGACCAACGCACTGAATCATGATTCAAAATCCACGGTGGTCTATCAATCGGCTTCAATAACTTCGCTCCTGACGTCGTTGAAACGGGAGTTTTTGTTTTCATGTGCCATTCGACTAGGTCTATCACTGATTTTTCCTAAAACAACAAAATCACCTCCAATAACCTCGAAGTTTCAACCCACATGATGAGTCTCAAAGTAATAGCTATCCTTATCCGACTGATTCACCATAAAATGCTTCACAGGCCCATTCCATCGTACAGCCAATGCCAGCACTGTAGCCCCGTTGACTTCCGTCTTTCTCAACAAAAAGTCGCCATCCTTCTTTAATAATGGCTCTATGTCGTGCCGTGGCATCAGGCCATGATAGAAGCTGGCCCGTCGTACAGTCTCACCAATCGTCGAAATTTCACACTTGTTTTCATCGTCCTGTGCCGCGGATTGCACGACCGATTGGGTCGCTGTCTGGGTGGCCGTTTTGCCATGGCCACGATGCGACGAGAATTCCTTCGTCATGAAGTTGAGGTTGAATTTGGTGTGATCAGTTTTGTGATTCCAGTGTGGGCCCTAGGAGACGGATAGGGGGTGCCTGCCCGTCTATGCCCCCCGGCACAGGGCTGGAAAATGGGCGTGGTGTGCCATGAGGGTGCAATTTGCATGATTTGGAGGGTCTATTTAAGGAAATTCCAGTTCGAATGGATGGATTCACTGTTTGTTTGAAGTTTGAAACTGTTCTGATCATTGTAAGTTTCACTTTGCGACACCTAAAGTTGTCACTTCAAGTTAGGCATTGCAACCAACAAACAAAGACAATTGTTCCGAGGAGGGGAAAGCGAATCGAAAAAGAGGGAAAAGTGTTATCTCTGATTAGCATCATCATCGCCTGGAGCGTCGCCATCGGCGATTGCAATGGGGAAAAGGTTCTCGAAAGATAGGGGGTGGTTCTAATAGTACAGATTGCTGGTGACACGCTCAGTGCATCAATGTTACTTGGTGACAGACGGGACAGCCTTCGCGCAATTGAAAAAAGACAATGTCCACTACATAAGTTCCTTCCGTACATAACTGCCCGCGGGCAATGGTCGATCATTGTGCGTGCACCCGGCTGGGGAGTGATCTCTGTCTTTTCCGTTCTCTGCGTTCTCAAATCAAAAATAGGCTCATGGCGCCGCCCGCGTGAGAGTCTGCCTTCGAATTCGGGCGATCAGTCCACCTTTTTCGGGTCCTCCATCTGCGGCCTCCGGCGCGAGCGATACGATACCATAGCTTTGCGCCCTTTGCTCCCGATTAACTCACGACCGACCCTCAATATATTTCCCTCGAGAACCGCCACCATCGCCAGGTGAACACGACTGTCGATAGAAAGGAAGAAACGAAGACTAACTACAATCTTCATCATACTATGAGCATTGCGCGTGTGCTTGACGAACGACGACTCGGCGAGCTACTACCATCACGGCCACCACCAGCGTGTTGCGTGCGGCGTACCTGCGGCGTTGACTGTGACCTTATGCGAAGAGGAGGAGGCGCGCCGACGACGACACCATCGGTATCAGCATCTGCCATCAGTTGCAGCAGCAGTAGCACGAGCAACACGTCAACTTCTGGCGTTGCTGCTGCTGCCATCGTGTTTCTACGAGGCAATGCTCATGGGGATGCGACACCGACACTCGTGGTATGTATGTTTGATTAAAGGCAACTAACTGGCTGCATGTTCCTCGATTCTGCGAGGTCCAAAGGTCCGCCCCATCTGAACTCATAACCAAACAACTTCAAAAAACATCCCCCTTTTTGCTTTTTTGTGCAAACCATCACCCCAAGCCCACGGGAATCCCGCATGCTCTGAGGTATCAGTGAACTCGTTCTCGCGTCCCCTGAGCCCTTATCACTCGGTCTTCCGATGGAGAGATGCGGTGATGGCGACGGTTCTTTGTCCCAGCCCAGGGCCATGATAACCCGAACCCATCTTTCCCCATCCCAGATGATGAAGCCTCCCCCTTCACTCCTCCTCCTTCGGAACAAATCGGCCCTGCTGATGATGGCGTGATTGTTCCGAGGCCCAATTGCTTTTTAAGCCGCTCGCTCCGCGAGTCTTCTGCGCACAAAAGCCTTCCCTCATGCAACGGCGACCAGCGCCTCTGGTTTTTTGCTCCGCTCCACCATCAGTGCTTCTAAATATTTGTTTCACACTTTAGTGTTTTCTTTTCTTTTCTCGGCGTTGTCGTGGTGTCCGGGGGGTTTCGTTCCGATCCGACCAGCAGCGTCGAGAGCCAGTCGCCAGCTGGGTGGAAGTTTGTGTTCCGAGACAACATGACGACGTCGACAAAATGGTGCTTTTCGTTCGAAATTTGAAAACATTATGCTTCCGTCCGAAAAAAGGGGTGCCAAATTTTGCGTTTCCGACGCCAATTGCGATCTGATCATCCAGGCAGGCACTGGAATGCGAGCGATTTCCGATGTGCGATGTCGTCGAGATTTGTGATATCCGCCCCGTCCCTTTTCGCGTAGGATCCTTTCCCCCATTTGAATGGGTAGCCAGCGTCTCATGTCTTCCCGTTCACGCTGTGCGAGAGCGCGTTAGCTACAGATTTCAATTCCTTTTTCGCGTCTTGATAAAGCTTGCCCGTTTATTTAGTCAAGGTGAACTTCCAGGTCATGCCAGGACCGTCCGAGATGCCGGCATCACGGTTACATCGCCATCCTGACGACAAGCTCGATGACCGCCTGGTCAAGGACCGCCACAACCGCGTCTTCCCGTCGGTCCAGGCCTTCGTGGATGCCTTCGCCGAGGAGCCAAGCAAGGCCCGGCCCATCCACAAGGTCCTCATCGCGACCAATGGCATCGCCGCGGTTAAATGCATCACCTCGATGCGGAAGCTGCTCATGCAGGTCTTCAAGGACGACCACATCGTCAAGTTCATCTGCCTCACCACCGAACAGGAGGTCGCTGCCCAAGCTGGTGAGTGACCTTTTCACATTCTCATTGGCGGAAGCGCACATCACTGACCAGTCTCGAGGGGTATTTCAAGCCCTCAGGCAGTGTGCATGGAATCGGATCGATCCACGCTCCTGCGAGCCACCCGACCGCGCGTAAAGTGCTGTGACGACACATGGTGGTGGTGTGACCCGATTATAATCGCTCCCCTTGTCTGCCTGGCAGCCAGCCGCTGGTCCGTTAACACCGGGGGCGCCAGCCAGGTTGACGGACACTTCCATTCAAAAACTAGAGATTTTGTTGCTTACACACTCCAGTCCATGTAGATGCATGCTTCTGGCAATGATTCAAGACAGGGGTTAAGAAACTTGTTTGAGCTGGAGGCCCTACTTCCGGTTTCCCACCCAGGTGACAAAGTTCAACTTCACCTTTTTGCGCAAGAAAGAACATTGTTTTGTTAGCGTTTTTTCGGGTCCATGTTGATCGAACGGTCTTCCTGGGCTGTGGGGTTTTCCGGAAGATGCGCGAAGGTGAAGGTGAAGCTTCTCGTACATTTCGATGTTTACCTGTGGACACAGACTGATTTTCGTGGTCTGTGTTCAACAAGGCACACGTCACCCCGCTACATCAAGCTGGGGTGGGATTTGTTGACATGAAGCAATCGAAAGTACACCTGTAAGCCTGGACCGACTTCACATGGGTAACCGGGGCAACACCAACCCGGCTAGGGAAGACAAATGGGGTGATTTCCGTCAACCGGACCACTGTCGTTCGGTTTGATGGAGCAAAGAACGCCATTCCCTATCAGCTGTGAGGCACCTTTCTGGCTTATGGGGGACTATTTTGCCAATGTTTAAGCTGGCTCACCCATTCAAAGACCAAAGCACCCTAAATCTGCAAAGACCAAACAATAACCCCTTCCAGAATACCTCAAACTCGCCGATTCCATCGTCTTCTCCCCCTCCGGTGCCAACACGAACAACTATGCCAACGTCGATGAAATCATTGAACACGCCATCAGCTGTGAGGTTGATGCCGTCTGGGCAGGATGGGGTCATGCGAGCGAGAACCCGAGACTTCCCGAAGAACTTAATGCCCGCGGGATTACCTTCATTGGCCCTCCAGCCGATGCCATGTTCGCCCTGGGCGACAAGATTGCCAGTACTATCATTGCTCAGGTTAGTCTTTCCTCCTATGTCTACCAAAATACCATACCCAGAGGGACCAAAGGTACATTGATACCGATCCCAAGGCCCTTTAACATTATACTTTGTTCTTTGAAACACTTTTTTTTAACACCCGGAAAGATGATTCGATTGCGATTGCATCAAGGGCCTGTCACTTTACTTGACAATCGCTTGATAAAGCTTTCCGATAAACTTTCAAACATGCTTTTGATTGATTCCAAGTTTTTTCGACTAAATGGAACACCAAACGCTAAAAAAAGTTACACTAAACGCATTTGATGAAGTTTAATGGTGCCCTTTTCACGTACTATTACACTTTTTTTGGCATCTGATCACATTTTTGAACCGAAAAAAGATGATTAACACCCAATTTACGCTTTGATCACAAGTTTTCACAGTTCAGGGTCTCATAAAAACGTTCATGCCCTTTTACAGACAGTCAATGTTCCGACAATCGAATGGTCGGGCAGCGGTATCAGAATCCCCGAATCATTGAAAGAAGACGCGGCCCTCGAGGTGACCGATGATCTCTATGGCCTCGCTACGGTCTCTTCGCCGGACGAAGGACTCAAATGCCTTAAAGACAAGCAAATTACATATCCGGTTATGATTAAAGCCTCGGAAGGCGGTGGTGGCAAGGGTATTCGCAAGTGTGTCACGGATGAGGAGTTTGTTGTCAACTTTAGACGGGTTCAAGTGAGTTAGATGGCACTTTTGAAAGAAAAAAGCAAAACAAGGGTTGAATTTTAGGCCGAAGTCCCCGGCTCACCCGTTTTCATCATGAAATGCATGGAGCATGCCCGCCATATCGAGGTCCAGCTGATTGCTGATGCCCATGGCAATTGCATCCCCCTATACACCCGTGATTGTTCTATCCAGCGTCGTTGCCAGAAGATTATTGAAGAAGCCCCGGCTCAGATTGCGCCTCCACATGTCCTGCGGCAGATGCAGGTCGATGCAGTGAATTTGGCGAAGCGTGTTGGCTATGTCTCAGCTGGCACGGTCGAATTCATGTATTTGCCGTCGACGCAGAAGTACTACTTCCTCGAATTGAACCCGCGTCTCCAAGTCGAGCACCCGTGCACTGAGATGATCAGTGATGTCAATATTCCGTCGATTCAGCTCCAAATCGCCATGGGAATCCCACTTCATCGAATCGTCGACCTTCGCCTCTTCCATGGCCTCGACCGTTACGGCACTTCGCCCCTACCGTATGATTTCGTCCCGACAGAATCAGAACTATGCGTAATCGCCGCTCGTATCACATCAGAAGACCCGGCTGAAGGCTTCCGACCGGCATCCGGCACACTGGAGGTCCTCAACTTCCGGTCCAGCCAAAACGTCTGGGGCTACTTTTCCGTCGCCCCCACCGGCAAGGTCCACGAATTCGCCGATTCCCAGTTCGGCCACATCTTCTCCCGAGCCCCGACTCGCCATGAAGCCATTTCCGGCATGCTGTGTGCCCTGAAAGAGCTCGAACTCCGCGCTACCTTCCAATCCCAGGCCAACTACCTCGTCGGCCTCCTCCAGGACCCCGTCTTCGAGCAAAACGCCTTCCACACTGGCTGGCTTGATGAACGCATCGCCGCCAAGATCCAATCTGCCCCTGAACACCCCCTCGACGTCAAGATTGCCATTGGCGCCACCGTAATCGGTCAGGCCAAGATTGCCCAAGCCTTCAAATCCTTCGAAGACGCCCTCTCCCGCGGCCAAATCCTGCCAACCACCGGCCTCAGCGAGACGGTCACCCTGGAGCTTGTCCATCACAATGTCAAATACAGCGTCACCGTCAACCGTTGCGGCGATATCGATTATCTCGTGCTTCTGAACGACGACAAAGTCCACACAAAGGTCCACATCCTGGAGGGCGATGGCGCCATCTTGGTTCAGTACAATGATCAGGTTCATCACTGCACCTTGGACGAGGAAGTGAGTTGACTTCTGAGGGTTTAAAAACAGACAATAATGAAAGCTTGTTTGTAGCTCGAGCGCTACAAGGTTACGATTGGGCACAATTTGACCGTCTTCGAGAAAGAGAATGACCCGTCGATCTTGCGAAGCCGCAATGCCGGAAGATTGCTTCAGTACTTGAAGTCAGATGGTGAGACTATTGGCGTGGGCGAAGTTTTCGCTGAAATGGAATCCATGAAAATGGTCATTGCTTTGGATGTGAAGAAGGTCTCCGGAAAGCTGGTCCAAGTCGCTCGCCCCGGACAAGTCCTCTTCCCGGGTACTGTCATCGCCAGGCTGGAAGTCTCCTCCGATGTCTCTGCCGCCAGGCCAGTCGTCTTCGAAGGCGGATTCGCTCAATGGGCCCGTGCCGAGGAGCGACGCACCAATTCTGTCCATAGACTGGATAACCGCTTCGAAACTGTTCTATCACAGTGCCGTAATGTCCTATCCGGCTATTCCGTCCCGGAGCCGTTGGCTACCACCCAATTGACGACCCTCGTCGGCGACCTCTTCACTGTCCTCGATGATAACGCCCTGCCCTATGCCCTGTATCGCAGCGTCCTCCAGGCCGTCAAGAACCGCATCAGCAAGGCCGAAACCGTTACAAAGATTGAAGAGCTTCTTGCCAACACGCAGATCCCCTTCAGAGCCGCTGAACTGTCCGAAACCATGGAGCTCTACCTCGATGCCTTGAGCCCGAATGAAGTCGGCATGGAAAAGGCCTTCTTCGAGAAGTTGCTGACCACCTGTGATCGATTCGGAGGCGGCCTCGAAGGCCATAAGCGCATCGTCGTCCAGGAGCTGTTGGAAGCGTTCTTGAACTCTGAGAAGATCTTCCAGGGTGTGCCGTATGACAAGGCTGTCACTGAAGTCTTGAAGAGCGTAAGTTATTGATTTATTGACTGCGATTTGATGTTTAAAGTCAACTTTTACAGGCGCCATCCGTCCCCGAAGCCGCGCGCCTCGTCTTTGCCCACACTCGCATCACTTCCAAGAACACCTTCGTTCGTGAAGTCCTTGCCCGCCTGTCCCCAGCCATCCTCGAATCGCTGAAGCCGACCTTGCGGATCATCGCGAATCTGTATAACACCGAAAACGAGTCCCTTGCCGTCGCCGTTCGCCAGCTGCTCGCCAAGACCCGCGCCGCCTTCCCGCTGTCGGCCCTTCGCAACGAAGACTGCGTTTCCAAGAAGCTCTACCTCAACCTTCTCCCAGAAAACGCCGTCCTCCGCGCCAACCAAGAGCCAGATGCCCCCTATCGCATCTACGAAGTCAACGAGCACGATATTCACCGTATCTTTGTTCGTTACCTGGCTGGTGGCCTGCCCGAAACCCCAAAGGCCGTTCCCGTCGACCAACTTCGCAACCGCCTCGCTGACGATCTCGATGCTGCTATTGGAGCTGTGCGACTGGCGACACCTGCGGATAAGAAGATCTTCTGCGACTGCAACCACATCTTCATCACGGTGAATCACTCGGATAAGGCCAAGACGGCCAATTTGGAAGCTGCCATCAAGACGGCGCTTTTCTCGATGGAAAATGTGTTGGCCAAGTTGAAGGTTACCCATGTTGAGGTTTCTTACAAGCTTAACGTGAGTTTTCGTCACATTTTGTTAAGCCGATGATTAAAAGTTGTCTTTTTAGGTGCCAAATGCCACCCCCGACACCCGCCTAGCCGTCTATTCTAACGAGACCGGCGTTATCCCCGAGTTCAGCATCTACCGCCTCGAAGCCACCGGCATTCTGACCCGTCTCGAAGGCCCTGCCAAGTACGATGGCGTCAACGTTGAAGCCATCGCCGCCACTGTCGCCCATCCAGCTGTTCAGCGTCGCCGTGCTTTGGCATCTCGTGTCGGCACTGTCTACGCTTACGACCTTCCGGAAGTCTTTGGCCGTGCTGCCCTGGATCTGTGGAAGCAGTACAAGCTCGCCAACCCGAAGGCCTTCAACAAGGTCGTCGCTTCCCTCCCAGCCTCCTTGAAGACAGCCCTAACCAACGAGGACGCCTCCGCCTTTGCCGTCGACCACGAGCTCATCCTCGAATCCGAGGAAGCCCCGAGTGTCTCCGTTCTCCGCACCCCTGAGGAAAACAAGCTCCGCCGGACCCAGCCATCCAATGATCGCGGCATGCTTGCTTGGGAGTTGAAACTCTACACCCCAGATGCCCCCACCGGACGTGCCATTGTCGTTATTGCCAATGATGTCACCCACTTCATGGGATCGTTCTCTATGCGTGAACACCGCCTGTACCATCGTGCCAGCGAATATAGCCGTGCCAATGACATGCCGCGTGTCTATGTTGCCGCCAACTCTGGAGCTCGTATCGGCTTCGCTGCTGACATCAAGCAGCGCTTGTCGGTCGTCTGGAACGATGACACCAAGCCAGAGGACGGTTTCGCCGCACTGTGCTTGGATGAAACCCACGGTGCCCTCGATGAATCCATCCTAAACCAGGTCGAAAGCCACCGTGACGCATCAGGCAATGTCATCCTGGATGCTGTCATCGGCAAGGAAAACGACATTGGCGTCGAGAATCTCGTCGGCAGTGGTCTCATTGCCGGTGAAACCAGTGCAGCCTACAAGACAGTGCCCACCTACTGCCTCGTTACCGGTCGTGCCGTCGGTATCGGTGCCTATGCCGCTCGTCTGAGCCATCGCGTTGTTCAAGTTGAAGCTTCCCACCTCATCTTGACCGGTGCCAACGCTTTGAACTCACTCCTCGGGCGGGAGATCTACACTTCGAATGGTCAACTCGGCGGCCCTCAGATCATGCACGCTAACGGTGTCTCCCATGCTGTTGTTGGCACTGATTTGGAAGGTGTAGCAAAGATCGTTCGCTGGATCACATACCTGCCGAAGCGAACTGAGCCCAGTGCCCTTCCCACCGACGATACCGAACGCCCAGTCGAAACCCTGCCCACCAAGGCCCAATACGACCCGCGTGAAGTCCTCGACCCCGCTACTGGTGGTGGTCTCTTTGACGCTGGCTCCTTTGATGAAATCATGTCCAACTGGGCCCAAACCATCATCGCAGCCCGCGCCCGTCTCTGCGGAGTGTCCGTCGGTGTTGTCGCCGTCGAAACACGAACCATCACCGTCGAAATCCCGGCCGATCCCGCAGCTGCTGGCTCCGAGAAGAAGACCGTCACCCAAGCCGGTCAAGTCTGGTACCCTGATTCGGCCTACAAGACCGCCGAGGCTATCAACGACTTCAACAAGGAAGGCTTGCCGTTAGTCTTGTTGGCTAACATCCGTGGCTTCAGTGGTGGCCAAAAAGGTGAATCATTTCCCAATTTTGGCATTTTTAACCTCATCCTTTTCAGACATGTTCGAAATGGTCCTCAAATTCGGTGCCGCTATCGTCGATGCCCTTCAAGCCTACACCCAGCCCGTGATTGTCTACATTCCGCCCTTCGGTGAGCTTCGTGGTGGCGCTTGGGCTGTTTTGGACACCCAGATCAACTCGACCTGCATCACCATGATTGCCGATAACGATTCACGTGGTGGTGTCCTCGAGCCCGATGGCATCGTCGAAATCAAGTTCCGTCAACGCGATTTGAATGCGCTTATGCTCAAGTGTGATGCGCAATTGCAAACTCTATCCCGCGCGGCACCATCAGCCGAAACGAAGGCAGCCATTGCGAAGCGCCAAGAAGCCTTGACGCCGGTGTACCGAACGATCGCAGTCAAGTTTGCCGATTTGCACGATACGACGGCACGAATGTTGGCCAAGGGTGCTATCCATGTATGTTTTTGATACTTTTTAAAGGTTAAAGTTCATCAAAATGCCATTTCAGGACCGAGTCGAATGGCGCGAAGCCCGAAACTACATCCATCGCCTGCTCCGCGTCCAATTGGCCCGTTTCGCCATGGCCCGACGCTATTTGGCTGCCATCGGCACCCAGCAGCCCTACGAAGTCGCCGACCTCGAAACAGCCTGCCACTGGGTCGATGCCCATCTCGCTGAGAATGGCATTTCCTTCCGTGCCGACTCCGAATCAGCCATCCCCGGCGCTTCGAAATTCGTCTACAGCGAATCGGATGTCTCCACCTACGCGACGAGCCAGACCTTTGCCAAAGTCCTGCGCGAACTCGATTACGAAAAGTCGACCGCCCATCTACTGTAAGTCATCCCAAACCTTCAAAATCCACCTTCTAATCCACTTTTTTCCAGTGAACTCGACGCCCTCGACGACAACCACCGCATCGACCTGGCTGGCCGCCTTCTCTCCTCCACCACACCCGAAGCCCGTCAAGAATTCCTACGTCAACTGCTCGCCGGCCTCAATCCAACCGAGCTCCAATCAGTCATTTCGTCCAAGGCAAGATAACCCCTATCTTATTTGCCATTATTCCGCCATATTTACCGTATTTTCCCGTTTTTTCACCATGTATGCCTTTGCTTCGCTGGCTTAAGCCCATTAGCCACGAGCACTTCCAATATTCTGGTTCTTTTTTTGGTTGAGCCCCTTTTTTGTTAGAAACTTCTTTGAAAAACAGTTGTATACGTTGACGTAACACACACATTTGCTCATCCACTTTATGCCTCTTGTTCGGGTACTCCTAGTTCTACTTACTTATTTTGTCGAACATACTGTTATATGTAATAAATAAATTTAATTAAGAAAGGTGTTTATTTTGTGAGCAATTTGAAGTTTGATAGACAAGGAAGTTGTCAAACGTTGAATTGACAGAATTTTGATGTGGAATGGGAAAAGGGTTAGTAAGAGCATTCTCGAGATTGTAAAAAGTCTTTAAAGTTTATTAGGCCTTGAACTTAAGGTATGTTGGCACTTTTAGAAACAGGTTTTTATTGAGTTTTAAAAAGACTGTTTTTAACTTTTTTGAACTGACAAAATGGAAAGAGCCAATTCATCGATATTTTTGTGGACGCTGGCCAAGGTCAAGAACCAGCTGATTTGAAAATTTTGAACTTTTCATTCAAATAAAACATCAATCTACAAATTTTGTCGCCTGAGGTCATGTCCCGACCCTTGTTTTAACTTTGTCCAGCCTTCTAACAACCTTCCAGACACACATTGTTACAAACTTTGAACTTTGCCTCTAACTCGGTAAATACTATCGTCTCGACTCCCATCAAAAGTTGTGTCTTTGATCAACCCTGTGGCGGTTTCCCTTTCAAATCTTCACTTTTTCACTTTTTTAAATCCCGCTTGCAAGTAAATTTGCGAATCTACGGGGATCGGTCACTCAAGCCGACGGATGGTTCGATGTCTGACGCTTCGATGTCGACCTTTTGTTGTGTTTGTCGGGGAGGTCTTTGCGCGTTAGTTAATCCGGGACCCCGTTGACCACGCCACCGTGTTTTTTTTATTGTTGTTGCCTTCTTTGAAGTTTCACGACAGACATCGCAGATTCGATGAATACTTTGGTCGTTACGGGCTTTTGAATCGGGCTTTTGTTGTTATTTATATATTTTTGTATTTTGAACTTATGTTACTTGATCAAAAGCGACCAATACAATGTACTTTTTGTGTTTTGGGATTCTAAAGATGTGTCAGAATGCTTTAACGTTTCATGATTCACTAATTACAGTAATTGGACACTTTTTTTAAGCCGTCTGACGCATGGTTTGGTTTGCAGACCAGTTGAACTTGATTCCTCGCCAGCCATATCCAGTATCGGCCTACCTCCAGACACCATGCAACACAAGTACTATTTATGTTAGGCTTTTGTGAATCGCGACGATTCATCCTTATGGGGGGCTGTATCCCAAAACCACGCCAAAGACCCAGCCCATATCTCATAAGCTTCGAATAAAAAACCAGTTTGAGACGCGTCGACATCGACATCGTCGTCCCCTGACTGACCACCACCCTCCCTGCCCACGTTCCTGACTGATGTGACGTTTCGAGCAGCAGCACGTTTTCGGGTTGTTGGGGTTGGTCAAAGGGGACGACGATGTCGATGATGAACACCAGACCAGCGGGGTTGATAGACAGCCTCAAAGGGAGGCCCCTTCTAAACCCCTGTCCGAAGTTCGTGGTCAGTGAAGCCGACCGTCAGCCAGGCCGCCAGCCGATCGCCCCCTTTGAAGACTTACGTCAATGACGGGTTTTGTCAACCAACGAACACTCCGATTGACTACTGCCCTCAGGGGCTGGGCTGTTTCAACTTCTTCAAGTGATGGGCTTATTGACTTTTGGAGGGGGTAACATTGGACGTTGCGCAATGACCACATTTGGTTACTTTTTTGCAATTTTCTTCTAATCAGATTTATCTTTTTGCAAAATACCGTAACCCTGTCCACATTTAGTTATACACAATTGCCCACGAGACCCCCCTTCCCTCTGACCCCAATCCACCATCCGCGATCGCCAACATGTTTCGCCTGCCGTGAAAAACCACCAAATAAATCAATTGCTTTCACTTTTCAAATTCACTTTCAAACCACCCCCATTCCTTGCAGGTCCGATCGCACGCCGGAGGCGTCAATTTGTTGCTTGCTTCCGACTTTTGCGTCTTGCCATCCGGTTTCTACTTCTACGTTTTTGCTCGAGCATCGATGGCGCCCATCTGAAGCACCGAATCCTGACTACTTTCAACTTTCTCTCCCGGTGACGACGTTCATTTTTTGATAAGTCGTCCTCCTTGAAATCTGTAACCACGTGGGAGGAAAGTCTTAGTGAGTCCATTTCAACCACCTTTGAAGCCATCAGATCGACGACAGCCACTACAACTGCTGTCGGAATTTAGTAATGGGTGCTCAAAATGGCATTGTGCCACTCTTATTTATCAGTTTATGCCTTTTTATCAGCATCGCCACAGCAGCCAAGTAAGTCTTATTCATTTTAACCACTTTAAATCGCTTTTTTAGAAGATACACAGTTCTCCGGATAGAAGTCTCTTCCAAAGACCAACTCGACTACCTCAACGAACAATACCTAAATTCCTCTCATTTTGACTTCTGGAAAGAACCATCTAGCGTGGGGGAGCAGGTCCACATCATGGTGAAAGATAACTTATTGCATAACTTCATTGAACAGCTGGATTCACGCGGCATCAAACACAAAATCATGATTGATGATGTTCAGAAGTAAGAATGACGCACTTCTTTAGAATTGCAATTCAGCTATTGACGTTGTTGTTCACTTTCAGGGTGATTCAGAAGCGCGCCAATGATTCAGCCAAATTCTACGAAAACAAGTTGTATCGCGACGCACCGGAGAATAGGATAGCCTTCAACTTGGCCAAGTATCACTCCTTCGCGGAAACGATCAACTATTTGAATGCGCTGGCTATTACGTATCCGGATCGGGTCCATGTAATGCCGATTGGGATCACACATGAGGGTAGACAGATTCCGTTGATTAAAGTTTGTTCTTTTTCTTGTTCGAGATTCTCTTTTGTTAAAAAAACATGGTTCAATTACCCTCAAAAAAGTAAATCCGCATATTTGTTTATTTTTAGATCGGAACCCGTAGCCGCGCAGACAAGCCCGGCATCTGGATTGATGGCGGTATCCATGCGCGTGAGTGGATCTCTCCAGCTGTTGTGCTGTACTTCATCAGTCAGGTTTGCACCCTTTTTCTCGTTTTTAGCCTCTTCAACCCCAAAACTTCCAGTTAGTGACCGAATATGACCGCGACCCGACAATCCGCAACCTCGTCGACTCCATGGATTGGTACATCGTGCCCCTCCTGAATCCTGATGGCTATGAATACAGTCGATCGTCATCTGACGTTGAAGTCCGTCTATGGCGTAAGAATCGATCCCCCACCATGTGTACCCAAGTCAGTACGGGCTTATTTTCGCCCCCGACCACGCAATGCTGTCAGGGCGTTGATTTGAACCGGAATTTTGATTGGTTCTTTGGTCAAGTTGGCAGTTCGACTGATCCTTGCTCGGAGATTTACAATGTTAGCATTTTTTTATAATAGAAGATAGGATAGCAAAATTTGCGTTTTTAGGGCCGATTTGCCTTCAGCGAACCTGAAACTCGTTCAGTTCGCGACTTTGTCACCGGTCAAAATGGCAAAATCAAGACTTTCCTCACATTCCACAGCTATTCGCAAATCTTGATGTATCCATTTGGTCATCAGCTTCGAACCTACCCCAATGATGTGAATGACCTCAGCGCGACAGCGAACAAGGCAGCACAGGCACTGCAATCGATGTACGGTACCAAGTATACTGTAGGTACCGGTGCTGACACGCTCTGTAAGGCTAATTTCTTGCCCAAATTAACTTTGTTGTGCAAAATCCATTCCAGACCCCGCATCCGGTGGCTCCGAAGATTGGGCCAAGGGCCAAATGAACATCAAATACTCCTTCCTCTTCGAGCTCCGCCCTGAAGACAACGTTTGGGACGGCTTCCTTCTCGCTGAAAACCAAATCATCCCGACCTCCCGTGAAACCTGGGAAGCCGTCAAGATCATCGCTGACCAGACCCTCCAGACATTCCGCCCGAAAGCCATCGCCGTGGCCCCTGTCCAAGCTCATCGCCTCAGGGCATTTGCCAGTGGCAACCCAGCTTCATCCGGTTCAGCTCCAAGTGCGACATGCCGAGATTTAGATCAACTATGCTCGTATTGGTCACAAAATGGTGCCTGCGCACAATGGCCATCAATGCGTGAACGATGCGCGCGATCCTGCGGGTTCTGCACATAGGTTGCTTACAGTACCCTACCCAAGTTTGGTTTACTGTAGATCATTCCGAGTGCGCAATGAAAGGTTTTGTTTTTATTGAAATTTGTTTCACCTTGTTTTATCAGTGTCTTATCGATCTGGTCATGTTGCATGCATTTCTGTAAGTTTAAAAGCAGAAAGGCATTTTAATGGTTATATTAATTAAAAATTGTTATATAAAACTCACTTTGATAAAGTGACAGAAAAGTATGGATAATAAAAATAGACAAATGACACGTTTTATGTTTCACTATTGTGTAAAAAACACTTGAAGATTGATCGAAATGCAGATGGGTGGAAACAATTGGCAAGAGTAGTCGATTGCATGCACTTCAGAACACGTCATTGTGTTGCATGCCCTTCAATTGGTGTATGAATGATGAGGATATTATTTGTCTCATCTGTTTCAATAACTTCCGCGATGCATCTATTTTGCGCAATGGTGATTTTTTTTACTTTTTCTCGAACCCCCATATTTGCAAATGCACAAGATTTATGTTTGAAAAAGGGAAAAGTCAGAGTCAGACCCCTTCCGATAACATTCGTCACGTTCGCCATAGATCATAAAGATGGATGGATTTCCGTGAGTAGCGTGGTGATAATAATGCTCTATCTTTATCTCTTCAAGCGGAATGCCGACGGCAAAATCTCGAGAAAGGTTGTTCGTCACCTTCGTTCACACTTTCATTTCTCTGTTCATAAACAGACGCTTGAAAAATGAAAAAAAGGGGTGGTTCGTTCGTTGATTGCACTCATCAGAACAGATGTCTGTCTTCCCCTGTCGCATCTAAACCAACTTTTATGTCGTCTGCGCAAAGTCATGGAAACACATTTCTAATTGATGGTTGTTGGATCATTTTAGCTTGGGAGAATCTGAAGAAGCGTTCGACTGTATTGTGCTTTCATTCAGATTCTTCGGCAGCAGCTTGGAAGTAGGCTTCGCAGTGTCATTGACCACCTGATCGATTGATCGAGTGTCGTCGCCAAGACATCGTCGTTTTTGTTTGTGGGAGGCATAACTGGTTGCAGCAGGCAGCAATCTGTTGCAGCCGTTTGGAAGAAGGCCGGCTTTTTCCATTCATCCGTCCTGCTGAACGTTCAGACGCAGTGGCGCGGCGCGGTGGACATTGGTCAGACCTCAACCGCCGCAACGGAAGGTATTGACGTGGTCATGGCAGCGTGGCGGCTTCTGGCATGCTTGGCCATAGTTGGCGGTTGCTTTTCGAGTGCTTATGGTCAGAATGTATCAGATTTTGATGTGGAATTGGGCAATTTGACGGCTCCAATTGTCGGTGTTTACAAAGTTTTGCGGACGGTGCCACGGACATTGGACCAGTTACGGTATTTGCAGCAATTGCAACATCAAGATGAGCACATGCATGTAAGTTTCGACCATATTCACCATCTTTAGACTTTCTTATCGATAAAATCTTCAGCTAAATTTCTGGAAAGCCCCAGTAAACGTCAACAATGCCGTCGATGTCATGGTGTCAGAGACCCGCCTGACCAACCTCAAAGACGCCCTTGCCAAGCGCAACCTACCGTATACCATCATCATTGAGGATGTTGAAAAGTAATTTTTCACACATTTTACGTCATTATTCACACATTACACAAAAGCTTAAACCAGTTTAAAGTCATTCCCTATTATCCAGAAATCTATCTTTGGCAACCTTTCAAACCTGTCTGCCCCCTATCCATTCCCAGCCATTTTTACAACCCCTAATTTGTAGTAATGTCATAAACACCCCTTGTTATCTCCAAATTCCAAAATTCCAGATTGATCATCCAACGTGAGCGCAAAGAACTCAAATCCGGCGATTTTGATCGACGCTTCCGAGACGACCGCAATGAGCCCCTTTATGACTTCCACAGTTATGGTTCCTATGCCCAAATGGAAGCCTACATGCGATCACTGGCACGAAAATACGCAAAATTTGTTCAATTTATTTCAATCGGCAAAACACATGAAGGTCGAAGCATTGATGGACTCGAAATTGGCACGCGGGGACACAAGAAACGCGTCTTCTGGATCGATGGCGGAATTCACGCACGTGAATGGGCTGCATCTCATACTGCACTGTTTTTCATTCATCAGTTGACTTCCAAATACGGCAGAGATGCCAATATCACCAGCTACGTCGACGATATCACTTGGATCATTGTACCCTGCTTGAACCCGGATGGATACGAATTCACGAGGTCATCGACGAATCCAAACGTATGTATTAGGACGTTGTAAACAACTTTTTATCGGGTAACCTTTAACTTTCGTTT
This sequence comes from Panagrellus sp. LJ2284, assembly GCA_024447225.1. Classification (NCBI taxonomy): domain Eukaryota; kingdom Metazoa; phylum Nematoda; class Chromadorea; order Rhabditida; family Panagrolaimidae; genus Panagrellus; species Panagrellus sp. LJ2284. Next base: position 4,618,897 of record JAMRYC010000001.1, on the reverse strand, counting down.
TTAGATTCGATTGTGGCGTAAAAATCGCTCGCCGACAGCGTGTCTGCGCGACCAGTGGGGACGGAACCGGTGTTGCAAAGGCGTCGATCTCAATAGGAATTTTGATTTTCATTTTAAAGGTGAGACTTTTAGAGAATTTATTAATTGCCCTTCAGCATTGTTTGTTTAACCTTTTTATAGAAGTTTGGTTTAAAAATGTTCAAACTATTAATAAGTTTTTAAATTAAAATGTCTTTAGAAAGCGGCAGCAGCGACGATCCATGCTCGGAGATCTATCAAGGCACCGGTCCCTTCAGTGAACCCGAATCCAAAGCTGTCAGAGACGCAATCCTGTCATCACGTTATCGAAACAGAGTCGATGGGTTTATCACGCTTCACACGTATTCACAACTGTGGATTCATCCATATGGGCATAAGAGGGACAGTTATCCGGGTGATGTACAAGAACTTGTAAGATATCATTTACCGTTTTGCTTTGTTGATACTTTTAACCCTGCAAATTTAGTTAAACGTCGGTAAAAAAGCAACAAATGCCCTCCGAAGGCTATACGGAACAAAATATGTCGTCGGAAGTGGTGCTGACACTCTTTGTAAGATATTTTTAACAACTTTATGGCTAACTTTATGTAACCATGATACATTCCAGACCCCGCATCTGGCGGATCCGAAGACTGGGCCAAACAATCCGCTGCAATCAAATTCGTATACTTACTTGAACTACGACCCGATGAAAAAAGTACATTGCACTTTCCACTTTTTACGACTAATAAAACTAAATTTATACCTTTTAGATTGGGATGGTTTCATTCTCGAAGAACGTCAGCTGATCCCGACTGCTGCGGAAACCTGGGCGGGTGTGTCCATCGTCGCGGAATCCATAATCGAACGGCAAAGACGGAAAATTTCAGCTGCACGGGCTTCTGGTAGGTTCTTTAATACGACTTTTTGAGTAACGTTGAAAGGATAAACTTTAATTTGTAGGGTTACGTTCCGCGTTTTCAGGAATCCGTCAACACAGATTCGGTGACGGTACCCCAGGGTCCTGCTTCGATCTCCGTCACGCGTGTAAGCAATGGATTCGCGATAATGAAACACTATGCAAAACTGTACCCTTGTTTATGCGGGAGAATTGTGCCTATTCTTGCGAGTATTGTTAAGTTTTTGAAAATCGAAAGTGACAACATAGGGTTTGATTGGATGTTTTTGATGCAGACTTGTAAATAGACGAGATATAAAGATTATTTGATTGTATTTTGTGATAACTGGGATTGGATACTAATTTTGTGTACTCGGTTTCACAGTCGTTCATTTTTTTCATGGTACGGATTTCAAAAACTGACAGAAATTTTGACGCAAAATTACAAAAACAATGAATTTTGTTTGTTTTTTACACTTCAAAGTATGTAAACAGGAAACCAGCCTGTCTAAACCAGCCAAACTTTCTTTTGTTTTTCCCTCGATCGGTGATTGCAATGACCGCATCATTTACCCACCCGATGCGCATGTTGATCACATGGAACCCAAAACCTGCCGAGCACGCTTCCCGCATCGGTTGCATCAAAATCTCGGATGAAGATTAGACCCGTAGCCCACGAGTTGTCCATTTGCATGTGGTCTGGCCCTGTGGCTGCATCACATTTCCAGTTTTGGACGCAGCTCTACCCTTCCTGCATGTGAAAATAGCTCGGCTCCCACGACGGCGGCCACCATCTCCCGTCTCCCGTCGCCACCTCTCGTTTTTTCCGATCGACTCGGTTCGCTTCAACCATCCCTTCCATATTCGACGATGGTGATGATGGAAAACAGCCGACTCCGCCCACCTTCAGCGGGGGCACGGACGAGTCCGATGGAAGTGATGATGGCGGGTTTCGTCAAGTGATTATTCCAGTCCCTCTCTTTTCCCGCCCGACTTCTGGAAAAACAACTGTTCAGCCCGTGTTTCACACTTTTGACGACAGTTCGATCGGAATTTGAATTCAAAGTTTAAGTTGTCAACCATGTCGATAGAAGGCGGTCATGAGCGCCAACAATGGGATTCAAGCTTCCAATTCATGCTGGCTACGATCAGCTATGCCGTGGGTCTTGGCAATATTTGGAGATTTCCGTCCCTGGCCTATGAAAACGGCGGTGGAGCCTTTCTAATTCCATATATTTTTGTTAGTTTTATCATCGGATTCCCATTATTATACTTGGAACTGTCTCTCGGCCAATTTGCTCGTGCTGGTCCAGCAGTATTACACGGCAGAGTCCGACCCTACCTTCAAGGCATCGGTGTCGGCATGGTAAGTCCAATGTAGCATTAACCTTGAAGTTAGATCTTTCAAACCCGCGACTTCATTGAAACCATCAAGAATCATCCGTTTTACTTCCTTCACACCTTTTTTTCGTCATCTCTGAAGATCGCTAAACCAATGAAAAAAACTTCCTTAAATTTACGACTTTTATCGCCTTTCGGTGTAAAACAAAACGAGTTTGCCTAAAAGTTGTAGCCGTGCCTTCCTTTTTTCAAAAAGGCAGTTTACTTACCCACCAAAATGATGGCCCATAAATTGTGCCCATCTGGACAATCGGAATGAACTTTGGGTAGTGATGATGGCGTCCATGTTTAAACACAGAAAAAAGGCAATAAAACACTTCATGATCGCAATTGTAGATTATGATGGCCGTACTTGTGTCGATCTACTACAACGTCATCGTAGCCTGGTGCTTGCTGTATTTATTTACACTCATTACGGGCAGATCGTATTGGTGGACGTCGTGTGAACAGGATTATAACACGCTCTGTAAGTGAATGAAGCAAAGAAAAAAGTGACCTTTAACTTTAATGGAGGCAAAAAGTAGTTACCAGCTTAACTTTAAGTCGAACTGTAGAAGTTTGCACTTTGACAGTACTAGGAAGGAAAGTAGCGCGTTCTAACCTGTTCTTGCAAGTCCTGCGCAACCTCATGCCGTATAAACCCGACTTGTAAGATGAAGCTTGCCGTTGGGATGGCGCAGTGGTTAGATAGCTTGTCTTGTACGAGCAAGCATACATCGGCCACGGAATGGTTCGTGGCCTGAACCATTCAGTCGCGAAGATCCCGGCGGCCGCGGCGAGGGCCGTAACATCGGCACATATATATGTTCTGTAATTTCCGTTCTGTTTGGTTTTCTCTCAGATGTCGTCCGGCACACTGGCCAAATGAGGGTTCATCAAACGGTTTGATTCAAACCATGCAAGAAGGTCCTTGCCGGAAGGACCTCAAATTTTTTTGCATTTCAACCTCCAAGTTGAAAACTTTTTACATTGTAAAAACAAATTATTGATAAAATAAAGGGGATGCGCGAACGCAGTCCCCCACACCCAAAAATTTAGCTGTTGGCGTGCACCAGTTCGGAGCAGCCATATCTGTCAGCCTGGAGCGAAAAGTGCAATGCTCAAGCCTCAAGATAGAGGTTGTACCTTCGTGATCGTACAAGCCTCCCAGCCAGGTAAGTTTATGAGCCGTCGCGTTTCATCCTTAAGCTCGGCTCGGATTTGCATTTTTACGCGAGGGAGAGCGCAGGGGTCAGACGACGAGAGAGACAATCTCTCGCCATTGAAAAGCAGGCGCATTGGTCAGTAGCGACGGAAAAGCTTGCCCCGCGCATTACAAAAGCCCTTTTTTATCCGCTTTGCTGCTATTTTTCACTTATTTTTCAAAAGTTTATCCATGTTGCATCGAAATCCTTTCGAAAGTGATGACACGTGGACCATGAGCCGATTACGCATGATTCACAAACACGAGCAACATTGTTTGGAATAATAAAGTTAGTGTCAGGGACCACGAGGGTGCAGTTATGCAATAGGCGTCAAGGACGCCCAGAGGGTGGATTGACTTTTGTGTTCAATCAATTCAAAAGTTACAAAAATAAAAAAAAAGTCAATTTCAAACCACAATTACGTAAAAAAATTCTCACCGGCTAATCCTTTGCAGATTGTTACTCGCAACTCGAAGATAATCGCTGCAGTCGACAATTCGCCGAAACCAGCAAAAACATCAATGCCACCGGGTTCTACTTCAATGGCACTTGCTTCGATTCTTCAGATACAGAAACCTTGGCGCTCCGACAAACATTGTTTACGGAGCGTGGTGCTGTGAGTCCTGCCGAAGAATTTTTTGAGTACGTTACCACAAAAGGCTTTTTAAAGTTGATAAACAGTAACTTTTAGAAACTACGTCCTTGAAAAGACCGAAACAATGGACGACTTTGGAGGCATTAATTTCAAAATTTTGATTTGCTACGCCATCGCATGGATAATTACAGCCATGACATTGCGAAAGGGCGTGAAACTTGTTGGAAAATTGGCCTATTTTACCGCTACAGTACCTTATATTATTATTGCTATCTTATTTGTTCGTAGTATCACTTTGGAAGGTGCCAGTATCGGTTTGGATTACTTTTTGTTGAAGCCGGACATGAGTTACGTTTTTAATCCGACGGTAAGACTTAAAAAAGCAAATCAGTCGATAACCTATCGATTTCCAGACCCTTCGAAACGCAGCTTCCCACATTTGCTATTCTTTATCGGTTGGTTTTGGTGGCATGCTCTCGATGGCCTCCTACAACCCATCCCATCATAACCCCTACAGCACAGCTATCACTTTAACTGTAGCCGACGCGATCATGTCACTTTTCGGTGGATTATCCGTCTTCAGCGTCCTGGGATTCATGTCAAAACAGCTGAATCTGCCCATTGATCAAGTCATTCAATCTGGGACCGGATTAGCGTTTGTAGCCTACCCCGAGGCCATGAGCAGATTACCCTTGCCCTGGCTTTGGTCGTTTTTGTTTTTCTTCATGATTCTAATTCTGGGTGTGAGCACACAGTTCGGATTCGCTGAATGCATCTGTACCGCGATCTATGATCTGTTTCCGTCAACACAAAAACATCGGGCCTTCATTGTCTATGGAGTTTGTTTCATTTTGTGGTGCTGTGGACTTGTGTTGTGCACAAGGGTAAGTGTTCTTTGAAAAAAAAACATATTTAAAAAGTTGCACGCATACACTTCATGTAGGTGTGTGTGCCCCAAAAAAGGGTCTCGACACGAAAAGTTAAATATTAATCAATTTTATTAAAATATGCATAAATCACAAAATTGGAGCAACTTTCAGGCCGGCATTTTCTACTTCAACGTATTCAATGACTATTCCGCCTCCTTCGCCCTCATGCTTATCCTATGCGTCGAAGTAGTCATGCTAACCTATATCTACGGTATCAAATACTACATTACCGATCTACGATCAATGTTTGGCCCGCCAATGAACAAAATCTCCAAATGGATTGGCGCAACCGGCATTTACATTCAAGCGGTGTGGAGTTTTGTCGTTCCTACCGTGCTCATTGTCATGTGCGTGTTATCTTTCATCACCCAAGTCGGTCACAACAGCACATACGGTAAAGGCATTCGAACTTACACCTACCCAGATTGGAGTATTGGTCTCGGGTGGTTCCTCTCTGTGATACCGCTTTTGTGTTTGCCCATTATGGTGGTGTACAACATCCGGAAGTTCAGTGCCAAAGGACATGTAAGCCTTGTCTTTTTGACTACTTTATAGTTTTTCAATGATAATCCCGCTTCCAGGACTGGCGCGAAATGTTCCGTCTCCAGCCCAAATGGCCGTCCTTCGAGGAACACTTCAAAAACGGCACCGGCGGCGTGCAAAACTTCCAATCTGTCCGCGTCGCGCCGATGTCAGATTCGCCACCCAGCGTGGTTTCAACGAAAAACGGGTCCTATCAGCAGACTAAAGTTTAATAACTGCTTTACAAAAGTGCTTTTCTTTATTAGATTATCATATTTTGTAAATTTTGCATACGAATTCTGAATAAATTACGTCCAAAACCATGTCCAAATAAGCAATTTGTCCCTTTTATGGTCATTGTTGACCAAATGTATCACCATTCACCATTCTCGAAGTCTCGAACCAAACAATAAAGAAAAAGTAACAATAGGAAATGCGATCAACGAACCAATCTGTGCCCAAAACGGCTTCGAAGATGCGCGCGACTGTTTGCAGCGCGGATTACGTGCCCTCCTGTTACTGCGTTGTCCTTGCTTCGGAGCACGCTGTGGCAAGTGTAATCCCTTCACTCGGCTTGTCCGCTTAAAACTTGCGATTACCAATTGTGGCAAATGTGTGAAGAACAAACAATGCTAACAGGAGGCCAGAACAACGATCTTGACATTTTTTGGCACTTATGCTAATGGACATCCAAATTGAGGACAGATTGAACATGAGATAGATGTGCTTGTAACATTTTACCTTGATGATGGCCCCTGATAAGCTTGATTAGTGTTGCAAAGATGTTCCAGGTTCGGATTGGTCGTTAATTGTTTACGCTGTGCAGGTAGAGACAAAAATAACTTTATGGCAGTTTTACGACCCCGCGAAAAAGTGCCAACGCGCACGACTGTAGAAAATGAAAGCTAGCTGTAAGTAAGCAAAGGGTGCATTTATCTTAATCCCCTCAGGGCATCCTTTCAATGAGACAAAATTGCCATTGTGCGTGTAGTGTCGGCATTTGGAGATGCTCTGAAGACGCTTCTTACTTACTTTTCAGGTGTTGTTGACGCAGGCGCGTGATTTAGGGCCTACATTAGTGCCAGCCAGACAGTACCAAAGTGCCGACAGAAGCTTAAGGGTGTCAACAATGTCTTTAATAGGCCCATTATCGATGTAAAATGGAGCTTCGAGTAGTCTAAACCATCGTAATAACGACTAATGACACCTTTTTCGCCAAGTAGCTCAGCGTAAACCGAGTCAGCGAGCTTCCGGATTATCCGTTCGGCATTCAAAGCGCCTTTTTGAGCCTTCCTTTCCTTTGCATAGTTATTCAGTCAGTTGGCCGAAAAAGTCAAGTCAAGGCAAAGGTTAGCCCGGTTGACTTGGCATGACTGACTGACCACCTCAGCTTCAACAAATCCGGATTTGTCTTCCGTCGTCGGTCGCGTTTAGCTTCCAAAAGTTGAAAGTGCCCCGAGGCTATGGCGAAATAGTGTTCCATTGTCAGAGCGGTGTTCTTTTTCCATGTCAAAGCCTTCCCGTGTATTCCATTGTCCACCTTCATGCCATGGACAGTCAATTTGAGCGTTAAGTGTTCCTTCCGGGCGTCAACCACTGTCGCTTGATGTGACTTTTTCCTGAAATCTGAAAATCTTTCCAAACTCAGTAGTCAGTCACGTCCCTAACCCACGTCAGGGCCATCAATTCAATTCCAAAGTGACTGTCACCCCAAAAAGAGCTGTCACCAATCGTACCAAGGCCGCATGGCAGCCGGCGGGTTGACAAGTTTAAACTTGGATAAAGTTTTGCGTGTTTCGTGCCATTTTGTCTCCGTCCTGTTTCCCGTTTCCCGGCGATGTCAAGCCAAACTGCAGTTTACATCGCTCTCGACACCCGCCTCACGTATACACGTCCTTCCGGAAGTTGTCCCTCCCGGGCTTCACCCAACCTTTTCCGCCATCTTGAAAGCTTTCAACATTTCTTCAACTTTTTCAAGCACCCCACCCAAATCACAACTTTTTTGTCCTCCTCTTTTCTCCCAAAAAGTGCCAATGCCAATTCTTATGCCTTATGCAAATTTGCGTTCCCTGTCATTGTCCGAGTGCATCGAAAAAGTCTCGGAAGACACAACGCTAGCGGCTTCCAGGCATTAGTGCCCACCAAGCCAGACTTACAACATTAGATGCCTTTTGGCATTTGCTTGTGTTGTCTTTTGTGGGCATCTTTGGTGAAAAGCCTTTTTTGCGCGTCGTCGCTAATTCGTGAAAGTTGGTTTCCGGAAGCGCCCGCTTTGCGCATCAACCAATTCCACACGCTCGGCGCCTCCCACAAAACAACATAACACATCAACATTTGGTGGGGCATGGTAGCCAGTGGCCATCATTGCCGTGTAGCCTCGGGGCAATGGGGCCTCCCAAAAAAGACATGCCGAAAATGCCGGAGGACCTCTAAGTCTACGTAAACATGCATGCCAACGATGGGACAGGAAGCGCTTTTGATGTCCTGTGCCGCGACACTAATGCCCTAGTCATGTTCGGATGACATGACATGCATGATGTTGTCGCGGTAACTTTGAAGGAACTGTCGACTTGTATTCATTGGACACTATTTTTACCGAAAAATTGTTCTTTTTTAAATTTATTTTTTTCAAACCACAAATTTGTGTAATTTTTCATAAAAATTATTTTTGTTTCCGTCCACGTCGTTAAATTTTTTCAAAATGAACTTTCTTTCCAACCCTCTCGACCGGAAATCACAGCGTCAAACAAGCCCACTGCTGCGCACATTACCATAACCGCTGGAGGGGGTAAAAGTCTGCAAAGCGTGACCGCAAAGCACACCATCTGGATTGAAGCATCGACTGAATCGAGGCAATCCCTGACAGTGGGATTTCTGTCAGCGGCATCTGTCGGACTTCATCCATCACTCCTGGCGGTGCAGCCAAGCTTTAACTTTGGCGGGGCCTCAAAAAATGGGTGCGCGGAACTTGTTTTGGGGCTTTTATTGGATTTAAGTCACTTATATTGAAATTTCGTTTATTTTTGCCGTGTAATAACATTTGACGTAATTACAGTTGCCAACAGTCCATTGTTCTAAGTATTTTTAATCAAAGCCTTTCAAATAAGGTTCAATAATAGTCGAAATTTCTTTAACAATATTTTGATTCCAAAACAAGATAGAGCGTGAAGCAACCCTCCTTGGCGCCAGTCGGTGACCGACCAAACACGTTCAATGGCTCATTTAATGCTGCCCTTTTTCGTAAAGATGTTCGTGATCATGGCGCCGGTTCGGTTTCCGCCACCCAAAAGGCTGCAGCCCTCCAGTCATGTATGGTTAAACCCACTCTTTGAAAAACATCCTCAAAACTATGCCGATGGCGTGCGGGTTTGTTTCTCCCCCAGTAGTTTAGTAGCCATAAAAAATTAGTATGCAGCGGTCATCGGGAGACGCCCCCTCCGGTTGCCGCCTGCGGCTCTCCGCCCCTGCTGCGCCGCCCCAAGCAAGCCCAAGCCCACGGCGTTGCGGTCAGCCTGAGGTTGGGGTTGGGTTTGCGCGGGCACCCACTACCGACGGTCCATCTTCCGGAAAACGAGACTTCACAGGTATGTAGGTAGTTCCACCTAGTACCTCGTACATTATCGCCCCGGTAAAATCTTAATCGCATTTCCTGGCACCCCCAACATACCCACGTCGGCACTCCTTACCCACCCGAGGCGTGACCGAAAGTGGCGGAAGTGACCAATTTTGAGTCGAGTTCCCTTACGACGAATGGTTAACCAACATTATGTCTTACTTTCTTGAGGTTTTACGACTGTATGTTTATTTTTTGGGCCTGTCTTCCTTCCGTCGTGTCGAAAAAATCAAGCTCGGTGATCCGTTATCCGATTTATAGCCGTCACCAGATTGCGTTGGGGTTGTTTTATAGCCATGACTTACAGTTGGAAGGCCATATTGGTTGTTTTACGTTTTTAGTTTTTTGAAAAGTTTTGTTAATTGATCCGTTTTCATTTTCAAAGATGCGGGAGCATGGGGCCTTAATTTTTTTTTATAAATTATGTTTTCAGATCTATTATTGTGCTTTTTAAAATTATTTCTGTGATGCATAATTACACAAATCATTGTTAACCTCATTATTACCCGTCAAGAATATCTACAAAAATGGCGTATTCCAAAATCTTCAAAACTATCCTATTGACAACCCTATTCCTTTCCATCAAAGCCGATAGTGACCTACTCAGCGCCCGATGCCAATCAAGGTGTTTAGCCGAGCTGGAATCTAGAATTAAGGTTGGTTTTCATTCATTTTCCGTTTTCAATTGAAGTCGTTTTTCAAATTGTTGGTTTTCATTATTTTTTGTTTGTTTGTCCAAGTGCCTCATCTCATTTCACTTTTCAATTATCTGCATCGCGCATGATTTTCAACTGTCTCGTTTGCTATCATTTGCAAATTCCAAATTGGAATCCTTTCCGGCTCAACACCGGCAATTAGCCATCCGTCCCTGCCAGGCCACCTGCGGCTTGCTCGGCTCGCCTATTTTGACATTGGCAAGCGACGTGGGAATGTGCCCTTCCTTGCGCAACAAAGCCCCCTGAATGGCACTTTCGGCTTCATAGCATTTATTCTGGGTCTTGCTTTGCTTCAATCAAAATCCTTCCACATAGTTTAGAAACTCCTTCGGCCTTTCAAACAGGCTAAAGTGGCTGGCCCTTCGCGCAGGAAGTTGCTAGCCGCAGTGCCTGAGGCCGTCGGGAGTCGGAAGTCGATGTTAACCCACGCTTAATTGCATCTTCCGGGGACAGTTGAATCCAATCCACTGCGCCTCTGGGCATTGTTTGACTGTTTCCCGTTTGGCATCGACCGGCTGGCGGTACGCTTCACATATTGGAGGGTGCCACTAGCGCGCGAGGGTGTCTTTGTCGGCATCGTGGGTCTCGAACACCGAGGAACCGTAAAAAGAGGAAAAACCATCACTATGGGCAATCAAAACGAAAAGCACAAGCAAAGCATACCAAGCACGGGGTCGTCGTTCGTTTGATCACCCCCTCGACACAACAAAACGATGCCGACCCCGGGGCCGAGGACTGTCAGGATGCGCGCAAACGACCTTAAATGGCATTCTGATCCATGTACATGGATGATGCATCGGCTGTGAATCATACCTTTGCCGGTGCTTTTGACAAACAAACCCGTTTTGATCCTTTCAACTTCGCCAAACTCATCCATCAAACCCGACGTGTGTTTGTTGTCATAACTTTCGCCGAGGTTACGTACACAGTCTCGAAGGAAATATCTTGTCGTGTATGTATCAACTTGCCTGCCATCATTAACCGCCGCACTTTTGGCTTCACGAGCATTATCGGTACCATGGTAGTGCTCCGCGCAGGCCTTTGATCTTGATCCGCCAAACACCATCGGAAGTTAATGAGCCTATGCGGTCGGTGTGTTCCTGTGCCTGTCTTCTTCTGTTGTCATCATGCATGACAACATTAAACCTACATCGGGGACAAAACATGTCCATGGCTGACCAAAGTTAAGGTCGGAAGGCCGGCGGAAGTGCCGCCACACCGCCAAAAAGCATCTCAACACATGCCGCATGTCAAACATCCTGTCAAACCCCCTTTGTTCCAGGTTACGGTCGTCTTAATGGACCCCCTTTGTCATTGTTTTATCATGTAGGTGTTGCGCGGGAGGTTGTATCTCAATTGGATTATGCCATTGAGCGTCATCTGGGCTCTGCGCAGAGGGAGAAGTTTGAAAGAAAGTGACATAATGGAGCTCTCACACTAATCGTCACCGATCAACATAGTCAATGCAACAAAACTTTTACTTTGTCTTCTTAATGCCTCCATTAATGCTTCTATTGATGTATTCAAGAACCATAATCGGCAAAATCAAAGCCGATTATTGGTGGCGCATCAAATTTGCATGAATATACGACGAGTCAACGCGCTGAGGTCATTGACATGGAGCCTTCCCCCGATCGATGTCGATGTCGGCACTCTTATGGCAAAAATCGCAAAATCATGCCTTTTATGTCTGCCCCGGCAAGCCATCTGTAGAAAAAGAACGTCTCCGAGAACGGCAATAACCGCGGAAATGCCGCCACTTGCCTCCAATATTGGTTGCGGGGATTCTTGATCTCGCGGGCTGGGGCTCTCGATGATCGCGGATTAGTTACGACACCCCACACATCTGCTTCCATATTGCCGTCAGTAGCAGAACCAAACAGTTTCAATATTGGCTAAAGTGGATGTAGAATGGCATAAAAGCCGCATTTTGAACGCATAAAAGTAACGGAAGCCCTTTTAATGGCCATCCGGGCTCCCAGGTGGCACTAACAATGTTGTCATTTGAGCTTTCCATTGCCAAGATGTCTTCTTCCATCCATAGGAACAAAAACATTATGGATAATCATCAGTCATTCAACTCTGCGCAAGCTTTTTTTCCCCCAAATGACCTGTGTCCCCAACCATCGATCAGATTTCAACTTCCGTCCAGATGCTTCAATGGGGTGAAAGTCCTTGACCAACATCGACCGTACAATATTAAGTACCTCATTTTTTGTGCATTGTATTGTACTTTCACGCCGGAAAAACGTTAAATATACATACCAACATAAATCTGATTGCTGTACAACCCCCGATTCACACATTTGGCAGGGCAATTAGTCGTCCAAGGTCGGTCAGCGTTCCTTCCTGTCTCCGCAATACTTGATGAATGTGTACATACACTTTGATGAACACGACTATTGTCACCCCTGTTCACCTCTTCATTCACACGTTGGGGCAAGGGTCAAGAGCAGGAAGCCGCTATGCATCGCAATTAGAACTCTTGACTGTAGGCCTTTACAAATGGGTCCTTTGTTTAGGGCACTTTAGGCTGGCAAAAGACTGTCGGCATTTGAGTTGCCTCGGAATGGCCTTTTTTGTTGTTTTGTCTCCCGGAATCGGGGTCGATCTGGACCAGTCTATTAAATGGCGGGTAAAAAGGGTCTCCGAAGATGACCTTATCCTGATGGCAGTTCGGAAAGGTGCTTTGAGGTTTGAAAAATGGTCTTCAAAGTGATTCCTAAGTGTACAGTAGCCCATCTGGGTCAAATAGGGGGCTAAAAGGTTTTTTATTACCCATAAAACCAAAAAAAGCTTGCCCAATTCACACTTCAAAACCAATTAGCAGTAACTAGACAAGAATGCTTACTTCTATTTGCTATTGCCATTGTAAGTTGACATCGACAGCAGGTCATCGCCCGAGGCCCCCCTGTGGCGATTGCGCGACTCTCGAGGTCACCAAATGCGCCTGTTGCTTCTGTATTCCTTATGACTGCCCAAAAACGGCTATTAGCGCCGATCTGTGAAGCTGTCCGCGGGCGTCCCCCAGCATGACGCAATCCTCGACCGACCGATCGCGATTGCGCACCCAGCTGTAGGCCCGCAAATCGGCCCATTGATACATGGGCCATCCGTAAAAACAGTGTCAGTGTCCACATGAATCCATTTCCGCCATTGTCTCGAAAAAGCGCAGGCAATTTGTTCGAGAGTCGAACCGATTGGCGATTGGCACATTGTAAATGCCGTGTGGTCAAAACACTTTTTATGGTCATTGAGAGCCTACTTGAGCATGTACATAATAGCAGGGGCTTCCATTTAGCCTATAGAGCTTTTTAACATTATACTTGTCCCGATGCAGGCTTAATTGAAAATGTTTGAAAACACTTGAGACAAATGATCCTACCATGATGCTTCCAACTTCTATTAAAAGCAAAGCAAGAAAAACCCCTAATATGGCACCCTTTCAGGACAATCCCGACCTCCGACGCCAATTGAAGCACCAAACAGTCAATCTGTGCAAGGACGACGCCAAGTGCTCTTCGGTACGTTGAAGTTTTGAAGGCTCCCAAATGTTTTATTAAAGGCCCAAAAGCCGGCTGTCATTGTCATTGTTCCCAATAAGGACCCTTGTGCAAAGTGCGGGTGGTCAGTCGTCACCAATGTGTGACCGAACGGGCACAGGACACTGGTGGCAGCCGTTCGCACGCCACTTCCGGAAGTTTTGAATGAACAAAAGTTGCGCGGGAAACAAACTTCACTGGCTAGTCTGAATACGCCGTATTCCGGAATTGGGGCTCTAAATTTGTGAGGGGATGTGCAAATCCGTGCGGTGCTTAATTAAGCCTGCGCGTCACGCTTCCGGTGACAATTAAACTTTTGATTTGTTGCGCGGGAGGGCAATTTGAATGGGAATTGGCTTTGTTGAAATTTGAATTTTGAAAAATTAGAACTTTGGGGGTTACATAAAGCAAAAATTTAATCGCAGAAAGTCTCGTATCATTAATTACGCTCCGCATGAAACCCCAAAATAAACACCTTTTTTACAACCCATCATAAAACTAAACAAAATAGCCATACAAGACCACCCTAAAAACCATCAACAAACACCATTAACAATTTACGACATATCTATTTATTACATTTCAGTGCACGATTCCATGCCGCGAAGCAGCTCCAACCGATCCCGCTGCCGTGTGCGCATCCACCCTGTGCCAATCAGCCGATATCAAATCCCCTGAGGCGTGTAATGCCTCATGTGCCTTCATTGTTGACAGCTACCGTAACCGACCGGGGTCATGCCCGGCCGAGATTCCGGTAAAACTTGACGAATGCTCGGCAGCCTGTAATCGAGATGGAGATTGTCCAGGTTCTGAGAAGTGCTGCACATCTGGATGCAGTCGCGTCTGTATCGCCAGTATCATCACGGATTCACGTTTATTGCCAACGCCTGAAGGCATTTCTGTTCAAGAACGGAAGAGGAAGCGATCTGCCGTCGTTAGATGGGTGATGAAGCGATTGTCGAGGGCACATATGGCTACAAATGCGAATCTGTATGTGTTGCAGTGGAGATGGGGCGTGCGGAAGGAAATGGACGGCATGACGCCATGGCAGACTATCACTGTGGTATGTTAATGACCATTTTTCACCATTTTGAGGCATTTTATGATTGTCAAATTTTCAGAAAAACAAAATGTACGCCATCCTAAAGCACCTCCTTCTCCCAGGACGCTACTACGTCTTCCGAGTCGCCGCGATCAACCAATACGGCACTTTCGGATTTTCAAAACCATCTGCACCATTTAAATTATCCAAAGAAGTCCGAGCACCATCAGCCCCCAAAAACCTGACCATTGAACAGCTGGTATTTGACGAAACGACTTCGAAATGGGTGCCAAAGTTGACATGGACCCCGCCATCGAGTGATCTGCCAATCAAAGACTATCAATTGAGCTGGTGGCGGTCTTCCTATGAATTCGCAAATGCCTATGAACAGCGAAGCACCGGCGGAAGTGGTGCCATTGCTGAAGCTCAATCAGCTCGGCGGCGAAGTGCTTCATTGACCGATGAAGGCGATGAGGATTACACTGCCGTGGACGATTCTGTTGAGAAAAACCAGAAAAGCTCGACAATCGTGCCAAGTTATGCCACGAAGACCCAACTTAACGACGGCCTGGAGTCCGAACGCGTCTACATGGTCGAAATGTTCGCGACAGTGGATTCTGCGGAGGGAGAGCTTCGAGGCGAACCGGCTGTGTTGTTCATTCGGACGAATACGCCAAATATGGTCATCAATGACGCTGAATCGGTGAGATATGAAGTTGATCTGTTGCCGGAGGCTTCCACAACATCAAAGGCAGCTGTTTCGACGACGACGACAGCAAAGCCGACGACATCGACCACACAGGTGTCTAAGAAGCCCCAAAGCGACCTCTTAATCTCAATCAACGATGAAACCTCAAATGAACTTATCTACTCCCTCGACATTCAAACCCCCTTCTACGCTGACAGCAGTCTCCAAACAAAGGCTTCCTGGCTCGATTCTCCTGCCTGTTCCGCCGATCGGAACATCTTTGCTGTTCGTGTAACTCCTCGAAACTGCAAAAAGTCGGCCCACTCAACTCGCATCATCACCGTAACCCAGTGCGTTGTATCACTGACTTCCCTTGAATTCGATTGCGAATACGAGCTTGAAGTCGACAGTGTGCAGAGCCGTCGGGTCGTTGCCAAAGCCTTCTTCAAAACGCAGCCCTGCATCTCCACGCCATCATCTGAAACCCTTCCCTGCCCAGTTCCACCAAGTCTGAAGCCAAAATGCAAAATAACTTCACAAAACCCAGTCTCTGCCGTCTGTGAATGGCCGAGCGACCTTACCGCTTTTGCTGAAGCCAAAATCATCGGGTTTCGAACCATCTTATCCAGCACCGAAAGCACCGCAGTCGGTGTCGCATCTACCCATTCTCCACGCATGGTCTACGATAACCTGCTCCCAGCGACGGATTACCGATTCCGACTTCAACCTGTCACTGATGGCGGTCTCGGCAACCCGGTCGATGTTGAATTTACCACTCCTGGAGCGACGGCTTCTGATTTAAACAACCATCCAAAGAGGTTAGACCGTTTCCCGATCCTGGAACTACCATTGGAGTCCTCGAGCGCGGCATCAACGTCAAGCTTGGCCGTGATAGTTGTGCTACTGAGCTGTCTCCTCAGGGCATAACGACGCCGTCATCGAAAGTCAACACAAAACGAGTCAATCGGGTACATCGAGTGCATTGCCAGTCCCTTAGGGGCCTAACTTTAACATATTTTTGTAATGTTTTGTTAAATGTGTAAACATAGTCATTTGTATGTAAAAAAAACAACATTTTAATCAGGAAATAATAAAGGTGATACAATGTAGAGGAAAATGCAGCGATCAAAGTGACCGCGGCGGTCCGCGACGGTCCGTAAATTGCTCCCGCTGGGAGACGCCTTGGGGCGCTGTTCAAGTTGACTTTTGCACGTGTGTGCGCGTGCATCGCCTTCAGCAGTGGCGACCTGCTATCTTTAACAGACGTGTTTTTGCTCTGTTTTCACTGCTTTTTCTTCGTTTTTCTTGCTTTGAATCATAATACCATGTTAGTAGACTACACTGCGAAGGTTTTTGTACTGATTTTACGTGCATTTACCGCTCTTTAAGCGTGCATTACGTCGTATATATATTTTCTGCGTTCACTTTTTCACGTTTTCGAAATTTAGATCAAAAAATGTTCGGACGCCGTGCCCCTCTTTTTCCAGTTCTGCGCCGATCATCTCGGCTTCGTGTCAACGCTGCCAGTGGCTAAGAAACAGTTTCCCTCCGGCAGTGAAACCCTCGAAGCTGCCGACGCCGATATCGCTCACAAGTTTTAGAGTGTTGGCAACATGTCTACTCTCTTGGAATCGCCCGTTCGACTTAAGGAGATGTCTGATTTGGAACTCTCTGTCGATGAATCCGATTTCTGTGAAGCAACGTCTTCGCCGATGTGCCTGGTCCAAGCACCGCGACGGGCGCAATTTTTCCGTCTTTATCGCCAGACAGCAGTTTCTCCACGCAAGTGCCACCGCCTCCGGCGCTCGCCAAAGCGAAAGACTTTCGCCCCCGAAGGTTGTGAAACTTAGTCTCCTGCGCCTGGATCAAGCAAGGCTACGGCCGTGGCTGTTCTTGAAAAAAAAAATATATAAAACGTAATGCACGCTTAAAGAGCGGTAAATACACGTAAAATCAGTACAAACACCTTCGCAATATACTCTACTAACATAGTATTATGATTCAAAGCAAGAAAAACGAAGAAAAAGCAGTGAAAACAGAGCAAAAACACGTCTGTTAAAGATAGCAGGTCGCCACTGCTGAAGGCGATGCACGCGCACACACGTGCAAAAGTCAACTTGAACAGCGCCCCAAGGCGTCTCCCAGCGGGAGCAATTTACGGACCGTCGCGGACCGCCGCGGTCACTTTGATCGCTGCATTTTCCTCTACATTGTATATAAAAATACTTACACAATTTATGTATTCAAAAAAACCAGTTTAAAAAATAACGTGAACCGACTACAAATTGAAATTAAAAAATTTTCTCTTTTTTTACTTCACATCGAGCTGATAGGTAAATCATCACTACTGTCTTCTTGCGATTTTGAATCCGATTTCAGTGACGGTGGCGTAACAACTGTGATTTCAGCTTCTTTTGCAATCGTCCAACTTCTCGGCGTAGTTTTACAAACAAAACAGCCTTGCGGCTGGGTCGCTTCGCTCCTTTGCTGCGAGGACCGGCCTTCGGCCGGTCCTCTTCGCAAAGGGCTTGCTCCGTCAGTTGCAAATGATGCTTCTATACTTATTGTTAGTCACAAAAATGAGAATAGAATCCGAAAAAATACAGATGCAGAGGTTCTGTTTGCTAAATCGTATTCAGGGTTAAATTTTGACCGGGAATCTTTTTTTCAACATTTAACAGCGCGATTTTGACTTTTTGGGCTAAGCTCCGCCCTAATTAGCTTCTAATTAGCATAATTAAGCTTACTAAATATGGACAAACACTTATCACCCTAAGGGGATCCGAACCTACGACGTCGAGATCGCAAGGTTAGCGCCCCCTGCGCTCGGTCACCAACCCATCAAGGCGGGGTTTGCGGCGAGGGGTTATGCAACGGCGTCGCGCGGGTCCGGCAACGTGACGAAGGTGATGGCACGTGTCATCGTTACCGGCGATAATGAGGCTCCTCCCCCAAATGGTCGTCAAAAACGATGACTGGGAATCTGAAGCCAGAAGCCGTTATCGCCGAATCCCCATTCATAACACGCATTTGCGCCCTTGCCTCATTCGCACACACACCCTAGTGAACGCGCGCCACCCGTTAAAACCATGAGGAAACTCAGCTAAATTCAAATGGATGCCACAGGCGTAAAAATTAACTTTTTCAACTTTTGCCGACATTAAAGCTTTTTATTTTCAATCTAGTTTCCGCTCCCGAAGTGGCGAGACCCTAGCTTATCACCCCATCGTGCCCCGGCACATTGGCATCAAAATCCCTGGGAAAAGTGCGTCTTTTCACTTTTTTTAAATTTTGCTCCATGCTCATTAGTGATAAGGGTCGAATTTCAAAATTTCAAGGTGAATCCATATATCACCGGTATGTTGGCTATCCCCTGGTGCAGAATCAGCCGAATCCACCGATTGCCCCAAAAGTTTTGTTGGCTGACTCGGATCGACTTGCTTTTTTTGCAAATTATCAGTGTTTAGCATGCAAATACTCGGAAGCTGTGGACTTTCTCTGGTACAATATTGGGGGCGCTGAACTCAGCATCATATGCTGAGCTTATTCTCTTTCTACGGAGGCGCTAACGTAACAAAAATTTTTGGCGGATTTCGAGAAATCCCGAGTTTATCAGGCTTAACGTCGAGATTTCGGGGAACCGACGGCGGATTTGGCGGTTTCTCGAGAAACGTATGGGGGAGCCGGAGCGGCGTTGGAAAGCATTCAGTAGTTAAGGATCGCGAAAGTTTATTTTTTAGTTTTCCCTATAGGGATGAGACCAGCCTACGGCTGGCGGCTCCGCCGGGGGCGCTTCGCGCCTACGCCCAAAAGTTGCCGGCCTTCGGCCGGCAACTTTTGTGCTCCGGCGCTCGCGCGTCTCCCTGCATATAAGTTTCCCAGCATAGTAAGTCACAAAAGAATAAAAGGTCACAGAGCAGCATTGATTCTTTTGAGGATAAAGGGGACCGCCTTCGGCGGCCCCCCTTTCATCATCCCGCATAAACACACGCATCTTGAAAAACAAAAACGTTGATACAGTGCTCTAGTAGCGAAATTCGTGATCAGCGTAAAGTTCTGATGACAAATCTTTTTTCCAATTTTTTCTAGCATTTTTTTAAAGATTTTTCTGAATTTTGACTTTTGGAGTGGCTAAACATGGTTAACTCCGCCCCTAAAATTTTGAAATTTGAATAATCATGCTTACCAAATATGGGGAAATACTTATCACCCTGAGGGGAATTGAACCCGTGACCTTTGTCGCGCAAGTCTCGCACTCCCCCTCTCGGCCACCGACCCGTTATGAAGAAGCGCACGCGGCGAGGGGTTGTTGCGACGGCGTCGCGGGTCGGAGGGATCGACAGTGATGGCACGTGGCGCGTGCCATGCCGGTCCCGCCCCCTGATCCGACTCGTTATCTCCGACCACCTCCCAGCCCACTAATTGATAAGCCGAGGCCATTAGCACAAATTGGGATTTTGTAACGGGGCAAAGTGCACAGTGAAAAATTTGTACCTCTTGCCCCATTCGCACAAAAGGGGTCGAACGGTGAAATAGGTAGAGAGTGTGCGGACGCCGGGCTTGTTTTGAAAAATTTCAAAACAGTGCCACAGGCGTCAAAATTGAGTAATCACGAATCGCTTACATGCGTTTTTTAGGTGAACCCTCTAGTTTCGGCACACGGAATGCCAAGTCTGTAGCTAGTCGGGAAAGGAGTGCCCCAAAATTTGAATGCCACGCCCCCTGAGAAAAAGGCGTCTTTTGGGCTTATCAAAAGTTTGATAAGCCATAACTATGTTCGTACCGATTGGATTTGGCTCAAACTGCGAAGCGGCCTGCGCCAACATGTTGTTAGCTTAAGTCCAAAAGCGCATACCTGTCCGATGATTTTGCCAGGAGCCCCCAGGTACTGACATTTTGGTGATTGCCAAAACGGCGTTTTTCGCCGAAATCACGCCCCTTAATTAGGCCATAACTCGTTAACGGTTAAACTTCGTCTGGAGAAAGTGTGGGGCGCTCGACTCAGAATTTCACGCTCTTTCACATGCGACCCCTAACTCCTGGCCAACTTGTCAGTATGCAAAACGTGTTTTTCACTTAGACGTAATTTTACCACCCTTATTACTCGAAATTTGGGTGGGTCAAAACTTTTTTCGCGGTTTCAGCCCAATCTCTGACTAACATCAAAAAGTCGTTCCAAAGCAACCACACAAAAAAAAGTTGCAGGAAAACCACATTAGTTTTCCTTATCTAGGCGGAGACCAGCCCTTCGGGGCTGGGAGCTCCGCTCGGGGCGCTTCGCGCCTACGCCCAAAAGTTGCCGGCCTTCGGCCGGCAACTTTTGTGCTCCGGCGCTCGCGCGTTTCCCTGCATATAAGTTTCCCAGTATAGTAAGTCACAAAAGAATAAAAGGTCACGGAGCAATAATGATTCTTTTAAGGATAAAGGGGGCCGCCTTCGGCGGCCCCCCTTAATCCTCACTCATAATAACACGCATCTTGAAAAACAAAAACGATGTTACACTGCTCTAGTAGCAAAATTCGTGATCAGCATAAAATTCTGATCACGAATCTTTTTTTAAAATCTTCGTAGCTTTTTTTAAAGATTTTAGGAATTTTGATTTTTTGAGTTGTCAAATAAGGCTAACTCCGCCCCCAAAATTTTGTAATTATCATAGTTAGGCTTACCAAATATGGGGAAACACTTATCACCCTGAAGGTATCCGAACCCATGACCTTTGCCGCGCAAGCTTAGCGCCTCTCCCTCTGCGCCACCGACGCAATAAGGTCGGGATCACGAAAAGGGGCCATGGTGATGTTGGCGCGCGGATCGGAGGGATCGGCCGTGATGGCACGTGCCCATTGGCTACCGGTAATAAGTGCCCGCCCCAGAATCCGACTCATCACCTCTGACCCCCTCTGACGCGCCCCCTTCGCTGCCCCCAAATTGTCCCCCGGTCGCTAACGCCCCACGGTGAGGGCCATGTCCCATGCAAAACCATGAGGAAATTGGGCTTAATTGAAATCGATGCCACAGGCGTTAAAATGCCGATATCCACAAACCGCTGCACTTGTTTTTAAGTTTACCCATCGGGATGAACCTTCAGAAGTGGCAAGACTCCAGATGCCCGGGAATCATATGCCCCATTTTTTAAACTTCTGAACCTATGGGAAAAGTGCGTCCTATCACTTTTTCAAAAGTTCAATCGATCATAACTGACTTTAAAATTCGAAATTTCAAATTCGGCCTTCGCTATCCCCGAGACAAACACGTTGGCTGTAACGTCTCCAAGTTTCAGGAAAAGTTACTGATTGCCGGCCGAGAACGTTTCGGTGACTCCCGCGCACCTCGAAATTCCCGAAATTGGGGAAGTTTAATTTGCAAAATCTCGAAAACGGTTGAACTTCCTTGGGAAAAAGTATGGGGCGCTGATCTTAGAACATGTTTAGCTACAAAATGGGCTTGACAGAATCTTCCTAGCGTAACATCTTGATAATCGTGTTTTTCACTTGATCGTAATTTTACCACTTTTAACAAACACAATTTCAACTTTTTTTTGCAAAATCGTCGGTCCTTCCGGGATAGTTTTACGTTTTCAAAGCCTCGGGCAAATTGGTTCATTGCCGGCAAAACCGCTTGTTTTTTTTCTTACTTTTCCCTATCCTACACTGAAAAAAATTTGTGACAAAAAGGAGTGTTACGGTGTTTTGCGTAATGAATTCGTCACAACCCGGTTGTGACATTATTTTGTCACAAAGATTTTGTGACGGATTCGTCACACATAGTTTTGTCACGAAGGTTTTGTGACGGATTCGTCACACGTTTTACGTGGCGTGCTCGGACTTGATTTTTTTGAAGTTTTTTAATAGAAATTAGTCTTGGAGTCTCGAACAGACTGCATTTAAAGTTCGGACTTCGAACTTTGCCATATTTTCAAGGCTGAACTGGACTTAATGTCAAACAGACTTTTCGATCTGGACTTCAACTGAGGTTTGTACCTCATTTTATCGACGTTCCGTTAAAACGTGAACTTCACCTTACTTTTGGATTCTAAAACACAGGCCAGACTTGAGGTTACGGACATGCATGATGGTGGACGCGGGCCGGGTTTTTGACGGCCTGGCCCGGCCCGACTTTTTACTAGGCCCGCCTGGCCGCCTATATCTCGGCCGGCCTGCGGGCCTAGCGAATTCGGCTCAGGCCCGGCCGTAAGAAGTTGATTAAGCCAGTCCGGGCTTAATCAACTTCTTGGCCGCGGACCCACTTTGTCAGGCCTGCGGCTTTGTTGAAGCCGATTTCGGGGGCTCGGAATTTAGGCTAGACTGCCTTGTTTGATCCGAACTGTCGAAATTTAGAATTTGTGTTTATTGTTAGAGTTGCATTATTGTTTTTTTGTTATTTTTAGTTTATTTTTGTCTCGGTGAAATGGGATGCTAGAACATGCTCGACTCTGATCCCACCACAGTGCGTCCCGTCAACAACGTCGCCCCAGCGCGACGCAACACAGATGCATCTACATGTGGCAATGGTTGAAGCTGCAGCGCATCGCTTTTCAGCCATCGCCACAGTCCGATGCAACACCGACGCCGCCCCCGCGCGACTCGACAACGATGCCAAGGTCCAAAGAATGCCACCCAAGCGCACTTCCACATCACGACGCCGTCTCCAACCAACTGGAACAACTTGAACTCGTCGAGGACATCACGACACTGATTTCTACTGGCACGGCTTCCGAATGGATCAACTCCATCAACGACTTTTATGAGCCTAAACTCAACATGCGTGTTAACGTTTCAACTGGTTTCAACACCAGTCTTCATGATGACAACCACCCCCGGGTGCCACCAGACATTATCAACCTAGCAGGATCGAAGATATTCTCGCTCGCAAAACACCTGATCGTCGACACCACCACCAGCAGCCGTCTTCAACTCTCTGATCGTTACGTGCATCGCTTCATTGCTGTCAAGCCACGCTAGAAAGTCCACGTCGTAAACGCTAACATCGTCCACCTAGAGCCTTCTCTGGTTACAGTCACCGACGACAACACCGTCATCGCATATAAGTATTCTGTTACTCTGCCCGATCCTCCATCGTCGACAGTCCGTAACCCTTAGTGAAAGGACAACTACTTCAAGCGCACAAGGAAAAAACTTGGGAGTCCGGAACCACCGTCAATCTGTTTCAGACCTTTCTTTGCTATCCTATACCGCCAAGTCATGACGCCAATGATCAAAGCTCTTCAGCCGAAGCACTTCCGCAACACCGAAATTACTCCGAGACTGTTCCACGTCGACGTTTGCGACCACTAGCCACCACTGATGACCACCTTGCTCATCAGCACATTCGTTGATAAGAACGATGTCGGGGCAGGTCAGTCCTGGTTTAACAGAATTCATACTTCTCGGCCCTTCTTCATTAGCTTTTGGAGACAGCTAAGCACGGCATCGTGGCGCTTCGTCATGGTGGTTTTGTGGATGTTTCATTGGATTGGTTGAGACGTGTAGAAGCGTCTCCAGTGGGTATTTGCACTTTCGATTGCCTTGGCTCTCGGTACTCTTTGGATCGGAAGTATCCACGTAAAGGAACAATGACAAAGCGTGCGCGGTAGATGATTTAGTAGTTGCCAAAAGTGGTGAAGTTGTTGTCTCGAAAAAGTGGTAGGATATCGCCAAGAGCAGTGTTGGGTAGCGTACCGAGTTCCGGACCGGACATCGAATATTTCCGGAACGGATATGTCCGTGAAATGTCCGATCATCTAAAACTTATGTACCTGCCCTTCGGGCAAGTGTTTTTGAGCTTAGTTCAACTAAAAATGATAAAATCTGCAGTTATTTGATATCAATGTCGGATAACGGTTAAAGTTCCGAATCGGACATCGGACATTTCCGGAACTGAAATGTCCGATCCGTTCCGGCAAATTCGGTCATGACCCAACACTGGCCATAAGCGACAAGGGCGTATTTAGAAAAATTTTTTATGGGGGGGGGCAACCGGAAAAAAAGGTAAGGGGGGACCAAAGGGATTTTTCCGGAAAAATTTTTGGAGCGATTTTTGAAAAGTCCAAAGGGGGTACCAAAGGAAAAATTTTTGCCAAAATCGTGAAAAACCGCAAAATCCCTTTGGTCCCCCCTTACCCCTCTTTTTGACGGATCCGGGATATGGGGGGGCACTGCCCCCAGAACCCCCCCCCCCCCCTAAATACGCCCTTGATAAGCGACGTCAGATGCAGGGTTTTTACCTGTTCTGGCTTGACCTGGAGCAGTTCGAAGAATAAAGCGCGACGGCTTTGCAAAGTTAAGATTTAGCCGTTTTGCGGTGGATTCGCTTGCCTTTGAGGTACGCTCCAACGCCGGTACTTGACATCCATACCAACTGAATCTTTTTTTAAAGTTCTGTTGTTGCTATCCGAAACCGGGTCCAACTTGATCAGATATCTGAGGATTCTCGAGCGAATGGTCCATCCATTGATCCATTCAAAAATGTGGATGTGCGAGTGTGCGTAACGTGACAGCCGACCCGTTTCTTGACGACATTGTTCAGCGTACTGGGGGTGGTTCTGGACGTTTGAGGGTCGTCGGATGAGAGCAGATCTACGGCTCAGGTGACGTCGCTGATGTTTGCCAGAGTTCTGAGCGGCAGCATGTTCAGTTTGTCTTGCTTGATGGGTAGGTAGAGGAGTTCGACGCTTGCTTGTTCGGTAAATTAAGCCACTCCTTGCTACACTTTTTGATGGTGGTTATCGAGATTTCTGAGGACTCCTTCCAAGACCAAAGCTCCTTTTTAGGTAAAACGACAAGCTTGGGACAGTATTGGTGGCAGTTCAAGATCAAACATGGGGTGGTACGGCGCTATTGAATACTACTGTAAATCGGGCTGGAACAGAACCAGAGATCTTAGATCCGGAGAAAACACTTGGATCTTTTTTAAGCTTTGGTTATAAAAGACGCAGATCCGATTATAAATCTCCGAGCTTACAAAAATAAAGAGATTTTTTGGAGCTGGTGTCAGAGGCTTCATAGAGTTAGGATTTGGCGCCTTCAAAGCAGGGTGCACATCATATCCGAACAGAACTATTTATACAATTTGGGGTAGATTCTGGTTAATCTCGTACCTTCAATTATGGCTGCTCTTGCTAGAAAACTTTTTTTTTTGATGTCAAATGTGATTTTCGATTACAGGGCGCGAATTGTATCGGATGTCACACTGCGATGCGCACGCACTCGCGTTCGCTACTCTTACCACGAAAACTGCACAAGCGCAGTGTACCTCGCTCGCGCGTTTTTCTTTCTCGTCAGCCTAAAATTTCAATAAAATCATTCGTTTCAGATAGCTTCATGTCTCGCCGATCGCCTTTATGGTTTACTCTTATCCTTATAGTAACTGCA
Organism: Panagrellus sp. LJ2284; assembly: GCA_024447225.1. NCBI lineage: Eukaryota > Metazoa > Nematoda > Chromadorea > Rhabditida > Panagrolaimidae > Panagrellus > Panagrellus sp. LJ2284. Next base: position 4,593,382 of record JAMRYC010000001.1, on the reverse strand, counting down.
GTCGCCCGAACCGCGTGTCTAAACTTTTCGTGACAGCCCACATGCGATCTCCTGCCTCAAATTCGGGCGTTTGATGACATTGGCTGCTAAAAAGGTGATTTTAACTTACGATTAATCCATTTACGAATCAGTCAAGCTTCTTTTTCAGATTTGCGATGAAAACTCTTTGTCGATGAAGAAGACACAAAGCAGTCCGAACTACCAGACGGATGAAAGACAAGGTGAGATTCTTTTTATATAATGCACACGAGAATTCCGGCCATACATTATATATATTTTGCACCCCTTGACAATGATTGCTGGACGCGGGCCTAGTGGCCCCAGGCTGGGATTGGGTCGGGCCATGTATGACCCGGCTCAGGCCAGGCTGAGTGACTTCAGCCCGGCCAACAAGGTTATACCAAAACACTGGTGGATTTGAGTCTGAGAAATTGAGTTTTAAAACCCGCGTCCAGCATTGTTGACAATGCAAGACGCTGTTTTGCATATTGGCGATGACAAGTTTAATTTCAGATCTGGCAAAAAAACTGAAAAACTGGCCCTTATATGACGGTTCAACTTGGTTTGAAACCTCTACAACGAACCTGCAAAGACGCTAAACTGGTCCATGCACACGAGAACTACGCTAGTTTGAAAGACGAAGTTTCTGAGGTAATTTTCTTTGTTATCGCTTATGAGGATACTTATTTCTTTCTTTTAAGGATAAGTAACAACACTGGCAGAATCGGAGCATCCACTGATGGCAGTTGTACCAGCCATGGCATAACACAATTCTTTCTTGTATCACTGGCGGCACTTCTGGTTACCTCTCGCCGTCGAAGACAACCGCCGCGCTCCGACGACAAAGAGATCTCCAACAAGTTCATCACACGTACAAGTTTACTCTCAAAACACTCAAATGGCAAACAAATCTGCAGCGGCGCACGAATCTACCCATGGCAAACATATCTTTAGTACCGGCTATCATAATCAATTTATCATTTTTGTGTTTTATTGTTGTACCTAGTATCGCTGTGTGTTTATTATTTATAAATTAATTGTATTAGCATTTCATTTTTTATCAAAGACGAATGCCAGCAACAGAAAAAGCAAAAGAAAAAAATTGTGACATTTTAGTGATGAATCCGTCACAGAAACAAAAGTGACGAATTCGTCACAATTTTTTTGTGACGAATTCCTCACAATATTTTTTTTGTGACGAATTCCTCACAATTTTTTTGTGACGATTTCCTCACAAACTTTTTGTGACGAAAACGTCACAAAAAGCGGTCGTAGCTATTTTGTCACAACAATTGTGAGGAATTCGTCACAACTTTTTTTTCAGTGTATGAGGATTGAAGAAAAACATTAGCACAATAACAATCCCGCTCAGAATGAAAAAGATTATCGCCCATTGACGGTTTGTGCCATCAGGGGCTACTGCAGCGACAAGTAAGGGCAACGTGAGAATTACGAGGGAGTTAATAACGCCCATCTGCAAACAATGTTAAGATTACGATTTTTGTATTGTCAATTACCATAGCCATGATGAATCCAGAATGTTGACGAGCAGCAAGTTGGACACATTTTGCACTGCCAACGGCATTCAGACCTAAAGTTGTATAAGTACAGTCGCAAAAGAAGGTTTTACTATACCCGAAAATGCGCTAACAAGAGAATAAGCAATATGAATAAGCCATGCTACACTTTTCGGTAACGTTGCCATCATGATGAAGCAGATGCAAATTGGCAGTTGTGATAACTGAAAGTAACAAAGAACCAAAAAATTAACAAAATACGTCAAAAACTTACCGTATTGAACAAAATAATTCTTCCGCGTTCACTCAAACAAGTCAGCGAATCACTGATCGGCCCAGCAATAAACTTCACAACGACGCCCAGAAGGTATGGGGCTGCCGCAGCAATCGCTGTTGCCTTGACATCGAGGCCGAGGACATTGTTCAGATACAGAGGGCCATATTGCATCATGAACTGGAGCCCGAGACATGCCGCAAATGTCGAAAAGAACACTCCGATGATGACAATATCAGTAAAGACAGCTTTATAGGGTGTTGACGGTCGTTTGGTTCCACGTGGAGCCCTTCCTTCTTGAATCCAGGCTGCTTCGGTGGGTGTTACACAAGCGTGCTTGGAAGCGTCATCTTTGTAGAGAACGGCAAACAAAATAAAAGACAGTATTGTCAAACCACCAAAAAGGTAATAAAGAGCTGGCCAACCAAACTTCGATTCACAGATTATGCCGGAGACTGATAAAATGACAAGAGGTCCCAGTTGCATGTGGAGGGAGAGCAGTGAAATGTATAGTCCGCTAGCTGGAAACAACGATATTGAATTACAGTAGTCGGCTGAATAACTTACACTTCAACGGTGCCCAGCTGTTCACAATCGACCCCAACGACGTGAAGCAAATGCTGAGACCGAAACCTTGCATCATTCGAAGCACAAAAACCATGCCATAGTGAACCGAAACCCCTAATGGCATCAATAACATACTGACTCCACTTGCCAAACCATAAACCGTAAACACCCATCGCGTATCCCATCGTTGTGCAAATGCCATCAGTGGAATGGCGCCGATCAAGTTGCCAAAGGCGACCGCCGAAAATAACCAAGACTTCTGGAGGTTATCATAAAGCGGTGTTTTCGGCGTCGAAGATTCGTTTTGGCCTTCTTTGACCATACATATCACAGTAACGTTAAGAGCGATTGAATTAGCGAATACAAAAGTCAATGCCAACAATGACACAACCAAAATAATGTACCGTGTGCCTCGCCAACATGAAGGTGTATCAGATTCTGATGATAAAGTCATTCTGTAGTTTTACAAAAATAAACAAAACAACTGGCAGCGTTGGTAATTCCTAACGATCGACAAATAGGATCCTGAAACCCGTAACTGTGGTATGGCGCCTGTCAATGGGTCAGACTTTCTATTCCTTTTCACGTAAAGTACAGACAAGGCTTACTCATTAGCGGCTTGTATCAAAGCACATTATGTACAAACAAAATTTTTGGTTTCAAACAAAAATTTTAGTCTGAATAAATTTAAGATAAACTTTATTTTGCAGCAAAAAACTGAAAATGCCCAAAACAAATCATAAAAACGAAAACAAGGCAGCTCTACAAGTTTGAAAAAACCGAAAGTTTGCAAGATGCACACAATCTTAATCATAATTTTTTCGCCGCTGAGGCCATGATTGTCCGATCTACGGACAGTGACGCTCTGTATTTAAAATCGTGTGGTGGTTTCGTCGCAACGTAGAAGCCTTCTGGCACTGACGACTCCGGTTTCCTGGGCAGACAGGGATCACAGACACGGATGGTCGTGACACGAATCTGGTCCTGGAAGGCTGTGACATCTTGTTCCGTGATAAAACTGTCATTGTTTTGCTGCATTATGGTTTCGTTTTTAAAGATCAACTCCGTGAGTGGAATGCCATGGGTAATCGGATGGCTAGTATTATTCTGTTGGATATATCTGAAGATGAATTACGGTAATACTTAAAAAAAAAGCAACATTTTATAATAGCTCACTTTTTGACGCGTTGGCGCTGCCGCTCAACACCCGAAACAATCTTCAGTTTGAATAGATGATTTCCCGTCTGACGATGATGGAGTGTTCGAAGCGCATCAGAGCTGACTTTGACTGTGATTCTTTGCTCCCATCTCTCTCTACAGGACTTAGAATCCGCATTTGTGAGCAGTAAACACATGTCTGGTGTAACAGAAACTCCCGGAATTACATTATCTGCATCATCGACAGCACTTATAAACATGAATCCCGTGCGTTCACCATAATTTGCAACATCGAAGGTAGAGCTAGAGAGGCTTGCTGGGGTCATGCGGTAGTTCAACGCCGAACAGATCTGCATACAATCGTTGGTAAAAATCTTCATATTAGGAGCTCCACCAAATCCGAGAAGTGCATGAGAATAAGTTTTTTCGTTGCTTGAATTGACTCGCAACATCAAGTTACCCCTGTAGCGAGCACGCTCTACTGGGCTGAACTCGACGAGGAATTCGTGCTGCTCGTATCCATTGATGATGACAGTTTCCTTTCCAAGAATCTACAAAGACCAGATATAGGTTATGTTGACAAAAAGTAGCAATACTTACCGAAAACACGCCGTCTTTAATCTCCCCATGGACGCGGATTCGATCGTTGCTCAAATTCGCAATTGTGACTTTTAAAACGAATGATTGATCAATGCCAACACAACCAAAATGGGACAATGGGTACGGCTTCACAGCAATTAGCGTGTTTGAATCAGCAGCCGGTACAGGTTTACTAATGGGGGATATTGGCCATGAAAAGTTTACTGACTTATCGGTTCTTGTTTTGTTTACCGGAACATGGGCAATTGAAGGCTTAGGTGAAACCGTCTTTTGCTCCATGCGCCAGTAAAGATCCATCTCATCGAAAGTCTGATTCATCTTTTTCAGTTTCTGAATGTTTGAAGCTGTTCGTGCATATGCTACACCATGATAGTTCTGGGTCTGTGTAACTGGAACAAGCTCCGATTCTCTTTGCAAAGCATTGACATCTGCATAATTTGAGAGTTTCTTGAACTCCCGCGATTTTGAAGGCACATTATTTGAAAATAATTCCATTACAGCATCCGCACTATCATCTGCCAGGTCGACGTTCTCGGCCATACGGTCAATTTTCGCTTTAGTCAATGTCGTCTCGCCATTATTGTCATCTTCAAAATCTAAATTACGACTCGGAATATGACGACTTTTTTTCGGAGTCGTACAAATCGAAATATTATCCATGGCAGTGTGCAGTGACTCTTTTGCACGTGCCGAGATGGGTTTCGTCGACAACTTTGAACTTCGTTCAATGGCAGTGTGCATAGATTCCCTCTGGCTCTTCGCACTTGTCGTAATAAGCTTCGTCGATCGATACCCAGAATCGTCGCTATGCTTGGATGGTGGGCTTGGTGATGGGTTAGATCTTGGCAGACTGTGCAAAGACCTCCTTGATTTCGGAGGCATTTCAAGCATCGTCAAATCTCTGGTTCCGTTTTGACCGTATTCGGATGCTACAACAAAAATAATAACAACTATTGTAAAATATTTCATAAACATACGCCTTGAAAAAGAACCCGTTTCTTCAGCAATCTCAGCTAACGGAATAGGTGACGGTTTATGCTTGTTTCCAACGGCAGCTTTTATTTGTTCATCGACATCGCCCCAATCAGCGTCGTCTTCCTCAAAACAGTCCGAGAAAATCGAAACGTCTGAAAGTTAAAATGATTTCTAAAATATTTGAAAAGCTTTTGTAATACTTACTATGAGCCTGGTCTTCGATCTCCTGAGCGGTGGCCATGGTGTTGACGGATATATAAATAGTCGTTACACGGACTTGTAGGATATCCGCCAAGCAATAAGATGAAGCTTGAAGCCGAAAAACGCGCAAAGCACACTGGCTAGCTCGGTTGCGTACCTCAAATAGTGGTACATGGTTTATAGGTATGCTATTTATACTGTATAACGGAATCAATAGAGTCCGACATTTGAGTGGGTTGCGCAAGGAAAGATGCCGTCGGTGCATCGATGACGTATGACAATGCTTCGCTCCTTCCAAATTTCGGGGATACCCTCATTTTGGGAGCACCACCAAAACCAAGAAAGCCGTGGCGGACGATTTAAGAATTTCCATTAACTCAGTTTATCAAGGTATTTTCAATGCAAGCACGCTTATCGGGTGTGAATTGGACGTGGCACAGCGCCCACCCTTCTCCCCAAAACTCAGCCAATTCGCAGCGACCGGACCGCGCGAAAGGGGCGCGAGGTGTCTTTACAAAATCACCAAATTACTCAACTTAAACATTTTTAATCCCAGTTTTTTTACGTTTTGGGGTTACATAACATGTTTGAGCTTACACCGGCTCAGAATCACAAATATAGAAAAACCTTAATACCACAAAAAATCGAAAATTCCAGCGGCATTTTCAAAATGGCATAACTTTTTTGTTTGAATAGATTTTGGTCTCAAATTTTAAAAGGCCCTAGAGGAAACTTATACGAACAGAACTGCATTTGGTTGGTACGGAGTTCTATGGCCATTTTTGTGAACCGATCAAAAAACCGTCATTTTCACCGTTTTTGCTGCATTTTCGACGTTTTTTTCAGTGAATTCGAATGTTATTCTTTTTTAAATACTTCAAAAGTCGTTAAGAAGGTATCACGCGCATTGGCAGACTATTGGACGCAAAGCTAGCAGTCGCAGCCTAAATTTCAAAAAAAGGTCTAAATGCCAAAAATATTCAAAAATCCATGCAATAATTAAAAAAAACGTTAGTATGCATACCGAAAAACTCATACGTGGCTTCAAAATTCAAATTCTCATTTTTGTAGTAAGTTGGGTCACCAGCAGGAAAAATTACTGATTGTAAAAAAAACCCTACTGTATACAGCCATTTTTGTCTAAGTGTCACTTGAACTCATTAAAAAGCAAAAACTTTACTTTGACCCTTTTCGAATAAAAAAAAACGTCGAAAATGCAGCAAAAACGGTGAAAATGACGGTTTTTTGATCGGTTCACAAAAATGGCCATAGAACTCCGTACCAACCAAATGCAGTTCTGTTCGTATAAGTTTCCTCTAGGGCCTTTTAAAATTTGAGATCAAAATCTATTCAAACAAAAAAGTTATGCCATTTTGAAAATGCCGCTGGAATTTTCGATTTTTTGTGGTATTAAGGTTTTTCTATATTTGTGATTCTGAGCCGGTGTAAGCTCAAACATGTTATGTAACCCCAAAACGTAAAAAAACTGGGATTAAAAATGTTTAAGTTGAGTAATTTGGTGATTTTGTAAAGACACATCGCGCCCCCTTCGCGCGGTCCGGTCGCTGCGAATTGGCTGACTTGGTGGGCGCTGTGCGTGGAAGTTAAATTGCTGGTGAATTGGACGTGGAAGTTAAATTACACTCCTGATTGCCGCGTCTGTCAAAGAGTCGTCACTATCTAAATCGTGGTTTTTCCACTAGAAATCCATCTATTAACAATAAAATAACTATAGCTAGCGCGTTTGAAATTTTTTTTCAAGTCTTCGTAGGATGTTCGGACAGATATGAAACAACTACATATTGAGGATTGTTTTTTTGTGTTTTTGGCAGTTGGACAAAATATATTTATAGAATGCGTGGGGGGTTTTTTCTATTTAAACAATTAAAATTAACGGTATGCGACTCATCAATTCTTATTTAATCACGAAGCATCACTGAACCAAGTCGACCATCAATGGTTCAAATAAAAACACATCAAACAGCAACGCTTTTTGCACTTTTTTGCTAAATGCTTTTCCATTGTGACTCCTGCTTTGACATTAGTGAAAAAAACCTTTAACGTTACTCATCAAACAAAGCGAAAAAATGGTTTTACCATTTCGGTCTGCTAAATAGTTGCAAGCAAACTTCCGCTATTTCTTAAATTGAAAGAACGCTGTAATGGCGTTTAGTTTTATACCGCCATGTATTGGCGGATTCCCAGGACTTCGTTATGTGATTCTCGTCGTCTCCATTTTGATGTTGACCATTGTCGGCGCCAACATGCTCGCCTTTAACTTTACCGTTATTTGCATGTTTAAAGAAGATTCGACAGAAGGTGCCAATAAAACGGTACTGTATACTCACACTGACCACTCTTGGTTTGTTTCGGCCGTGGCATTCGGAAATCTTATTGGCATTTTACCGTTGATAACATTTGCGCATCGATGGGATACTCGATGTGTGTTTACGTTCTATGGCCTGGTCAGTGGAATCAGCATGTTACTGATGCCTTTGGCCGTTTCCGTTCATTTTGCGTTTGTTTTTGTGCTTCGAATGATGCAGGGTTTTGGAACGAGCATCGGGTTCACGTCGATCGGGTCTATTGTGAATAGCTGGGCGCCGTTGAAATGTAAGTTCTTTAATAAATAACATCGTGCATAATTAACGATAAACCGTAAAAAGCATGTTCCTAGCGGTCGGAATGTACATATCGTTGTTGACTACGTGGATTCAACTGAGCCCTCTGCTCGCATTTCCGGTATCTGGAGCTCTTTGTACTTCGGCGTTGGGCTGGCAATCAGTTTATTATCTTCTCGGCGGCATGACACTTTTTGTATTCGTCATCTTTGCAGTTTTGTACAGAGACTCGGCATCCCAACACCCCTGTATCACAACAACCGAGGTGTCAACCATTCTTGAAGACAGAGTGCCGATGAGTGACCAAAACCCACATGTGCCATACAAAGCTCTGTTTACCGATTTGGTCATCTGGGGCAACATTGCATCGCTTTTTGCGGTCACAATCGGAGTGCAATTCATGATTCAATACGGCCCTTCTTATTTAAACAAAGTCCTCGAGGTCGATATTAAAGGCACAGCAGTGGCGGCGGCGCTACCTTACCTCTTGGCACTGGGGGCAAAGTTTGTCATTGGACCTGTGAGTGATTCTGTCACTTGTGCCAGTGAAAGAACCAAGATAAGAATCTTCAACACGGTAAGGAGTTGTTTTAAACGCTAAAAACTAAATCTCATGTATAGGTAGCACAACTGCCAATTTGCATATGCTTTATCATAATGGCAGCCGTCCCTAAAAACATGAATTGGCTCGCAAAAGTTGTGTATTCCCTGGTCAGCTTGTTTAGTGGTAACATTCTATTCTATAAAAATTAGCCTTATTAGAGTATTTTCAGCCTTCAACACTGTCGGAGTGTTCAAATGCATCCAACTTGTTGCGCGCCAACATGCCAATATTATCATGGGACTGGTATGTCTTATTAGTTGGACCTTTTTATCATTTGCAGAGTAAACTTAAAAATGCACTTCAGATGGGTGTAACGACATCTGTGGTCATGCTGTTGTTGCCCCTACTCGTCGAAGCAATAGCAACAGATTACACACGTCAACAATGGGCACTGATACTGTACCTTTTGAGCGGCACTATCGCCGTTATGATAGTGTTTTTCAACATTGTTTGTCGCACTGAGCCACGATACTGGACGATTTCAGACAATACGAGTCAGACAGAACAATAATACTACGAATTTTTAATTTGACATTAGTCATTTACTGTTAAGGTTGTCTGGACTTTATTGTTGTTATAACATTTTATCAAGCTTACATGAATCGTAAATACAATAAGGTTCGGTCGCTTTTTGCAACAAAGTACAACCAAAAAACATTTACTAGCATGACTTCATGACAAAATCCCGATTTTTTAAACTACAAGCTTTTTTTACTTAGCAATCAAGTTTTGGCTTTTCCTTTTCTCTTTCTGTCAAGATGATCATTTTGATTAACTTCAGTAACTTTTGTATAAATTGTGTAAGGTATACGCCCCCTAATTAAAAATGAAATTTAAACGCAAATAGAGCAAAAATGACACCGAATTTGAGCGCGTGCGCACTTCTTGTCGGCTGGCTGACAGAGTTCCCGGTTTTTGCTTGCTTTGCTTGCTTCGAGCTCAAAAACGGAAAAACACCCAATTAAGATGCATTGTGTGTTCACGCAGCTACACACAGTGCATCTTGTTTGGGCGTTTGTCTCCGTTTTTTAAAAATTTGTCCTCGGGGAGCAATGTGTGCCTGCCTGCCTCCAACACTTAGCAGACAGCTGTCTTGCCGTGCGGAAGAGCGCCTCAAGGCTAGACTAGTAACACGCGTGTGCCAATCGATTAGAATACTTTTCAAACTGGGTGTTCTCTGTGGTTCTTTGCTTTTTAGAGGCCTAGTCGATTTCGCTGGCGGGGGTTGGACTCCTGCTTCGACGTTTGCGAAAGACTCTTTTCATCAATCAGAGCGAATTACGCCTTACATATTTCGGTTTGTTAAATAGTTGCATCCCTACTTCTGCTATTTCTTAAATTGAAAGAACGCTGTAATGGTGTTCAGTTTTATACCGCCATGTATTGGCAAAATCCCAGGACTTCGTTATATAATTCTTGTCATTTCTATTTTGATGTTGACCATGGTCGGCGCCAACATGCTGGCATTTAATTTCACCATCATTTGCATGTTTAAAGAAGATGAGACAGAAACTGGCAACAAAACGGTACTGTATAGTCACACTGACCACTCTTATTTTGTTTCGGCCGTGGCATTTGGCAATCTAATTGGTGTTATACCATTAATAACGTTTGCTCATTCATGGGATACGCGTTGGTTGTACACGTTCTATGGCTTGGCCAGTGGAATCAGCATGTTATTAATGCCGTTAGCCGTTTCCATCAACTTTGCTTTTGTCTTTGTGCTTCGAATGATGCAGGGCTTCGGATCAGCAATCACATACACGTCGATTGGATCCATTGTTAACAGTTGGTCGCCGTTGAAATGTAGGTTCTTTAATAGTTCACAATTAAACGCAAAAAGTGTGTTTTCAGCTGTCGGAATGTACATTTCGTTATTGTCTACTTGGATTCAACTGAGCCCACTGTTTGCATTCCCCGTTTCTGGGGCTTTTTGCACTTCGACATTCGGATGGCAATCAGTTTATTATCTTCTCGGCGGATTGACACTTTTAGTATTTGTTATCTTTGCTTTATTATACAGAGATTCGGCACCCCAACACCCCTGTATCACACCAACCGAGACGTCACTTATTCTCGATGAGAGGGTCCCGTTGAAAGATCAAAATCCGCATGTGCCATACAAAGCCATGTTCTCCGATTTGGTCATCTGGGGCACTGTTGTATCGCTTTTTGCGACCACAATCGGAGTGCAATTCATGGTTCAATACGGCCCTTCTTATTTGAACAAAATTCTTGGAGTTGACATTAAAGGCACAGCAGTGGCGGCGGCGCTGCCGTACCTCTTGGCCTTGTTGGCAAAAGTTATTGTTGGACCTGTGAGTGATTCTGTCACTTGTGTCAGTGAAAGGGCCAAGATAAGAATCTTCAATACGGTAAGGAGAGTGTTTGAACGTCAAAAACCAAGTCTTCTGTTTAGGTGGCACAACTGCCAATTGCCATTTGCTTTATCATAATGGCAGCCGTCCCTAAAGACATGAATTGGCTTGCGAAACTTGTGTATTCCCTGGTCAGCATGTTCAGCGGTAGTTTTCTATTCTATGAAAATCAACAATTATAGTGTATTTTCAGCCTTCAACACCGTCGGAGTGTTCAAATGCATCCAACTCGTTGCGCGTCAACATGCCAATATCATCATGGGAATGGTATGTGTTGTTCTATATAGCAAAAAAACCTAAATCCGAACTTCAGATGGGTCTAACAACATCTGCGGTGATGCTTCTCTTGCCCTTTCTCGTCGAAGCCATAGCAACAGAATACACACCTCAACAATGGGCAACGATTCTGTACCTTTTGAGTGGCATTATCATCGTTAGTATAGTGTTTTTCAACATTGTTTGTCGAACGGAGGCGGGACGCTGGACGCTTTCCGATAATCCAAAGCCGACAGAAATACCCCTGCTACCCCAACCAGCCCCAAAACAGCCATAAGAAACACAAACCGTATGAAGCTTGAAGGTACCATTATATATGGTGCTTTATCCTTAATGGTACCTTACTTTGCATTGTATAGTAAAATATGTTTTTTATGGCAAAATTTGCCTTAAAGGAACGTATTTCATGTTAAGAGGGGGTCTGCGAGCCGATTTAGGATCAAGGGGAAGGGGCCCGTCCCCGATTTTCACACTTGAAAATGTTTTGAGTCAGAAATGTTGGCACTATCGGGAAGGGTTCGAAGCCGGAATAGGAAGGTCCAAAAGTTGCGGATTCTGGAGATACGGCTTCTCAAAGTTTTGGGGGTCGGTTCTGAAACGGGTCATTCCCGGGGCCACAGGACCCTGCTTTCTTGCACCCGGGGGTAATTTTGGATGGGGAGACGAATGCCGTACTCAGAATTTCGTGAAAGTGCCGAAAAAGTGGAATTCTAGAACAAAAATTTTTTTAAAGCTCTTTAACTTTGTTTAAAGCAGAGTCGCCGGTGTTTCACTATCACCATCGTGTAGCCCGTCTTTTTCTGCATCGAATGGCACCGGCCCGGTCCCGGGGGGTGGTAGGTTTAGGGGTCTTTGAAGGCTTCAAAGGAATCCGCCACCGGGTTACCCCCCTTGAAAACACACACGCAAAAGTGGACCACGGGTGGTCCCGTCGCGGCGAGTGCGATGCGTTGGTCGCGCACTCAGCACGCAGAGCGCGCGCACCGCGTTTGCCCCAGCGCACTGTCCGGGTTTTTGCGTGAAATCGTGATTTTGACCCCAAAACCTACCACCCCCGCGGACCGGGTCGGTGCTATTCGATGCAAAAAAAGACGGGCTACACGATGGTGATAGTGAAACACCGGCGACTCTTTTCTAAACTCCCAAAAAAATTATTTAAAAAAAAAGTTTTCTGTTTCATATATTTTTCGACATTTTTACAGGATTCTGAGTACGGCATTCGTCTCCCCATCCAAAATTACCCCCGGGTGCAAGAAAGCAGAGTCCTGTGGCCCCGGGAATGACCCGTTTCAGAACCGACCCCCAAAACTTTGAGAAGCCGTATCTCCAGAATCCGCAACTTTTGAACCTTCCTATTCCGGCTTCGAACCCTCCCTAGTAGTGCCAACGTTTCTGACTCAAAACATTTTCAAGTGTAAAAATTGGGGACGGCCCCTCCTAAATCGGCTCGCAGACCTCGTCTTAATTTTTTCATATAGGCAGGATATGTTTCATAGTATGGAATCTCAAGTCAAAGTATTGAGAGATGGGGTATAATACAACGAATTGTTAGCATTAGGCATTTACTGTTAATTTCGTTTGGACTTTATAGTTGTTTTAACATTTTAATAAACTTACATGAATCATAAAGACAATCAAGTGCGGTCGTTCTTTGCAACAAAGTACAGCCGAAGACATTTTACTAAACTGACTTCAACGACTCAACGTCTGCCTTATTTCATGTAAATTTTTAAAACACAAATTCTATGTATGCAAATTAAGCATTGTGCAACCAAGCATAAACTATTCTTTCCACTTTCATTCTTCATTGTGTCCATCATTTGCGTTGTGGTAGTTCTTATTGGAATTTCGATTTATCTTTCTTTTGTGTCATTTTGTACCGGTTTTTCCGTGCAGTTACATGACGCTTGTTTTCACAAATGTTTTGTGTGTAATCATTTTCCAATTTAAGACTGTCCAAATGAGTGCCTCAAGCCATCACACCCACAACGACACCACGCCGAGCAGCACAGTGACTACTTCTAGTCTGCTGTCACCCCGCTTCGACGATCGCAACCCCTTTGATGTCTCGAACCCTAGTCACGATGCTGTTCCGACTATGCCAACCCCCATCCACCATGCCATCGATGAAACTGCGGAGGAAGAAACCGCCGACCAAGGCCCCAAGAAGATCAAGCAGAAGCCGCCCGTCGACAAGAACGCCCAACTTCGACGCGACCTCCGAACGATGCTGGTTGGCTACGGCGACGTGGAGAAGCCCCGTCGAGACACGGTCGACGTCCTGGTCGAACTGACCCTACAGTACCTCAACAACCTCGCCGGATACATGAAACATCTTGCGCCGAACAAGAAGATCTCGCTCGAAGTCCTCTACTACATGGTTCGCAACGATCAGGCCAAGTTCATGCGTGTTCGCGAGCTTCTCAAAATGAACGAAGAACTCAAAAAGGCAAAAAAGGACTACCGAACCGGCGATGAAACACCTTTTGATTAGTTTTGAGTTTTTTTTAAGAGTAGAACTTTATGTTGTAATTACTGTGTTTTGTTAATGAAGTTTATTAATAACAAAATTTTACTTTGTGACGCTTACTCTTCCCCGTCTGATCTGCCTTTCCGAGGTCGTGTTCGTCTTCAAAATGACCCTTGTAATCAAAACCATCATCAACAGCCCCGTGAAATATCGAATGCCGATTTGGATGTATCCGATGGCTTCGGCCGTCCAATTGATGGCACTGATGTACACCCGGAACGTTCTTTGAAGAAAACGAGGCGTACTCAAGCAAGAATAGAAGCCCGCGTCGTTCATCGTCACTTTTCGGATGACAAACTGCCCCTCCGCTCTGATGTATCGACGTGGATGGGAATCCGAATCGGCGTTGTGCAGGTCCGCCGAGCTGATGTCTTCAAAGTCCTTGCGCCATTGAATGTCGGTCGTGTGACCACAGTCGAGGATCAACGAGTTGCCAACTGTTTCCTGAAAACAGTCCATTCAATTGAGAATCTAACAAGTGTGTGCCTACTCGAAGGGTCTTCCGAACCACAGCCGACTTCAGAAGTGGCAGGCGTTCAAACAGGTTGAATTCGTGGGGCGGTAGCTCGTCAGCGATAAACTCATGACCTTCGTCGTCGATTTCCTTGATGACACGGGTTTCGTTTTCGGAGATTGGACAGACAGATTCACAGACGCGGAATTGCTCGGTCCAGACGGCACTTTCAGCCAGGTCTTCGCGGATTTCAAGAGGTAGAAGCGAACTCGCACACGGCACCGATTCAAACAACGTCAAAAAGTGGAGATTGCTTGTCGCCAGCTTCTCAATGGATGCGTTTGGCTTCGGCTGCACGATGCACTCGATTCGGCGTCGTTGTTCGCCTTCTTCGTCGCCGCAAACATTGCACTCGCTCCACGGACTTGACCGCCACACGGCTTCGGTTTCATCGCTGACATCTGTGATGACGACACCTTCCGCCTTCGTATTTGCAGCTTCATCAGTCTCAGATACCACTTCCGCCACGGCATCAGTGACCACGTCGACGAAATAGGCCGCTTCGATGACTTGCCTGCGCCGTCCAACCCTCAAACATCGATAGAATCCAGTGTGCAGCGAGTGATTAGCCTTGATCACCTCCAACTCATAATGGTCGCCGATTTCAACCGTCGACTTGTCCCTGCTCATAAATCCTGAAATGACTTTGGCGGCTTTTGCAGCGAGACCTTTGGGTTCGTGAAGGTCGATGGCAGGGGTCCATTCGGCTCCCTGCATCGGTGGCTGGTACTCCCATCGAAATGACACCTTTTCAGGGTCCTCATCTTCGGCATCTGGCGCTAACTTTCGAATCGTTTTACGCACTTTGTCTTTCAGGACACGAATGGCACGGCCAATGAAGGAGTCCGTCGGCTTCCACAGCTCTTCGATGTCGGATTCTGCCTCGGGAGACAGGCTAAAGAGATCGAGTCACAGTGGAACTGGCATAACCTGGACCGACTTACCATTCGAAACACGACAACTTGATGCTGGCTCCCCTCGGAAAGATGAGTGCTTTGAAGGGGCGGCGAATCCCCAGTTTTTGGGTCACTTTGAGACGGTCTTCCAGACATTTGACGTATTTCTCGTACTTTTCTTGGTTCTGTTGGATGTCAAGTTTACGATAAGCGTTGACGTGTACGAAAAAATAACAAAACAGCAAACAAAAGGTAGTAAATTGCATTTTTATGAAGAAAGAACCGATTATAACGAACATTCTGGGAAAACCGAAAGGGTCACTGAAGTTAGGAAAATTTTTTTCACGTTCAAACGTTGAAACTGTTTGTACAGATCAAATTGAGGGTGGAGATGACGAATTCGCTACTGGTTTTGCATATGGATGCCTTCTGAATCCACTAGGCTCCAGAATCCGCCTGGCAGAATCCATGATTTGAAACTCATACGTGTGTGGTATCAATCGATTGCCCACACCTAGAGGATCATTTTAAAACCGAGTAGACAAGTATTGATTAATTTTGACAAAAGTTATAAGGTGTCAAAGTTGAAAAAAACGACGAGATAGCCTTCAGAACGTTTTATCTCGAAAATGAGTTAACTATTCCAAATTTTTTATGGTTGGTTATAAATGAGCGCTAATTAATACAACTTTTTGTGCATGGAAATAAATTTCTGTGCGGGAGAATGTGGTTAAAATTGGGGCAAACTAATCACTAATAACCGTTAATTAGTAATTTTTAAAAAATACGAGAACATTAAAAGAATCGGTGTTGCCAAGTTGTTAACATATCTGTTAACTATCATTTTAGAAAAATTTACACTGACAACTCACAAAATTATCGATTAAGTTGAAAATAACACTTAAAATACAAAAAATTTTTTTATTGCTTTTTTTTGGCGTTTACTGTTATAAAATGTTAGTGTGATAGTTTAAATAACTGTAACTTTTTGTCAACATGTATAAAAAAAGAAATAACCCCAGGGGCTTCGAACCCACTGCTGTGCGCATGCAACGAACACTTCGGATGAGGTTCACCGTATGTGCACGCACCACGAAACCACGGGTTCAAACCCCCTGAGGTCATTTCTTTTTTTTTTCATGTTAACAACAAACTACACAGATTGTAAAATAAACATTAAAATTGTACAACCGTAAACGCAAAACAGAGCAATTTAAAAAAAATTTTGTATTTTAAGTGTTATTTTTAACTTAATCGATAATTTTGTGAGTTGTCAGTGTAAATTTTTCTAAAATGAAAGTTAACAGATATATTAACAATTTGGCAACACTGAATCTGTTAATGTTTTCGTATGTTTAAAAAATTACTAATTAACGGTTATCAGTGATTAGTTTGTCCCAATTTTAACCACATTCTCCCGCACAAAAATTTATTTCCATGCATAAAAAGTAGCATTAATTGGTGCTCTTTTATAATCATTCATAAAAAATTTGGAATAGTTAACTCATTTTCGAGATAAAACGTTTCGAAGGCTATCTCGTCGTTTTTTTCAACTTTGACACCTTATAACTTTTGTCAAAATTAATCAATATTTGTCTACCCGGTTTTAAAATGATCCTCTAGGTGTGGGCAATCGATTGATACCACACACGTATGAGTTTCAAATCATGGATTCTGCCAGGCGGATTCTGGAACCTAGTGGATTCAGAAGGCATCCATATGCAAAACCAGTAGCGAATTCGTCATCTCCACCCTCAATTTGATCTGTACAAACAGTTTCAACGTTCGAACGTGAAAAAAATTTTCCAAACTTCACAAGGGGCTCGAATATGCTCGGTTTTCCCAGAATATTCGTTTTATCTATTAATGAATTGGATAAGTTATGCTAATTCTTTTTGCATTTTCAACGTTTTTAGTAACAAATATTGATTGGTAACAATAAGATTATAAAACCAAGTATTGATTGTGCACATAATAACACCATCATGTCGCGGGGATTGTAGTCTAATCGTGTTCATGATTAAGCTAGCGGTTTAGGCTGCGCATGCTTTTTCCGTTCTTTGCATTTGGTTTTTTTCTTACTATACTTGTTTTAGAATTCATACATGTACATTTTTAGCTTTAATACTCGACAAGATTAACTTTTATTTAATAGAAAATGACCGCCCTGTCCTATCTTTTACTACTTAAAATCATTCTTAGCATCATTAATGTGATCAAGACACCAAAAGCCTTCTTTACTTAACCTTGGCCGAAAACATTCCATTGCCCATGATAAAACTTTCCTTGGGAATTGATAGTGTTTCGTAATAGATGTGAAAGTATGGTCGATTATAGTATTACATATTGATTTGTGCGCATCATAGCATCATAAAAGCTATAAAAAGCTTGGGTCGTTGCTGTGTTCATTGGATGCTAGATAAGTTGTTCATCTGCGCGTGCATTCTCCTTATTTCTGTTGGTAACATTCTGTACCGTGTATATTCTTGTTTTTGCGACCCTTTTCTTGCAACAAATTTTGTACATATACATTTCAGCATTAACAACAATTTCAACTTTTCTTTAACTAAAAAATGGCTACCCTTCCCCGCCTCCTGCTCCGCAAGATCATCCTTAACGTCATGAACAGTGATCGGGACACCGAAAGCCTTCTTAACTTTGCCATTGCCGGAAGCATTCCGCTTCCCATGATCAAGTTCATTGTTAACAATGGTGTTGTAGGGCAGTACATCGCAGACGACGATAAACTAACATTTGTAAGTCTTAAAACTTTGACGATCCCTGTAACCTTTTTTCAGCACGCAACCTTTGGCGATGTAAACGATCTGCGCGGCAACACCAGGGCCTACACAATGTGGCTAACATCGCTTATAATTATCCCTGAAAAAGCCAACATTCGGGAGAAGCATCAATACAACACACTTTTTAAGTATGAGTTTCCGAACGTGGAACACATCGCTTTCCTAGTGAAAGGTGACTTAGATCCTCAAGTTATCCTGCTGCTATTGGAGCGATACCCGAAGCTTATAGACCTGGAAATTCAGGAAAATATGTTAAATAGTGCGATGTGAGTTCATTGAAAACACTAATATGAATGAAAAACTGTCAACTTTAGTCCACAAACCACCTGTCCATCGATAAAAAAGTTGCAACTTTCGTGGTACAGTAGCAAGGGTGGTATTGCGGAAACCGACTTGGATTGGGTCAAAAGCTTCATCAAAGTGTTCCCCAATCTTAAAGAACTCGAGATTACTGTCGAAAACGATCTTGAGGGTGATCAACCCGACTTAAAGTTGCTCCATAACCTTATGAAACAGGTGACATTTAGCATTCCTGTTATAATTACCATAATCGATCAATGTTACATTGAAGAAGACTCAGTAAGTTTACGACAAAACATTATTCAGGGTTGCGAAGGGGATATCCCCGGGGATTTCCCCCGGGGGATATCCCCGGGGATATCACCCGTTTTTTGATTTCCCCCGGGGGATTTCGCAATGGACCACTTGCCAAAGCTCCCAAATTTTTGCTCGATGTCGGCAAAACATCATGAAAACCTGTATTTTGACGACTTTGTTAACTTTAATGAAAAAACACTCCAAAACGTGTTAATTTAATTGTAAATAAAACACAGTAGCCTTCGGTGCCGAAAAAGCTCTAAATTGGGTGCCGGGGGATATCCCCCGCATATCCCCGGGGATTTCCCCGGGGATATCCCCCGAATTTGATTTCCCCCCGGGAGATTTCGCAACCCTGACATTATTAAATGACAAACGCCTAAATTATAGGAATATCACGAACAAATCAAACCCCTTTTGGTTAACTACACAGAAGTGAGACTCGAACGGTTGGAGTTCTGTTCGGAAAGTGACAATGTGATATTTATTCACCAACTTAACAAGCCGACGTAAGTATTTTCAAAAACTTTTACATTTTAAAAAGGTGAATCTTTTTTTAGAAAAAAAAGTCTTGAAGTATGTATCTTTTATCATTATCTACTAAACAGTATGGAGCGATGCACAAATGCACAGTGCGCACGAAAGCGGGAAGCTACCGAGGTGAGACGATTGACCAGACAAGCTACACCTCTTACTTTTTTACGATGAACTGTTGTAACGACATTACTGTAAAAACAAGTTTAAACTTGACATCTTTAGTCATTGCGAAACTGTCATTAAAAATAAGGGATGTTATTTGCATTCGATGTTTTTTTGCTCGAAACAGATTTGTTATATAAAAGTTACGAATTGTTTTTCAACTTACTTTATTGTTAGTTGTTATGTTACCCCTTATTTCATGGATTAAAAAATTTTCAAATCGGCACTTTCCAGCGACATTCCTCAGAAAATTCAAGCACGGGGTCTATATAAATCATGAAAACAATGAAATTCAAACCAACATTAAGAAAAAAAACATAGCCGGAATCCAGCAGTTTTGTGCTGTTCTATGCGTAAGTTTTCTTTCTATGGCATTCAATACAGGGGAATGATTATCGACAATTTTTTTAACGGTTACAATATGTCGCCTGATTCGGAAGTATGAAGCTAGTCGCAACGATCGCCATTCTCATGACCATGCTCGCATCGACAGCGACAGTCTAGTCCACCATTCAATGTTTGAATACTTTGCTTACTTGCTATTTATAAAGATATACCGTATCTATTTTGCTTATTACTAAACTGCGTTTACATTTATTCGCTGTAACTTTCATCATCGTTTCACGATCGGCGGTAGTCTCGTCTCACTCGCGCCCTCTGAGCAAATCGACGAGCACACGGGGCGCGAGACGGCGTGAAAGAGAGCGCGCGATCACGTCGACTCGCGCCCGTCTGCTCGGCCTCCGCCGAACCAGCCGACTGTCAGTCAGTCTGCCGTCAATTTTTTTTTTCGCACCTCTGAAGGCATCCACCGGTCGGAGTGGGGTGACGATTTCACAGAAAAAGGTACTGTCAAACGAAACAACTGAATCAACATGAGTTTATTATGCAAACATATATTATTACCATTATCATCACACCGGTTTAAAATATCCTAATTTAAAAACGTATCGACCTAAACATCTAGTACCACTTCATAGTCTTTATCATCGATCTGAAGCGCCGTTTGTTCGTTATGTTTTGGTGCTGAGCAGCGTGGCAATGCTGGAAGTTGGTGGACAAAAACGATGCTGTCACTTGTGTAACTCGAGCTGTGATTCAGGTCACTTTCGGCACAACTGTCGTTGAAGGACGGTTTTGACGACGTCGATTTAGTGGAAAGTACACAGATCAGTATGATCAATAGGGCAAAAATGACAACCAGTAGGACGGCGGCGACGATAACTGGAATCAAGAAGAATGGGTCATTGAGCCGATCGAGAAGGGTCATATCGGACGATAGCTTCTGGGGGCTGCCGACGTCCGGATTCACGCACCAGGGACATGCTTCTGTGTGTTTCTGCAGGAGCAGAGTGGCATTGAAGCAGCGGCCTTGGAGGCGGAAGGTTCTAGTGTTTTCGGAGGACTCAAAGCCGGGCATCTGAATAGAGAAATATAAAATAGACTGATTGGGTAACAGTTTGAAAGTGAACTAACCTGTGGGACTCGGTAGAAGGCAACTTTGGGGGTAGCGTCACAGACTCGCGGGAATCCGAATGAGGGGTCATAGTTAATGACGGACAGTTGGATTTGGACGTCTTCCGGGAGGCCGTCTGTCCAGACAGAAGTGAACTGCTTCACGGTGTCGATAGAGTTGGCTGACCATTCGGACTCAGAGGATTCGTTCAAGCGGGAAGCCGAGTGCGAAAGACGAAAGAAAAGATCGTCAGTAAAGCAGCTCTTCGCAAGGCATTCGGTACTAGTTTCAATATCTGTCACTTGGGTCACGATCCAGAAGTTGGAAGCTTCTGATAGAGTTATCGTGATGAACAGAATGAGGAGCATTTTGAAAGCAGACATGGTTGAGCAGGCACAAACAAGGTTATTTAGCTAGAATGACGACTACCGTGACTGCTGCTTTCAGTTCAACCAACCCCTACATGGTCACGCTTCTGTCGCCTCCTTCCAGATCCGAGAAAAGACCTCCGCATCCCGGCTAAATGCCTTCCGGATGTGTCAGAGTGTGGGAGTGCGCGGACACAGTAGTCCTAACACCCTCCAGAACAGGCGGCATAAACAAAGGCCGCGTGTCAACACCCTCTACGAACAAGTTCCCTACGCTCTTCAACAACATAAGTACACCGAAGCCGACACATTCGCATGTTTTCGGTTGTCGTTACGGTCCTTTGATGAACGGTAGTATGCCGCAAAAGCCGCTATTCGGACTCAACATGGCTAATTAGCATCGATTTGACAGCTCTTAGGTTTACCAAAACACGAATGCATAAAATGTTCAAAAATTTCTTAATGTCAAATACAGAAACAGAATTTTGAATTTTTGAGCAAAAATTATCAGAAGTTTAACCAGTTCAACAACAAATAACACCGTAATGAGTATAACTCGTGCGTGTGGGAAGTTCCGGAATGATAGTGAAAACACCAAACAAGTTTCAGCTTTGAACTGTATTTCGCATGATCAAAGTTTTCATAACGAAATATTATTTACGTTGACTCAACTCCGGAAAACCGCAGGCCAATGACAAGACTAATTTGCATTTTAAAACGTATTGCAAAAACACATGTCAGCAACCGCCAGCGGCTTATATAAGCAATCAAATGCAGTGTTTGGTCGATAACAATGCGAAACCCTGTGGCAAGTGTGGATGGCCCCCAAATTGGAGCCTGTATCACTATTACTTTTGTGTTCATCTCGGTGTCATTTCTATTTGCAAATTCCTACGTCTTCAACTTATTGACGACCTGTACAACTGCTGATGCACTCGTTTCCAACGTCACAGATTTCAATTCAACTGATTTGAACAATATTTCACCGTTCAGTGTCACGGAACAGTCATGGCTGATCTTTGCCGTCGGCATTGGCACTCTGATCGGCACTTTTGTGACACTCTTTACCCAAAGCGTAAACTTAGTACTCAGTTTGACAGTTTTTGGTGTCATTAGCGGAGTATTGACAGTTTTAATGGCAGTTTTTGACGGTTTTGTCCCGCTCTTATTCCTCCGTCTACTTCATGGGGTCTGTCTCAGCCCTGTTTTCACCACTTCTGTTATGATTTGCAAAACGCAGAAGCCGTTTTTAATCCACATCTTCCTATCAATGTTCCATGTTCCACTTGGCCTTATCATTATGAACCCTCTAATCGGTTCATTTTGCACAAATTGGGCCATTACAAATTACATTCTCGGTGCCATGAAGATCTTGTTCATCTTTCTCGTCACGATTTCGTTATTTTTCACCCGTCAAAGCAACAATGTGGTAGTAAAAAAGACTTCAACACTCACATACCGAGTGTTTATCAACGATACAAAACAAGTGAGCGTGTTTGGATCAATCTTCGGAACACTGTTTGCATCACAATTTATTATTCAATTTGCACATGTATATTTTATCAGCACCCATGGATTAACGTTGACGACCATCGGTTGGGTGACTCCGATACCGTATATTTTGGCGGTGTGGATTATGGCGTTGATTTATTATGCAACGAAATATAAACCAAGGCCGCTGAGCGCTATGGTATAGATTAACTTATTTTTGGGTTTGAAATAGTAAAGTTTTTTTTCAGATATCGCTGTTTCTGTGCATTCTATTTATATTGCTGGCGCTGATTCCACAAAATTTGGCATGGCTGTTTATGATTCTGTTTTTGATCATTTTTGTTGGAGCTGGTGAGTGAATTCTCGACAATTTTTTAAAATTTTACTTTAATTGAGTTACTTTTAGCGGTGAGCATTACCTGTTTACTTCAAATGGCACCAATTGTGAGTTTGAACGCAAATTGGACATAAATAACACTCTTTTCACATTTTTAGCCTTCCGCACAACACTTGTTCTATTCCGCCATTACTGTGAGTATCAAATAAATAAAATTTGCGTTGAAAGTGTTCGTAATTTTCAGATTTGCCTCATCAACGGCCTGTCAATCGTAATTCTGGCAGTCATTGTCGCCGCAGCCACCTATGACGGCATAGAGACACATTGGCAGTCTATATTTATCGCAATCGCTGTTGTAATACTCGTAATCCTGTCTCTGGCAAACATCATGCGTCAAATCAGACATCGAAAATGGGCAGAGTTCAACGTATCTATTCAGAAGCCCGACAACGCCGAAGAATCGACGGAAAACACGAGGCCAAAACAAGGTGTGATCGTGCGTCTTGAAAGTGCGTGTAAAGTAGTCAGTGATCGGATTCACAAACTTTCGATCAGATCAGCCGAGTCTCCCAATATTGCTGGCAACAAAACTGTGGCATTTATCCATGATCGTGAAAGAGTTACGGCGGTGTAACATACAAAATTTTTAACCGAGTGTGATTTTTTATTGTTTGTAAAAACGAGATTTATAAAATGAAGCTCTTAAATTTTACGAAAAAAGTTAGGTTTCCAAAAGACTGCGTCGTTCGACAAAAGCCAACTGTTAGCTATGAGCAGACCCAGGTCAGTGGTCAGTGGTCATTGCTCCCAAAGGTCACCCAACTACACCCGATATACTCTAGCAAAAGTTCAGAATGACTTTTTGTCTTTGCTGACTGGCGGTGACAACCAGAGTGCGTTCAATCGCACATTACGGGTTTTTTAATCAACGTGTCATTGTTTTACTTCCACCTGCAGATGGTAAATTACGGTTAGACTACGTTGCATAACCGATTTTCTACTGATCTCGAACGTCTCGGTGGCTGTATTTAAAGAAACATAATCAGTTCTGATCACCTTCGACAAAATGCGTGCTTTTCTTATTTTGTTGATAGCTGTTAGCTACCTCAATGTAGTCTGTGCGCACAAATTGTTAGTCATCTCGACGTCTCACAGCAAAAGCCACATGATATCAGCTGCCAGAATCGCGGATACTTTGGCAGAACACGGCCACGATGTTGTAAGTATCTTTATAAAGCCATTTTTTGTTAAAACATGTTGATTTAGACATTTGCAAACATCGAAATTGGATTAAGCATGTCACGGTTTGCACCATTGGCCAATCGCCCAGGTTTGGTCACACTTGGATACGTATCAGAAGACGAAGAGCACGCTTTTATCAACAAAACTGGTCAAAAGACGCTGGATGCATTCAAACCTTACAGTGTCGCTGCAAAGTTCGCGTCTTCTGTAGCATCGGTCAAAGGTTTTACGGATGCTTGTGAACGTGGGTTGCAATTGACAAAACGCCAAAATAATAGTTAAGTTTAGGTGTGCTTCAATACAACAAAACAGCTTTGGAACAACTTCGAGCTAAAAATTTTGCTGCCGTGTTCACAGAACACTTTACAGCGTGTCCAACAGCACTGACAGAAGTTCTCAACATCCCAGTCCACTTTTTGGTCAGTAGCTGTACCCTTTTTGAAGCCATTGCCGACATTTTCGGAGCACCGGTGCCGACAGGCTACGTGCCAGCGGCGTTTGGCATGACTGGATTCAACGATGAAATGACATTTGTCGAAAGAGCACGAAATCAGATCGAAGTTGAAGTTGCAAGACATGTATTTGGTCAAACATATTCAAGCACGACAGCACTATTCCGAAAGTACTATGGCTCTGACTTCCCGGACGTTGCTGAAATGATGCGACACCGAACACCTTTCTATTTCATTGCAACGGAAGACTTGATCGACATTCCACGTCCTTGGCCACCAAATGCCGTCCGAATTGGCGGTCTCGGCATTGACTATAACGCTGATGTCAGAGATACTGTTTTGGCAGAGCCATTCGAAACACAGATGACCCTCGGCGCCAAAGGGGTCGTGTTTTTCTCCCTCGGATCCAACACGAACACGGCAGGAATGCCCGATGTTATTAAACAGAACCTGTTTGGTACATTTGCCAGGTTTCATGATTACCATTTTATTGTCAAGGTGGACAAAGAGGACGATACAACGCATAAAATCTTCAAAGGTGTCCCAAATGTGTTCGTGACGACCTGGGCACCGCAGCCAGCCCTATTACGGCACCGAAGACTTGAACTTTTCATTACCCACGGCGGGTATAACAGTATTCTGGAGGTGGCCAGTGCCGGGAAACCCATTCTGTTATTGCCTATGATGTATGACCAGGCCCGAAATGCGGCCATTGTCCAGAGAAACGGCTGGGGCCGAAGTATCGATAAACAAAGCTTGCTCAAGTCGAGTCAAACTTTTGAGACTGAGTTGGCGGAAATGCTTGGCACTGATAAGTGAGTTTTGCATTAAAAAACATTTTCTGACAATTGTTTTCAGATACAAAACACAAGCCAAACGAATTCAAAAACTGCTTCAAACCAAGCCGTTCTCCGCAGATGAAGTTTTCATTCGACACGTCAACTTTGCACTCGCCAACGAGGGCCGACTTCCCGAACTCGCTACCGTCGCGCACTCTTTGAGTGTAGTTCAACAGTTCAATTTGGACGTTTGGGCATTATTTGTTATCAGCACGTTAATTGTGATTGGAACGTTCATCGTTGGAACTGTTGGCATCTTCAAACGGCTTCTCGGCATCTCACAGCCAAAAATAACTTCAAACTTGAAAAAATTTGAATAATGTTGACTTTTTGAATAAAATTGAAAATTTAAAATTCTTATCAATTTTGGAAAAAGATTGCATCGGCCGGGAATCGAACCCGGGCCGATCGCGTGGCAGGCGACCATTCTACCACTGAACCACCGATGCTACGTAGGTGGATGGTCAATTCCGACTGGCGTCAGTGTGCAGCAAAGCTTTACTGCCGCTGGCTATGCGCGGAAGCGACATCTTTTATTTTCACGCAACCACTCAGCATGATCAGCAGAGTACGTAAAAGGAAAGAACATGCAGAAGATTGAAATTAAAAGTAAAAAAAATCGGTGACCTTTGTTACCAAAAGTTTTTTGATACCACCCACAACTTGTTCAAATCATCATGAAAGTGACCGGCACTTCGAAGGTTTGGCACGACCTGCATTTTTTGACACTGGACACTCTTTACTTTTGCCAGTCTCTGCGTTAGGCAGGATGTTCCCGGCGCGAATAGCGGGGTAATGAAAGCGTGTTGTAAAAGTGTCTTCTACGATCTGTTTCATTTTTTCCATTTTTTAAACCGCTGCAGTCTGTTCTCTTAGTTAGAGCTGTACTGTGTGCGTTTTGCCGCGTTTGTCGTTCAATTTCGTAAACTTTTTTTATACCGTTCCTTTTCAAGTAAATACTATGGAAAACTCCAACCACCACAGCCATCCCCAAATGTGCCACAGCCAGGGGTTGGTAAACTACATTGGGAGCTTCGTCGAAAAGAACCAGCTGGTCTACTTTGCCCACGACGCCGTCCACTACACCGGCGTTCAGATCAATGGATGCGCCGGAATCGATGCGTGCTTCGGCCCGGTCACGTTCGTCACCCATGACTTTTGTGTTCCCAACAAGGACGCCTACAATGAAGCGTTTGAACGTGCCCGGCGCAAGGTGAGTTATCATTTTTGGCTGTTACATGTTGTAACAGTTTTATGCTTTCAGAACGCACTGTTTTGCTACATCGACGGCACCGAGAAACACTTCGTTAAACCCAAGACTGCTGATGAAACAGTGGCCAACTCGCTCTGCGAACTGAACTTGAATTCGAAAACTGTGCCACCGGAAGAAGCGATGGCAAAATTGTTAAACAAAATATATCTTGCATGATGGATACGGGCGATCGAAACCTCATCGACACCTTTTAGTTATGTTTTTGTTTTTCATAGTTCCCATAAATTTGTTTTGTTATTGATTCGTTAGATTGTTTTTTGTTTTTAATAAAAAATAGTTAAAAGAAAAGTTGAAATACGCTTTTACTTTTTGCGGCAAAGGTGTTTGACATTAATGCTATTTTTGCTTAACCCCCTGAGAGTGGTATGTCTTTTAAGGTAAATAACCAGGTGGACGCAATTAGAGGCATAACGAAACCCCTAATCCGGCCTGCGAATAACCTGCCGGACACCGCAGAATGGCAGCTGCGACTCACCTGAGGCTAATTGCCATTGCGATTTTTCATGGACTCAGTTCTGTGGTCGCTATTTTCGTTTCCATTGCTGTCGACAGTCATTACCCAACCTTATACCATTTTACTGTCATGCCGTACCCCCTCGCTAAGCTAAAATACGGTCTCCGATGCCGTCTAAGTGAACTTGCGACCCAACTGGAACGCTATGATCTTCAAATTGCCGCAGGTGATCCGTCTATTTGTCCGCCTAAGCTTGAACGTATGCAATACGCCAAATGGATTCAATTTATTGCCAAAGGTGACACAGTTATTGCAGAGGAAAGCTCTGACAATGGTTACAAACCTATTGACGGTGTACAGATTATTTATAGAATTGGAGTGGATTTCTTTGATACAGATTATCGTCATTTAACCGCTGACATGATAAAACAATATCACATTCAACCCAAAACTATCGGTTTGCATGATTGCAATGTCGACAAACGTTTTTTACAACAGCTGTCTTTAATAACTAGCTCTCGCAATCTGAAATGGATAAACATTGTAAGTTCTTATTGCAAGCATCCATTTAGCTTTCGAGACATAAAAAGCGCTTTTCCCAATTTGACATATCTCAAAATTTGTGGAGTTTACCTTCCACCGACATGGATGACAGATATTTTGAGTTACAAAAACGTAAACTTTATTTCACTGTCTATGTATGTCTTTATCGAACAACAGTCTGAGCCTATCACGGTTGATGAGTTTTTGGAATTTATACTGGTGAGTTGTCATTTGTTTTATCTGTTTTTATCTTAAGTATACAGGTTGAGCGTTGCCACTTTTGGCTGAATTTGGATATTCACCGTGCACCCGAAGCAACAAAACAGTTTATGATAAATGTAATGCAAGAGTTGGATCGTCGTTACCCTTATGGAGATAATGTCTCCGATTTTTCCCTCGACATTTCAATTTGGGTTGGGACAAAAAAAGGTCGCTGGAAGATACCGTCGGTCGTAAAGACAACGCGGCCAGTTAACAGTTATAGTAATTCTGTTTCTGTGTATCTTACGTAATTTTGATTAAACTTTTTTTACACGCCACTATTGACGGATAATATCTACAAAACTACCATTTTTCAATTGATTCGATTATGAGCATCGCCTCTGGGCAACGCGTTCCAAAATTTACTGGTTACCACCACACGTCGAAACATGAGCGGAATTCAATGCTAACCTCAAACTTGGGTAATTAAACCGACGATAGAAACGCGGAATGGTTACATTTGTATTCCTGGTCACAGTTCTCGTGCGAGTCCAGGGCTTTCAGCAAAGAAATTGCAGTCACTGTAGCTCAGCGAGAGGCGATAGACATGTTGAGCACAGCCATTTTTACAAGTCAGTCACAGCCAGCGGCAGGTCCGACGGCTCTGCATGACTTCGGTCTATCTCCGCAGCACACTATTTGCAACTTCGGCGACGAACAACCTGGACTCGCACAATGATAGCAACCTAATCGGCAGAAGTAACCCATTCGCGTGTTCATCGTCGGTTTAATTACCCAAGTTTGAGGTTAGCATTGAATTCCGCTCATGTTTCAACGTGTGGTGGAAAACCAGCGAATTTTGGAACGCGTTGCCCTGTGGCGATGCTTATCAAAAATTACAACAACAGGACCCTACCTGCAATCAAGAAATATGCATTACGCGTTTGGGTCCTCTTTTTTATTCAGATGCAGAAACAACCAATTGTGTTACTATCAAGGACCTCCTGATGTGTTGTCCCCGTCATCGCCGCACACTTTATCGTGGGCAGTACGTACTTATCGAAATGAAGCCGAATTTGTTGAGTCCATTACTCCGGAGGTGAATTTCGAAATAGAACCCATGAAGGAAGAGGACAAGCAGAAGTTTGAGCATGAGTTAGACGCCTTTCTACGTTCACTAACTTAAACTAATGTCCGCAAGCCAAATTAGTACGTATTGTAACGTCGAAGTGTGTAGTTAAAAATAGCAAATACGACTTCCGAATCTTAAATCAGAAGAAAAACAAAGGCATACCATTTATAAGCGCGTTGCTTAAAGCTACGCTCCCAAAAATTGTTGATTCTCTTATCGAGAATTTTTGTTTTTTTAATGTAATATTCAAACTGTGTAATTAAACCAAAGCGAAACCATTTGCAACAGTTACTTCTGTTTCCAAGGTTCCATTCTTTTTGCGAGTTCCGGTTGTTTGAGATAAAAACAAAAAGAGTGCAGTGTGAGAAGAGACCGTGATCATGCAAAAATCCGCCGCGAGCAATGATTGAAATTCGAAAACCACTGTGTTCTGCGTGTCTATCGTCTCTCTTCAAACTGCACTGACTGTCAGTTCAACGCGAAAGACCGCAGCTCGCACAATGAGTGCATCCGAGAGTGCACAAGTAGTCATTTCGCGTGTTTGTCGTCGGTTTAATTACCCAAGTTTGAGGTTAGCATTAAATTCCGCTCATGTTTCGACGTGTGGTGGAAAACCAGCAAATTTTGGAGTGCGTTGCCTTGTGGCGACGCTTATTAAATCAAACGAGTAAATTCTACTATCAGGGCCAAATGGTTTAGAAAAAAAAAAATTAACCAGATTTCTACATTATGCTTATGATCACAACATTTTAAAGTTCACGTTCTTTGTTGTCTTTTCATTTCTCAAACTTAGGTAGAACAGAAAGCCGACTCGATCAATCTACAACTGACACTGAACTCACATCTTTCTGTCAGTCGTAGATCTATGAGCTGACACCGAAATGCATTTTTGCGCCCCTCTGCGCGCGGTTGACCGTTGTTTTGCCGTTGCTATGCACTATAAATACGAATGGCTGAATTCAATCTTCGTCGTAGACTTCATTCATGCCATACCCAATTGCCAAACTTGCCTATGGTCTTCGTCACCGCCTTGGTGATCTTGCCACACCAGCCGAACGCTACCGACTCCAAATCGCCGCTGGCAATGCTTTCATTTGTCCACCAAAGTTGCAGTTATGCCGACAATTTGAGTGCAGATCTAGTCTTGAACTTCTCAAATGGAATTTATACCCTCCTCTGGCCTACAAAGATAACGATTTAGTAGTTTGTACTGGCGAGTTTGACTTCTACGACGACGAATTTATATGTTCAACACAAAATGTATTAGATCATGCTGTGTTATTACCAGACAGTGTCGAAGTTAATGATTATACCACTTTCAATCCACTTCGTAAAAGAATTCCATCCAACGTATTCACACAAAATGTTATTTCTGCTGTCATTTCTTTCAAGTACACACCATACGTGTTATTTGAAGTTGTAGACTACAAAGATCTGTTTTGTGCGCTTCCGGAACTCGAAATTCTAACTTTTAATAACAATGTTCCTAATACATGGATGACCGAAATATTGAAATACCAAAAGAAGCCATTATCTTATTTAGGACTGCATTTTGACTACGATCAATGTGAAATTTTGAATGATTGGAACTTTGATAATTTGAAAACGTTTTTGACGGTAAGGATTTTTTTGTTTTTAATACGCAACAATATTTTGATGTTCAGGCACAACGAGATAACTTCTGTTTGTCACTTATTATATTCATTGATGCAGAATATAAAACTGAATTCCAAAAGTGGATGCATAACTTGTTGGTTCCAACGACGGGATTGAAAATGTGGAAAGGCGTTGGCGAACCGCCATTTCACCATGTTAGGATCAACCTTTCTTGCACAAACAAAGATGTTGACTATTGTTTCTACCTGCCTCTACATTTCGTGTAACTGTAAATAAATAAGGATACAACAAATCTCTGTTAAGAATCTTTTTTATTCGGATAATAAGCATCGCCACAGGGCAACGCATTCCAAAATTTGCTAGTTTTCCACCACACGTCGAAACATGAGCGGAATTCAATGATAACCTCAAACTTGGGTAATTAAACCGACTATGAACACGCGGAATAGGCACATCCGCATTCGGGGTCACAGACATTGTGCAAGTTTAGGGCTTTCACCAAAGAAACTGCAGTCAGTGTAGCACGGCGAGAGACGACAGACATGCAGACGACAGCAACTTCCACAAGTCAGTCACAGCCAGCGGCAGGTCTGGCGGCTGCGCTCTGCTTGACTTCGGTCTATCTCCGCAGCGCACTATTTGCAATTTCGGCGACGAACAACCTGGACTTGCACAAAGATAGCAATCTAATCGGCAGAAATAACCCATTCGCGTGTTCATCGTCGGTTTAATTACCCAAGTTTGAGGTTAGCATTGAATTCCGCTCATGTTTCGACGTGTGATGGAAAACCAGCAAATTTTGGAACGCGTTGCCTTACGGCGATGCTTATCAACAACAAAAAAGCAATAATACTGTGCGGAACCTATTTTTTTGGTTTGGTCCTGCAGTCGTTTTCGTCTTTTTTGACAAAACAAGACACACAATGACTTCGCACTATTCAAAGACAATTGCCTTCTAGACCTTCTAGCAAATTTTAAGTTCAACAGTTACAGTCGGGAATTTGGATGATGGTTATTATTAGCTTGTCGTTAACAACAATGATTATATCAAGCGCAAGCATGTGTATGCGAATAATGTCACCGCAAAAGATTGATTCAAATTCAAAAAATTTAAAATTGAAATTTTTTAAAATTTCAAAATTAAAATTCTTATTAATTTTGGAAAAAGATTGCATCGGCCGGGAATCGAACCCGGGCCGATCGCGTGGCAGGCGACCATTCTACCACTGAACCACCGATGCTACGTAAAGGAATTATCAATCTCGACTGGCGTTAGTGCGCGGCAAAATTTGACAGCCGCAGGCGATGCGCGGATACGACGTCGTTCGTTTTCACGCAACCGCTCAGCATGAACATCAAAGTACGTAGTGACCCCCTACGTCATCGAGGCGATGAAAAAGTGCCGGCAGCTGGCCAAACCCACCAAACCCGCTGTCAAGAAGCGCAAGACCAAGCCCGTCACACCCACCACCGCCAACGGCCAACTTCCGCCCATCCCACCGACCACCACCATCGCGATGACCTTCTCGGGCAGCAAAGCCACCGGCAAATGGGACGTTGGCAAGATCTCGCCCAAGACCTGCGCCCAGATGATCAAGGAAAGCCACCCGGATTGGAGCCACGTCAACAAGCTCAACATCGAAATCCCGGCCGCGTGGAGAACTTATGCTTTACCGCCGTCCCAAATCAAGACCATGGTCGACCTCATCGAAGCCAAAGCCCCCCTCGCCGACGTGGAACTTCATCGACCAACACCTGCCACCGGCAACTCGAAGGAAGCCCGCTGGGACGTCAACCTTGACAAGTTCTTCCCGCCCAAAACGGGTTAGAAAACCTCCCCCCTTCTCCTTTTTTTGTACCCCCTTTTTCTTTGTACATCCATTTCTTCTTGGATTCCCAGATGGCCCCCGTTTCCGGCTTCAGTGCCGAGTTTTCCTCCGCCATAGCACATTGTCAACCTTAATTATGCCATTCTGTTGCTTGCGGTTTATTGGAATAAAAATACTGAACCACCGATGCTACGTAAAGGAATTATCAATCTCGACTGGCGTTAGTGCGCGGCAAAATTTGACAGCCGCAGGCGATGCGCGGATACGACGTCGTTCGTTTTCACGCAACCGCTCAGCATGAACATCAAAGTACGTAAGGATTTGTTGAATCTATTTGAGCTGAAAACAAAAGAACTGACTAATAAAAAAAGCAACAGCCAGAACATTGACTGACAAGTTTTTTGATACCACCCACAACTTTTCCAAATCAACATGAAAGTGGCCGGCACTTTGAAATTTTGCCACGACCTGCATTTTCACTGGACACTCTTTACTTTTGCCAGTCTCTGCGTTACGCAGAGTGTTCCTATAACAGCGGGGTGATGAAAGCGTGTTGTGTAAATGTCTTTAACGACCTGTTTCTTTTGTTTTCCATTTTTTAAACCGATGCAGTCAGTTTTTTGTTTAATTTCGCCAATTTTTTAACCGTTCTTTTTCCAGCACCATGGACAACTCCAACGACCATCGTCATCCCCAAATGTGCCACAGCCAGGGGTTGGTAAACTACATTGGGAGCTTCGTCGAGAAGAATCAGCTGGTCTACTTTGCCCACGACGCCGTCCACTACACCGGCGTTCAGTACAATGGATGCGCCGGATTCGATGCGTGCTTCGGCCATGTCATTTTCGTCACCCATGATTTTTGTCTTCCCAACAAGGATGCCTACAATGAAGCCTTTGAACGTGCCCGGCGCAAGGTGAGCTATCATTTTGACTGCACTTGTACGTTATAACAGTTCGAAGCTTTCAGAACGCACTGTTTTGCTTTATCGACGGCACCGAGAAACACTTCGTTAAACCCAAGACTGCTGATGAAACGGTGGCGAATTCGCTCTGCGAACTGAATCTGAACTCGAATACTGTGCTACCGGAAGAAGCGATGGCGAAATTGCTTAACAAAATAAACATTGCATGATTGATACGGGTTAGCAAAACCTTATCGACTCTTTTCAGTACTGTTTTGTTTGTCGTAGTTCCCATAATTTTGTTTTGTTTTTGAATTTGTTATATTGGTTTTTTGTTTTTAATAAAAAAAAAAGTGTTTAAAAGAGATGTTGAGTGAAATTTGGTTAAAACAGTAACGGCAACGGTGTTGTATGTCATTTATGCTGTTTTTGCTTTACCTTATGAGAACGGGCTGTCTTTGAAGGCACATAACCAGGTGGACGCAATTAAAGGCTTAACGAAACCCCTAATCCGGCCTGCGAATAACCTGCCGGGCACCGCAGATTGGCAGCCGCGGCTCACCTGAGGCTAATTGTCATTTCAGCGTTTCATGGACTCAGTTCTGCGGTCGCTGTTTTTATTTCCGTTTCTGCCGGCAGTCGTGATTCAGCGTTATACCATTACACCGTCATGCCGTACCCCCTCGTCAAGCTGAAATACGGTCTCCGATGCCGTCTAAGTGAACTTGCGACAACACTGGAACGCTATGATTTTCAAATTGCCGCAGGTGATCCTTCTATTTGTCCGCCTAAGCTTGAACGTATGCAATACGCCAATTGGATTCAATTTTTCGCCAAAGGTGACACAGTTAATGCAGAGGAAAGCTCCAACAATGGTTACAAACCTATTGACGGTGTACAGATTATTTATAGAATTGGAGTGGATTTCTTTGATACAGATTATCGCCATTTAACCGCTGATATGGTTAAACAATATCACCTTCAACCAAAAACTATCGGTTTGCATGATTGCAATATCGACTATTGGAATAAAAATAATGAACCACCGATGCTACGTGGGTGGATTATCAATCTCGACTGGCGTTAGTGCGCGACAAAACTTTTTTTGCCGCTGGCGATGCGCGGATACGACGTCGTTCGTTTTCACGCAATGAATACGAAGAAGGATTTTTTAGATCATTGGAGCTGCAGGATAAAATAAAAGCTGACAAATTAGTGCGACAGCTACACGAACACAAGCAAAACGCAAAGTTTGCGATCGGCCAAAATTCGCGAATTTGGTGCCGCTGGCGGGGTTGGAATCGACAGTAGTGACTTTACGTCATTGATAAGCCCCCACAAATTTCCGTTGAAAGTTCCTTTCTTCAGTTTTTGGAAAAAAGTTTGAGGCACTCTTACCACGAAAACGACTGCGCGTAAAATTGACGAAGCAAAATGAAATCATCTCTTCAGCTGTTTCGCCGTGTCGTTTTCCGCCGTTTCAACTTTGTTTTTTCATTCCTGAGGCTTATCAATTTCGCCGTCGAGATCACCACGGGTTGTAATTTGTCAATGGCGCTTCGTTTTATATGTAAATGCGATCGGCGTTGAATGGTATCGGCTTGGTTTGATCCGGGAAATATAACCTCATTTTCAGCCTGCCCCACGCAGCCATGTCGTACTACGCCGTCGCCAGGGGCCGCAATCCCGGTATCTACAGAAACTGGGACGATTGCCGCAACCAGGTCCACGGCTACTCCGGAGCCCGCTTCAAGAAGTTCGACACGGCCGACGAGGCTTCAAACTTTATCAACGACCACGGCAATGGCAGTTGCAGCCGCGATTTCGGTGGATACCGCTCCTATTGTAGGTTTTGCGTTTCTTTCACCCTTCTCCGCCTCTACAATAGTCATCTTTCAGCCTCCAAGCCAGCCCCCGTCGTCTACACCGATGGTTCCTGCACCAACAACGGCTATCCCAACGCCCGTGGCGGCATCGGCATCTACTGGGGCAAAGGCCATCGCAACAATGTTTCCGCGCCGTTGCGCGACTATCGCGCCACGAACAACCGCGCCGAGTACAAAGCCGTCAATGAGGCCGTGAAGCAGGCTCGTCGCGATGGCTATGACAGCGTCACCATCCGTACGGATTCGAAGCTCCTCGTCAAGTCGGCCAATGAATACTCGAAGAACTGGCGCCGCAATGACTGGAAGACGGTCCGTGGCAAGGTCGTCAAGAACCAGGACCTGCTCCGGGAGTACCATCAGCTCAAGCAGACCGTCAACGTCACGCTGCAACACGTCAACGGTCATCGCGGTCGACGGGGCAACGAAATGGCTGACCGTTTGGCCAGGGCTGCCACACGGAACCACTACTATTAATATTGTTCTCTAGATAGTTTGATTGGGTACCGATTAATTTGTTTTTAATGCTGATTTTGGTAACGCTTTATGATTTTTAAGCGTTTATAAACCTTTTTCACCATATTTTGCTTAAATTAACACATATTGCATCCATGTGGAATGCTAACATTGATGGCTACACACCTCTTTATTGATCTAGGTGTGGCAACGAGTCTTATCACTACTCGTTTTGTGATTAGCCAGCCTGCTTACAACAACACCCTCCACTTTGCATTGACTTTTTTCGACAATCACTACGAAAACCAACCATTTTTCCATTTCAAAAATACACCTGTTCTGTCACCAATGGCATCCGTGAAACAGCATCTACTATCCGAAATAATTCTAAAACTTTCTGTCGATGATGGTTCCATTTTAATGTTTGGCTTTTCTGGAAATGCTCAATTCAAACTTCTGATGTATTTGATTTCAAAAACAACTGTTTTTTACTCAACTTCAAAATATAATCATATTGTACGTTTACCGTTTATAGTTTTCTTCACTTTATTTTTAAACAAGCATTCAGCACGTCGGCGACTTTCATTTATCTCGATCAAAACACCCAATCATTGCGTGTTTTCTTGCAAGACGTTGTTATCGTGTTAATACGACGGCCTTGATTATGCAAGCCAATGACCTTATTTTTAACAGCTTAGTTGAGAATAAATGTAAGCCTATTATCTCAGGGTGCGTTCACAAACCAAGAAGTTATGCATTTTAGCAATTTCAATTATCTGCTTGAAATTTGTATCTAAAATGGAAACATTACACCAATTGTTAACATTTGTGAAACTTCATTGGCCAAACATTGTGCAGTTAGAGTTTCCAGATGCTATCTTTGGCACACAGTCTCCGCAAAAGTCGAACTGCTTCAGCTTTAATTTACGGAAGGAGTCATTTTTTGTGAGATTTTTCTTATTTTCAGACAGGATAAACCTATAAATTTTTAAGGAAAAGATAACAAAAACCTTTGATGTTGTTCGTTTTGAATACAAACGATCTTGGTTTGGACATGCAGGAGAGTAAGTCGTGTAAATACGTGAGTGAGATAATTGCAATTTCTATACTTACAGTGATTATGAACGTAAATGTCTCCAAACTATAAACCTTATAGTCGAAAAACAACGCGAAGAGTGGCACATTACAAAAATGACTGCAATCCTTAAATTTTTATGGCACATTGATGAACTTCGTTTTACGAAAATTAAGTGTTTTGCAGAACCTAGTAAAATTCAGCAAGCAATTGAGTGTTTGCAAAGTGGTATTGACGGCACAGTGCATTATAGCGATGATATTTTGAAAAGTGATGTGGTGAGGTGTTTCAAATTAAAAGATTGCAATAATCAATACTTATAAGTCATTTTTAGTCACTCAATGAATATACCGCAACGCTTCAGCGTTACGATTTTGAAGTGCACAGGGGGGCAGGCGGCTCTTATGGCAAATTTAAGTTTTGTGTTTGATTACAGCGCACTGCAACGATGGCAAAAAGCATAGTTGAACGCATAAAAACAAAACATCTATTGTGCGATAGAAAATACTGATTGAATACCCTTTTTAAATAAATGGAAAAAGTTTCCTCTCCGTCCGGGAATCGAACCCGGGTCTCGCACGTGACAGGCGCGGATACTTACCACTATACTAACGAAGACGTGTCGACGAAACAAAAAAAGCTTTCCTGGTCTCAGGGGACCGGGACAGCAATAGAGGGTCGTGAATAATTTGCAAAAGGCGTTCTGTTATACTACATTTCAGTGTTCCATAACTAATATTATTGTTAAAAATATTAAAATAAGTTTCCCCTTTTGCATAATTTACAAAAATAAACAACCTGCTACCGAAAAAATTAACCAAAAAAACCTCAAAATGCGACCGACCGTAACCATGGAAACGTTGCAACGCGCTTTGGCGCATGTGCTTTCAAGGCTTTTCTTGTCCGTCGAAAGGGACACTTGTCAGTCTTTTACCCAAATATGGCGTTTGTGCCAATCAAAGATGGAGAATTCACGACGACAATTTATGGTTTTGTAAGTTACACTTTTTAAAAGTCACAGAAAATTACAAAAGTTAGTTTTTGCAGATAAAAGACAACCGATACGCCGACTGTATTCGAGTCCTTCAATATGAACTTCAACGGACTCCGAACAGTCGTGCTGCCCTGTCTTTGCTTGCTTATTGCCACTATTCGACCCAAGATTATCCGATGGCAGCCGAATGCTACGACAAGCTGTCTCAACTCGTGCCAGACCACGAAGAGTACCGTTTATATCATGCTCAAGCATTGTATAACGCGTTTTTATTGCCAGAAGCCGTGGCAGTTCTGTCGACTGTGACGAATCCGTCGCTACAGTCGGCTGTTATTAAGCTTGATTCAGCTATCAAATACAGGGAGGAAGACCATGTGAATGCGAGGGTCCTCGTTGATCAATACGCACCCGATGATCCTGACGTCGATGTGAACTTAGCGTGTTTGGACTACAAAGAAGGCAATTATCGACAGGCTTTGGATAAGTTCGATGCGTCAGCGAAAACACATGGCTACGTGGCTGATGAGTACTATGCCATTGCACTTTGCCATTACAATTTGGGGGCGTATGATTCAGCGTTGAAATATATTGGTGAAATTGTCGATCGTGGAATTAAGGACTATCCAGAGTTGAGTGTTGGCATGGTCACGGAAGGGATGGATGTCCGAAGTGTTGGGAACAGCTTGCTGCTCCATGAAACGGCATTGGTGGAAGCTTGTAATTTGAAGTTTGCTATTGATTATCGACAGGGAAATAGTAAGTTTAAACGCTTTGAATGACCATAAAACGTGTAAATTCCAGTGGACGCCGCCCGAGACGCCCTAACAGACATGCCACCCCGCGCAGAAGAAGAACTCGACGCTGTAACTTTACACAATCAAGCCCTAATCAACGTTGACCACGCCCTCGCTGACAGTTTTGCAAAGCTACAGTATCTTTTAAGTCAGAATCCCTTCCCGCCGGAAACCTTCTCAAATCTACTCCTTCTCTATTGTAAATATGAATACTTCGACCTCGCCGCCGATGTCCTCGCCGAAAACGCCCATCTGACCTACACCTATCTTAGCCAGCACACTTATGACTATCTCGACGCCATCATTACCCAACAATCATCGTTAGATGAAGCCTACGCCAAATTCGATGCCATTGGCAATGTCATGCTTCATGAATTGCGTCGAGTCTGCGAAAAAGTTGAACGCGCCAAACAGGATCGCGAAGACGAAGCCGTCATGGCCGCGTTGGACGAAAAGGCACTCATGATGGAGAAGTTCCTGCCAGTCGCGACGGCACAGGCAAAAATAGAATGGGAACGAAACAACTACGACGCACTTGAAAAGCTGTGGCACCGATGGAACGATGTCTGCCATGATAACTACGTCTATAAACTCAACTTGGCCCATACTTTGTTCATGCTTGGGAAGTATGAAGCCGCTTCACATCTGTACACGAGCCTGTTGATGGTTGATGGTCGCTTTATTGAAGAGAACCTACTCGAAAAACAGTCGATTCTCTTGGCCAATTTGTGTGCTTCGTGGGTTCTGACGGGCAAGAACGACATGGCCGAGATGATCATACGAAATGTGAAGGCATTGGAGGACAACAGTGCTGAGAAGAAGCAATTTCACGGATGTATCATCCATTTGGTCATCGGTACACTGTACTGCACCAAGGGGAATGTTGAATTCGGCCTTGTCACAATGATATCAGCCATGCAGGACTGTGAACGTGTTCTGGGCGTCGACACTTGGTTCTACACGAAGCGGGTTCTACTGTCGATATTGGAATCTCTAGCTAAACACATTATTCATCTACGGGATTCTGTTATCGACGAACTGTTGGAAGCGTTGCAAAAGTGCGAATGTAAGTGAA
The DNA here is from genome assembly GCA_024447225.1 of Panagrellus sp. LJ2284. Taxonomy (NCBI): domain Eukaryota; kingdom Metazoa; phylum Nematoda; class Chromadorea; order Rhabditida; family Panagrolaimidae; genus Panagrellus; species Panagrellus sp. LJ2284. The sequence goes on along the minus strand of JAMRYC010000001.1, from coordinate 4,553,759 downwards.
AATCTTGTCAAAAACAAGGTTAAGAATCCATTTCAGTGCACGGAAAAGAGATCCCCTCCACAGCAGAAGGCCCACTGATCGGCGGAGGCCCGATTCAAGACGTTCGGAAAACAGTGGCCTATGAAGCGCGTCTTTTAAGAGCGCTGATCTACAGAATTGTAGGCTACTAACCAAGAGATTTTAAAAACTTATTATATTTATCAAAATTTAACATAAATAAACCTCAAAGCGCAATTTACAACACGTTATCATCAGAGCCATCATCGTCATCTAAGAGATCCGACGGGATCAACAGACTCGCATCATCTTCGTCAAATGTGACGTCGTCTTCCGTTGGCTGCTCTTCTCGAAGTTGGGTAAAGATCTCCAGTAATGGCGCCACAGCAGGATCGTATCGGACAAACTTGGTGGTGTCAACTTGCAGGGCACGGGTCGACGTGTATTCGTGCTTGGGACGGACCAACGGGAACACTTCCAGAAGTTTGTGCGGCGGACGATTCTCGCGCAAGACAGCGTGGATGCTTCGGGACCAGTAACTGTCCTAAAAGACGACAACAGATAAGAGTGGTCAGAAGCGTGTTTCGAACTTACCAGACCCAAAACATTGACAAAACCCATAATCAACGGATAAACCTTGGCAGTAAAGAACTTCCAAAAGATTCTCGAATTATCCCGGGCGAGCGAATTCAGCAAGAGGGTAATGTACATCTGCATTTTAAAGCCAGTGGCCGCAACAGCTTCATCGAGACTAGCATGGTAGACAGAGTTGAGGCGCTGGATGGATTCTGGGGCTCCGACGGGCAAGGAAGTGTTGGGGGAAGCACTAAAATGGTAGTCAGATAAACAAAAGTCAAAAAGAAGGGAAAACATACGTCAAAATCCGCGATTTTGTCAGCTGCACTTCACTGCTCCTGGAACTGACGCGATTGATCAAGAAAGCGGCCTCTTCAAAGTGCCGGAAATGCTCAGCAATGACGGCCAAGGAGAAGTCCAAAATGTCGGATTGAGGGTTCGTCACTGAAAAAAACAGAGATAAATTGTATCAAAAAGATGAAAAAACATACGAAGCAGGCTCTTGACGACAGTAAAATCGAAGAACGTTTCCTTCGAGACAGCTTCGTGCTTCCGTTTGGCTTCGAGCAGGTAATACGCAAATGATTCGATGGCTTGGGACTAAAATTACCAAAATTACCACTTTAGCAACAAAAACCAATAAATTTACACATGGCTGGATCGACAGAGAATGCTGATAGTCGTTTCGGACCTCCGCGGTGTTCTTCTCACCAGTGATTTCAGCGTGAAGGGCACGACCCCACCAATGTTGGACTTGATCGGGTTCGAGGATGTGAGCGGCGTTGAAGGCTTTGCGAGCGTCAGCGAACTAAAGACAGAAGTTTCATAGATAATATTGTTCGATAGTTCAAAAACATACCCTATTCAACGACAAGCAGATAAATCCAACCAACGACAGCGCGGCGGCATTGTTTTTGTTGAGCTGCAAGGCGCGCAGGAAGCAGTGAAGCGCCTTTTCGGCATCAAGAGCGCCAGGAACACTGTAGGTGAGGCCGAGATTGATGTAAAGCGATGCCTGGACGGCTGGATCTGTCACGGAGACAATGGCTTTGCGGAAGAAGCGACGAGCACTGAAACACATCTGAATGCTATGAGGCTCCAAACAACTAAATACTCACGCAACGGCAACTGTAACATCCTCCAGCTTCCAGGCAAACTCCAACAATCGCACACCTGCCTCATTCAACGAGCCAGCATTCTCTTCAATTGCGAGCAGACTCAAAAGAAGTCCAACTTCCAATTTCAGGATAGAAGTGCCATCGGTCAGTGAAAACTTTCCAGCGAAATCGGCAATTTCCGGCAAAACAGCTTCCAAAACGGATTCATTGTAGCCGCGAAGAAGCTTTAAGGCATTTGCAACAGCAAATGTGAGTGCTTTGTATTTGCACCACTGAGATGTGGACATGGCACCAAGGATTTTGAACAGGACGATCAGCTGGCGAAGTTGGGCCTTTCCTGCCGGAAGGTCGGCGGCATATAGAGCCACGGTCTCCAGAAACAGGCGATGCGCGACGTCTTTCAGGATTGGCGAGGCTGGGAGAGCGCGGAACAGCTTCAAAGTGGCGAAAACCTTGTCGAATTGGCAGAGCTTCCGCTGGCTTAGGGCCAATTGAAGCAAGTAGCTCGGATTCTCGGGTGCGAGGGCGACAGCTGATTCGAAGGCGTACATGGTTGACAATGTTTGGCCTCGATGGAAGTTGACGACGCCAACATAGCCCCAAATGGCTGCAGCATCACGCTTGACTTCGGAATCGACGTCGGCATCGTTGGACATGGCATTGATGACGCGTTTGAGCTTGCCGACAGCTTCATCGAAATGGCCGTTCTGGACTTCGAGGATGGTGGCGTGTTTGACGGCCCACATGGAATAGGGTTTCAGTTGGACGTAGGCGTTGAGGTTTTTGAGGCGGTCGGCGACGGGGAGCTCCTGAAGGGGTGGAGATTGACTTGATGAAAGACAAATTGAAATCAACTTACGAGTCTGGCATAAATCTGGTCCTGAAGCTCCCGAAAAGTCTGCCGGCACGGATTCAGCAGCGTCGCGTGATCAATTAACTTCTTCGCGACTTCAAAGTCCTCGCCTTCAAACATCAGCTCCGCCATGGCAGCATAGACATCAGCAACGAATGGCTCTTCAGATGCCAGCACACGAAGCTGGTCCTGGGCTTCGTCATAATCCTCATCGATGTGCCATGCACATTTGGCCAGAATCAGCTTCGATCTCCATGAATGCTCGTCCGCTTCGATGGCTCTTTCCGCATGGAATGCAGCGGCTTTGTAGTTTTTGACGGCGAATTGAGATTCGGCCAGCAATTCAAGTCGCTTTACCTCGCTGAGCTCCTTCGCCGCGCTATCGACTTCCAATGGCGTCACAGTTCCGAGCAGAATCTCAGCCCGAAGTTTAACCTCGCTCAATCTGGGATCGGGGTTTTTCAGGTAGACACGATCGACGGTTTTGACGATGTTTTTCAGATCAACATTGTCGCCATGGTTCGCGAAGATGGCTTCAACTTCGAAGATAGCAAGTTTCGGCTCCAAAGCGGCCGGAAAGTACTTCATCAATGCTCGATACAGGGATAAGGCTCGAACATACTGCTTTGTCGAGATGAAAGTATGCAAGGCAAGTCCAAGGAACGGCCATCGACTGTAGACATCTGGGGACAGCTTCAGAAGGGCGTCATAAGCCAAGGCAATGTTCCCCTTCAGGAGGTGGACCAACCATTCCGTGAACGGCTTGCCTTCGGGAACGAACTTCTCGGACTGAATGAGCGTCTGGAGGTCGGCGGAAACGGGTTCTTGTTTGAGGAGGAATTCAGCCAATGGGCAAAGGACTGTTTTGAAGACTGTCTGATCATCAGTGCCAAACTTCAACGCGTGTTCGGTGGCAAACTGCTGGAGCGCTCCGACAAAGCCAGCACTGTTGAAGAGGAGGACGCCAAAGAGGTGTTCTGGTTGGGATAGTTGGTCTTTGGCGCTGATGAACGCTTTTTGGGCCTAAAATCACACATTTAGATGTCTTTTTGCAACTTTAAAGCTTACAATTGACAATTGAATCTTCGCCCCACTTTTAGCTGTCTTCAACAAAACCTCACAAACATCAAAATCTCCCAGAGCATCTTCAAGATCTGGCAACTGCTCGAAGGTTGCGATTTGACCGGCTCGAAGAAAGAAAATCCATCGAATTTTGCGGTATTTTTCACGTTTTTCGTCCGATGTGCTGAAGTTTATATATATTTTTTCTTCCAAATGACTTCCTTCGACTGTTAAACCTCACCTCGCATTTTCAATAGCATTCTCCAAAACCTGAAGCCCCTCAGCATTCACAGCAGTCGGAAACTTTTCATAGACAGCGCATTCGGCCCGGATGACTTCCGCGTTATCATTCGCAATCTCCTTCGCTTTCCCCAGGTAGGCCAGAGCGGTGCTTTCCTTGCCGAGGGCATTAGCCGCTGCGATGCCGAAGAGGAAGAGATGGATGCTGCTGGCTCCGGAAGTCTCAGCGGCCTAAAATATATATAAATGTCTTCCTTAAAACTGTGAAACTGTCAAAATCTTGCCTGAATCTCCCTCGCAGCCTTCTCGAAGTTCCCTGCCTTGATTGAGTCGCGGATTGCCTTGAGGGCAGCGTTTGCGGATGACATTTTGGTGGTGATAAAATGTTGGATTGGGGTTTTCGTTGTTTTTTTGATTGTAATTGAAGTTTTTCGTTATGGGAGTATCGAAGGTGGGGGGAACATTGGATGACAATGGCTGAAAGTAGACAGCCCAAAAAGACACACAATGCATGCAGTGGTAAGAGTGTCTGGTAGTGTGTCTGCGTCTGGCTAGTTAATCTGGCTTTATAATGCCCATTGAAGAGAGCCTCCTCCTCCCAGCTGTGAAAGCACTGTTTGCTCACCGCCACTGGCAATGCTAGCTTCCCCCATCCGTTCAGTCAATCTTTCCGCCGACTTACTAGCTTCTTTGTCCCCCCGCCACCGCGCTCCCCCACCCCTGCTTGTCGATACTACCAGCGCGTCTTCGAAACCCGCCATGTTCTCCCATTTCCGTGAAGTTTGGCCGCGTGACGTCGGACCCATTTCCTTTCACACTTTGTTCCAGCCCGTGTCCCTATATCGATTTATCTTTCCCGTTTTTATGACGAACATCCCTCCCAGCGCAAACTTTATTACCCCCATCCCCCCTTTCCCTATGATAACCCTTCATTTTGCAGTGTTCCAGCCACTCATCATCAAATTATATTCCACTAACCAAGCATGTCGTCGATCGAACTCGGCCTCTATCCCCTCATCGGTGACACTGAACCACTCACAAATGCAACGGCCTTCCAGGTTGGTATTAGCATTTTATGCGAAGCTTCCAGTCAGCTGACACGGATTAAATGAATTATTTACAGGAAAAGGTGCAAACCAGCTACGGCCTCGTCAAAGTTTCCGTCTATGGCGACCGCAAACGTCATCCCATCGTGACTTTCCATGATATCGGCCTCGATGCTGACAACAACTTCCAAAATTTCTTCCAATTCGGCACGGTCGCTGAATTTGCTGACAAATTCTGCGTCTACAACATCAATGCCCCGGGCCAAGAGATGGATGCCAAGCCATTCGGCGAAAACTTTGTTTTTCCGTCGATGGAATCAATGCCCTCGATCGTGCAGGCCGTTGTGAATCATTTTGGATTCAGAACGTTTATTGGATTCGGTATTGGCGCGGGGGCGAATGTTATGCTTCGATATGCGGTTGGTTTTTGCTTTTTTAAGCTTGTTTTAAACTCATTTTGCCCTTTTTCAGCTCGAGAACCAAAACAAGCTCGACGCTCTGATTCTCGTCAACTGCTCCGCCGGAAAGGCTGGCTGGATCGAATGGGGCTACCAAAAGATGAACATTAACTACCTTCGCTCCAACCGGGTGACGAATTTCACGACTGATTACCTTATGTGGCACCATTTCGGCACCCGCCTAGATGAATGCAATCCCGACATTGTCCATCAGTATAAGGCTTTCTTCTACAATTTGCCCAATCCGACGAATTTGGCGGCGTTTATTGAGAGCTTCTTGAAGTGAGTTTTGCTTATCTTTGATCCGGGATTGATCTATCAATGATTTTTGAGCTTGTTTTCATCTTGCATTAGTCATTATTTGTGTTTTTAGCCGTTCCCCCATTGAATTCTCCCGTGATGGTACCGCTGGCCCGAAGCTCAACATCCCGGTGCTCCAGATTGTCGGCGCCCGGTCCGCTTTCATCGATGATAGCGTTGATGTCAACTCGAAGTTGGACCCTGCCAAGTCGGATTGGGTCAAGATCAGCGATTCATGCGGCTTGGTGCTTGATGATAAGCCGGAGCGTGTCACTGAGGCGACTATGTTGTTCCTTCAGGGGCTTGGTTTCTGTGAGTTTTGGTTTCAATTACCAAATTTGGGCATTTTATCATCGAATTTGCATTTTAGTCCCCGCCCTGAACGTCCCCACCCTCATCAAACGCATGGAAGCCATTTCCCAGCCGTCGATGACAGCCACGACCACCATCTGCGAGAACATTAACGAAGTCGAGGCCGGCTTCTAGGATGAAAAGCTCCTCCGATTGACGTCATCCGTCCCCTGTCTCACATACCCCCATCCTCACCCCGCGCGAGTCTACGTGTTTCGATCAATTCCACCACCAACCGCACCACGGATGATCTCTCGGCTTACATTACGTCCATATTTACACACTTTCAATTACCTGATGTATACGTCTATCACTAATGTACTGTACTCCATGCTGTGATCGGTCTTGTTAGTCTTATTGTAAGTTTTAGCTTTACACGTTGTAGGGCCTGCATTTAGTCATGTATTCCAATGTTACACAACGAAATCGCAGGCTTTCAAATGCACATGTAGCGGATTTAAAAGTTGTACCAAAAACTGAATACCTTACTTATTATTTGTTTCGGAGAGATTGAAATGAGTAAACTTGAAGATTATTGAGACTTTTGACATGGAAAACAGCAGCCAGGAAGGGGAAAGGGCAGCCGTCTGCGCGGCAGCGTACACAGATTAGCTGCTCTGTGGGTCCTATCGGGGTGGCAGGGGCACTCTCGCTTGCCCCTATCTTTACGATGTTGTCGAGAGAGAGCATTGCGGTGTCTAGTCAGTTTTTGAGTTTCAAAGGTTGTCATTTTTCAGCGTTCTTTGACATTTTGCGTGAAACTTTCAAACCTGTCCAAATTCAATCATGTTAGAATGAGTTTATTCTTGTTTTTCTGACTTTTGCTCGATGATTTCAAGTTTTGATGACCTTGAAACAGCCAATAAGTTGGCCATTTCTCATTTTCACTTCCAATTGGACCGGCTATGTCAATGCTCGTCTTCAACGTCCTTCCAGTTCCGATGTGGTCTAGTGGTTAGGATTTGTGGCTCTCACCCACAAGGCCCGGGTTCGATTCCCGGCATCGGAAGATAACTTTTTCAATTTGCTGTCATCATTCAGTGCAACGTTAATCTTTTTAAATTATCTCTGTTTCACTCTTTTTAAAGACAGTCATTCTCATCTTTTTAACAAAGGCCAATATGCTATCTTTGGTTTTTGTTCGTCGTGTTTCACGTGTTAACCATAGGTACATTGCATTGATGAGATTGTGCGCCGATGATTATAACCCTGAAAACCACCGGTCTGTCGTTGCTAAAAGTCATCGGAAAGTTGGGGGCTTATGTTAGGCATCGCAAACGGGCCAGCTTGGTGAATGCGATGCGCATTTGGATTAGTGTCCTGAATTTTAACAGTGTTACAGTTTTTGTCTTGTTTGTAAATAAAATATCAAAAAAATCGAATTATCGTTTGTTTATTAATAATGTATAATTTAAATAACGATAAAACGTACTTATCGCACATTGCGACCCCGCCCCTTTGACCGCCCTAAGAGTCCGTTCCGATTGCACTTTAACGTACCATCATGTTCCCACCACTCTAATTGTATTCCCACGGAAAGAACAAAAAACGATGGTCCGCGATCACTTTTTTTCGCTCGTGACCATGGTCTGCATGCAGACTCAGTCTGACGTTTAGTTTGGCTGATTTCTAATGTTACCCTTTTTGCGCTCTTCATACCTACTTTTTCTGTCCAATCTTAATTTTGGTCTTTCAGCCAGTTCAATCCGTGTTGCCATCATGCCGTCCAAGTCCGTACCGATCCCAGATGATCTCGAATTCGACACCAACTTGTTCCTCTTGCCTGGCTGCTATCAGAACGACCTGAAATCCGTGATTATCCCCGAAGGATTTGTGCGTGACCGTGTCAAGCAGCTTGCCCATGAAATTCATGAAGCTATCGGTGATAAGGTTTGTCTTTTTTGACGGAGTTTGGATTTTTAAGCTGGTTTTTGCTTGAAATTGGCTTGAAAGAAAGTCGATACTCCCATCAATCTATCACTTCCCCTCCAGTTCCGATGTGGTCTAGTGGTTAGGATTTGTGGCTCTCACCCACCACGACGGGACCACTTTCACCTTGCGCGCAGACTAAAATAAGCCACGCCCTCTGTGTCATTTTTGAAATTGCGCCAAAACCGCACTCAAAATGCCGCGCTTTTTTGTGACAATCTGTAGTCCTGTATAATTGACATCTTTTAAAAAAAATTTGAAGTCAATTGGACTTCTTTGGTTCGAGTTATTTGCATTTTGACACACTTGGTTTTCAAATTCCTATTCCAAGCGCGGTCTCGTCGTGCCACAAGGCCCGGGTTCGATTCCCGGCATCGGAAGTTAACTTTTTGCCTTTTCCGTTGTCATCGTTTTTTTTTTATTTCCAGCCCCTGATCCTCCTCTGCGTCCTCAAAGGCTCCTACCGCTTCTTCACCACGCTCGCCGATGAGCTCAGCGTCGCTCGGCATCAGTGCAAATCCGCCATCAAGGTCGACTTCATCCGAACCAAGAGCTACGAAGACACGGCATCCAGCGGCAAGGTCCAAATCATCGGTCTGACCAACCAGGACGAGCTCAAGGGCCAGAATGTCCTCATCGTCGAGGATATCGTCGACAGCGGCCTCACCATGAGCCGTCTCGTCCACACGTTGCAAGACCTCGGAGCCAAGCAGGTCTGGACGAGCATCCTGTTGTCGAAGCGAATCACGCGTCAAGTTGAAGTGCCCGAGGATTTCGTCGCCTTCAACATCCCTGACAAGTTCATCGTCGGCTACGGACTCGACTACAACCAGCACTTCCGTGATTTGAACCACATCTGTGTGATGAGCGAGCAAGGTATCGCCAAGTACAAGAGCTCTTGAGTGGTATGATTGTGTTATCGGGTTTTGTGTGATTGATGTGATCTATAAATGATATATTATCTTTTTGGAAGGACAGAAGGCGAACACTTTATGGACTTTTACAGTAGGGTATCCGAAACAACGGTTATTAGAGAAAGAAAGATTGTTCAAAAACACCAACTGGGTGCCTTCTACTAGTTTTGCACCTTTATTGTATGTAAATTTTGAATTTCAATGTACAGTAAAATCAGTGTTCCAGGAGTATCAAGTTTGTTGTTGATATTGCAACGTCGTAATAGGGGCGATTCGGGGTCGTCGGAAACGTCGCTTTCGACGCAAATATGATCCATCGGCGAACATGTCCCAAGCATCTGGATGTAATGTCCAGTAGCAGCCTAAAAACTATTGTCATTTTTGAAAAATACAGCGGTTTTTAGCATACCGATAGCTCGATCCTGTTTCGGCACTTTGACAAAGCATTCATTCAGCGATAAATTGTGCCGAATCGAATTCTGCCAGGCCACCGGACATCCATCACGGTAATACGCAAACCGATTCCGAATGTAGGCATAAATCTCAGAAAGCGTAATATGCCGTGTTGGATTAGCGTGAATTGCCATACAGATCAGGGCCACATAAGAATATGGCGGCTTTGAAGGCCAAGACGACTTCATCCTGTTGATGCAGATGATGAATGTGATGTTTTTGCGAATTTGGGGGCGGTTTTGTTGTTGGATTCCATTGTTTTGGCACCTGTTACAATCCTTTAAGATCCTATTTGCATGCCAATGTAGCCCAACATCAAAAGAACATCATTGAAAAACATCATTTTTATCATAAAACTATAAAAATGCTCTAGTGAGCAGAAAAACATAAAATAAACAAGATGAGATCATTCACCATTTGCCGCTACCGCAAAGAAATACACACTTCAGTGGCGGGCCGCTATGAGTTATTGTGTACACAACTGTCGTACCAAAATCGAGACGAAGACAAGGAGCCCCAAAGTGCCTGAGGAAATAGAACTGATGGCGGCGCCATTGCACCAATCACCGCGACAAATGCATTCTGTGCCGAGATGGCCTTGCCACAGGAAGCTCTCACGACAGGTGGATTCCGTTGAGGCGGGCAGAGGGTCTCCACTGACTTGGCACATCTTTTGGACCCGAATCTTGCCGTCGACTTCACCAGAGCGTTTTATGCAGGCCACACCGACGCAGCTGGATGCATAGCAATCGGTTTCGCCTTCGACGGATTCACACAGGTGGCAGAAGATTGAAGATACTGTAAAGTGAGTTCAAAATGAAGGTTAAATGGGGTTTGGCTTACCAGATGGCAGAAATACGATACATAAAAAAGTCAAAAGTGGAAAAAATTTCATAATAACGAAGTTCTGGATATCGCAGGAGTTGAAGATTTTGAAAATGTCAAAGTTGTTCCAAGTTTTCGCCGATAGTCGGCTGAGGCTGACTTATTGACGCGATGAGTAAGTAATCGTCGACCACCGCCTCCTTTTTCGGACAATCCCATCTGGGGGGCAAAGCCTCCAAAAGTCGTGTTTATTCACGTCTGGTTCAGTCACCCGGCTATCTGGGGCTGAACGCACACAGTGGGTCGCCATCAGCTCGACAATAGAAGTCCCGATCGGTGGCGGCGAACAAGGCCTTATTGAGGCTGGACAAAGACGCGATCGAGCCACTTGACGCGTCCCAGAAGTGAATCCAAATCTCATTTCGATATCGCCCTCTTCGATGACCATGACTTCACCATTTTTTACCTTTTTTGAAACTTCTCAAGTCAAAAACATAAAAAGATGGGTATTCTTTATTCGCATTTGGTTTCAAGTTTAATATTTAAGTTCTACAAGCATAATAATTCTAATTCTACACAGGCAGTACACATCAAATTTTGTTAGCAGGTCTGAAAGGTTTTTGTAGACTGGTACGATGCCTATCTTTAAAGTCGGAAAATGACGTGATTACATAATCTTCATAGTTGCGCATGAAGTCCACTGGTTCGGTATTTGGTCGGCAGAAGTTGATTACTTGGCACAGGTATTCGTGGATGAACAGGTTTAGGGCGCCGATCTTTTCATGCATATTAGGGTTAATTTGAGGGAATTTGGTTAGGCCTTTCTTGACTTTGGCGTACTGTCGATCCGTGGGCGCGGCATAAAAGTCGGCTGAAAGAAGCCCACCGTTATCGTAATCATGTAAAGTGAAATTGGACTTACATAAATGAGCGTTCAAACAGAACCGCCGCTCCACAATCAGCCTCTCTTTTAAAAGTTCAATCGAAAACTTGTCATTCCGGACATTCTTGTATCCAATCACGTTGGTGTGGATGAGGTTGCCGAATTCTTCGTAATGGTTCCGGAAGTTGTCTTGGCTGATGATGACGGCGCCGTAGCGGTCGGCGAGTTGAAGCATGGCACGATCGTCCTCCTCTTTGTCGGAGGTTGTGGGCCGGATGACAAGGCCGCATTGGACGAGCTCCTGAAAAGTGAAATTAGCATTTCGCATCCCCATCCAATAAAAATGCCAAAAAAACTCACATCAAGAATATCCGTAAACATGTTAACGCTGCTCTCATCACTTGTGGCCAGCTTCGGGACGACGATGCGAAAGTTCACGCCATGGTTGAGGAAGACGCCGGCCAGGAGGGCGAGGATCATTGGGTCATTTCGGCTAAAAAAGAGACAATTATCTCAAAAAGAAAACTACAAACGACTTACGCCTCACATTTTGCCCGTTTTGATTCGATGACTTCCCGAAAGTTGGCCATGATGTTGGCGCCGTCGAGGAGGACCAGCCGGGGAAGCGAGTTCGGCGCTAGGCCGTCCATCTGTAAAAAATTGCGTGATCCAAAAGTGTGAACGGGCGCGGCACTTCGAAAGTGTGAACATACCGCGCTTAGTTAATAATTGTCACCAATTTCACGTTATGATTGTCGGCGGCCCGAAATGACGACAATCATAAGCGGTTGGCCGTCTCGCAATGCACGTCCAATATGCAGTCGAATGGCAAGGAACAGCTGGGATGGTGGGGGTGGCCTGTGGAAACAAACGGCGCCGACCCGCAAACCGGGGACGAAAAAGGAATTACGAGAGGGAGTGTGGCAGACGCGTCCAAAATGCGCGAAAGAGGGGACGGCGTTGGGTGCATTTTCGGTCCGTGTCGGATCTGCGTGTTACCCATGGCGCGAGAGGGTCGAAATGATATGTGACAAGCGGCTTGAGCACATAAGGACATCGTGGGGACATATTAGAAAGGTGCATGGATCTAAGCGGCCTCAAGCGGTAAAACGCGCCGCGCTTTGTGCCGGTCCGCAATGATTGGTGTGGGTCAGTCGTTGGCAGCATTTTGAAGAACGGGTCAATCGATAGTGGCACGTCGCCTACCTTTTACGACTTTTCTTTTTAAATTTTTTTACTGTTGTGTGGTTTTTTTCTCTTTTGCATAATATCGAACAGCAACGTTTCCAAAAACTTCTCGAAATCGATTAAAATTTTTAAAGGCGGAGTCAGTGCGTTACAAAAAAAGTTTTTTTTTGTTCGGCTACTGTTTGGACACACCACATTTGCGTTTTTTTTTGTTTTTTTTGGCGTTTTTAAGCCAATTGAGCATTCGATTCTCTGATTTTTCAAACACCATATTTTCAAATGCCACTTTCAGCCTTTTCTCAACCCAAACGACCCTTCATCCCTAAATTGCCGTTCAAACAGTAATCACCACCACCACCACTACTCCCAGCCCAACCAAAACAACATCAACCCTGTCAACAATCCTACCAATTCCACCCTTCCGGAACCCCGGAATCGATAAATAAGGCATCTATGAGCCATGGTGTCCTTGTCCTTGAGGCCGCGCTGACTTGCCCGGTTTTTAACCCTTGATGCCTCAAGTCAAACAACATGCAAACAAAATATCTGTTGGGTGGAGTGCGTTGGCAGGCCGCTGGAACTCACGGACAAAAGCAACACCGCTCGAGGACAGTTGTTGTTGAAATCATCGGCTGACGATAGAACGAACCCCACCACCTCCCCCTCTGGTGCAAAGTGAACAACAGCTGTGGTTGTGTTTGAAAAAAATGGTGAGGGTTAGGGTTTTGAATGAAAGGGTAGAAAATATCTAGGAGTTGCAGGTTGGGGCAGTTTTTGCTATAATGTTGTGAGAAAGTTTGTTTGGAAATAGAATAGAATGGGCACGAGATTGATTTTGAGCGTGATTTCGTGGCACGCGGTTGCGATTTGGCTTGAGTGTTACGATTTTAGATAACAACTGATTAAACATGAGCACGACTACAGAAAGAGCGCGGGCTCAGGTGGAAAAGATCGCTGAAGAAGTGCGGAAAACTGGCAATGCCGTTGCGAAGGGTGAGTTTTGAGAGGTTTGGCATCAGTTTTGGGGTTCATTTTCTGTGTGTTTATTTTTTTCTAATAAACTATGTTTCAAAAAACGTGTAAAACCCCATTTTTCAACAAAATTCGTCCTTAAAATTACCATAACCCCCCTTTTTGAAACTCCCATACCCCAAATTCCCATCGATCCAGGCATTCGAAGCTTCTTCCATCTGACCAGTCGGTGGCATCCCCATCCCCTTCCCGGTTTCACGTACTTGTGACCTTCAGACCTCAAAGGCCAAATCAACATGTCTCACCGCAGCTTCAACTACGAATTCGGCAACACCGTCAACAGCCTCCGCATCTCGCATCTGGTAGCCTTGTCCCTTCAGGCCGTCACACTCTTCCTGGAATCTGATCGCATCGGCCTCTTCAACTTCCTCATCGTCTTCACTGTCGTCGCCCTGAACGTTTTCCTCTCCGGAAAGCGTTGGTATGAACAGATTGATGGTCGCTACGATGTTCAGCAGCTGACCAGTGTCCAGGATTGGGGCCTTCGGGCGCAATATGCCTTGGGTACGCTATTTCTAGCTAGTTTTGACCTTTTAAATGTAAAAAAGTGTTTCAGCCCTGTTCGGCGCCGTCTTCCTGGCTCTCCTGGCCCATCTCGTGACTCCGATCATCCCCGCCGGCATGGCCTCCTTCCTGTACCACCTTTCTGACTACGGTTCCATCGCGCTCGGCTTCACCATCCTCGGCGTTGAACTTTTCGAGGGCATTCGAAGCCGTGTGCGTTAGACATCTGCCTGTCCATGTCTACCGTAACTGATACTATGAATTTGTAACACCTTTAACAACGATAAATTTGAAAGGGATTTTTCTCGCTATACAAAATCGACAATAATTGAAATCTAAAACGTTTCAATTTCAATAACCGTCATCAGACGATTGACAATCCATGCGAATTGGCATCGATGACCCAGTCTCCAACACCGAAATCTGCCGCGTCGGTCGCTGCCCGTGAATTAGACCCCATAAGGAGAAAGAAATGACGCCGATGTCAAGAAGACGATCTCCCCCGCACCTACGAGACGACAAAAAGGGGGAAGAGACAATTTTCGATCGCTGTTGGCGGTCAGCCGCGGATAGCCTTAGGCGGTGCGACACCATGCATGCGGATCTCGTCCATTCTTGTCGACTGACGGCGTGGATTGTTGAAACGTGTGCGCTTAACACGATCCGGAAAAACGGGTCGTTCAAAGTTGGTTTCTCTCGTTGTTGGCTCCTGGAGCCCGCGAACGTTAGATCGATTGTCATCCGTGGATCGTCAATGCTGTTCCTTTTTTGACTGATTTCTAACGAACGTACATCTCGTAGCGCCACTTTCGCTTTTCCCCTTTCACCATCCGCGGTTCTTCTTCGGGATCAGTGTCGTCGGCGTCGTTATGAGCAGTAATTCGACTGCTTCCACGGCTTCGATCCACTCCAAGCAGCTTCGTCGGTCACGGTCCGGCAATGGCCTTCGACGATCGTATGTGATTCCGGTAGAGATTAATGCTAAACTGCCTGAGGCTGTTGTGACTGAAAATGTCGAATTGGAAGCTGCTAAGACTTCAATTCCGTCAGTTTCCGGAAGCCTAGACAACTCCTCCTACGCCGACACCCTATCCTCGACAAACCCATCGAGTACCGTCCCCGGACCTCGAAACCGCTTCCCAGCATGCCACCCGATCCGACGAGCTCCAGAATACGAAGTTCGCGAACTCTTGCGCCTTTCACCGATGGCATTTTTCTTCACTGGCTTCATTCCACCCTTTTTCGGCGCTGTTTCGTCTATTATCGTGGCCCTGACATTCCATAATGATGAAATCAGCAACTACAATTGGCAATGTGGAGTACGTTTTCACCTTTCTTATCCGAATTTAACCGTAATCCACCCCTTTAGCGCGCCCGACTCCCATCCCTCTCCCGAATCATCAACTTACCAGTTGAGCGAATTCTCTGGCAATTCACGTTCCTCTTCCATATCCCGCTCCGACTCGTCGAACTCGGCGTCGGATTTTACCGTTATGGCAGGCTACGTTCCGTTGAAACCAAATCGCCCCGTTTTTACACATTCGCTCGATACTGCTATGCCATCTTCGGTATTTTGGAGTTGATCTTCATGGTCGCCCTGTCCATTGTCGGCGAACGCGAAGCCATTCGTAAGTTTTTTTTCACTTACTCATCCCTTTAAACCGGTCTTATTTCATTTTTTGTACCTCCATAAATTTCATTTCTTTGCAGAATACCACGTCATTTTCTTTTATGCCTTTGGCGCATTTGCAACGGGATTCTTCATTGTTAATGTGATTTGTCATGCGAATTCACTTTATTACTTGAATCCTTACGTAAGTTTTAATTTCAATTACAAGTTTAAAAAAAAGACAAAAAGAAAAAAGTTTCGATCCTGGCAGGATTCGAACCTACAATCTTCTGCTCCGTAGGCAGACGCGTTATCCATTGCGCCACAGGACCACGAGGAAGCTGCCTCGAAGAAACAATCGCATTAGAGCGCTTTCTTTTGGTACACGTGGCCGATTCAAACTACAAAGTTGTATTTCAGGGTCGCAAGTCGTATAAAATCAAGAAAGTGGTTTGTGTACTGTATGTCATTTCTGTGCCGATTTTGTTGGGAGCGTTTTTGCTGTACTGGAAGAAGTGTATTACATTCAGTAAGTTTTCAATTTCATATTTTGTGCTTTTGTAAATTGTAACTTTTAGTGTATGACGTCTTCGCAATAATGGAGTACACTGACGTCTTCCTGTCGATTGCGTATCATAGCTGTGCCTTTTATGATATCCGCCACAAAGTCATATTCAGCATCCGGGAAGTTAAAAAACCCAAGCGTCTTTAATCAAATTAACGTGTTTTAATTTAATTGGTAATTTATTGTAGCAAATGTTGCTCATTTTT
The DNA here is from genome assembly GCA_024447225.1 of Panagrellus sp. LJ2284. NCBI lineage: Eukaryota > Metazoa > Nematoda > Chromadorea > Rhabditida > Panagrolaimidae > Panagrellus > Panagrellus sp. LJ2284. The sequence continues at coordinate 4,537,650 of JAMRYC010000001.1, read as the reverse complement.
GCATCAGAAATGGATAGTTTATTGTATTTCGAAATAAATTATGAGATTTTACGCTGACGATCAGGTGCTTTCACCCTTTTTTGCATTAACAAAATCTTTTTTTTAAATATGTCTGATTTGTGACTGTGTCAAGTTCAAACCACATTAAAGTCTTAAACAAATGTGTCTGACGCATTCATTCTTTCAAATAATTGGTTGAACTTTGTGTTTGCTTTTAGATCAGAAAGTTTGACCAAAGTTATCAGGTTTGCTCGACACAGACACAATTTTGCAATCAGCGCCCCTCTCGTCCAAGTTTGAAACCATCGTTCTGTTTAGTTCTGTCGTCACATATGATAACTTACTATGCGAGATTCTAAAATCATCAAAATCCCATTTACTAATGCTTCGATTAAACAGTCGATCCTTGCAGTGTACGTTTTGTCGGTGTTAGACAGTGTCGCTTTTTTTTCCCAAGTTTTTGGACTTTCCTTCATCATAAAGAAACGTTTGGACGTCAGTGATGCCGTTATTGGTTATTCGCAGACGCTCTATGGTACTCTGGAGATTGTCGGTGGCCCGATTTTTGGAGCTATTATTCATAAACTCGGCATTCGAACTGGATTGTTTCTGACTTATGGTCTTACGGCTACCATGGCAGCCACTTTTTACTTCATCAATGTAAGCCAATGACCCCAATTAGCCGTTTTGAATATATAAAAACCCCATTCAGAACGTCTATGGCCTCTTCCTGAGCAAACTCCCAGGCCTACTAATCCACGGCATGCTGGCCCATCAAGCCATCATTTCCCATCTGACCGAGCCCGGAAAGGAACGAACAACAGCCTTCGGCCGTCTGGGTCTCTGTTTCGGCGTCAGTTTCGCCCTGTCGCCTGTGGCAAACGCCATCTTTGCGAAGATCGCCGGGGATTTTGCCTGTCTCTACAGTGGCTTCTTCTTTTCGGCCCTTGCCGCTCTCATTGCTGCCGTTTTCATCGATCCGTTAGAGTTTTCGCATGACGATGAAGATGGAAACGCTTCTAACTCGAAGCCACTAACGTTAGCATCGCTGGTTGATGTATTGCGAAGGCCAAAAGTCTTCGTTGTCCTTCTACAGCAACACATGGCTTGGGCACCGGTAGCCTTGCCATTGGCAATGATGAATCTGTATTTAATTGAAAAGTTTGCGGTCACAGAACAAGATAACGGTTATGTTCAAATGACTTTTGGCATTTTGATAATGGTCGTCAATGGCTTCGGAATTCCGTTTTTGCGGGCAAGGTTTACGGAAAATAAGCTGGTTTACATAGGAATTGGAGCTTTGGTGAGTTTTAGGTTTTAAGACGAACTCTGGGAGAAAAAAACAAAACTTCACAGGTGTGCGGTCACTCAAAAAAATTTTTTTGCAGAATTCGATAGGCATACCTGAGTCAGCCCCAGATCCAAAATATTAAGACCTGAGGGCATCTGGGGGCGGAGTTATGATTTTTTAAAGTCGGCCTCCAAAAACTAAAAAAAAATTTACAAGTCAAAAAGTTTTGCCTCGAAAAATCTGAATATGTTTTTCCAGATGTAACTTTTGATGCTGAGTCCAATGGTAATAACGAAAACTTCTTATCGGTGTAAAAATTTTACAGTATGATTTTTATTTTAACATCAAAATTTTTCATTTTATGTTCTGGGTGGATTTTATTGGCGAAAATGATCCCTTATGACCTTCCAATGAAGAAAAAAGTTAGTTCGCGGAATTAAACCTTGTTTTCGGTGACCCTTTTACCAAAAAATATCAAAACTTGAAAAAAAATTTGAAGCTACCACAAAACCAATACCATATTTGGATTCAGCATCAAAAATAAGATCTGATTGCCTTGTATATATTGTCGATTATTGATTGATTTGGGGTTTACTGATATCTGCGACGCGTCCTGTACAAACCTTATCACTGTCAATCCGTTGTTGCCAGGGGTCAGTAAGGTAAGGCGGGCGCGTCTCAAAGTAACGCCCTGGGTTCGATTTTTTCCATTTTGTTTTTGTTTTTTCAAGTTGGAAACATAAAAGAACATGTTGTTATCGTAGTATAAGAGTGTCAAAAGTCTTATTTTTTAAAAGCAGATGCTATTTCTCACAAAAATCCCCTTGGCTTATTAAATTGACGAGATCTTAGGAGTGTTTGGCTTTGATGTGCTGCAATTAGGCGATAATTATATATAAAATAAGTAAAAAGCTTTCCCAGTGCATTACTTTCATATTTCCAACTTGAAAAAACAAAAACAAAATGGAAAAAATCGAACCCAGGGCGTTACTTTGAGACGCGCCCGCCTTACCTTACTGACCCCTGGCAACAACGGTTTGACAGTGATAAGGTTTGTACAGGACGCGTCGCAGATATCAGTAAACCCCAAATCAATCAATAATCGACAATATATACAAGGCAATCAGATCTTATTTTTGATGCTGAATCCAAATATGGTATTGGTTTTGTGGTAGCTTCAAATTTTTTTTCAAGTTTTGATATTTTTTGGTAAAAGGGTCACCGAAAACAAGGTTTAATTCCGCGAACTAACTTTTTTCTTCATTGGAAGGTCATAAGGGATCATTTTCGCCAATAAAATCCACCCAGAACATAAAATGAAAAATTTCGATGTTAAAATAAAAATCATACTGTAAAATTTTTACACCGATAAGAAGTTTTCGTTATTACCATTGGACTCAGCATCAAAAGTTACATCTGGAAAAACATATTCAGATTTTTCGAGGCAAAACTTTTTGACTTGTAAATTTTTTTTTAGTTTTTGGAGGCCGACTTTAAAAAATCATAACTCCGCCCCCAGATGCCCTCAGGTCTTAATATTTTGGATCTGGGGCTGACTCAGGTATGCCTATCGAATTCTGCAAAAAAAATTTTTTGAGTGACCGCACCCTCGTTAATTTCTCATGGAGTTCGTCTTAAAAGGTTCTAAAATCAGTATTTTGATTTTGTTAAATCGTCTTTTCAGTTAATCTGTCATTCCCAGTATTCCTACCTTGTCTATTACCCTCAAGTCTACTTCATATTACCATTCCTGGCCATCGGCATGACCCTGGTCAATACGGTCAGTGACAGCGTCCTTACAGCCAGCGTCAATCCCGATGAACACGTAAGCTAGCCCTCTTTTCGGGGCTCAATTAACAGCCAACCTCTCTAGGCGATCATTCTCGGCTGTACGAATGCGGTGGCCTCTTTCTTCCGGACCATTGCGCCCAGTCTCGGCGGCTACATTATGGATGTCTACGGATTCCATTATATAGGCTACATCGGAGCTACGTGCACGTTGATAGCAGCCGGAATCGGCCTGTTGGCACCGTACAAGCATTTCGAAAAAACAAAAGAACTGTAATTTTTAAACCGTTGACGGATTTTGTAAAGATGAGACTGCAATAAAATTGAATTTCAACTTTATTTCTACAGAATACATTGACAAATTCGGGTAACATACAGGGTGCGCCAAAAGTTCCCGAACAAACATTTTATGCCATAACTAATTAACAACTAACGACTAAGCTACCTAACCAAGATGTATTGATAACATAGTTTTATAGTAAACTAATGCCCAAGCAGTTCCTCAGTGGCTGCTCCCTGCGCCGCTACAGAAGTCAAAACGTTTGTCCAATTTTTGCGCGGAAGGCCGGAGGTGGGTGGGAGACATTGGGAACCCGTCCTGGCGTCGCAAATTTTGTAGGATCCTCCAAGTTTGGCGTTAGTTAGCATAGACCCTTAAGTCCAAAATCGAGCACAGACTGGAATTAACTGGGTTTATGTACGGGAGTATGATCACTTTTTTGGAGGTGCACTCAAGTCGACAAAAACAACGACTTTCGGCGAAGTTGCTAACTTTGCTCAATGCGATGAGCGGTGATGCCAATCAAGCATCAATTCAATGCTGCTAAACTTTTTAAGATGTATGAACTCCAAAACCGCTGCGTCAATAGGCTTTAAAATGAATTTTTACCCTTAAATCCCAGGAACAAGAAAAAAATAACGATGTAGCAGAATCCGCTCAGAATCCTTGCAAAACACGAATCCTGGCGGATATCAAAAATCATAGCAATGCTGGAGGATCCAAGGCATAAAATCCAATTGATTAGACAGAGGTCACTCGCTTCTTTTATGAGAAAAAAAATTTGGAAAATGACTTTCGGTCTCAAAGCTGGACCTGCGGCCCCCGCCCAAAAACTGAAAAAAACGTTTTGACTTCTGTAGCGGCGCAGGGAGCAGCCACTGAGGAACCGCTTGAGTTTAAGTTTACTACAGTGCTTTGCATAATGATAGGAATTTGACATTTTGACAATTTTTTTTCTTCTTTAAACCGTTATCGAAATTCTGTCTTCTCAAATAGTTCTTTAGACCTAGAACATACTACTGTTGAAAATTTATGCCAAAATAAGCTTTTTTCGTCAAAATAATCAAAAATAAAAAAAATAGGCCTTTGCAAAAAGATAGGAAGATTTCTGTATTTGTTAGCAACCCAGTTATTTTAAGGTTTATCGCAATATCATTTTTCATTATTGTTAACAGTCCTTATTTAAAGCTTTTTTAAAAACAAAATTGTAATTAAATGAGTTATGTAGAAGTAATTTGTAAAACTATTTTAAGTCATTCATTTTGTAATTTTAACGTCAATAACGCTAACTGACCTCCGTTTTCGAGAAAAGGCGTGTAAATAATAGTTATTGATTATTTCTGATTGTTTTAAGACATGAGTCTCAATTTGACGCTTCCAGCTGACTTTATTTGTAAGCTTGTACAATTTTCAAGGCGGTTTACTGATGACATGTCATCTCGTTACATTTCGTTTTTTTGAATTAAAATGTCCAAAATAGGTGTAAAAAACCGTTGTATACAGAAAAACTTTAATTGGAAACCTAACAACGCTTGTAGGATGCGTTACATTTCAAGGCACGTTTTCCGCCTATGTACAAGGGGCCTAACAGGATCCTATACAGTACGCTCACAAATCAGAACTTTCGAAACAAACTTTGCTCTTAGTAAGAACTCCATCAATGCCAAAATGTTTCTAGTTATATTTAACACCAATATAATCAAAAAAACGAAATGTAACGAGATGACATGTCATCAGTAAACCGCCTTGAAAATTGTACATGCTTACAAATTAAGTCAGCTGGAAGCGTCAAATTGAGACTCATGTCTTAAAACAATCAGAAATGGTCAATAACTCTTATTTACACGCATTTTCTCGAAAACGTAGGTCAGTTAGCGTTATTGACGTTAAAATTACAAAATTAATGACTTAAGATAGTTTTACAAATTACTTCTACATAACTCATTTAATTACAATTTTGTTTTTAAAAAAGCTTTAAATAAGGACTGTTAACAATAATGTAAAATGATATTGCGATAAACCTTAAAATAACTGGGTTGCTAACAAATACAGAAATCTTCCTATCTTTTTGCAAAGACCTATTTTTTTATTTTTGATTATTTTGACGAGAAAAGCTTATTTCGGCATAAATTTTCAACAGTAGTATGTTCTAGGTCTAAAGAACTATTTGAGAAGACAGAATTTCGATAACGGTTTAAAGAAGAAAAAAAATTGTCAAAATGTCAAATTCCTATCATTATGCAAAGCACTGTATATATCTATGTTATTAATCCATCTTGGTTAGACAGCTAGATCGTTCGTTGTTTACTAGTTATGACAGGAATTGTGTGTTCGGGTTTGTTCGGGAACTTTTGGCGCACCCTGTACAACCCGTAACAACACATTTCGTATAAAGTTATTAAAAAAACATGACAAGACTGCTATTACCATTAAACATATCCGGAGGCCATCGAAATGTAATCGAATGAACAGGGCGTAGCCTGGTTTTGACAGAGCGTAGCCTGGTTTTTTGACAGGGCGTAGCCTGGTGTTTCTGTACTGCTTGTTTTTCTCTCGAAATTCTTACGTCTGTATTGTACACGTTAATCGAGCACGATTGATCGATCGAAGAGTCATCCAAAATGGGAAGAACACTTCATTGGACAGCCTCGGCTCGAAAGCGAACGCTAAAAAGCCAACACGGCCGTACAATACGAGAGATTCATGATTTGAAAATGATTGTAGGCGAAAAGTTCCAGAGGACGAAAAGTTCCCGCTCCATGGATTGACGCACATTGCATACGCTTGCTTGTGCGCCTGTGTGTCCAACTCACGGACAGACAAGCAAAAGGGTGCAGTGTGCGTTTTTTCATGGAGCGGGAACTTTTCGTCCTCGGGAACTTTTCGCCTACAATCTTTGAAAATGCGCGCGTACGTTTTTAGAGCTTGCCGCGCCATCAATCGTCCATCGAAATGCGCAACGAACGGCCGTCCCAAATTCAAGATGGAACGACGAACAGTTCATCGGACAAGTCTGGCTCGAAAACGACCTCCAAAGAGGGCAACACGGACCCACAATACGATGGATTTGTTCATAACTTTGAGAAGTGTGCGTACGTTTTTAGCTCATGCCGTGCCACCAATCGTCCGTTGAAATGCGCAGATTAACGCGAACCAACACGCCCGAACAAAGGGATAAGTGCGTCCTTTATCCCAACCCGAAACAAGCGCTTCAATGGCCTCGACTGGCTTCAATCTAAACGATAAAGAGGTCCACACGGCTGTACACAACGATGGATTTGTTCATGTTTTTGAAGATCGTGCGTATGTTTTGAACAGGTGGCGTGCCATCAACTGTCCATTGAATGTGGTGTTGTAATCAGTTGCACAGGACAGATCGGCCGTTGCAAAGTCATCCTATAGCGAAACAAACTCTTCAATAGACAAGTCTGGCTCAAAACACACCTCCAAAAAGAAAAAGACAGACGTACAATACGGCGGATTTGTTCGTGATTTTGGCAAGCGTGCGTACGTTATTAGAGCTTCCCGCGCCATCAGTTATCCGTTGCAGCCTTGACCCAAAGTTTACAACTAGCAGATTTTGCTTACAAATAAACCACGCCCCTCCATGACCTGTCAGTCTACTTCTGTAGATGTCTGCCACCCATTTGACTTGTCGTACGGTAGATCAATAAAGTTGTACAACATGTCAGTTTTTGCAGCTTTAATTTGACTTTCTGGGATTCGGAACGGCTTTAGAAGCAGTTTTTTCAAGTTTCGAGAAAAGTTGGCACATGTGAAGAGATGCAAAACTTCGGGTCAAACAGCAAATGCATAAGAGAAGACTGATATGATGGGGTTGCCAGCATTCCAGACAGGAAATACAAAAAAACAACAAATTGACATTTGGAGGAAGTCATGACGATTCTTACATGCATTGATACGAAGGTAAGAAGAAAAAAGTTTCGATCCTGGCAGGATTCGAACCTACAATCTTCTGCTCCGTAGGCAGACGCGTTAGGGTGCCGCGCGTTTCTCCTACCCGAAAAACCGAACAAACTTTTTGCGTTTTTTCAACATTTTATGATGTTTTTTGTGTTGGAAATTAACTGTAGACTCCATTGCGACACCAATTAAAGCGACTTAATGCGAAATACCAAAGTTACGGCCATTCGAAAGTTCGAAGTTTTTTCATGCCCCGGACTTCGAGTCGAGCTGGCCTTCAAGCCCCGGACTTCGAAATTTCTGCGAGTCCGGACTCGACTTCAGATTCGAAGCCATCTGAAGTCGAGGTCAACCGAAGACGAGTACTGCTGAGTCCGAGCCTCGAACTTCAAAGCTTCATCAAGCCCTGGATTTAGAAGACTCTTCAAGCCCCGGACTTTGAAGTTTTTTTGAGTCTCGGACTTCAAAGTTTCTTCAAGTCTCGGACTTTACAATTTTTTTCAAAGCCGGAAGCTGAAGTCGAGGTGGCCTTCGAGTCCTGGACTTCGAAAGTTCTTCAAAGACCCGGACTTCAAAGTTTTTTCAAGCCCCGGACTTTGAAAATTTTTCGAGCTCGAACTTCGAGTCGAGCTGCCCTTCGATCCTCAATCTTCAAAGTTCCTTTGAGCTCGGGCTGTAAGTCGAGCTAGCCATCGAGTCCGGACTTCTAAGTTTTTTTCAAGTCTTGGACTTTGTAGCATTTTCGAAGCCGGGAGTTTGAGTCGAGGTGACCATCGTGTTTCGGACTTCGGAGTTTCTTCGAGTCCGGACTTCAAGTCGAGCTGACTTTCAAGCCCCAGACTTCAAAGTTTCTTCGATCTTCAAATTTTAAGTCAAGCTAGTCTTCGAGCCTCAGACGTCTAAATTTGTTCAAGCCTTGAACTTCAAAGGTTTTTCAAAAGCAGGACTTCGAGTCAAACTGGCCTTTGAGCTTTAGACTTTAAAGATTTTTCAAGCCTCCGACCTCGAAGTTTCTTTGATCCCCGAAAACTAGATCGATCTGGCTTCGAACCCTAGACTTCGAATTTTTTTTCCCCGGATTTGTGAACTATTGCTTCCAATCCTTGTTTCAAGTTTAGGGCGCGTAGATTGAACCTTCTGACTTGTTAGAACGGCTAAGTGTAGAGTTTTACTCGTGCACCAACTTTGGGACCGGTGAAGCCAAGCTCAAAACGGGATCGCGCTTTCGTGTTAACGTTATAGCGGCTGAAATGAGCTTCTGACGAGCTTCACTCCTCAGCCTAATTTTAGGGCCCCGGAACTTGATCCGACTGGCGGTTTTGCCGACACCGCAACATTTGTGCCCAGTGGAATAAAGTTTCTAACCGGCCTCAACACTCGCCCTAAAGATTGGGTGGGTAGACTGAAGTCTTCTGACGGGTTAGAACGTCTAAGTATCGGTTTTTGACCTCGCTTCAACTCTGTGGCGGTTGAAAGTGATTCTTGTGATTCATTCAGGGGCCGCTGGACTTGAACCTTTTGGTGGCATCAGTCCTCGCCCCGAAGTTAGGGTCGATAAAATGATGTTTTCTGACGAATAAAAACGTCTAAGTGTTAAGGTTTGCCCTTGCCCAAACATTGGGGCCGCTGAACTTGAACCTTCTGGTTGCTTCACCCTTTGCCCTAATGTTGGGGCAGTCTTCTAAATCTCGCCTTCACTTTAGGACAAGTACAGTTCTATGTTTTAAGAACATCTTCTGGTATTACACTGACTTTGGGGCAGGATTGTTGAAGGCTTCTGACGACTCGATACATCTAAGTGTTGGAAATCGCCCTCACTCAAACATTGGCGCTAGTGCACTAGAGCTTCCAACCGGCTTCAACCCGCGCCCCAAGTTTAAAAAACAATAGACTGAAGTCTTCTGACAGATAAAATGACTAAGTGTCGGACTTTGGCTTCGCCCTGACTTTGGGGCTGGTAGACTTAGGCTTTCTGGGTCCTGGGGGCACCTGCCCTGACTTTAGGGTAAATACTGGCACGTATTGTAACATTAAAAACATCTAAGTCTCCATATTACCTTAGCACCATTTCTGGGGCCGGTGAGCGACAACCTGCTAAAGAACTATATTGGGGCCGGTGAAACTAGGCTTCTAACAGGCTTCAACCATCGCCCTGACATTGGAGCGGGTGAAATGCGCTTCTGACCAATCTCAATCCTGGCCCTAAGTATAGGGCGGGTACACTTTAGTCTTAAAACAGATGAAAATGTCTAAGTGTTGGTTTTTACCTCCGCTCCAGCTTCAGGACTGCTAGGCATGAACTTTATGGTGACTTCAGCTCTCGCCCTAATGTTGGAGCCGCTAGACTGAAGCTTCTGGACGGCTTCAACCCTACGCCCCAAGTTTAGGGCAGGTTGGCCTGGGCCTTCCACTGAGTAAAAGCGTCTAAGTATGGAAAATTATTCTCGCCCCAACTTTGGGGCCGGTGAAGTTCAGCCTTCTGGTACTCCAAGCTTTCGCTCCGAGTTGAAGGCGGTAGAGCTAAGCGTCTGACGTGTTCCAACCCTCGCCCTAATTTTGGGGTGGGGGTTCGTCTTCGCCCTAACCTTGGGGCAAATGGTTACCCCTCGCCCTAACTGTGATGTTTGCTGCTCGCCCCGACTTCAGGGCGAGTGAACCCGGGCCTTCTAAGCCACCCCTACTCTGGGGCGAGAGATTTCCAGTCACCCTAAACTTGGGGCGAATGTTGAAGTCGCAAGTCGGATGAAGTTGAGCGGCACCAAATTTAGGGCGAGGGTGAATTCCGACACTTAGATATTTTGGGTTGCCCGAAAGCCCTGGACATCCTGCCCTAAAGTCAGAGCGGGACGTTAAAGCCGGTTAGAAGCAGAAGTCCAACGGCCCCAATGTTAGGGCGAGAGCAAAACCCGACTTTTAGACGTTTTCACATTAACTTTCAGAAGCCTGCCACCACCCGCCCTTAGATTAAGGCGAGTGCCGTAACACCCATAAATCCTGTCTCCAACATAAGTTCTCAACCTTCGCTCCAACCCGGGAGCAGCGGTTCACTCTTGCTCCAACTTTGGAGCTACTGGACTGAAGTCTTCTGTCTGATGAAAACGCTTAGGTATGGGGGCTTTGCCCTCGCCCTAATGTTAAGGCCGCATGACGTCGGCTTCCAAACGGCTTTAACTTTTAGCCCCGCGTTTAGGACAGGTTGGCCAGGGCTATCGGGCAACTAAAAACGTTTAAGTGCCGACGCTGGATCCTTGCCTCGACTTTAGAACGGATAAATGCTGACTGTTTTAGACACCCTAACTATAAGACGAAAGCACGTTTCCTGTAGCCCTTAACTTGGGGCGAAAGCTAAAGCCGCAAGTCGATTCAAGTTCAGCAATCCTGAAGTTGAGGCGAGAGTTGAAGTTCGTATGAAGCTGAATTCACTAACCCTAGAGTTCGGGCGAGTGCAAACGCCGACACTTAGACCAGCCAGAAGACTTCAGTCGGGGGGTAACCATCTGCCCCAAGGTTGTGGCGCAGGCGAACACCCACACTAAAGTTGGGGCGAGGGTTGGAACCCGTTAGACGCTTAACTCAAACGGCCTTCAGTCGGTTGAGGGTTTCACACCCGTCCTTAACTCGGAGCGAAGGGTTGGGACACTGAATTTTCACGGACCCAAAGTTGGGGCGAGAGTAAACAGCACTTCAAAGTTAAACCTGACACAGACGTTTTTACCCATCAGATGACAAAAAGTACACCAAGTTGAGGCGAGGGTTGAAGCCAGTTAGAATCCCTAATTTACTGACTCTGAAATAAGTTTGAGACAAAAGCCGACACTTCGACATTCTTACATGCCAGTAGATTCAGTCTACTCTGTTCCAGACTTAGGGTCGGAGCTCACTTTGAAAGCTGACGTCAAAGTGATGATCTTCTTGAATCCAAATCCCCATCCACAAAGCACTGATGTTCATGTCTTCATTTCACTTTGAAACCCGGATGTTAAAAACCAACTCAAATACCATACCTCGAAGACTTTCAACTGCAAGTCTTACCTTTAAAATAATGGAGTCTAATGATATGGTAGACTCGAAAACCACAAATGCACCTGAAGTTGCGGCATGTCTTGACTTGAAGCACAAATGACCTCGAGTTTACGTCAAAGTTCGGTGGTCAAATTCCTGCCAAGGTGCCCCAAGCTTCAAATCTGAACTTCTTAGCCTGACATGATGAATGTTCAAAATATAAAAGCACGTCTAGTCCGAATAGGCCTGAGCTTCGCGAAGGCCAGCATGAATTCAAGTCTGAACCTTGCAGTGTAGATTGGTTTGAACATTAAAAAGGCTAATTTGAACCGAAGCCCGACGTTCGAATGCTAGGATTCCGGACGTCACAGTTAGCATCTGCATCCACATCTGCATTTGTCTATGTAGTACAATCCCCCATGTTCCGAAAGCATAGCGGCGCATAGGGGATAAAGCTAAACATCATCGTTGTGTAAGCATCAAGCACGTTGGAAGGCTCGAAGAAACGTAAAAAACACGATGGCCAGCTCGACTCGAACTCCCGGCTTCGAAAACGCTTCAGAGTCTAAGACTTGGAAAAACTTTGAAGTCCGGACTCGAAGAAACATCAAAGTCCGGGGCTTGAAGGCCAGCTAGACTCAAAGTCCAAGCTCGAAGAAACTTCGAAGTTCGGGGCTTGAAAAAACTTTGAAGTCCGGAACTCGAAAGTCACCTCGACTTCAGCTTCTGGCTTTGAAAAAGCTGTAAAGTCCGAGATTCAAAGAAACTTTGAAGTCCGGACTCGAAGAAACATCAAAGTCCGGGGCTTGAAGGCCTGCTAGACTCAAAGTCCGAGACTCGAAAAAACTTTGAAGTCCGAGACCCGACAAAACTTCAAAAAAGATACTTCGAAATCCAGGGCTTGATGAAGCTTTAAAGTTCGAGGCTCAGATTCCGTAGTACTCGTGAAAGGTTGACCCCGATCGAAGGCTTCGAAGTCTGAATCTCATGTTTTCATTGTAGATGATATTCAAATACCGATCTTACTGTAACTTCGAACAAATGTTTGTTCGGTTTTCGGTCGGAGTGAAAAGGAACACAACGCCAACTTGTTCGGTGTTTGTTCGGTGTCGAAACTTGTTCGGAGCGCAGAATTCCGGGGATTCTGGAGCTTTATTGTTTGTTTTTCTTCAAGATCGAGGTTTTCCCCAGGCCGTACATTGATTAGTTATTGATTGATGTAAAAATTGTAACAATCGATAACAAATTGATCGAATTATGCACTGAAAGCGTTTCTCCTAAAAAACCGAACAAACGTAAACTCCAGAATTCTTGATTCAGCCTTCAGAAACTTATGAAAAGTTGTTTTGTGAAGCTTATCAACATGCTTAGGGGTAGCCAATTCGAAAAATAGCTATATCTTAACGGATTCTGCGAATTTTTACTTTGTTCGGTTTTCGGGTAGGAGAAACGCGCTAGAACCACGCGTTATCCATTGCGCCACAGGACCACGAGAAAGGTGCCTCGAAGAAACAATCAGATTAGAGCGCTTTCTTGCGGTACACGTGGCCGGTTCAAACTACAAAGTTGTGTTTCAGGGTCGCAAGTCGTATAAAATCAAGAAAGTTGTGTGTGTACTGTATGTCATTTCGGTGCCGATCTTGTTGGGAGCGTTTTTGCTGTACTGGAAGAAGTGTATTACATTCAGTAAGTTTTCAATTTCGTATTTTGTTATTATGAAGTTTTTTTTTATGAAGATCAGTTGTTTTCACGCTTTCTTGCATTTTTATTAAAACGATTAGTGTCAATTCATCCAAACTTAACAAAGCCTTTTTTCCATACACAAGGCAAAAACAAAAGTTCACAATCAAAGTCAATCTTTTGTTTGAAAATTTTATAAATACCGGCGACTCCGATGGTTAGAAAACATTATTGTTTGTATTGTTGGAGTCATGAGGGTGTTGAGCACTTTGTTCTTATTAGCTGCAACTTATTTTGTAGTCGTCATCAGCTCCATTGCTAGCCCTTTTAATTACAACTTGCCACATTTGTCACGTTTGATAGAGTCCCGAAATTTGATGAAACCGGAGCCTGGATATGGAAATGATCGGTACAGCTTTCCGTACCAACCCGCAAGAGGCTAATCTAAAAGGGGTTTCAATGTCAATGTAAGAGTTTTAATGTTGCGAAAAAGTTAAACAGATTACGATAAAAAAACTTGGACATAAAGCATCACATAAAACACTTGGCAACTCGAAAGAAAGCGTAAAAAAGTAAGCGAAAAGAAAAAAGTTTCGATCCTGGCAGGATTCGAACCTACAATCTTCTGCTCCGTAGGCAGACGCGTTATCCATTGCGCCACAGGACCACGAGGTAGCTGTCTCGAAGAAACAATCAAATTAGAGCGCTTTGTAGCGGTACACGTGGCCGATTCAAACTGCAAGAAGACTTTTTAAGGTTGACGGTAACATGGATTAAGAAGTACAAAAGTATACTGTACATTGTTTTGAGGCAAAATATCAAACAACGTAAAAAATAACGGCAAAACATGAACGTCGTCGAACTTCCAAAATGATTCAAGTGGTCAACTTTTCTCATTCTGTCATTAAAAATGGATACATTACACTTAAAACAGAAAACCCACTCAAGTGTTGATGTAAAGTGCCTTCCTTGCAGGTTGCATAAGCTGACCGAGTGTTTCTTCCGGGTGCCGATTAGCCGTCATTAGAGGCCAGATTGGTCGAGTGCGCGAAAGTCGTCCCCGCAACAATACAACGGAAGTCAAGTGCAGCTGGATGTGGATGCATGCCGTGGCATTTTGGTAGCACAAATCGTTTCCGATCCTAATCCAATCAAATCCGACATAGTCGTCCTGCAATTACGCAAATGGCTTGCCCGGGGCCAGGGTGACCGTATGCCATGGCACGCCCCAAATGAAATCAAACTGGCAGCATCAGTGGTGGCAGATTGGATAAAGTTGAAATGCGGTCGAGACAATGCCGGCTCATTTCATTCGGCGGGTTGCGGCTGCCACCAAAGCAGTCTACGATTAGATTGTTGGGGTTGGCGGCAACTAAATACTTCCATTTTTGGGGTGGCAAAACTGATCGTAGGCCCAGTTAATCGGCGGGTAATACACCTTTATTTTGTTGGGTCGTGGTTTACTTAATCAGTGATTCGGTTTATGCGTGGAATTAGGTCGTGAAAAGGGCGGTATGATTCTTGGGTTACTGAATTTGAGGGCATACGATAATTTAAAATGCTAAATAAAAGAAATGAGATTTGAACTTTAAACTTAAGAAAAAAGTTAAGTAAAGACGTAGCCACTTCTCTTTATAGGTAACCAAAATCTCTCAAATGGACTATTCCGGCTACTTTTCTGCACAGTCACCTGTAATTCCTGGATCCGGTTCATCAGACACCACCAATGCCATGAACACATTCAACTTGGGGTTCGCAGCAACGGCAGCTGCAGCCAGTGGCCAAGGACCCTACCCTCCAGGCATGAATCCGAATGCAAATCTTTACGCGCAATACAATCCGTACACGCATTTGACTGCGGGAGGACGGTAAGTTAACAAAAATTAAAACTTCTAAAAATAAAAATCAGCTAAAAAGTCAAAAAATTATCTTCCGATGCCGGGAATCGAACCCGGGCCTTGTGGGTGAGAGCCACAAATCCTAACCACTAGACCACATCGGAACTGGAAGGGGACTCCCGATCAAGTGTCCTAACATACTGAAAGTTCCAGGCCACCGACAAGTATCGCGACTTCCAGCTCAAGTTGCTCGACTTCTTCCGCTAATAGCTATCGCAATGACTCCCTCCAGGCTTTCTTCAATACAGGGCTACAGTACAAGATCTATCAAAACTCGACGAGTCTGCTTCCGAGTTCAACCTCCAATTCGACTTCTAACCCTCACAGCGCCGCCAATCTCATGGCCGGACTGCCTGGATCTTCCATCGTCGGCGCTCTGTGCAGCCCAACCTCCGGCCTCAATCCAGCTGAACGTCGAAAGCAACGCCGTATCCGAACAACTTTCACTTCCGCTCAACTTCGGGAACTCGAACGATCTTTCATGGAATCCCACTATCCCGACATCTACACCCGTGAAGACATTGCCATGCGTATCGACTTAACCGAAGCCCGAGTCCAAGTCTGGTTCCAAAACCGTCGAGCTAAATACCGAAAGCAGGAAAAGCTTCGCAAAATAAAGGATGAAATGCACACAATCCAAGAGATTCCCTCCAACCCGGATGAAAAATCTGTTTTGAATGATTGCGAATAACGATTTACAACCGTATCGAATGACAATAAACAAATATTATTTAAATTTTATGGAGTCATAACAAACAACAAAGCTGAGCGCAGGTAGCACAGAGCTAAGCAGTATTACCTTTGCAGAGAACACAAAAAAGAAACAAAAAGTTGGTAGTGTGCTGCAAGGCCTTCAACAACTTAGGCGGAGTCGGCGATGGTGACCTCGACATCCACTCCGGGCTCGATCGAGATGTTGGTGATCTTCCTGAGAACGTCACTGGGGCTGTTCATGTTGATGAGGCGCTTGTGGATGCGCATCTGGAAGCGATCCCAGGTCTTGGAACCCTCACCACAGGGGGTCTTGCGGGTGGTGATGCGAAGAGTCTTGGTGGGGAGACGGACGGGGCCCTTGACGGTGAGCTGCTCTTCCTTGGCACCAGAGATGAGCTGGGCGCAGACTGAAAGCCACGTTGTAAGCAACAAAGTCAAATAACTTGGGAATGTACGAAAAACTTACCCTTCTCGAGAGCGCGGACGTTCTGGGAGGTCAGGGTGATGCGGATGCGGTGCTCGCCCTCATCGGCAGGTTTCTCAGACTTGTAGGGGGCAGACTGAAAGAGAAATATATATAAACTTTGATCGAAACAAAAACGAAAGAGTGCAAAACAGTCGCAAACGAGTAAAAGGGCAGAGAAAACTTACCATGTTGACTTTAGACTTCTTCGCTTCTTGGAACAATCGGGGCTACTTTCTTTTGGATCTTGCCTTTCGATGTTCTATATCCAGTTTGCGCTGAAATGGACATAAACATAAGTAAAATGCGGGAAAGTAAGCACGCAAGGCAATCGGTCAGTGTGCACGTGTCAATGGACAGAAACTGTCGAAATTGGGTGAAAAAGACGCGCAAACTACGGCCGGATGATTGGGGAAAACGTAAAAGCCGTAAATACCCGTAGGATAGGCATAAATCGCCGAAAACAACGTGAAAAATCGAAAATCGGGGACGAACAACGCATTATTCGTCTGCGTATGCGTCCACCGTTGCCTGCGTGTTAGACTCAGCTCCAGTGCGTCGCTACGCAGGGAAACGAGCGTTGGGCACACTTCGCCAGGTGACTTGCTTTCATGCTAATTTTTCTTTCGGAATTTACGGTGCGGTATTACTTTATTTTTATATATATTTTTACACATTGTCATTCACGTCAATAGGCTTTTTTATGGTAAGAAAAAAGTACAGTCAGGGTACTTCGTACAAAACATGGAAACGTGTGTATTACCCGGTAAGCGAGTATCTTCAAAATAGGGCATAAATATTTGCGGCTTCCTGATCCAAAACAAGGCGGAATCCGGGTTTTTGAGTCTACAAAGTAAAATTAAGTTTTTTCATCTGTTTAGTTTAAGTAAACATTACTTCAAGAAACGTTACAAGTTGATCGCTTGTGGTGGTGCGTAAAGCGTCTCCGCAGTACCTAATTTCTAATAAACTTAATTGACTGTGTTGAAAATCAATTAACCAATCATCAGGCACACTACTTATTAGAAAAAATGTCAATCTTTCAAGTTGTGGAAAGTTACTCGAAAGATCGTTGAAAATACGTCGCTGGACTGCTTCCAAATTGCGGAATGTAATATTTGTAGCATAAGGAACATAAGCCTTTACTTTTTTAAAGAAGTCGTTTGAAAAATCACAGTTTGTAAACTGTATCTTGTCGGCGGTGATAAGGATGTTTTTGAAGGTTGCAGGCGTAAGATCTTTCGAACTAGCACTCGAAAGTCCAAAATGTTTTACCTCGAGAAGAGTTTCTTCTTCCACAGTAATATGGGTAGTGCGGTTCAGGTAATCTTGCGTAAGAAACGCAATCTTTCCCTCCCCTTGACAGGAAAGCTGAAGATTATCATAGATTTTTTCAATAGTTTGTATTGGCGGACAAATAGACGGAGTACCGGCGGCAACTTGAAGTCGGTAACGTTCTGACGGGGTGGCTAGGTCGTGGAGACGGCAGCGGAGACCGTAGGCCAACTTTGCGACAGGGTACGGCATGGATTAGGTAGTTTGAAATCGAGTTAACAATATGAATGCTTTATATAACTGTATGAGCGCACAAGTTGAATAAGCAATGTTGGTGGTGTGGTCAATCGCGCGTTGTCCAGCAGCTTGCAGATGCGCGTTTTAGGACGGCTTTTTGGTGCATAAATCAATTTCACAAACAGGTCAATGTCGTTTTAACAATGCATAATTGCTATCTCTTTACAATTAAACAGAATAAATGTGCATTTTATTCAGTAACTTTCATTTTCGATATAACAGAACGGTCAAAAAGAGTCGTCCTCGGCAGATTCACCACTGATATCACGGTGACCCTTCTGCTTTCACTTGTTCGTAAAATGTGTCTACTGAATTGGGTTCGGATCTAAAATTAACAGTTTTATGATTAAGGCAATCAGTTTTATCCCACCTCCTTGTTAAAAAACAAAAAAACCAGCGCCGTCGATGAGCTGTGCACCACTTGAAAAAAAGTGCAAATCACAAACAACGGACTATCACTGTTCGGTATAAAGCTTCCAAATATCCGGAATCCAACCCAAATACATATACAGCAGATCGTGCAGAAGGCAAATTGAAAGGCATATCGTAATTCTTGACGTTTCCTTTGCTGCTGCACGGTCTTCTCCATCGTATGGGTTACTTTCTTATTACTGACCCGGACATATGAATAAATCTGAACATTTGTCATTTTAAATAAGCTTCTTTCTCAGACAAAACTCTGCAAACACTCACAATGATGTAACAGCCAACAGCAAAGACCGAGCAAAATATATTCAGCGGGATATCGAGATAGTAGTTTGAAACGTTGAAAGAACCGTCAAGAAACGTGTATGAATATGATTTGTGGTATAAATAAAACCTAAAAACAGAATGGTCACGTTGCAAGAAAAAGAGAGAAGGCTATTCATATCACAAGATAAAACTTACGAGCAGCACGGTAACCCATAGTTCGCAGCCCAGGATACAAAATATCCCATCACGAAGGATAAAATAGAATAGATGATGGTTCGATGGGGTGTAAAGTGGACCATGCCATGTGGATAGATGACTGTGATGAGCCTAAAATGGGTATTGGGGGAAATTGTAGTGTTGAAAGAACTGGGTTTTGGAAATAGAGTGTGTCGGGTTTGTAGCAACAGATATCCGGCCATGCTTGTTTGGGTTAGTGGGGATGGGAAAGTGGTCTTGACCGATGAATGTGGTCATGTGGAACACGTGTTTTGGGGAAATTAGGTAAACAGGAGGGAAATAAAGTTCAGAGAGACCTTTATTTCGTATTTTGTTATTGCTTTGATGGTCGTTGTGACGTAGAAACTGATTTTGATTGCTTTATTTTGAAATTTGATGTAAAAAAGTTGATTTAACTTACCGATTAAGCGCAGTAATATCTTGAATAAACAAATCCTGCAACCATTGACCATGGAAAAGAAAACCAGCAAACTTTGACAACGTTTTGCCATGTTCACCAGGAAGTAGAAAATTCTAAAACAAAATCGAAACTTAAAGAACAACTTTTCACACTCCAAACCTGTAAAATGCTGCTCGGCCCCAGATATCCCGTGTAAATCAACATCAACAAGGCACTTCCAGCAACATTCGCAAACGCCAAAATATAGACACTGCTACAGTTGTGTGAACGCACAAACTTCCCCCGAATAAGCACAATCAACACACTTAAATTCAATGAGAATGAAATGGCACAAAATAACGTCAATACTCCTCCAAGGATGATAGATTCCACCGTTGCTGGCATCTTTAAAGTTTTCAAATAAAGGCTCTCTTTTTCTGATTTGCAGATTCTCAAAATGCCCAACTTGAGTGAGCTCAAACACAACAGAACGGAATAACTCCGCCTTTTTCACACTTTGCAAAAGTTCGCATGCTTGTTTTCAACTACAAGTGCCAAACCCATGTGTGTAATTATTTTATACCCTTTTTTCGTATCGTACTAAATGTGGGAAATAATGACAATAAGTAAAAATAAACGATTCCTATATAAAAACGGTAAAAAATAGTTTAGCTAATGGGTTTTGGATGGCTCTGGGACTTGGTGGAGGTCTTTTTGCCGCGAATGACCACGGTCACACCATCGGTACTACTTGCTGTGCCACCTTTGAAGAACACTGTAGTAAAGCCACTACGAACCTAAATACAAATGTACTTTCATTATGCTGATAAGTAGACAGTTTTTCAAAAAAAGGCGGCTTACTTCTTTGTTGAAAATCAAAAACACGAGTGAATTAGCCGTGCAATGGAAGATGTGTAGCAGTGTAAGTACAACTTGAAATTGCTCGCTTCCTCGCGGAATGAAGTGACCAGCGACACGGAAACTTATCCAAATGACTAAAATGGTACATACTATGGGTGTACTGTGGATGTCTGACTAATTTTTAAAGGCTACGTAAGTGTTTGCAAACTTTTTCGGTGTTTTTTAACCTTTGCAATCAAGCCTATTCACACGACATCAGAGAAACATCAACAAACTTACATATATACGTGCCACTACAGATAAAGAATTGGAACGCTATTCTGAGTTCTCGATTCTTTCTTGATTGAAATGTTGTCTTTTCAATACCGGTTTCGGCTATCTTTTTGCTGGTGTTACGAATGTGTAAGTAAATGAGCACATAGAACGAAATACACGTGGCTGAACAAATGGTGTTTATTGGGAGGTCAATGTAATAGTTGGCACCATTGAAAGCTAATTCGTCATGGATAAATGCGTACGAGTAACTTGCGTAGTAAAGGTAAAAGCTGAAAAGAGATGGTTTGAGTGTGTTAAAAGTGCATAAAGTTAGGTAGCCGAAAGAAGGGCCAAAAAAGGAGTTCGCCGCGGACGGGATTCGAACCCGCGAAAGATCTCTCGATCTCATCAGCCCGTAAAGCTGACGCCTTACAAGGGAACCGTCAGAGCTTAAGGTGGCCGATTCGGACGAGCTATACGGCATTTGATAGGGCTTTGATAGGACATTCAAAAACTGTAGAGTTTAGCTGCGGAACACCCCTGAGGGCCGAGAAAATCGGCTTCAAAGTCCAAAAACTGACTTTTTTGAGTAATTTTAACTTTTTTCATTACACATCGTTTTAAATTCTGTTCTGGCAAATTATTAAGGGGACTAATGTCTATGTTTAATCAAAATTTGAAGTCAATCGATCAACACATTTTTGAGAAATAACTAAACAAAAAATTGCAAATTTTAAATAATTTTTACTCAAAATTGTGTTGATCGATTGACTTCAAATTTTGATTAAACATAGACATTAGTCCCCTTAATAATTTGCCAGAACAGAATTTAAAACGGTGTGTAATGAAAAAAGTTAAAATTACTCAAAAAAGTCAGTTTTTGGACTTTGAAGCCGATTTTCTCGGCCCTCAGGGGTGTTCCGCAGCTAAACTCTGCAGTTTTTGAATGTCCCATCAAAGCCCTATCGAATGCCGTATAGCTTGTCCGAATCGGCCACCTTAAGCTCTGACGGTTCCCTTGTTAACCGCTCGGCCACCACGGCTCTTCACACCTTGCCGGGTTGACACCTTTGCGCGAACATGCGCCGTCATGGATCTGGCCGAGGTGTGACCGCCGGCTTGCGCGGATCAGCCGGATGCGTGCCGCTGTTCGCGCACTTCCGGAAGAGCCATACAAGCCGTGGTGGCCGAGCGGTTAAGGCGTCAGCTTTACGGGCTGATGAGATCGTGAGATCTTTCGCGGGTTCGAATCCCGTCTACGGCGAACTAGTCTTTTTTGTTTTTGCACATACCTGCAACACATTGGACCATAATTTGCTATCAGTGCCACAACTATGCCTGCAGCCTTTGTAAAGTAAATCATCCACATCGTAAACTTCCGGCTCAACAAGTATTGCATGTGTGGAAATATTACAATAACGGCCCTAAAAGTTTGTTTTTTGTTTGTCACATGAAAGTTTACGTTTCTAATCCTACCGATTAATCGAAATTGTAACCTGCATAAACAAATCTTGCAACCATAAAACATGAAAAAGGAATCCAACAAGCCGAGTAAATGGTGATTCCAAACCGCCAACAAACAGAAAATCCTGCAGCAATGAACTCGGTCCAAGATAAACAACATACAGTAACCCTTGACAGATGGCCGTAATAATACTACTTGTCGCCAAAATGTAAATATTGCTGTCAGTTTTGTGAAAAAGTTTACATTTTGCCAAAACTAAAATTACAATAATGTTAATGGCGATAGAAATTACGCCAAATGTCATGATTAAAATAGATAAAACGACAGAAGTATTAGTTATTGCCATTGTGCGTTAAACAGAGCCAAGTTTTAGTGAATAAAGTTAAAAGGGCCAAAATAGCGGCAATGCGTTTCAAATAGGTTTCGAGAATTGTGAACAAATGAGCGTACGATGACTAGAGTTTCAACGCGGCATAAAAGGGGGTGTAAGCGGTGTGGGAAGGTCTAATTTATAATGAAAACACACTTTGGATACATGCAACTTTGGTACAGCACAAAAATTTAATTACACTAAGAGTTTAAAAATCTGTTTCGTAGGGCAGGACAGTGGGGTTAACGTGAGTGCATATCGCAGACGTGTGATGTTTGAACTTATTGGGGTGTGAATTTTGGTGGTTTTGGTGAGATTTGATACCTGGAAATGATGTGGTATGTGAAATTCACATATTTTTTAGGTCAACTTTTTTAATTTTCAAAGATCAAGTGTTTGTCTTTGTCATTCTGTCATCAGGCCAATTTGAAGATCTATCTTGTTTGCCAAGGTTCTTTTGACCCCACAAAAACAGCCTTGTAATCCGGACTAAAAGGATTTAGATTTGGATTTGGCCGGGCTCTTCCCTCGTCAACAATGGCACTCCCCGTGTGCTTGATTTGAGCCAGTTTACAAAATCGGCGTAATAATTGTCGCGCAGCCTGACAGCTGAAGCTAATGGACCGCAGCCAACTGCCCTTGGCTGGCTGTCCCAGATACATAGAATCTTGTCCAGGTCCAAGTGGTCACCCAGGACAAAGCCGCTTCCGGCACCGGCGCCCTCCTTCCACGCATCAGGTGCCGTACCGCGCTTGCCCTGCGCAAGTCGTTCGTGTTTGCCCTTACTACTTTCTGCAAAAAGATTTATGTTTAATATCGCTTTGAAATCGGTGCCCCAATAAGGTCAAAAAGGGATGAACGGGTGCATTTTGAAGGGCATCGGGCTCTTGAAAACCTTGAAAATGACAAATGTCAAAGTCTTCAGAAACAGGTGTATCGTTGGCATGTTTGACTTTTCACCGCCCCATGAAAGGGCGTTTCAAAACAGTTCTATGACTGATTCCATCGGGTTTACAGCGAGTGCAAATAAGCATGGAACGTGTTGCCCATGCCCCGGAACAGCCTTTCCATTCGTGTGCTTAGACATTTACAACCATAACCATCATAGCTGCGAACGCTTCCCACCTATGCGGTTCCACCGTTATTCAACGACAATGACCCCCGTTGACACATTCAAACTAAAAATGTGTTACTTTGATCAATTGTTGCGTTCTCGAGGCGTGTGAAACTGGTATTTCCAAGATTCTACGCCTTTTTCCAAATTAGCCAGCCCTTTTCGCTCTTTTTACAAACTTTACACCCAAAAACTTGCAAAATTTCCCATTTTTGTTCACGCCTTTTTCCCGTATCAACCAACTGTACAGCCAAAAGTCGCCTTCCGACTGCCCTTTCGCCACCCAAATCGCATCTTTGTGCCGTTCCACGGAGGAAATTAGCTTAGCATTGAACATTTTGACTTACTTTTGTGTCTACTAACCCGGGGCCACAGCTGAAATGGCTCAAGGTTGTCCTGTGCCAAAAAAAATCCGAGGAAGTTTTTCAGTTTTTCACGACGGAGATGATTGCATTTTTGTGCTTTTTGTTTGGCGGCGGTGGCATATCTTTGTTGACTTACTTTACATAGGCTCTGACACTTTTGTAAAAGCCAAAAACGATGGCTTGTAACTTTCAAAGTCAAGAGTAAAAGATTACGCAGAAAAAAGGCCCCATAAAAACGCAATGGGCCCTATTTTGATGCGCTTTTCAACTCCTTCCCAATCCATCGGAAAGACCGCTTTAGACGGGCATCATCGTGATAACTGATGTCGGAAGTTTCGAAGCATCGCGTGGTCAGACTTGTGTTTTTCTTTTGAATTTGAAATGTTTCCGTTTTGAGTATAAGTTAAACGGTTTTAATGGGTTTGAACTTCAATTTGGGTTTCTGTAACTTGCAAAAATTTATTTGACCGCGTCCCATTGCATTTCTCGAGACCCAAAATTCACCCAAATCCATAAAAGTACAACCCCAATCCTCCCAAATTCCAAACTTTCAACTCCAACGTGACTTTCAAATTTAAATTTATGCCTTGAATTGGCAGTTGCCATCCCATCTTCAAGTTGATTATGCGCGTCGGGCCAACTTTTGGTATGCCCTTGGATGAAAGTGCTTTCGATTTTCACCCTTTTCAGTCCATACTTTTACCGATTTGAGTTTTTGTTTGTTACACTATTTTTAAAAGTGTGTGTGTTTTTCCGGTATTTCGCAAAACATTGCCGTTTTTGTCGGTTTTGGTTAAATTGAGCGAGAAGTGCCACACATTTTCCGTTTTCAGGTGCTATTTTTTTAAACTGCGGTTTCAAAATGTGTGAAAAGCGGCTACGTTATTGTTTGCACTGCTGATGAGGACATTGCAACATTTTTATTAGGTATATTTATGCGTTCTGTGCCCCCAGGGCATTTCGTTGTCTTTCACTAAATCATGGTTCTACTAATGGCTAATTTAATTCGGGTATTTTGTTGTTTTGGGTTATTTATTGGAAGGATAGTGGCTCAATCTGGTGAGTTTTGGCTAAAAGATCGTTATCCATGGCAATAATAATGTGTTACAGAGCACCGAGTCCCAGATCCACCCGAAAATGTCCGCGTCAAACTGGAAGCAACTTCAGCGACGCTTTGGTGGGAGCCACCGTCGACGGCGGGAGATATTCTCGTTCGAGGGTATACCATTTCATATGGTATTGAAACACCTTCAAGGAGAGTGGTCATCGAGGGGGTGGACACAAATGCATTTACGATTGAAGGCCTCAAACCGAACGCAACTTATGTGTTCGCTGTCACGGCGTATAATGAAGCCGATGGAGAGGATAGTGAACGGGTCCTATTGACAGGAACTTCTCATGCTGCCGATCCGAGGAATGGCGCTTTTCGATTCCCCGCACCGTCCGATATTACTGTCATTGGCACATCGGCGACGGATGTCGAGATCAGCTGGACTGATCCGATGCCTGAAAGCCGGGATGAAAATTCGCTTGAGCTTGGAACTAAACGGCGGTTTTACATTGTTCGGTAAGGAAAACACTGTAAAACAACCTTTTCTTATGTAAAAACCTACTTTCCAGCTACTACGCCTCTACCCACCCCGAAAAAGCCCGAAAAATATCCACCGAAAAAACAAAAGCATTCATAACCAACCTCACCCCTGAAACATCCTACAATACTCTCATCAGAACAGTCCTCCCAAATGGCCAAGAATCCCCCTGGAGTCGTGAAGAAGTCATCAAAACATCATCCAAACATCAAAATCACAACGATCTAGCCTTTCTAAACACCCCATCAACTCGGGTCCACGTCTCTGAATCCTGTGACTTTGAAGTCCCTTACCTCTGTGACTTCTTCAGTGAAGCCACTGCACCCCTTCAATTCCGTCGAGAAGCGTCTGTCTCCACCGGTGGCACCATGTCAACGCATTCCGGTGACCCAGGGCACTACATGGTAGCACAGTCGTCACAGGACCTCAAAGACACCTTTGGAAGATTGTTTTCACCGGTTTGGAACTTCAATGCCGCCGGTCACATCTGTGTGTCCCTTTGGGTATATGTGAGGGCCGACAGTTACGGTATTTTGACTGTAAGTGTACAGTATGAAGGTGATTCGATCAATATGGCGGTACCGGTGTTCAAAAAGCGGATGGAAGGCATGAAGAAGCAAAAATGGAACGAAATTACGGCGGAAAGTAAGATTCATCGGCATAAGAGCTTCCAGGTTTGTGAAATGTGGCATTTTGAAGGTGTTTTGTAATGAAGTGAAGTTGCAGTTAATAGTTGAAGTGCGGAAAGCAAGTCCACGAGCTCGATTTTGGGTTGCTGTCGACGATATTCATGCCCGTGGGGGTCATTGTGCCTCCAGTAAAGGGTTGCTGAAGGGCAATGTTGCAGGTTGGTTAAAATAATTAAAACTTGCAAAAAACCACTCAAAAAAACGTAACTTTATGGCAAAATTTAAAAATTTTAAGTCGATTACAACTACGTCGCCTTTAATTTAAAAACCAATAAAGCTTTATGATCTCTCTTTTTTTCAAAACTCAAACTTCACTCCCAAAAAAGTCTAATGACCCCTTTTGAACACTTTTTTCCATGTCTTACAACTGCTAATATCACTCTTCTCCGTCGAACACCGCCCGCGTGCCCTTTGTTGTGTACCGTTCTTAGACATTGACAAATTGCCACCTTTACAAGTGCTGAAATGGGATTCCTTTGGAAGTAGTCAAGGCGTTCTCATGGCATTGAGGGCGAGAGGAGACGTTGCTTTTTGGGTTGGAGGCGGTTTGGGTAATCCGTACTTTTGAGTTGATTCCGACTCGCAGTTTTCTCTTTTCGGTTTGTTTGCCTTGCGTAGCCTTTTCCGGAAATGTAGACGCGTTCTTCCAATACTTTAAAAAACTTAACCAAGACCCAAAAAAGGAGTTCGCCGTAGACGGGATTCGAACCCGCGAAAGATCTCACGATCTCATCAGCCCGTAAAGCTGACGCCTTAACCGCTCGGCCACCACGGCTTGTATGGCTCTTCCGGAAGTGCGCGAACGTCGGCACGCATCCGGCTGATCCGCGCAAGCCGGCGGTCACACCTCGGCCAGACCCGCGATGACGCGTGTTCGCGCAAAGGTGTCAATCCGGCAAGGTGTGAAGAGCCGTGGTGGCCGAGCGGTTAAGGCGTCAGCTTTACGGGCTGATGAGATCGAGAGATCTTTCGCGGGTTCGAATCCCGTCCGCGGCGAACTTTTTATCCTTTTTTGCATCCTTCCAAGTTTGGGATGGATTCTTATCGCCCATCTCTTTGAAACATGTATCACCATCCAAATTGAGCCATCTCTCACCCCTCCCGCTGTTACTGACCCCCATCACATCACGCCAATAAATACAAATGGTACCGTTTGCGCAGGGAGATCTATCTATCTGCCTGTCGACTGGGATTAACTTTTTCGCTTCTTTCCTCCCTCAGCCCTTTCCGGATGTGCTCAAAGGCCCTCATTTAGCGCGACAGAATGAATGAAGGGGGTGACGGCTGATTCTTGATGGATGACACCATAAACCCTTTAGCATCCAAAACTTTCCAAAACTTATATTTAGCAGCATTAAAAGATCACTGTCCAGCTTGGAAATAAGCAATCATTTACAACTGGCATGGCCACTTAGTTGAACACAATAGCCCCCACTACCCGTCTATTTTGTATATTAATGACATTGACGACCCCATTAAAAAGGCCATTTCCATCGCGATTTGTGGCTGGTGATCGAGAGCCAGGCAGGGGTTTCGGAAACTGTATGGACTGGAAAAGGGGGATTATGCGCTTGCGGAAGTGAGTTATGACTGTCATTGCGCAGGCGAGACTGAAGCTGGCATTGAGGAGAAAAAAGTGGACGATTTAGGGCTATTGCTTTTGAAGGCTGTCAAGGGTGTTTTTTGGTGGGCTGGGTTTCGGGCGGCGGATGGCATTCGACTGGCAGAATTTGAATAGTGCCACTTTTGAAGACGATTCACCTGGTGCCGATGGTGGTTGACCTTTAAAGGAGCTTAATTTAGTTCTTGCTTTGACTTTTGATTGCCCAAGATGCCGATCACTCCCATCCTTCCGGACCACTGATTCTGCCCAAAGGTGTCACCGCGTCCATGTCCTTTCGCGCCCTCCAGCCCCCGGACCCTAATTAATCGAACCGTCAGTATGGTGTGCACCCAGCCGAGCACGGCACTTCCTCAATTTGGCCTTACTGACTCCATATGGCCAATACACTCCCAACATGGCCCATTGTACTGTAATTAGTCATCCTAAGAAGCCACACCTTTGCGCAAAGTTAATTACCTTCGAAATTCTGGAACACAAACGAGTCCATGTCCAAATAGGGTGTCACCCGTGTCGGTCATCATGTCATCAAGTATGTATTTATGTCGATCGCGCCCAAGTTTGCGGGAATGCGTTTCGAGACTGTGTGATGTTATCCGTTTGGCAGGATGGTGACCGCGATTCACTAGGACCCGGAGGCCGAAAACACCCGACACTCCCGAAGAAGGGGAGATCATGACAGTCTCGCGACGCCATTTGACTAATGTCTTTCCGAACAGCGTTACCGAAGTTGCATAACTGCTCATTTGGCGGATGTTTATGGGTTTGGGTGTGGGTGGGATCGATTTTGGACTTGTTTTGATACTTTTAAAGTTGAAATTTACTGACTTGAGGTGTTGATCGGTGTTTTTTTGTACAAAACAAACTTTCAAAACCATCAAACCTCTTTTTTTATCCCAAAAATGCCAATAATCACAAATTACCCCCACCCAATCCCATCTCAATCCACCAAAAAACCCTTGACGGCACATTGCCCTGTTGATTGGTGATCCATCACTTCCTCCCCTGCAAAGCCATCCCCAATCCCGTCACTCGAGGTAGTCCACGTCGCGCCCCAGGGCCTATTGAGCCTTGCATGCCGTGGCACGCAGTCATGTTCATGTCCCTCGTGGCCTTCACGCATTGCTCCGCCCTTTTGAATGCCAATGGCGTCTAGTGGACTTCCATGACACAATGCAAAGCAAACTTTTTGTTTGTTTCAGAAGGAAGGAACAACCCCAGACAAAAAAGGGATTCTTCCGATGCCGCTTTTCATGTGTTCCGCGAGCCATTCGATTAAAGAAAACTGACCGAAATCGATGACCACGACGTTGACATTTTTCATTCTCCTTTTTTCATGTTCAAAGCCTAAAATATGTATTCAATTTCGAACGGGTCGCGCGAGCGGGGGTGTGGGAAAATAGTGTGATCCCATTTTGGTGTTATTGAACTTGTTTAGGCTTTTAATCGCGTTTTAATTGCCTTTTAATGACTTTCATTGTAAATAGTTTAAGCATGGATTGATGTTACGACACTTAATTGACCCGATAAGACATACAGTATCCCTATCAAAATGTTGCTGAGGTTGTCCTCGGCGACAGCCTGCTTGTTGCTCCAAGTGTTAGTAGTCTCGATAGGATATGGCCAAGCCTACGAGATCCCAGGAGGTATGAAACACACTTTGGAACACTACCATTTGTACAAACTGCTCTTTTTCTCCCTTTTTACGATGTTCTACCCGTGGCATGGCATCTCCCAAATGCTGACAGTCCCGTCTGTCATAATCTCGGCCATGATGCTCCCATTCTGGTTGCCCTCAGGGCAGTAACGGGAAGGCGCTTCTTCTTTGTCTTCGTCGTCTTTTTAGACTTATGCCGGGCTTCCTTCTCTTTTTTTGAAGCCGGCAGCATCAACGGAGCAAAATATGCGTCAAAGATGGGAGGACGCTCCCGGGCGCCTTCCAAGTGCCATTATTCACGCGCGAGCACCACGAAATTTGGCCTACATATTGGTCTGCCCCTTGAAGCAAGGAACGGGGCCGCCTTTTTTTGAAAGTACATACTGATTTCATTGAACGTGGGCCAATAATGGATGCCGGCGGTGTGTAAAAACAGGCAAAATAGAAATCGAAATCGAAACAACAGCGTAGCCATACCTCGTGCCAATTTCCTTCTGAATGGCTTTTGCCACCGTCAGGGTATCGGGGTATTGTCCGAGGGCACTCATTTCGAGACATAATTGAGACCTGTCCGCGAGCACTTTTTCATTGTTTGACGGGGCGGCATTACATCTGGGCCAGCGAAAAACACTGACTGGGAAGGTTGCGGGCAAAATTCGCACTTTTGCTTTACTTTTTTTGGCAGGCAATCCTTGCTTAAACCCAAATAACAACACAAAAGAAAGATAGAAAGGGAAGAAGAAGTAATCCAGGGCATTTTGGCAATTGGGGGAAACGAATAATAACGCAAAAGTGCATTTTTAGATTGAACTCCAAGAGCTTCCCTACTTATTTTTTCCCAAAAATACTAAAAAGCATGTTCAAAACACATAAAACAACTATTTTTACAAAAAATTATCATTAATATAAAACTGCATTACCAATCTAACCCCGCCTTTTCAGACGAAGAAACCGATGTCGACCTTCTGACCCCCCTTGAAAATCTTATCAACACAGATCCCAGAGTGTATCGAACCAAAGGTCTCGATGGCCTCCCAGCCGTTGGTATTCAACGCGGCGTCGAAATCGTCGTACCCTACAGAATCTATTTACCAAGAAAATTCTATCGTAACTTTGCCATTGTCGCATCTATCAAGCCAAAAGACGACCAAGGCGGCTATCTCTTCGCCGTAGTCAATGCTTTCGACACTGTCGTTGATCTTGGCCTTCATTTAAGCCCGGCTGGCCGGGCTCAAACTAATGTGTCTCTAGTTTACACGGATAGTCAGACGGAATCGAGTTCGACTGTTATTGCGAGTTTCTTGGTTCCGGCTTTCACGAATCAATGGACACAATTGGCGGTGGAAGTCAGTGGTGACAATGTGGCATTGTATTTTAGGTGTATGCGATTTGCGACGAGACAAGTATGTTGAAATTTAAAGAAAAATTGAGTAAGTTAGGGGATTTTAGGTCCGCCGAACTCCAATGCAACTCCAAATGGACGACGCTTCGAAATTATACATCGCGAACGCTGGTCCAATAATCGGAAACGGCTTCGAGGTAGGCTTTTTTGCGCTCTTTTTTTCAGTGGTCGTTCGAGGTCTGAATCACCATCGCTATAACCAACAACGTATGAAATTCTACACGGTGTTCAACATCCTTAACCAAGTCAAGTCGCTCAATTATGACTAATGGTATGTAAATGCAAATGTAAGTACGCCGTCTCATCTCCAGCTGACTAATCATGGCAAAAATGAAATGTTGTCACAACAAAGTCCATCCGCCCCCATCAAAGATCGTTCGAAACATCCGAAGTGGGGTTTCGAAATTAAAATCAAAAAAGCGTCACGCGATCGACTGAACATCCTGAACGGCAGCGACCATCACAACATTTGGCAATATCGGCGATCGTCAGTTCCGAGAAGCTGGTTAGTCGGTCGCGCCGGCGATGCCTTTTGGCACGGGCAAAATACCGCTTGCCAATCATCGGCACATCACCCCGTCTGTTCTTTCATGGCGTGATACAAGCATTTGTCGGAGGGTGGCAGCAGTGCCATTAGTGATTCCACGCACTCTGGCAATCGCGATCGGGTTTCTTATAGTTAGTCACTGTCTATTCGGCGCTATTTTTGCTTAATGGGGTTGATCGGGCTGTCATTACAGTGTTTTTGGGTGTTACAAGGGTGTCTAGCGTTTGGACATTGTCTATTTTGCTTCTGATTATAAATTTTGTTGGCATCATTTTATCATCATTACATTTTTTCTTTCAAAATCCCAATTTCAACATTTCAAAAAACCCCATTTTGTATACAAATCCACCCCATTCAAAAAGGATTTCCGACAATCTTATCCGCTTCTAATCACGCCTATTGCCAACACATTCCGATCGCCCTTCACATTTTTTTTAAACATGATCGAAAAAGCGATTAGCGAAAACAAAAACACCTGCATTTGCATTTGTTATAACAATTTTAACCAGTGCCTACATGAACATGAACACATTTTATTTTGGGGGTAATTGCCAGCCAGCGCCCAACTACCCAATGCAATGGTATTCCATCGCCATTATTGCCGTTTATGGCTGTTTAGATCACTCTTTTTCCACAAGTTGTTGCTCCTTTTTTGCTTGTTCACTTCGCGCAGCCCAGGCAAAGATGCCAGTCGTTTACACTGCCCTTTGACCGCGCCAAAAATGCTAACGATGCCCCAGGCGCCTCCCTTTCCAAACAATCGAAACCGATTCTAACTGCGTGTTCATGCCCTTTTTCGAAGAAGCAAACCGATCGTCTTTATGGCCAGCCAATATTGCATTTGTGTTGCCATAAACGTCTTTGTTGGCCCCCGTTAGCTGCATGGCTATGCGATTGCCTATGGCTTTCACCCCAGACAAAACGGATCACCAAAATGGCGTCAATCGCCACTCGTCAATCGCTTTTTGTTTGTTTTGGAGTCTGATTCTAACAATTATCCTCTGCACGGCCCCAATATGCTTCTCCCTCTCATTTTAAAGATGTAGTTCGCGACCACCGAAAAAGAGTATGTATGCCCCTTTGCGTAGAGCCGTCAAAAAAGACAAAACATACTTTCAATTGTGCCACATTGTGTAAACGCGTCGGTTGTCTCCTTCCAAATGGCGATGTAAACACAACCAATGCGACTGTCGCGAAAGTCAAACCTGCCCATGGCCTAGGGGCGACAAGAAAGTGATTTTGCTTCCGCAGGGGGTTTAGCAAGGCACCGGCTAATCAGACGCTTAATCTCGCATCAGTTTGAAACAAAGTTTTGCTTGCGTCTGACGGGATTAAAATAAGTTTCGACAGGCGTTTTTTGGAATTTTGGCAGCTTTAAAGTGCGTTGAACTTACTGTATTAGGATGGTTTGTCTTTTTTCGTGTTCGGGGTTTGTCTTTAGTCTGTTGCGAGTTAGTTTTGCATATTGTGTAACACATCTTTAGTAAGGTGCAAAAAAGTGGCATCGCGAATTCCGCAATCAAAAAAAGCAACCAATGGAGGTGCGCAACTGTGTTTTATCGCTACCATCGTTAATGTTTTTCATTGCGCGGAGTGTCTTTGAAGGGCGCGAGGGAGTTATGGGAGTTGTTAGCTGTTAGGGTCCATTTTAAATGCGTTAAAAAAGTAGTAAAAAGCAATTTGATCCTTTTTTTTGCAATAAAATATCTTATATTGCTCTTCCTGTCCATTATCGAGTGTGCCTTATCACTCTTATCCACCCCTCTTCAGCCCGGACCGTCATGGCATCGGCGCCGCCTCGGAGGCAACCGCCGCCAGTCTGGCTGCTTCGTCTGATCCTTCTCGGCTTACTTGTTTCGAACACGATTGCCGTCCCGGATCGCCGTGTCTTCGAGGATGAAGGCCTGATTCCGAGCAGCGGTAAACCATCGCCCAACATCCTGCCAGCTGAACAAGTTTCACAGACCCTAAGCGTTCCTTTTCTGCAAATGATCAACGTAACAGGGCCGTTTTTGACGAAGAAACGTAAGAAGCGTCAAGTCATTGAAGCCCCGAAGCAGTATGACGATTACGAGCCGAATCCGACCGGGACTGGCTGGTCATCTGCGGAAATTGGTGCCATAGCTCATATCGACTTCGACTATAAAGGCGGCGACGAGGATAAAGAAATTGTTTACGGTTATGTCACAAAAAGACCGGGGTCCACTGAAGTACCTGAATTGGTCACAAACACGCCAACACCGGGCAGTGATGAAAAGTATCCGGATGTTGAGACGTTTACAATCGAAGGACCGAAGTCAGATTCTGACGATGGATCTATCTCAGGTGGTCGGATTGCGGCTATGACGGAATCCCAGGATGCGTATGATTTTGAAGGGAGCGGTGAGGAGGAAAGTACTGACTTCAATTATGTCGATCTGTCAAAGTTTCTTCCAACGACTGAATTACCCGAGGGTTTCGATGTTGTTGGCGACGAGTTTCCTGTCCGCGGCGATCTTCCACATCCTGAACCGCCAATCATTGTGCCAAATCCGGAGACGACGAAATCTACACCTGCGCCATCTACAACGACTGTAGAGGTGGTTGAAACGACTTTGCCAACGTTGGAGACGATTTTGACTGCGTCAACAACGACAAAATCACCGCTTCCAGAGTTGACACGAGATATTGGAGTCGATCCGTTTGAAAAGTACGTACCAGTTGTTGATTCTGATAATTCTACGACGTCGGATACATCAACGTTAAACTCCACTACTGTTGAACCATCCACGACTGAATTGACTTCTGAACAAACATATGCCAGCACCGACTTTTCTACTTCATCGTCCGTTGTTACCACTACGGGTGTCCCTGAAGAACCGATTGTGACCACTGTACCACCAGTACCTACGGACTCCGCTACGCCATCAACACCGATTATTGAATCGGATGAACCAGCAACTGTCGTGCCTGAAAATGTAACAACGACATCGTCTACAACCACAGTTCCTACATCGAGTAAATCTGATGAACTGTCGACTCCAAGTGTTTCAAAACTTGATGAAGTCAAGCCTTTCGATATCCCAGATGACGTCACCAACACAACAACAACAACAACAACAGCAAAACCTGAAACTACAGAGTCTGGGGTCACCATCGATGATGCCGTGCCTTCTCCAACTGGTAATTCCAATGCTTCCGAGGCTGACCCGACCGTTGCAACAACTGTACCGCATGTTGATGAAACTCCTTCTTCAAATGACACAGCCATTGATACGCCCGAATCTGTGGAAACTACGAAAACCGATGATGTGCCTTCAGTTTCGACTACGGCATCCTCTCTTCCATCGACCACAGAGTTGCCTGCTATTGAAACTACTTCATTCGCAAGCGGGTTACCATCCACAACCACTACAACGACATTGACACCCTCTGAAGTTACCACAGCTGAAGGTATTGAAGTAGTATCAACGACTGTCAAACCCGAAAATGCTTCCACGACTGATGCAATCACATCCACAACGACTGTTGCCGCGACGGATACCACACCAGCTGCCGGCATTGCGACGTCTGCAAAGCCTTCCGTTTCAGAAGAATCACCAGCAACGCCCGAAACCATTTCTTTGACTTCCGCCAAACCAACACCTGAAACAGTAGAAGCGTCGACAACGCCGCAGTCTGTGGATGACGTCAATGCTACAACGCCCGCAACAAGTGATGTACCTTCAACATCTGTCACGACGGTAATACCTGATGAAGCCACAACGGTCAAAGATGATATCGCAAATGTTACCACAACTGCCCTAAATGTTGAAGCAATTGAGAGTGTCACAAATGCTACGACCGCAGAGACGCCGTCTGTTGAGAACGCAACAACCACGACTACGACTGCGCCTACAACTGGACTACCGTCTGAGGCAACTGAGGGTACCGTCAGTACCACTGAAACTGCCGCAATAACTACTGAAGTACCCGTGAAAACTACGAGCGAAGCCATTCCGCCTCCACAATCTGAACCTGGATCTGATGCTGATAACGCTGATCAAGACGATGATGCTAGTACAGTCAATGAAACATCAGTTGCTCCGATTTCTGCTGACAATGTTTCAACTACAGCGTCTGCTGATGTCGACCCCAGTACTGCAGAGCCGGTGGTTTCAACAGTGTTGCCGACGACTGTTCAAGAAGCAAACACCACAGAATCACCAAAGGATATCGTTGATGACGAGGAAGAGGTGCCACCACTTTCACCTGACGACGCGACACAGAATGCGACTGAGGTAGTTTCAACGCCGACGGTTGTCAGTACAACATCTGCTCCGGTTGAGACTACCAGGGTTGATGCTCCAACAATATCGTATCTGGATGTGATTACTACGACGACCGCAACGACTACCACGGATGCTATTGAGGGTGTAGATACTGTGAATGTAACAACCTCTGCTCCTGATCAGAATGCCACGACTACCGTTGCTGTGCCTTCCGAAGATACCAATGCGAGCACAATACCGCCGAAGCCTACTGATTCTGCATCTGATGCCGTTACTGATGAACAGACAACAACTCCAGTTCCTGTTGAGAGCACTACAGTCGACGGTTCTGTAACGCCCCCCGCGGTGACCACGACAACGACAGCCGCAACTACAACTGCTGAAAGTCCATTGGTGTCAACAACAAAAGGCGTAACTTCAGACGTGGATACTGCGAATACCACAACTTCTGTTTTTAATGAGAACGTCACGACTATTGTTGTTGTGCCTTCTGAAGAATCCACAACAACCACGGCGTCACCACAGCCTATTTATCCCAATGAACTGCAAACGACATTTCGACCTTCTGGACCGAATGATAAACCGTTGCGATCGGATTATACAACTGAGCCTACAACACCAGGCGGTGTTGGAACAACTACAGCAGTTACAGAACTACCATCAGATGATATCAAAGCAAATGACTTGACAACCGTTGAATCCATTGTATTCCATGTCTCGACGACTTCCGTCGCTCCTGAAGTCACCACAACAAAACCGGTTTCTAGCACAGCGCAATCGGATGTTTCTACTACTGCTGCCTCGATAATTGAGACCGTTTCTGAGGAAACCACAATAGTTCCACAAGAAACTACCACTGTTGTTTCCACTACAGCTGAAAACGAAGACAACGCTACTGAATCCAGTGGTACAACAACAACGTCTCTTCCAGTCGTCGAAACAACAACTGTTCCAGTTTCTGAGATAACGCCTTCTGCTGCTTCTATTACTTCGCCTTCCAACGCGTCAACAGCTGAAGCAAGCACTCCTGTCTCGGAAGACATTGAAACAACCACAAAGCTAACCGAAGAAGTGTTTACTCACGATTCCACTGCCCCTGCAGACAGAAGCAGTTCCATTTCGCCGTCGGACTTTGGTCTGGGTGAAGGATTCACTGTTTTTGCGTTGAATGCTTCGACAGCAAATCTTGTTGACGGTACTGATCCAAGTCAAAAGCCGACGACAGAGGTTCCAACTGTCAGTACTTCTGAAAAACCGACAGAAAGCGTTGTGACAACCACTGTGGCTTCTATTGAAAACGAAATTGTGCCGACAACGACAATTGCAAGTGTTACTGAAGATAATCAGACGGCAGAAGCGGTTGTCAGCGTCAGCACTGTGCCTCCTTCCACAGAAACTGAAATCGAGCAAACAACGGTGTCAGAAGATATTGCTGTTGATACTACAGTTGCTACGACGGTTAAAAATGCTTCTATTGCGACTACTGCGGTGTCGGTGTCGGGGGCGGCTGATGTTGATGAAAGCACTGATTTGACTACCACTTCAACAGCAGTCCCAACAGAGTCAGTTACCAATGCTA
The DNA here is from genome assembly GCA_024447225.1 of Panagrellus sp. LJ2284. Taxonomy (NCBI): domain Eukaryota; kingdom Metazoa; phylum Nematoda; class Chromadorea; order Rhabditida; family Panagrolaimidae; genus Panagrellus; species Panagrellus sp. LJ2284. The sequence goes on along the minus strand of JAMRYC010000001.1, from coordinate 4,500,965 downwards.
CAACTATTGCTGATGTTGAAGCTTCTGAGCCAAGTCCAACGTCTGGCACTACGACCACATCCGAAACACCCTTAGCCCTCAAAGTCACTGCTCTTGAAAACGCAACTTCAACGGAACCACCTAAAACATTAGCCCCTGTTTTCAACGACATAGAAACCCTATCAACCGTACCAGAACCCTCCACAGCCGTCATCTATGAATACACAACTACGCGATCTCAGACCTCGACATCGACCACTGCCATCCCAATAACTACCAAGGTTCGTCCAATTTACAACATCTGTATCCATTTCAGGGAGCTATCCAAGAACTCAAGTTGCACGACGACCCGGCCGAAGCAGCTAATCAGTGCAATGAAGATTGGGTTGGTTAACGCACATATTTCATTCACGTTTTAAACTTAAACAAAATTAACCCCTTAATAGTTTTGATTTATCCAATTTTAACTTCCCTTACTCGTTTTCGGTTTTTGCACCCCAAAAAGTTTCTTTTGAGTAAAATAAGTAATAATCAATGTTATTTTCCTCTTAACAGTGGAAATCGAAACGGCGACAAGCAGGAGGCCGCAAGGTTTGTTTGGTCGTTCGTGCACTTGGTGGTGGTGGTTTGTTTGGTAGCGGTTTCCTTAGTTTTATGATTTTGTGAACTGAATGGAGTTAGAAAAAATGGGAAACAATTTTAGGGCGAAGCAAGCGGATTCCCAGATGATGAAGAAGTCAAATTGCTTAGTACTGAAAAGCCGGATCTTGAGAACAATAGGATTGATGATGATAACAATCAGGGTAAGTAACGGTGATATCGTCGACCGATTAAAATATTTTTTTACAGTTGAATTTTAACTTTGATCAAACTGAAATTTTGAACTTTTAGGCAACGAGTTAGACATCGGCGTCGCACCCCAAACCACCCCCGAACCTCTGGACCAACTCCCCACCACTGCCTCCGGGGAAGTTTCGCCCCGCCCACAATACGCCAGAGGTTTGTTTAAACTAAACTTTTCACAAATTGCACCACTTATTTCACTACCGTACTTCCTTATTTCCGTAACCTCTGTTTCACCTGATTTCACATGTAATTCTTTGACCCACACTTTTTATCTACTCATTCAGACGGCTTTGCCTCCGCAACCCACGGCACCGATCTCGGTGACAGCCTTATTTTGCCTTTTTCGGATCCTATTTTTGCACGAAAACAACTGCTTCCACAAAAGCCTGCACTAGAGCACCTCTACGAAGACAACGGAGCCTCAAAGTCCGAGGAAGACGATGGCAATGCCGGATATTACGTATCCGACGATGTGAATCTGTTTTCTCACAAGAGCCATCCATACCCATTGGGACAGTATGACGTCGTCGAAGCTGATACATCATCCCCGGAGATGCCGACCCCCGCTGCATATTCCGTGGACACGGTTGATCCGTTGGAGCCGAAGCCACCTGGCGAGGAACGGCCAACTTCGCTGAACCGGATTCATCCAAATGTGGTTAGCCATGCCGGTGCACATAACAAAAATTGGAATAGACCCTTGAAACAGGATGCACATTTTGTGAGACCGACAGTTGCTGGAAGTGGATTGTTAACACGGGGTAACACTGATAGATTAGGAGTTTTTTGATGGTTTCAATGGGTTTTTACTTCTGTTTGTGTTTGTCTTGGCTTTCTGACTACAAACGTTACATGCTATTATGTTTTTGTCTGCACTTGCTAGTGTTCAAAATTTCATTTTTTGATTTTTAAATAAAAAATTTTTAGGCGAAAAAGGCGACAAAGGAGACAAGGGCGATAAAGGTGATCCGGGACCGCCAGGAGTTGTAAGTTTCATCAATAATCAAACTTAAAAACTTGAATTTTACATATATTTTACAGTGTTCCGCTGATTGCAACAACTTCTACTCCACCGGAAGACTGTCTGATGACGATATTGCTCGAATTGCATCCTATCCTGGTGTCAAAGTATGTTTTAAACCCATTTAAAATCCACTTAATAACAAATTGTCACTTCAGGGCGCCAAAGGCGATCGATCCGACGGCACCAACAGCTACACAGGCCCAACTACCTTGCCTCCATACGATCCCCATCGCCACCGTTTCACCACCAAGGGCGAAAAAGGCGATCGTGGACCAGTTGGACCTCCGGGACCGCCTGGGGCACATACACATTCTGAGGGTCGAGGCAGTGGTGGAATCGTAAGTATTATTAAATTCGCCAACAAAGTTTTACAAAACTGTTCAGGTCGCCGTGTTCCCCACCTCCACAGAACTCTTCGCATCGGCCCCATCAACCCCACTGGGCCAACTAGCCTTCAGCGTATCCTCACAACAACTCTTCATCCGTGTGAACAATGGCTGGTCCCAAGTCCGTCTTGAAGGATTTTATCCTACCGTCGAACAGCGACCACCAGTGGTAAGTTTTCCTTTTTAAGCTTTACTTCAACCGTCAAAACTGTCCAAACGCTTGTCCCGTCCCAAATCAATGAAAATCCGTCGCTTTCAAACTCCCTAATTTGCTTGCTTGCTTCAAAAAACATATGCTTAAGCCACTTATGTAAACTTCTAATGCTTTCTTAACCGTGTCCGTCCTTTGTTTCAGCCCATAACCGCAGAAGCTTTATCGTCGAAGGACGATCACCTCGCTTACTGGGTATGTGTCCTCTATCCATGCTTACTCACCTTTTTGTAATAGCTTATTATGATTTCTTACATAATTCAAATCTAACTTACTAATCGTTAAAACACAACTTTAGCTTAACGACGACGCTGCCAGCGTAAGTCTGCACGGTGACGGTGACGGGCCATGTGTCCGCCGATCTGTCGAGAGTGTTGTGGTGTGTCCTTCTTTTCTTACTTTAAACCTATGATTACGTTTAACACTTTCAAACAACTAACGATTGCCACTTCTGTACTTTTTAATAAAATTAGCCATCAAAAAACAACAAATTTTGTTGATTCTGCACTATTTTGCACTATAAGTAGGGACCGGCAGGTCAAAATAAATTTGGTTCGTTTCGGCTGCAAATGGTCTTATTCGACGCAGAATTCCCGTAGATTTTGATTGGAAAAGAAATTAGATTTTTCAAAAAATCATAAAGGCATGAAAATGCCGAAGAAAGAGCGCAAAAATCCAAAACTTTTCTGACGGGGAACTCGCGTGTTTTTGGTGAAACACCCCATTGTCAAACAGTACACTTTCCCAAGCCTTTCCAGCGCACGAGTTTTTCCTATTGACTCAATCCCTTCATACGAACGCACCTCGTGCATTTGCACATGCGTATGAACGCAAACACGGCATTAGCGCGCCCTTTTACAATGTTAAAATTCACAGTTATCGTGCCACCTGCGTGCCAATACAAGTCTCACAATGCAAAACAACATCAGAAACCGTTATTACAAAGTTTTACGCAGACTAAACACGCCTTTGTAACAAATGTGTTGCATGTTAAAAATAATTTGAAAAGCTGGTTTTGGCATTTTCTGGCATGTTTAGGGCAAAACTAAATACACCATTGGAAGTTTCTTATTTTAAACGACTGGTAAAAATAGTCAGATCATTCAATTTCTTAAAAAATTTTTTTGCTAGTTTTGGTCGAAAAATTGTGCCACGCGCATCCGGTCTTGTCCGGACTTCGCGCAAATACCAAGTATGCAACTTTTTAAGCTGAATCGAATGGTACAGGTGCCGTTGTAGGGGGCGAAGGCGATGGTGACCAAAAATTGAAAAATACAACAAAAAGTACCGTTTTGGCACTTTTTTGAAGGTTTCAGTTGAAACTAATATTGCCATTCAATTTCCCATACATGTAAATGGGGGTCTAGACGCGCTAAATATCGAAATTGATCAACTTTTTTTTCTGGCATTTCACGGATAAAATAGTGGCATGCGCATCCGGTCTTATCCGGTCTTCTCCCATTAACCACTGATGCAACTTTTTACGCTGAATCGAATGGTATAGGTGCCGTGACGGGGGGCGAAGGCGATGGTGACCAAAACTTTGAAAAACTGTCCAAAATTGCCGTTTTGGCATTTTAAAGCAACTTTTTTTAAAATCTGATGGCACCATTCGATTTGGAAAGGAACGAAACGTTCGAATCCACTATCGTATTTTGAATTTGAAACAAAAATTTTTGATACAGTACCCCGGGGAACACTCTGTTCGTGTCGAAATTTTCGTGACCTGCCGGTCCCTAACTATAAGTTCTTCAAATGCACGATTGTCGTGGCTTTTTACATGTTCACCAACACTAATTTTTGTTAAGAAAAACAAAATTTTATAAAAATTAAATGTCGTTACAGTCGTCCCCACCAGAAGCCGAAGTGCGTGCTCCAGAAGCGCCGAGAAGGGTACAACAAACGACTGCAGCGCCCCAACAGTACCATCACCACCAACACCCGCACCGACAGCAGCAACATGACCAGCCACGCCCAGAAATTGTAACTCTGCCTCCGGTTACACGACCACCACCGACTTTGGCACCGGTTCCGACCTTGCCAGTGGCCGCGGCACAGGTCCATCAGAATCCGTATGCTGATCAGCGCTCGGGTACACGGGCTCATGTCAATCCGAGGGACAAAGTTGTATGTTACTTCACTTTTTCTTAAGACATAGCTAATAAGATGATTTCAGATCCATCTAATTGCATTGAATGTGCCACTATCCGGAAACATGAAGGGCCTTCGTGGTGTTGACCGTGAATGTTACCATGCATCGCGCATTGCTGGCTTCAAGACGACTTTCCGGGCATTTGTTTCGAACCGGGTCCAGGTAATCGGTAATTTTACCAATTAAACTTCAAAAAATGAATTCCAGGACCTCTTCCAAGTCGTCCATCACGCCGATCGTGACACCCCGGTCGTGAATGCCCGTGGCGAGCGACTGTTTGACCGTTGGGAAGATGCATTCTCCACGACAGTCCCGCCACAGGATCATCCCATCTACAGTTTCGACCACCGCAACATTTATAACGATCCTACTTGGTAAGCTCCGCCTCTTTACCTAAACGTTTCAAACTTTTCCAAACTCCAGGCAAGACCGCTACATCTGGCACGGCTCCGACGACAATGGCCGCCGCGTCGACAATGCATTCTGCGAAGGCTGGCGCAGTGAAGACAGCTACGCTCACGGTATGGCGTCACAGCTTCTCCGTGGACGGCCACTGGTCAGCGAAGGCGAACAGGTCACGTGCCATCGTAAACTCATCGTTCTGTGTGTCGAAAACATGTCCAAATACAACATTGACCTTCGATTATCCCGACATCGCGCGATTCGGCGCAAGAAATGAACACTTCATTGGTTAAACAACACCTTTAATTAATTATTTAGTTTTTGAACGTATATCCACGACTAATTCCTCACAAACCCGTGCAGTATGTATTGATTCACACTTACTTTAAACTGTATTATCGCATTTTACTAACAGTTTACGAAATACGATTGGCCATATTTCTGAGATCCATTTCTATGCAATACGCCCTATGAATCTCATAACTCGACAATGACTATGTTTCTGTTTCACATTTTACGATTGTACTGCCTGTTATTGTATTTGCCAAAAATCTTGTTGAGTATTTTTAATAAACAGTGGTAATTGAATTTTTTCATTTGCATGTGTCCGTGTAGCTGTCACATTTATTGTCAGTTCTTTTGGTTTTCTGCAGCTCAAATGATTCAAACACATGCTTTGACGTACTCTGCTGATCATGCTGAGCGGTTGCGTGAAAACGAACGACGTCGTATCCGCGCATTGCCTGCGGCAGTGAAGCTTTGCCGCGCACTGACGCCAGTCGAGATTGACGTTCCACTCACGTAGCATCGGTGGTTCAGTGGTAGAATGGTCGCCTGCCACGCGATCGGCCCGGGTTCGATTCCCGGCCGATGCAATCTTTTTCAAAATTGATAAAAATTTAAATTTTTTAACTTTTTGAAAAATATTTAAAATTTTTTTGTTTGAATTTGAAGCAATCTATTGCCGTGACATAATTTGTTCACACATTTTAACTCTTGTTGTGATAACTGTTATAATCACTATTGATAAGCTAATAACAAACATCATCCGAATTCCCGATTGGAACTCTTGAGCTGAAGGTCGCAAACTCTAGAAAGTAATTGTCGTTGGATGGTGCGAAATCATTGTGTTGAATTGTTTGGTCAAAAAAGATGAAAACGACTGTAAGGGCACCAAACCATAAAACAATGTCAGTGCAGTTCTACAGTTTTTCGTAGTTGATAAGCATCGCCACAGGGCAATGCGTTCCAAAATTTGCTGGTTTTCCACCACACATCGAAACATGAGCGGAATTCAATGCTAACCTCAAACTTGGGTAATTAAACCGACGATGAACACGCGAATGGGTTACTTGTGCCGATTAGATTGCTATCTTCGTGCGAGTCCAGGTTGTTCGCTGCTGAAATTGCAAAGAGTGTGCTGCGGAGAAAGACTGAAGTCAAGCAGAGCGCAGCCGCCAGACCTGCCGCTGGCAGTGACTGACTTGTGGAAGTAGCTGTACTCTGCATGCCTATCGTCTCTCGTTGAGCAACACTGACTGCAATTTCTTCGCTGAAAGCCCTGACCTTGCACAATGGCTGTGACCAGGAATACAGATGTAGCCATTTCGCGAGTTCATCGTCGGTTTAATTACCCAAGTTTGAGGTTAGCATTGAATTCCGCTCATGTTTCGACGTGTGGTGGAAAACCAGCAAATTTTGGAACGCGTTGCCTTGTGGCGATGCTTATAAAAACAATCAAAGATAATAAATACCGTAAGAATCAAAATATGTATACGATCAATTAAGTTATGTTTGACAATGACTTGTTAGCTTACTTAATGCGGAAATGCTTTAATGGCCGTTATATGTAGTTGTAGTAGGCGAAGGTTTTGAAGCAATCGACGCATTTGACAAATTCGACTTCGTTTGACGCTGTGACACAGAATCCTGTAATCATCGAGTTAGATTGCAACATTTTTAAGTGTACTTACCTGTTCAAACGTTTTATCTGCGGTTACTGCGGCACCGGTGATAGGTGATTCATGTTCACTCTTTGTGGTCGTGGGCTTCTTTTGTTCCTTCGACTTAAAGACTTTATCTGTCGCATCTTTCGAAGCGACAACGGACTGTGTACCCTTAGGGCTGGTGTCTTTTGGTGCAGCGCCAACATGCCGATGTGGATCGAGTGAACGTAGAAAGGCGTCAAACTCTTGCTCAAACTTCTGCTTGTCCTCTTCCTTCATGGGTTCTATTTCGAAATTCACCTCCGGAGTAACGGACTCAACAAATTGGGCTTCATTTCGATAAGTACGTACCGCCCCACGATAAAGCGTGCGGCGATGACGGGGACAACACATCAGGAGGTCCGTGATAGTAACACTATTGGTTTCTGCATCTGAATTAAAAAGAGGACCCAAACGCGCGATGCATATTTCTCGATAACAAGGTCCTTCTGTTACGTTTTGTTAATAAGCATCGCCTCTGGGCAACGCGTTCCAAAATTTGCTGGTTTTCCACCACACGTCGAAACATGAGCGGAATTCAATGCTAACCTCAAACTTGGGTAATTAAACCGACGATGTTAACGCGGAATGGCTACATCTGTACTCGTGGTCACAGCTATTGTGCAAGGTCAGGGCTTTCAATATAGGAATTGCAGTCAGTGTAGCTCAACGAGAGACGATAGACATGCAGAACACAACCACTCCACAAGTCAGTCACAGCCAGCGGCAGGTCTGGCGGCTGCGCTCTGCTTGACTTCAGTCTTTCTCCGCAGCACACTATTTGCAATTTCGGCGACGAACAACCTGGACTCGCACAAAGATAGGAATCTAGTTGGCAGAAGTAATCATTTCGCGTGTTTATCGTTGGTTTAATTACCCAAGTTTGAGGTTAGCATTAAATTCCGCTCATGTTTCGACGTGTGGTGGAAAACCACCAAATTTTGGAACGCGTTGCCCTGTGGCGATGCTTATAAGCATAAATAAAGACGAAAAACAGCAGCAATCGTTCTTTCTGTATGATAGTTTATTCTCACGTCGCACTGAACTTGTCACCGTACAATTGTATAACTGAATACTGTTCTACCATTTCGTTTATTTTTCCGTTGTCTTAGACAACGGGTTCCAAAAATTACTATGTGTAATTAAACCGACGATCAACTTTTGAAATGCGTTTATCGTTGTTCTGGATTGCATTCTTAACGTAAGTCCCGGTTGTTCGCAATGGAAATTGAAAATAGTGTGTGGCAGGAATAGACGACGATCGTGCAGTTAGCCGCTGGCGATGACTGAAATGTGAAAACGGATGTGCTCTGCATGTCTGTCGTAAATTTTGCAAGTCCAGGAGTTTTTGCAGCCGACTCCGGCCTGCTTGGAGCCTACTTTTTTTGTTTCGAAATCACATCTTCGGTAGTATAGTGGTAAGTATCCGCGCCTGTCACGTGCGAGACCCGGGTTCGATTCCCGGCCGGAGAGGAAACTTTTTGTTGGTTTAGGATAGTTTTTAGTTTTATTTAAAATTACATACAAGTTTATTTTTATACGCACTTTGTCTAATGAACAGGATATGAAATCTTTTTCACTTCTAGCGTTTTTTGGACAGGCGACAATAGATTCATAAAGGTTGAAACGGTCTTCATCGGTTGTGATTTTGTGCAACAATCATTACTGGTGGCGACGTTTCTGTAAAATTACTTTAATCTCCGAGAAAATAAAGTTTGTGTCTTATTTATTGGATTTGATCAAGATGCAGTATGGTCGTTGACCAAAAGGAGCTGTCAGACAACACATCACAACGTTCACCTTCCAATCATTCTCATTAGTCTCTGTGTTTTGGTTAGTTGCTTGGCTATAAGCAATAATAATTGCAATCAGACATTGGATTTGTCTTTTTTTACTGCAAGACGGTAAAACATGAGTCAAAACCGCATTTAGAACACAACAACAGCGATCCAATTAGCCTTAGCAACCATACCACCAAACTTCCATATAAATACGGGGCTACATTTTGATAAGTTCAACATTCCCTTCCATCAATATGTTTCTCAAGGTTGTCATCTTCGCCCTTCTTTTCTCTTCGGTCAGTTCGGCCATCATTTCGTGCGAAAAGTGCCAGGCATTCCTTCAAGACATCGCCAGCAACCTCGGCGATCAAGCTCAGACGGCTACATTGGAGCAACTTGACGTTAGTTTCAGACGAGTTCAGATATATAGTGCTAAAATTGTAATTTCAGGATGCCGTTCAGAAGGCCTGCACCGCGGAGTTTGGAGAACTTGAAGGTGCGGTGTGCAAGACCGAACTGAAGAGTGTAAGTTTTCATAATTTGATATCCGATACATTAACGGTATTGATCATAAGTTCTGTTTTAGTATGAAGATCAACTTCTGCAGGGCATTCAAGCCGGTAAAAGTCCGCAACAAATGTGTACAGATGCCCAATTCTGTTGAAGTGACCAAGCTGACATAGTCTGACACGTTTGATTGATATTGTGATATGACTTAAACTGATAAATAAAGCGGCAAATGTGATTTTTGTGATATCCAAAAACTTTTTTTTCAAATTTGAAATTTCAAAAGTGCCGCTTATTAGTAAAAAACCTCAAAATCAACAAAAAAACCGACTAATACCTCCAAAAATCAAACAAAATGGTCATAAAAGAAAAGCATAGTCTGTATCAATCATGCCAGATTCATTTTCTTGAGCAACTTTGCCGTCGCTTCTTCCGCAGACACAGTATTCGAGTTCAAATTCAGTTCGCAGAGCGTGTTGGTCACTTTTTCTTCTGCAGTCTCGGGTTTCACAAAGTGTTTCTCGGTGCCGTCGATGTAGCAAAACAGTGCGTTCTGAAAGCATAAAACTGTTATGACATGTAAGTGCAGCTGAAAGATGGCTTACCTTGCGCCGGGCACGTTCAAAGGCTTCATTGTAGGCGTCCTTGTTGGGAAGACAAAAATCATGGGTGACGAAAATGACATGGCCGAAGCACGCATCGATTCCGGCGCATCCATTGTACTGAACGCCGGTGAAGTGGGCGGCGTCATGGGCAAAGTAGACCAGCTGGTTCTTCTCGACGAAGCTCCCAATGTAGTTTACCAACCCCTGGCTGTGACACATGTGGGGATGACGGTGGTAGTCGGAGTTGCCCATGGTACTGAAAAGTTACTAGTGAAACTGAACGACGAACCGCGGCAAAAATCACAATACGCGTCCAAAAAAATAAAAGGACAGAATTAGCGTAAAAAGAGAAAACCAAAGGACACGCGCAGATTCATGAGACAAACTGACAAAAAATGCTGGAAACAAAGTACGCTTTCATCACTCCGCAAGAACAATTCGCGTCAAGAATACCAAACGAAACGCAGTGACTGGCAACACGGAAGAGTGTCTGGTGTGAAAAATGCAGGTCGTGCCGAAATTTCGAGTGCCGGCCACTTTCATTTTGATTTTGGACAAGTCGTGGGTGGTATCAGAAAACTTTTTCGATAATAATTTTTTTCAGAAACTTCAAATTCGATGTTCTGACAGTTGTTACTTTTCTTGTTTGTCTTTTCCTGTAGCTCAAATGATTCTAACAGATCCTTTTACGTACTCTGCTAATCATGCTGGGGGGTTGCGTGAAAACGAACGACGCCGCCTCCGCGCATCGCCAGCGGCAGTGAAGCTTTGCTGCACACTGACGCCAGTCGGGATTGACTGTCCACTCACGTAGCATCGGTGGTTCAGTGGTAGAATGGTCGCCTGCCACGCGATCGGCCCGGGTTCGATTCCCGGCCGATGCAATCTTTTTCCCAAAATTAATGAGAATTATAATTTTCAATTTCGTTTATGAAAAATGAATTTTTTTTGATTTTAAATAAATTTTTAACTGTGTCAAATTGCGAAAACGTTAGCAACGGTAACGTTTGGGAAGGCGGCTTTGCATTTTACTTAAAAACACTATACTTAAAACATATCTTATTTATTATTATCACGAAAACACGAATTATGATTATGGATTAAGTTTTAGCTAAGTTTTGGTTTTGTATGTAGGCGATTAAAACGAGTCTTCATTCTCGCCGTGGCCATTGACTTCGAGGGTGATCGAAACATGGCGAAACGAATGTTTATTATGGCTTTCCCACTCTAGCAAACCCGTATTTGGACCCAATGACTTCTCCATCCAATTCCGGAATCCGTTTTCATGTTCTGGATCCATAGATACGTCAACATTCAGACAGAAGTTTTCTTGTTGCGCCTAAAAAAATTGTGTAACGTGTGATGTAATCAAAACAAAAAACTAACCATCATAAACGCGTTTAAATTATCAAAGTTCCACTCATCCAAAATTTCGTCTTGTTCGTCTTGGTTTTCAAAATTCAGCCCTAAATAAAATAAGGGCTTTTTTTGATATTTGACTATATCGGTCATCCATGTACTATGAATAGGTTGCGTAATAGTCAAATCTTCAAGTTCTGGCATCGAAGAAAACAGATCGTTAAAATCTACAAGATGGAACAACACATTCGGGTTATGTTTGAAGAAAATCACTGCTCCAGTTACATTTTGTAAAGACATATTGGAAGGAATTATTTTACGAAGTGGATCGGACATTGTGTAATTTTCAAACTCAATAAAATCTGGCATCAAAATAGTGTGATTCAAAACATTCGGTGGTAAATACACAAAATCATACTTTTCGTCGTCGTAGAAACGAAAGTCACCAGTACAAACTACTAAATCGTTGTCTTTGTAGGCCAAAGCTGGTTTCAAATCACGATCGATAAATTTAATACCGTCTGGGCTGTAAAATTGTCGGTATAACTGTAAATTTGGTGGGCAAATAGGAGCATTGCCAGCAGCAAGTTGGAGTTGGTATCGTTCGACCGGGGTGGCGAGATCGGCGAGACGGCATCGGAGGCCATAGGCAAGTTTGGCAATTGGATACGGCATGGCAACTCAACAAAGAGGTTTAAAGCTAGGTTTTTGTATAGTTATACAATAAAGCCAACCTAACAGCAATGAGGAAACGCGCGCAAATGTGAGCAGATTGATCCACAACTTTGTGTGGGCGTTTCCAGTTTACTTGACTGAGTATAATATATACATAACTGGCCGAGAACGTGCAAAACGTTTTTTACGCCCAACTGATTATAGATAAACCTTTTTATACTTGTTTTATTTATTAATTACAACCACAACCACATAAACAAGAATTACCAATGATTATATATCTTTTTTTGTTAAGATTTTGAGTGTGGGCAAATAGAACTTGTGTTCGGTTACGTCGTTGCCATCGACTTGAATCAAAACATAGCGAAACGGTGGTTCGTTAACACCTTCCCATCTTTTCAAACCCGTCTTTGGCACCAATGAGTTATTCATCCACTTTTTGAATCTGGCTTCATACTTTGGGTTTATGCAAACAAAAAGTCTTAGACAGAAGTTATCGCATTGTGCCTAAAAACAATTTTCTTAACGTGGTTGTAAAAAAAAAGAAAAAACCTTACCATCATAAACTTTTTAAACTTATCAAAGTTCCAATCATTTAAAACGTTGATTTGATTGTCTAGAAAATGTAATCCTAAATAAGTTAATGGCTTCTTTTGATATGCCAATATGTCGGTCATCCATGTAGGAAGAATAGGACCCAGAAAATCTAATTCTTCAAGTTGTGGCAACGAACAAAACAGATCGTTAAAGTCTACCGATTTGAATGACGCTTGCAAAATTTTTTTTTTCAGGGTTACTTCAAATTCAATCATTGCTGCAGTTACATTTTGTGTAGATACATTAGAAGGAATTCTTTTACTAAGTGGATTGCAATTAGTGAAATCATAAATTTCGAGACGATCTGGCATTAAAATAGTGTGATTTAACACATTCGAAATTGAATATAAATAATCCCATTTGTTATCAAAAAATAATTCACCAGTACATAATACTAGATCGTCGTTTTTGTAGGCCAAATTTGGTTTTAGTTCACGATCGAAAGCCTCCAGACCACTTTTGCTTTTTAAATGCCGGTGAAGTTGCAGTTTAGGGGGGCAAATAGAAGCACTGCCAGCGGCAACTTGGAGTTGGTACCGTTCTACTGGAGTGGAAAGTTCACTAAGACGGGCTCGAAGGCCGTAGGCAAGTTTGCCGAGAGGATAGGGCATGACTGAAGTCAACTACGAAGGGTGAAGTTAGGTATTTTTATAACAATGACAACAAAGCCAACCTAGCGCTAATGGTGAAACGCGCGCAAATGAGCAAGCGCATTATTTGTGTGAGCAAAGTAAGCTCTTCCATCCATCCACATTGTGTCGAGAAGCCACTCCCCCTCTACTTAACCAAGTTTGCCTAGATGAAAAAGAAGTTACAAATTGAAACAATGGAGTATTTCATGACAACACTTACTTTACCGTATGTCACTTGTTTAATGTTCACACCTCCTTCGACTTAAATATTTTAAAAACACGACATCGGATAAGTCCAAAAAAACCCAAGTTCTCAGCCGTCGGGACAGCGCAGCGGTAAGATTCTACGTTGCACACTGTGCGTAGATATCTGCCGCGAATGGTTCATGGCCGGCTCCATTTAGTCGCGAAAATTCCCGGCGGTCACGGCAAGGGTCGTTAAGTATTTCATGCCATGTTTCGAATAAACAAGATTATTTTAAACGCATGCATGCGGTCGCAAAACTGGTTGATAAAAGCCAACATTGAAATGGGGTTAATTGCATGCTAAAGTTCTATTACGGGGAAATTCAATGTACGCTTGATACTCAGTTGAGATCACAGGTGTTGTCCGGCGCACCATGGCCAATGTGATCGAAAAGGGGAAAGGGACCCCTGCCGGAGAGGGTCCCAATTTTTTTTGTAAATCTTTCAAAGATTAAAAAAAAGTTAACACTCATTGTTAAAACTGTTAAACCACAATCGCACAAAAGTTTCTATGTCATGCCCAAACCAAATGGTGGTGCATGCGCTTTGGCATGGCAATGCAATCTTTCCTCTCTTTATCCGAACCCCGGTTGACAAGAAAAGCAACGCCGGATAAGTCCGACCTGAAACTAATCACTCGCCGTCGGGATAGCGCAGTGGTGGACAGCTCGTTTTGTACGGGCATTCGTCTGCCACGAATGGTTCGTGGCCGGAACCATTTAGTCGCAAAAAATCCTGGCGGTCGCGACAGAGGTCGTCATGCATGATCATGATAAGCATTCACATGTTTCTATGGTGATTTCTTAATGTTGGCTTCTTCATGTTAGTATGTGGCAATTAAATGCATGCTGAAATGACTTCGAATAACGTAGTCTGTTGATAATGTGGCAGGAAGATTGCATGTTAAATGTGTATGCGGAGGTTGGCAGTTTTGATTTGCATGTTGAGTTGATTGATCGCAGGTGCGTCCGGTACACCATGGCCAATGTGATCGACGCTAAAAAGGTCCTTGCCGGAAAGGACCAAATTTTTTAAAGTTTTTCCTTTTCTTTTTTGTAATTATCGAATTTTACGAGCTGGACTGTACTGTAGCAATGAAAAAAGTAATAGCCTACAGTACCGAGAGAAAAGTAGTGCATTCGAACATCAGTACCGAGAGAAAAGTAGTGCATTCGAACATGTTTTGCAAGTAAGCCCGACTCGGAAGATGAAGCTTGCCGTTGGGATGGCGCAGTGGTTAGATAGCTTGGCTTGTACAAGCAAGCATAATCGGCCACGGAATGGTTCGTGGCCAGAACCATTCAGTCGCGAAATGCCCGGCGGCCGCGGCGAGGGCCGCATTATGAGGGGAGTCTTGTCAGTTTTAGTTGGTGGTTATCACAGATGTCGTCCGGTGCGCATGGCCAATGTGAAACCACCAATCATCACGTCCTTGCCGGAGGGATCATATATTTTTTTTGCTTTGTTACTTCTCACTGTACTTTTTGAACTCTGCGCAACTGGTGTATAATCCAGATCTGTAACATGAAGCGTGCCGTCGGGGTAGCGCAGTGATTAGATAGCTTGTTTTGTACAAGCAAGTTAACATCGGCCACGAGATGGTCTGGGCCATTCAGCCGCGAAGATCCCGGCGGTTGCGGCGAGGCCGCAGATTAAAAGTTGTTTTATTTGGTGGTTGACGCCCATGTTGTCCGGTACAACATGGCCAGTGTTGTCGATCATCATAAGGTCCTTGCCGGAAGGACCATGTATTTTTTATTAGGCTTGATTGAAACATTAGTCATCTTTGAAGTACTGAACAGTTGAAACGTTGATAAAATAAAGGGGATGCGCGAACGCAGTCCCCCACACCCAAAAATTTAGCTGTTGGCGTGCACCAGTTCGGAGCAGCCATATCTGTCAGCCTGGAGCGAAAAGTGCAATGCTCAAGCCTCAAGATAGAGGTTGTACCTTCGTGATCGTACAAGCCTCCCAGCCAGGTAAGTTTAAGAGCCGTCGCGTTTCATCCTTAACTTCGGTTCGGATTTGCATTGTTACGCGAGGGAGCGCGCAGGGGTCAGACGACGAGAGACGCACTCTCTCGCAATAGAAAAGGGACCTTTTTCGGGAAGTGGAAGCTAAACAGCGTTGAAGCTACAGTTGCCGCGGGCATGTTGGACGTAAATGATGACAGAATGCTTCAAATTGGCTCCAAAAAGGTGCCATTTTCACCAATTTTCGAAACGTCTCTTCCTTTTGCAATGGCCTGACGTGTCCGCCCACGCAGTCCAAATCACCAACGGATAAGCCCGATATGAACGTGGTCATTCGCCGCATGCGTGGTGCAGTGGTTGTATCTCGAGGTCGTACTCTCGACCTCGGATGGGCCACGATGGTTCGAGTCCTTGTCAGGCTCTCGGATTTCGGACCATTAGTTGCCCGCATGCGGCCGGCAACTGTCACATGGTTGCCGCGATCTCATATAAGCCGGGTAGCCTTTAAGAAACGCGGTAAGGTATGAATAGCAATGAATAAAGGCGTCCGTGTGACGTTGTGACGGGTGGTCCGGTCTCCATCCTTAACTTACGGGTAGCTTGTAAGGCTACGGGTTGACTCCCGCCCCACCGGAGGGGCCCCTTTTTGCCGTTTTTCAACTTTTTTGTACCGTATCTCCCTAATGTCTCAAAATCGTCAATCATTTTGAACGCATTACCAAAAGTGTGCACACTAGTGTAAACTTCAGCCCCCAAACGCACTCCCAGCACGAAAGTTTGCCCAGCGCGCAGCTCTCGTTTTCATTTTCTTTTCGCTTCATTCAATTTCATTCGACGTTTTCCATCGATTCCACCCGTCTTCGATCAAGATGCTGCCTCCAAATGGTGCCGGAACCAGCAGCAGTCATCAGCATTTCGTGCCTCCCGCGTTCCATCAACAAGGCCAAGTCCTGCCTGCTCCATTCGACCAGCCCGCGACTTTCCGGCGACCAACTCTGCCGAATCGAATCCTAATGCCGCTCCAACCTGCTGACAACCACTTCGCACCCATAACTGAGCCATCCATCGGTCAATCTGGCGACAATCAGACGATGCCACCTGCAGCTGTCCCATCCAATCCCCTTGACTTCACCGCTGACGAAACGTTGGGCCGTTCATCGCCAGAGGAGTTCCCGGAAAACGTGCCAGGCGCGTGGGATTTCATTCGGAAGCAAAGGGTTGGTTTAGCGATGCGTTTGGTTCATTTTTTTTGTTAACTTTTATATATAAAATTGCAGGTATTGACGCCAGGTGTGCCGAGCATGCGTTTCCGGACCGAATTGGATGCCAACGACGTCAAACTCGTCAATGAACTCGGCCAACTTTCCGTCGATAATCTCCTCGACTACATGAAGAACCTCAAGGACAATGCCTACGTCTTGGGCGAAGAAGAAGCGAGGGAGTTTCAACGATCGAGAACTTTGGAGTTTTATCGAAAGTAGGTTTTCTTTTCGATGTTTTACGGCGTGACGACCAAAAAGACCAAAACTTTTAGACCATCTGCCATCAAGAAGGGCAAAGCAGTCGTCGCGGATGAAACAGTCACGTCGAAGAAGCCAATCACAGAAATCCCGGCCATTTTCCGTCGTTAAAGGACAAGCAAAGCCATACTCGTTCGTTTTCTTTTACAAATAGCTGTTTTTGTTTCTTTACTTTGTTATATGTTGAAGTTAACTGAAATCTGTTGTTGATTTTTTGTTTGTTTAGCTAAGTTGTTCACAAAAAGTATCATTCCAAGGCAATTTCGAAGTCATTGCAATTTTTTTACACGACAGTATCAATGATAGGTCAATTAGGGCAGGCATATCTAAAGGTTACAAATTTTGCATTTGTGGTTATTCCGAATACCTGAAACACCTTTCATTTCTTCATTTCAACCATAACAATAAGCTTACCACTACTTTGGGAAGACCCACGCCCCATAGGAAGAATGGTGCCAAGTGAGCCTACATTGAGATGAATGTCCTCGGTATAGTAGAATTCCACCCATATTTTACCACTTATGTAGTATTCAAATCTATTTTTCGTCCATCGAATCTCCAAAAAGTTGTTATCAGGCGGCAGCAAGATCAGTCTTTCGGCACACCACCGATCACTGATGGAACCCTTATTGCACAACACGATTGTTACGTAATGGGTTTTTGACCGCGGTGGAAGGCAATCTGAAGCCACTAAACTTTATAAAATGGTTTCAATCAAGTCAAAAACCCACAAAAATCGCTAAAATACAGATTTATATACCGCGGATCAAGCATTATGTGTGCCGGCACCGTGAATCGGGTGTCCCCAAACGGCGAACAGTTCATCGTCGCTCCATTATTGTAGACTTGGCCACTGAAAAACAGCCCATTCAAGCTCTGATTAATAGGGTTGCCGGCATGACCATTGTTGTCTTTGCAGTATGTTCGCATGACTCCATTGTCGTGGCTTAGAATGTTTTGAAAATACCGCCGTGGCTTGCACCGATAAACGACGTCGATTCTGTTTTTCCAAATGTATTTCTCGCTGAACAGTGTGGCCCGAACAAACAACAAAATCAGTTCATCTTTTGAGAAATGCGTCTTCACGACACACGTGCCTCGGGCAATGACAACGCTTCCAAAGAGGGTCAACAGGGTGCAATCCACGACGTAATGCTGGCCCAGGACAGCGTTCCACGAATAATTCTGGTACAAATCGAGGTCTGTGTAGTCCGTTATCACCTTGAAGGAGCCTTCACATTGCACTATTTTGATGTTGTAACGGTTTATCAACGGCGCTGGAAATACTTTTTCACTTTACATAATTTGACTCAAAACTACAGTATACCTCCAGCCGGCAGTGTCCATCGAACTGTGCACCTCGTAGAAGATGAAGTTGCGGTCATTGGCAACAAGGGGAACTGATTCACGGCCATCAAAGCCAACACATTTAAAATAACGGAAATAAAAGAAAATCAATTGCAAAACAGCGGTGAATAATGCAATAAAGCCGTGCACAGTCGTTGCGACTGCCTGGGATAGTCCCTGTCAATCATGCTAAGCATTTTTATGTGTCACTGTTAGTGTTTTGGATGAAATGAAATGGCTCATAATGACAATTTTTATGTTTTGTATAATAAGGCTGCCAACAAAGGTGCAAGAATTGTTGAAAACCACCATTTTGGAAGTGATAAAGCACACACGTTAGCAGTAGTGTGGGGTCAATTTTAACACTAAGATTACTGATTGTTAATCCAACTCCATAATTGCAAAAACGGATAACATGTAGTGGGGATTAAGTTAATCCAAATAAACGCTGCGAAATGATCTTGTTAAAAAAAACGATTTAATCTTCAATTTCGAACCTTTTTCGGACGCGTGCGCACTTTTGGTCCCTTAACGAAAAAACATGCGCAAACTTTTTAGGTTGGTTGGTTTTTCAAATCTCACGGCAAGACCGTTTCTCCTTTGCGCGCCGGTGGAGAGAGAAAGCAGAAAAAGCAGCAGCGCGCGGCGTCTCTCGCTTTCTTTAGTGCAAAAAGATGCGCGCGTGCGTCGCGGCTCGAATGGACGCTCGCTGCGAGTGCTTTTCAACCAAAAATCGTCCAAAACACTAGTAATTAACAGCCATCTTGGCACTACGTGCTCGGTTTGGGGCCATCTTTCGTTTTTAAGTTAATATGATGCATATATATCAGAATACGTCATTGGTGCAACAAACAAAGCTCAAACAAAGAAAAAATTTTAACTTTGAAATTTTGCAACTTTATCAGCACTTTTCCTTCATATGCTGAAATCCTGTTAAAGAAGACTCTTATCCCAAATTTCATCCGTGGAATATTGTTCTACAGAATGTTGGTGTCAATTTAAGACCAACCGCGGTGGATTTGACCCATCCGTTCAGTTTTTATTTTCAAACGAAGTTCGTCAATTCCCAAAAAAATTTTTTTAGTTTTAAAATTTTTGTAAAATTTTTGTTTAAAACCGCCGTTTGGGGTATACCACCTGTGGAATATCATTCCTTACAATGAAAGCAACATTTTGACACTAACTGGGTATGAATAGCGATTCGTAGAGCTGAAATATTTTCAAAAGAGTTTGACAAAGTCCCGATTTTTTAAATTACAAACTTTTTTTACTTATCATGCGAATTTTGACTTTTCCTTTTCTCATTCCGTCAAGATCACTATTATGATTAAGTCCAGAAACTTTTGTATAGATTGTGTGATCTATACGCGCCCTAATCAAAAATGAAATTTTGACGTAAAAGATGCAAAAAATGACACCGATTTTGAGCGCGTGCGCACTTTTCGCCCGCCTGCCTGCCGCACACACTCAGCGGACAGCGGTCTTGCCGTGATCTTGAGACAGCGCTTCAAATTTCGTTTTTATTTCCATTGTTACTCGTTGTACCGTGCGTTCTTTACTGTTAAAACTTCATACTTCAGGTTCTCAACGTCGTCATCGTCGTTTTACCCAAGGTTTACAGCTGAAATCCGCCCATGATGTCACTTGTGAGTTTGTATTTTGAGTTTTTGTTTTCATTTTTTATAATGCACACCTTTCCAGGCTAAAACTGTCACAACGTTTTCCGATTTGGTCACTTTCACGGTTACGGAAGCCAGTTTAAGTCAATCAAAAGTTGGCGACTCGTTTGACACGCCGAAACGTGATATTCCTTGCTCGGACGGACTCCAATGGTGGATTCAATGGTACCCTGCTAGTGATAAAGAAGCTACCAAAAGCAATCTTGCCGTTTTTCTGTTTTTGAGCAAATGTGAAACAGGGTACAAGGCAAAGTTTACCATTGGGAATGAAGATATTGGATATCACTTGTCATTCGAAAATGAGTTTGCTGATGAGTCCCCTGGTTTCGGTTCTTCTGCGTTTCTTTCTCATAAAAAACTTCGATATGTGGTTCGTGACGGGAAGATTTCCTTCACGTGCAAGGCTAACTTTGACGTTTCGACGCCATTACGCGATCTGAAGCCTTGTTTGGCCGACTCCTGCGATCACGTGCCCACCGATTTGAAGCTAGTGACTGAATCTGGAAAAGTTGAGGTTGGTTTGTATACATTTATATATAAAAGTTTACTCATTTCATTTCAGGTTCACAAAAGCTTCATTTCTCTGATGTCCCCGGTCTTCCATGCCATGTTCACCCATGATACCAAAGAGTCCCGTTCCAACAAGGTAGACATTACCGATTTTGACTTCAAAACCGTCAAAGCTGCCATCGACTTTTGCTACGGACGTGATCTTGAGGACCCATCGATCGATACCATTGTTTCGATTCTTCGTTTCGCCGATAAGTACGATATCAAAGCTGTCATTGTGAGTTTTTCTGTTTTTGTTTGAACTATGTCATGTTGACCCATTTAGGCCAAGTTGCAAGAGATTCCGTCACTGAATCTGTCCCCCGAATCCTTCTGCGTCATCGTCCGTTATGCGTATGACTGCACGAAGTCTCAACTGCTCATTCAATGCTGCAAATTCTTCAAACAGAATGAATCTAAAATCAAGGATCGCGAAGAATTTGCCCAACTTCCAATTACGCTTGCTGTTCATGTGCTGAAGACCGCCTTTCACCTTAAATCTGATCTCGCTGTTCTCCGCCATTGCTATGAAAACGAGATTGAATTCATTGTTGTAAGTCTAACCGTTTCTGTCAATTTAAACTCAAAATTTCAATTACTGTAACCTTTGCAGGACCCATTGGAACGACCAATTCTTGAGTCATTGACTCTTAACAACTTTTGCCCCGTTGCCAGCTACGCTTGGGATTGCTCGCGGGAAGAACTGAAGGTGGTCTGCGCTAAGTTTCTGAATGAGAATCGTGTGGCTACGACCAGTCTCAAAGACTTCAACGGACTTTTGCCGATGACTATGTGCGGGATGTTCAAGCTTTCATACGAAATCAGCCATCCTGAAGAGGCTGATGCAGAAGAAGAAGAGTCTTCTTCCTCCGCCTCTTCTGAAGCTTCATCTGCCTCCGAAGAAGAAGAATCTTCCAACTCCGAAGAAGACGACGAATAAAGAAGTTTCAAACATTGACCGATTTCTTCTTTTATTTCCGTTTGCCATTTGAACTTGTTTTATCTTTAACAAAAAAACTTTAAAACTAATCAAAAGGTGTTTCATCGCCGGTTCTGTAGTCCTTCTTGGCCTTTTTGAGTTCTTCGTTCATTTTGAGAAGCTCGCGAACACGCATGAACTTGGCTTGATCGTTGCGAACCATGTAGTAGAGGACTTCGAGCGAGATCTTCTTGTTCGGCGCCAGGTGCTTCATGTATCCGGCGAGGTTGTTGAGGTACTGCAGGGTCAGCTCGACCAGGACGTCGACCGTGTCTCGACGGGGCTTCTCCACGTCGCCGTAGCCGACCAGCATCGTTCGGAGGTCGCGTCGGAGCTGGGCGTTCTTGTCGACTGGCGGCTTCTGTTTGACCTTTTTGGGACCTTGATCGGCGACTTCGTCCTCGACTGCTTCATCGATGCTATTGGGATGGTGGATGAGGGTTGACATGTGCTGATCAGGATCAAGGCTACGATTGGGGACGTCGAATGGGTTGCGGTCGTCAAAGCGGGGCGACAACAGACTCGAAGTAGTCACGGTGCTGTTCGGCGTGGCGTTGCTGTGGGTTTGACTGCTTGAGGCACTCATGTGGACAGTCTAAAACAGGAAAGTGTTAGCACCAAAGAACAATATGAAAACAGTAATAGCGTAATTGCACGGAATAATGCGTTCAAAAAGTTTATTAGAGAGAACAGATCGGAATTCGAAGTGAAAACACAGCACAACTGACTAAAACGAATGAGGTTAGTAAAAATCCACAGCTGCTCGTCCTGTGAAACGCAATCAATTTGCATGGTGTTTGCATTTTAAAAATTTCCATAAATCAATCGCCAAATTTTGTCCAACAAAAATTCAAACGTTTTTATACTTCGTTGCAAAAAGCAAACGATCTCATTTTTTCTTATTCATTACGTTCAAAAAACGGCTGTACTTTTAACATGACGTGCAAACTTTATAAATGGCAACTGACACATGACAAACTTAATGATTTATCATTTGGTCTGACTTTTGCTGTTTGAAATTGTCCAGTATCGCGGCTCCGTTCGGCAAACAAAGTTAAAAAACACTATCATAACAGCAATTGTGCCGCTCAAAAGGTACAGTATCAGTGCCCACTGTTGACGTGTGTATTCTGTTGCTATTGCTTCGACGAGTAGGGGCAACAACAGCATGACCACAGATGTCGTTACACCCATCTGAAGGTCAAATTTTTGTGTGCTTATTGAATAGCGAAACGTAATAAATTTGACATACCAGTCCCATGATGATGTTAGCATGTTGACGCGCAACGAGCTGAATGCATTTGTACACGCCGACACTGTTGAATGCTTAAAATACTCAAATAAGGCTAAATTTTATAGAACAAAACTTTACCACTAAACAAGCTGACCAGGGAATACACAATTTGCGCGAGCCAATTCATGTTTTTAGGGACAGCTGCCATTATGATGAAACAGAAAACGACTGGCAGTTGTGCTAACTAGAAATAATACTTTTTTAGTGTCAATCAAACTTTTTTTACCGTATTGAAGATTATTATCTTGGTCCTTTCACTGACACAAGTGATACTATCACTGACAGGCCCTATGACAAACTTTGCCACGAGAGCCAAAACGTACGGTAGCGCCGCTGCAAGTGCCGTGCCTTTGACATCAATTCCGAGGACTTTGTTTAAGTATAAAGGGCCGTAGTGCACCATGAATTGCACCCCGAGTGTAAGAGCGAAACTCGATGCAATGGTGCCCCAGATGACCAAATCGGTAAACAGTGCCTTGTATGGCACATGTGGATTTTGGTCACTCATCGGCACTCTGTCTTCGAGAATGGTTGAAACCTCGGCTTTCGTGATACAGGGGTGTTCGGATGCCGCATCTCTGTACAAAACTGCAAAGATAACAAACACAAAAAGTGTCAATCCACCAAATAGGTAATAAACAGCTTGCCATCCGAGTGCCGAGGTGCAAAGAGCTCCAGAAACTGGAAATGCGAGCAAAGGGCTCAGTTGAAAGCAGATTGACAACAGTGAAATGTACATTCCGACAGCTGGAAACACACTTTTTACGTTTTATCGTTAACGAAGAACCTACACTTCAACGGCGCCCAGCTATTTACAATGGACCCCATTGCCGTGGTCCCGATGCTCGTTCCGAAGCCCTGCATCATTCGAAGGACAAAAACAAAAGCAAAGTGAATTGAAACGGCTAATGGCATCAATAACATGCTGAGTCCACTGACCAGGCCATAGAACGTAAACACCCATCGAGTATCCCATCGATGAGCAAACGTTATCAACGGCATAGTGCCAATGAGATTGCCGAATGCCACGGCCGAAACGAGCCAAGAGTGTTGATTGTGGGAGTACAGTGCCGTTTTATTGACATTTTCTGTCGAATCTTCTTTGAACATGCAAATAACAGTGAAATTAAATGCAAGCATGTTAGCGCCGATAATGGTCAACATCAAAATAGAAATGACGAGGATGACATACCGAACACCGGGGAATCCGGCAAAGCATAGTACTTTAGAGTTAAATCCCATTTTATAAAACAGACGAAATGTGCTTGCAATCAGCAACTGGCGTTATTAAAGCAACGCTTAACAATTTGTTTCTTGATGAAGTGGTGGTCTTTACGTGAAGGTCAAGGCGAAAATAAAACATCGGAATTTTTCTGTGAAACTAAAGGCAATCGCTTTTCTTGCACTTTGCAATGTTAAAATAGGCTCGCAGAGATCATTACTAAGCTATGCACTATACTAGTATTTATTGATTATTACAGGTTGGTTTTGTCATATATAAAAGAGCTAAACTGCTGACCGTTTGCGTTATTGTGGTGGACAATCTAGCTAACCAGTATGTTGTATTGCTTTGCGCGCATTTTTTAGGCCCAGAGTTTCGTTTTGTTCGTTCACGGGTAACCTACAAACCTTTGAATCATTTTTTTTAAAGTTATTTTCTCCACACTATGTTTCCTTGTCAAAAATGTGATTATGGAGGTGAGCACAGAATGCCCAATGCACCACCAGCGGTGCCGGTTCATAAAGAAAAATGTACGTTTTATATAATTACTTTATCTTTTATTTGTTTTTTTAATATCTTTGCAGCATCCGATAATGGCAAGAAATTAACACAAGAAAAAGCATCTCTCAAACCGATTTTAAAGTCGAGTGATGCAATGCCCAACACTGAACGAAGACAGCGGCGCGTTAGCTTTAAGAATTCTTACGAGGTTCGGCCAATTCCGTCTAGAAACGATTCTTCGGTCGACGATAATGACAGGAATAAGACAACGCCATATGGCAAAATTATAAGCATTCTGAAAACCCTTGATTGTAAGAACCCAACTCTGCATTCTACGGTCGCAGCTGTTGCATATGAGTTGCTTATCCAAAGCCCGCTGACTTGGTCAACGGAACTCTACGAGATCAAGGCAGTGATGGAAAAGTATCGTTGTTCTGCATCCTCATTATGGAACGCCTCTGACTACAGACCCGCTTTGGAGAGAATTATTGAAGCTGTGGAAGCGATCGATCTCGCACGTCGTTCCCATGACCTTCAAATGTCATCAATGTCAAGATATCATCATCCGATCAATACAACAACAAACAATAAAACGCATGTTTTCGAACGGTCCCTGCCTTCCATTTACAACAAACCACTGCCAATTGAACCGAACGTCTCAATTAGTTTCAAGCCTTATCCTGTGTTACATTTTGGATTTGTGCCCATTGGCCAATCACTTATTATGACGGTTACGGTCACGAATTTGAGCAAAGATGCAGTTCAAGTCAAAGGCTGTACACCGAGAATCCGTCCGGTTGTTTTGTGTCCCGTTCTACGCAAATCCCTTCCCTTTTTGAGGCGTCCCTTCCCAGGGCACCGTACTTCGCTGGTTCTATGGGAAGGGACGCAAAACTGTAACCAGGAATAGGATCCCCCGTCCGGCCTTAAAACTTCCATAAGGACCTTGCGCCTTTAAGAACCTTAAATCGATCTTGCAATTTTCCTATAAGGTTCCAAGGTTCCTTACGGCCATTAAGGACCTTAAATTCACCTTGTAAGGATGTCGAGTTTCTGCAAGGTTCTTGCTCCCTGTTAAAAAGTTCCTTAAAATTTTCTTACTGAGTTTCCTAAGGAACTCGTAAGGCCGGACGGGGTCGTCCCGTTCCATATAACGGGACGTTGCAGTTACGCTTCTGTCTCGTCGTCTCGCCGGCCTTTTCTCCTCGCGCATTAGCATACATCAAATACGCATAAGGCTGTGGCGCTTTCTGGAATGTAGCGACGAAAAATATCCAGGTGTAGATAATATAGGGTGAAATTTCACTCTGTATGAAATAAATTTTGAGCGTTTTTCAAATTTGAATTTTTGAAAGACATCACTGAAGATTTAATAAAACAAATTAAATAAAATCAAAATTTAATTTTGATTTTATTTTTTTTATCCTGCACGTTTATTGGGATGGGACGTCCCATCCGTTATAACTGACAGTGCCTGTGACAGGTAACGGGATCTCGTCCCGTTACCTGTGAAGGGACCGATCCCGTTTTCCCACGGCGTAACCGGTACGTGCCGGTTACCAGTAACGGGACTGCCGGTTGTATACCACCGGACGGATTCTCTGTGTATCAAAGAAGGCGTTTTTACAGTATGTTAACCTTCCTTTGTCAATTTAATCATTCTAAATTTTCACCCTTTCAGCTCCTCGAAAAATCGCCGGTAATCATCCGAGGAAACGAAAACCACAACTTCCAAGTTAAATTCACATCTGCTGAGTGTGCTAGATATAAATGTAACTTGGAACTGCATGTCCGAGGAAGGGATGATGTTGTCCGCTATGGTATTTTTGGTTTTGGTGGTGCACCAATTCTAAAAATTTTTACGGACAGCAATCTTCGAGGGTGTCAAGCAAAGTCATACGTCCTATCTCCGTCAAACCCGTTGAGTTTTTTCGTTAATGTCGCTAACAAAGGTCAACGCGCGGGATTCGTGTGTATAAAGGCTGTCGATAACTACGGTAACGACCTTCCTGGAGTTACTGTAACGCCAAGCACGTTTTTGATGCTTACGAAGGAGAATGCGAAGGACTACAATGCGGAGTGGAAAGAGGTTAGTTTTATTTGTCGTCTTTTCCAAGTTTGTATTATATATTTTTTAGACAATCCACGTCGCTGTCTTTCCAAAAACGCTTAATTATCTCCGTATCTGTGCCGAAGATGAACGCACTGGTTCTAATGGAAACAATCGATTGTTCGGTTTAAAATTTATTTGGGGGGCTGAGCGGTTCCTCCAACGTGTCAAAAAGTTAGTTGCTATAACTTCTATGTTTTCAAATATTTCAACATCCTATTTTTAGATACATTCAACAGAACAATGCCACCCATCCCATCATCCACGGCATTCCTATCACAAAAACAACTTTTTATAATGATGAAGCTGCCATGATGGAGAAACACACGGATAGATTTCTCACCGAACAAGATGTCAACATGTTCGAAACCCAGATAGAAGTCGAATACATCCATGTTTACGATAATGATTCTTTGAGTGAACCAACACCTGCCAAACCAGTGACCGAGGATTTCTATAATTCATTTTCCCACGACTTGAGGAAATCTCTTGAATTAACAAAATTAACTTTAAATTGCCTTAAGCAATATCGTGACCACTGCAGTTACCATCCCCATTAGTAAATGTAATTTATTAAAGTTGTCTTAACTTTGAATCTCTAGCAAAATTTGTATTTAAACTGCTAGTAATAATAAAATTACTGTTTTTTTGATAACTCTACAACAAAATAAATCAAAGTAAATTCGATAAATGACTGATTGTGAAACAGTGGAAATAGAAAAGAAGCTTAGTATTGACCAAGAAATGTTAATTTGCCAAACTTTGTGCGGCTGAATGAATAATTTTCATCTTTGTCCTCTATTGCAGGTCCTAACGTGAACATGTCGACGGTCAAAGATGTGCGTTTGCCGTTTCAATTAATTTTTTTTTCGTTGCCTTTCTATCGCCTCACTTTTCTCGTAATGACGCGTGACTACATTCGAATCCCCAGAATCCGTCTCGAACAAGCAATTAATGGTGAAATTGAATGCAAGCGTGATGGCGCAGACAAACGTCAACCACAAAACATGAATAAAGAACATATACCAAACTCCGTAAAAAAAACCGCCAATACATGCTGATTTTGCGTTGAACTTTATTTTTGTAGAATAATATAACGCATTATGTTTAAAAACCGAACAAAATGCAATTGCAACCGAAAAGCTGGCGCGGTTAGAGCAGCACATTACAACATGTTTTTCGATGAAGTGAAGCAGTTTTTACGTGAAGGTCAAAGCTGAATTAAAACATAAATATTCTTTGAATATAGTGATAGTTATATCCCATTCGCCGGCTTTCTTCTATTACATCTTTGCAATCCTGGAAAAAGGGCGTGGGCGTTATTTTTCGCGCAATCATGAAGCTAGCCAACAATTGTTTATCGAATGTGTGTGTACTTATGTGTGCATCTTTCCGAACGCCCATACCCCATTGGGTTTGTCGTATAAAAGAGCTCAACTACCGACCGTATTCCAGTACTGTGGTGGACAACAAAGCTGCTAACCAGTGTATTTCTTTTTTGCACACTCTTTTTTCACTTAGGGTATTGTGTTCGTTATTTACGGGTAGTTTTATCAGTTTTACAGTCGAAATACGTTAACTAAGATGTCACTTGTGAGTTTTTTGACCGTTGTCTTTCCTTTTCTATTATGCATACCTTTCCAGACCAAAACTGTCACAACTTATTCCGATGCGGTTACTTTCACGGTTACGGAAGCCAGTTTAAGTCAATCAAAAGTTGGCGACTTGTTTGAAACACCGAAACGCGGTATTCCTTGCTCGAACGGACTCAAATGGTGGATTCAATGGTACCCTTCTAGTGATGACGAAGCAACCAAGAACTATCTTGCCGTTTTTCTGTTTTTAAGCAAAAGTGAAACAGGTTACAAGGCAAAGTTTACCATTGGGAATAAGGATATTGGTTTTCAAATGTCATTCAAAAATAAGTTTGCTGATGAAGACATTGGTTATGGTTCTTCTGCGTTTCTTTCTCATAAAAAAATTCGTCACAATCTTTTACGCAACGGGGAGATTAGTTTCACGTGCAAGGTTGACTTTGACATTTCGATGCCGTTGCGCGATCTGAAGCCTTGTTTGGCCGATTCCTGCGCTCACGTGCCCACCGATTTGAAGCTGGTCACTGATTCGGGAGAAGTTGAGGTTAGTTTTTCTAAATTGTAGACAAAACTACGTTCATTTTGTTTCAGGTTCACAAAAGCTTCATTTCTCTGATGTCCCCGGTCTTCCATGCCATGTTCACTTATGATACCAAAGAATCCCACTCCAACAAAGTCGACATTGCCGATTTTGATTTCAAAACCGTCAAATCAGCCATCGACTTTTGCTATGGCCGCGAACTTGAGGACCCATCGATCGATACCATTGTTTCGATTCTTCGTTTTGCGAATAAGTACGATATCAAAGCTGTCATTGTGAGTTTTGTGCTATTACTTTGCTGTTTTCATGTTGTTTTGACTATTTAGGCCAAGTTGCAAGAGATTCCGTCACTGAATCTGTCCCCCGAATCCTTCTGCGTCATCGTCCGTTATGCGTATGACTGCTCGAAGTCTCAACTGCTCATTCAGTGCTGTGAATTCTTCAAACAGAACGAATTTAAAATCAAGGATCTCAAAGAATTTGCCCAACTTCCAATAACGCTCGTGGTCCATGTGCTGAAAACTGCCTTTCATCTTAAAGCTGATCTTGCTGTTCTCCGCCATTGCTACAGGAACAGCATTACATTTATTGTTGTAAGTCAATCTTCCTTCCTGTCGATTCTAATTAACTGTACTTTTTTAAGGGCCCATTGGAACGACACATTCTCAAATCATTGACCCTTGACAACTTCTGCCCCATTGCCAGCTACGCTTGGGCTTGCTCACGGGAAGAATTAAAGGTCGTCTGCGCTAAGTTTCTGAATGAGAATCGTGTGGCTACGACAAGTTTGAAAGACTTCAACGGGCTTTTGCCGATGACCATGGTCGGGCTGTTTAAGCTTTCATACGAAATCAGCCATCCTAACGAGGCTGCTGCACAGAAAAAAAAGAGGTCTTATTCCGCCTCTTCTGAAACTTCCTCTGCCTCCGAAGAATTTTCCGACTCGGATTTTACCTCCGAATACGACGAAGGTTCCGACTCGTCCTCCGAAGAATCTTCCGAAGAAGACGACGAATAAACAAGTTTCAAAAATTGTCCGATTTCTTCTTTTCTTTCCGTTTGCCATTTTAACCTGTTTTACCTTTAATAAACTTTCTCAAAACTAATCAAAAGGTGTTTTATCGCCGGTTCTGTAGTCTTTCTTGGCCTTTTTGAGTTCTTCGTTCATTTTGAGAAGCTCGAGAATACTTAAAAAAAGGTCATCGTTTCAAATGAAACCGCCACGATGAAGTAATACGCGAATAAGCGTATTTCTGAACAATCAACAAAACTGTATCCGAGTCTACGATAATCGTTGTTCGAGTGAAAGTGTATAAGTTTTGAATGTGTAGCAAACTTTGTAGTTGTATTGCGTTTACTGTTTGGTTTTTTTTGGCAATTCTACAATAAAATAAATTAAAGTATAGTGAACATGACTGATTATATAAGACAGTATGAGTCAAAAAGGAGCTTAGTATTGCCCTCGAAACGCGAATTTGGGTCATGGTTAGTTTGAATTTTGAATTTAAAATTTAATTACACTTTTGGGCCCCATTTCAAGTCCCACCACGAATATTTACAACGAAGGTGGCGGTTCAACATTTTGCGTTTGACGTTTCGAAATTTGTACTTGTTGCCTTTCTGTCAGCTCACTTTCCTTACAATTGCCGCGTTATTTTCTCCCACTTTATGGCCGAGTTTGGCTGGCACATCTTCGAAGAAAGCCAAGTGATGGCGTCCTTTTTTCCCTGTGATCGAAAGACCTTCCTTTGCGCCAGGCGTGTGCTTCACTTTTATATATTTCCATTTGGTTTTCGAGGTTTTTCAAATACAACAGCGCTTCATTTTGCTGCTCGTTATCATGACTGTCGCCTCATTTGACTATTTCGAGTTTATATTTTCCCATCGAATGCTTTAGTTTTCAGCCCCAACAATGGCATCCCTCAAACGCAACTTGCTGTACGAAGCCGTGGATCTTGCCGTAGCGATGAAGCGTGACTACATTCAAACCCTTCCGTACGACTATGAACTCCAGCCCTATGATCGTTGCTTCTGGCAGTTTGTTCGACCCGACGATCTCTGTTACCTCGCGCTGTCGTCGGCACATTGCTTCCGAATGATCGCCTACCTTTTGAAGTCATATGCCACGCATGCTTCCGTCGTTGATGGCGTTTTTGAGGGCCGTGCGTCGTAAGTTTTATATAATCAACATCAAAATTTGTTCAAATTCGATGTTTTCAGAACTGTTCGTCGCACCATAGCCGTAGTGCGCTTCACGAGGCATTACTACATTCCTTCATTGGTCAAAATCGCTGGGCGATTCTGTCATTCGATTCAATTCGACTACGATCGCCGGGACGTGTTTTATAAGGCTGTGTATATGCCGGACTTCATGGATGGCCTTCTGGTGAATAAGAAGTATTACAACATTGGTGAGTCGTCTCATTTTCGATGTTATTGCCGACTTCGATGTTGAAATTTCAGCCCTCACCTTGGTCCAACCCCATCTCGACATTTATCCACACCACGCCTCCGAGCAAACGCATTCGGCCATTCGAAAGATGACCCGAAAGATGCGACGCTGTCATCTAAACCGCAGCTTGAAGTACGTCACCAACAATGGCATCGTCCGATTTCTGGTTGTCAATGACTTTCAAAACATCTATCCCGTCTCCAAGGATTCGTTTAAATTCCTGGAGAACTTGAAGGTCGAAAACCTTTTTGTCATGCCTGATACGTTTGAAGGCCAGAGGGACAAGTTCACGCTGATCTTCGACATTTTCTACCACAACAAGTCTGTTTTGCATTTTTGATACCATCTTCTCATAATCTGTCTTCAGGCCCGCAACCGAATACATGAACCACTTCCGATGCGACTACAACATCAATGCCAATGTAGTCACGTTGATGCTGAAACGGTATCGAATCCAAAAGATGTCCTTTCCACATGCTCGCATTTCGGTTTGTCCATTTCCAACTATTGTCAACAAGTGTTTTCATCAGTCATTTACAGGATCCCAAAACCCCATTGGCCAACAAGATCCAGACCCTCCGAAGTACTGTCGATTCTCTGTGGCAAGCCGTTGAAAAGCACGCTACCATGGCCGTCTACGTCTACTGTACATCTGCCCAAGCGGTTCGTGATATCGCGTGGGTGAATGCGGTCAACATGATCTATAATGGGATGCATGATTTCCGTATTTTGCAAAAAACTTATTATATCACGTGCCGGATGGAACGGTATCATGGGGCGAAGAAGCTGGTGTTGAAGGTTGTGTTCTACGATCACGAGTACTACACCGCCATCGATCCCTATTCGCGATCGAATCTGATGGCGAATTTCCTTGCGTAGTTCAGAATTTTGTTATTTTTTGTTTTTAGTTTTTGATTTAGCATGTTTTACTTGTTTTGATGGTGTTTTTTGTTTACTTTTTTTGTTCAGTTTTTTAAATTTCATTGGTTTTTTGTTGTTAATTAACATAAATTTGTTTGATCTTACTGTAGACAGGCTCTTTTTCATTTCAAAATGCGCTTCACAATCTTTTGCTTGCTCTTTTCTTCTTTTTTCATAAATGTCAACGCCTACCGTAAACTCGACATACAACAGAACCAAGAAAAGTACGAAAAATACGTCAAATGTCTGGAAGACCGTCTCAAAGTGACCCAAAAACTGGGGATTCGCCGCCCCTTCAAAGCGCTCATTTTTCCGAGAGGGGCCAGCATCAAGTTGTCGTGTTTTGAGTGGTAAGTCGGTGCAGATTATGCCATCTCATACAACGACCCTTCAGCCTATCGCCCGAGGCAGAATCCGACATCGAAGAGCTCTGGAAGCCGACGGACTCCTTTATTGGTCGGGCAATCCGTGTCCTGAAAGACAAAGTACGTAAAACGATTCGGAAGCTGGCGCCAGATGCCGAAGATGAGGGTCCTGAAAAAGTGTCATTTCGATGGGAGTACCAGCCACTGATGCAGGGCGCCGAATGGACCCCGGCTATTGACCTTCATGAACCCAAGGGTCTCGCCGCGAAAGCCGCCAAAGTTATTTCGGGGTTCATGAGCAGGGACAAGTCGACGGTTGAGATCGGCGACCACTACGAGTTGGAGGTGGTCAAGGCGAATCACTCGCTGCACACCGGCTTCTATAGATGTTTGAGGGTTGGACGCCGCAAGCAAGTCATCGAAGCGGCCTATTTCGTCGACGTGGTCACTGATGCCGTTGCTGAAGTGGCATCTGAGACCGATGAGACAGCAAACAAGAAGGCGGAGGGTGCCGTCATCACAGATGTCAGTGATGAGGTCGAAGCAGTATGGCGATCGAGTCCGTGGAGCGAGTGCAACGTTTGCGACGACGGAGAAGGCGAACAACGACGCCGAATTGAGTGCATCGTGCAGCCGAAGCCAAATGCATCCATCGAGAAGCTGGCAACGAGCAGTCTACACTTCTTGACGCTGTTTGAATCGGTGCCGTGTGCGAGTTCGCTTCTACCACTTGAAATTCGTGAAGACCTGGCCGACAGTGCCGTCTGGACTGAGCAATTCCGCGTCTGTAAATCCGTCTGTCCAATCTCCGAAAACGAAACCCGTGTCATCAAGGAAATCGACGACGAAGGCCATGAATTCATCGCCGATGAGCTCCCGCCCCATGAATTCAACCTGTTTGAACGCTTGCCGCTTCTAAAGTCAGCCGTCGTTCGGAAGACCCTTCGAGTAGGCTCACACTTGTCAGATTCTCAATGGAACGGACTGTTTTCAGGAAACGGTCGGCAATTCGCTGATCCTCGATCGTGGCCGCACCACCGACATTCAATGGCGCAAGGACTTTGAAGACATCAGCTCATCGGACCTGCAAAAGGCCGATTCTGGCACCCATCCCCGGCGATACATCCGTGCAGAAGGCCAGTTTGTCATCCGAAAAGTGACGATGAATGACGCCGGTTTCTATTCTTGCATGAGTACGCCTCGCTTTCTTCAAAGAACGTTCCGAGTTTACATCAGTGCCATCAACTGGACGGCCGAAGCCATTGGATACATTCAAATTGGCATTCGATACTTCACGGGACTGTTGATGATGGTTCTGATTACAAGGGTCATTTTGAAGACGAACACGACCTCAGAAAGCCAGGTCAGACGAGGGAGGGCGAACGTCACAAAGTAGATTTTCATATCCGTTTTCTTTTAATGAAGTCAAATTTGTGCTTTTTGTGAAAGCGTTGCGCTTACAGATTTTGTAAAAACTATTTAGTTTCCCTGTTGAAATAAACTGCAGCCAATCGAAATCGGCTTATAATGCGACTTTTTTTTTACTTCATAACATCGGATCTGCATCCGAATGGTCAGCCACCTCCGTCGAAACCGTAAAGCAGTTCACCTCCATGTGGATCGATGGCCTTCCAGAAGACGTCCAACTGTCCGTCATCAACTACGATCGCTCATTCGGATTCCCG
Organism: Panagrellus sp. LJ2284; assembly: GCA_024447225.1. Classification (NCBI taxonomy): domain Eukaryota; kingdom Metazoa; phylum Nematoda; class Chromadorea; order Rhabditida; family Panagrolaimidae; genus Panagrellus; species Panagrellus sp. LJ2284. The sequence goes on along the minus strand of JAMRYC010000001.1, from coordinate 4,466,845 downwards.
CGAGTCTGTGGTGCCACCCCCAAAGTTGCCTTCTACAGAGTAAACACTCCCCACCTAAAAAAAAGTATTCCAAATATTGATTGCGCACATTATACCGTCATCATGAACCGTAATCTAATCGTGTTCATTACCAAGCTTATGCTGTGCGTGCTTTTTCTTTTTGTTGCATTTGTTTTGTACAATATTTTTGACGATACTGTTTTGTAGTAAGTATACGCATTATTTTAGCTTCTTCAATAATCGACCTTTTTTGTTAAAGAAAAATGGACGCTCTTCCTCGCCTTCTACTCCGCAAAATCATCCTTAACATCATAAATAGTGACCGATACACCGAAAGCCTTCTTAACTTTGCCATGGCTGGGGACATACCATTGCCCATGATCAAGTACATTGTTAATAATGGTGTTGTAGGACAGTACATCACAGACAGAAATGAACTTTCTTTTGTAAGATTTTACATATTTATATACATATTTTTTTTAACTTTAAACTATCCTAATTTTTTAGCACTCAACATTTGGCAACCACAAAAAATTGTGCGGCAACACCAAGGCCTACACGTTGTGGCTAACCTCACTTATAATTCGCCCTAAAAATCATCTCTGTTGGAAAAAACAAGATTACAAAACATTTTTGAGTTACAAATTTCCAAGCTTGGAACACATGGCTTTCATCGGGAACTCGCAAGATAGTTTAGATCCTCAAGCTATCCTGCCGCTGTTAAAGCGATACCCAAAGCTCATAGACCTTGAAATTCAAGGAAATATGATAAATAGCACAATGTAAGTTAATTTAGAACACTATTATAAATATATAAAACCGTCAATTTTAGCCCGAAAACCACCTGTCCATCGATAAAAAGGTTACAACTCTATTGGCAAAGTAACAAGGGTGGGATTGCAAAAACGGACTTGGATTGGATTAAACGCTTCCTTAAAGTGTTCCCCAATATTGAGAAACTTGAGATCACTGTTGAAAACAGCTTCGAGAGTGATCAACCCGACTTGAAATTGTTGCATAGTGTTATAAAAAAGGTGAACTTCGGCGTTCCTACTATTATCACACTAATCGATGGATGCTACATTGAAGAAAACTCTGTATGCTTTTTAAAGTTCTAGTTAAAAAATAACATCAGAATTATAGGAATATCACAAAGAAATTGAACCTTTCTTGGTTAATTACACGAATACAGAACGCGGATGGTTAGTGTACGGTTATGAAAGAAAAAACATGACGTTTATTCACCAACTTAGTAAGCCTGAGTATGTATGCATTTTATAAGTTCTACATTTAGCTAAAAACTTAACTATTTCAGCCACCCTCGCCCTCAAATAGACGCTTTGTGGCGTAAACTAATTCGAGCGGCCTTTTCCAGATTTACAAAGCACGAACTACCTGAAGAACATACGTGTTTGTTTGATGTGCTGGACAAGAGAGTGATTAGACGTGCTACACCTCTTGCTTATTTACGAGAAGGATATTTTTTTTAGATAATGTATCAAAGTTTGACAGGTTTAGATAATAGAATTGTTAGGCGTGACTATGCCTGGCAAGAGGAGTAACTATACAAAGTTAAAAAGGGAGATGATGTTTTTTTGATTTTGCAAAACTGGCATTATAAATGAAAGTGTTACTTACATTTGAAGGTTTTTTGCTTTGTTTCAAAAATTGTCACACACGAAAAGCGTGCAGTTTCATTTTCCGTAAAACAAATTACTGCTAATTGTTAATTACACTTCATGAATTAATTCACGGAAGTTTCACGTCGCCACTTTCTAGCAACGTTCCTTTCTTCTGCTAAATCGTGATCTCGCGTCGATGATGGCCGGCAGAGGTGCGAAAACGTTGCAATTCGACCGCGCTCTCCACTCGCGCCACCCGCCGAACGACCAGTCGGCCATTCTCGAAGCTCGCCGTGCGGCTGCCTCTTTTTGGCTCTGTCTTGCCATTTGATGATTTTGTTCGATCCCGACTTTTTCTACCTTTTTCTTTCCGTCATCATCCTTGACTTTTTTTACCCCCTTTTTTTAGGAAGCCCTTTTTGGATTGTTTTTGTTTTTTAAACTTTCAAACGATGGGCCCAAAAATGAAGACTTTTCTTTGAAGCTATGTTTAGGCTTTTTGTGAAAACAATGCGGAGTTTTCTACGCTGAATGCGCCGCGCTTTTTGTCAAAACTGGCCTGTAAACCGACTGCTTTGCTCGATAATACGGTTCTTTTTATCATGCAAAATCACCCGTGAATTCCCGCAGAGATGCGAAAACGTTGCGGTTCAATCGCGCCCCCACTCGCGCCACCCATCGAACCTGCAGCCAGTCAGTCTGCCATTCTCGAATCCTGCCGTGCGGCTGCACCTTTTTCGCTGTCGCGTACAAATGATGACTTTGTCCCATCCCAGTTTTTTGCATGCTTTTCTTTTTGCGTTGATTAAGACCGCCGTTAGTCTTTATTTGCCGTTTAGTTGAATGCTCCTTTGGCATCGGTTTCGCTTTTTTCGAACTTTTAAACAATTGGGCCAAAAAATAATGATTTTACTCTTTTGAAGCCACGTTTGCGTTTTTTTGTGAAAACGATGCGCTCAAAATTTTGTAAAGACTATTTGGTCTACCTGTCGGAGAAACCGTCTAGTTATTTATCCTGTATGTGAAGCGCTTTTTAACTGCAGATATTTAAAGTTGACATGAAATGCAACTGCTTCGCGTGATAACAATGGCTGGCGACGTTTACTTCTTCCATCAAATCGTCACTTCGCGCCGATGAATGCCCGCAGAGGTGCCAAATCGGTGCGATTTGACCTCGCCCACCACTCGCGCCACCCGTCGAACGACCAGTCGGTCAGTCTTCCGCTCTCGAAGAATACAGCTGCCCCTTTTTGGCTCTCCCGCGTCAAATTTGATGACGTTTTTTCAACTGCCGTTTTTTGCATTCCTCCGTTGGCTTTGTTTGATGTCTTTATCGTGATTATCCTTTACTGCTCCCCGTTTATTTGAATGCCCTTTGCAATGTTTTAGCGTGTTTTTTTTTGAAATTTTCAACGATCGTGTTAAAAATTATAACTGCTTCCCTTTTTGAAGCCGACTTTGACTTGGCCTAGCTTCCAGAGAAGACGGCTAGTTATTCTGCATGCGCCTCCCTGTTTATTCGGATGCTTTTTTGCACTGTTTTAACATATTTTTTTGATTTTTGATGCGATCGAGTCAAAAACGATGACTTTTTCTTCTTTAAAAGTAAATTTTTGGGTTTTTATGCCAACGGTGCGTCAATTTTTTTACTTTATTGTTTTCTGATCAACGCTATGCTGTCATGTTCGTTGTGACGACGCTTAAATGCCGCTTTATTGTTGGCACTGTTTTTTTTTATGAATTTTGATCGTTTTCTGATGACACCGGGCATCTTCGCGGTGCGCACATTGCTGGCGTACAATAATTCTTACTTTTGACGTAAAACATGATAACTATGCTATTTTTTATTTTTATTTTATGTCAATCTTTCCCGGCATTCGGATCCTTTTTAGCACGGTTTTGTTCGCCTTTCATAAAGTTGCGCTTTTTCGAACAAAGTCATGATTGTCTTTTTTACCGCGCTTTTGCTCACTAAGTTTCTTTTTTTTAAACAGTCTTTTTAATTCTTTTAACCTCTTTCAAAAATGATGATTGTAATTATAGCTTTTTAAATGCAGATATTTAAAATTGGCGTAAAATGCGACTGGTTTGCGAAACAACACCGGCCAACTTTTACTTTCGAGTACAAAAAAACGTCTTTTGCTTGTTGTTAAATTTGGTTTTTGCCAGCTATGCGCTTCTAACTTTGATCAAAGTCGCGATAAGTCAATATGTCGGTTGAACCTTTAATTTTTTTGCCAATGGCTTGCAACCCTCGGATCTTATTTTTTACGGTTTGATTCCTATTTTAACTATTAAATTTATTGTTTTTCATTAAACGAATGCACCGCGCTGTATTTTTTCCACAAAACTACATTTCCAGAATCAGTATGACCCTTTCACTTTGCTGTTAGCATAAGTAAGTGTGGTTACTTTTGCCAGTAGTTCTCGTATAGTTCCACAAATGACGACCGTATAGAAGTTTTCCTTACACGTGACCGCGTCGTGCAGTTGACTCCGAAGTTCAGATTGCGTTAACGGTTCTTGTATTCTTATAAAACGGATATTCTGTGAAAATCGAAAGGGTCACTGCCACTTCAAAAATTAATCCCATTTTAAAACGTTGAAACTTGGTGAACAGACCAATATGGGGGCGCAGATGACGAATTTACACATTATTTTCTATATGGGTGCCTTCTGAATCCGTTAGGCTCCAGAATCCGCCTGGCAGAATCCATGACACGAAACCTTACGTTCGTAGTATCAATCGACTGCCCACATTCAGGCGATCATTTTGACACCAAGAAAACTTGAATTGATTGATTTTGACAAAAGTTATACGGTACCAAAGTCAAAAAAAACGACGAGATAGCCTTTGGCGGGGTATACCATCCGCGGGAGGTACACGTTCCGCTATTTTCATTCTTCCTATCGATAGTGCTATTGAAAAGAAACATTTTGTTCCTTAGGCACAAAAAATTCTGGGTGGGGGAAGATTGTGAAAATGAGCAAAAACAAATCACTGATAACGGTTAATTAGTAATTTTTCGTTTATACGGAAAATATGAAAGATTTCGTGTTGCCAAAACTTTAATAATACTTACAGCTATAAAACTAGAAAATCTTTACATTCCAATTATTAAAATTATTGATTTAATTGAAATTAAAGCTTAATTTACCAAAACTTTTTTTAACCGTGTTAAATTGTGATGTATGAGCTAAGACTAATTTAAGAAACTTTAACTTGATGTAACTTTAAATCATTTTGCCAGAAAAAAGAAAAATTGCCTCTGAGCTCGAACCCTCGGGTATGGGCGCGACACCTGAAACTTATATCTGGTTGACCGTGCGTGCTCATCGCCGGAATATCACAGGTTCGAACCCCTTGGGGTATTTTCTTTTTTTCTGTTAACTAACCAAAAGCTAACTTATTTGAGATAACAAAACGTAAATTTCAAGATTAGGGGCGGGGCATAACACATTATAAAAAAGTTTTAGTAAATTAAGCTTTAATTTCAATTAAATCAATAGTTTTAATAATTGGAATGTAAAGATTTTCTAATTTCATAGCTGTAAGTATTATTTAAGTTTTAGCAACACAAAATCTTTCATATTTTCCGTATAAACGAAAAATTACTAATTAACCGTTATCAGTGATTTGTTTTTGCTCATTTTCATAATCTTCCCCCACCCAGAATTTTTTGTGCCTAAGGAACAAAATGTTTCTTTTCAATAGCACTATCGATAAGAAGAATGAAAATAGCGGAACGTGTACCTCCCGCGGATGCTATGCCCCGCCAAAGGCTATCTCGTCGTTTTTTTTGACTTTGGTACCGTATAACTTTTGTCAAAATCAATCAATTCAAGTTTTCTTGGTGTCAAAATGATCGTCTGAATGTGGGCAGTCGATTGACACCCAAAACGTAGGGGACTGTGTAATGGATTCTGCCAGGCGGATTCTGGAGCCTAAAGGATTCAGAAGGCACCCATATAGAAAATAATGTGTAAATTCGTCATCTGCGCCTCCATATTGGTCTGTACACCAAGTTTCAATGTTTTAAAATGGGATTAATTTTTGAAGTGGCACAGGCCGTTCGATTCTCGTCGATTTACCCAGAATATCCGTTATAACAAGGTTTCTCGGCTACTGCCTGCGGCCCCTGTCCTAGAATGTCACGCCTATGGACTGCATGCTGTATCCATGACATGACCTATTTGTTTTCAGTAGAGAGAATGACGATATGTTTGTAATCTATGAAATTACTGAAGCAAGTTTTACTGTAATTTGACATTGTTTTTGTTTATTGTTTGCAGGGAATAAGCTATGCTGAATTCGACGCGCTTTTTAGCTGCAGCTGTATTTTTCTTGTTTTCTTGTTTTTGTGATTTCTTTCAGATCAAATTACGGCTTACAAACTTGCGATGATTGGACCGTTTCCGGGTTGTTTTAAAACACGCCTAAGCTTACCATCACTGTGCGTCGACTACAACCTTTTGATATAACTGTCCTACAGTTGCCGTCGAAATTTTCAATAGTGATGAAGCGTTATACAACGTACATGCCTCTTTGTTATTGTCATGGCTAATGTAAGTTTGATGATTGTTGTCTGCTGTTTTGTTTATGATACCTTGTTTGACATTATTCTTGTTTATACGCAAGTTTTGGCGGCTGTTTTTTACACCCGTGCTGTACAGGTTATTTCGATATCGGCGGTTTTGCAAAGCGGAGGTATTTTTTATTAAGTTTTTACATATGTACTGATGTAAGATAGGCATAAATACTGTTTGTTTTTCTAGCAGCAGGAGAGCAGCAATTACAAGCATGAATGTCTGGCTGTGGTAAGGAGAAGGGTATCGAAATTTTGGTTGGAAAAACCGTTAAGAAAATCTTTGCGGGACTATGGCGCAACGCCGTTTACTTTGACACTGTCTGTGCCGAAATGCCCGATTGAAAAAAAAGATCAATGATACTTCCTAATTCATATAGTGCCAATTTCTCTGCGTTCCCGAAAGTCTCAAAAGTTTGAATAGTAAAGCTATTCACTAACTTGTTGCGGCCAGACGCTAACTACAAGGTTCAGCACTTTTTGAGTAATAGTTTATTTAAAAAATCGCTAATTTCAATTAGTTCTTTCTCAAAATTGTAGTGATCGATTAACTTGCAATTTCAACAAAGACATTATTGTTCTTACTAGCTTTCCTAAACAGAATTACAAAAAGTCTTATTTAAAAATAGCAATGAACAATCAAATAACCATTTACTTTTACTGTTTGCCGGAGAAAATGCTCAGGCATGATGGATACGCCGCGCTTTTACTCTTTCGAAAGCGGATATAATAATATAATACAAATAAATACATACATTAGTGTTACCAATACAAAAGTTTGAGTTCATAAAAGCAAATAAACTCAAGCATCACCAAAAAAGTGATCAGAAAAATTCGGCTAAACTTGTTTTAATTCCCCTGAAGTCATGTTGAGTCACTCGGTCTTGCGTCCTAACGGCCAGTCAAAACCGTACTTGTTGGCCAAGGCGTCCCAAAATGCGACGCGATCTGACCACAGATCAGGTTCGACGGTTATCTGAGGAACGTCCACCTGTAAGAATGGAATATTAGTCGATTTGGTGAGGTTGACAGGTTCGGCAGTAGCATGGGCAGTAGATGGTGTTCCTGTTTTGACAAAGTTCACAAAGACATCGACGAATTCTTGTGCTAACTTTGGCTCTTTCTTCAAGCCATACAAAATAGCCCACAAATCATATCCATGAAAAGCTCCATCGACAAGGTTCCGGCGGCCATCGGTATCGGCATAGCTGTATTCGTAGACGTAGATTTCATTGTTTTCAGCCTTGGCTTTTGCGACGGCTTCACGAAGTGCTTGGACATTGAATTCGATGTCAGAACAGAGTTGGACAAAGCTTTGGAGGAAGAAATCGTGTTGATAGTTACAACTGTGTTCGTAATAATCGATTATTTCCTTGGTGGCAGCTTTAGCATTCTGTCCGAAGGCGTTCTCAGTACCAAGGACGTTGGTAACGACGTCGACGAAGTCGGGGCGACTGTAATGTTTGGCATCGTTTTCTGTGATTGGCATGTATTTGGCACTTGTTCGGTTGACCCCACGAATGGCTGAAACTGCATTCAGTTAGCCCAAAAAATTACTCTTAATCTCACCAAAATATCTCGACTCTTGACTATTCAGGCCAATAAGCTGTGGCCTTTTGGGTGCATTCTCAAGGGCAGCTTTAAAGGTGTCAACATGGAGGAAGTCCTGGTCCAGCCGCGGATTCCAGCGGGAAATGACAGGTGTGTCATACTAAAAAAAACAAAAATGTTATATAAATGGGTCATAGAAGGACTTCGTGCAGACTGACCAACATGCCAGTATCGTACTCGCCGTCCTTTCGGGAAATTGTCTGCGTGGCGTTGATGATATCCGCTTCAGACGCTCTTTGCAAGCATTTTGGCAGATCTTCTACTTTATCGCACCCAATTTCTTTGATAACAGCCCGCGAAGATTGAACGGTGCCATCGGTGTTGGCCCAGATGGCTTGTGCACTGCCTGACATGCTGATGGCCTTCGAGAACAGGGATTCAGTCTCGGGGCGAAGTGTAAGCCATGAAACAGAAGCACCACCAGATGATTCGCCGAAAACCGTGACTTGTTTTGGATCGCCGCCGAAGGATGGAAGCACTTTTTGAATGAACGTGAGCGCTTGGACTTGGTCCCAGAGTCCGTAATTGCCTGGGGCAAAGGCATTACCGGTTGATAAGAAACCTAGAATTTATGGTACAAATACGTTTAGTCTGATAGAAGCTTACCAAATGCTCCAAGGCGATAGTTTATCGAGACTACAATAATGCCAGCGGCGATAAATCGATCGGCATAGCTTTCCTTGAGGTAGTCCCGACCAGAACCTGTAATAAAGTCACCGCCATGAATCCAAACCATTACTGGCAGGGCAGCATTTCCATTCGTCGGATTCGGACGGATAATGTTTAAAGTCAAACAATCTTCGCTCTGGAGCTCTTGTTTTGGCCATGTAGAACACCGAAACCCAAAGGTGCTAGCGTTTAAGGCTGACTTCCACTTCTCAGGTGCAACTGGTTTCTAAAGATCACATCATCACTCACTTAACACATCTTTTCCAAACCCTTACCTGAAACCGCAGCTCTCTAATCGGCGCCTTAGCGTACGGAATCCCGAAAAAGCCCTCTACTTTCGTACCTGTCGACGTTGCATACACAAAACCAATTACAGGGCCATAGGGGGTATTGACAGTCGGCGAGATACCACCAGAACTCCTAATATCAGAATCAATGGCTAAAGTCACAACTTTCACGGGAGCTGGACAGAAAAAACAGAATACACGTAAAAAAATATTGAAAAGCGAAGGCCACTGGCTGTAGGTCAACATGATTGCAACCGACAACTGGCTAACAGCGCTGATTGCTCACGGCAGTCGAAACAACATCGGCCGGGACTGTCACTTGCTCGACCATAAACATTGTGTTAGTCATTGCATCATGTGTTGACGAAATTTCCGCTTTTTGACAGTTTTTGTAACTAACTTTTGATATCAAACACCTCATGTTTTACTGCATTCATCTTAACAGTTTCAACGCGCATTATAATTTTACTTGTTATGCTTTGAAACGTGATTGTGATGTAAAAAATAAGTGGACCCCCACAATTAGTTGCCACGACAAACTCATTGGGGAACAAGTTGATTAACCTATTGGGGAATTATTCATTAGTTTAATGTGGAACGGATTCATTGGGGAAAGTTTTTAGTACTTTATTGGGGGCCTGTTTTATTGCGGGCAAATTCATAAGTTTGAAACCACTTGAGGAAAAACTCAGTATTTTTGGAAGGTCGATTTATATGCACACAAAAAAAGTTCTTGCTCAAAAAGATTACGCTTTCAAAAGACTACGCAAAAGTGCGGTTTGTTTTGTGCATCAAAATCGCAAATGGGACGGCGGCATATTCCGACGGTGTCACGTACAATAAAAAAAAATGAGAAAGCTTATACTCGTTGCTTTACTGCTTACATGCAAAAATTAAATGACTTACGTGAGGACAAGAAGAAGCACTCCAGCAACAGACAAGTAGAATCCGCTGACTCCATTCAAATTGGTACTTACCGCTGAGCAAAGCCATGGAGTGTACCGTAACTTTTCCATGTGAAAAAAACCGATTCTGGCGTGCTTGTTTTAGGAAACCGACATCAACAAACATGTAAATCGTGCTTTGCTAAAAGAAACAAGAACAAGAGAAAAAAGAGCTGCAGCTAATCAGCGCCACGAAGATGCCGTAAGTAATTAAAAAACGGACAAGATCCGCAAAAAAAAATGCTAACATTAAAGCGATCGGCAATAAATGACGAACATGACAGCATACCATTGACGGGAAATCAAAAAACTCGCCGCATCACTAAAAATGGTTTCAAAAGAAGAAAAAGTCATCGTTTTCGACTTGATCGCTTCAACAAAACAAAAAATATGCCAGAAAGAGCGCGGAAAAGACATCCAAATCAACGTGGATTGCGGTCGTCATTATTGTGGCAAAAACAATAAAGGATGTTAAAGACATCTAACAAAGCCAAAAACAGGATGCAAAAAACGGCAATTGAAAAAACGTCATCAAATTTGACGCGGCAGAGCCAAAAAGGGGCAGCCGCACGGCGGGATTCGAGAGTGGCAGACTGACCGACTGGCCGTTCGAAGGGTGGCGCGAGTGGTGAGCGCGTTTGAATCGCACCGATTTGGCACCTCTGCGGGCTATCACCGGCGCGATGTGACGATTTCAAGGAAAAAGTAAACGTCGCCAGCCAGTCGTCGGTATCACGCAAAGCAGTTGCATTTTATGCCGATTTTGAATAGCTGCAGTTAAAAAGCGCGTGACATTCAGCAAGGATAGTTTCTTCGACAAAAAAAACCGAATAGTTTTTACAAAAACTTTGAGCGCATCGCTTGAAAAAAGCGAAACCAATGCCAAGGGGCATTCAACTAACATAAGCGGCAAATTAAATAAAGAACAACGCAAAAAGAAAAGCATGCTAAAAATTTTGTTTTTGTCGTTTTCAGGGCAAAGCTTGAAGCCTTCGTAAAGGCCAAATTGACCATCCAGAGAATCTCTACAAGCTGATTATGAGCGAATGTTCTACGAAAAGCCCGACATCGTGATGCAGCCCGACTTCGTGACCCTTGATCCCACTGTCATCGCTGGTGATGTTAAAGCGGGTTTAAGACTCTATCGCTGATACGTATTACTGTAATTTCGGGTTTAATAATGTGTATTTTTGGTTTTAATAAAGTTTGATTTGCCCGTCCATCGTCCTGCTTTCGACGCAAAATATGTCTGGAGAGGTTTTGGACACGCGCATCACATGCTGTTCAAATTCCCAATATTAGGGCTACTGTGTTCGCGCACTTCCACACTTTGACACATTTGCAGGGCATTATTAGTGAGGGTAACCTTTCCAACGGCAACTTTCCCAAACTAAAACACACGAGAACATGTTACAGAAGCATATCGTCTAAACGATTGATTGAGGGAAGGAAGCAAGATAGTATAGTAGTCATTCATTCTAACGAAAGCCTCATTTGTATCAACCATGTCCATTTTCAAAGCGCTTCTGCTCCTGGTGCTCGCTGCGACACAATGTGAAGCATCCAGCTTCTGGATCGTGTCCCAAGTAACAGATGTGCAAACCAATATCCATTGCCTCGCTAATAGCTGTTTCACAAACGATCTTCACTTTCGCGTTTCGCACTCGGTCTCTCGCTTGAACGAGTCTTCCGAATCCGAATGGTCAGCGAACTCCGTCAATACTGTGAGGAAGTTCACTTCCGTCTGGACAAACGGCCTTCCGGAAGACGTCCAAGTCCAATTATCCGTCATCAACTATGATCCTTCGTTTGGATTTCCGCGGGTTTGCGACGCAACACCCAAAGTTGCCTTTTATCGAGTCCCTCAGGTTTGTCCATTTTTCAACTGTTACGTGATCAATCTATTATTTTTATCTTCAGATGTCCGGCTTTGAGTCCTCCGAAAACGTCCGAACTTTCCGGCTTCAAGGCCGCTGCTTCAACGCTACACTGGTGCTGCAGAAACATGAAAAAGCGTGTCCCTGGTGCGTAAATCCGGCCGTTGGTAACGCTCAGATGCTCTTATCCGACATGGATATTGTCGACCGCCTGAACGACCCCTTCTTCTTGGCCCCTGTCATTGTCGCCGGCGTCCTGATTATCGTCGTCTTCATCCTGTTGATCGCATTGATCCGCGCACTCTCCACCAAACCAGAACCATCAAAACCATTCTGCGACGACAGTTATGTCGAAAGTGACCTGAGTCATAGCTCTAGTTACATCAGTAACAGCGTCGGTTTTGTTCATCAACTTCCGACATTGCCACGATGCCCTGTGCCGTCTGTGCCTGTGTTAGAAGTAACAGAAGTCGATGAAGAATATTGTATTGTATATGCATAGAATCTTTTAGTATGATTAGGATGTTACAACCGGTGTATTTTGACATTCCCGATGAATTAATTAAATATTATTATTGTTATAAATAAATTAAGTCTGCGTAATCGGTCTAACACTTCCAATCGGCCGCGTATCCTGTGTAACTTCGGTCACATCAGGCACTTTATCCCCAGGTTTCGCCTTTTCCGTGGCCGGTGCCGGTGGCGTTGATGCCGCGGCGACCCCAGGAGATTGTGGTCCCTTCCGTTTCGATCCTTCTGGCGCAGCTGCAGCAGCAGCCACCGGCGATTCCGTCGGCTTTTCATCGGTCGTCCTTTCCTTCCTCGTTTGGGCCTGTGTATCATTGACTTTCGTTCGCTGCCGTTTCGTGCTACCATCCTGATGCTGTTCGACTTCGCTACGCTTATTCTTAACACCGGCGCCGAATACGATATTCTGCGGCGGCCCAGCTGTCGCCGTGACTTCGACAGGTTGAGAAACTTCGGCCCGAGGCGTGGATGGCTTGGCTTCTTTGTTGGCGACGGCCATGGGTGGGGTGGCTTTCTGGGGCGGAGCTTCCTTCTTTTCTTCCTTATCTTTGACGGCTTCCTTGGATTTAATGGCTTCTTTTGATCTTTCTTTCGTCTTTTCTTTTGATTTGTTTGCGATATTGGCATTTGCCGGGGGCGTGGCCTTGTTAGGCGACTGCGCGACTGGAGCTAGCAAGGCTGTGGGGACTGGCGACGTGTTTGCGGGGGCGGGGGACTTCAGGGTGTCGGCAGCCGCCTACAAAACAAACTTTAATCTTTAAAATGCCACTCCAACCCACCTTAACATCAATATTCGCCGAAGTAGCCTTCTTGATATCCTCCAAATTCGATGCCGTCTGCGTATGCGCCATGACCACCTCACTTCCACGCTTTGTCGCCTGTTCAGCGTCAACCGTTGGCACAGATTGACTCGTCGGTGGCAGTTTATCCAACAACGGCAATTGCTTATCGTCAGGATCTAATCTCGGCATCAGTTTCACAAGCCTATTAAAGATAGGCTTCTTCTCCCTCGGTTCAACCTCCGGCGGCGGCGGCACAATCTGCGCTTCTCGTCGATTCACATTGAGATTCGCGACAGAGCCAATCATCGGATTGGCCTTTCGCATTCGTTTCGCTGATGCCTTCGTGTGCGGAAGTTGGACGACATGTGTTTCGACGAGTTGCGGCGACACTTCAAACAGCTCATCAACCATGGCATAACCGATTTTAAGATCGCGTTCAATCAAGAAATCGACTTCAAAGTCATCGTCATCTGTGCCAAAAGGATTCAGCGTTACTTGAGCGACTTTAAGCCATCCAACATAGAAGATGAATTGAAAAACGGCGAAAACTGGGATGACATAATCAACTTGAAAGCTGATATTGTTTTCGACCTTGTAGCGAGTCGCTTCTTCGGGGGTTAGGGCCAGGAATTGGGACGAGACAAGTAGAATGGTCATGTAGAAGGCTGTGGCAATGTTGACGACTTGGGTGTAGACTAGGGGTGTGCAGATCCAATCGTAGGAGAGAAGGTCGTTTAGGCAGTCTCGTTGTTTTCGGAGCTCCTGGAGAACATCTTAAATAACTTTACTAATAAAACTTGAAGTTTTACCTGATTCAAAGTCACAAAATGAATCTCATCCAGCGTGTGATACTCTTCATAGCACTGTTTGTAGATTTTCATGATCCACATTAGCGGTAGCCAATAAACACACGTTTTCTCTGTTCTTTCAACTTTTTGTATCAACTCCAATTCGTCGACTGTCACCAAGGAGTGTTTCTAGAAATCATCAAAGTTCAACAATGCCATCAAAGATAACATAAAATCAACGTTGTTCCAAAAACCCACCAAATAACTCAAATCAGGAAACCGCTTCCGAATGCGCTCACTGATGTTCCTCAAAACCATTACAAAAGCCAAAACGAGATACCGTACAATCGTTCGACGAAGCAGTCGATCTTCACGTTTGTGTTTCTCGCCCCGACTTCGGATAAACGTCGTCGACATGAGACAAGTTGTATCAGGCCATGGCAGTCGCATGAAGATGTTCCACCATCGCCCGGCCACGATCGACACATAGAAGCCAAGAACAAAGGAAAGTGATTGCTGGACGGTGGAGATGTAAGTGTTGCAATAGATGACAAATTGCTCGAATACGGTACCGATTTCACGACCTTTCATGAAGAAACGGTAGGAAATTGAGAGGGTTAGGTAGGCCCATAGCCAGAAGGACAGTTCGTAGCCGACCTGAAGTGATTATTTAGCAAAATTTAGGCTCTATTGATAAAAATTGTCATTGCTAGAGCCTACAATCTTCCAAACAGATCCCTTCCATCGAAACAACAGTCGTAAAAACGTGAAAACGCCGGCCGTGGAGGCCTCTCGCATGTAGCCGACCGTCATGGCGGCGATTAATTTGACCTGAGAAACAGTTTTTTTCAAGTTTGAAACACTAATCAATGACAAAAATTTACATCTGCAACGTCCTCAGGCAATGCCGTAGATCCCATAATTCAAAATAGGCCCCATTCCCGGAGCCATGAACTCTCGGCGCACCAAAACCCCGCCCCCAGCCAACACACCGCCGACTTATCGTGTTTTTGAGACCAAAGATGGCCGTCTTGTATGTCCACTTCACTGAAACCCGCCTTTCAAATCAGAATCCCTCCCCTTTCAGGTCAACAAAGACCTCGGCGTCGAATGGCCGCGTCAACCCCCGTCCGGTCAGCGCATCTTCGACGGCTACGTCGTGAACAACAACCGTGCCGCCGCTGCCACCCCTCCCGATACACCGCCCGGCGACTCCAACTTGATTCCATCGCCGCCGGAATCCGTCACGACAGCTCGGGATTCCCAACGCTACATCGGCCCTGCCACGTTGGCCACTGTCAACAAGCGACTTCGAAAGAATGACTTCATCGTGTTCTACCCCGAACCGTCCACCGAAGACGACCTTCCCGTCGAAGTGCCATTGCTTCTCGCCTACCGTAGCACCCACAACAAAGTCTACTATCTGCCCATCCGTCGCGAACATCGTCGTTGGTTCGTTGAGTTGCCGATGGCACGTCGACCCCAGCACACCTTCTCCAACATCTCCCAGCTGATCAAGCACTACCTGACCTATGGCTTCCTCGACCCCGGCACTGGCAGCATCGAAATCTTCCCCATCAACCTGCTTGAGAAGACTCGCACCTAACAATCAGATGAGTTTCAAACTTTATTTAAACATGACTTCGACAATAGATTAAAATAAAAACAGAGGTACTTAAATAATTAAAAACAGTTGACTAACAGGTTCAACGCTTTAGTTTAGAGCTTTGACGTGCCAGAACCACCGGTCAGTCACGGGAGCTTGATGAAGTGCCACTTGTCG
Organism: Panagrellus sp. LJ2284; assembly: GCA_024447225.1. Lineage (NCBI taxonomy): Eukaryota > Metazoa > Nematoda > Chromadorea > Rhabditida > Panagrolaimidae > Panagrellus > Panagrellus sp. LJ2284. The sequence continues at coordinate 4,451,368 of JAMRYC010000001.1, read as the reverse complement.
TTCTCGGCGGGGGCGGCTTTGGGTTCACCGAGGGCAGGGGTAGCCTCGACAGCCTTGTTCCAGGCATCGTCCTTGGCGGGATGGGCAGCGCCTTCGACGTGGGTCTCCGTGTTGAGCTTCGGTTTGTCCTCCTTGATGAGGGCCTTCCAGAACTCGTGGGTCTCGGCGATGATGGCGTGGGCAAAGTCGGCATCCTTGAATTCACCGTTGAAGGCGATCTCGTTGACGGGCTTGCCAGCGGGGATCTTGTAGATGCGGAACCACTCTTCGGTCGCCTGAAAGAAATCAATTAGGGGATTCTGACTACAAAGGAAGAAAAACAAACCTTCAAAAGACCAGGGAAGTTAGCCTCAACATCAGCAATGTTGTTGACCTTGTCGGCGAGAGGGTCAGCCGTGCTGATTGCGACCAACTTCCAGTCAGTCTCGCCCTCATCCAACAGTGCCAAGGTTCCGAGGATCTTGACGGGAACAACGGAACCACGCGGCTGCACAGCAGAACCGATTTCAATGACATCAATCGGGTCGTTGTCACCGTTGGCATTGGTGTTGACGTCCTTGTGGCTGGGGTCCTCCCAAGTTTGCGGCAGGGCACCGTAGTTCCAGATGTAGCCACGGTGGGGGAAGATGTTGTGCACGAATCGAGGAACGCCCTTCTTCTCATCCTGCTTGATGGGCGTCAGGGGCTCTTTGGTGGCCATTTCCATCTTGGCGTTGGTCCAGCGCGGAATCTCGACAACCATGTTGTAGATCTTCTTGGATTCGTCGACAAAGAGCGGGATGTCGTGCCATGGGGACACGAAGCCATTGGGGCCCTCTGAAAGGAAAAAAAGACGTCATTGGAAAGCCATATGAGTGGCACAAAGTCCATCCATTTGCAAAAAGGACACAAACAACGAGCTAATATGTTAGGAAGCAAAAGAAAAGGATAACTCACTGATGAAGACACGATAGTCAAGGGTGAAGAGCGAGCCACGCTCAACGACTTGGTACTGTGAATCTCCGTTGGCCATCTTGTTGTTGTTGGTTCCGCGGTTGAGGTCAAAGGCTGCTGTCGAACTGGCACGTCGGCTTTCTGCCGCAATCGCTCTGAAAAAAGAAGTAATTGAAAATAAAGAAATGGCTTTGGCTTTGGTTTTCCTCTGCAAAACTGTGGCTGTAAGCACCAATAAATTGGCACCCTGTTCCCTGGGGGTGGTCGAAGCCATTCGACTTGTTATGGCAAATGAAAGTAAAAAGACAGAGAGAAAGCGAGTGTAAAATTAAACTAAAAAGAGTTCAGACAAGGTTCAACCTCTGATTATAATCAAAGCAACAGCCAAACACCATTACTGTTCGTGTGTTTGCACAGCGTTGTTCTCCGTGTATCGATAACGGCTACGTGGTTCTTTTAAAGATCACAGCCAGTCCAGTCCGCCAGACCGTTATGAATCAGGCTAATGACGTCGTTTCGAGCGTGATAAAGATTCAAAATTCCGCAAATTCCAACATAGAACTTCAAATAAGTACAGAGAATAGCTAATTTCAGGATTTGGCGCAAGGAAGCGCCCCAAAACTAGGCAAGAAACAACACGAAATGGCATACCTGGGCGACACAGCTGTTGGGAAGCCAAAGAAGGCGATTACGAAGAGGATGGCTGCCGCGCCCGTCCCAACCAACATCACTCGTCGACGTCGGCGACCAGTGCGCGGACATGAGGGGGCCATTTCTGCACTTTTTTGGTCCTCTGGCGTCGTTGTTGTGGCATTAATCGCAGGTCGTCGACGAATATGGATGGCTTCGTTCACAGGTGAACTGGTATCACTGGTACTGGTGGAAGTTGTTGGTTGTTCGGCAGTGGCGAGGGCGACCATCTCGAAACACGTGTAGGTCGATAGGCCCGACGTAAACTGATCGAGGAAAAGTGAACACTAACAGGACAGATCGACTGACGCTTGTCGAGGCGCTACCTCAGACGTTTTATACTGACTCAACGAAAGGTGCTTCCGTCGAAAAAAACAGGCATGGCCCGTGTTAGACAGCTGATGCGTCTGAACTGATAAGCATGTTTCCAATCGAGGATCGTGAAAAGATTGCTGCTTCGGTCGGAAAAGCCGTCGTCTGTCAATGACATCCTATTATGGTGGTCAGAGAACACGAAAAACTGTCGCTGCTTAGTTCAAACCGACTATAGTATGCCTAGTGATAAGGATGGTAGCTAGGAGCGGCGCGGAAGTACACCTACGTTTTTGACCCAAATCACGAGACTGTTTTCAAACATCAACTTGTCTATCACCACCAAACTTCTAATAATAGTACCTATGACTAACCTGAGATGAGCATGATCATTGTCGCCCCCATTAGCGGCTCGCACATCCACCGATTTTCGTTGCCGTCGAAAAAGCTGCATTTTAAAAACAGAAGTCGTCAGTCGACAGCGTCGTCAGAAGGGACGGCTGTCAATATGGTTCGGAAGCAACAGGACAAGAATGCCGTGCCGTCGACACTGTCACAGTGAGTGACAAAACCCGTCAAGCCACCTCCGTCGGTATCAAACCCCGAAGGCACGGAAGGCGGGCCCTGCCTCTGCCTTCAAAATCCATGAAAGAACCGTGAGTGAACACTGTTGCCGTCCTCGTCTTGTTCCTATTTCACGTAGAATGTCTCTTGGGTAAAGGGCGAGTACCACCACAATCCCCTCTTTAACCCTGGCCAAAGGGCTTTCATCCGTGTCATTAGCGCCGCATTTGAATGCACTTTCACAGCGTTGCGATGTATGAAAACTATGAAAATGTATCCTCACTATGGCAACCTATACACCCACTTCCGCACTAACCTGCTATTAATGAATCTATAGTTTGCAACTGACTATAAAACACACAAGTTTCTTGAACAAACAACTTTCTGTGAAACCTGTCAAGTACAACTAATCATTTGTAAAACTTTTCAAAACTTCAAAACAAATTTCACTTCCCAATTGACTGACCATCGATGACAACATGCTATTTTGCGTGACACCATTAAAGGTGTGTTTCATCTATTTTAAAGTGTCGCCTTTTTGGACAGTGCAGAGAATAACAACACTCTCCGTCAATGAGATACAAGCTTTTCGCCGAACAACAGGGCGTGCCGAAAGTAAAAATAAAGTTAAACAGGCGAGTAAAAAGGAAAGTGAGTGACACTAATGAAAGGCTGCTACGGGGCGTTAACACTGTTTTGTTCGTCGGCACAAAAGCCTTCGTGGTAATAAAAGAAAATGACACGATGACGAACGCGAAAATAATAAAGTTTAAAAATAAGCGCTTTAGAAAACGGAAAGCTTGAATTAGGCTGGTTGGAGCAAGCTGATGGCATGAAAGGAAGTTGAAACATGCGCATAATAGATGAATCAACAAAGCTAAATCGTTTTATAGGGAGGAAAAGCGGAATTGAGTTGAAGAAAGTTGTGATAAGATGTGGGAAGGTTCAAATTATCATCACATTGCGCAATGAAAGGCAACTTGATAGCCGACGTGCTGCGCGTTCAAGGTCCACGCAGTTTGTCAATGAAAAAAACAGAGAGAGCGAGAGCATCAAACAGTTAATCGATAGGTGGTCGGATTTGGGCAGGACACCACTTTCGACTGACGACAGACAAACAAAATGACGAGAAGATAAAAAGAAACTCATGGTTGCATAACCTTGCAGTTTGTTTCGAGACAATGAACTTTCTCGAAGAAGAAAAGGATAATTATATAAAGCTGTTAGCCTTGCCCACCTGTACATAGAAGAACCGCTGATGGCCGAAGATGGCACGCGACAACAGGCGGGAGCCGAACAGGAAGCTGCTGTGACGAACGTGGCAATAGCCGTGTTGTTGGTGTAGGCCTTGAGGGCAACTAATACGGGTCTTCCTGTCCGGGGGAGCATCTTGCTGGCTGGTTGGGACTTTCTTGGCTTTGAAGATGGATGAAAAAGGGGCACTTGGTGTGACTACCTGGTAAGGAATGGGAAAGCTAGTCATAACTGGGCTTTGAAACGGAAAATGCGCGAAACCGAAAAAAAAGTTAGCGTAAAACGACAAATTTCGCATTCAAATCACTAAAACTACTAATAATCAACGTTTTTAGTAATACAAGAATGTTAACTCCAGGCAATAACGTAAAACCAGACTGGCCAGAATCAATTCCCATTCCCAAAATGCCCAGAAAACAACAAACCGGCAGCAAAGTACCGCGATGAAAGACTAAAAAGCCTAGGTGAAGGAAGCTTGGGTAGAAGTGATCGACAAGAAAATAGCCCAGAACACGAGGAGACGACCCAGGGAACGGGCCAGTTGATCAGAGAGCGAGCAACCACGCGTACCTCGCAGCCAGAGAACACACACGGCCAACACGTTGCCGTTGGGTGTTTCAATGCGATCACCTAGTACTTCACGACAAAACCTATCGGTAACCCCATCGGGCAGCGAGTACAACGCTTTCGTCCTCAATCCACCAGAAGTCGCTTCAAACTCAACAAATTATTCAATATACGAAAGAAAGGAAAAACAAAAACTACAAAAACAACAAACAAACAATAAGAAAGTAAACAATGCTTTTAACCAAAAGATAAGGATGTCGGTGGCGGCAAGTGAGCTAACAGTCAACATTAGGCGTCGGATTCGTCTTTTTCTTCATCACTGTAGCTGCCAAGCGTGATGCCAGGCGTTTCTGAGGCATCGGATTCCTCATCGGGCTCCATTGAAAAGATGATCGGCGCCACGTACAACTCGCCAAAAACATTGTCAATCTCCTGTTCACGTCGTGTTCGTTGAGCGGCAATCGCGGCTTGCATTAGCAGATCTAACGAGCCACACGCCTTGGCCATCGACTTCTGTAGACGCAATTCGGCATCGATGGCACGTTGCAAGCTGCGGAAATGCTGCACAACTACAACTGAATTGGTTTCTTCCGCGTAGATGGCTGAAAGGGAACATTACATTAGTATGAAACAGTCAAACGGTGGTCAAAACTTACTCATAAGGACATCAGCAACCTCCGAAAGTGTATGGAAAAAGTTATTTTTGAACATGTGGAACTTTAAAAACGTGATTATCCGGATGAGAGCCTTGTCATTACGCCCAGCGAGGGCGCGATGCAGGGCATTTCGTATGCGAATCTGCTCGAAAGCAGCTACAACGACTTCTGGCTCTTCGCGGCCTTGTTGGACGAACATTTTGTCGACCATTTGACGGTAGGCACCTTTTTGGAAGAGAGCATCTAATCGGCCGAGCTTGATCTGAAAAGAGCGAAATAAACAAACCAACGGAAAAAAATTTTTTTTCAAAATCTCAAATTTGAACCTCTTTAGGGTTTTTAGACCAAGAGTTATCCACAATTAGCCTGATCCAACAAAAGAGTAAACGAACCTTATCCAATCTCGGTGCCGTCAATGCAACTGGCTTGGGCGTACTTCCACGCTCCCTCTGAACGACAGGCTGTCCCATGCGCTTCTTGACATTCGGATTGCCAACCAGCAACTGCTTGATCAACGGAATCGAGAGTTCACGCTCCTTCGTGACCAACTGTCGCGCCTTCGGTGCAGCCGCAACTTCTCCCTTGCGACGATGAATCGACAGCAAGTTGCCCATGCCGACGGCGAGACACTCATCATCGGGCGACATCGCGAGTGTGACGACGCTGTTGGCCGCCTTCTTGGCCCAAATCAGTCGGAAGTCGCCAGAAGTTAGGTTGAACACATTGATGCGTCGATCGAGACCGCCTGTGACAAGTCGTGTGCCCTTCGTCGCGAATGCCAGCGATGTGACCGTCTTGTGATGGTGTTCCAGAGCGTGGACGAAACGGCCACCGCAGCTGAGATCCCAGATCTTGACGACGAGACCACCGGCGGAGAAGAGGAATTTGTCATTGGCCGAAACGAGGATCTTCTCAACTGGGGCACCATGATCGATCGTGAAGGCTGGCGTCGTCAATGGGGCCGTACGCATATCCCAGACCTTGACAGTGTGATCATAGGAGCCTGTGATGAGGAAGTTGTCGGTCTGTTCCGCGAATTGGGCGCACTTGATGCTGTCGCCATGAGCCTTGGGCAAGTTCCAGATCGGTGTGAGAGTCTTCGTGTCAGACAGGTCCCAATAAGCAATCGAGCCATCATCGCCGAATGTAGCCACACGATTCGCATCTTTCGCAAAGGCCACAGCATTCACAGGGACTTCATGGGCTCGGAACAGCCGGATAGCCTTACGATTCACACCAGCAGAGCGAGTCATATCATAGAACTGCGCGTAACCTTCCTGGGTACCGACACCGAGAATTTCACCGTCACCTCGGAATGTGGCTCCATGCACGAAAGACTTGAAACGGGTCAGGACGCTTATGGCTTCAGTGTGGATTGTGTCGAACACTGCCAGCTGAAAATGGAACCTTTAGCATTGTCAAAGTTAAAAAAAGGTAAACTTACTCTCATACTACTTGTAGCGGCAAGATTGTAGGGAGCCTTCGGTGAAAAGGCGAGACTGCTGATGTTTCCGGGCTCCTGGAAGATGGCCAACTCGTGCATGCGATCCCAGTACCGGTAGTCATCGGGTTCACGGTTACCCGCTTGAGTCTCCACGACCGGCTTCAGCGGTTTAACGCCCGGCATGCTTCCTGGAATTAACAAAGATAAGAAAGCGCAAAAAAAAGCAATTTCAAAGGTATAAAAGCGTTCAAAACGCCATTTCCAACACTCCTCCCTTACAAAAAGTAACAATTCTTATTAAAGTTTTCAATTAAACTAATCAAAATCAACAATTAACAAAACACAACAAATTAGTGCAAGCCCAGAAGCGCCAAAGCCTGAGCCTCCGCGTCTTGGATGGATTTCTTCGTCGGCGGCAACTTCCGCTTCTTCGCCGGTGGCGCATGTTCTTCTTCATCGTCAGACGGCTTGAAGCTGCTGTTGTCATCGTCGTCATCATTGTCGGATCCCTTCTTGTCAGGGTCGGGCAGCCAGGAAAGATCCACGCTTTCACCACCATCAGAATCATCACTCTCCGCGAAATCGTCAACCTTGTCGACGCCACGAGCTTTGAGTTCGCGTTCCTTCTGCTTGCGCTTCTTCTCCTGGCGGATTTCTTTGAGCATGGCTTTGTGCTTCATTTGGTCTTCCTTCTTGTGCTTCTCGAGGTGTTCCTCGGCTTCGGCAACGTCGAACTTGCGAAGGGCGGATGTGTCTTCGATCGGCTGAAAACAGACATTGAAAAACAGAGTGTTTCAAAAAAGTAAAACTCACATTGCCATCGTCATCAAAGATAATCTTCTTGACATTCAACAGAGCGCCACGCTTCAACAGCTTCTTCACTTGTTGCTCCTTATTCAATTGCTTCTGCTTCTTTTTCGATTGCGGCTTCAAATCCTCATCCAACAACTCAAATTCTTCCGGTTTAACGTTGAAAATGTTCTTCCGCGCCACACGAATGACTTCATCGTCCTCATCGATGCTGAAGGCAGCTGGCGCGGGTTTGATGGGCTTCGATTTGTCGGATTTGGACGGCTTTTCGGTTTCTTCGTCATCATCCGACTTTTCTGCCTTTACATTGTTCTTCGTGACGTCAATGCCCTGTTTCCTCAAAAATCGAATCCTCGGAGCAATCGCCAATCCGTATGATAGGGCCAATGCGTGGAAGTCGATCTTCTTGACGTCAAAAACATCGCGAAGTTTGGCTGTATGAATAGCTTTGGCATAGGCGACGACGGCAAACTGGGCAAACGCTCGGTAATCGGGGGTCGAAGAAAGGGTGGAGGAAAGCTTGATTCGGATGTCGGTGATTTGCTTTGGATCGACGCTGAAAAGGCAAATTTAGTGTTAAAAAGAAAAAAATAGGCAAATGAACTAACTGGATCTTGTTGACGGTAATGTTCTTCGCAGCCAACTTTTGGATGAACGGTTCTTCCTGGCTGGGAGTCAGCACGAGGACAGCTTCGCCCTTCTTATTCATCCGAGCCGTGCGACCAACACTAAAAAACGGCTTTCAGAACAAATTGAAACAAGAGCAAATGACAAACATACCGATGGATATAATCATCAACACTCGCAGCACAGTCAAGCTGCAACACGTAATCCACGCCATCAAAATCCAACCCTCGTGAAGCGACATCTGTAGCGATCAGGGCGGCAGCTTTAGCCTGAGAGAACTCCTCGAACACTTCAATGCGCCTTGTCTGATTCTGCGTACCCCAGAGGCCCATCAAGGACAATCCTGGCTTCAATGTGCTCAGCGCTTCCGTCAAAAACCTCGCCTGTTTGCAGGTCGTCACGAAGATGAGGGTCTTCTTGCGTTTGTGATTCACCAGATACGACCACAAAATATTCACCTTTTCCTCCTCATTGCAGACAAAATAAGACTGCAGAAGTTGATCTGGGGTCGCATTCTGAGCGTGTTCATGCACACTGACAAAGAGGGGATCATTCGTGCAGATTCGGGCCAAATCCTTGACATTTCGGGTCTGGGTCGCCGAGAAGAGCAGAGTTTGACGTTCGAGGGGCAGGTTTTCGATGATTGAGTTGATCTGTCGCGTAAAACCCATATCCAAGATCCGATCAGCTTCATCGACGACCAAAATCTGGCACAAATCGCAGGAAAATGTTTCATTCTCGTCCATGTGCTGGAGCAAGCGTCCAGGGGTGGCAATAACGATGTTAACGGTAGCAAGGCGCTTCTTCTCGAACGCAACATCGGTTCCACCGATCAACACACCCGCCGAAAAGTCGTGATGGGCGCCAATTTGGTTGAGGACCTGGAAGATCTGGACAGCAAGCTCGCGGGTCGGGGTGATAATCAGGGCACCTAGGCCGTCGTCGCGGCTCCATTTGTTCTTCCACAGACATTCGAGGACCTAAAAAGTGGATAAAATTAGCAAAAATAGTCAAAATGGAGCAAAACTAACCGGAATCAACAAAGCAAGCGTCTTTCCAGAGCCCGTCTTCGCCGCACCAACGACATCATTCCCCGTAATCGATAAATAGATCGTCTGACGCTGGATATCGGTCGGTTTAGTAAAACCAGCATCGCGTAAGCCGTCGATCGTCCTTCTTGATAGCGGAAATGCGTCGAAACTTTGAAACCGAGCCGCCTCTTCCTGCAAATTTTATATATAAATTTCAATCCTAACCCATCCAATCACCATCTAAAAACCTAAAAAAGACTCACCGCAGTAATCCTAGCATATTGGGCCCTCAAATTATCAGCAGAATCCGGGCACTTTTGACCCTTTTTCTGTTTGCGTTTGATCGCGTTGTCGCGGATCTTTCGATTCTTCACGTCTTTGAAGTCGCTCACCTCGCGCTGTCCCGTCTTTTTAGGCTTGAAGCTCATTGTGACGGCAGCACTCGGGGGTATGGAAGCGTTACAGGGGTGAACGGGATTCAGGAAGGGTCGGGAAAACGTGTAAAAATGGTAAAATATCCAAAGATAAAGTGTGCGTTTTGTGCGATAGAGATGAGCGTCCGTTGAGGACACTTTGCCAACCTCTCTTTCAAGGCTGTCTTTTCCGCAGTTTGCACGCAATGTTTTCTCCAAAATTCATAAATTTCACATTAAATATATTTATTTTAACAGTATCTCTTTCACAATATAATTTGGGACTAACAAGTAAACAGTTACAAAGACAGAATTGATTAACAAGCGGATTAAGCTGACCCGTACAAGATTGAAAAATGAAAACAAGCAAGGAATGTGAGGATTATATATAATTTTGAGCATTTCTACAAATTACGCTTTTCCCCGAGGCTTGACCACAGGCGTGGCGTATTCGTGGCCGAGCACTTCGGAGATGGAGGCCGGACCGTCGTATCCGTGGCCGTAAATGTGGTGATTGTGGGGGACGGTGCCGAGTTGGAGGAAGTCTTCGTGTTTGCCATCGCTTTCAAAGCTGTCCGAAGCGTCAATCGAAGCAGCACATGGACCTCGGACGAACAGGGACAAGGTAACTGGGAGGAAGATGAGCCCGTGAGCGAGACCGATGGTGATGGCGAGGAAGACTGTTTTGAAGAAAGTCAAAATCATGTAGGCCGGGACAGTGGCCAGGACGCCGACGGCCATGATCGTCGAAATGCCGCCCTGGAAGAGGGGCCATCCGAGGGCGCCAAGGGCATCGCTGACACGTTCACGTGGAGTGGCACGCTTGCTAATGACATAGCCATAGGTGATGTGGGCCGAGTAATCGACGGAAAAGCCGATCGACATGATGATGGTGATCATGGAGATGGCGTCCAAATTGACGTCCCACAGGGTCATATATCCAATGACGCCCACATCAATCGAAGCAATGGCCAAAGCGACCCAAATGGCACACATTGGCTGCGGGATCAAAGCCAAGGCGATGAAGATCATGACAATCATAGCAATGCCGATGTTTTGAACCGTATTTGGGACGACGAGGGCATATTGATCCGTGAACAGCCAAAGCGGCATGAAAGTCGTCACATTGTATCGTGGATAGCGGCCGGCAATTTCGCGCATGAGCTTCGTCGTTGCTGTCTGGTCCACCGTGGATACAATGTCACGCAATCCGACGAGGAATCTGCAAGAAATATATATAAAAACTTCCAAAAATTATATAAAAACCCACCGAAAAGAGGTAATCCCATAACTGCCGTCCCGCATCCGGCCCCATTTGACATCCTCCGGCCAATACTCATTCTTCTTCGCAGCAAAGTAGTGCCGAGCGGCTTCATAGAACATGGGATCGGTGTACTTGACTTCGAGTTCATTCTCATAGTAGCGGTTCATCTCCTTGAGCCAAAATTGAATCGAGTCATCTCCGATCGTATGCTTTGAATTTGCGAAGGAATGGACCATCGACATGACCATCTTGCGCTCTTCGGGGTTGCGAAGGTCTGGGGCATTGTTGACAACGATCTGAAAACAAGAAAATTATATTTGATTCGGTTTTTTGAAACGCTTTTCTAATTCCGAAAAAAAGAACGCAACCACGGCGCGCACGCACCCGACCCTAGTCAGTTTTGTACACGTTCGTCAGCACGATGTCGTGGCCGAGTGGTTATGGCGATGGACTGCTAATCCATTGGGATTTTCCCGCGTGAGTTCGAATCTCATCGACATCGAATTCTTTTTTCTTTTTTAGACATTTTTAAAATGTTCCCAAAGATGCTTTTTGCCAAGTTTTAAAAAGTTAAACATACCTGTACAGTAGCTCCATAATGCCAAAAGTACTTTTCCAGCACCCTGTAATGCGGAATGGCATAACTGTCCTGCACGAGCAGATTCACAGGCTCCAATCCTTCCCGAAGTTGAAGACAGCCAAAGATTGCAATCGCCAGATAGACCCCGAACCACAGAATCGACAGACACCGAATGACCGGCTGCATCAGAATAGGCGCGAACCAGTTTTGGAAGAAGTATGACGCAGTGGATTCCTTCAAGTTGATGGACGTATTGGTCGAATCCGGGGACGCATGCGAGCCCAGCCAGAACAGTTTATGCGTCACAGATGTGATGTTCTTGTAGGAATGGGGCAGGGTGGGTTTCAGGAAGACACAATGCAAGCCTTTGCGTTCCCATTCGACCATGATCGTCATCCAGGCCGTGAAAAACGTGATTTGGTAGATGAACGTGATGACGATGGCGGCACACGTGTACACGCAGAAGATTTGGACCGCGGGGATACTGTAAAACAACATTAAATCGATTCATAAGTTAGTATAAGTGACTTACGATGTGATTGTGCCGACGCCAAAACTGAAAGCGTCCGTCAAAGACGTGATAAACATCGAAATGGCCGCATCACTCATGCATTCACCGATGCGAATGTCCGTCGGCAGAGCGCGATTTGTCCTTCTGATCGATGCCACCATCAAAAACATGTTATCAGTACCCACAGCGACGACCAGGAAAGGCATGACTCCGACAATGTCATTGTACGGCATTCCAGCGAGATTCAAAGCGCCAATGGCAGTGGCGATGCCCATGCCGGCATTGAAGACACCCAAAACTGCCAAAATAGGTTTAGATAGAACCCAATCAATGTAGAAAGTCCCATCGATGAGGGCCATGTTACAAATGACGGAGAAGATGACCAAAATGGTGAAAGCCAGGATGAATCTGGGGACGAGGGAATCGGCATTGCGTTTGAGTTCTTCGGCGAGGGACTGCGAATGGAGGTACGTGAATTGGATGTACGGGTCTTCGGGGTATTCTTCGAGGGCTTTTTGGAAGGCCTGAAACGACAAACTTTCAAAATTGGCCAAATTACGGTAAGTGTTTACCTTTTCCCACAGCCCAGACACATACGACATATTAGACGGGTAAAATTGCAAGTGATAAACTTGCAGCCATGCTTGGGCCTTGGCTAGGATCAACTCGTCGTTTTTACCGTAGCCGACTGTGACACCGCCCAGGGCGCCGCCAATGTAGCCGCCACTGAAAGGAAATTGCATTATTATAGTATACCTACAGTAGCCACCATCAAAAACTTACACAGATCCAATCCGAACCGTCGGATAGGTCACATTGAACCCATGCTGGAACAAATCACTAATCACATGGATGTGCTTCGCCCCAGGGCAGCCCTCATTCCGCCAGGCTAGACACAAATCTTTGTATTTGTAGGTTCTGCCCTCGAATTCGACCTTGACTCGATGCTGGATGTATTGGTCAAGGCGATAGATGGCTTCGGAGTAGGGTTTTTCGAGGATGTTGCCGTTGTCTTTTGTTCGGAAGGTCAGCTGGAAATAATCACTAACTTCAAAACCATCTCATTAGTCAAAGTCAACTCACTTGGACCTCTCTCGACTGCGTGACAGACCGTCCAGGAATGTAGCTCCCATTTGTCAGCGGCCATAGATCATGAATAGCTTGACGTTCCAGCTTGCTAGCCGCGCCAACGGGGGTGTAGAGGTAGATGGCATCGGTGAGGGGGTCGAGTTGGAGGAAGCCGATGGAGCAGATGATGGTGACCAGCAGGGGGAAGATGATGAAAAGGAGCGGGGCTCGACTGACAAATCGGCCATATTGGTCGAAAAAGCGCGACAATGGCCGCTCGATACAGTCGAACTTGGCCATGTGGGCCGGCTGGAAGGGATAGGATACGGTTAGAAAGTGAAAATGGAAGCGGAAAGATGAAAAAAGTGGAAGCAAACGCGGAGACAGGTCAATCAAGTGGATTTCCAGACACAAAAGAGGTACAATACGAGTGACTGGCTGACCATTGACATCGATTTGTCAGGTCCGGAGCCCTTTCAAATCAGGTTTGTCATGCAGAAACGCACATGGGGGCACGGTTTAGGGGCAGAAAAGCCTTTATAAAGGCACAAAAGTCGAAAATAATACATTATAAAACCCCAGGGGCTTAACCTTTAGCCCTCTTTTCGTCATTCGTCATCGAAATCCCTCATTCAATTGACAAATTTGACGTTTGACACGACTTCCGACCACTAACCAAACCCCACAAAGCAGTTTCCCCAAAATTTTGCCTGAAACCACGTCCCGAAATCGATGACCAACATCATCCTTGTAGCCAGCTCCTTCCAAGATGAACATGATGAACATGTTCTGTTAGATCGATTCATCTCATCCTGCAGTCATGTTTTCACGGCGGGTAGATGACCGCCAAAAAGTCGAATGTGCCCGGCGGGCAGACGCTTTTCGCGCACCCCCGTCGTCACCATCGCTCGCATTGGGCTCGCCATGACCTACATTGACCGAAGCGAGTGGCCGTTCAGCCAGCCGACTGACTTGGATTCCAGCCCCGCAGGGTCGACACGGTTTGAACTCATCGCCGGCAGAACTTGGCTCACTGTCACCGCCGTCAAACTGTTTGGCCGTCGGCGGCAGGGGTTAACTGTCGCGATCGACCTATTTACTTGCCCTCAGGGCATTTTTGGGGAAAGTTACGATCGCAAAGTGTGTTTTGTCAATTTTTTTCGCACAGATTTTATTTTTTATTTTTACAAACTAACCAAGAAAAGGCAGTTTTTACAATAGTTCGAATAAAATGTTGCAATGTAAAAACTAACAGCATCGGTGGAATCAACAAAATTGACTTACGATTACAAAAATATATCTTTTCCGATGAAAAATGCCAAAAACGTTGAGCCCCACTCCGATAGGGGGCCTTTTTGGGCTAGATACGTGATATACATCGGACGATCACGGCCGCCGGTCGGCCATCTGAGATCACCGACCGTGCGCACGGTCGGACTTCATTGCTTTTTCATTGCAGCCAACCGGCCCCACGTGGGTCGCCTGTCGCCCGGCACCGATCCCACGACAGTTTTCGGCTCACCCAGGATTTTCGAAACCGAAATTCCACCTCTACGACAACCGTGGGGGCGGCTGGCCAAGTTCATATCGGACTTATCCGCCGCTGATTTGGACTGCGTGGGCGGACACGTCAGGCCATTGCAAAAGGAAGAGAGATTTCGAAAACCGGTGAAAATTGCATCTTTTTGGACCCAATTTGAAGCATTCTGTCAGCATTTACGTCCAACATGCCCGCGGCAACTGTAGCTTCAACGATGTTCAGCCTCCACTTCCCGAAAAAGGCTCCTTTTCCATTGCGAGAGAGTGCGTCTCTCGTCGTCTGACCGGTGCACGCTCTCTCGCGTAACAATGCAAATGCAAGCCGGGCTTATGGATGAAACGCGACAGCTCATAAACTTACCTGGCTGGGAGGCTTGTACGATCACGAAGGTACAACCTCTATCTTGAGGCTTGAGCATTGCACTTTTCGCTCCAGGCTGACAGATATGGCTGCTCCGAACTGGTGCACGCCAACAGCTAAATTTTTGGGTGTGGGGGACTGCGTTCGCGCATCCCCTTTATTTATCAGTGTTTCAACTGTTCAGTACTTCGAAGATGATTAATGTTTCAATTCAATCAAGCCGAGTAAAAAAATACGTGGTCCTTCCGGCAAGGACCTTATTATGGTGATCGACAACACTGGCCATGTTGTACCGGACAACAACTGCGCCAACTACCAAATAAAACAATTTTAGTCTGCGGCCTCGCCGCAACCGCCGGGATCTTCGCGACTGAATGGCCCAGGCCACGAACCATTCCGTGGCCGATGTTAGCTTGCTTGTACAAAACAAGCTATCTAACCACTGCGCTATCCCGACGGCATGCTTTATGTCGCAGATTCGTATTATACAGCATAAGGTTGCGCAGAGTTTAAAAACAAGTACAAACAGTGTCGTACTACTTTAATTAAGGAGTTGGAAAAACAGCAAAAATAAACAAAATCAACACCAGTTGATTAATTATTAAAAGAATATGTGGCCTTGGAGTGGAACTTAAAATCTTACCGCTGCGCCATTAAGGAAACTTGTCAGACTTCACAATGATCAAGCTGCACAAAACTGACACATCTTGAGCACGGAAGTTTAAAAGTTTTGAGATCAATTACTAAATAATGTCACGAGAAAAGCGATAATACTTTGTATATACCTAAGATTCGCTTTTTCAACGTAAAAAGTTTTAATGTGAGGATTAAAGAAGCAAAAAACATAATATCCTTCCGGCAAGGACGTGATGATTGGTGGTCACATTGGCCATGTGCACCGGACAACATCTGTGTTAACCACCAATTAACAAAAGGCCGTCATCCCCTCATAATGCGGCCCTCGCCGCGGCCGCCGGGCATTTCGCGACTGAATGGCCCAGGCCACGAACCATTCCGTGGCCGATTATGCTTGCTCGTACAAGACAAGCTATCTAACCACTGCGCCATCCCAACGGCAAGCTTCATCTTGCAAGTCGGGCTTACTTGGCAAAACAGGTAAGAACGCGCTACTTACCTCTCTGGTACTGTACAATGTCAAAGTGCAAACTTTTTTACAGTTCATTACAACTAGGCTTCATGCTAACTACGTTTTACAACACTTTTTTCCTCCATTTTAATTAAAAGTCGGTTTTTTTCATGCTACAAAGTTGCATTAAATAAAGAATGAACAAAGACATGCTTACACAACAGTTGCGCACACTAACAAGCTGAAACAGTACCATAAAAAAATAAAAATTCTGCAAAAACGTTTGGGGGCCCCTCCGGCAAGACCCCTTCTCTCCCAAGTTTGGGAATTCGATCACGTTGGCCATGGTGCGCCGGACGACACCCGTGATCTAATCAACCGCGTAATTTACCATACAACATATTTCAAGAATAGTTGTTAGATAAGATGTGTTAGTAATGTTAAATACTTGTAAAATAGTTAATTAATTGTCGACCGCATGCATTCAAATTTTATTTTAAAATCCGAAAAGACCCTTGTCGTGACCGCCAGGATTTTTCGCGACTATGGAACCGGCCTTGAACCACCGCGGCAGATGTTTACGCACAGTATGCGACGCAAAATCTTGCCGCTGCGCTGTCCCGACGGCAGAAGCGCTTACTTTTTTCGAACTTATCAGCTGGGGCCTTTTGACTGACTGTAGTGGTGTTGTCCTGTTGATTAAAACTGACGTTTTTCTGATGAACAAAAACGTCATTTCAAAAAGCCAGAGGTCGAAAAAGGTACAACAAACCATCCAACACTTAAAAAATCAAATCTTTTGCAAAACTCTTCCCCTCCCTTTTCCAATCACTTTGTTCATAGTTTACCGGAAGACTTTGTAGCTGTACCTTTAAGCCATCATATATGGTATACCACGACGTTATCTTGCAAGTACTGATAAGCTGACTTTTCCAAGAGTATTTATACTTTTTCTGCGTTGTTGATCTGTATAGTTCTGTTGCACCCTCGTTCACTTGCTCATTGCTATTACCCCTGTTTATCAATATGAATAGACGTTTATTCATTGCAGCTGTTAGTGTCAGTGCCGCGGGCGCTTTCCATTTCGGTTTCCAACTTGTTATTACCGACCCTTCACAATCCGCTTTTGAATCCTTTGTAAAAACATCAATAAAACGGAATTATGGAAGTCAAATCGTCGGATCTTCATTGGATGCCATCTGGGGGGCATTGGTTGCGGCGTATTTTGTTGGAGCTATCTTTGGATCTTTGGCTATTTCGAAGTTAAGTGATGGATTTGGACGGAAATCGACACTTTTGGGTGCGTATATTGGCTGTATTTTGGCCTTGATGTTTGCCATTGTGTCACATTTTGTGACTTCGTTTGAGCTGTATGGGATTAGCAGGCTGTTATTAGGCTTTGGATGTGCATTATCACTTGGTGTTGGGCCAGTCTATCTGTCCGAGATTAGCCCGAAACATCTACGTGGCAAAATTGGCATGTCGACCGGGATCAGTGTCCAATTGGGTCTAGTTGTTGGAGCTGTTGTTGCGATGCCACAGGTTTGGGGGACATATGGAAGTTGGTGGATTATCTATGTTTTTGAAGCTGTTATTTTATCGTTGGGTGCGATGGTTGTCGTTTTCCTGCCAGAATCCCCTGTCTACAGCCTCTCAAAAAGCGACAAACTATCAGCTATGAACGCGATTGAATATTTCCACAACTGCCCCCTCGACGACACAATCGACTTGATCAAGTCCATGGACATTGGAAATTCCCCCAAACTCGGCCTATTAGAAATCTGGCACGATAAAGCCGGCCGCCCTGGCCTCATAATCGGCTTAATCGCCCGTTTTGGCACAGCTTTCTCCGGAATCGCCGCCATCAACGCTTTTGCCGTCGACATCTTTGAAGCCGGTGGCCTCGGGTCATTCTCCGCTTCCTGGGCCAATACTGCCCTCAGTTTCGCCAGCTTCCTGGCCACTCTCGCCGCCACCACGGCTGTCGAGCGCTTCGGTAGACGTTTTCTCATGCTTATCGGTAGCGGAGTCCTTATCGCCTGCAACGTCGTCATTGTCATCCTTCTGTATGCCCATGAACACACAAAATACAAGTTCGTCGAAGTTGGCCTCGTCATTGTGTTTGCTGTGTTTTTGATCTTTTTTGCCATCGGCCCTGGGCCAATTTGTTACTTCATCAATGCAGAATTGAATGATTCCGCTTCGAGAGGCGCGGCACAGAGCTGGACTTCGTGCATGCAACAATTTTGGTGAGTTTTTGAACTTTAAGTTTCATAGATTAAGTTAGAACGATAAAAGACGTCATAATCCGCACTTTGCAGCCGAGCTATCTTACTGTTCGCGTTTCTACCGGTAAAGTCGGCCGTCGGAGCATCGGGAGCATTCTTGGTGCTGTTTATCGGGCCGCTTGTCTGGTCAACTGTCTATCTGTATTATCGGTTGCCCGAAACGAAAAACCGCAACTCAGAAGTTGAGATAATGCGGGCAAAGGATGAATTGCCTGAGGCGCCGAGGTGGATTTTGTGGGCATTACCGAGTTGATCTAATAAAAACTTTTTTACAATTTCACTACACAAACTGTCGAAAAAGCAATCACAAAGTTGAAAAATTACAATTCGATGCCTAATAAGTTCACGTAAACCCAATTTGACGCCACTCAAACTTCAACTTAAATTTTGGTGTAATCCGCCCACGCAAACCCAAACCTGACCCAAATTTGAATATTTCAATCCCACTCCCGCTGACTTTTCCATGTCTTGTGCCAACCTGAATTCAAAACTTTCCAAATTGCCCCCATAACAGTGCGCGATGACATTGCTGATAAATGGACCCGCCTCAGCGCTTATGATTCGACCCACTTTTCAAAACTGTAAATCCCTACCTATAAATTGACGCCCTGACAGTTCCGAAATCCCCATAACTCCAAGGATGCAGTCGGCTGAAACGACGTCTCTCGCCAAGACGGCCCGATCTTTGGAATGGGTCGCCGTTTTCGGAGCCATCTTCACGGCTGTCGGGATCTTCTGCTGCGCGCACGCGATTATCAGCATCCGGAATGAGTGTATTGCCATCAATGAGGAGCTGAATGAGGGTTTGGTCGCTTTTGATGTGAGTTTTGGGTTAAATTTTGATTAAAATTTATGAATTTTGTGTATTTAGGCGCTCTCGGCCGACATCTGGTCCGAAATCAAAACCCTGAAAGTAAACCCATCAAAAGTTCGTGAACGCCGTCAAACTTATGGCGGCTACGGTGGCTACGCTCAGTCCTCCGTCTATGCTGCGCCGTCCATGCCGTTCCGGCCACGATCTATGATGAGACCGACGCCGGCCCCGCAGACCCAATGGCCAGCTAGTGTGAATTCGGGCAGCAATCCGCCGATTCAGCCTCCTCAGAACCGGAACATCTTACCACTTGGAGCTTCGCCGGCCATTCCGCCGTTCAAGTTCCCGCCAGCACCGCCAGCTGTTCCGAGGGCTCCGAAATGCGGTAAGACAACTTTTATTAGACCTGCATCACCTTTATCACCCAATTTCAGAATGCGCCAAGCCCGAAGCCAACAAATGCCCCGCAGGTCCTCCCGGTCCCAAAGGCGTTCCCGGCGAGAAGGGCCCCAGTGGTCCTGATGGCATCGAAGGCAAAAACGGCATCCCTGGTGAATCTGTCGAAACCCAAGTCCAACAATTCGACAAATGCTTCACCTGTCCCGCTGGCGAGCCGGGCATTCCCGGAGCTCAGGGCCGTCCTGGTATGCGTGGCATGCGTGGTGCTCGAGGTGCCAGCGGCATTCCTGGTCGGAACGGCACCCCCGGATCGCCTGGCGTCCAAGGCCCAGAAGGCCCCGTCGGTGAAAACGGCGCTCAAGGCTTGCCTGGTCCAAGTGGCGAAAACGGCACCGCTGGTCATGGTCCGAAGGGCGCTAAGGGTACCACCGGCCCGCCTGGTGAACCTGGAGAGCTGGGTGAACCCGGCACTGACGGCCCTCAGGGAGTTATCGGCCCTGGTGGTGTCGGAGGCCCACCTGGCGAAAACGGCACTCCTGGCGCTGATGGAGAAGCTGGCCCAGAAGGTGATGTTGGCGAAGTTGGTGCCGACGCTGCCTATTGCCCTTGTCCTCGACGCGTGCCGCTATCACGGGCAGGCGCGGGCGGTCAAGCCCAACAGTACTTGTTTGGTTTCCAATAAGATCGTTGATTAACAAAAACTGTTGTATGATGTTTTAAATGCGACAATAAAGTGCCTTTCGAAAAAAAGAAATTCTTGCTCTCTATAAAATGTAAGCATCGCCATAGGATCCGAAGTTCGCATATACCCCTTTTTTTGTAATTTCTTACGACCGGTACGTGTCATTACGAAGCTGGTTCTTACATTTCGATTATCAATACATAATTTTTTTCAACTTTAACTTATGCCAGATTTTGTCTATGCAAGCCGTGCTATTCTTGCAATCGCCTTCCTCCTCCTAGGATCATACATTTTCTGTTTCGTAATCACATCTTCGGTAGTATAGTGGTAAGTATCCGCGCCTGTCACGTGCGAGACCCGGGTTCGATTCCCGGCCGGAGAGGAATCTTTTTGTTCGTTTCATAGTTTTGTTTACTTTTTTGCTAATGCGATAATCTCAACTTTTTGACCTAAATAGTAATATCAAAACTAGAAATAAACCAATCGCAAATATTCACGCAGCCACCGTGCGCCGACGGCGATCAAACGATACATGCCTTCTATTCGACGCTAGATGGAACTGTAATCACTTTTTCTGTTTGGTTTACTTATTTCTTTGGCACGTATCGGGTTGTAACTCCAATCTTCGCTCCGACATCACCGTCATCGACGACAATACCCGAATCGCCATTATCATCGACGTCGCTACCCCCTTTCAAAGCAGTTGCTCAGCTTTCGAAAGTTTTCATCAGACATGAGACGGAAGTCATCTTGTATTTTATTATATAAATCGCACATTATTTTGTTAGGTCAAATGTCTTGTTTGACCGCTGCCTTCATTTTGCACAGCACGCTTTCGAAACCGCCGAATTGGTTGCTCCATCCACTGTTGATGTCTAAAGTTGAGCACTTTAATGAGCTTAAAAATCTTAAACGTTGCTAACTAACCATCAAATTTGTTGTAAACCTGTGCAAACTTGATGTTTTCGTTGACTTTAGTCGGAAACAATGGTGCATATTGCCCGTCACTCGTTTCCGGATTTGAAAATCGATTCCATCCGACAAAGTCGACAGGAGTACCATCTGACCATTCGAAGTTCTTGACGTCAAAGGCATCGCTGTGTAACGTAGTCGGTATGTGCAGTCCAATCAGTGTTTTTGCGGAATAGTTTTGAACAAAATAGTGTTCTTCAACGCAATGTATCGATGCTAAATGCGATCGATACCAAGTCTTACAGTAATCGCTTTCAACTGTTTGGCTAAAGGTTTTATCTTCCGGTTCGACAGAAACGTGCTTGTAACAAAAAACTTTGCCACAGAAGCGTTGTTTAGTCCATCCAGCGGGGCAGATTGCATCGTTCAGTGATTCTATTTTGTCGGTTTCGGGCACCGACAGGCACGGAATCAACGGTTCTGCTTTTATTTTACAAGCAACCTTCATTCCGGAATTGATGTCTTCAAATCGCATAGTTTTGAACAGTGGGCGATATAAGGGTAGTACAGCTGGCTGTTTAGTGAGTTGTATTTTCACTACGGCATTTGAGGGGTCAAGAAAAGGCTCAGTAGGGGCCCAGAAGGCAGT
This sequence comes from Panagrellus sp. LJ2284, assembly GCA_024447225.1. Lineage (NCBI taxonomy): Eukaryota > Metazoa > Nematoda > Chromadorea > Rhabditida > Panagrolaimidae > Panagrellus > Panagrellus sp. LJ2284. The sequence goes on along the minus strand of JAMRYC010000001.1, from coordinate 4,429,913 downwards.
GTTCACGGGTTTGCCTTGATCAGACCATTCAAAGCTTTGATTATTTCGAACCAAACCAACAATGACGTTGTTTGCGAGCGTGTGGTTAGTCAAAGGATCTAAATGTTAATGGCTATAAATATAACAAACAATGTTTGACTTACAAAGAAAACCAAACTGTCGATCGTAGTGAATCGAAGCCAGCTTTGCTTCAGGATGCAAACTGTGGCATATTTCATGCTTAAAACTGTCGTTTGAGAGTGGCACGGGTGCATTTACTAAAGCATAACAATGAACACCCTCATCGGATGGAACGATCTGCCATAGACTTGAGTTTGTCGGACACTGACGAGTCCAATGTGTTGCCCGTTCTAAAAAGTAACACATTAACCAGGAAATGCTCGAATTGAACAAACCAAATCGACATCTTTTTCCATTGACTTTAAATACATCGTAGTGTTTGACATCTTGGGACAAGTCCGTCTTCACAGCTGCCTTTTTACACAAAACATGATTTGTGTATGCTCCAATATACCCGTTAAAGTCAACCCAGTCATCACCGTTTCCAAAATAGACATTTCTCTCGTCATGTGCATTATTAGGTTCTTTGAGATTCCAGGGGGCAAAATCAGTAGGTGTACCATCGGTATTTTGCCATGAGTCAAACTTGCTCCATGGTGTTCGACTAGGCATATGTAAACCTATTTGTATAGTGTTCCGACTTGCGTAGTTATATTTTATGTAGTCATGTTCTTCCTGACAATGAACCGATGCCACAAAGCTATTTGGTTCTAACATACCGCATACATTAAATTCGGCGAGCATCGTTCGGAATTTTTGGGGAAAGAGGGGGATTTTGAGTTTTTTATAACAAAAAGCAGGACCATCGCAAAAAGCTTTAAGATCCCAGTTATCGCCTTCGCATGTGTATTCATTCAGATTCGGCTGATTTGGACGAGGTTTGGTGTAATACGAGTGCATAAACCGTGGGTATGGCATAGCCATGCAGAGGATGTATTTACCGCTTGGATCTGCAGAAAATGTTGTCAAGTTTACAGTTTCTACTCGTCCGTTGTTCAAATGAACAACAGTACCACCACTTGAAAACTTTGCGTCATTGTCATTGCTGGTGAAGTAAGCGCCGATAACACCATTTTGCGTCAACGACGCAAAATCGTAGGTGTAGTCAGGTCGGAAGCGCGCAGGGAAGGCATTCTTGTATTTTTTATGACACGCATCTTCGACTTCTTTGAATGTTGAGATATTAGCAGGTAAGTTTCTGCGTCCGAAACAAGCAAACAAATTTCTGTAACCTGAGAAAAGATACCAATAATCTTGGTCTCCTGCGGATGGGGGACAGCGGGCTTCTGCTTTGGTCAATCCGGGGTCTATAACTAATCTTATTAGAATGATACGTCGGTAAAACTTACATTGTTTAACTTACATTTGGTTTCCGGAAGGCTCGAATCGGCAGAAGTAAATTGCTGATGAAATGCAAATACAAGAACTGCAAAAAACAAGAGCATTGCTGACTGTTCTATGCTTTAAATGTTGTTGCAGCTAAAACACATTTATACCAACCCAGATTCTAAGAACAACCATCGAAATAATGATGCTCGATGGCGATGATTCAATGGCATGTGAATGCTTCTTTGTTTGACTTTTGAAACAATCGAAAGACCAAATTGCAAAGGCACAGTGTTCGTTAGTCATTTATCATAAACAAGCTAACCATTTTGAACAGTTTTATGTTATGTGCACCGCCGCAGGGCAACACGTTCCAAAATTTGCTGGTTTTCCACGACACGTCAAAACATGAGCGGAATTCAATGCTAACCTCAAACTTGGGTAATTAAACCGACGATGAACACGCGGAATGGCTACATGTGCATTCGGGGTCACAGTCATTGTGCGAGGCGCGGTCTTTTGCATTGAAATGACAGTCAGTGCAGTTCGAAGAGAGACGACAGACCTGCAGAGCACAACACCCTAAACCTAACACACAGCGTAAGACGCAACGATCTTATACTGGGTAGCAGTGCGGTTACAGCACTGTGTAGTGTCTTGCCTATTAAGGTGAAATCTGCGTGTACGTTACGCCGAAAATGCGCATAAAACACGCGGACGCAATAGTTTTTTTACCCAGTATAAGATCGTTGAGAACGTATACTGGGTGAGCGATTCAGGGTGGGGTGAATCACTTTTAAAAGTCAGTCATTGCTCGCGGCGGCGGATTTTTGCATGATCACGGTCTCTTCACGCACTGCACTCTTTTGTTTTCATCATAAACAACCGGAACTCGCAAAAAGAATGGAACCTTGGAAACAGAAATAACAGTTGTAAACTATTACACGTTGGTTTAGTTACCCATATTTGAGAAAAACATATAAAAGTCTCGATAAGAGATTTAAAAAAAAACAATTTTTGGAAGCGTAGCTTTGAGCAACGCGCTTATTAGTGAAATGGTTGTGCTTTCTTCTGATTCCGAATTCGGAAGCCGTATGTACCGTTTTTTCATGAACTACACACTTCCTAGTTCCAATATCTACGAATTTGGCTTTTACGTTTTGATTAACAACGCGAACATTAATTTAAATTCGCCTGACTTCAACCGGGGTTGCCGTTCTTATTGACGAATGACAAAAAGTACTAATGCGTTCGATTTAGCTAATTTTATCTTTGCAAGGCATGTGGTTGCAACCGCCTTCCTCCAGCTAAGGTCATGCTTTTTCTGTTTCGTAATAACATCTTCGGTAGTATAGTGGTAAGTATCCGCGCCTGTCACGTGCGAGACCCGGGTTCGATTCCCGGCCGGAGAGGCAACTTTTTGTCATTTTTGAATAACGTTAATGAATTTTGATTTCATTTTTGCGCATCGTATGAATCTGTTTTTATTTTGTAATTTGTGTCATGGAATCTAAAGATGGTCACGGATTGCTACTGAAAACACTTATAAATATAAGCATCGCCGTAGGGCAACGCGTTCCAAAATTTGTTGGTTACCACCACACGTCGAAACATGAGCGGAATTCAATGCTAACCTCAAACTTGGGTAATTAAACCGACGATGAAAACGCGTAATGACTACATCTGCATTTGGCTTCACATTTATTGTGCGAGGTCAGGGCTTTCAATATAGGAATTGCAGTCAGTGTAGCTCCGCGAGAGACGATAGACATGCAGAACACAACCACTTCCACATGTTAGTCACAGCCAGCGGCAGGTCTGGCGGCTGCGCTCTGCATGACTTCGGTCTATCTCCGCAGCGCACTATTTGCAATTTCGGCGATGAACAACCTGGACTTGCACAAAGATAGCAATCCAATCGGCAGAAGTAGTTATTCCGCGTGTTCATCGTCGGTTTAATTACCCAAGTTTGAGGTTAGCATTGAATTCCGCTCATGTTTCGACGTGTGGTGGTAACCAACAAATTTTGGAACGCGTTGCCCTACGGCGATGCTTATAAATTTCAAATGTAAAAACAAATTATTCACGACTTTTAAAAACTTGAATGCTATTCTACATGTTTATTCGTCATCAAAATAGGTCAAAAGACACGTATTACAGATGATACGGGAGGAGGGAATGCCTTCGGTGTTTAGTAAACACGAGCACGGGCACGTCGACGGTAACCACCAGCAGCTGGGGCAGGAGCGGCAACTGGTGCCAAGCCCGGTGCGGAATCGTAGCTGGCGGGTGCTGGTGGGGGAGCAGCTTCGCCATAGGCTGAGATTTCGGCAGTGCGTGGTGGGCAGCTGTAAACATGAGTGTTGTTATCGATCCATAAAAGTACAGTATGCCAAAACTTACGGGCAATAGGCCGCATCAGCGCCAGGCAGACCAGGACCACCAACTTGACCGGGTTGACCATCCGAACCGGGCTGTCCAACGGGGCCGGGGGGACCAGGCGGACCGGCCGGGCCAGGAGCACCGGGAGCCGGTGTGTCGCCGGCATTGCCAGGAGGACCGGGCGGACCTGGTGGGCCGGGAGGTCCAGGAAGGCCAGGCTCGTTCTGTTGACGCGTTCCATCGGCACCGGGTTGACCAGCCGGGCCAGCTTCACCAGGAGAGCCAGGGGTTCCAGCATCGCCAGGAGGGCCAGCTGGGCCTTGGAGGCCGGGATTGCCGGGAAGGCCATCTGGGCCAGGGTTACCGTCAGGACCTGGGGGGCCAACCGGGCCATCGGGACCAGGAGGACCGGGCGGGCCAGCGGGGCAAGTCGTGCATGATTCCTGGCCATAGCCGGGGTCTAGGGTCGCGCCATCGGCTCCATCTTGACCAGGGATGCCGTCCGTGCCAGGAGTACCATCGAGACCGGGTTCACCAGCAGGGCCAGGAGGGCCGGCTGGGCAGTTGGTGGCCTGAGCGGCACAGTCTGGAAGGCAAAGATCATCAAAATTAACCCAATTAGGCGAAGTTTCAACTCACTGCACTGTGCAGGCGCAGGTGCCGCGCCAGTATCATACTGTCGCTTAAACCGGATCAAGTTCCCCCAAACCTCAGCCTTGTTGCCACTAGCCGGTCGTCGGAATTCCATCATGCCATGCCAGGCATCATTAGCGATGCCCTTAAAGTCGCCCATCTCATCGATGACCTCATCATAGAGGTTGTTGATGTCATTGAAGAGGAAGCCGACGCAAACCAGCGCCACGACGACGATCGTCGCCGTGCACCCGATGGTGAGGCCGATGAAGACGCGAGTGCCCGAAGACATGTTCCTCGAAACTGATGCCTTCTCCACCGCTCTGTCTTCCTTATATACAGCTTCTCACATCCTGTATACAAAAGCTGATCTTATCCAGACACAAAATGACTCCACCTACTCAAAACAAGGCCGTTATCGGTGACTGTAATCTATGCAACGCTTCACAGAATCTCCTATTATCGCTAAACTGTTTTTTATGTTCATGACGGGTAGCAAAAATACAATATCCAGAAGCCTAAAAGGCTGAAAACAAGGAAATCAATCAGAATCAGATCGCTGGAGAAACAGAAAAGATATTACAGTAATTCAAGTGGAATAATTTAACAGAATTGTGGATCGAAGGAAGGAAGTCCACAGTGCGGATACATGACAAAAGAGGTGCGAAGAATGGTTGGCGTTTAGGAGAAGTTCTTCTGGCGATACTTCTCGGGATCGAAGTAGGACGTCACGACGACGCGATCGGCAAACTTCCGGCCAGTCAGAGCAGCTTGGGCACGCATACATTCGTTCTTGGTTCCAAACTCGACGAAAACCTTGCCAACACCGACGGCATCGACGCCCGGACGCGGGATGTAAAAGGACATGACGCTTCCGTATTTGGAGCACTCGCCAGTGATGTCTTCGCAGATTTCTAAACATGGGGAAGCCCCTGTAATGATGGAAAACGACAAAATTATATATAAAATACTCACCTTGGTATTCGTTCGGATCGGCCAACTCCTCGGCTGTGACCATATTCAGCAGGCAAAGGACTTCTGAAGCGACATCAGCGCCCTTGGTGATGTCGATACCGACTTGGGCCAGGACAGGGTTGACGTTGGGAGCGCGATGGGTGCCATTGTTCGTGCAGGCGAGGGCGACGCTCAAGGTCTTGTCACCGAGTTGCATGCCGTTGAGGCCAGCGATGGCTTGATGGGTCAGGACAGGGTCGAGATACTCGGCGAAAGCATAGCCCTTTGAAGCGCCGGTGGAATCCTTCTGAAGCGCGAAGGCCTTCAGCTGTCCAAACGCAGATAACAGCTCCTTGACTTGGTCCTCCGTGAAGTACGCCGGCAATCCACCAACGTAGAGCTTGTTCGGGCCATCGACGACGATGTTCGACACTGGAACGCGACCCATGGCTTCATAGCTCATGTTCATCGGCTGATAATCACGCGGACGCCGGATCTTGAGCTGCTGACCCATGAAGTTGATGCCATCAAAGGCCATGCCCGCGGTCGTCTCATCGATGGATCGGAACTCTATGAAGGCGAAATTCTTGTCCAAGTTGATCTGGCACGCGAGGACAGGGTTCCCGGCAGCCTGAGCCAATCCGCAGAGATGCATTTGCTGATTGAAGAAATCGAGCATGGCGTCTTCGTTGCAGCCGAAGGGGATGTTGCCGACGTAAAGGCGCCGAGATTGACAGGTCACCGAGGGACCGACGACGGGCACGGAGGACTGGATCGTGGCGCGAGGAATCTGGCCCGAGGCTTGGAGCTCCTTGTACTCGCGGGGCGTCATCTTCTCGTAGCCGATCGGCGGAATGTCCCAATATTGAAACTTCTTCGGCTTGTCCTCACGGCGACGATCTGGACTGCGCTCACGGCTGCGTTCTCGATGGCGCTCATTGCTCGGACTGTGTTCGCGCCTGAAATCATATATAAATTATATATATAAATCTCAAAATAGAATTCAAAACTCACCGCCGGCCATTCCTTTCTCTCGGTGAACGGGATTTGGATTTGCTGCGAACTTCGCGCTTCGGGCTTAACGACATCCTGGAAAGAGAAACAGATTATTGGGAAATTGAAAGACAACAAATGCAAATCACACAAAAACGCGGAAAATACTTTCGCAAACGCGCAAAAAACATATGGGAATGCTGGAGATTGGTCTTCCCAAAGCTACAAAGTAGTACATAAGACGCATAAGTCGATATTACGGATTGTCAAAGGAAAAGGAAGAGCATGCCAATGGCCACGAAAGCTCGGCCCACACGAACACCACAACTTTCGAAAAGAGCAACAAAGTCGCGTCGAGAGAGTGTGCGTTCGGGACTTTTCGCCAAGGACGGTTGCGTGCAACTTTCATTTTTGCACTTGCCGCTGGCCAGCTAATAGTTTTTTATTGACAAAAAAGAGTTTGTTAACAAACGTCTTTTACTTTCATAAATCTAACAGATGTTGTAGCTAACAAAAAACCCATAAAAAAGTGTATTTCTTCAGTTTGATACTCTTGGAATTTTGCGGTTTTCCCTTTTTCAACATTAAATCAATGCGCATTAATTATTGTCTTTTAATTAATTTTTATGCAGTTTCAAAAAACAGTTTTCAATCAGTTTTATTTTATCGTTATTAATACTCTTACATATTTAGTTAAACAAAATTACTTATTATTCCTTGAAGTAGTAGGTAACGTCGAAGCGATGACACATTTTCTCTATGGGAAAAGTTATGCGTATCTTGGGGTGGCCGCATTTGACTTTGTCAAATCGATCTTTAAATAAGGGTGTTAGTTGTCTAATGTAATCGTTCCTTAGTTCGTCGTCTGTGTACGGGTAGTATTGAATGTGTAGACAAAATTCAGGAGGCTGATTCTAAAACAATTGTAGATTTACAACTTAAAGTGCACACATAAACAAACTTTCTTTTATAAACTGGAAAAGTTCTTCCGGTTCGACATCAAAGAATGTTTCGCTAAATTCTCGATGATAAATTATTAAGCAATCGTGGCTTTTTTGAATACTTTTCACGTCTTCTTCTCGCTCCCTTGAAAGAGCGTTAAACGAAATCAAATTGGAGTTAGGAAAGGTATTGGCAACAGTCAGAAAGGTCACATCTTTTTCGATAGACTCTGTACTTAAGAAAAATATTGTTTTACTTCGAACTGTTTGAGATGCACGCTGGAGCAACTCATTGCTAATGTGGCAATAATAAAACTTAAGGTAAGGAGTTTCGATGTGTTTAAATGGTAAATAATCAAAGTTAGATTTTGATAAACGTACAAACATCACTTCGATTTTCACTTTTAAAAGGTCTCCAGTGCCCTCTATACACTGATGTTCACGCATGTATTCTATGCGTGAGTCATACCACATTACTGCAAAAACATTAAATGTAGCAGTAGTAATAAGGGGTTTTAGATCACGAACATCATTGCCGGCGGCAGTTTGATATATTTGAAGTTCATCTGGGGTCAATAGCTGGTGGAGACGTCGACTAAAGGGGTAGGGAAGGGTTAGCATTGGATAGGGCATAGTCTTGAGAGTATACCTTAATGGCTTTTAGGATGAGTGTCTTACCACAAATGGTGCAGAATAGACCTCCGATCAGGTATTTATAGTGCGCCGTGATCGATCGCAAGAAATGCTAATGACTCCGCCCTCATAAAGTGGTATGGATGTGCGTTATTACTCAACACACTAGTGCGTCGTTCTAACTTTGACCCCGCAGGACAAAATATGTTAGCTAGGAAGTGTCATAACAGTTGCGATTGTGACAAAAAATGCCTTTTTGACAAGATTCTATTGAGTGTGCCAAATTTACATGTTTTAACAGTTTTTTGGGATTAATTTAACTTTACATTGCTGCTATGTTTTAGAATTTGTTTGTAACAAGCACCGAAAAACACAATCGCGCAGTTGGTTTTATTATTCTATGCTTTCCTTTCACAAATCAAACAGACAAATAAGTACAAACAAGTATAAATAAAAATTTCACCTTCTCTTTGGCACAGCGGAATGAATTTCCTTTCCTTCCACGAAGGATTCCCGGTTCTTGTTATATATCAGCATCAGATAATTGGTCGGAAAAGCGACCTCCTTCATCTGGTACAGCTGGACACGGGGAAGGATCCTGCTGGCGCGAATTCTGAAAGCACAACCATGTTTATCCATTGACATAAAACATGTTTCTTACCGGATTTCAGCGGCCAACGCCACCCTGAATGTCCTTGGCAGCTGGCGATCCAAGAGCAATGTGTACAGTCCACATATCGGCATCTTTCTGACTAGCGGATCGGCGAGGGAGTGCTTCTGGAGCTTGAAAATGCTCGGCACCAGACGGTAGATGGCGATGTAGCCGTCAGATGCTGGCGTCTGAATGGCGTTGAAGTGATTCCAGAGCTCCGGCCGTTCGGTTGTGCCAATCGGGTGGCCATTTAGGAATGGGGCCATGGCTTTCTCGGCTTCTTCGACGACGATGTCGGCCAGGGTGGGGGCGTCTTCTGGTGCGGCTTTGAGGAGAGTTCGTTCGGCTTGGGAGACATTGTGGGGCTTCTTGAGGTCGATGCGTTCAGTGATCATCATCTGGTTGTGACCGTCCAATTTTTCCTCTCTCTGGGCAAAGCATGCGTATGACTCCGTCTGGAGCTCAAATTCGCGGACTTCATCAACAATTGGCCGCGAGCGAGACCTTGATCGAGATCGCGAGCTTCCAGGAACGGGGGCTTCGGACCTCTTGAGGTAATCTCGCTTCTTGTAGCGGGACGAAGCGGCTTGCGCGTTCGTCAGCGGATCGTCGGGGAACTCGGGAGTGGCCTGTGTGCTTGGCATCGTTGGACTTTGGGTCTTATCAACCGCCAGGCTCGGGGATCCGGGCTTTTCAACGGGGGTCTTATTGGGGGTCCTGGAAGCACGCCGACGCGACTTCTTTGACGCCTTCGACTTCGACTTTCGCGACTTCCGTTTCGGAGTGGCGCCGGGCGATTCCATCTGGGTCGACGCCGACGTCAGCGAAACGGCATCGGAAGGCATTACAATCACGAGGGGGGTAGTTGGCACCGGTGCCGGCTTCGGTGGAGCCACAACTTGCGGCCTTTCATTGGATGGAGTCGCTGAAGTCGACGTACGCCTTGTCGTAGTCGTGGTAGTGGTCGCCGACGGAGCCACGGGGCGCTTTGGCGGAGGAGCGCGAGATTCGACGACAACTTCGGGTAGAAGTGGCTCTTCTGGTTCATTGATTTCGTCGATTCGGTGTACCTCGTCTTCCGGCACGGCCACAGGGACGGGCTTATGACTGCGCTTCTTGTACCAAAGGCAGTAAAATAAAACGCCTCCGATAATGAGGATTCTAAAACGGTGAAACTGTTACAAAGTGCAATGAATTTGTAATCAACTTACATGAGAAGCAGAATAATCCCGCCACAGACTATTCCAATCACGGCCTTATCGGACGATTCCTTCTTCCCGGGAGCCAGTGTCGTTGTAGTTGCGACAGGAAAGGCTGCGTTCGGGAGACTGACCGTCACTCCGCTGGGCATGCTTACAACCAGAACATTGACAGTGCCATCTTTTCCGAAAACAACCCCTTGGCTAACTGTGATTTTCCCTTCTAGTCCAGCAAGTTTGCCCTGGTGGGTAAGTTTATAGGTTTCCATTCGTTCTAAAAAGAACACATCTTTACCAATTAAATCTCAGAGTAAGCTCACCACGAATATTAACCGAGATTCCGCCATATCCTTTGGGACAGAAGTCATACTCGGCATCGGGTTTTGACCCAAAGCACAGTTTCAACGGTCCATCTCGAACTTCAGGATTGTTCACATTGATGATGAGCTCACTGCCTTCGAAGGTTACCGTTGAGTTCGTGCCTGGTTTCAACTGACTGTAAGAATGCACAAGTTAGTCGACTGGCCAATACTTAAAATGAAAACCCACACTTCAGCACGACCGATGTACACAACAGCGGCAAGAATAATGATGTGGGAAAAGTGCATTTCTCAAAACAGACCGACAACCTTTCAAGCCACAGAACCGCAATGGATGACCAAAAATACCCTTTTTCCATTGAAACAATTGATAAGTGCCAAATTTGCATACATTCTTTTTGGACTTGTAGTTGAACGAGGTCAACCGTAAACTCGGCTTTTTTTCGTTGTTAAACAATGTTTACTTTGTTTATCATATTTTAAAGTTTTAAACAGCTTTCCTCCCCGCTGTCTGTTGTGAGAACGCTTACTGTTTTTATTATAAGAAAGTCAATTTACAAACTTCAAACTTCAAAGTTAGACTCTTGGTCGACGTTGTGATTGGTTCTTCCAGAATCCTTCGACGGTTAAGCTTTGTTTGTAGACATGTCCAAATGGATCACACGGTTTTGCTCGGGGAAATCGAATTGAATCAGGGTGAAGATCCCTAAATAATAAACATTTTTAGAAAAAATTTTAATAAGTTTAGATTTTGTTGTCGAAAATCAGACAAATGGTGACCGTTATCAACCAACAAGCATGCTTATAAAGCTGACTTTCAGTGCCCGATGGACGGATGAGTCGACCCAAAAAGGTCAGGTTAGTCATGGATTGCACACCTTGTGCAGGAAGAGAGACATTTTCTGTCTTCTCTGGCAAGCAATCCGAACTCGCGCTCGACCCCCCACGTCGGCCATGACTTATCCGTCCGATCCGAGTTGATCGTCAGCTTTGCGCATGGGCGATAACGTGACCGATGAGGGAATCCGAGGTGCGTTTATTGCTGGTTGAAAACTTTCACCAATTACCCGCGCCAGCCTCTGAAACATGAGTGCTGCCGCAATTTTTGGACGCCCCCAATCGGGGCTTATTTGAATCAGCTTTTTATGAGTGAAATGTGCTTTACAAACCTCGAAACAGCATTCATATTATTCAATCCTTCAACACTTCTCGATTTCTCTCCACCCCTCACAAACGTATCTCCAAACATTCGAAATCTTGTTGGCGGAGCAGCTTCCATCGACGGCAAATCATTGACCGAATACCTTTTCGTTCGTAAATACGACGGCACATTCAATCCACCACTGATGCCACCTCCAAATCCAGCACAAGCGCTTAACGATGCCGAATCGGCCTCACTTTGTGTGCTTCGCATTCTTTGGTGGTCTTCGAGCCTCTGTTGAAGATTCTGTTCATACGCTCTGTGCAATTTTCTCGAACTGTGACTGCTGATTGAATCCATAATAGGCGGTGCTCTTGGACATTCTGTTATGACCCCATTGACAAAAAGTCGATGCTCAATGGCGGCGATACTGCGCTGATTCTCGGGCCGACCGATAAGAAGCTGCAAGTTGGCTTGAAGCAGGCTCGCACTTTCTGGACAGTCGCAACGATAGCAATGGACATGCATGGGATTACGCATCTCGGGATTTAGGACCAGCATGACAACGCCGACCACATCGTTGAAGGGAGCCTTCATGGTCATGCTGTAAGTGATGCAATTCGCGGCGACGCCTGGAATTATGTGTCAATAAGTTTGATTTGTGGGATGGAAACTGGATCATACCGATTTTGACAAGTTGCATTTTGACTTTTCCGCCTTTTGAGACTGTTAATACTGATTGGATGAGCTTTAGACCTTTGTTTGATACCTGAAATGATGTCAGAATCGGTTTTAGTTTTGATAAGCCCCGAATGTCAAAATACTTAAAAATAACTGATAACGAAAGAATCTGTAATCAGTTTTGTGAAAATTTCAAATAAGCCCCGAATGGGGGCGTCCAAAAATTGCGGCAGCACTCATGTTTCAGAGGCTGGCGCGGGTAATTGGTGAAAGTTTTCAACCAGCAATAAACGCACCTCGGATTCCCTCATCGGTCACGTTATCGCCCATGCGCAAAGCTGACGATTGACTCGGATCGGACGGATAAGTCATGGCCGACGTGTTGGGCCAAGCGCGAGTTCGGATTGCTCGCCAGAGAAGACAGAGAGCACAACTTTTCCTGCATAAGGTGTGCAATCCATGACTAACCTGACCTTCCTGACCAATCTGTCCAATCAGAGTTCAAAAACCAACCTTGCGCCAGCTTATACCCTTCTAATGACAACTAACAACATACTAAAAACACAAAAAACATCCCCAAAACTGCAAATCCACTTCCACAAACCTGTACAGTAGCCTTATTCGGCGCCTTTTTAACCGCTTCCCGCAACAATTGTCGCATCGCTGGTAGCACCACAGTATCTCCTCTGACGCCATCAGCTTCCTTTGAACCGAGATACCACACGTAATGATAAGATTTGGAAGAGTTGTTGCGATTCCACAACCACATGGTCTCACACTGACCACCGGAGTAGCTTCGTCGTCGTGGTCACTTTGAAGCAGCTTTTCCACACACAACGATCTCGGCTGTGACAGGAATGGGCTCGATGATTGACATCGCATCCATTGCATCCGCGCTTTGACAAACATCGACATTGCGTGCTTATAAGCACTTTTTTGACACCATTTAGCGGCTCAATTTGTACTGGTTGTTAGCGAAGGCGGTTGGTTAGTTATTCAACGAGCAAAAGTCATTAGAAAAGTGTGGATGTGTACATTTTGGGTTTCATTGAGGGTTTTAAATAAACAGAAGCTGGAATAAAGGTGTTTTTTGGATTGTTTTCGTCACAATAAAGTTTTATGGTAACTGTTTACATGAAAAAAGGGCATTATTAAGTGCAGAAATGACAAATATAAGTAATTGGTGACTCAAGAAATGAACGTCGACTATCTGTAAAATTATCATGTTGACGTTCGTCTTATTCGTTGAAGTTATGACTATTTTTACATAAAATTTCCAAAAACACCGATTACCTATAATTGTCGTTTCCTCTAAAAGTATACTATACGTCAATGATAAATAATTGGCATATTTGCCATGCTTTCACTTTTTACATCTGTCAAAAGTCTGCAATTCTGCGAAAGTATCAAATATAGTTTTGACTTCATAATGAGGTACCACAAAATGCCGAAAATATGTAATATACTCCAACATTGTAACGCATTTTACACGAAAATATAGCCAACGTCGTCACTTTGTGTTTTGAGCGGAAATTACAAAAAGAAAGACAAGGAACTCCAAGTCTCTACGAAAGTACCTTCAAACTTTGATTAACTTCTAAAGCACGCTGAATGTATTATAGTCTGGAATGAATGGATTTGTGATCTTTTAAAAAACGTGATATCCACTCCTTCGCTAAAGCTCAGCTTGTCATCTTCCCAGCGTAGAAGCGTGAAATTCCTTACCCCACAGATACAAAAACACAGGTTCGTGTGAAATTTTTTATGAAGGCTACAATTTCAAGAGTTGATTTTACATGTGCCTCTTTAGATAAACCAAAAAACAAATGTGGTTCGTATTTTACTGTTAGTCTATTTCAGACGGTTGGGATGACCAGACTTGTGTAGTGTTACTCAACTTAATTAATTTACTCATAAAAATTGAACTGTTTATACATAAATACTTGCATTTTTGTCGAAGACACGTATAAACGACATTGTCTAACATGACTTCTTCAAGTGGTGAACTAACTGTAAGTAAATTTTGGTTTAAAACTGGTTTTAAATGTGTTTTTTTAGTTTTATGAATCTCATATCAATGATCGAGGCGTTCTTCTGACTGAAACACTGCCTGGGTTGGTGATACGGCTGGTTCTTCAAGTTCTTGGTCTTTGGGGCAATTTGAGTGTCGCCTATGTTACTTATAAACACAAGTAAGTAAACAACAACTCATTTTAATAAGCCCAACATGATGTACTTTGTAATTCTGGAAGTTTCAAATAAGCCCCGAGTTGGGGCGTCCAAAAATTGCGGCAGCACTCATGTTTCAGAGGCTGGCGCGGGTAATTGGTGAAAGTTTTCAACCAGCAATAAACGCACCTCGGATTCCCTCATTGGTCACGTTATCGCCCATGCGCAAAGCTGACGATTGACTCGGATCGGACGGATAAGTCATGGCCGACGTGTTGGGTCAAGCGCGAGTTCGGATTGCTCGCCAGAGAAGACATAGACCATCGCTCTCACTGCTCAAGGTGTGCAATCCATGACTAACCTGACAATTTTGGTTCGACTTTTCTGTCCATTCGGTCACCGATTACCCCCGCCAGAGTCTGACACTTTTTGGATGCCCCTTATCAACTTATCTTTCATCAAAACTCAAATTGAAGTCAAAAATAACGGTCATTATTCATGTTTTACCATTTCCAGACACCTCCGAACAACATGCGGAATACTGTTATCCATCTGCGCCATAGCGGATTCCATCCACGAGTCCTCTCACGACTTCTTTGCTTACTTGATATTCACAAAAATCAACTTCACATCACTTCGGACCTGTGTCCTCGTCAATATTCTTCCAATAATCGGCCTCAACACTGGATGCATAATGACACTATGTCTAGCCATCGACCGTCTCATCTGTGTCCTGTTTCCAATCGCCAGTCGACGAATAAGTAAATACACTTTTGTGGCCTTTTATTGCTTCATCAACTTCTGCGTATCAGCCTGGATCATGCTTGAAGTCTATTTCTCCTACTCAAAACTAGACCCAAATCAAGAAATCATCTGCCTTATCAGTGATGCCATGCCAGGTTCATCCGGAAGCACATGGTTTCTCATGAGTCTCATCACCGGTGCCATGACAGTAGTCTGTTACATAGCTGTTTGGGTCATGCTTCGAGTCAAGAGTTCACGTAAGTTGACCATTTTGAAGGCTAAATCATCCAAAAATGATGTTTAGAGAAAAACAGTACCACCAATCGAATGTTCAAATCGCTCTTCACCCTCGGATTGATTGTCTTCTGCACCTGGATGGTCAACGGTGGCGGCAACATGTATCTAACATGGACAAATGCCGACCCTGTAACCCATTGGCGTGTCAGCTACGACATCGGCGTCGCTGTCAACGTCGCTTGTAGCGCTAATTATTATGTTTTGCTCTTGTTAAGGTAGACCACCCCCTTTTTTGCATTCAAAAACTCTTTTATTACAGCAAAGACTACCGTAACGCCTTTAAGGCACAACTCAACATCAATTCGAGCAGTATTTTCATTCCGAGCCGAGCCTCACAAACTATTGCACCGATTGGTTCCAAAATGCGATTACCAACAATGTGAAAAATGGCACTTCAATCAATAAACATACAAATAAATAAAATTCAAACACAACAACTAGCGGTTAAAACAATAAAATGACGGCAAATAAGGTCAAAACAATGGCATGGTAAAGCGGAAAACCAAACGTATTAGAATAAACCTGTCTCAAAAGACCCATAATTAAAGAAGCTCAAATTTCGGGGGCGGAATGGAAGACATCTATGCCGCAGAAGGCAACATTGGCAGTCCTGGCAGCGTTCTGGATGTCTTCCAGCAAGTCCTTGGTCGGCGGCAGACGCGTCTTGAAGTAGACCCGAGTCATCGGCGAAGTGTTGTTCGTGGAGCGCTTTGCTTCTTTCAGGGCGGCGGCAATGTGGAAGGACAGGGCCATCGGGACGACCATGGTGCGAGCGCCATCACCGGTCTCAAATTCGATGACAATTTCGCCGTTCTCGTTGTAGGCAAGAGTAAAGCCCCAATCGGGTTGAATTTGGATGTCTTCGATGCGACGATGGCCGATGATTTGCATGAGACCTGAAGGAGGTCATGTTATGTGATGTAGAAGGCATAGAAGATGAAAACAAACCATGAATAACGCGCCTAGGCGAGACAGCCAAGTCCTGGAGAGCGGCTTCACCGAGACGAATGTTGCTTATGTCACGGAAGGACATGAACATTGGGGTCCAGTAATTGCCTAGAGAGTGCCGTCGACATGGTATCACAGAAAAGACTCAAAAACCCACCATTAACATTGATCCGACGCGTGAAATCACCCGTCTTCTTATCCCTCACCGCGAAACTGAACAGATCATCAGCCAAGAACATGATGAAATCGGCGTTGACATTGGGCACTTTGAAGTCGTCGTTCACGCTTGGAGCAAGGCCAGGAGGTCGAGCGACCAAACTGGGAATCGGGCGTCCAGGCACCGGCAATGGAGGCGTCAGAGACGCAAGCGATGATTCGCCACTGGACGGTAGTCGTGAAGCGAAGTGCGGCGATGGCACAGAGCTGTTGGAACTTCGCGGACGACCATGTTGGGAAGGAGGAAGTTGGCCCGAGAGCGGCATCGGAACAACATAGTTGCCAAATCCAGATCGCGACCGGTTCAACCAGAGGAACGGCGCCTTCTCGATGCGACCTCCTTCAACATTCAGCTTGGCAGTCGGGGACCCGTTACCAAGGATGGAAATCTCGATGTTGATCTTCAACGGCTGCCTAGTATCATCAGCTGTCATCGTGTACTCGACTTGGGCGTGGCGAACGATCTTGCCGGGGTTGGTTTCGGCGAGTTGGGCGTCGTATTCGATCTGAAAATACGCTTTTACTTTATTTTCAAATTCAACCGATAAAACATACCCTGACACTCCCAGCCGTATAAGTCTTCTCCAGCGTAATCGACAGTGGCACCTTCGCGCCATACTTGCACAATTCGACATACTTCTGCCCCGGCTCAACCAGACTCAACCCAATCGAGAACCCAGCGACATGCCGAATCTTGTAGAGCTTGCCATCCTGCTTCGTTCGGGCTTCAATCAAACCACCCTGAGCCAGCAGACTGTTCCAAAAATCAAAATCCACAAAGCCGTCGAAAACGACACCCGGAATGATGGTCGAAGGCGTCGGGAACGTGTGCTTCCGTCGAACGAGGACAATCTTCGCCTTTGCAAAGGCCAGCCTCAGCCGTCGGATCTCGGCATCCAGGTTCTTCGGCTTGGTGGTCTTCTCGACGAAATGGTAGCACGATCGAGTCTTGGTCAAAACATGGACCTCCTGATGATTGTCGACCAGTGTGACCATGATGAGATGCCCATCGGTCGGGACTTTTTCAACTTTGGTCGTGGCAGCCGTGAGCCTGGCATGAAGCGCACAGATACACTTCACGCTCCGCGCAGCATCTTGGACGTGATCGAGGGAAGCGGCGACGGTTTCCATGTCGATGTAGCCGGGATTCACGAGGACAAGTTCATCGAGATCGCGAGGGGCGCGGTTCATGACGGCCTGGAGGCGGGTGAGGACTTCGAGCATGTTGCATTCCTCTGAAAAACGATCAAATCAGAAGATTTCATCACATTGATCTAATCTAAACCCACCTATGAGCGGAAGCTGGGCAATATTCTCAATCTGGGTCCGGTCACTGTCGCTCTCGTACAACCACAAGTTGTCCGAGCCGAGAACATGACAGGCCACGGTGAAGTTGGCTGGGACTGCCATCGGGGACCTGAAATGGAAGCTCAAATTTAAACGTCAAAACGAAAAACAAGTCGATTTCAACGAAAAAACCGCGAAAAAGTAGCCAAAAACACGACCCCTAATCGACAAACACGCAAAAAGGTCAATCAAAGTTCGCGAAAATGAATCAACAGTCGAAAAAATGGGAAAAAAAGTTACAAAATTTGCGTTTTTTGGAACACCATTTTGCGTAAACAAAATTTCTTTTCAAGATCCTACCGTAGTTTGCCTCCGCCCACAAGTTACAGCGTAAAACATGATAAAATGAACACAAAATTTCCCGCGAAAACACACGTTGAACACCCAAATGCACACATTAAACCTCTACATTGGTCCTTATCAGCTAATAGGGTCACTCTGACTGATAAGAAAGCCTAAATAGGGAAGTGAAAGCACATCAAAATCGATGAAACGTGGTCAGTTCTTGTTTTTCCCGCTGTTAATGTCGCTTGTTTTCGATTTGAACTCGTATTGGTAAGCATTTTATTGACAAAATCTTGAAAAATATTAAAAAATGTACAATTTACACGCATAATGGTTGCAATTTTAGATCGTTGGCATTGTTGGCAGGTTTTTACATTGGCAGCGGCGACTTTAGGTCAATTTCGAAGCACATTGTTACAGGTGAAAACAATATTGAAAATAAATTGTGCGTCTTCTTCAATTTCAAGGCGGTAGAATTGGCGCAGAAGTCGAAATTCTTTGTAGATTCTGTTGCTGACGGCCGCGGTTACGAAGACAAAGACTTTGGTCAACATTTTTATATATAAGCAGTGGTTATTTGACGAGAAAAGCGGTGGTGAAGGATGGTGCCGCGCGTGCACTTTGTCGATGTGAGTTGAGCTTGCTTTTTGCTACATTTGCGCGGCGATGACGGTGGCATTTGCGATTGGGGACACTTTTTGCGGTAGTCGATGGTCATGGAAGCCTTTAGGACGGAAAAATATATATAACAATGTCATTTTTCGGCCATTTGGAATGAAATTTATATATAAAAATCACTCAAAACCGATGTCCCCACATTCCTAGGCAGACATCAACACCATTTTGACCTTGTCGACCTATTGTAAAACGTGATAGATTGATCGTATCGCAATTTTGATTAATAGGGGTTGGAAAGCTCGTCGCAAAAAGGTCTAAAAAAATTTTAGAGCGTCCCCTTTATGATTTGTGTAACAGAAAGAGCAAAAATTGTAAAAAAGAACAGAGCAAAAACAACGAAGGAAATGTGAGACGATGGAAAAGGGGCTTGGACGTTTGAAACAATCAAGTTAGAGTCCAAAAACCGAAACAACGACGGGAAAGCCTTGGGTAAAGGGCTTGCCTGGACGGACGCTGCTTTTTGCCAAAGGTTCGCAGCGGACCACATGGCTGGTGGCATTTGGGCTGGGTAGGGGGGAGCCTAGAGGCAGTCATGCTGTTTCCCTGTGGCGATGGGGATGGGGGGAGACGCGCTCGACGTTCGTAAGCACTTTTCACGGCTAGGCTGGCTCGACTGGGCTGGGGTGGCCTTTGGGATTGTGAAGCAGGGGAGGCCAAACACGCGAACACGGCTGCGTTGCCGACGGCGATGAAAATGTTTTCTTGCGCGCGCGCGCGAACTGAGACGCTGGCAATAAAAACACAAACGCCGTGGGCGATTGTGGCTAGCTATCTGCTTTTCATATCGCGGAAACTTTGATCGATGTCTTTAGCTGCTTCTATTCAAAAAAAGGCGCTCCAAAGATAAAGTCCACGCGAACGGGATATATAAAAACAAAACCCTTTTTCGAAAACTGTTTATTTAGCCGTTTCCTCGTGGCCCTCGCTCATCCTATTTTCGACATCCACCCCAAACGTCAACCATGTAAAAAAGGGAGGGATAATCCGTCCATCGAGCCCACGTAGAAGCGTAGTAACGCCGTAATCCGATGATGAAGACAGCCACCGCTGCTCCGCGCCCCATCATGATTTGCGTTTCGACTTTGCCGACGGGTTCCCCCCTCCATTTCCTGCGCACCCGAGCCCCAATCTGCAGCGCTGTTGTGGTCGAAGTCGAACTCGGTCAGTCTGGTCCTGCCAGCCACATTGATTTTGTTTTTTCCTAACCTATTCACATTCCCATTTACCGTTTTCCTGGCCCAGCTCACGCCAATGGCACCCCCTTTTCACGTGTTTCACACACCTGCCATGCCGCCATGGCGACCTTTCATTAGCTTATGTCAACTTTTCCCTTTTCAAAGTCGGTTTTTGCAAAAACGACCTCCAAAGTTCAAACAGTTGATCGATATCGCGCACTCGGCTGTCCCTCAAAACGCCCCCTTTTTCGGGCGACAGTGATCTTTGCGACGCTTTTTCGAAGGAAACGTTAATTTTCTCCAGTTTTGCACCCTTTTTGGCCCCTATTTGAACCCAAATTTGACTTGCTATTCCAGGGAACCCGTCTGCCAACTCGTTTTCGGCGAGGTATGCCCACAACTGATCCCGCGGACACTGATGTCGGCATCAATGCGAACACGAAGGAGGCCGAATCGGCGTCCCTGCTCGTAGACTCGGGCAGTTCCTCGACTGCGCAATCACTTGAGAAGCCTTCTCCGAATGGAACCGCCAATGCTGATAAGAAATGTTCGCCGTTGCCCTTCAGAAAAGAGTCGTCACAGAAGAAGAAATTGGACAAGTTTTATGAGAAACAGAATGCGTTGCTAGATAAGTATGAAGGAGACAGTAAGATCGTTAAGGTTTGTTTTTGAGGGGGGTTTTATATATAATTTTTAAAGATATGGGGTTTAGGAAGTCGCTCGAAGCCGTCTTTCATCAGTACGCCCGGCCAGTAGCAGCACTGATGTCGAATTTGTCGAACAAAACTACGAAGATGGCATGGAACGCAAGGTTCGACACATTGTTCATCAGGAAATGTCGCCCCGGATTACGGTTATCGATAGGTTGGTTCTTTTTGCTATTCTGAAACCCTGCGAACCGCTATCCCGCTATCCTGAGTTTGATAACCCCCTCCCGCGAGCCTTCTAACACATCGCCGTTCGCTTTGAAGAAAGCTGCATGCCATACTGCCTGAGGGCACCGTACCCGATGTACCCTCCTCCCCCTCATCCCGAGGCTCACTCCGTTCCAGGGACAAGTCCATCGATGATGTCAGCATGGAGGATGGCTCCTCGGCCAAGCGTCTCGCCATGATCACGCTCATCATCAATGTGACCCTAATGTTGATCAAAGGCGTCGCTTCCTACCTTTCCGGATCCCTGTCCATCCTGTCTTCCCTCGTCGATTCCGCCGTCGACATCACCAGTGGGCTTGTGATATGGATGACAGCACGGGCCATCAAGAAACGCGACCCCTACGCGTACCCTCGAGGTAGAACTCGACTTGAGCCATTGGCACTGGTCATTGTTAGTGTGATTATGGCGGTTGCGAGTGTTCAAATACTGGTGGAATCCATTAATGCTATTATCAGTACCAGTATCGACCCTGTCGTCGATCTGACTACATTGATCATCATGGTTTCGACGATTTTAATTAAAACTCTTTTGTTTATTTCCTGCAAAATGTGAGTTTCCACCCTTTAAACTGACAAATTAACCTTTTAAGCGCTTCCAGGCACAAAAACAATGCGTCAATCAACGTCCTGGCCCAAGACCATCGAAATGATTGCGTCTCCAACACAGTCGCGTTACTCTGTGCCTTTGGCGCTCAACATCTTTGGCTCTATTTGGACCCGATCGGCGCCATTTTGGTATCCCTCTACATTGCTTTCACGTGGTTCCAGACGGGCAAAGAACAGCTGAGGATTCTGTCTGGTCGAAGTGCTGAGCCGGAGTTTATAAATCGCATTATCAAGGTATGTTTTAACCACTTACCGTAATCCTACCGTAACCCACCCCCTTTCCAGCTCTGCATCGACCACGACGAAGAGATCCAATTCATAGACACCGTCTACGTGTACCACTTTGGCCTGCATTTCCTCGTCGAAGTCCACATCGTGCTCGACCCCGAGATGAGCCTCAAAAACAGCCACGATATCAGTGAAAGCTTGCAAACGAAGCTTGAAGCCTTGCCCGAGGTCGAACGGGCATTTGTCCATTGTGATTACGAGTTTGAGCATCTGCCTCAGGATGAGCATAAGGTCGTCTGACCACCGCCCCTCTTTACCCTTTGATTAACCCCCAGTGCATGGATTCGCATTTGACGCAAATTGTGATTTCTAATTTTGTTACTTTTCCCAGTTTTGAGTCGTTTGACTACGTTTTGTTTTGTTTTTGCGGTATTTTTACGGCGAAACCCGCTGCTGGGAAACACTTTTAACAAAATAATAGGCAGATTGCATGCCGTCCTGTGGTTTTGTATGTAACTTTAATAATATGCGAGCTTTAGGTTAGCGGGAGATTGTTGTTATCATTGTTATGAAAATGGTAATAAATTATTTAATGATCTTGTGTTCTTTGGAAGTGGAAATTTCAATTAATTTGAGCCCATTTGAAGCATTTTATCACCATTTACGTTAAAATGCCCGCGGTAACTGTGGCTTCAATGCTCAGCTTCCACTTCCTGAAAAAGGTTCCTTTTCCATTGCGAGAGAGTGCGTCTCTCGTCGTCTGACCGGTGCGCGCTCTCTCGCGTAACAATGCAAATGCATGCCGGGGTTAAGGATAAAACGCGACAGCTCATAAACTTACCTGGCTGGGAGGCTTGTACGATCATGAAGGTACAACCTCTATCTTGAGGCTTGAGCATTGCACTTTTCGCTCCAGGCTGACAGATATGGCTGCTCCGAACTGGTGCACGCCAACAGCTAAATTTTTGGGTGTGGGGGACTGCGTTCGCGCATCCCCTTTATTTGAAATCTCATTAAAAGTTAAGGTGGTATTTTCTTTATTTGAAAAAGAATATTTAAAAAGGGTACAATTTAAGATAATGATAAATGCAATTATCAAAGGGTAAAACCCACAGATAGGTAGGTAGTTAAATGGCAACTTTGTGAAAAATGAATGAAATAGTATCAAAAAGTTCAGGCTCCAGCAGAAACCCCTCCTAAACTTGGGAACTCTTTCGATCACATTGGCCATGGTGTGCTGGACGACACCTGTGATCTATCACGACCGCATAGAAAGCATAGTTGGGAGTTAACCCACAACTTAGCTACAATTCTACTTATTAGTAGATGTTAGTTGAATTTCAACCTTTTAATCACCATTTTACAAACAACTGAGTGTATCGGACAGATTCCGAAACGACCCTTGCCGCGACCGCCGGGAACTTTCGCGACTATGGAACCGGCCACGAACCACCGCGGCAGATATCCACGCACAGTGTGCAACGCAGAATCTTACCGCTGCACTGTCCCGACGGCTGCGAGTGTCGTTTTTTTTTTTGAACTTATCCGCTGTTGTGTTTTTAAAACAGGTCGAAAAAGTTGTTTTAAGTTAACAGGTGGTCCTATGTAACTCGTTTGAAACTTGACTCATTTTAAACATTTCAGCTTGAAACGTCATTCATGTCAAAGTTACAAACTGAGATGACGTCGAAGTAAAACAGTTTACAGTTTGGAAAACATTAGTAACTACCGTATCTCTCAGTCGTAACAAGCAATTTTGCGTAAGAGCTTACGTAAATGACTTATTTTGTTTTTCAACATGTGCAATTGTAACTACAAAACTTCATGACACATTTATATAACAGAAAACTCAAAAAATGACAGGAATTCTCATTTCGGATAATCGGTGTCAGCGTTCCCCTGCACCGAACACCGCCGACACGAGATTGTCATCTTCGCGGTCAAGTTTGTTTAACCGATCTTACTGGTCAGTACAGACGACGTGCTCCATCAGTCTGGGTCATTTTCGAGACGTACTATTTTGCTCTTGCTTTTCCCCTTTTTGGTACACGCTTACTACAATCTACGTCATTTGATGTCCACTTCCGTTAGTGTGCCATTTTTGGGACATGCTAACGACGGCCCCCCAAAAAAAGACGCCTCGCCTCCGCATTGCATGGATAGGCATGCTTGTAACTTACTCTCGACATTGAGTGGGGCCAGGGTCTGGTTTGCATTTGAAACGGTTCTAAATTTAAGTTTTGACTAATTTTGTTGACTTTTAATAGTAATTTTGTTAACTTATTGTAGTTTTCTGTCACTGAATGTAATTACATCAAATTTGTCGCGTCCTAATTTAAGCCACATCCGGAAATGGCAAAGCAATCCAAACACACGCAAGCTTCTTCCTTGTTACGAGTCTTTCCGGCTACTCAAGTATACACTGACATGATGAAAATGAGGACCATTCAGAAGGAAACCGTTTTTTAAGTCGCAGTTTTACAAAAGTTTAATTCAAGTCCAGTTGCGTGTCTCGTGTTTATGAAATGCGTTCTTCCACCCTTCACTGTTTACATTCAAACCGTCCACTGTTTTGCACTGTTTAGATTCAATGCAATTCGATCATTAATCATGTCCCTGGACTCGGGGGCGAAAATACATCAGAATAATGGTCACTGAGCTAGTCTGGCGTGCGTAACTTAATAATATTTTGTTTTGTTTCAAACGGCGGGTGAAACAATAATCTATTTGTAGCAAAATTGATGTAAATAGCATTTTTATACCAAAATAGTGCTGATATTTTATTTTTACGTCATTTTTGTTTTAGAATTTCATGTTTTAACAATTTATGTTATGGTTTGTAGACAGTTTAGGGCCGCCTTTTTGGGAGAATGGCTTGTATAATAGAATGTTTGCGCAGTAAAGCCGATCCTGCAAAAGCGCCCAGGGTGCAGGTTAATCCACATTCCCCCCTTTGCAACTATTCATCCCCTTTGCTTTGAAAAAAGGCCTCGCGAACGCTAATATAAAAAGATAAAAAGTGTCTATCTCCGTTGAGCCCCCGGGGTGGCGCCGGTCATCCGATATCCACCGGCTGGCTGGGTGCAAGCAAGCGTTTCTTATCCCCTGAGGCAGTTGTTTTTTGGCTTGGGATTAGCTGCCTGCCTTAAGGTGGCTTTGTGGGTTTTCGTGAGGGGAAGTTAGTGGTTTAAAAGTAGCAAAGTACTTTTATCTTATGGTTAGAAGGTTTTCCGGAAGTTTAGATTTGAATATTATCGTAACTCAATCGGTGAGGGGGTGGTTGATGGCGATCGGTGATACGGTAGTCTGTGTCGGATGGGATCAGTGTCGTTTAAAAGTTGCAGAAATCCAAATCAATGAAGGCTAACGGAGATGTGGGAGATTTCGGTAGCCAACAGGGGTAGCTTGCAAGCAAGCTCCGCGCGTGTCGTCCAGCAAACACCCCCCGAGATGCGCACACATGTGCTCGTTGTCGCATCACCATCCACCGTCAAATGTCTTTCTGTGCTTGCTTGCATTTGCTTACCTTGCCTTGTTGCCTCGTCACAAGCAAACCTCAGGATCCATAGGCTTCTCAGCCAGGCCAGCGGCGTCCTGGACTAAACGGACCCCCGAACAGTGTCCTGCCCGACCGCGCATGGTAATTCAGGGGTCCCCCGTTTCGATCGTCGCCACAGACGCCGCCGATGTCGTTGAACTCACTTCTTTGCGAACGAGAGTGACGCCCTGAGGCTTTCTCTAGTCGAGTCGAGCTCGCTCAGCTGTAGGGGGGTTGTGTCCTAGCGGTCTATCGGCGGCCCCGCGACCGCACTATAGGTCGTGATTTGGAGTTCTGTTGTGTTTTTTTGGTTAGTATAAGGCTCGATTGATTGATTGGTTCTCGCAGTGGCTTCGGGGGACGAGTTTTCGGATGAAGGGGAACGGATTTGATTGAGTTTTGTCGATCAAATCTTGCCCTAGGCGATTCCCTTTACCACTAACGCCCACATTTTACAACCCCACTATTAGTACCCTTTATTTGATCACTTCCGGAAAAGCATGAAATATTTACTTATCACAAAGCAAGCCATACACCCCATCAAAGACCATTTACCCGATGCCACACCGTTCTACAATCGCATTCTCACGTACCTATCACGTAAACGCGCACCACCACCAACCCATTTCATTGAAAGTTATCATTTGACACAGGTCTGTCTTCCTGACTAACTGACGACTGTTTGACGCAAGCGTGTTCTCCAGAATCTGAAAGTTGTTTTCCCCTTCTTCTTTCAACGATTAATTTATATCTTTCGCCTCGTTCTTCCCCCCACCACCCCTAACAATGGTCTAAAGCGTGAAGAAAGGGCGAGGGAAGTACGAATAAAGGGGCAAAAGGGAGAGAGACACCGAACCGCCAGCGGCAAGCATGTGCACGGCCGCCCTGGGGCAGGCGTTGACGCGACATCACGTCGTTCCTCGAGGCGCGATCGATCGCGGGGTGATGGTTTTTGACTACCACTACAGCCTCCGCCTCTCTCTCTACGTCGTTGTGGAGCACAGGAGAGAGGGTTTGCCTGCGCCTTCACGGTGGTGGTGAAGTGGAAATGTGTCTCTCTTGCAGGCAGCATGCTGCTCCTGATGAACGACTATCTATTTTCGGAAGTGATTGGGTTATTGTTATTCTTTATGGGTTTCGTTATTGCGTCTAATGAAAACAATATTCGGCTAATGGCTACCGTAGTGTCTTATAGGGGGGCCAATTAGATTTTTCTTGTCTTGACGCGATTTTCGAACTTTTTTGCCATTTGATAAAAAATTGTAATTTTTCATTACAAAAATGGTCCAGATGATCTCAAGCTCGGGATCGCCAGCTACGGAGGCGTCGATCGACTCCGCAGAGGCTGGCGATATTCCGTGTGGCACATACCATCTTGAATTTGGCAGTAATTTCCTATCCAACAAGTTGGATTCTGAATATCACACACTTAAATGTCAGTTTTTTTCTCCACTTTCCGATTTTTCGTAACAACAAAATAACAATTTGTAATGCCAAGCCCTGTTTTCAGTCGACATCAAGCCTCCTGCTTTTGCTGGAAGTGCATTATTCACCCTTGATTCGAATTCTCTAAAGGTTCGTGATTTCATTCCTTCCTTCCCCGATCGCCTTGACTTTTTTCGTTGCCATTTCCCCCAAATTTGAAACCAATTCAACCCAAACGCGGATTGATAGCGCTTTTTCGCTCATTCATTGCCTGAGGGCATATCTGTTGTTTGTTTCGTACAATTTTTCGCTCTCTTATCAACTCAACCCAGTCTGTCACGCTTTTGCGTTTTGACTTTAACTTGGATTTGTTTGCATGGATCCGTGACGCAAATTGATTGAAAAGTTGCGACACGAAAGTTTTATCAAAGATCAAAAGTCTCAATGATAATGGCCAAAGTATGATAACAATGAATCCCCTCTTGCAGCTGACAATCCCAACGGAAGATGCAGATGGCAGTACGGTGTACAGGGGCCCAGTTACGGGGGCCAAAAACGGGCGAGAATGCCTTCTCTTGTTTGACGGCGAAAACATGCGCCTCGAGAAGGTCTCAACGACGATGTCGGCCAAGCACGTCAGGTTGGTCTAAATCACGTTTTTCTTTGCGTTTGTCGGGGGTTTTTGATCACGCGTGAAATGAGAGACATTGTTTGGGCGGTTTATTGGTTCAGGTTGTAAAACGAGCAAGTGATGGGGCCTATTTTTGGGGAGGAGGAGGCTTGAGGGGGAATTTGGGCTGCAAAGAGTGCAGATTGAAACATAAAATGCAAAAATAATTTCAGGAAAGTAAATGGTGATGTCGATGATATTGATTTTAAAAATTTACCGCTACCGGCGCCCGCTCAGGGGTACTCTGGTCCTTCAACGATAGCTTCGTCAGTAGGTTCGCAGAAGGAGCCGAGGTTTAAGCAGAATGCGTTGAATGGATTTGGTAATCGGCAAAGATTGAACCCATTTGCATCGACTAAACCACCGGCTCCAATGGCACCGCCAACAAGAGCTGGACCATCGCCGAGATTCTCTGTGCCTTCGCCGGCGTCGTCTTCGTCCTCCCATCGGATTATTAGTCCACCTAGTGTTGTTTCCACACTTCCATCGATGGCACCGACTCCCACGCTGACGCCTATTGCTGAATCTGAGTCCCAGCCAGAAGCCGTTCACGACACTTCCGCCGATACTGACGATGATGACGACAGCAGCTCTTCTTCATCATCCAGCTCTAGTGGCTCCGAAGATGAAGACGAAAAGCTCCTTCTCGAACAGATCAGCGAGGCAATCCCACCAACCATATCGGCACCCGTAACACCACCCCCACCATCCCAACCGACCTCTTACCCGACGCCTCCAGGCAACTCCCTCCTCGACGACCTCAAAATGAGTGACGACAGTGAGGACGAGCCCATGGATTACATCATGGACCGGCCCAGGGAGCCCCCTACAAATACATGGTCCTCAAAACTCCCGACAAACACTAATACCGGTACGCCAGAAGTCGGCGGTGGTGGCATCAGTTCATCGTCGTACAATCTGCTCCATTCAGATTTACAGCTTAGTGAGTCATCCAGCGAGGATGAGGACTAACCCAATTTACGTTTTGTTAATCCAATTCATGTTAAATTTCAACTTCATAGTTTCACTATTCATACCGGTGACATGAACACCCGCTCATTTCACTCACTGTATTCGATTTACGGATCATCATTATAATGCGTTTTTCCGTCTGATATTATGCTACGAGTAGCCTTTCCACCCACATACACAGTATGATTCGTTTTTTGGTAATCTGTTGATGACAAATGTGTTTATTTGATTTCGTATCGAAGTCGTTTGCTTTTTTATAGTTGTCTTCTGTGTGCACCTGTAACACTTTTTGTAAAAAACCAACTTTTTGTTCAAAAACAACAAACTTTTTACAAATTAAAGTCAAAATAACCATTGTCAAATCCGTTTACACCAATTCTCAAATATTATTATTATTAAACTTTCTCAATATTCCGTCATCTTATCCCCTCATCCGGGTCCACCTTCCCCAATCAACCATCCATGCACTTTTTCCCCGTTGACGTAAACGTGTAGCTTCTTCCAGCCCATTTCAACCATTCAAAAAAAACCAACAAAACTTGTTCTTCTCTTTCTCTGCTCAGTTGCCCACAAGTGCTTTTGCTTCTTCAGAAAAGTTATTGCTCACAATCTGGTAATCACTATCCTAATGACCTTTCTCCCCCATCTACGCGTAGTACAATCTCAATTTCATACAATGTATGCATAGCCGTCGTTTGCGCTTATTACGGCATTAGTAGCTTTTTTAGCTTTTATAAATTACAATAGATCGAACCAAAAAAATCAAAATCAAAATGTGATTACTTATTGAATCCTCGTTAATTACTGTAGGCCTTGCCTTGACTGACCTTACATTAGATGTTGTTCTCATTGTCTAGCGTTTTCACTGATTCCAGGAGCAATAATGATCACAAAAAATGGGTAATGTATTTAACAAACTTTCTTCTTCGACAACGGCGATGTGGGTCCGATATTAGCAGAGATGGTAGTATGTATTTTCTTTGCGGTTATTCACGATACAAAGCGTTTAGATTTCATTATTATTTAACTGCCAGAGTGTTTTCAATTGTTCAAAAGTTGTAAATTTGTTAAATAAACTTGGTTAAAACAAAGTTTTGGAAAACATTCTGTGATATGGGAATACAGATCACAACAGTGCCAACGATTATCACACTAAATGTGCAATTTACAGCTTACAAAGTTTTGAAAAACGCGACAAACACTGAAAATTCAATCGATTTGGAGCGTTAAGGGAACCACATGAAAGCTGACACAGTACCTTCGCTATTCGTGGCAAGCTTTTCTAGGCTTGTTGCATCAACTTTTTGCGCAGTATAACCTGTGTTTTCTATCGCTCACCTACTGTGGCTTTCATATATCCCTATTTTCACCAAAACATGCCATATCCCATCGCTAAACTTCCCTATGGTCTCAGATGTCACCTCCATGAACTCGCCACCCCTGTCGAACGCTACCGTCTTCAAACTGCCGCAGGCACTGTCTCTATTTGTCCGCCTATTCAAAAAACGGTAAACACTAAAGATTTCTTTATATTTGATTATGGAGACAGTAAAACAACTGTTAAAGATTATTCTTTCATCGAACTAGTTTTAATTGATTATCAAAAAAATGGGCTAGTCTACGGCAACTGTAGGCACATACGAATTGAAAATGCAAAAGCGCATAATTTTGCTGAACCATTTGATTATTTTCTCAACCCATCGAATAAGTTAACTTTGGAGAACTGCAACCTTTCTCGAGAATTTATTGAAAAAATGTCCAAAGTAATTATATCCACTAAATTTTGTAACTTTTCTACTAACAAAAACAAGAAATACCGGACAAATTTGGCAGATCTTTTAACAGCCTTTCCACGCATGGAAAAACTTTGTCTAGACAATGTTGCTTTTGCTCAGAATTGGATGACTGATATTAAACATCCACACAACTTAAAAAGCCTTGAAATATCTATGAAAATGAAGCAAATCAAAAAGTTTTTATTGAAAGATTATATTGGTTTTTTAAAGGTAAGTTTTTTGTTACGTATGTATGTTTTTTTTATATATACAAACCACAGGTCCAAAAGAAAGGATTCCATCTACGAATTCGTATGGATTTTGAAATCAATGAATGGATCGCAATACAATTTTCACGTGAAGTGTCGGCTGCCTTATGCGAAAAATTAGAAAGCAACCCAAAATCAAAAGAATTCACAGCACTTACTTTTATGATTCATGGATTAGAACAAACCTGGTATTTGACTAATGTCTGAGAATTGTAAATTCGTGTAAATTACTGTATTTTGAATGTTTTCATGTTTGTCTTTCCTTCCATTATCTATGAGATGTGTATTCGAATGAATAACGATGAAAAGCGATGTAATAAAAGAATGACCGCCTTTTTTGTTTGCACCCCCATACGCACATTACCTTTACTAACAAGCCTAGAACGGGGTATGTTCGTTGCATATACCCCGTTCTAGGCTTGTTGCACTCACCTTTTGCGCGGCATAATCTGTGTTTTCTATCGCCCTTCTACCGTGGCTTTCATATATCCCAATTTTCACCAAACCATGCCATATCCGATCACCAAGCTTGTCTCAGATGTCGCCTCCATGAACTCGCTACCCCTGTCGAACGCTACCGTCTTCAAATTGCCGCGGGTACCGTCTCTATTTGTCCGCCTATTCAAAAAACAAAAACAACCAACGGGCATTTTGAATTTGATTACGGAGACAACTATGCTATTGTTAGAGATTGTTTTAACGGAGCAGCATCAATTGACTACCAAAAAGATGGACTAGTCTATGACAAATGTGATTACATAGAAATTATTGAAGCAAAAACGCGTAATTTTGATGAACAATTTGATTATTTTCTCACACCCCGTACCGTATGGTTAAATAGATGTTACCTATGTCAAGACTTCATGGAAAAAGTGTCTAAAGTACTTACATCAACTAAATATATTGATTTTTCTGGAAACACAAACGAGAATTACCTCCTAAATTTTGCGGATGTTCTAACAGCCTTTCCACGCGCGGAAGAAATAGGCGTATACGGTGTTGCTGTTGCCCACACTTGGATGACTGATGTAACACAGTTCCGTCAACAGAATTTAAAAATGCTTAAATTGTCTATGAGCATTGAACAAATTGAAAGGTTTTTAATGAATGATTTTGTAGGTTTTTTAAAGGTCAGTTTTATTTTTGTGAATGTATATGTTTTTTTATATACAAATTACAGGTCCAAAAGAAAAGTTTCCATCTACAAATTGAAATGAAATACGATAGCAATCTGCGGCGCGTAAGACAACTTGAACATGAACTGGCTGTTGCATTATGCCCAAAATTTGAATGCAACCCAAAATCAAAACAATTTACAGCACTTACTTTTAAAATTTATCATGTAAAACAAACCTGGTATTTGAATGATGTCTGAATCTTGCAAATTTGTGTAAATTACTGTACTTTTAACGTTTTCATGTTTGTCCTTTCATTATCGTGATTAATATCGTCGTTGTCATCTTTGAAATACAGTATAAAACTAAAAAACCCTATGATACTATGTTAATTTACTTATGCTTCAAGTTGTACAGCAAAGCATCGACGACTTCGGTGGCCTTGGCCGTTCCGCCGACATCGACAGTGTGTTGCTGTTGCTCGGTCAGGGCTCGCCACAGGGCATCAGAGAGCTGGTTGGCGTAGTCGTCGTGTTCGAGGTACCGAAGCATGTCGATGGCAGCCCGAATGAAGGCAGTCGGGTTGGCGATGTTCTTGCCGGCCAAGGAGGTGCCAGTGTTACGGGTGCCGGTCTCGAAGACGGCGTACTTCTTGCCGAGATTCATGCCAGAGACGAGGCCGGGGCCGCCGACAAGACCGCAAGCAATGTTGGAGATGATGTTACCGTAAAGGTTGGGCATGAGCATAATGCCGCCGTTGAATTGTTGCGGGTTGCTGACGAGTTGCATCTAAAGGGTGGATTTTGATAAACTCTGACGCTTTTAACGGTAAAAGTAAACTCACAGAAGCATTATCGACGATCATAGAGTTGAACTCAATGGTGGGGTATTCCTCGGCAGCAATCTCCTTGCAAACCTTGAGGAAAAGACCATCGCCAAGCTTCTGGATGTTGGCCTTATGGATGGCAGTGACTTTCAGACGGTTGTTCAGGACGGCATAGTCGAAAGCAAAACGGGCAATGCGCTCGATGCTGCTGCGAGTGATGATCTATAAGTACCACGGAATTGTAGAAAGTAACATTTAAAAAATTGGAAAAAGACGAATATTGAAACAATTGTACAAAAATACAAGAAAAAAGTATAAGACTTTCTCCATACGAACAGAAAACAATCAAAACTGATAACTAGTAAACTGTCTATGTCTATGAATAGCATAAGAAATAAAATCAAAGTCAACAAGGCTATGTTCAGCTTGAACCAGGGACCATAACGACCACAATAAGTGTGCTGACTGAAAACATCCATCAATAACACTCATTTTTAACTTCAAGCATTGCTCACCGCCTCAAAAACATAAATCTCCTTCTTAACAACCTCCAACTCCTCCTCCAAATCCACATCAACACCCCGTCCAAGAATATATTCTCGCAAAAAGGCTTCTTTCTGCTCCTCCGAGAATCCGCCATCAGATGCCGCCACTGTCGTTGTCATGCCCACACTGCCAGTGAAGAAATTTGCGACATCAAAGAATTGGTAATTCATCTTGGCATACTCGAAGTCGATGAAATGCACAGCTTGGATCTCTTCGTCATAAAGTATGTTCGGCAAGACCAGATCATTGTGACAAACAGTTACGATTTCTCTACAAGTGTCGAAAATGCGTGCAATATGCGTTTCCACCGTCTGTTTCAGATCAAATTTGGCGAAATATGCTTCAAATTGTGCATGTTTTGTCGAATTAGTAAAAGTTTCTGGTATGAGGTTGCAATAATCCTTGAGGCCGCCGAATATAAAAGGTGTAGTGTATTGTTGCGAAATCTTTAATTTCAATGAATGCAGTTCGGCTAGCCTTCTCGCAATTAGGGTCCTAATTGGATCAGATCTAACTTCAGATGATGTCACAGACCTCCCGGGAGTATAGCCATAAACTAGGCCATTTTTGAAGGATGCCAATATCGGTGGAGCAAGATTATGCTTCGCAAAACGCATGATTATTTTCTTTTCATATTCACTGAAGTTATGCAATCTCTATCAACTGGGTCCAAAAAACCAAAAAAACCAACCGATTAATCATCAACTCAGTCCGTGGCCCATTTATCCTCGCGATCAATGTCGGTTTGCCAAAAATGTCCACAATATAAGTCGTATTAGTTGTGCCATTGGTAATTCTGTGGATTTGTGCCGTTGCAGCCTCACATGAGCCGATTACAGTATTGACTATGTCCCTCAGCTCTGTGAGTGCCATTGGGGATGATAAATCGATGGAATGGTCGACGACAATCATAATTGCGCAATTTTAAGAATGAAATAGTTTCGAAAGCGTCGAAAGTGACGAGAAAGACAGTCAAGATCGATAGTGAAACAGTGAAACAACACTGGGGAGGTCGCCAGCGTCGACAAAACGTGCAATTGTACAACTGGTTTCGATTAAAAGTGGGGGCGACGACGTCGATGTGTGGACAGATAGACAGATAATGCAATCAGTAGTCGGTCGGAAGGGTGACATTGACTTTTTGATGGGGATGATAGACAACAATGTAGTTTCAACTGGGGTTTTGGATGTCATTTCCGGTGAATAATTGGCTAAATTCTATAAATTAGGACTCACCTTGATGCTTTCAACGACACCCTTGACCGATTCATGCTCCAAACCACTGTATTCACCTTCACAGTTTTCACGGATCAACACAATGTCCAGATTGTTTTGACGGGCACGCACTGTCGGGATCGACACGCAGTGAAGCACGTTGGCGTAGAGGTCGAGTCGACGACGAAGCTCGACATTACGGGACTTGAATTCCGGAAGATCGAATTTGGTTTCAATGTTACCCTTGAGCGCGACGCCGTTACGCTGGATCGCCATGATGGCATTGTCGAGGACGTGATCCGACAGGTCGGACGAGTCGATCTCGATGGTTTCAAAGTCGACTGGGACCTGTATAGAAACGGGTTTTTAGTTACTTCACATTGTCTGCTGACTAAATAGTTATAAAAAGTATCAAAAACAAACCTTAGCAAAGCTAAAAATCCGCTTAACATGCTCCAACATTTCGGGCCCAATGCCATCACCGGGGAGTACGGTAACCGTGTGACGGCCACCGTATTTGGCGTGCGGCTGATGGATGATCGGAAGCGTCAACGGACGGATGGCCGAAAGACCGCGTTTTACCGTCAGTGATCGCGACGATGGCGCGATGGCGGTTAGAAGGCGCATTTTCGACGCTAGAAGTTGAAATTTGAAAATCTGCAGCAATTGTTAACATTTTTTGGCACGCATAAAAATCACAATATTCGTCAAACTCAAAATTTAAAACTTTAAAACCCTCCAAAAAACACTAAAATCGAGTTAGCATTACCCCAAGACCCCAATTGATTAGCCGGGGAGTAGCGGGACCACGAGAATGCTCCTCCGTCGCGGCAGGGCATAAAAGTTGTCTCTTTTCTTTTCTCTTTTTCACTTCTTCGTTCTCGCAAATCAATGTCTTGTGCAGTGCGTCGGGTGCAGGTCGTTGTCGTCGTCTCAGTCGACAAACACATACTATAAGGCCTCTGTGGAGGGATATCTCGACCCGATCTTTGTTCAGCTTACCCTCAAAACCCATCAACACCTATTTTTTCTGCTTGAGAGATGTTTTTCAACATTATTTCAGGCAAATGTTGGCATTTTCTGTATTTTATTAACTCCAAAACTAAAAAATAACAACGTGAAGGTTGCAACATCAAACATGTCAAACATGATTGAGCAGAGAATAGTTTCAATGAACACGATAAAGCACTACAAAAGTTTAAAAAGAGATCGGCAAAGCCATGGTTTAAAAATGTACAGTATGACTAGCTTGCACAGTGTTGGAAACACGTTATTCAGCCTTTTCATGGTCGCTTTCAGAATTCCCGGCTTCATCATCGTCAGATCCGACCAGTGAAGCCTCACTTCCACTGCCATGGCCGCTTCCTTTCCGGGTTCGACGCCGACGGGTGCTCTTGTCTTCAGGTTTTTCGTCATCAATGGGCTGCTCGCCCTCACTATCGTAATCCTCGTCCTCATCATCGGGATAGATCTCTTCGCGATCGACGGAAAAGTCGGCCGAGAAGATGCTATAGGTAATGATGGAGAAGAACGCAATCGGCACACCGAAGAGGCAGACAGTCAGAATCGGTTGATGTCTAAACATGTCAGCGACGTTTGTTGTGACGTCATAGAACATGCGC
Organism: Panagrellus sp. LJ2284; assembly: GCA_024447225.1. Taxonomy (NCBI): domain Eukaryota; kingdom Metazoa; phylum Nematoda; class Chromadorea; order Rhabditida; family Panagrolaimidae; genus Panagrellus; species Panagrellus sp. LJ2284. The sequence continues at coordinate 4,394,397 of JAMRYC010000001.1, read as the reverse complement.
TTGATGCGTTGAGACCAGGCACGTCCACCTTGAGGGTGGATATTGCCGTCTTTGATCATTTGCAGGAAGGTCACGATGGAGTGGGAGTTTGACTTTGAGGGGGAATCTGGGCTGAGGTAGTATTCATAGGAGGAGTGGTTGAAGACCATGATGTCTGAAAATGGCAAAATAGAATAATTTAAATTTGCATTTAGGCATTTAAAGGTTCAAAACTCCCAAATTGGCCCCACAATGTTGCCCTCGATCCTATTAGCGGCGTTTTTATGCCCTTATATCACAGCCCAGTCCACCTACACCGTCGAAACCCACTGTAATTGCGAAAACAACGAAACATGGTGCATCTTTTCTACCCCTAATTCCAATTCCCCGATAGAGTCGACCTGCCAGAATCGCTGCCCCCAATCCGAACATTCCCAAAGACGCTTGAAACTCAACCAACAATATTCCTGTAGCATCACAGATGAAGACATCTCTTGCTGTTGCCGGATGCCATCGCCAAAATATTCCAAAAAGAAGTTTGGAAACTGTACAATTCGTAATTTAAAGTCCCAGCTAGCCGACCAGATTTACAAACTCTCTGAGGGCGAGTTTTTGCACAAAAAGTACAACAAAATAAACCCCAGTAAGTTCTGTCTTACAGTTTTTTTTGGCAAAATAAAAAATTTAAGGCGCAGAAGCCATCCCAGGTGTCATCAGAAGCCCAGCAGTAATCATCCTAGTCCTTGCCCCGCTTTTTATTTTGTTACTGTATGCCCGGCGGAAATGTTCGTCGAGGAACCGATCCACGGCGCGCCCCGCCGAGAATACTATTCGGAAAGAGGATTTTGATTTGTCCCGAACCAATAAAAAGAACCATTGATAAAAAATGAATCAGGCCTGTGATGGCCGCATTTACAGAAATAGAAAAACGTACCAGGATTCGGCATACTACCCATAATAATACTGTTAGCGATACTAGGGCCATCCAACCAGGCAAATTGGAAGTCATCCCCAAGTTCTGGATGCTGGCGAACGAGGAGAGCTGCTTCTTTGGCGGTTTTGTAGAACTGGCCGATTGGATCAGTGAGATTTGAGCGGTCTAATAAGTCTGAAATGACGAAAACAAGCAATTTCTCGGTTTCGGCAATGGCAGCAATGTTGTTGGGAGTCGCTTGGGGGAGGAGCGGCCAGCGTTCGGAGTTAATCCATTTTGACAGATTGGGGTCTGAAATAACAAAATATCTTATAAAATCGTAAGTTTTTGTTAAAATAGCGTACATTTGGTGGCATCATAAACATAATGCCCTCCATCCTTGAACACAACCACCGCCGGCCGGTTCGGAACAACAACACTTGTCGGGAAAACTTTCATCGATGTAGCTCTAACGAATCTCGATTCAGTAAAAAGCTGTTCCGCTGTCTTCTCAAATTCTGTAAACAAGTCAGATTCGGCTTGTTTCGCACTTCCATCGGCGACTGTGTCGTCAATGTACACGAAAAAGGGGTCCTTATCAGCAGTCTTTCTCAACTCGCTGAATCGGACAGCTGTTTCAAGTGGAGCGACGACAGGGCCAGATGACTTCGCGATGAAGTCCAGCATGGCTTCCTTTTTACGTTCGCCTTCATAGGGGATTTGGATGCCGTTACGGAAGCTGTAAAGCCATAATATATAAATTTGCCAAGTTCAACGTCGAAAAAACTCACAAAATGATAGTCGGATAGGCATTAATCCTTAGCTGACTCGCTACATTCATGAATCGTGTGCAATCAACTTTGCCAACCCTAACCGGTGAATTGATATCGGCAAGAGCATGGCCGAGATGATCCCAAACAGGGGCTAGGCGCTTGCAATGAGCGCACCAGGGTGCGTAGAACTAGAAATTTATTATATAAAATATTGTTTATGACATCTTTTTGGAAGTTGAAACATACTTTAACAAACCAAAGCCCCTCATTCATAACATCAGCAAACTTATCATTCAATTCCAACACCACTGTTGGTATTTTCGTTGCCTGAACTGATGCCGTGGCAAAGATGGTTGCAATGCTGAATAAGCATAGCCACCAACGCATTTTGAGTGACTTACTGAAATAACTAAGCTTAAAATAACGATTATCGAACTTATTTCAGGAAAAACAATGTTGACACGAGTCTCTGCTGCAAAGTAAGGTCCGGAGGGGTGGGAAGGTTCATGTTTTGTGTTTCCACCCTCAGCGCCGAGAGCACTACTATGTAAATCAATGAATGATGTTTGGGAGAGGAAGACATCATGCAAAGGCTCTCCGTAAACAATGCATGCGGAAGAAAGGGTAGAGGTGAACAGGTTGTTACAAAAACGTAAAAACGTGAACCAAGTTCGAAAAGAACCATCAAAGTCAGTGTCAGATGCTCGCCAGAACGGTCGATAATGCAGTAAGCCAAGGGAAGGGAGCACTTTAAAGCCAGCCAGTGGCCGAGAGTGGACGCAGTCGGCGACTTTGCCACTGGCAATGGCAAGGCGGCTGTGTACGAACATTGAGCTTCGAATTGCTAGCTAGCTTTCGCGGTGGAAGTGGTTCGGGGGTACGCGCACGCCCGAGTCGCTATGCTTACTTACTTTTAGCAAATAACTTTCAAAGTGTAAGAGAAAGTTGATGTATTATGTTGTGGAAACTTTAATTGAGCACAGTTTGAATAACTTTTAATGCAATTTGATTTAAAAACATTGATTTTTGGTTAGTTTTGTTACTGTAGGTTACTGTAAGATGGTACGGTATCGGCATTTAACCCGAAAAAGCTTTATTTTTTCAAGCTTATCTTATCCTGCATTACTAAGACAACCTATATGAGTCCAAAAACAAGTCCAATGGTAAGTTGATGGGCTTGTCATGCTCTGCAGGCCGCCCAATATGCCCTGCGCAAGCAGATGGTACATGCAAATGCCTCCTTTGAAGGCTTTATCTCATGCGTCTGTCCAAGCAGACGCCCCAAATACGCACCATGAGTCTGAGCAGACCTCCAACAGTCCTCCAGGATCGACATAAAAGCCGCAATCGGACTACAATATTGTCACTCGATCAGTCTTGCCATTCCTTGCTCAAGCCTTCCATCCTTCATTCGCATTTTTCGACTAAATATGCTTTTCATCGCCTTTTTCTCCGCACTTTTGGTGCTCGTCCATGGAACTACAGATGCATCTCACCAGTCTATTAGAAACGTAAGTTACCGCCTATAATTCGACTTCATATTCTAATATTGTAATTTTCTAGGAATCGGCCATCCTCAAAATCGATTTCTTCAATAACAATTACAACGTCTTTCAATTTGTTAATAAACTTCGCAACTATACAAACGGTAGCATTGATCTCATTGCAGATGCCGAAAACCACCCAAATATTACCTACATGAAGGTCTACGAAAACGGCACCACTGTCCCCTGGCGCATTCATCCTTCGTCATTGTTGCCCGAAGACTGGCTACTTCACATGTTTGTCGAAGTTGACATCTCGTATTGCACCGCCGAAACTTGCAAGTTTACCGAAATCCATGATTTGGTCAACTTCCTGAACAGCGGACACGCCAATGAGATTCTCAATGTCCGATCGATGAAGGTAACCATTGTGAAAAGTGATCGTCCTATGTGGCTAGTTTTGATCATCATTTTTGTTGCTTTTGCCGCAATTGTTGCCGTTCCTGCGGCTTGCCTTCGTCTCTGCTCCTATCTGAAGGCCAAGCGCAAGCAGCATAAGAGCTACAAGCTGACTACGACATTGCCGAAACCGATTGAAGTCGAAATGAAACTTATTAAAGTTATCAGTGGTGAGCCTTCTACTGGCATTGAAGAGGCCTAAATGCGACGTGGCAGCCAAAAAGTTAATATAAGATTGTTTATTTATGTACAAAATTGCATTTTTCAAATAAAGTTCACAATTATAATTGTCCTAGCTTGTCCGTGGTGGTGTCAGAGATCGTTGGCGATGTTTTGTATACATTTCAGGGTCAGATTTAGTTGTATATTTGCGCCTTTTGGGCAGCTCTGGGGGTAGTTGATAACGCAGACGTGGATCGACTTCACCGGGTTTTCGAAGCATTATTGACTTTGAACTAATAGGTTAGGCAATTACGAATTCTGAAACGATATCGAAGATGTCAAGTTTGCAAAGTTAACCCCAAAAAGTAAAATTCAAATGCATATTCAAATGAAAACAACACGAAAAGTGCAACAGGTCGATACTGATAACACGTAAACATGTACATACACATACAATGTGGTTAGAGCAAAGCAATACAATCCCAAATCTCTGTAGCATGGTGTCAACTCTACCAAACTGCTGATAAGACACATTACTTACGCCCGCTGACACGGTACGCCAACTTCCCCCTTCAATAAGTACTTCCAACACGATCCTGTTCTATTTTGTAATAGCCCACTATCAGACATCAACCCCCAGACATTACGTCAAAAACCTTTATTTCACACCCAAAATGCATGACCTAATCACGGAACTAGTAAAAAAACCTAAATCAACAATGATGAATCATTGATAACCGCCCCCTATTTATGAATTTCTTCATTCAATCGCTCACGTAGATCCAAAAGACGCAACTCCTCCATAAACATGTCAAGCATGCTGCCGCCCTTGAGGAAACCTTCAATGTGACTAACGCTCATCTTTAACCGGTGATCGGTGATACGGTCATCTTTGAAGTTGAATGTTCGGATCTTCTCTGCTCGAGCACGTGAACCGACTTGAAGCTTGCGAGCCGAGATGGTCTTTGCGCTGAGGTCGTCGACTTTACGCTGCATCAAAATGGCGGCTAGGCGTTTGTAGGCGATCTGAAGGGGGTCATTTTGTAAATGCTTTATCAGTGATGGTGGCAAACCTTGATATTCATGTGCTGGAATCGTTCCTCCATCACGTGGACAGCTGTACCCGTCGGAATGTGCGTGATTCGGACGGCAGAGGCACGTTTATTGACGTTTTGACCGCCAGGGCCACTGGCTCGCATGGCTTCGATCTTGACTTCGCTCGAGGGGACGGCGACTTCGGCCTGGAATCGATCAAATTCAACTTCAAATGCCTTCAAAATGGTAACTTACGTTTTCAGGCTCCGGCAAAACGGCCAAATTCATCGTACTCGTATGCATGATGGACGCATTAAACGGAATCCGCTGAACTCGATGAGTACCTGCTTCGAAGCGCATATTGGCATAAACGCCATCGCCTTCCAGCAAAACCAAAGCACTTCGGATGCCGCCAGAGGGGATCTTGTCAAATTGGATGGCTGTCCATTGCCAGTTTCTATGAACTGCGTGTTGACGGTACATTTCGTAGATTTCTTCGGCAAAGATCATCGATTCGACTCCACCGGCGCCACTGTAACCAAAGATTACTGTAAATGGTCAAAAAAGACAAAACTCACGCTGAGAATTCCAATTGGCACTTCCTCAGCATGTCCAACTCCGTCTTCTGCACGATGGAAGCGGCTAATCGGTCAGTGAGCTCATCGATGGCTTCAGATACGGTAGCTTTGTCCTCGTCGATGGCCTTTTTGAGGTCAGCGTCATCAGTTTCTTTGAGCATTTCGTCAAGCTGTTTCAACTCATCCTGTTTCGTCAGCAACTCCTCCCGAATCTCGGTAATGCATTGCCAATGTGAAACTAGCTCAGAAGCGACATCGGTGCCCTCGCCATCGCCTGTTTTCAGAAGTTTGAAGCGATTTGCGACGTTTTCACAGTAGTCACTACACTTTTGACTGGTAATGAGATCGGCGAATTGTGAAACCGGTCTAACTTCGATCAATCGCAACGGTCTTAGCCGGCTTAGCCTTGATAATACTCGTAGCATACCTTTAAAACCACCATTACAGTATACCTTTAGATCATCTGGAGATAAACATGCACGCATCAAACGCGTTACCCATATGCAAAAGTTAGTCAAATTGCTACCCATCAATTTATTTTTCTTTCTTTTTTTTACCGCTTATTAGATAAACGGATTAAATTAACAAAAAACGGGTGGACCCAATAAATAACATCAAGTAAATACGACAATAGGTGTAAAAAGGATAAGTGCAGTGAAATGTTTCAGGTCATTAGGCAATACAGATAAAGTAGACGACTCGGAGCTGATTCCTGGTTGTGAAGGTTTTCGCCAGCATGTATCTATTCGCGATGGATGAGCACAAACAAACCGAGAATGGCAAGCACAGCGTATTTCAATTTGGGATAATCGTTCATCAGGATGGTTACCATGCCGACGTAGGGCACGAAGCCGGTGCCACGACCAATGACGTCCTTTTCGGAGAGCCAGTATTGGCCGGGAGCGTAGAGGCCTCGGTCGTCGACCTGGAAATGGTTTTAAAATGAGATAGGAGGTTTTTGAAACCGTAAATAGGGACCAAAAATGCAAGTTAAACACTCCCGGGACAAGAAAAGTTACCCACCTGATTGTGATCACCCTTGGTCAAAAACTTCAGATCGCCATCAGCCGTTTCGTGCACCTTGATGACTCTGTGAACGATGGGAATGTCGCGGCCTTCGATCTTGAACACGGTAATGTCTCCGACGCGGATGGGCTTGTTGTGGTCATTCGTAAGCAGCAACAGATCACCGCGATGGAATGCGGGTTCCATGGAGCCAGACAGAACCACGACAATGGGCGATTCGGAGCCCGTGACCACCATGAGGCCCTTCCAGATCATCAGCGCCGAGGACACGATCATTGCAAAGTTGAGAACCTGGTAGAGGACCTGTCGACCATTCATGCGCCGAATCTCGTCAAACATGGGCGAATCGAAGACCATTGTGCTAAACAACCACCAAAATTAACAGAAAAACGTTCATTAAGGGCCAAAGATATCAAAACAAGCCACAAACTTGTCAAAATCTCTCAAAAAATATATAAAAGTCCCGTTCTTTGTTTAAAAACAAGTATACAAAACACTATTACACAAACAAAACAATGAGACCGCAGTCAAGAAAACAGGAAAATTGATAAATACAATAAATGAGTTCAATCGGTAGCACAGAGACCGAGATAGTCGTCCATGAGGGTGCCACAGGCGAAGAGATCGTTGGCATCGACTCGGATGCCGATGAGTTTGACGCGGACATCATCGCCCGGTCGAATGATCACACTTTCATCAGCGGTGCGATAGCTGGGCGGCACACTGAGTCCATCGAATTCCATGTCCGGCGGGATACAATGCCTCGAGATGAAGCACGTCAGAGGACCGATCTCGCAAAAGATGCCGACCTTGTTCACCTGCGTCACAGCAGCATCCATGACTTGGCCCTTGAACGGTCTGAACACGATGGCCTTGTATTTGACGGGATAGACGACGAAACCGCGACCTGAAAGGGGGAAATTATATATAAAAATGTTTGTACACGTCAGTTTTACGTTTTGGACAGAAAAACTACCAAAAAAAGAAAAATTTATATATAAAAATCGAAAATCGACTTACCAGGCTGAATAAGACCGTTTCCAATATTATCAATCGTCGTCACGGCAATGACGAAGCCGTATTTACCGGTGCAGGTGCCTTCGACTTCATTGAAAAGACGCTGCTTGACGACTTCCATCAAATTTGGACCGAAATATTTTGGGTGAAGACTGACTTCATGTGACAGGCTTATGTGGTAGAACATGTTGACGTCGGGGGTTAGCTGGAGAGGGATTTAGAAGCTTGAAAGGTTGGAAGCTTCCAAGTTTATGAGGTTTGTCCAAAAGCGCCAACGAAGTGCGTTTTTTATTGTTGGGGACATGGAAATCATTTTCGTGGTGGGAGTTGGGGTTGTTAGCGCGTGCGCATTTGAGGGTTTGGCTTGTTTTGGGGGTTATTAGCTACTTTTAGACTGCTTTGAAGTTGCTTTTAGCACTAGCTTGGAGGGGGAAAAGCAAGGGGAAGAAAAAATAGTGATAATAAGGCCGATTTTGGGATGAAAGTTGACTTTGGCAAAGTGCCCGCAAACAACAGCATCGAACGGTCCTCATTTTTCTTTCGCTTTGACTTGACCGTCAACAGCCAGCTTCCGCTCATCTCCTCCTCGACTCCATCCTCAAAATGTCGTCCGATCCTTCCAAGATTCGCGCCCTCCATCTCCTCGTCAAGCACCGTGGGTCTCGACGCCCGAGCTCCTGGCGCGAGGAGAACATTACCCGCACTGGAGAGGAAGCTATTGAGATCCTCAAAAGTAAGTCATCCTTTCCGCCCATTTGTCACCATTTTTGCATATCCCCCTTCTTTTTTAGAACACCACGCCGAACTCGCCGCGATCGAGGACCCCCAGGAGCTCAAGGCCAAGTTCAAGGATCTCGCCAGCGTCAACTCGGACTGCTCCTCGGCCAAGCGTGGCGGCGATCTCGGCTACTTCAGACCCGAAACGATGCAGGCCGAGTTCTCGGACGCCACCCTCAAGTTGAAGCCCTACGAGCTCAGTGATGTCGTCAAAACGGAGTCCGGCTATCATCTCATCCTCCGTTTGGCGTGATTCCAGTGATGCCAGCCATGTCCTGTGACTATTTTAAATTTTTCACCTGTTTATAATTTGTAATATTTTAAAACACTGTCGTTTGCAAAGTTGCACCCTTTCCGGTAGTAAGTGTTCTATTTTTCAATTCCCGTTGTAATTTATAAATCTCAAAGTTCCACCAAATGTTTACCCCTTCGCGGAGATCGCAGTGTGGGAGAACCCGCAATGCCCTCTGGCGATCGCCCGCATACACGTGGGGTGTTTCATCGTTCCCTGCTTTCTGGGTTAATGGGATGATTTTGATTGCTACATTATTGGTTCGCGTAGTGATCAGCGACAAACACATGTGATTGTGGATGCATATGGGGATGAAGTTTTTGCAACGAATATCCGGTTTGGAGTGTTTAAAAATAGATGAAACCGCATGGAATGCTTTTTGCGACGTCACGGGTACACGGGCGACGGCAATGAATTATGCTAAAATTGGCTTGGCTTCGGTGTAGTTTCATGTAGCTTTACTTTGTTAAAGAATGTCAAAAGTGCAACGAAATGACGGCTAGAGGGTCTTGGTGGCGACATTTGTGGTTTTAAAGTTTTAGTTTTACAATAAGTTTATCGTGGAGATAGAAATAGACGGTGTTTTAGTGTGAAAAATCAGGTTTTGAAAAATGGATTACTGTAACGAAAAAAAGTTGTCTGTGCGAATGTGATTTCTGCGTTCGAAGCATTTTTTTGAATGGAAGTTAAAACATTCGCACACATGCTGAACGCTCTTTTTGCGTTGTTGCTTTTGTGCGAATAACAAATTCACGTTCATGGATGTTGGTCTCCGAACAGGATTTCACCATTCGCACAAACTATCAAACCCAATTTCTCAACACCATTTTAACTCAACTTTAACCGTCTCAAATCCCATTTATATCCCTCCTAAGCCCGTTTAACTCCGTCTACCTGCTCAACATCCAGATGTCCGTCAATCCCTTCCCTTCAGTTCGCCTTGAAAGGTGCCAATTTATGACGCTGTCAACAGCTTTCTCATGACACCATTGCTCACATCCGCGCAGCCCCTAGCTTACATTAGCCCCCCAAACAGCGGTTTCCATGACGGCCACACCCTTCCGCCCTTTAGTTGAGTCCTGTCCGAAAAAAGGTATCTATCTACGTATTTCCGGTAACATTGCCCGTAGCGTCGTTGTTTTTCATACTTCAATTTGAGAGGTACTCGCCGTTCTCAGATTCATACTTAAACCGACAAAGTATAGTTACCTTAACTATTTAAGGCTTTCTTAACCAACTTTTATAAATATTTATTATGGGCGTCAGTAATTTGCACCACTTATGTGGTGCTTTTGTACTGGATTATCGAACGTTCAAATTGGACATATATTTAGCTACTTAAACCACCTTCACGGCCGAAAAGGGCATCCTAATCAACCGCCCCATTCTAAAAATAGTCCGTCAATTTAGTGGCATCTAACCATGTAAAACGCGTAAAACGTCACTTTGTCCGTTTTTCGACGGTTCGGTTCGGTTTAGTTCGCAACCGCCGTTTTTCATGCGGCAAAAATGGGCTCGTCCGATCGGTCGTGCGGGAGAAAAACCTGAAACTGAAGTACGTGATTGGGAGAGGCGCTCAAATGCCTTCTTCGCCTTTTCCTTCCTTCCCACCGACGGAAGACCTATTCACTTTGTCGAAATTTCGCGGACGACGCCGCACCCCAGACTGTTTGGAGACACTCGATTCGACTTTTTTTGATCGACGCCGATTCTGACCCGCTTCGACGAAATTGGCCTTCTGAAACTGTCCTGCCGCCTATTCCGTCCAGCTTTCGGTCTGTGATTTCTTTGGTTGCGTAGCTTATTGACAGCCCTCCGTAATTGATTCATAAAGCTAGGCGACTGAAGCAATCACGTCCATGAAAGGCATTTCTATCATTGGTATTTTTGATCAAGTGGTTCCACTAACCCTATTCACAGCCAATGTTGGTGTCTATTTATGGAAAACTGCATGACACACCCTAAAATTTCAAATTCGTCACCAAATGGTTCCTTTCAGGTGCTTTGGCGTACTGTATTTACGTAAAATGTGTTAATTGTTCCCACAATTTTTTCGAGAAGTGTCGTTTTAATGGACTTGGCCTTAAACTATGACGCATACTTGGAAAATATCACGTAAATGGTTAGTCATTACAAAATTGTAGTTCTTTTTTCAGTTTTTTGCAAAAAAACTTCTATCGTTATCACTTCTGGCTATTATTTACCTATTGACAATCGCTTTTGCCGTGTTTACTTCAAAACATGATAAAGTTCACATCGAACTTGGATAAAGCACCAAACTACAATCAGTTCAAAATTATCATTACTTTTTATTAAAAAAACCAAATAAACTCTACTGTCAATTAAACTAAATAGCGTAGAAAACGCGGTATCAAAAAGCACTAATACGCCGACTGCGGCTGACACCCGTCTGCTTCCTACTAGGCAGAAGGCGATTCCCTTCTCCGTGTTTGATTCAAATTGGCAGCAGAGCCGAAGGAAATCGGAACACAGAGAGAGATGTCGACAGCACGACACACAAATTCCTAAATGATCAACAAAACAATGGATGGATAATTCGAGTTCAGATTGGTCAAAGACAAAGTCGAAGGCACGATTGATAGAAGGGCATTTAGAGCGCCAGGGCACCTTGTTGCATGTGGAGCTCGAGGAGCTTCCAGGCGGTGGCGGGGTTGTACTCTTCCATGTCACGGCACATGACCCAGACGTGGTGGACGCGAACGGGTTGGCTCTGAAGATCGGATTTGGGGTTAAATTTGATAACAGTTGGGAACGGTAGACTTACAGCATCGCCATCGATAACTTTGCCCTCGGCATTCTTGACAACATTGATCATAAAGGCCTGGAAGGTGATCACAATGACAGGGCCCTGCTCCATCATCTTGCCGGAGACCATTTCAACCTTGCTGATGTCAATGATGCGACTGTCGGCCGTGCTGAACATGGACTTCTTGTACTCCTTGACGACGCCGCTAAGGACGGTGAAGGCACGCTCGTAGCACCAGTCTTCAAGGACCTCCAAATCGCCGCGAATGAAGGCTTCAAGGATGTTGGGAATGATTTCCTTTTCGCAGAACCGGAGCCATTCGGTCTTGTCGAAAGTGGGGTCGATTTTGGCGATTTCGGTCAGGACTTCGGAGACTTCATTGGTCGAAGCTGCAAAACACAACTCAAACTCCCTTCAAAAGCCTAATCAACTCACAGAAAGCATTTGTAACCCGATCAGTGACCCCCCTCAGCAGCCTGACAGCCAAATTCTCACTCTCATCGTAGCGAATCTTCCAATCGAGCATCTTGTTGTAGTAGGCATTGTTTTCCGAGAAGTTCTTCCATCCGGCATACCATTTAGAGTCCTTGTGCAGCTCGATACCCGTCGCTTCACTGAAAATAATCAACTCAAACTTCAAAACTTGGCCATCAAACATCAAAGAACACTCACTCATTTGCTTCGACGGTGCGATTCGCGAATGCACTCGTTGCAAAGCCAGAAGTACGCATCTTCAGCTCTCCTGTAAACAAACTTCCTTAATTAACGAAAACAAAGCGGAACAAACGCACCTGGTCGGGAATACATGCGAACATCGGCAATGTTGTCAATTTCTTTTTGGACGGATTTTGCCGTCTGAAAACGCCCAAAATTCAAAAATAAACTTCTAAAATTGAGCAAAACTTACGCTCGCAACCTGCTGGTAAGCCTGTGTATCACCAATTTCCTTGGCAGCCTTCTCCAGCACCTCCGCAGCGGCTTTAGCCTGCTTCAAGGCTTCCTGACTGGCGAGAGACAGCTTCTTGCCGGCATCGGTCTTTTGAAGATCGGTGACGACTTTATCAAAATGATCACGGAATTCCTTGACGCGATGCTTGATGACCTCGGTGCTCTCGGCCGTTTCTTGTTCGACTTTGTTCTAGAAATATATAGAATGTTCGAAGGGGTAGTTCGACAGCCAAAAAAGAAACTTACAAACTTGGATCGGGCCTCTTTCAACGCATCAGTTTCGTTAAGTTCTTGCAATCGCTTGTTAAGGATCTTCTTGTGTTCCTGAAACACTTTCTCTATAGCATAGCCATTGCTTATCACAAAATATATATCATACTTGTAAATCTTTGTTGCGCTGCAGCTCCTCCTTCAAATTGTCGACAAAATTCGTGAAAAAGTTCTTATTCTTTGGGTTGGCAGCACTGTAGCTTCTGCTGATGATCAAGTCATTGAGATCAGTCTGAAAAAAGAACAAGTTTAAAGCTAGAAAGTCAAAATGACGCAACAAAAGATTGAACGAACCTGCGCACGGAGGAGCGCCAGTCGAGGCACACCAGTCTGGGACGTTTTCGACCCTAGACGAGAAACTCGGCTAGCGGTCAAGATGGCTTTCATTCTAGAAGTCTATATAATGTCGGCGAAACGTCAAAACAAAGCTGCTTTGATCAAAGTACGTGATTTCAAGCAGCAAAATGAACGTGAAATGCGGCTATCGAAATGTCTGTCTGCGTCTTTTTTCGTGGAGGGAGTTGGTTTGGGGGGACGGGCGGGTGCAAGGAAAAGGGTGGACTTTTCTTATTACTTTTCATTAAAATTTGTCTTTCTTAATAAACCATGATGTCATTTAAGGTTTTAAAAATTGGTATTGCATAATTTTAAACAATTTCACTTCTTTTATTTTGCACTTTTGTATTCAAAAAAGAAATAAATTGAAAAAAGTGAACTACCGTAGTTTAGTTTTTACAAAAAAATAAAACAAAAGCAACTCATTCACAGTTAATAACATATTTTTTTCTTATTAATGACAGCTCCAAAGTTCAGAAAGTGTTTTTCAGAAAAGTGGGTGGAAAAGATAACGGTTGCTTGATAGTTCGTTATCAACAAGCCAAAAGCAGTCGAAGTCGGTTGACAAAAAGTTCTATAGGCACTCATGTCAAAATGTTAACAGCGCGTGAACAGCTCGACAAATTCGGTGACAGAGGGGCAGAGTTTCTGGTCCTAAAACGAGCTTCTTCATCGTGCCAAGAAGTTCAGTACATGGAAGAAATCAACTGTCTATTGACAATTTTCCTGGTTGCCGTTTTGATTTATTGTCTACGCCAGAATCAGCTTCTACGTAAGTTCTAACCCTTTTTTACCTTTATTTTATGTTAATGTTTCAGGCAGACGAGTCAACAAGCTTCTAAAACGTTCTCCAGTAATCCTTGAAGGGGCACCATTGTTGCATGATCCAGCATTGCCGCCGTGCCCTTCATACGAGGCTGCTGAACAGAATCCTCCCGCCTACAGTCCACCTAAAGTTATCAACGAGGAAGAAGATACAGTAACAGAAATCGACACTATAGTATCCGAAGTCGATACGACCATCATTCAAATTCGCGGGTTGCATGTTTGACAAGATGACTAATTTGTTTGTTGTTTTACACCCTTGTTTTTTCACCCTATATCATCGTACAAAAAATAAAGCCGCTGAGATTCATCTGTAATATCACAATACACAATTTTGAAACAACAGACATCAAAGCGATGCCTATTACCATACGTTTCAGTTAAAATGGTCCCAGAAAAACAAGATAACACAACGTTGGATAGAATACTTGTAATATTTGGCAATGATAAAAGATACTCAAAGCATTTGAATAAGTGATTTTGAAGCGATGATCCGTTCTTTGTATTGCTGGAATGGGTCGAGAGCGACGGCAGAAGTGGATGGCAGGGGGCCCAGATCGGTTGAATCAGACACATCCGGGGCGGAGGTCTTCCAAGGGCCTGATTTCAATTTGGCGGATAACTTGGCTACAATGCTGTTGCTATTGCTTATGGGAGCACTGCTGATGGTTGCGATCTGTTGCTCGGAAATGAGGCCCTCAGATTGGGAGTGGGATATGCTTGATGTTGGCTGTTCTTCCTGAAAATGATTCTTATCAGTGCTAATCGATAAAAAAGTATGTCGAAAGAGCCAAACCTTATCAGTATCAGGGGTTGACGGGCTGTTGGACGAAATTTCCTCATCAATTTGGATTGCTGGCGGTGCGGCAGTTGAAACTGGCTTGTTTTGCCGGCTGTTGATTTGCCGCAGTTTAAACGCCGCTCCAGTCAGTAAACTCGAAATAATCGGTCTGAAACAACCATCATTACACACACCCACGCAAATCTACAGTATGACTCACTTTGTCTGACTACTCGCAGCCCCGTTCAGTTTGTTAACATAGGCTATCGGTATCTCGGCACCCGTACACATGTTGACGGTGATTCTGAGCTGTTCGCCGATGGCTTGGACGTATTCGTCGGCTTCTTCGACGTTTTTCAGCGGAATCGCGACATTGTTGAACAATCTCGTCTTCGCCGCTCGCCAGGAATCGAAATAGATCCCTCCATTGACCCGCCAATAGATTCGAAGATGCTTTCGGGGCGATTTTCCAAGGACGCCGACTTCGAGCTTGAAGATCTGATCGAAGCCAATGATAGTCACGTCGGTCAGCTTATCAGATTGCTCCTCATACTGCGCGATGTAAACATGGGACCGGGTCAGTAGCAAGATGGAATCGACGAGATCGTTGCGATTGTCTCCATCGACAAGGGCCCAGCCGCCGACGAGGATTTCGCCTTCCGGAAGGACGAATCTGACGGTTTCGCCGACGAGTCGGCCGATGTTTTCGCATTCATCCTCGTCTTCGTCTTCAGTGTCTTCTGTGGTGGGTGCGAAGGTCGATTTCCCGGCGAGAAGGGCGTCAATGGCAGCTTGACGGTAGGAGTCGCGCATATGGGAGAGATAGTACCTCGAAGCCGAATTATAGCCGTCTTTGACCAAGCCAGTGAGCTTCCGTTGACCAGATCTCGTCACATCACCTTTCAACGCATCAGTTCCGGCATATTGGCGAGAGATGGCATCCCCATTATCGGCCCACATTTGCTGCATGCATACTGTAAGCGCCTCAGGACCAGCAGTGGGTTCTTCGATCATCGGGCTGATCAGGCCAAGACGACGGAATTGCTGGAGCGCGATGGCTTGCGAGATGGCGCCCTGGACGACATTGGTTCGGTCGAGACAGTCGACGCAGTTTGTTCGGATGATGCCCTTCTGGCGGAGGACGAGTTCACCGGATTTGTCGATCCAACAGTAGCCGACTTTGGTCAGGTTTTCTTTCAGGGATGCGATGAGGTCATTGACTTTGCCGAATTTGAGGGCACGGCAATGGTAGTGGAAGTCGAAGGAGAAGTAGGCGAAGGCGGCATTGTCGAGGGCGAGGACGTGCTGAAAATGGTATATATAGAAGGTGTATAACAAATTCAAAGGATAGAAAGTTGAAGCCACGCCCTTTTTCTTATCAGTTACAGTAACCATGGAAGTTTTTATGAATTTTGACGAAATTTGGTACTCACCTCCAAAAAAGCTTGCGCCAAACACAACTCCCTTCCAGTCTGATTCACCAAATTGACCGCAACCACAGGTTCTCCATAAGTTTCGACAAGCCTGTTCACATGTTTCTCAAACACCGGCAAACTCTCCCCCACATCCTTGTCGATCGTCAGCGGAGGTCGATATCTGAAGCCTTTCTGCGACCAAAACAGCGGAACACTGCCTCGAATCTGTACAAAGGCCAACATGTGTCCAAACACCGTGATAATCAACTCCGTTTCGACAAAATTCGCGACATTTCCGTCCTCATCGACCCCTCGACGGAGATACCGTGTCCCGGCACGTTGTGTCGACCGTCTCGAAATCAATGTAATACTAAGCTCCGTGGAAGCTATATCGGCGCCATCGATGGTCAAGGCTCTCTCCGCCACGAAGCCTTGAATGACCGGCCGAATCCATTCACTCGCTTCTTCACCGAGATGGATTATATCGGACAGGAGTTCGCGATTCCAGAAGTAGCGTGGATCCGGTTGAAATGTATCAGTATTGGCAGCGCTAAAAAGGCTATTTTACATTAGTCGGCCAAAAACACCTCGATGACCATACGATCGCATGATTCAGATCGCTTTTTCTTCTCAAAAGTGCATGCGTCACCCACCTCTGTACGTTCCGCGTCAAATCGGCCGTCTCCGTCGTAAAGTAGAAATCCCCGTTGTCGTTAAACAGTCTGAGAACTTCCTCAAGCACCCGTGGCGACTCGATTTGTGGCGCTTTTCGACCACTGGCGCCACCCCCGACCAGTTTCAGCAGTTTTCGTTGTTGTGTTTTGAGCTTGTTAGCGACCGCATTGCCGCCACTGGAACTGCCTTCAAACACGGACTTATCGACAGGTGTTCCGACGTCGACGACTGGCACGGCTACGACGCGATCTATCCGTCGAATCTCGGCATTGGGGACCGTGCGATTGGGTGCGGTGGCGACCTTTGTGGAGGCAATCACGACCAGGATGAAAGTGGCTTCATCGACGACGAGTTTGCCGATGACGGCGTCGACTTCGGCGAGACAGATGAGATCGTGCTCCTCGGCGAAGGCTAAATTGTGAATTTGAAGAAATTGTGAATTGAAGTGGATTATATGATACGTACCCTCATGTTTGATGACATCCATGTGACCGGTTTCGCGTGAAATGCGTAAAATCGAGTGGACCGATTTCACGAAATACGACAGCTCACTCGTGAAGAATTGCATGGCTCCACTGGTTCCAGAAGACGATGATGATGATTAGATTGATGGGTGACGTGCCATGGCCTAGGCTAGGCTTATCTACTTCGATGAATGACGACGTGCGCTGTCCGGCCGGCCTACCCAGACGAGGAGGAGAGCAAAAGTTGAAAGGATGTGGAAGTTCTTTTTTTGTTCGAAACGAAACGACAAAAAACCACACAGCCTTCACTCCACTGCTGCCAGTCGACGAGCGCGGGTCGATACGGAATGTCGACGGTCGTCCGGAGTTCGGTCCAGCTGAATTTTCAATGAACAAAGTGCGCCAATTCGATGAGAGAGTGCGAATTGGGAGCAAGATTGTCGCGTGTTCGTGGCCTTTTTTGATCGAATTTCGACAATGTTTATGTTATTTTTGCCACGTTTCAACCTCCCTGTTCATTCGGCTATGTAGGCTAGGCCAACCCCAATTAGTCACCCACCAGCTGGGGGGGGGGGGGGGGGGGGTTAGGCAAACAATACTCTCGCGAATAGTGACGACTGAACCTTCGCGTTTTGGCCTTATTCAATGACGTCACTGATAACCGGCCTAACCTAACTGACTGCCCCTCTGCGCCAGCTTTCTTAGTCTTTCCTATCAGACTTAATGTCGCTGATTTAGTGCCCCAAAGCAGGTTCTAGTATCTATTCCAAAGCCCAAATGTACATAAGCCCTTTACCCTTGCCCCTGGGCTCCTAGCGTGTTCACTTTCATTGCCACCGGCAATGTTTGGTTGGGAAATGTATCGAACATACACTAGGCCCTCTCGGGTAGTGGTGGCTGGTGTTCATGCATGCATGTACACCCCAGGCCAACAGGAGGCGACACATGAAGGCTCCTGTTTCGACACAATGTACACTACCCGCGAAATTTAATAGAAACAGCGTAGTAAAAAAACCACCCCCGTTTGGCCTTGCCTGCCTCTGTAGTTCACATACATGTGTCGCCCTTTTTCGCGCAGACCCTTGGCAGGAAGTGTACGGAAGCAGCGAGTGTAAGTAGCAGCAAACATCTCGGCTGCTGGGTCCTTGTCTATCGCCACAGGCTATAAGCTTTTCGACTTGAAGCCCACAGCCTAGCCCAGCTCCGATCAATCAGTCAGTCTGTCGTCGGGTTGGTGTCGGCGCGTTTGCGGAAGCGGTCGGTGGGAAGAACTCTCCTCTGATGAAAACGGCTCACAACCAGTTGGGGTGGTGGAAATGGAAATGGTGTCGCAGGACCCGTACACTTGCCTTTTTGCCTCCAGGTGCAAAATCATTTGGTGGTGGGGTGGCTGTCCCTGAAGGGGTAGGTGTCTCAACCGAACCGCCAGCAGCAGTCGTCGTCGGCACAGGCAACGTGATTTGATCGCGTTCTGCACACTTTTGATCGCGTTCGATCGCGATCAAACGCGATCAAAATAAAATTTTGTTACAACCCGCCATTCGCACAAAAAGGCGCGAACAAGGGGCGTTCATTTGCACAGTTTCGACCTTGCAGAACGCGATCAAAACTGTACAGAACGCGTTATTTTTCCACTTTTTGCACTATGTTCGGGGTTTTGGAGTCGTTTTTTCATACAAGTCCGGGAAAATGGCAGAACGCGATCAAAACACGTTGCCTGTGGGTGTCGTCGTTATTTCGACGACACCAACCAACCCCGATGGCGATGGGAAAGACGGGGCTGGTTTATAGTGTCTTTCCAGCCCCATGCGCAGACCCGAGGCCCTTTATCCGCTTCAGGTCATGTCGCATGACCGATCTGACGCCATTTGCCGTTGGGCATACATCATAAATCCATCTCTATCCCAACCCTCGCGTCCCCCTAGCCAGCCATCGGCAATCAATAGACCTCCCACTCTGTGTCACAACACATGGAAGGCCGTCGTCGGTCGCCGCTGCCGCCGGCCGTCCGGGGTTTGCGACAACCGCGCCGCCAGCGGCAGCCAGGCCCCCCTTTTCCACCACGTACTTTTCCTTTCCCCTTCGTCGTCTTCCTTCAGTGCTCTCGTCGTCGTGTTTGCGATGGTTGTCGTTCATCGTCGCCGGTTTGAGTCATCGAAAAAGAGACCCAATCGATGTGGCCCACCAAATCTGATGACAATCATACCTCCTATATTTGCAAGCCTAGCATCCGCATCACTTTCTTTCTTCCTCCAAGCATAAGCGTCATACCCCTTCCAAGTGTGCTTAACACACGAGCCTTATCTTTTTTACCACCACACTTTTTGCTTGCCCAACACCCCCTAAAACTAGGCTTCACCAACTTTTTTTCACCCTCTTTCTCCGTGTTGCTATTGTTCCTATTCACGTGTGCTACGTGACTGTTTTCCCTTTCTTTTTTACTTTGTGTGAATGAAGTATACTATATCAATGTAATTTCATCATCACATCGTTGCATCTAACCCTCGAGGCTATCTCACCCCCAAACTAATTTGTGTAAAATGCGCGTCGTGTTGGAACCGTACGCAACCGAAAACCAATGCCTAATTTCCATTCAGACTGACTCTCAAGGCTTGTCGATGGCAGGGGATGATCCATCCTCCCCAATTGCCGTCAATGGCACAGCCTCGACTAATGGCACCGTCCCGATGCCACCGAAAACGCCGCTCCAAATTACAGGTACGTTCTGCCAAAATTTGCATTACAAAGTGACTTTTGACTTTATACAAGTATCAAAAATCACTTTCTGGTCTCTTCCACCTATTCTAATGACGTGGTTTCAGTGGTGAGCGCAAAGTTGGCCACAGGGTTCCTATCGAAGGGCAAGGACGTGTACATTGAGTTGAACGTTGATGGTGAGCCTTCCGGGCTACGCACATCGCTACGTAAGAAGACTTCGACGCCGCAATTCGACGAAACCTTCACTGTCAACGTTACCGACACGAGCCTACTCGAATTCAAGGTTTTTGAGAAGACAAAACTATTTGAGGATGTTGTTTACGCATCGAAAGTAGCGAAGATTGCTCATTGGATCCGGAAGGAATCTGATCACGGCAAATGTAAGCCGTTTTTTGTGAAATTACAATGCTGTTTATGTTTACTTTGCACCAGTTATGTAAACAAATCAATCACTTTCAGTCAACGCCACGAAAATAACCATGCACGCGTCATCTGTTCGTGATCACGGCAAAACTACTGAGATCAAGATTGCTGTCACCGGTCAATTTGCGAATCCACGTCGACGGAGCGCGGGTCATTCACGAAGTGGTGGCGATGCTGGCAATCACAGCGGTGAAGCTTCGACCTCTAACTCGTCGAATTCTGCCTCATCTCGGCGAAGTACCAGCGGTACGAGTGCGCCGAAGAGTTCTACCAACACCCCTCGGGATACGATTGGCACCGTGAATGCGTCCTCGACGACGGCAGCTTCCGATGAGCCCCTTCCGGACGGCTGGGAACTCCGTCAGGATCCCTATGGGCGCACCTACTACGTGGACCACACCACGAAGAGTACGACCTGGGAACGCCCGAGCAATGATCCCCTTCCGAGTGGCTGGGAGCTTCGCCGTGACGTTCGAGGCCGTGTTTACTACGTCGATCACAACACTCGCACGACGACATGGCAACGCCCTACCGCTGATATGATTGTGGCTCATGAGCAGTGGCAGAACAACCGTAGCCATGCTCAGCAGAACTTCAATGGCCGCTTCCTGTACGAAGACGGGCTTGGCCCCCTTCCAGAAGGCTGGGAACAGCGTGAAGATCCGAATACGCGTAGACACTATTTCGTGAACCACGTCAATCGAACGACGCAATGGGAAGATCCACGAACACAGGGCATGCCAGATGCGCCATTGCCAGAAGGCTGGGAGATGCGCATGACGGAGCAAGGCATTCCGTTCTTCATCGATCACAAGAATCGCACGACGACCTACAACCATCCAAGGACAGGAAAGCCGCTTGGCCCCTTCGGCATGCAAGGACTCAACATGTCCAATGACAAGACCTTCCGATTCAAGATTGCTCAATTCCGATACCTCTGCGTTTCAAACAGCGTACCGAACCACGTCAAGATCACCGTAACCCGTGGAAACTTGTTCGAGGACTCCTTCCAGGAGATTATGCGCAAGAATGCTGTCGACCTCCGACGACGATTGTACATCCAATTCAAGGGCGAGGACGGTCTCGATTATGGTGGTATTGCGAGGTTTGTTTGTTGATTCTAGCCTTGTAAAGCGTGGGTTTATGTTTGAATTCTTTAGGGAATGGTTCTTCCTGCTCTCCCATGAAGTCCTGAACCCGATGTACTGTTTGTTCATGTATGCTGGTAGCAGTAACTACAGTCTTCAAATTAATCCGGCGTCATTTGTGAATCCGGATCATTTGAAGTATTTTGAGTTTATTGGACGGTTTATCGCCATGGTTGGTTTTGTTTTATGTTATTTTGTAAGTTGTATATATAAATTTGTACTTTTAGGCATTGTTCCACGGCAAATTCATCTACAGTGGCTTCACGTTGCCTTTCTACAAGAAAATGCTCAACAAAAAGATTACCCTGAAGGATTTGGAGGCTGTCGATTCCGAAATCTACAATTCGATCGTGTGGATCCGGGACAACAACATCGATGAATGCAACATGGAGCTCTATTTCGTTATTGACTATGAACTTCTCGGCGAAATCAAGACCTGTGAACTCAAGGAAGGCGGAAAGGATATTGCAGTCAATGAGACTAACAAGGAGGAATATATTGAGCTACTCGTGGAATGGCGCTTCAATCGTGGCATCGAGCAACAGACGAAGGCCTTCTTCCAGGGCTTTACGTCCGTGTTCCCTCTGGAGTGGCTCCAATACTTTGATGAACGCGAGCTTGAACTTCTCCTATGCGGTATGCAGGAGATTGACGTCGACGATTGGCAGCGCAACACCGTCTATCGCCACTACGCGCCCCAATCCCGACAAATCCTGTGGTTCTGGCAGTTTGTCCGGGCCATCGACCAGGAACAACGCTCAAAACTGCTCCAATTCGTGACCGGCACTTGCCGTGTCCCCGTTGGCGGCTTCAGCGAACTCATCGGCTCAACTGGACCCCAATTATTCTGTATTGAACGCGTCGGCAAGGAGAACTGGCTCCCTAGAAGTCACACTTGCTTCAACCGTCTTGATTTGCCCCCGTACAAGTCCTATGAGCAGCTTGCTGAAAAGCTTACCAGCGCCATCGAGATGACGGAAGGCTTCGGCAACGAGTAAAGCATGTTTTGGCATCGCCCAAGAATCGTGTTCCGGGTGTCGATTGACTGGTATTTGTCCTAAAATCCCGCGAGAGCTCACTATCCGTCCATTCATGCAGCCCTATTTTGCTTCAACCATACTTCTACTACAATTCAGACGCGGTATTCCCTCGTTTTGACTAACCTCCCCCCTGACTCCATATATTCCGAATTGTTTTTCCTTGTTAACCCCCCGAAAAAAGCCTCTTCATAATGGTGTTCGCGATAACGTTTTAAAAAAGCCGAAATAGTGCTAGTCTTAATGTATGTGTATCCTTCCGTTATTCTATGTCAACTCCTATGACTTCGCTTACATTACCTTGACGAAATATCTGTGATAGGCGTTCGAACAATTTGTATCCGGTTTACGACAATTTTAGTTTTTGATTTTTCTATTTTACAGTCGAAAGTGTTGGCAACAGAATTGCTATAAAGTTGGTTATAATAAAAATTACATTTCTTCATCTTTCATGTTGTCTGGGGAGAGAAAAATATATAAAAACTGCGACAAACTGAACGAACTGGTTTGGCCAGGTTCGCGAACCTTGAAAAAAAGCACTTTGCGGCTCAACCTAGTCTTTGGTCGTGATTCCGAGTGATTGGAGCAGTGATAGTGATCGATTTGGGAAAGAAAAAGCACCGTCAACAATGGAAAACGAGCGAGGAGGCGGCGAAACGAAGAAAAAAAGCAGGCTCGCGGCCTCGGGCTGTAGGCCCAGCGACGCACACATTTGAATGACGCGCCAGTCGGCGGTCTACGGTGGCTCAGGCGGCCCTCCTCGCACGAAAAAAGGGGCTTCGTCAAGCTTCGAAATGTTCGCGAGCGCTTTTCGAATGCTTTATGTGAATTTTCGACATAAATATATTATATTTTTTCTTATCCCACTCTCCAGGCTTCTTGCCAATGTGATTCTGCTGGTTATGGGTGTCATTTTGACACGATTTAGGGGCTCTTTTGTGCTCATTTTAGCACTTCTTGGACCTTCCTTTTTCCGTCTTGGCTGCATTCCGTTGCTGTGTAACAGACCTTCGCGAACATTGCAACGATTGTCTCGCTGTGCTCTCGACTGATGTATTGATATCGATAACAGTGTTGCCAGCCAGCCTTTTAGGGTTTACTTTTACATTATTTGTTGTATTTTCACTTTCGTAATGCGTTCAAACTAGTTTTCGTTTTTCGTCCCTTCGCGAATGTTCGCCTTGTGATTCACTTTCACTTGTTTTCAACACAGTTTATAACAAATTCCGCTTTTTCAGGGTTTTTACTGTTGCTTCAAACATGACGAAGAAGAACGCCAAGGCCGCCGCTGCCCCAGCCCCCGTCGAAAAGGTCGAGGAAGACGCCAAGGTTGTCACCGACGACGGCACCTCCTCCGACGAAGAAAACCACGTCCATGACCACGACGAAGGTGTCGAGGTTACCGATGAGCAGAAGCGCGTTGCTGAGGCCGCTGGTCTCGGTGAACAGGTTGGTGCATTGTTCCATCCACATTTTATATATAATTTTTCTTGCAGGTTTCCGAGAAAGGCGCCAAGCAGTCCCGATCGGAGAAGAAGGCCCGCAAGCTTTTCAGCAAGCTCGGTCTGAAGCAGGTCCATGGTGTTTCCCGCGTGTGCATCCGCAAATCCAAGTCCATCCTTTTTGTTATCAACAAGCCCGACGTTTACAAGAGCCCCGGTTCCGACACCTACATCGTCTTCGGTGAGGCCAAGATTGAGGATCTTTCCCAGCATGCCCAGATCACCGATGTTGAAAGCCTGAAGCCCCCAACCCTTTCCCAGGCCGCCAACGACCGTACCATTCACCAGCCCGTGCCTGAAGAAGACGAAAGCGAGGGAGAGGAGGTTTGTTGATGTTATTCTTATCGCGTTAATGGTTTTTGATCCTTGTTTTGCAGGTTGATGCCACTGGCTGCGAAGAGAAAGACATTGAGTTGGTCATGTCACAAGCGAACGTGTCCCGGACGAAGGCTATCAAAGCCCTCAAGAACGCCGACAATGATCTGGTCAACGCAATCATGGAACTTACTATCTAGTCGGCCAGTCACGCGCATCCACCCTGCTGAAACCCTTTTTTGTTTGATACTCAAATTATTTGTTTTTTATTTTTGGTTTAACACTGTTTCATTACCACCGAAGCAGCCTCACCAGAAAATTCTTCATTTAGGGAAGGGAGATAGGCGCGTCTTTTTGTTGACTTATTCGTGCACAAGTTTTTTTTTGATTGTTATTTTTAATGATTGTCGGTTTATTTTCCGTATTAGTTAATAATTGGTCGGTTAATGAATACGGCTAATCCTATCTTCGCAAAGACCACATTCGTGCATTTATGCACATATTTGTACTCCCTTAAAATATGTACGTGCTTAACTGGGAGGGAGAAGCACAATAATCACGATGCACTTGTGTGCGTTTGCATGTGTTTTGCCTGGGCTGACAACCGGCGACGGCCGCAGTTGCCGTCGGCTTAGCCCTCATTTGATTGATTCAAAAACGAGGCGGGAATGAACTATTCGTAGGGGCGAAAAACACGAAACGTATACACCCAGATGAGCAGGTAGGTAGCTCACTCACTCGGGTTCTGCCGGAACGAATCATTTGTATTCGTGATTAGTGGTGTAGTAGTGTCGTTGTTGGGTTGCATCGTTGTTTTATGTTATTTCCAAACGACACTAAACTGCAGAGGGAAGCAGAAAAATAACGGAAAAAGGGTTGCTTTTTAAACGATAGGCGTCGTTGGTTTTCGGGGGCTCCCACGAGAACAGCCCCACAAAGCAACTTCGGCGTGTCTTTTGGTTCATTCTATCGTGTTGGACCTCGTTCTGTTAAGCCCTCAGGCTCCGTGTGTTTTTTTCAGAGGACATCAAAAGAAAGAATTTAAATTTTATTTGCATCACTGCTGCCATTTACACATTCAAATCTTGCCAAACATGGATCGAATGGTGCCACAACGAAAGATGACTTTTTATCAGCCGAATACTAATGATGGTGAGTTACAATCTCTAATAGGCTATAAAAGTTTCAAGGTTGGATCAAAAGTTAAATCGGGGTATTTGAAAGTCGTTTGGGAGTAGTTTATCGCCGCTTATAGAGTGCGATAATTGAATTATTTATGAACCACAGGGGCCCGCGGGGTATCAGGTAGGTATCTAATCTGAACGACGACGAAGATAGATTACTGTCGGAAGTTGGCCTTTTGTTTTGAACTCCGCCTGCGCATAGGGAAGATGATGGTCTTCTGCACTGTCTTACTTACGATCGACATTGTGCGTATTGTAAGGCTGCGGCGAGCCGCCTAATCGTCTTATCGCGATGGCAGCATGATGGGAAAGAAAAACCAACTGACTTGGGGGGTCGGACTTGACGCAAAGCTAGCTTGCGGTCCCCATCATCAGTCTCACAGTTTCTGCTATTGTACCGCCGAGCCGAGAGAAGAGATCTGTTGTGATGTTTGGTCATAGTCGATGGCCGGAAACAGGATCTAGGGATCTATTTTCAAACCTAAACGGCTCTCAGCGAGCGCCCTTTGCTTTTTGCCCCGGCCAACGTGTTTGCCTGGCCAGTCCCTGCATACGTGCGGATGTCAGTGATCCAATCCATCCATCTCTCTCGAGAGTCGAGACAAGTCCGCGTCATCACAACGTGAATGAGTCTTGAACCTGCTTGACCTTTGCTTCCCCAGGGACTGTTTCTCGGTATGCAGTGTGTTCCAATGAGCAAACTGTTGACTGACAAAACCGCACTCTACCTCTACCCTAGTCCTAGCGGCAAAGATCAACCCCACCATTAAAGTCATGCTATTCACGCCAGTTTGTCCTGTCGGCACCCCGACGTTGAAACATCACGTGGCGCGACGGCGAGCAAGCTTGCGCCCTGTGGTCGTCGGTCAGTCGGAAAAGCAAAGCCGCAACAACACCCCCCTCGCTTTTGCCAGCCATGCTCTTCTTTTTTCCCTTTTTCTAGAGGCCCTCGAGCAAAAACAGAGACAGAACGCGTCGTCGCCAGTCCAGGCTTACAAAGCATGCTGCTTTCGTGGCAATTTTCATGTTCCTCGTACTTTGTTTGAAGTGGTTTTTTGGAGTCATTCGTTTCTACCCGTCCATCGCAAAAATAAGCTTCCTCACTTAACTTTTTAAATCGGTCCCGCCGTTCGTATTCTTCGTGTTTTTAATGCGGTTTCCATCGACGACGACCGCCGGGAACAACGATCAACGTGTCGTTATCCGACGAAAAAACCGACGTCGTCTGTCAATGAGCGTACTTTGAGCGCCGGAATCGACGACGCCGACCCGACCCTACCCTATCGATTCAACAGTTGTGGTGGTCGCGCGTTTAACGTTGTCTCGCCATCGTTTTTGTCGTCGCTGGCGTGTTCGTTAGGGCCCTCAGGCGATCTCGAGGTTAACATAAGCTTTGACTAGTTGACACTCTTTTTCAGTATCAAAGTGCGCTTGAAATGCATACCCGGGTTCATTTTCGTAAGTTGGGGATTTGGGCGGATCAAAAGTGCCAGAAAACGGACTTGTTTAAACTTTTTAACAAAAATAAAGTTTCAAAATTTCAAAAAATTCAACTTTTTTTAAAATTAAACCTTTTAGATTCGTCCCGAGAACAAGTGCGCGTGCCAAATGTGATCGCTCTCGTCGGTCTGCCGGCCCGTGGCAAGACCTACATCTCGCATAAGCTGTGCCGCTACCTTAATTGGATCGGAATCAAAACTCGAGGTAAGCTTTCTGATCATTGATTATCAAAACCATAAAATTTGATCATTAATCACTCCATTTTCAGCCTTCAATGTCGGTGAATACCGTCGCAAAGCCTGTGACTTCAGCAACGAAGGCAAATCCGACTTCTTCAATCCCCAGAATCTGAGGGCTGTCAAGATTCGAGAGTATGTTACCCCCTTTTCTTTGATTTGACAGTCTATTTTGTCCTAATTTTAGTGAATGTGCACGTCTCGCGATGGAAGACATGGGCCAATACCTTGAAAACAAGGAAGGCGAAGTTGCTGTAAGTTTTTCAGACATTTATCATTCAATTTGTCAAACTTAGTTTACCATCCAATTATCTTTGAAGTCTACTTATTCTGCTTCCAGATCTTCGACGCGACCAACACGACCCGTGAACGCCGAAAGTGGCTCGTCGACTTCTGCAAGAAGGAAGATCGTGACCCCAAGTTCCGAATCTTCTTCGTGGAATCTGTTTGCGATGATCCGGAGATTATCAACTCCAACATTGCTGTAAGTCTTTTGTCAACATGATTAGCATTGTTTAAGTTGAAGTTAACCCGTAATCCATCTTCAGGAGGTCAAAATCAGCTCACCCGACTACGTAGGCCGCATGACGGAGGAACAGGCTCGCGATGACTTTGTTCGACGCATCGAGAACTACAAGTCGCAGTATGAAACCCTGGACGAAGAACTCGATGATGAATTGAGCTTCATTCGGGTCATCAATGCCGGTCGATCGTTCTACGTTCACAATGTCAATGGTCACGTTCAATCTCGGGTGGTATACTTCTTGATGAACATTCACTTGTTGCCGAGATCGATTTATCTTACTCGGGTGAGTTTTGAGGGATTTTAATCAAAAAAATCGATTTTTTATCGATTGGAAATTATTTTTACGGAACAGAGAAAAGAACATTCGCACATCACTGATATTTGAACAGAAAAAAACGCATTCGCACAAAGAAGTCTGTGTTTTGCGCGTTCAGGTTTTTTGTGCGAATGGGCTCAGTTCTGTTACGAGTTTCGAGTGTGCTAATAGAGTTTAAGCGTTCATAACCAAGTTTTCTCTTTCAGCACGGCGAATCCGAATACAACCGCATCGGCCGTCTCGGTGGTGACAGCCCCCTCAGCGACAACGGTCTCACCTATGCCCAGAAGCTCCGTGAGTACTTTGAAAAGGAGAACGTTCCCGGTGACCTCAGGATATGGAGCTCGCAAAAGATCCGCGCCGCCCAAACCGCTAACCACATGAAGGACCTGGCCGCTCATGTCGAATACTGGAAGGTCCTCGACGAGATTGATGCCGGCATATGCGAAGGGCTCACCTATGAAGACTTCCAAGCGCGCTACCCGAAGCAGTTCGCCGAACGTGACAAAGACAAGTACCACTACCGTTACCCGTCCGGTGAATCCTACGAGGACCTCGTCGCCAGACTCGAACCCGTCATCATGGAACTCGAACGTCAATCCAACGTCCTTGTCGTATCCCATCAAGCTGTTTTGCGGTGCATTCTCGCCTATTTCGACAACAAAAACCGATCCGAACTGCCGTACCTGAATGTGCCTCTTCACACCATCATCAAGCTGACGCCCAAGGCCTACTCTTGTGAGATTGAAATGTTCAAGTTTAAGATTGATGCCGTCGACACGTACCGTGCGAAGCCCAATGAGCCTGTGGTTGGTTGTTCTTTTGAAGATTCTCAATATTAACACTCTTTCCTTTCGGCTTTTTTGACCCATTTTTTGCCTTTGACAACTTCCACCGATACGAGTTTTTTTATCCTTGTAAGACGAGTTTTAACCTCCTTTTGCTGTACATAACTGATAACAAACATCATCAAGGTAACCAACCGATTAACGTAAAGACTGTGTACACAGCAAAGTTTGATCAAAACACCAAAACAAGTATACTGTAGCCAGTACTGTAAGACTACTCAGACTATCACCCCCACACTGTTAACCTTTGACTTGCATTGACTTACATTTTTCAATTTTAAAAATTATAAGCATCGAAATAGTATTATTTTGCTTTGTGTAGGATAATGGTAACGGCAACCATTCGAGCTTGGAGTGGGAATACTCGAATGAAACGACATTGTGCCATTCGCCTTAAGGGCGCTGCAGCATTTACATACTCACGCGCCTATCTGCCAAATTGATATTCTGATATGCATTTTCGACCACTCTAGCTCACTTTGTGTTTCTTTTCGTTCGCGCCATTGCCATCCTCGTCCGTCGTCTGTTTCCTCCCGGTGAAGATGCACCACCATCGCTGCTACTACTACTTGCTTTGAATGGCATGTGGCCCCTGTTCTTGCCATCTGGTGGGTCACAGTGATTGTTGAATGCTGTGACAGTGTTGTTTCGCTTGCTTTTCGTTGTTGTCCCCTATCTTTTCGAATCTTTCTCAAGCTTGTTTGCACGGACTTGATTTGATGGCTTTCCAAAAAAAGTTGTGGGTATTCTTTTCGATGCTTTTGAAAAGCGCCAAAATGAAATTCAAATTTTTAAGTTTTTTATTAACATTTTGATAACTTATTTGTCGTTTGTGGTGTGCAGTGCCGTTTCCCCTGCCTTTAACCCCCTGAATTCTTCTAATCTTACCCCTTTTAGACTATCCCGACCGTCCTGGATTGTGGCACTCCCGGCGAGACCCTTCTCCCGTCCCAGACCGACCTATCCGCCCTAAACAACGATTCCTCGGAGCTGGGCAGCATCCATGAAGGCGTCGCCGAACCCGTCGATCCCAGCGTGCCACCACTCGCTGAAAATGGCCTCATCGAGGACTTCCATGCGCCTCGACTCGTCGTCGGCCAGACGCAGTGATAGGCCCCTTACTTATTCAGTTACATGACTCTAATCTACCTACGTATCTTCTATGCTTAAATTCGTGTATGTAGCAGCCTTCAAACGACGCGGACAACCAACATTAACCAACCATCATCTTTGCCGATGTACTTAAACGCGACTGATATAGAAACACAAAATCGATTCGTTTTATTTCCTCCAAAAAACTAACGCGGGCAAATGTAACTTTTTGGGGCTATGTTTTCATTAGATGTTTTATTTAAATTTACAACAGCTTACCAATATTCATGAGGTGCGAATTGTTTATAGAGATTTTTAAGGTTTGAGAATTTGTAAAGTTATTAAAATTGTCAGATGTGAATAAATGGTAGTAATTACTGTAACTTGAAAGGTTTGAAAAACAAAAAGTGAGAAGTTTGAACATTACGAGCGTTGACAAAAACCTTGGGGGTAAATTACGATTTCATTGGTCAAAGCTGGATTTCGAAATAAGTTGCAGCAGCAGCGCGCGCACCGTTTCCGCGGCACGTTCACTTCCGCGCATGCTGAACTGAAATCACGTTGCCATTCAACCACATTCCGTGTGATTGTGCAAACCGCTTCCCGTTTTTGTTTATGCCACAGCTGGCGCCATTTGATGGCGTCAGGTAAGCGCAAATGGCGCCCCAGATTGATTGCATTTTCCCGTGTTCCGTGCGCGTTTTACATTTACACTTTTGTTTTTTTTCTTTTCAGCTGCAGCTGCATTCCGATCGCGATAGTATAGGACGCCTGAACTTCTCCACCTCGTGCAACCGATTCTAGCCCATCGAAGCCGACTTCTAGCCGCCATTCCACACCAATTCATCAAAGCCATGCACGTCCTGCCACAGCCCATGATCGACAGTCCGCGAGCAGCTGCCATGGGCATCGTCATAGCCCTGTGTCTGCGCATGTTCCTGCCATCGCCAGCGGCGGTTCTGATAAGCTTGTTCATTGCTTTTCTTTTGTGGTGAAGAGTTATTTGCTAGCTTTATTGTCCGTTTAGCTGACTATCAAATACGGGACATTTACATCTTTTACATAATAACTTATAACCTTTTTTCCATGTTGTTAACTTTTTGTTGTTGTTTGTCGCTTTGTTATGGCCATTTAACCCCATTGTAAATTTGTTGTTGTTGATTTTGTGCAATAAAAACGGAATTTAAAAACAGAGTTTACGAAATTACAAAAAACAGGTCATTATTGTTTATAAAAGCCTTTGATTTGCGAAAAAAACAGTTTCTAGGTAGCGACCTTTAACAATGGAATAGGATTTATGGGAAAAATGAAGATGGTAAAGGAGGTATACGTCAAAAAAGAGCGAAAAAGTCTTCAAAATCCGTCAAAGTTAGGTACCCTCTCCCAACCCTGCCCGCAACCTGCACCCTTGGCGCGCGTTCACCTCCGATTTCGTTTGACCGACCAACTTTCGAGAGCCGTTCGCTGTCACCATCGAAATCCGCCGATTCCCGCCGCTTTCAACCATGTCCAATGACTTCAGCGCCCTTCTGAATGCGTCCAGCTTCGACGGCAATGTCTCGATGTCACCGGCAAGGAATAAAATCAACGTGAGCCATACTTTTTGAGCTGTTTTTCCGTGAAATTATATATAATTTTCCCCATTTCAGCAATCCCAACTCCTCGAAACTTCCATTTCGTCGCCCACCCAGCTGAACCAATTCCAGGACATTTTTAAGTCCAGTGAGGAGATCTGGAACCGCAAGCAGCTGAAAAATCCTGGCCCGGGCGGTGATGCGGGCTCGCGACGGACGACGGCATCCATCTTCAGCAGCTCGAAGAACGCAACCAAGCCGGCTATCCCTTCCGGCGGCGGGTACAAGGATAACTACTCCACGGATTCGTACAATGTCGTGAGTGGGGCTGCGATCACGGGTCTGGTGGAGCAATCCGTCCATCGAGCGAGATTGGAAGCCGAGCGAGTGTTTTTGAATCAGCACGTATTGGAGTCGAACAACCTTCGCTACGGGCGGTCGCGTTCCCCGAACACTTCGGTTGCCCATGCCAAGGATTTCGGAGCATCGTTGGAACGACCGAAGTCAAAGCACTTGAAGCCGCTGGACAACTTTGTCGAAAATGTTTTCGCGAAGAAGGTCGAGCAAGCCCTCTCTTCTCCGGAACGCACTGCCGGTTTGCTGCCAGCGCTGAAGTCTGCCGTTTTGGATGCCAAGGATCCGGCGATTGAAGTTGTTTGGGACAAGATCTTTGCCCTTTGCAAGGGCAGTTTGAAGGATAGCAACTCCTCTGTCGCGGAATTCCGAATGAGCAAGAATTGGATGCGTCATGTCGTCGAAGCGGCTACGGGATATCTTCAAGCTGAGTAGGTTTTTATATATTTTTTATCTTTCCAAAAGCTAAACATCTTTTTCCAGATACAAACGCCACATGGAAGAAGTCATCGAACTCAACCTCGAAATCGCTCAACGTGGCGGCGTCCCCGGCACATTGTCCCTCATTGAAGCCTATCTCAACGTCGCCAAACTGTCATCTGGCATCGCGGAGAATGAACTCTTCAACCGACACCCTGTCTGGTGCGTTCTTTTCCATGCCCTTCGACTCGGGGATTACACCGCCGCTGGCACGATTGCGAATAGCCTTCTGAATTCGCCGACGAATTCGATTCTGGTCCAGGTTGTCAATGCGTTGGCGAAGAATGTGATGTAAGTTTTCAATTTTTACCACGTTTAAATCTATTTATGCTAATGCCATTCCAGGATCGACCACCAAACCCGTCACAAGCTCTACGCCGAATGGACCCACGAAGAGCACCGATGCACAGACATCTTCAAGCGCGCTGTCTACGGCCTTCTGCTCGACCTCGACTGCACCGATGTCAATGACAGCATTGAGAACTGGCTCTGGGCTAAGCTTGTCAGCGTAAAACTCGATGTGGAGCATGGTTTCGATCGGTTCCAGAGCTTGCAGCGGCTTGTTAGCCTTGAATATGGTTTGTTTTTGGCTTCTTTTTTCAACTTCCTTTTTCAAAACTTGTAATTTCCAGGCGAAGACTACTTCCTCGATGACGAAAACGGCGGCGCTCCGCTTCTCTACTTTTCCGCCCTTCTGCTCACTGGACAGCTTGAACGTGCCATCGAGATTCTGCACCGATTCGACATGCCTGTCTTCGCGACCCATTTGGCCATTCTCGCCTATGTCCAGAATTTGATCATACTCACGGAAAAGGTCTCCGATGAAATCCTGACGCCGGATCCGTCCGATCAGACTGCTTGCCGGATCAACTTTGCTCGGATCGTCATCATGTACGTCAAGCGGTTCGAGATGGTCAATGTTTCCTTCGCCCTGAACTACTGTTTCTTCCTGAACGAACTCTACTTTGATGGCAAGCGGACCGAAGACAAGGGCTCCCTTTTCGAAGCGTGCGTCTCCCGACTCGTCTACGTTACCGGTGAAGCTGATTCGATTCTCGGTCGTATGACGAATGAAGGTGTCCGATCCAAGGGTCTCATTGATCGATTCGCTTCGGAGATCAATGTCAACGATGTCATTGCTCGGATTGCGTTGGATACCAGCTTGAATGGGGATAATTTGACTGCTGGCGCGATCTATTGCCTTGCTGGGGTATGTTTTTACCTAATTTTCTTTCAATTTATCAATTTATAATCTTTCAGCACGTTGATGAATCCATCAAACTGATGAACCGCCAACTCAGCGTCACCATTCCGTCGCTCACACCCAATACAGAAGCCTCCGTCAAGTTTGCCCAGCGTCTTCTCCGGCAGTACGCCAATTCGCCCAACGTCGACAAACAGAACATCCGAACCCTCACCACATTGCTTCACATCTACACGCTGTGCCGTCTCTACAAGGAAGAACGCTACGAGGAGGTTATCAATGGCGCCGAGCAGTACAAGATCGTCTCCCTCGACCCCGACACTGTCCCCACCGAAGTCGAACGCTTCAAGCTTGTCCCCGAAGAGGTCGGTGCCCTTCTGAGCGACGTTTCCCTCGTCCTGATGAACTCCATCGTGCAGCGCTTCAAGGTGGTCCCCGCGAACAGCCATTTGCAGCAACGTCTGCTCGACTTCAGCAAGGCCATTCTGCTGTATTCGGCCATGATTCCCTTCCGCTTCCCGACGGCCGTCAACTCGAAGTTGCTTCAGCTCCAGGCTAGCATCAGTTAAATCTGTTGATTTGATGTTTTTGATTCCCGTTTCTTGTGTTTTTGATCTCTGTTTTGCGATTTTTAAGTATGTGAACAGTTTTTAAGTTATAAAATTGGTTTGGTCGTTGTAACAGAAGGGCGTTTGACGGTATTTTGTCCGTCATGTCGGCTGTGGTCTACTTTACCACAGTTACTGCTGTTCTGTAGGTTTTCGTTGTGTGAGATTAATTGCGTGGGCGGGCACAAGATGCACTGTGCGTAGCAGCGTGAACACACACTGCATCTTGTTTGGGCGTTTGTCCGTTTTTGAGCTCGAAGCGAAAACCGGGAATTCTGTCCGCCAGCCAACCCTGCGCGTTCATCGGTTGCATTTACGCAAACGGACCCTTGCATCGTCGTCTTATTGCTTCTTCTTTCAGTTCCGACACATCTGCTTTCTTATTCAGTTATGCCGTATCCTCTAGCCAAACTTTCCGACGCTCTTCGCTGCCGCCTCAACGACCTTTCTACTCCAGTTGAACGGTACCAACTCCAAATTGCCAATGGAAACGACTTACTTTGTCCGCAAAAGCTTGTACGAGCTCCAAGAGTATATAATCTTATAGCTCATTTCGATCGTACGCCAACTACTCTTAAAGTTGAATACCAAAATCCCGATGAAGTGCACGTTGGCGACAAAGAAGACCGTGTCGTTGTCTGTGAAAACACTGTCGCCCTAGTTAGTGCCACCAAATATGACTTAGCTCCTGACAGGAAACTGTTTAACAATGTTCTCCTCCGTCCCGAAACAATTATCTTCAAAAATTGTATGATTGAATCGGAATTTATTGTCAAACTAGTTGCACTTACTGCTACGCCTAATGTTAAAATTATTAACATCCAAGGCATCGACATGCAGATTTTAGACTTGTCCGAGATATTGGCAATGTTTCCACATCTTGAGGAGTTAGAAGTCAAGGACGTCATTTTACCGAGAACTTGGCTCACTGACATTATGGACATGGGAAAGAACAATCTTCGACGCATGGTTATCAACTGTCGAAACTTGTTAACAGTCTTGGATAAGAATGAACTTTTGGCTTTCCTTAAAGTGAGTTTTAATATAACGACGCCTTTTTTAAACTTTTTATTATTGTTTTAGGGGCAGCCGGAAAATTTCCGACTCAATTTGGAATTATCTCCACAACAGACGCATGATCCCCGCCAGTCTGAACTGGCTTATTTTTTGAAAGATAACCTAAAGAACAGGACTAACGAATTGGTTCACATGTCAGTGGGAACTAATCCGACGTATGATTATTGGCGTTTGCCTTGTTTTTAAAACGCAATGATGTATTTTTAAAGTTTTTGTTGTTGTAAATGAACAAAATTAATGAATAAATGTTAACTTTCTTATTATTTACGCAAACCAACAGTATTTCATAATCTTGAAGACTGTACTGTCGTCGAAAAAGGCGGCACTTACCGTCAAGCGCGCAACAGTCGCGCGATTTCGTCACATCCCGCGCCGTTGCTTTAGCCCAGTCAACATGACGAAACTCCACACGACGGATATTTCATCATACACCCTCCCCCGAACGCGCGTTAGACGGTCGTGTTTTTGCTCCTCCGCCTAATTTCTGACCTTTGCATAGTATCTTTAGCTTTTTCTGCCCCCGAGAACCGCGTACCCTGACCCAACCATGCCGTATCCCATCTCCAAGCTTAACGAGAATTTACGCTGGCGTCTCACGGACTTGGCTACCCCAATAGAACGCTACAACTTCCAAATTGCTGATGGAAACGATTTACTTATCCCTTCAACCCTTGTTCAGCTCCGAAAAACATCCAATCTTCAGCTTTATTGCAATAATGGAAAACCGAGGTTCACGGTTAATCATATCGAACGGGCATCGACATACTTGGATTTCGACGGACGTGACCAAATATTGTATTGTGAAGGATTCTTCACGTTATCCGGTGCCACTATTCTTGACCTAAACCCTGAACTGTTCAAAAATGTTCTCCTGCGTCCTACAGTTCTGCACTTTGAGGGCTGTTATATAACAGTGCCATTTTTGGCTAAAGTATCTAAAATTCTCAGCACGCCCGCCGTTGAAACGATGGAAATCGTCGCTTATCAGGCTTTGAACTTGTCGGATATATTGGTAACATTTCCCAACCTGTATGAACTTACAGTTCGGAATTTGACTTTATCGACGAAAACATGGCTAACGGACATCTCGTTGGCACTCAAGAATCATCTTGCAAAATTGAACATCAACTGTGTCAACATATTTGAAAACTTGGACCATCAAGAACTTTATACTTTTCTCGAAGTAAGTTTAACTAAAAATAAATCAAATTATTTTAATCACAATTTTTTTCAGTGTCAACCAAGAAACTTCTGCCTGTCATTAGAGCTGTCTGAAGAACTTGTCAAGGATAAGGCCTATCCCAAACTGATTGAATATTTGGATAACAATTTAACACACGACGGGCCCGGCACCTGCATTATTGTGGAGACGAAGGGAAAAAAGTCAACGTGGTACGTGCCAAATAATACTATGGAATCAGACAGCGAAACCGCTTCTGTCGTCACCCGACCTGTGCAAACCAACAGTTTTTTGCAAATGCCAGTTCGCACAACGACCGGAATGCTGTCGTCGTATCAATTTCCTGGTAGAAATGAACCAATCTATCGTTCACCGCCTAATCCCTCGACCTCCAAAAAATCCTATGATCTTTCAACTTATCAGTCTCAGCCGTTTCAAACTCATAACAGTGAGACACGGCCGTTACGATATTATGGGGATATAAACAACCAACAATATTCTCCGCCTAGTCCCTCCACCTATAAAAAATCCGATTATGCAGCGAAGCACAAATATTATTCCGCCTATAAATCAAAATTCTGATAAACTGTCTTCTCGTTTTAAACGTTTTTTGCTTTTTTTCAATTGTAATTCGAAAAACATCATTGCTTTGTTATTATCATAGTTACATTTAATCGTTAATAAATAAAGAAAAAACCCAAAATAAAAAACAGAACTTGATACACAATTACATGCTTTTTTACAATGCCCAATACTGAGCTCCACAAGCTTGATTGTTAAATAAACAGGTAAATTTCTTGGTTGTGTTTAAACAGCTTATCGTTTAAGATTGGAACAGTTTTCACAGCAAGCATTATTGTAAGCTACTAGCTAGTCAAAAAAAAGAATGGTTTGATACTTAAAAAAAATTTAAAAGAAGTTTTTTTAATAAAACACCAAAAAACATTTTCACAAATTTGTGAAAAAGATTGCATCGGCCGGGAATCGAACCCGGGCCGATCGCGTGGCAGGCGACCATTCTACCACTGAACCACCGATGCTACGGAATTAACAAATTAATCCTGACAATTGTCAGTGCGCGATAAAGCTTTGTTGCCGCAGGCGATGCGCGGAAACGAAGTTTTTTCATTTGCACGCACATGAATCAAATTTGCGTGATGTCTGCGAACCCGTCACGTTCTGTTCTCTCTGTGATGAAAAGTTCACAACGCTAACTGTGTGCGTGTCCACAAAACTAATTCTTATGAAAAAAGTCAGTTTTTCGCGTGACAAATGCGCGCAAACCAATAACTACTTATCGAACACGGTCAA
The DNA here is from genome assembly GCA_024447225.1 of Panagrellus sp. LJ2284. Lineage (NCBI taxonomy): Eukaryota > Metazoa > Nematoda > Chromadorea > Rhabditida > Panagrolaimidae > Panagrellus > Panagrellus sp. LJ2284. Next base: position 4,356,788 of record JAMRYC010000001.1, on the reverse strand, counting down.
AACTACTTTTCGATTTTATGTCAACATTTATTTCACATGTCCTTAACATTTCGACATACAAAACAATGTAAAACACAATACGGAACAAGTAGGCAGTTTCTTGTAGTTTTTAGATTCAAACATTTTCTTTATCTGAAACTTTATCCTCCTCATCAGAATGCGGATACCACAAATGGTTTACTTTTTTGTATTGAAAAAGAACTCGGGTATTTTCCTGCGGTTTGCACATACACCTGTCCTTTTGTTTATCAAAAAGACGGTAAACAAAGTGTTTACTGAGAAACAGTTTCAATTTCGCAAAATTTGAATCTGAAGATTCAGAGTCTTGCAAAACAATAACAGTCAGAGAAAACCCGCGTTTTTTTGCCTGTAAGTAATTCGGTTAAAAATATCAATATTGGCAGAAACTTACTTTCACAAAAGTCAACAGTGCATCATGCATAAATATATGCAGTTGCTTGGAACGTACAGTAATTTCTAAAAACGATAGAGAGCTGTTTTCAGACAGTGAAACATTATCGACCAAGTTTTGGAAAGGTTACATTTTTCTAGAAAAACCGGGGGAACATGCGGATATGCAGTTAAAATATCGTTTAAACTTAAAACACACAAATCGTTTTTATGACCAGTTATGCTAATAAGCTCGACATCTGTTGTCATTTTGGACAATGCATCGATAAAAGGCTTGGAAACATCACAGTTGTGTAACTGCACTTCCGGCATCCGGAGTAGAAAATTGTCAAATATTGGAGACGCCAAGTTTTTAAGTTTAAAATCGGTTAACACAAATAGGCGTGTGCATTGGCGAAGACTATCTTTACCAACAAAAAATTTTGAAAGGCTGTCTTCAGATGATGTACTTTTGTATGGAGTAATACTTCCATTCTCGCAAAGAAATTCAATATCATTATTTGTTTCATCGATAAATTGAGGGTTTGGTGGCAGGGCCGTATTCAGGGGGGGGGTATGGGGGGCACTGCCCCCCCCCCCATATGGAATTTTTTGAAAATGGGGTAAGGGGGGACCAATGGGATTTGACGAAGTTTTGAGATTTTGGCAAAAAAAGGTCCTTTGGTCCCCCCTTTGGATTTTTCAAAACCCAGAAGCCGAAAAAGCACCCTTTGGTCCCCCCTTACCATCACCCCCCTGTAAAATTTTGGTCTGCATACGGCTCTGCTTGGTGGACAAATTTTAGCATCACCAGCGGCAATTTGAAGATATTATCGTTCCAGTGGAGTGCTAAGCTCGCTAATAGGAACAACGTCTAGCGATCGAGGAATGAAGGGATTAATGCAATGTATGAGTCAGGACATCGAACGTCGTCAGCATTGCGGTTTTTTTTATGTGGGGCGGCGATTCCCAAACAATACTACAAAACAACACTGCAGAAAGGGGTGGGTTCCCATATTCATACCGATTGTGGATTAATCGTGGATCGATCGTGAAAATGTGGGGGTCCTGTAGGACTTATATACACGCTCGTTGCGGTGCGAGGAAGCTCAGAGGAGCGAGTTCAGGTGTGAAGGTGTCCGCGGGTACAATGTACGTTCATATAGTCAGAAAGTGGTTATGACATAGCATATTATTATGCGAACAAGGGACAAAACTTGTTGTAATGCTTGCGACATTGCGACACTTGAATAAATCCTACAGGGTTCCCCCCTCCTCTCGCTTTATTACCGCATGAAACATATCCGTCCATTCTAGTGTGGCATTCTATTGTACATTCGTTGTGTTGTAAGAAAGCATTTATAATTTTATATTTGCACCTTAACCTAACAACTCCGTGTAGAACGACTTAGGGCTCACGTCGTAACATAAAGCCCGCGTGTAGTACTCCTTCTGATTTGATTCGTACTTTAACATGCCGTACCCTCTTGCAATCCTACCTTATGGCCTCCGACGCCGTCTAAGTGAACTCACAACCCCCCTTGAACGATATAAGCTTCAAGTCGCTGCTGGCAATACTTCCATCTGTCCGCCAAAGATACAACTTATTGAAAAATTAGAAAGTCTTAAACTATTTAATAATAATGGGGCTGTCAATTTGCAAAATTATCAAAATAACGATGCGTTTACTTTTAGTGAAGGCAAACTTTTACTGTGTAAACGGGTCTTTTGCGTTAACGATTTATCGCATCAAAATATGGAGTCTGAATACTTTAACCATATTTTTATTCGTAAACACGTCCACTTATTTCTTCTCTATTGTAGTCTTTCAAAAACGTTTTTTGAAAAATTAAGTAAGGTAGTCCCGAAATTGCAACAACTACACGTTAGTAAAAATGCCAATGATTCATATATATTAAATATTACTGATTTACTCACTTCTTTTCCCTATATTAAAAAACTTTATATCTGTTGTCGTACTTCAAAAAATTGGACAACTGAAGTACTACAGTCAGGACATCAATCGCTTAAGACATTAACGTTTTACTTTAACTACCTAAACAGTAAAGTGTTTAGTTTTTATGATTTGCTAAGAATGCTGAAAGTAAGTTCTTTATTGTGTATATATTGTTATATAATTAATTTCTAGGCACAACAACCAGGTTTCCGTCTTGTTATTTCGGTTTTCGGTTACAGTGAACGGCTTGACGCTTATTTTTCGCAGTTACAACAATTCTTTGACATCCACCTTGCACAAGACATTTCGCAAAGAAAACGTCGCACTACATTTACTCTAATATACCGAAATCTTAAGCACAAATGGCATGTGCCCAGGTACACGCCAAGCTCTTGATGACTACGACAATGAAATCTAAATTTAATAATGTAATCACTGTGTTAAAAATGAATAAAAAACAATACAAATCTGCACTCGAATGTGTAACCGAAGATTTATGCTAACTAACGCTAAACTTGAAGGATCCTACACAAACCCTAACGTCAAGACGTGGTCAAACCACCTGCGGTCAAAGACGCAATGTTTGGTTTACTGTACCGCCGAAGCAACACTATGTTTAACAGCAACATCAACATCGTGGTTCAGCGGCGAAAGGCGATATTTCGTCAGCGACATAGGTGAACTATCACTTCTCGTAATGGAAGCGTGACACCCTAACAACGAGCTAATGGGATGGCTCGACTATAGTGATGTAATCATTGGACAGTTGTTGACGGTTCGCAATTGAGTACCATTTATCAAGATTTAAAGAAAAGACAGAAGTCCGGTTAACGTGCCTTTGCTCTTGCTAACGATCTATTTTGTCCCTCACATTTGAAATTGAAAGGTATGTTCCCTTTTAACTAAAATCAGTATCATTTGTGCAGTGTAATGTAAACTATAGTTGTAAGAGTTGTCACTTGCTCACACACATCTAAAAACAGTTGATAATCGCGAACACGAAAGATAAGCACGAATAGGCGGGAATCCGACAACGATGTTTTTTTTAGCCAAAAACGCTAATTTATTGTTTCAAGTTTTTGAGTTGTGGGGTTCACAATGATGAAACGTGTCGATACACTTTTTTAATTTGATCAAATCTCAAAACCGTGACTTCATGGTCCGGAAATCAAAACATAGTGATCAAAAAGAATACTCAAGAATCCGAACACAAACCAAACCATGCTTAGGATTTAAATTTGAATTCTATGACCATCTTTGTTTAAAAAGCGTTTTAACTATCGAAATAATCTGTTATGCAGAGATAAGAAACGAAAATTTGCAAAATAAAATTCAAAAGTTGACCATGAAAAGGGTAAAAACGGCCAAAAGAATTGAAAATTCTCAAATCGAAAAAAGCGCAAAGTCATCCAAAAATATGAAAAAATCAAACGTTTTTTGTGACTTAGGAGATTAGGAGACTAAAACCAACGAAAAGAGCCACTCAAAGGGTTATTGATCCAATTTGGCATCAATGTTGCATCAAACTAGAAATCAAAAAAGTGCAACGTCACAAAATAAAATGAAAAATCCGCGATTTCATAGCCAGAAAGCAATCCCAAAATGAGGTTTTGTCGAAAAGTCATCAAAAGTTGGACGGGGCAACGAAAAGAAACGTAAACGTAACGGCACTAAACCATGCCGTTGAAACAAGTTTTAAGGTAAAAAAGGGTATCAAGGGAAACAGAGGATAAAACTGCAAAAACAAAACGAAATGTCATCAAAAACGAGAAGAGACATCGAGACCGAACCGCCGCACAGGCCAATCTGTCGACGGCAGACTGACTGACTGGCAGCCGGCTGGTTCGGCGGTGGCTCGAGCAGACGGGCGCGAGTCGACGTGATCGCGCGCTCCGTTTCACGCCGTCTCGCGCTTTTTGCGCTCTTTGATTTGCTCGGAGGACGCGAATAGGGCGAGATTACAGCAAAACGTAGACAATGACGACAATTGCCACAGGAAGGCGTAGAAAAAGCCGATTATTACATGTACAATACTTTTGTTTTCTTAATACCTGAGTTTTGTGTCATTATTTAAAAACGATGATTTGAAAGCAGTTCGACAGTTTTCGGTGGAATATTTAAAGTAAAAAAACCAAAAACATGGACGGTACAAAACTACAGCCGAATACAAGAAATACAGGTGTATGCAGCAAAATCAACTACAGTATCCTGAAAGACAAACAAAAGGTGCATACTTACTGTATTGATTCAACTGCGCAATAATTGCGCGCGATCAGCGGTCCTACTTTTGCTAAAAGCCTACAAACCTTCACATCGTTGTCTTAGCACTGCGTATACCCTCTCTGTTTGTTCAGTTTTAAAAACTTGTATTTTTCCAACTATTCATGCCATATCCCATCGCAAAACTTGCCTACGGTCTTCGCTGTCGCCTCAATGAACTTTCAACCCCAGTTGAACGGTATCAGCTTCAAATTGCCAATGGAAACGTATTACTGTGTCCACAAAATATCCAAACTCTAAAAACATACTCTCATCTTGAGATACATGGCAATAACGTTCAACACCAACTCAACTTTAACAGAAACGATACTGTTGTAAGCTTTGAAGCAAACTTCGCATTATATGATGGTAATTTAAGCGACTTAATATTAGAAAAATTTGATAATATACTACTCCGTCCTAAACAAGTGTATTTTGAAGACTGTGCTATTACAAAACAGTTTTGGAAAAGAATGTCTGGTCTTGCTGCATCTTCTGTAACCACCCTTCACGTAAAGTATGAAAAACAATACGGCACGTTAAACTTTGCTGATATACTGGCAGCATTTCCGAGATTGTTATCCATAAGAGCTACGCGTGCAATTATACCGAACACTTGGGTGACTGATATCTTGCATTCAGAATCGAATTTTCTAAATGAACTCGTTTTTTATTATTCTGACTTATTAGATAGCTTGGACGTGGACACGTTTATGACGTTTCTTAAAGTAAGTTTAAGTAAAGTCTGAATATATTGAAATAATTAATTTGATTTCAGAGCCGACCGTTAGGTTTTCATTTGCATTGGAATATCGACGCCATAACAGACGAGGAGCGTCATTCGAAGTTTACCAAGTTTCTGGATAAAAACCTTGTTACCACAAATGGTGCTATTGGTGTCAGTATCCATGTGCAAAAAAAAGGAAGTTCATCTTGGTGGTTGCCATCAAATTTAATAAATAAAAGGTCGCGCAAATTAATGTTTTGTTCAGTGAAACCGGAAGCTGACTAATTTAAAGTTTTTGGAAGGGTTTTTTTATATAATTCGATGTGGTAAATTTAACATTTCTTTATTTTAATACGCTTGTTTTTCGTCGTTCAATAAAGTTAAAATTTTACATTATCAAAGATCGTCAATGTCATAATCAAACTGTTCAAAGAATGGTGCAAGACGTGGAACACCGACGGCGCAGATATATGCAAATGCCCTTGCCCGACTTGATGCCTTTCGGTAACGCTCTGACATGGCTTTAGGGCTGTAAGATAACGGCATTTGCCACAAATTTGTCACACTATCAATAGCTGCTGCACAATGTCCGAATAATGTCGGCGTCGGATACAATGTTCCACAATTTCGATTGTTTGATTATCAGCAAACTCCTCTAAAGTAGCATAACGAATAGATGCATTGATTCTGGCATCCTGACTGTTCATGTGTCCATCATCAGAAGAAAAATGGACGACTTCGCCGTCACCGATGTAGATACTGTCGCAGTGGTATTCCGCACTATAAACAAAGATTTTATATATAAAAAAAGTTAAAATTTACTTTGAAAATCGTCTCAAATGGTCGCCCGGTTTCAAATACAGTTCCGGATTTTGAACGCAATCCTTTGGCATTGGGATGATACGTTCTGGAAATTCTTCATAAGTTCCCTTGATCAGTTTTTCATATTGCGATTCAACAAATTCTTTAGCTTTAGCTTTCCAAAATTCTTCCTTAAACAATAGTCTCGCGTATGGCAAATCCTTGTTCCATGGATCTTTGGCGCGCCCATCACTTTCAATAATGAATCTGACCGCGTACCACAGAAGCTGAAGTTTCTTGATGCTTTAGAAAACTTGTAACATAAAAAACTTACTTTTGAAACGACGAATACAAAATTTTGTCCCAGAGGTGTGACTCCATATTTGCGGTAGACTTCGGTGGCCATTGATTCTTGGCTTAATATATTGTTGACATTTTCGATGAATTTAGGATCTGTGGACATTTTTAAGATTGAAAAGTCAAACAATGACTGAAGCAAAACAAGTTGAGAGTCTGAATGAACGAAAGAAAGGGGGTAGTGTTCATTTTGTAATTGTAATCAATCACCGCCTCTTTTGCGTTGTCTTGGTGTTGGTCTCGTATTACAAAAAAAACATTTTTATAGGTTAAAAATTACAATTCGTTTCAGCAGAAAAATTACAGACATTGTTGCAAACCAAAAAAGGACAATTGTAATTATTGACAGTTGCATCACGCAACTCTACCAGCACAAGTCATTGTAATACAACTTGTACATCCAACAGTTTTAGCTTTCGGGTAAGATGGATCAGTAACTGCTTTCGTTTGGAAATCCTCATCGATTTGATCACTTATTGAATACGTCTTCAATGTTGTCGTGGATGCTAGCCCATCGCTAGTGTCGGTCCCACTCAGGGCAACATACACACCACAATCGCTGCCACTACAGTACGGCCAAAACGTGACGACAACATTGACATTTATTGCTTTGTAGCATTCATCATTCGAGTCACAAATGCAAAGATTTGGACAGTCTGCTGCCGTTAAACTGCCGATACCCTCCAGGGGCGCAGAACTGTGAGGAACAGCGGCAGTCGAGGGCTTATAATAAACATCGCTTCCGGTATCACACTCCGCGCATGTTGCTTAAATAAGGTACGTATAACTTATTTTGTTATCCTTATTAATAAATTTACTTACAAAGTGCATCAATTGCACCAAAATCACCAGCAACAAAAGCGGTATCCTTTTGAACGTACAGTGCAACCTGGTCCGAGTTTTCAATACAAGGGGCAACTGTCGTTGTCGTCGTTGTTGGTGTTGTCGTCGGTGTTGTTGTTGGTGCCGGCGTTGTAGTTATCACGGCAACAGCAGCGGTATTGATTCTGAGTTGACATCCGCGTGAAAGACTAACATTTAAAATAGCAAAAACAACAGCGTTCAAAATGTGTCGAACCATGATACAAATCCACTGATATCAAACACAATGCTGCCAGTAAGTGCTTTCATTGAATCGTCTCAATTGCTTATAAACCCATCCAGAACCGTTTATCAATCTTTATTTTTTGCAATTATAAATTACCTTTCTCAAATTTCTCTTGTCGCATAGAACACATAACACACATTCTTCGCGATCATGCGGATATCCTAACTGAAATCGCAACATTCTTATTTATAAAAAACGATAGTGAAAATAGCTACATGCATTATTAATGAATGTGCAGCAAAAAACGTTGAAAATGGGTCATTATCCAAAACATGTGAGGTTTGCATCTGACTACATCAAACATCCGTGTTGCGATTTGTTTTTTCCTTTCATATATTATGCACGCCTCCTGACGCACCGTAATCGGTAACCATATTTAATTTCAACTGTATTCTGTTTTTATAAGCACACATCGATAAACTTTTAAACATGTTTCAAAATGGTTAAAATTTGAAAGATTTTATACTTTTATTGATTACAGTTTGGCAGGTTATTGTTGAGGGTTTTTGCACAATGGCCTGACAAATTCAATAATACTGAGGGGTGGCTGTTGTCGTTGGCGCCGTAGTCGTCGTCTTTGTCGTTATTGTCGTCGTTGTAGGTGTCATCGTTATCACAGATACATCAGCTTCAGAGATCCGTGGCATGCATCCATGAGCCGAGGTAACATTTAAAACTATCAGAATGACCGCAATCAAAAAATAGCGAGCAACTTTTACCAAACACAGAAACATTGATAAAAGTAGAATCTGATTCCTTTAGTTAATTATCAAATGCTTATAAACCCATCCAAAACTGTTGCAGTTCTTATTTTTTTGCAATAATGAATGAGTTTCTCATGGGTTTCCTTATGTACTTTGCACAAATCACACATAATCAACGTGATCATGCGGATATTCGACTTATTTGCACCCCAAACGAGCAAATCTTTTACACAAAAAATAAAGTCAAAAACGGATACACACATAATTAATGTATGTATACCTAAAACGCATGAAAACAGGTCATTATCCAAGTTTGAACATGGGAACTTTTCATCCGAATACATTTGACAATATTTCAAAAACGGATTCTTTGCTTTCAAAACTTCGATTTGCTAACAATTTCAGATGTCAAGTAAACATAATTGTGATAGGTTATCTTTATTCATAAGCATACTTCGATAAAACTTCCAAACATTCTCCAACATGGTTAAAAACTTCAGATAAACCTTTGTCGAATATGGTTTAGCCGGGAACAAAATAGTGTGGCATACTGTGTGACCTAAAAGCACACACATATCAAAGATTAGCTAGTTGTAAAGTTAAATGCGGCAAAGATACAATCGGATAGTGACATTGTTGGTACATCATAGCATTGATAAAGATTATGTTAAACTTCAAATATAGTAAATTGAGAATTGAGAAATTGCGTTGCAAACAAATGTACAGGCAATACGGCATGGTGAAGGCTCTAGCAGGGAATTCAGAAGGTTCACGTCAGTCACGATGCTTCATTCGAGACACCGAGTTCGATTTCGCGTTGTGCCGAGGAGGACTTCAGGCGATCACGAGCGGCGCCTTCGCCCAACTGGGTCGCGAACATCTTCATTTTGTCGCGGAAGGCCATGTTGGCGCCATCGACGGCGGGTTTCTTCTGCTTCGCTTGGATTTCATTCAGTCTGCGTAGTCTGGGGTCGTTGTAGACTTCGTTTTTGCCGACAATTTGACTTCGAGGTTCGGTTTCGGAGTCTTCCTTGATGTTAACATCAGCGAATTGGACGCGTTTCTTGGACTTGTCTTCGGGGGATACGGATTTGTCACGGACGGCAGGGCGGGTGGGTGTCGCAGATGGCACTGCGGAGGATGTTGAAGCTTCATTGGTGAAGTGATGCCGTCCATGGAAGACTTCTTCATCATCGGTGCTCGTGTTTAGCCTTTCAACTTGCTGGGTGACGTCATCGATAAGCCGTTCCGCCGATCCACGATGATTCGAACCGAATGTTGTCCCAGTAGCTTCGACGCGCTGTTTCTTAGCTTCCAACTTCGATGCCATTTCAGTCATAAAGGGCAGAGTGTAATTCGGCTTCGACATGTGCCGTGGAGCTTCGTGGACGCCACTGGACGGCGCTCTTCCAGTCAATTCGCTGATCCGGTTCAGAAGATCGAAATATCTCGCTCTATCGGCGTCTGTCATGTTATCCCCCTTGGATTCGATGGCTTCCAGCTCGGCATCAAGCTCATCAAGCGTCAATGCTCGAGGTGGTGGAGCCTGGACGTAATTACGGGCTGGATGGTCGAAAATTGGGGCTGATAGTCGGCCCGTCGAAGCGGCAGTGCTCGTTGGAAGTGGTCGGACTGGCGCCGGTGGGAAGTAGGACGTGTGAATCGGCTGGATGTGGGATTCCTGGGGGCGCGGTGGGGCCGGAAGCGGTGATGAGCCCGTCGAAGCTTGTCGGAAATGGGGTCCGGCGCCATTTGATGACGGGATAGAGGGGAGATTGGCATAGTTATCGAGCCAGGGCTGCTTTGGCGCGGTGGCACTAAACGGCACGGTGGATGCAGATCGCTGATATTGGTGAGTGCTTGTAACCGGCTGGGCATAGTAATTGCCACTGGCATTACGGCGTTCCATCTGCGAGTACAGTGGCGTCGGTGAAGCAGCGGACTTCCGAAGCGGCGACGGTGAAACGGCTCCAGGTCTTTGAGGTTGGATGACCACTGGGGCACGATTCGCAGTTTTGTAATGCGATGGAAGTCGACTATTCACGACAGTAGGCCCAGATGCCATCGATCCGGAATCCGTCGTAGTTGAATTCGAGTTCTGGCTCGCCGCAGCGAAAAGCTCAGAAGCCGATGCCGACCTCGCGTGCTTGTAGCCGACTTGCTGGATGTTGTTGTTATTGTTATGATGCATCGGAGGCGGGTGGGAACCATTCGGGCTATGCTTCTCTAGACTGTCAACAATGCCATTGTAAAAGGCTTGGCGTTTCGAGACCTCGAAGCGGACGTCAGCGCCGGCGGAGGAGATCTTTTGAGCGGCTCTGCAAAAACACCCCTTAAAACCATTTCAAAATCTTTCAAACAATAAACTTACTCTTCCTGCGTAATTCCGATCAAACTATTCCCATTGACTGATAACAGCTGATCACCAAGTTCCAGCCTTCCATCACGTTTCGCGGCCGAGTTGTCGACGACCTTCTTGACATAGATGCCGCAATGGTTGTCGCCGATGCCCTGAACAAGACAAAAATACATTTCTAGCTTGTTAAAATGTAGATTTTCTCAAATTTGTTAGCTTTTTTGTAAAAAAACGAGTTCCATTTTTTGCCTCCGCCTTTTTTCTCCCCAAAATATTTTGTTCCCGACCCCCAGTATAATGTAAACCGTAATTGATTACCACTTAGAGGCGGTCAAGATTCCCCGGGCAGCCCCGCCAAAATCGAGGTCGAGATCGCGTGACGGCGATTAGAGCCCCTGCCAGCGCCGACAAAAGTCAGGGCAGAAACCAGCCGAGACCATTTCGCACCCCTTAAAAAGAGTTAAGCACCAAAACAAAGGGAATGGAACGGCAAAAAGGTGCGTCGCCAGGGATGGATATATTGATAGGCATGCCCAAAACTGGTCATCTGGTCACCACCACTATAGTTGGTAGCGTGGCGGCGCCAGACGCAATGAATCGGAATGGAATTCCAAATCCGAAACGTGCGAAAATGCCATTATCCCGTCCAATTTTGCAAGCTACAAACAGGATAAGGACTAATCTCATCGGACTGGCAAGTGAAAATGAAAATAATTCAATGAAATATCAAATTCTTGCAAAAATTCCCAAAAATAGCCTTGCAAAAAGACCAACTCGTGCAACCGGAGATACATCCAGATCGGAATTCATCGAACTACTTGTCGAGGTCGCATCCGAGTTACCGTGACTCGTGCGCCTGACATCCGATACCACGGTCGTCGTCACCAATGTTCTGGTCTTCTTGATGGGCTTCTCGGCTTCCTTCTTGGCAGAAATATACTCCTGGTAGCTGGGTGGTGCCGCTTTTTGCCGAACTATCGGCATTTGACGCACCGGGACCCCACTCGGCGCAGGCGCCGGTGGTGGCGGTGCGCGCCGACGCTTCGGACCCGCGAGCATTCAACTTTGGTGGATTCGATTTGATTCGATGACAGTGGCAACAAAACCAACCTTGGAAAAAAGTCAATTCAGTCAAATTGAAACCGACACGATCGCCATTCGCAAAAAGACATAAATGCACGATCAAAAAACGCAACCAATGTCATTGTCATTCCATTCCATGTGATCAACGACAACGATCGACGACAAAAAAGGCAAAGAGGGGAAGGCTGGATTAAGTTCGCGCAGATACTACAATATTGTACAATGACTCGAATACCCGCATCGAAAGCGATATATGGCGATGCAGAAGGCGGCGATCGGAGAGGTGGAGGAAAAACTTTGTGACTCAAATTGTGTTAAATCGAAAATCGCTTCTGAGTGCTGGACCGAAACAAGATGGCGATGAGGGAGGGCCACAAAACTTGAAAAAAGGCCTTCTTTTACAGGGGGATTGGAAGATTGGTCGAAACAGTCTGAAGGAATGGGCAAAAAAGTTGACTAGGCATGCATGCAAATGCAATGAGATGAAACAAATGAGATCAGGCAAATGCATCGCTGGAACTGAACAACTCTGATCTGTCACGGCAAGTGATGGGGGGAGTCCAAAGGCGCCAATTAGGCATCGGCGGAAAAGGGGTGGCATGGTTACGGTATGCGCCGGTTTTCACTAATAAACTAATAAGGCGCGATCAACGGATGAGCCATCCGGTCTGTCGGCAGGTTGTCGAGAGTGAACCCCCCGCCGGCGCCGCCGCCGATGGCAATCAACATCCGCAGTGCGCGAAATTCCAGCAAACCAAGAAGTGTCTTTGAAGAGGGGGAGCGACACGCAGCTCGCAGGAGACAGGCGAAAGGGGCAATGTTGTGACATGGCGTCAACATTGACCGACGACCGCCTGCTGACAGACCCCTCTGACGCATCATCGAAGATGGTCCTTCTTCGCTCCGCATCGGATCACATCACCGCCATCATCGACGTCGAAGCCGCGAACGGATCCGACTTTCAGCTCGCGTGAAGCGCGAAAAAGTCGGATGCGTTCTGGCGCCGACTGCCCAATTTGAAAGGTTTCGCAGATGACGAGCAGCTGTGAGCTTGGGATCGCCTCTACCGCCTGGACTGTATCGCACCCATTTCCATTCCAACGATTGCGTGGGTGGATGGTGGCGTCGTCGCCCAGGATTACGTGGTGGGGATCATCGCAAAGAGATGATATTAGATGAAAAATGGCTCCAATCCGTACTTTCAGAGGGAAAAGGATAATGATAGCGTAATCGCAGACTTAAGACGACGCCAACGAGAGTGTCGCGACATCGCTAAATCTCAATCTCAGTTCCAAAGCCACCCGAAAATTGATGCACCAAATCTCAAGAACGATCTCGGACATCCGGATAGTTACATCTGGCTAGCCTCTCTGGCGACGACGAAAAAAGGAAAGAAGCAAGACTAGCTTGTCATCGAGCCGAGTAAACACTGACCATTACGCTCATTCATCGGATGCAATTCGATTCGAATAGCCTCAAGGAAAGTCTTACATTTCGAGGAGGGGTAAAGGGATGCTCGATGAGTTTGTTTGACTTCTTTTTTTACGTTGTGAAAGGTTTTCGTCAAATCGCATGAAGCATGAAAAGGCGTGTTTACCGAAACTCGCTAATGCCACAGGGCATTAGGCAGATTGGTCGTAAAGTTGTGCATTACGCCCACTTTTGACGCATTTTCAGTTTAGGCGGAGGCAAAAAACTTCCCAAAAAAGCTATTTCAACTCTTCAAAAACACCAACCTGTGCCGCTACGATGCTCAACCCAATGCTTTCGCCCGGCACCCTTCTCAGCTGAACCACCGTAACCGTCGCTGTTGGTCTCGCCGTGCCATTCGTGCTAGCATGGCTCCCCACACTGCTGCTGATCGTCGATCCGCCATGAACACCATTGCCATTGATCTCCACCCGTCTCTGCAAACTTCCAGATGCCGTCGACACCGTGCCAGTGCCAGCTGACTGGATCGGAGCCACCGACGTTGACGTCATACTGCTGCCGAGTGGCGTGTTCATGTGAACGGTCCAACTGCCAGTGGCGCCGATTTGGGGCAACATTCGACAGATGCCTTTCGCTTGAAGTGACGCGATAAAGTCGGACATCTCAGCGGGAAGACCATGGAACGATTCTGAAAAGTGAATAAATCCGTCAAAAACATAATAATAATGATCCCTTTTGAACGATAAATTTAAGCGACTTTATCGTTTAAGCCATCGGAAAAAGCATAACCAAATAGCTTCTGGACATTGACAAAAGCGAGGTTGTCAAATTCATTTAAAAAGTGAAGAGGGTCCTCGACGCCCATACCAAACTAGAGCCCACTCAAGTGCTCGATTTTGTATATGAGCAACAAAAAAGGGATCCATCGAAAGGGAAACAAGCTTGATTTTGACTGGGCTTTGAAGTTTAGGGTGGGAGTAACACTTATTTGTGTGGGAAGACAAGCCAGTCAATCACTGTTTGTTTTAGATCGTTTTTCTTGAGTAGGTTAAGTCGGAAAAGGGGTTTAGGATTGGTCTAGCTTGGGTTTTGGGTCTGAGTGGGCGTGGCTAAGAAGTTGTTTAAAAAAAACATACCAACAATGAAGCCATCAGTCGGGAAAACAAACGGCAACTGAAGCTGCGGGCTTTCTTCAAGTTGGACCCTGAGGCCATCCTGGACTGCCATACTATCGGCCTGTTGTTGGGCGAGCTGGGAGACTTCATCGATGAGCTCACGACTGGCACGAGTTTCACCGACTTCTGGGACGTAGTGCTGGAGGAGGTAGCGAACTTGGAGGCTGTTCAGCTTGTAGCAGGTAGCGCCGAGACTGGCAATTTGGTCGATGGATTTCGGGGTGGTCAGGAGATTGACAGTTTGATGGATTCGGTCCAAATGGCATTCAGCAGCGAGCTCAAGACCGTGGGATTCTGACCACCGAGTTACGAGATTGAGGCGTTCCTTTAGCCGATGCCCGAATTGCCGACTCAAGTAAAAACCGCCTTCTCGAGTCGTGACCAGCCAGTTAAAGGCATACATGTTGATAAAATAGAACAGCTGCGAGAAAAGTTGAATCGTAATAGCAGCATTCAGACGGCAATGCCGAATCAGCCGAACAAGATCATCCAACTGGGTCAAAACTTCCCTTGCCGCAACATTATCAGCCAAATCCACATGAAGGAAGCTTGTCATCGCGGATTGAAGCCCAACTCGGCTGATTTCAACGAGCAGATCATAGGCCTTTTCGACAGTCGTGCGAAGGCGGGTCAAAACCGGCCGATCAGCGAGTAAAGCGACTTCACGGTCTTCAACAAGGAGATTCAGAAGCTCTGACGTGTTTGTCAGCCAGAAGGCAAGCAGTGGTCGAGATGAATTGTTGACATGGACGACATGGAAGATGCGTTCAACAACCTTTTCCAGGAAAACTTGAAGCTGTCTCCGACGTTCATCGGTGCTGATGCCAGGACGATACAAATGGGCAGATACCCTGTATCTTGTCACCATGTACAGGATGAAAGCTGGCGTCAATCGGAGAGGAAAGTCTTCGGGAGAGGATTCCAGGATCAATAGGCGAAGGAATTCATCTTCGGCGCCTAAAAACAAAAACGTTTTTACAAAAACTCAAAGCAAATTGCAAAAATTGTTCGGAAATTTATTTAGTACGCCCGGCACATTAACCAAACGCACTGGTAAGCATTCCACTCTTGCTCTGGCATCATATAACCTCCGGCACGGAAATACACCATGACAGATTCTCAAAAGTGCCACTATTTTTTCAGGAAAACGCATTTGCATGACAGTGAGGTCGAACCAAGCCTCCAATTTTTGGAAAACCGGCGCTTTCACCACTGCGCTATCGGCGTTGAAACGGGAAAGGGTCAAAAAGAAGGGACTCACTTTGGTTATTCAACTCGATCAGGGCAGGCAAGTTGCGAATATCGTTATCGCCGTAGCTGTGTTGAAGCGGGGCAGGTGCCGGACCCATTCTGAGCGGCTGATGCGGGCTGAAATGACATAAAACAGTTAGAAATTATCAAATGGAGCGAATAAAGCAGAAAAAGTCAAGCACAAAGGTCTGTTTCACGACAACACAAAACACCAAGGACGACTTTACACATTTAGAACATCCACAAAAAACGGATAGTGTTAGAAGGAGGGTGAATCGAGCAGAAAGATTTATGCGGAGGGGATGCCCCGCTGTTTTGGATATGACATTGTACAGTAGCGATAGTTAGTAAAACGATGTTCTCACACGGTGTTATTAATGGTCCAGTTAGTCGACGACGACAGTTTTGAAGTCGGAATCAGGGTGGTGGGCCGAATTGGAGCCGACATGGTCGTCGAAACATCGAGTTCCGCGTCGACGGATCGGGCGCGTCGAAGGACTTGGCCATCGACGACGCCAAAAGTCGTTTCATCGACGGTCGCGAGGAAGCCCATGCGTGATGAGGGTCGACTCACGGTCGGTGTAGCCTGTGGCGATGTTAGAGTGACCGCCTCAGGGTAGGGGCTGTAAGGTGAGAGGTGCACACATGCGTGTTGATTGATCAAGAATGGGTATTAGTCTTTTCAAAGGTAAGTGGGTGAAGGTGAGGGTTGATTGAATAAACTCGAAACTGATCCGAATTCAGACTTCAATCAAAAAGGGTCAACAGTTAGTCTGCTCATTTCTCGACATGGACACGCTAACACAAGAAACCAAGTAAAATCTGATTGACTGGCGCGCGACTGTATGTCTGACAGACATGTTCTTTCTCGCCCCAAAAAGGCAAGAATGATCCGAGCACGCTTTCCCTCCGACCACCCAAGCCCAGGGTCAAATTACGATTCCCCCGACTTGAGGTGCGTGTGAAAATGCTTCATCTCGAAGCAACCAACCTGCTTACAATGTTGGACAGGCTTAAAAGACCGTGTCAAGGTGTGCAAAAAGCATAACCCCCCCTCTTCGCGCAACCCAACAGTTTCAAGAGCGAGGGTCAAAAAACTTGCTTTACCCCTCCAAAAAAGGTAAAAACTGTAAAACAGCGCCGAATTCTATGGAAATTGTAAAAAATCTCGCTCCCAACAAAAAACGATATCCTTTTATGGGGTTCCGAAGCCACTTGAAACTGACAACCTGGAATTTGCTCGTCGTTGGGGAGGTATAAAAATGTCAACGAAATTGAAGCCGCTGACGACTAAAGCCTGCAGGAGAAAAAAGCTAGCTGGCAAGGCATGACGGCATTGTGCCTCGGGCTAAAAATGGATAGAAAAAGCAAAGACAACCACGATGGCACAAAAAGTGCACACCTGAATGCTTTCATGTGCCTTAATGCCGCTGGCAACTACGGACAAGGGGAGGGGCGTCATGTGACTTTAATGTTTGCCAATATGTCTAATGGGTATGCAAAATGGGGTTGGAGTGAGATTTTAGGGGTTAAAAAGTTTTTAAAATGAGATTTTAAACTTTCAAACTAACAATATTGGCAAAAATACATTTGCCGCTAGACAAGTCGCCACTTCAAAGCCACATTTTCACAAAATAGCAACCCCAGATCGTCCCATGTATCCAAACGACCTCTTCCAACCAGCCGGCGGTACATGTTCACCGCACAAAAGGGTCGAAACAAGCCTGACCTGTCACCTTTTTTCTGTAACAGCCGCGCCCCTGGCTTACCGGTATGTACATATCTCTTTTCTGGTTGTTGCAAAAAGAGGGGATAACCGGATCGGACCCAACAAAACGCGTACTATGTTCCTCGTTGAACCCCATAATAAGGAGGAACATCACCGAAAATTATGAATAAGCTACAAAACCTTGACTTGACTACTTCGCATTGAAACAGTCACTTCGCTGCTTCGCGATCGCAATTCTCAGAAACGAAACTTGAAGTCAGGTTCCCAAGTTCCCATCCTTCTATTAAAAAGGAAAGCCAGAACAAGTCAGAATTCCGAGACAGTGCCGGACAAATTACGGATTGTGAGAAAAAGTGAAACACCAAAAACGAAAATCACACATTGTTGTGAAAACGGATATTAATTAAACTATTGCCAGAGGCAATTAGAGACAAAAAAACAAAATGATAATTGGTTTCATAGTCGAAAAGAAGATTCAAACTTACTCGAAGGTAGTCTGGGAAGGCGCCGGACTTGACGCTACTGCGCCGAAAGATGAACCATTTAATGAGTGCGCGACTGGCGGGTTTCGCGGCTGAAAATTGGCAAATTGATAATAACACGGTGATGGCAGTCGTAACGGTGGCAGGGGGCATTAACGGGATAAGTATCGATGACTGTAGGGGGTCGTGGGGTGTTCGTAATAATGTGTTATGACAGTTTTCAAGGTTAGGGTGCGGTTTTGGTCCTGATCGCAAAAGTTGAACATACAGGGTGACCCAAAAATAATGCAACACGGTTTTTCTGACTTAACTCCCGAACAACTTAACCTTTCACTGTCTAACAAAAAAAGATCGATTCTATACTCTTTTTGTGACGTACAATTTTAACGGTTTCCAGGTAGCTTCTGTTAGCGGCTCTACAGAAGCAAAACAAAATCTCAAAAAAACGGCCTGTGCGCCGCAAGCGACCTCGTGGAGCGAGGGTAGTTTTCCGATTTTTTTGCGGAAACGTAGGGCATCCAATTACCGTCAAATCGGTAAAAACTAAACAACAGGATGTCTAAGAATGCCTGTGAATTTTGGTAGCTGGCAGGATTGAATTTTGGCTGTGATTTCGGACGGATTCTGAGCAGCACCAAAATTTCACAAATTTTGCGTTTTCGGGGTAAAACTTGAAAACCCTACTTCAAGATCGCGCTTTTTTGACATTACAGTATTCTTACAGTCCTCACAGTACTGATTCAATAATTAGTTGGCATCTCGAAAGGGTTCCGTGCCGCCCAGGGGGGAAAGTAAAAAAAAGTGCGTTTCACAGGCGTGCAGGCCGACTCGAGCTCACCTTCGAGATGGGCACCGTATGCCCGTCCCGAAACCCATTAATTTCCAGTTTGTGCTCGATTTTGGAGCTGAGGGTCTATGCTAATTAACGCCAAAGTTTTAAGGTCCTACAAAAATCGCGACGCTTGGGGGGTCTTCGAACGTCTGAATAAAAGCAGCGGCGCACAGGCCGTTTTTTTGAGATTTTGTTTTGGTTTCTGTAGAGCCGCAAACGGAAGCTACCTGGAAACCGTTGAAATCCTACGTCACAAAAAGAGTATAGAATCGATCTTTTTTTGTTGAACCGTGAAAGGTTAAGTTGTTCGAGAGTTAAGTCGGAAAAACCGTGTTGCATTATTTTTGGGTCACCCTGTAAACAGTTTTCTGCACCGTGAAAACTGTCAAACTTTTTTTAAAGAGAGCGAAAACATACCAAAAAGGCTCGAAAACGAAAAGCATGTCGACCCGCGATCCGCAGCACAAAGCCATCACGGAGCAGTGATGTCAACTCGGTAGTAAGGCCATTGACTTCGCAAAGACCATCCAGCGGGGTTACAATAACACTTCCATCACAGAAATTCAGTAGGCAATGCCGTGGCCGGACGGAAGGGTCACGAATGCAGATGCCACCTGGCTCGGAGCCAATTTCCGTGGGGCCGGATCGGAGATGGATCGCGTGTTCCGGGATCTCACGGCCATTCTGATCGAGGGGCACGAGGGCGGGTTCGGTCGCGAATTCGACAGCTGGATGGCCGCCAATTTGTTGGTACAACATGGAGCCCGTGCCGGCACTCGACAAAGATGCCGTATCGGCGTGATGCAGTGAAGCGTGATGGTTGTTCGATCGGATCAGGGCTTCGGGGCGGCGTTTGACCGCGAAGAAGCGTTCAACTGAAAGGGGGTTACGGTAATTGATAAAAATGTGATAATGGATTTAAAAAATGAGACAGAAAACTGCGAAACAACAAATATGGTCAAAAAAGGATCACTGAACTGAAGGAATTCAAATTGAAGCGCCAAGTTTAAAATAAAAATTCACAAAAACGGCAAAAACTCAAAATTCCGCGCAAAAACTGCCACTTCCGAAAACGGTTAGCACCTGCGCAGCCGCGAAAAACGCTCCCGATGGCTCTCTCGTGTTCCCCTTTCGTTATGTTTGTCGAACAAGTACACAGTGTCCGTTTCGTTTCCATCGATGGCTCGCTCGAGACTACGTGGCCCTGTGCAATCGCCAGCGGTTAGTTGGTCGCCGCCATCGCCGGCAACCCCACTCGAATCGATACAAGCTATAGATGGGTGTCACAAAAAGCAGGAGCAAAAAGCAAGCACACCTCAAAAGTCGACGACCGACGACGACAACGACCACACCTCCTCGGCGGCGTCGTCGTTGACCATCTCGCGACGGCCGACGACGACCGAGGCCTTGGAAAAACGATTGCAAAAGGGGTCTGCCTGCGGAAGTGATGTGGAAATTGCGATAGATAGAGGGTGGAAGCAAGGCAATGCAAGCACCGCAATCTAACGGCGGTCCCGCGCAAATCAATCAAAAAAGTGAGGGAAAACAAATCAAATTTCGAGCAGCAAGAAAAAGGATCGCAGTTAGCTTGATCGGATCGCCTTCACTTTACATTAGCTACAGTTTTGAAGTGCGCGTTTCCGGAAGGAAGCCAATAAAAAGGTGTGAAAGTGGAACTGGTCACTTTGCCAAGTGGCTTTTTGTTTGATCATAAACATAATAGCGTAATGCGTATCAGATTGCTCATCATATCCATCCTATCCCGCGGGAAAGCTATTGTACAGTATCTCAAAAAAGCTAAATAGACTCACCTCCAGAATTCTCCAACAATGCCATCAAAGGTCGTTCGTCGTCGCGAAGGATCTCCTCGGTAGTCGTCGTACTGTCTCCGAGATCCCTGAGGTCGGTAAGGGATCGACCGGTGTTCGCGCCAGCGTAGGTAATCTGTTAATTGGCAACACTTTTTAGACTTCGTCCGTGACAAAACACTTCTCAACACCCCTCCCTTTTATGTCGGACTATGTCATCTCCAAAATTGAGTGAGTCTTATGTATTTACAATTCGAAAAGAGTGTTCTTCATGTTAACCTCAGCGATTGCGAAGAGGTCTATCGACATCGCCTGAGGGGTCCGTCGATATCCCTCAACATTTGTCAAGTCAAATCTAAGTTTGCGCACGTGTTTCGACCTCGATTGAAGGGCCCTTTGACCGATGTCGATCGCCAAAAACGGGCACTTCACTTTTTGATTGACTCGTTTACGTGTGTTACAATTAAAATTTCAAGAACTCTTTCCGGTTTTGTCAAACTCCAAACCCCGAAATTATCAAAATCTCACCTGGACCAGCATAAATTCATCCGCGGAAACCTTCTCAAATCCATACTTATCAAGCGTATCTCTGACAACTTTGTAAGCTCGATCATTGATCCCCACCAGCAGTGTGACATATGGCTTGCTTGGATTCAACTCAGCACCGTACACCTTCAAACTGCCACCATGGCCCATTTCCTTCAACTTGCTCTCGAGCTTCTGTTCACGCCGCTTTTTCATGACTGCCTCAGGGTTTGAGATGGTTCTGGTGAAGGTTGTTGGGGGCACTTCGTCATAGAGCTTCTTTCCGCCCTCTTCTTCGAGCCTTTTTCGACGCATTTCTTCTACAAAACCACAAATTTGTCAAACAAACCCAAAATTGACACTGCCAAAGCTCACCTTCTTCGAGTTGCCTCTGATACTTTTTCTTGAGCTCCTTCTTTTCACGTTTGGAAAACCGTTTCGGCGCACGCGAAATGTCGTCGTTCATCGACGTATTGACGGTGCTGGACGAAGATGCGGAGGGAGCGAGGCTCTGGAATGAGGAACATAAAAGTTTCGGAATGGAATGGGAATCCAGGAAGAGATGAAAGAACAAAAGGGACAGGTAAGACTTAGACTTATCAAAAGTTTAACCGATTTCAAAGCGAAGCCTTTTTGAGGTTCGATCGTCGTGACTGGACATCGACGGCGACAGTGCGTGTCCATGTGTGTTTGCCCCCGATTCTTCGAAAAAAGGTACCCAAGCCAAAGAAAAGCCATAACGTGATCAAGCGTGACTCATGAGCGAGGTGACGGAATGTCTTGTGTCATCGATATTGGTGGCTGGGGACATCGCCCACATTGTTTTGGGTAGAAATTTCAGACTTCGAGGTATCAATAGCCAATGATAAGCAAGCTTAGAGGGGGTAAAATGTTCAAAAATTGTTTTAAAATCAAATTTACCAGCATTTTAATCCGTTCCGCTGCCATTTTCAGTCAAAAATATTAAATGGTAGCCGAATCCATCAAAAAGATAACAAAACAAAAAGATCAAATGTCGAAAACCTCAAACCAATTCCTTCCGCAATCGACTATTAGCTTCTGATAGACACCGAAAGAATGAGCGCTATTCTTCCCTGGCTCACGTAAAAATTTAATGCATGCTCATGGCCGGCGGCGGCCAGCTTTGAGTCACGTCAATTCGGACCGTCGTCTGTCTGTATATTACTTTCGATGCGAAAAGCGTTCTTTCGTTTTTGGTTTTAACAAAAATATTTCCCAAAAGTGTCTATTGTTAAACATGGCCGCCCTTTCGAAGGTTTCAAATACCTTTTATCTATCGATTGATGCATTTGATGGCTGCTTTTCATTGATTAAAGTTCAGCGAAACCCGTAAAAATAAACGCATCCCATAAAATCGGCCAACATTCATTCAAAACATGCTTTGCTCAGAAGTTTCAGCTGACTTTCCACCAATTTCCTATAGAACAGTTGCCCCTTTGCATGCTTAAACCCCAAAATGACACCTATTCCGACGATGTGTGACCCATTGAAATGAACAAAGTAAACAAGCATTATCTGTCGAAAAGCAGAGCGTATCTGACTTGCGCTTCCCTACTTTTATCGCGAAGTGCAAAGTCAGCTCAACTCGATGGCTCATGAAATAAGGTAAACTATACTCATACGGTTTGCATCTACAAAAGTCCGGATGGACCCTCTGGACAAAAAGTTTCGCACTCGCTTCCTCGGTAAGTGGATATTGCGGTTGTCGGAACGGAAAAGGGGCTCTTCAGAAGTCGGTAGCGACAGTTTTTGAGTGACTTTGTCCAGCGCCAACAACAAAAGGGAACAGAAACCCATCGAAAATTACACTGACAAGTTTTGTTGTGACTATGATTGAGGATATTTGGAAAAGGGTAGACTTGGTCATTCTGGACAGACTTGACGGAAATGAGAGGCTTGAAGGTGCTACACTTCAAGATCAGACTTCAGAAACATGAGTTTTCGGGGTTTTGAAAACTTTGGGACTGATAAGAAAAACTTATGTTCAAAAAAATAAACTTACAATGTCATTCCGCCGCAACAAAAACCTCCCCTCCCGATCATCTTTGTGCCAAGTCAGCTGTACAATCAATGGATGCTCGTGCATGGCTAATCGCCTTTCTTCCCCATTTTCATGCACTTCATAGATGGCAAATTGATGGAGATGGTTGCTGACAGGTGCCAATTCTGGTTTGAACTTCTCGACCAAGGCTTCGAGCACGATGGGCGTTGTCGCGGTCGATGCCACTCTGACGCATTTGGTGGCGACTTTTTCGCCGGGTTCTTGGAAGTAGAATCGCATTACGCCGAAGAATTCATCGTTCTGAAAGGGTTTGGATTGTTTACGGATGATCGGCTTATGCCGGATTTGAAACAGTTACGGTCAATTGGGTTTGGACAGATTTAGTTCCAGTCATAAAAATAGGATAAAAAGTTGAATTTGGATAGGAAAACAAAAAACAAACCTCATCAGGCATGCTGAGATTAAAGAGATCGAGGCGATTTTCGTTCCATTGCGCGATTAGGCATCGAAGTTGTTCCCGCTCTGAGTACATGACGCCGGCCTATAACCAATTCTAAACCTTTCAATAACGATAAAACTGTCAAAACAACGCTTCAAATCTTCGCACTTATCGCGTCAATGATAAGAAACATGATAAAGAAAGCCAAAAATGCGTGGGCGGAGGTCTCAAAACTCGAAAAAGGACAACATTGTAACATCAAAAATAACTAAATCCAGTCAAAAACCTCAAAATCCTGTCAAAATCTACCCATTTCCCACCCAGAACCCCATCAATGCGGTAAAAAATGGCTGATGCAATGTGAATGAATAGACCCAAGCCCGAAGCCCAGGTGGTCAATGTCTCTTTGAACTTTTTTCCACCACCCATCCATTGCTTCCCTTCTCGGGTTTTTTGGGGACGACCTGCAGAACCGAACAGCGAAGACGACTCCACTGGGGCCGTCGATGTGTGGACAGAAGGGCTCGATAACAACGCTCAAAGGTCGAGACGGCAACGACAACGAATCGACGAAATCGACCCCCGACAAACCAAACCCAAAAATGCAATCAAACAATAAAAAACGGTCAGGCCGGTACAGGCAAAAAAGTGGAAAATAAGCTCGATTGAATGGGATGTCAAAATCAAAAATCGACTTGTTAGCCGCCGTGTCAACAACATACGGAAGGGAAATCGAATCGACAAGACAACGGATATGTGTCATCTTTCCATGTTGCCGATATTATCTTATTGTAATCTTTACAGCTGTCAGGTGAGAGAGGGATAGATGGAATGTTACGTTCACGGGTGTCATGGAATAGAATATGTGGGGGAGGAAGGGACGATCAATGGAAGAGGTAATTAAACAGTTTAATGTCTGGGAATTCAGGTGGGACGTCGAAATGGCTGGAAGCAATTTGATTCTGAAGCCGCTCCAAAGCTGGAGATCAGCCCGAAGACCGATCAATGTCTCCATTAAGCCGAGGAACTTCATCGAGATGATGCATCACAAACAAACGACGCCGCGGAAAGACAAGACAAACACGGGCATGGCGCGCCGCGCGGAAAAATGCAAAAAAACGGTGAAGGGAACGAAATCGGCAGCGCCGCCGCCGCCGCTGTCAATCGATCAATGCGCGCATGCATGGATGGCGTGGGTGGCTTTTTGAGGGTTACCTGCGCTGCACCAAACCAACTCTCATAATGGCCGTGGTGGCATTGCCGATGGCGTCTCCCCCATTTTCGGGCGGAAAAACAAAACAAAGTGTCAGTCGGCAATGAGGAGCATGCCTCATTCGGTCGGCAGGGCTGCGCAAGGCTGGACGGAACGGGGCTACTGGCTGGCTGGTATGGGTCCAGCTGGAAAAAGTGATTTGTTGCACGAGTTTGGGCGTAAAAAATGGAGATAGGCGTTACCGGATGGAGTGAAGTGATGGTTTCTGGACAAGGATGTGATGGATGGGTTGGGAAACATGGCTTTGTTTGCGACAAATATGAGTTTTGGCTTGAAACTACAGTATCCTAGCCAATTAAAAAGTAAATTAAAACTTGAAAAAACGTGAATTTTAAACGGGTTTGACCTTCAACGTTAACAAAAAGTTCTCCTATATCATAAAATTTGCAATATTGTAAAAAAACTTTCAAAACCAGTACATCCCCTCAAGCCAAAACAATTCCCACCCACTCTTTCCTCCAACTGCATCAATCGCAATACCCCCATTGTTAAAATCCACCCTTCCGACAGTTTTGAGTTCACTCCATGTCCGTTATTTTAAAGGGTAAGCCCTTTTTTAACCGAGTGAAAAGCGTCGCGAGGATGCAACCCGACAATCCTTGCGACGCTTGAGGGGAAGTACTATAGGTACTAGTAGCCTGTGGCGATTGTCCGCCAACCCAACAATTGCAGAGCCCTCCATCCCACCGTTCGTGGAGGTCAGCCAGGTAGTAGTCAGCAGACACACGAACATCCTCTTTTCGGTCTCTCTTATTTCCAGATCCTCCCGAGTTTCAAAGACCGTCTTCGCCAGACTGCGGAAATCTAATACATTGACAGCGGCCGACGAACCGATCGGGGTCGCCACTGCCCGTGGCTATTCTCCCAGGAAATGAAAGGAAACTAAAGGAAGTAACAATTTATGAAGTTGAGGATCACACATTATGAACAAAAACAACTGTGAAGTTGAGCACACTATGTTTACACGTCAAGAATTGTCAAAAACCATGTTTATTGTTTCGTTTTTTTGCAATTTCAAAGGTTGGAATTAACGATTTTGTTTATTCTAAGTGTCCTGGAAAGAAGAACCGAGTAATAAAAAACCGACATGGTTAGTTCTTGCAAATGACACTTTGAAGTGCATGTTTACACTAGTGTAATCCTCTTGACACGAAAGTTCTGACTAAACAAATTTTTCAACTTTTTGCATGTTTTATGTAAAAAATATTGTTTCTGCAATTTCCTCAAGATATTTTTTCTGTCTGTCTATCGGTTTCAAATCTTGTACAATGAATTCTTCAAATCGCCCTGTTCATAACCTTCCCCAAAACAGCCTTTCCGACAAACAAATCGTCACCTTCTTTAATGAAGTGTTCCCAAACGTCAGCCTCGACCTTGCCGATTTGCGTAATGTTAAGGTATCCAGACTAATCTATTTTCATATTCTTATTTTTATTACACTTCCAACAAAATTACAGGGTGAAACAGTGGAAGGCTGTCTCATCACTTTATTGAGTGCCATCTATGGCCTTGAGGCCAATTTTTTCAATAACGACTGTGACCCCCAACACAGGATCCTCAATTTGGTATCACTGATGCAACGTGTCATTGGCGATATTCAGCCGGATTTTGGCATCTGTTTTACCGTGACGGATCTCTTGTTTCCAAAGCCGACTCGAACTGTCAAGTTTCTGGGTGTTTTGATTGAATTTTACCAACTTATCAATCAAGAAAAGGGGTTCATTGATATCGTTTTTGACGAAATTGTAAGATTTGTTGGTGGCTGTACGTGGTAATGGTGTGATTCCAGACTACTTTCGATAAGACGCAGACCAAAGTCAAACAATCAATCCACGCCCTTCAAAACATCTATGATCGCGAAATGGCAATAATTCAAAATGACGAACAAGCCATCGCAGAGCTTATCGGGCAACAGCAAGCTGCCAGCCTTGAAATGGGGGATTTGGTGGCACAGAAGGAGAAACTCAAAGCTGAATCGATTCAATGTGAAAAACGTATAACGGCAGACTTGACGAAATGCGGCCAACTCGAAAACATCATCAAGGAGCTGAAAATCGAGTCGGATAATCTCAAAGATGACATTTTTGAATCTCCGGAGCAACTTTTTGCCGATATCGCCCAGGCTGAAACTGAACTAAAAGAAGCCAAAGAGACCGTGAATGATTTGAAGCGTCAGCTCCGTGAAAACGACTGCCTCAGGCACGAAATCGATGTCCTCCGTGAACAGTGTAACACCGCCCATATCAATATCAACGCAACTATCACAGCCAACATGGATACAGTCTCAAAATACCGAGCCGTGGAAGCTGAAGCCGGCAAACTCTTGAAAAAGAAGCGGGAACTCGTCTCAGCGATTGACGGACACCATGAAGACATCAAATCCGAATGCGCTGCCGAGCTTGTCGCCATCCGTGATAACATCGCCATCATTGAAGAAAAAGTCAAAAATGTCCTGCGCCAAATTGAAATACATCTGAAAAACGCCGAAGAACTCGAAGCTTTCAACCCTGTCTCTGAAGAAGCCACCAAAACCGAAAAGCTAAAGCAAATCAAGAATGAAATTGCAAAAATGACCAAAAAACACGAAGCTTTCTTGTCTCGAATTAACGCCAAAAGACAAGCATTGAAAAACAAGGTCGCCGACGCCGAGAACAAACACAACTACATGGTCAAATTCGTCGACAAATGCATCGACAACGTTGAATCGCATCCGTTTGTCGTTGGAATCAAGAAAGCGGTCGACTACATTGCCGAGTTGGAAAACAAGAAGACGAAGCTGCAAAAAAATGAGTCAGTCCTTTGAAAAAAAACTGTATTGATTTGACTGTGTTGATGGGCTCGATAAACGGAACAAGCAGTGAATGAATGATTCACATTGCATGTAGGAAAAGTGAAGAGCGGAAATGAAGACGCACCAAATTGATTAGGGTAGCCGGCTGGTTTGAAAAACGACATTTTCGCAAAACGGTTTTTAGCTAAAAATAGTGCGAATAAAAGTGTCATGTCTGGGCTCGCTGCCGGACTTGACTGACCTTCTGCTTTCAGAGCTGTTTTGTTTGGGGTTTTGGGTGTTGATCAAGTCTGAATTTCAAATAAGGGATGCATGTTGACTTTTGGTTTTGCGAGTTTGACGACTTTGACATTTAATTTTGACGACTTTTGCGCGACTTTTACCTCCTTTTGCAGTTTTGGTTAACTGAGTTTCCATTTTAGGCCATCTTGGGGTATCGTCCTTCCCACTGATGGACTCATACGAAAAGCTGTCTCAACCAATACGTGAAATACTTGATAACAGGGTCCCACAAAAACTTGATGAATTGGCCAAAACTGCTGACCGTTTGAATAAGGTCGCTGATGAACAGGATGCGAAATACTTCAAAGTAAGTCTATTTGATCAAATTTAAAGTTCTCAATAATAATTGTTTTCAGGAAGGATCCAATCATGACGCCACTCTCAGAGAAACAAGAAACCTAGCTGTTCAAAGCCTGGGAAACATGGCCCTCCAATTCAAAGAACTTTCATCCGAAATGATTAGGGTCTTGGATTTTGAGTCAGAAATGTTGGCATCAAAGTGTAAAGAACTGACTAATTGCAGTTTGGTAAGTTTAAGAATATAAATATAAAGTTTATTTGTTAACGGTGTTGTTTAGGAATCTAAAATCCAGCAAGAAAAAGTGGCACGTAAGGAGATTGGAAAGTGGACCATCAGTAAAGTGAAAGAATCCCGTCCGACTGTACGTTATCCAGTCCGTCATGCGGTATGTTAAATTATTACTTATAAAATTGGATAATTATATAAGGTTTTAAGCCAGCACCGCCTAAACCCACATTTGCTCCCATCGATTTCGACCTTTTCAACGACGTTGGACATCCGGCAAAGTATTACTCACCACCAGTTAGACGGCCAGATACACTTCCAGTGGATCGGAGCGGTACACTAACTTCCAACAAAAGTGTCAAAAGTGCGGTAATTACGAGGCCTTCGATGGTGGATATGAGGGATACGACTCCACGGAGCAATACGGTAAGATTTGAGTTTGCCATTTTGTACCTTTTACATTGAAACATGGTTTTCAGCTCTCACGAAACTATCGATCAGCGGTATTCGACTTCCGGAAGTCGTCCCGCACCGACGCTTATTCTACTGTGGACCTTCCAGCTTCCCGAACTTCCATAGCCACGACCCCTGGTCAAAGTTCTTTTACCGGAAGCTTCCTTCAAACCAATAGTCAAACCCCGATTCAAAGAACCCCATCGAGCACACAATCTGTCGCATCAACAACAAAGGCACCGCTTGCGAGTCCCGATGATCTTCCACCGCCTCCGGTCATCCGACCGACATGTATGCCACCACCGCCACCGATTACAGTTGACAAGTATCTGGGTTCACAAACTGGCACTCCTGTGACTACGATAAACAGTGATTGGATCCCGTCGGAGTACATTGAAAAGGGTATCTTTCTGATCAAGTTACTCAAAATTTGATTTAGTTTTAATTATTTCAGCAATCGCCATCTTCGACTATGTCGCCCAGAAGCCCGATGAACTCAACCTCAACGAAAACAACATTGTCTATATCGTCCATAAGAACGAAGATGGTTGGTATGAAGGGGTTCTTGAAGGCGTTACAGGCCTCTTTCCCGGTAATTACGTACAGAAGGTTTAAATCGAACTGTCTTTCATTCATTTTTGCAATGTTTAACCGGTAGTTTTATGCTTACTTTGCCACTATACATTATACTAATCTACTTTTAAGCAGTTTGATATATTAAATTTTACACTTTTATAAGTAATAAAGACATTTCCACTTAAGACAAAGTTACTTTCCATCAACTCAATCGTCGTTCTGCGTATTATTCAGCGAAAGCGACAACGACTGCGTCTTGGCTTCGATCGGCGTCTTGCCTTCACCCTGCGTCTTAGATTCGGCGAAGTTGCTAGGTTGAGTTGTTCGAGTCGTTCTTCCGGAAGACCGTTGAGTCTTTTCGACATTCAGCGATTTGATCATGGACATTCCACGGTTTGTCAAAGGCGTCTGCTTGGCCGAAGCCGTGGGCGACTTGGCGCTCTTCTTCGACGCCATCGGCAGCTTCAACACCTTCTTAGAAGCGTTCGCCGGCGAATCTTTGACACCTTTTTTGGATTTGTTGGACTTCAACGACTTGATGGATTTATTCACAGGGTCCTTCTTAGATTTCTTCGATTTGGTCGACTTCATGGACTTTTTCGACTTTTTGGAAGAATCCTTTGGCTGGAACTTTTTACAATAATCAGATTTCGCCATTTTAAACCTGTTTTGAAGTTTTACTTTTGCTACAGTACTTGCTATACGATAGTTACAGTACTCAGCATACCATAACTTGGTATACTGTAGCTACAGTATGCTTTTCCAACTTTAAAACAGTCAACTTACCCTATCCGCATCCGGCACATCATCATGCGTCTTTCCGGCATTATCATCCGTCGTCGCTTGAGTGAAGACCTCTTCAACAAGCTCCTGGACCCCAGTCGTATGCCGTGTGACCTCTTGAGCTTCCTTGTAAGCCGCGAGTGCCTGTCGATCCCGATCGTACCTCCTAGCCGTCCTTTCATCATCCACATTCTGCTTATAGACTTCCCTCGTGATCCAAAGTGCAATTTCATAGTCAGTATGGACGGCAACCAGCATCCGGATAATGTTTGCCGCGATCAAACTGATAACAAAGAAAGCAACACAATAAACCGTCGAATCCCAGGTGGTTTGGGCCTGTAGAAGCAACATGTTTCCATCAATGACATCGCCAGGAAGTTCGGAGAGGGCCATGATCAAGTACATGCCCATGGGTAATGAAATGAAGGCTATCATGAGACAGATGTTGCCGAAAGTGTAAGCGCTTCCGAGTTGAACCATTTTGGGGCGATTCTGATGTGCTAAACTTTCAATGAGAAGATCCTATGAACGGTAGAAAGACAAAAACTTGAATTTACATAAACTTAAACTTTATTTACAGTGATAACAATAACAAATATGCATACAAATCAACAAAATTGAGCAATCCAAACTGACAAATTCAACAAATCAAATCAAAACCCTTTTAAAATCCGACCCACAGCAACCAACTTTGCGCTGATACTTGCCCAAAATCGGTGAATCCATCCAGTTGAGACTTCGGATTTCGGTTCATCGGCACTTCCAATTGGCTTCAAACCGAACCTTTCCAATGTTTTGGTGGTGGCATCAAAAGCGCAGCCCCGCCTTGTGATTTCGTAGACTCCGGACTGACTCAAATTGACTATCGTACTGCCATCTCGGTTTCCATTGTGTTGGTAGATCGGTCCGGCATCAATGATAAGGTCGAGATGAGGCCAGAGGTCTTCGAAGTCCTGAAAACACGATTTTAGATTGGTTAATTCAATGAAAGTATCAAAACCAACCTGAATACACAACGGACTTTTCGGATCACCGCTCATATTAGCACTTGTCTGAGCTATCGGTTGCTCGGGGAACTGCTCAGCTAGCTTTTGAACGAAGACAGCATCAGGAACACGGAAACCAACTTTCGATGCACCTGGATTAAAATCAGCGGGAAGGGCATCCGATCGATCGAAGAGGAGCGTCACCGGACCGGGTAGAAGTGCATCGAGGAGGGGTTCTGGGACAGTTCCGACCTTACCGAACCTGAAAAGGACCAAAATTATATATAAAAGATCAAAGAAATCAACCAACCTGTGGATCAAATCAACATTAGCTACAAACAAGCCCAATGGCTTCTCATGAGGGCGATGTTTCAGCCTATAGATGTTCTCCGTGTTGTTCAGCAGTGAAGAAACTCCATAGATGGTGTCTGTTGGCAGGGCGACAAGGCCTCCGGACCGGAGGGCTGCTGCAGCCTCGGCAACAGCGACTTCCAAGTCTGAAAACACACAACTTTGAAACTGGCAAAAATTATATATTTTAAAAGCTTCTTACCCGCCGGAGTCTTCAATTCAATAATTCTCGCCATCCTGGTCAGCGCCAGACGCATCAGTCAACACAAATTGTCATATTTTAAGACCGCAAGAAGCAGTAACTGCGAAATTCCATCGCTTTTCCTTTGTTAGCATTGTTTACTCTTTCGTTATGGGACCACTTTTGGGGGCACTCATCGCGTGTAAGTTATCGCCGCCGGCGATAAAATCGCATCCCGCGAGCCCGTGGCCTAAAACCATTCAAATTTCCTATCAACAATGCTAATCAGCAAAATAAAGCTGACGTCGACAACAATCGGAACACCCCGATCAGTGTCTGGGTCATGTTTGTTGTCTAGTTTGACCCCAATTTGGTCGCTTTGCTCCTCTTCGCGTCGATCATTGTGTCCGCCTTTTCATCGCTATTTTAGTAAGCGTCTTTCCCTTTCCCACGGCTTATGACCACCATTAATGCTCGAGAGCTTAAGGGCTTTTAAGAGTGTTCGCGGCGTAGGGATTACGGGGCTGCATTTGGCAGTTCTTGCGTTTTGTCGGAAGCGCTTGCATGCACACGCTTCAAATTCCTTTCCATAAAAGTTTATATATTTTTTTGGTCTCTTTGCTTTCCAAATGCTGTTTCATGGCCTCGGGCGATGACTGTCTTTCTTCGTGTGGTGATATTTTGATTTATTGTTGGTGACTCGACTTTGATCACGCGTGGAATGAATAATTTTTTAACCTTGGCCCTTTCGAACCAGAATCGAACCCCTTTCATTCTTATTTCCGTCCCTTTTCAACGGAGGTCGTGTTTCAGGTATCTTGGGGGATGTCAGCGAGTCTATCGGCCGAAGCCCGACTTCAGATCCTGCGTCCGGGGAAGCGGGTCCTATCAATTCAGAGCCATGTTGTCAGTGGCTATGCAGGGAACAAGTGCAGCATCTTCCCACTTCAGCTACATGGTTTTGAGGTTGATTTTGTGAATAGTGTGCAATTCAGCAACCACACAGGTAAGAAATTTCCACTTTTTTTCAACCTTAACTTGGCTTTTTAGGCTACAAAACCATCAAAGGCCAACGCCTCTCCGACAAAGAGCTTGAAGCCCTCTATGAAGGCCTCAAGGCCAACGAAATCAACAAATACTCCCACATTTTGACTGGCTATTGCGGGGAGACGACATTCCTGAACAAGATTGCTGATATTGTGACCGATTGTCGGACAGTTAATCCTAATTTGTTGTTTGTTTGTGATCCTGTTATGGGTGATAACGGGTACTACGTAAGTCTATCACTTTAATCTTTCTAAAAGTACCGTATGTCAATCCTACAGTACACCCCCCGCGAGCTCATGCCAATCTACCGTGACCGTATTCTGCCCCTCGCTGACATCATCACCCCGAATGCCTTTGAACTTGGGGAACTCGTCGGCCATTCCGTCACCAATGAAACCGAATGCATCGCCGCTATGGATTCACTTTTCAAGCTCCATCCGAAGCTGTCAGCCATCGTCGTCACTTCCGGGATCTTCGGTGCCAGTGCGGAAAACATGTACGCCTACGCTTCGAGTCGTCGCTCCCCTGGATCGGCAGAAGGTACTGACGGCATCCGACGAGCCCGTTTCACGATTCCGCTCGTTCGTGGCAATTTCGTCGGCACTGGCGACCTCTTTGCCGCGTTGTTGATCGTCTGGCTGGCCGACTTGGACGGTGATCTCGCTGGGGCCGTCCGAAATGTGATCGTCACCCTTCAATCGATATTGCGACGAACTTCTGTCGCCGCTTATGGCCCTCTGGCGGTCGACGAGAAAGCCACAGCTGCGGGAAAGGAGCTCAAGCTCATCGACAGCCGACATGACATCATTGCGCCGCCGACGGACGTCGTCAAGATACAGCAAGTCGATCTGTGATGGCTGTAGTACAAATGATTTACATTAGAGACCTCCAGAAACTAATCTAATTCCACTAATTAAGCAAATTTAACAAAGCAAACTGATTCACGCCTTATGAAACTTATGTGAAAGAGATATATAAAGTTAAATTGTATTTAAACGCATTGAAATGGCAGAAAGATGGCTTACTTTTTATAAAATCCCAAATTTTTCGATCTTTGAAACTCTTTCGCTTCTTCTTCCCCCAGCACGTAGGCATTGTTTTGAAGGTTCTTCATGTAGTCGAGGAGATTGTCGACGGAAAGTTGGCCGAGTTCATTGACGAGTTTGACGTCGCTAGCGTCTAGTTCTGTCCGGAAACGCATGCTCGGCTTTCCGGGGGTTAGCACCTGGAATTTATATATAAAAATCTACCAAAAAGATATATAAACCAACTCTTTGCTTCCGGATCTCATCCCAAGCCCCTGGAACGTATTCTGGAAACTCCTCATCCGAAGCACGACTTAAAGCTTCATCAGTTTTGAAGTTTATAGAATCGGAGGGTACAGCTGGTCCCGTTGCAGTTTGAAAGTTGCCAAATTGATGTGCACTCTGTGGAAGGTAGTTTCCAGCAGTTTGTAGAGGGTCGTAATACATTTGGGGGTTGAATTGATTTGATAGAGGCGGGGGTTGGAAGTTGGTTGGCTGTGGATCGGATTGATTCAGGGGTGGTGGCCGGAAATCAGATGCAGAATACATTTCGTGGTCTTGTTGGTGGTTTTCATGCAGGCCGGATGACGCGTAGTGTTGACCACTGCTGCCGGGGATGGCACCATTTGAGGGCAGCATTTTGACGGGGCAGAAAGTCGGTTTACAGGTGGAATTGATGGGAAAAGCCAAAGGAAACTCGAGACAATGGCCAGAGGTCGACAACGCAAACTGAAAACAACAGCAGCGCGCTGTGCAAACTTTCGTGCTTGGAGTGCGTTTGGGAGGGTGAAACGTACACTAGTGTGCACACTTTTGATAATGCGTTAAAAAAAGCTGTTTTTGAGAAATGCGAGAGAATTTTCGGATACAGTACTCCACAATGTTATCAAAACAACAAAAAAGTAAATTCAGGTAAAAAAGAAAGTTCAAAAACAGCAAAAAGGGGCCCCTCCGGTGGGGCGGGAGTCAACCCGTAGCTTTACAAGCTACCCGTAAGTTAAGGATGGAGACCGGACCACCCGTCACAACGTCACACGGACGCCTTTATTCATTGCTATTCATACCTTACCGCGTTTCTTAAAGGCTACCCGGCTTATATGAGATCGCGGCAACCGTGTGACAGTTGCCGGCCCATGCGAGGCAACTAATGGTTCGAAATCCGAGAGCCTGACAGGGACTCGAACCATCGTGGCCCATCCGAGATCGAGAGTACGACCTCGAGATACAACCACTGCACCACGCATGCGGCGGGTGGCCACGTTCATATCCGGCTTATCCGCCGCTGATTTGGACTGCGTGGGCGGACACGTCAGGCAATCGCAAAAGGAAGAGACGGTTCAAAAATTGGTGAAAGTTGCACCTTTTTGCAGCCAATTTGAAGCATTCTATCAACATTTACGTCCAACATGCCCGCGGCAACTGTAGCTTCAACGCTGTTCAGCTTCCACTTCCCGAAAAAGGTCCCCTTTCCATTGCGAGAGAGTGCGTCTCTTGTCGTCTGACCGGTGCGCGCTCTCTCGCGTAAAGATGCAAATCCGAGCCGGGCTTAAGGATGAAACGCGACGGCTCATAAACTTACCTGGCTGGGAGGCTTGTACGATCACGAAGGTACAACCTCTATCTTGAGGCTTGAGCATTGCACTTTTCGCTCCAGGCTGACAGATATGGCTGCTCCGAACTGGTGCACGCCAACAGCTAAATTTTTGGGTGTGGGGGACTGCGTTCGCGCATCCCCTTTATTTATCAACGTTTCAATGGATCTGTAATTCAGGATTTCAATTTCAATCAAGCCTAGTAAAAAAATACGTGGTCCTTCCGGCAAGGACCTTATAATGATCGACAACACTGGCCACGTTGTACCGGACAACAACTGCGTCAACCACCAAATAAAACAATTTTAATCTGCGGCCCTCGCCGCGACCGCCGGGATCTTCGCGGCTGAATGGCCCAGGCCACGAACCATTCCGTGGCCGATGTTAGCTTGCTTGTACAAAACAAGCTATCTAACCACTGCGCTACCCCAACGGCATGCTTCATGTTCCAGGTCCGCATTATACAGCATAAGGTTGCGCAAATACTTGAAGTTGAAACAAGTAGAAACAGAGTAAAATTAATACCACACCACTCTCATGGAGTTGGAAAACCATCTAGAGGAAACACAATCTACCAGTTGTTTGTAAATGGAAAGATCACAGTGGAACGTAGATTTTTACCGCTGCGCCATCCCGACGACGAAAATTATTGTTTTTTCGGACTTATCAGCCAGCGACTTTTGTGTGTGCAATAGCCAAAACACGGTGAAAATGCAATTTTTTAATATTTTTGAGCTTCGTGTTGACCTTGTCTTACATTCATCGCCGGTATGTTATCTTCAAGTCAGATATTACGATTGATTCACAATTGATCTTTTTCAACTTGTCCGAACTCACAATGATCAAGCTGCACAAAAGTGACACATTCTGAGCACGGAAGTTTGAAAGTTTTGAGATCAATTGCAACTTATATATAAGTGAACAATACCTAACTCATACTAACATGATTATAGTGCCAGAATAACCATACGAAATACAGTAAAAACATTTAGGACCTTCTTCGGCCCCTCCCCTATCCTCTTTGATCACATTGGCCTTGGTGTGCCGGACGACACTTGTAATCTAACTGGCTTCTACGATGACCAACTTCTGTGCTGCCCACGATCACTCGCTTTTTGCCATCGGAAATGTGACCCGGGTCTCGACGGTGAGATCCTCGTCGAGGCTGCAGTTTTGTAAAACAGACAAAGAGAAATTATAAAAAAAATTTTGGGGCCTTCCGGCAAGGCCCCTTTCCCCTGGCAGTCACAGTGACCATGATGGTGCGCCGGACGGCACCTGTAACTGCCAGGCATCACACCTCGTAACATGGTCGTTTCGCCGCATAGTCGTCAGTCGTTGTCACAAGTATTTGTCGTTTTTTACAAGCATGCATCGTCGTTTCTTCCCAATATGTCGTTGTATTACAAGATACGGCGTTTCTTCGTAGGCGTCTGTCGTTTCTTCCCAAGCATGCACCGTTTCTTCACAAGCAACGTCGTTTCTTCCCATGCAAGATTTGTCGATTGTTTACAAACATGATCCGCATTCACGCATCGGCATTGCATCACACTCAAATCGTTGTCAACATGAACATATCAGTCGTTGCCACACAACAATCAGCATACGCTGAAACCCACATCCCCCATCATGATGACACGACCCTTGTCGCGGCCGCCCGGATTTTTCGCGACTAAATGGAGCTGGTCACGAACCATTCGCGGCAGATATCTACGCACAGTGTGCAACGTAGAATCTTACCGCTGCGCCATCCCGACGGCGAAAGTGGTTATTTTTTCCGGACTTATCAGCCAGCGACTTTTGTGTGTGCAAAATTATGAAATAGAGGGCGCAGAACACTATTTCAGTTTTGTGGACGGTGAAAACGATTTTTTTATACATTTATTTTACTTCTGGAACGTCTGTTTACATTCATTGCCGGCACTTCTTCATCAGGTGCCTTTTGCATATTTTGTGAGCAATTCTGTAGTTCGCTTGCAAGAAACAAAGATTACAAAGTTGAGTGAGTTGCACGAAAGTGACACTTTCTTGCTCATGAGCACGCACGGCAGTTTGAAACCTTTGAGATCAGTAGCAAAATAATGTCACGAGAAAAGCAACAATTCTTCGAATTTCAATGACTTATACCATTATCACCTGTTACGTACAGATGTTATTTGTAAGAAATCTTCTGTTTCGTCAACATTCCTTGTTGCTTTCATAGCGATACTATACATGGCATCGCATGGCAGAAGTTGGTTCAGACTGGTCTCCACCATACATTCATCCGTATTTTGCGAGTCGTGTCGAACTCGTCCCATTAGGCTGTTTCAGCGTACTGCTTGGCATTTTCGTTGACTATGTCATCATCACCCAGTCAAAACCACTAGGCACTTTCAAGTACTTTCTATTTTATCAAACCATCTGGGCGCAAGCGCTTGAAATTATCATGCTTGTGTTTAATCCGGTGTTTTTAAGTCCATACATTGCTGGATACATGGTAAACTTAAATAAACCAATATAGGTTTAAAGTATTGCTTTCAGGGAGGTTTTCTCCAAAATGTTGGAAGCTATTACCTTACTGTAATCGCATCAACATTATGTTTCATATTTTATATAAACACCCTATTCGGTGTTACTTTATCCCTTGTCAATCGATACATTTCTACGTTTTTTCCGCAATACCGTAAGGTTCTTGAAAATAAAATCACTTTATTGCTCATAGGTTCAATTCAACTAATCCTGTATGCTATTACCATTTTTATATTTATTTCTCTGGCGACAGATGCTGTAACCATCAGAAACTACGCACGAAATGAAACGCATGGCGCACTTGAACCTTATTTACCAGAGCCAAGTTTAACCTACTTCAGTGAATATGGTGGAAAAACGCGTTCTTTGTGTCAAGTCATTTTCTGGTTGTTGGTATTCTTGTCATCAGTCCTGACTGCCAGCGTTATTGTATTTATTGCCAGCGTTATCAAACAGAAAAAGACATCGATTATCGAAAAAACAGCAAAATCGTTAATTGTTTCATCCATCATGCAAGCTGTTCTGTGTATTTTTATGGTGTACATGCCCATGCTTTGCATTTTAGCGACTTGGGGGTTTAATATCCCAAGGAGTGCCAACATTGTTAATATTTTTGTAACAATACTGTCAATTCATGGCACATTTGATTCCGTCGGCACTCTATACTTCATTGTACCATATAGGAAGTACTGCAGTTCTTTGTTGAGTTGTCGTAGAAAGATCACTGTGACGATTAATAGTTTTTCCGCGGTGAACCATTCACAGCAAAACGTTACACATAATAAATAGGTTAATTATGACTGCTACGCTATATTACATTGTTTTTGTGCACCTGGTGTGGCCAAAAATTAAGAACTTAAAGCACAGGTATCACTTTTGTGACATTTAGATTTGTAGATGCCGTTATACACCGAAACCATCAGAATCTACGCCCGAATGGAAACTCACGGCGCACTTGATTCCTATTTATCAGAAAAAGGCCTTATTTACGTTAGTGAATACGGAACAAAAACAAGAACTTTGTGTAAATCAGTTTTCTTCTTTCTCATATTTTTGTCATCAATACTTTCTGCCAGCGTAATCGTGTTTATTGCAAACGTAATTAAAATGAAAAAAACTTCCGTAATATCTGTCGCAACGCCGCAAGCATTGCAACGAACTTTGTACCTTGCTCCCACATTTGCACTATGTAATAGAATCTTTGACTATATAGCCTTTGCACATGTACATTACCCGCGGGCATCTACCCAAGCATCCCGCGCACAAGCTCATACCTCACCTTATCTATAACTCCTGCGGGATTCCCCGCCTCCTCACGATCGATCCACGATCAACGCACAATCCATATAAATAGAGGATTGCAGAGCCAATCCTCAGATTTGATCAGATTAGACTAGATCTGATTCTATCTCACCAAACATCGCGTGGCAGGCACCCCCCTTTCCATCTTTGCCTTATTACGCACATGCACATATTCGCCCATTCTAGTGTGGCTTTGTATTGTGTATTTCTTGTGTTGTAATAAAGTTATATCCATCCCCAATCTACATCGTTACCGTAAAGCCTCCGGGTAGGACGATTTATAGACTTGGGAACCCACGTCGTTTACGTAAAGCCTAACGGTAGTGCGACATTGTGGTGCATCGGCCTTAGTATCGACTTCGGCCTCAACTTATTCCTTCTTCAAAACCGCAGAATACGTCGCGTGTAAAGCCCCCGTGTTTCACGACGTTGTGGTATTATTCCAACATCTCCTCGTGTGTAAAGCCTCAAGGTATCACGAACCCTCTGCACCAGAGTTGTGCACCCCTCCCTCTAAAACCTACAGAACACGTCGCGTATAAAGCCTCCGGGTATCACGACGTTGTGGTATCATCCTCGTGTGTAAAGCTTCCAAGTATCACGAACCCTTTGCATCGACATTCTGGTGCATCAGTCTAATTATTGTACTCCGGCAGTTCTTATTCTCTACTCCCCTATTGACCCCTTTATCTAATTCGCATAGAGCTAACTTCTAAGTCTCCCCAGCCTTTTTTGAACAACATGGGATCAATCGAGGCTGTTGAAGATGCGAAGAGTCAGGCTGCCCAGTATCTCCCTGTGGCACGCGAACTGATCGCGAAATTTAGAAGGGAAGATCCCGTTGACCCCAGCGAAGGCAGAAAAGTATTGGAGACTCTGTTGGCTATTCGCTCCAACCTCCAAAAATGCTTGAAGCAACTTGAGCAAGAAGTCACGGCACCATCGTCATCCACTCGCTCGATAAAAGATCTGACGAAACGCTTCGATAAGGAAAAGACAAACGACCAAGATTCCGCCGCCACCTTGGAACGGGAATTGGCAGACTGTCACAACCTCATCACAGCTCGTCTACTAGAAGCTGAAGTGTTGGCGGAACGGAAAGAAAAAGAAGCGGAACGAAGAGAAAAAGAGTTATTCATGGAGAAGTTTGCGCAACTCGAACAGATGGTGAAGCAACTGCAGTCGGCAGCCACCCATACGGCTCCACCGGCACACGCTTCGTCAGTATCGAACGCCTTACCTCATTCTTCGACCACCACACCCGTCATGCAACAATCAACCGTCAATCAGCCGTCATCATTGGCATCAGCGCCAGTATCCTCGGCATCCTCTACATCCACCCAGGCTTACCCGAATCCTCTTCAACAGCCTGCGCCTAGCAGCGTTTCACAGCCTATAAACAGCGCTCCTCAACCTGCTCATGCTCCTCAAATGCAAATGGCGTACCCTCCATACATGCTATGGTCTCAACAAATCAAACTCGACATCCGGAAGTTTGATGGCAACCCGAGCAACTTCCTGACGTTCTGGCAACAGTTCCGCGCCATTCACGAGGACATCTACATGCCAAAACAGAATAAGCTCATGCTGCTAATCGACAGCACCATCGGCCGCGCCAGATCGACGATCGAACGTTACAGTCTCATCGACGAAAACTACGATCACGTCGTCAGGCTACTTCGCGAGAAATTTGGCGACGCAGATAAGGCCATCACCAAATTAGTGACCGACCTGTCCAAGCTACCTCTCCGCGGACAACCCGGAAATACGCTGAATACCATGGACGATATGCACTCGATCCTCACTCAGCTCGAAATCCACGGCGAAAATGTCAACTCCAAACTCTACCACACGAGCTTTGTCGACCGGCTACCGAAAGAGATTTTTACTCGCATCTCCTTAACTGGTGGAATCCCGAAGACAATGGAAGCCGTGCGAGCGAGGGCCTACGAAGTTTACAATGATGTCGAAAATGATAAAGAGTACGAAGCCAGAGTAGCCGACATACTCCGATCCAACAAAGGTTCCAGCAACAAAACCTGGGATCACGACTCTACTCACGCCGACAACGATATGTGTGTCTTCTGCGACAAACATCCCGCCAAGTACGAATGCCAAACGGTTACTGACGTCGCAGATCGCAAGGACATCATTTTCAAAAGTGGCAGATGTCTCTACTGCTTCTCCGATGATCACAAAGCTAACCTTTGCTACGATCGCCCGAGCTGTTCCAAATGCGGAGGCACTCACAACTCGTTTTTGTGCCAATCCAGCAGGAACAAACGTCTCGAAACGCCTAAGAAGGAGAAATCAACAACCGTCGCGAGCGCCATCCAGCCAAAAACCAACAGCGCCACCAGTGCCAACGACATCTTGCTTATCACCGCAAACACCAAAGTCCAAAATCCAGCAACAAAGGCCAGCCGAAAAGCAGTTATCTTCATCGACACCGGCAGCGAAGCTAGCTTCATTCATCGAAAACTAGCCAGACAGCTTAGACTGAAGCCAGAGTGTCAAGTGACCCTTAACATCAAACCCTTTGAAGCAGCCGAAATGCCGCTGGAAACTACACAGCCTACGGTACGCCTACGACTAGCAGATGGCACATGGAAGCCGTTGAAAGTCTACATTGTGGACAACCTCATTGGCAGGGTTAAACGCGCAGACTGCGGCGACAAAGGGTCCCCTTCAATTCGTGAAGAAACGCCGGATATCCTTATTGGCATGGATCAGTTAGCCGAAGTCAGCAAGCTCCAAATGCAGCTTGACAACGCAACTGGCAAACCATTCTTCGAGACCAGTTTCGGCAACGTTCTAGCCGGTCCATTCAGTAAGTCCAGTTGCTCCGTCGCACAGTCAATCAAAGTGAACGCATTAACAGTCACTAAAAATGATGAACCAAAGCGTGCCTCAAACAGCATCTTCAAACTGGACAACGCAGTCGCACCGACATCCGTTCACGACATTATCCTCGATGTCAACACAACCCGGCAAGAAGCCGAACCTTCCGTCCAATCCGATGAAAACGACATCAAGGACGATGAACCCCCTGCCGCAACACGTCGACGACAACAGAGCAGTGTCCTGATAACGTACGACGTAACGGCACCACCGCTAATAGACAGTACCACCGAACAGGTCGCAAATTCTGAAAAAACGACCAACAACGAAGTAACTGTCGACAGCCGTCCACTCACCACAGTAAGCAGTTGTTCAGACCCTGCATACTGCCTCCAATCAGCCGACCATTACAAACCGGCAAACACTTCTACAATCGTCAAAACCGCTGACGACAACGGTGAAATCCCACCTGAAGCAGAGCCTCCAGAAAAATTTCACCACCTTTCTCAAATATCATCGGCAAAAGATGCTGAGCCATCTTCTTCGCCCTCTTCTCTCCGCCGGGAGGTCCTTCTACCGAAGGTATCCCACCCGCATCCCAATTCCACCTCCGATCTTCATGCTAAATCAGCTTCATGGCACTCCCGCAGCTCTGAAAACATACTTCAACTGCGAGCTCACGTCGATCGTCAACTTCGCACCTTCTACAAATTTCGCAAACAGTTGTTTCGAAGCAAGCTCAAGTACCTGAATCCAACATTCAAGGGTTACATCCGACGCCCTTCTCGGAAACGGTGTTTTCCAAATCTTCAACTTCAACGTCGATCATCAAAACAGAATCCAGTTCGTCAACCGAAACATCCAACTGTACATCGTCATGTTCGCGACCATCCTGACAACTTCACTCATCTAAAGATGAAATCTTCTCTTCGCCGGGAGTGTCGCAACGCCGCAAGCATTGCAACGAACTTTGTACCTTGCTCCCACATTTGCACTATGTAATAGAATCTTTGACTATATAGCCTTTGCACATGTACATTACCCGCGGGCATCTACCCAAGCATCCCGCGCACAAGCTCATACCTCACCTTATCTATAACTCCTGCGGGATTCCCCGCCTCCTCACGATCGATCCACGATCAACGCACAATCCATATAAATAGAGGATTGCAGAGCCAATCCTCAGATTTGATCAGATTAGACTAGATCTGATTCTATCTCACCAAACATCGCGTGGCAGGCACCCCCCTTTCCATCTTTGCCTTATTACGCACATGCACATATTCGCCCATTCTAGTGTGGCTTTGTATTGTGTATTTCTTGTGTTGTAATAAAGTTATATCCATCCCCAATCTACATCGTTACCGTAAAGCCTCCGGGTAGGACGATTTATAGACTTGGGAACCCACGTCGTTTACGTAAAGCCTAACGGTAGTGCGACATATCCAAAACTGCCACTTCATTGATTGTTTCATCGATCGCGCAGGCTATTCTCTGCATTTTTATGGTTTACATGCCAATGTTGCTCATAATGGCTGCCTGGGGGTTCAACATTCCAAACAGTGCTAACATTGTCAACATTTTTGTTACATTGTTGTCAATTCACGGCACTTTTGATATGATTAGCACACTATACTTCATCATACCATATAGGAAGTATTGTAAACATTTACTGACGTGTCGTAGAAAGATATCCATAGCTGTGAATAGTTCATCACAACCACATGTTTAACAACTATCATTTATAAAAATTAGTATTGAGTTTTGATGCATTGTAGACAAGAAACGTATACTAAATAAAAATCTCTTTTCATTTAGGTTAGATCAAGTCGGCTTAAAGTACAGTTTATCAGGTATCATTTGTGACCTTTAGATTTGCAATTTTTACCAAAAAACTACAGAAAAAATAAAATTTCGTCATATTTCGTGCCATTTCCACCTGTTTTCTACAGATGTTTTTCCACGTATGTTTTCTCCCGTCATCCATTTCTATTTGTTGCAGTTTCTTCATGGCGCTGCATGGCACAAGTTGCTTCAAACTGGGCTCCACCATACATTCATCCGTATTTCGCAAGCCGTGTTGAACTCATCCCGCTTGGCTGTTTCAGCGTTGCATTGGGCGTTTTCGTCGATTATGTTGTTCTTACCAGGTCAAAATCACTTGGTACATTCAAATGGTTTCTACTTTACCAAACCATCTGGGCGCAATTACTAGAAGTTTTTATGTTGATTTTTAATCCAGTCTTTTTGAGCCCTTACATAGCTGGATACATGGTAACTTTCTATTTGCCATAAATAAAGTCATACAATATACCTTTTCAGAGTGGATTGCTCCAAAACGTTGGAAGTTATGAGTGCACAGTGTTCGCATCTACATTGTGTTTCATTGTCTACATAAATGCTTTATTTGGTGTAACAGTGTCTCTTGTCAATCGATACATTTCAACGTTCTTTCCCCAATACGGCACTTTACTGGAAAAGAAGCTAACGTTATCACTCCTTGGATTACTCCAACTAATCTTCTACGTTATTTTTATTTTCATATTTGTATATGTAATGACAGACAGTGCAACAATTAGAATCTACGCCCGAATGGAAACTCACGGGGCACTCGATTCCTACTTATCAGAAAATGGTCTGATCTACGTCAGTGAATATGGGACAAAAACGAGAACGTTGTGCAAATCCGTTTTCTTTTTTCTGATACTTCTATCGTCGATACTCACTGCCAGTGTTATTGTGTTTATTGCAA
Organism: Panagrellus sp. LJ2284; assembly: GCA_024447225.1. NCBI lineage: Eukaryota > Metazoa > Nematoda > Chromadorea > Rhabditida > Panagrolaimidae > Panagrellus > Panagrellus sp. LJ2284. The sequence goes on along the minus strand of JAMRYC010000001.1, from coordinate 4,312,079 downwards.
ACGTAATTAAGCAGAAAAAGACTTCCGTAATCTCAAAAACTGCCACTTCATTGATTGTTTCATCGATTATGCAAGCCATTTTGTGTATCATTATGCTGTACACACCTATGCTGCTGATTTTGGGTACATGGGGTTTTAACATTCCGAACAGCGCTAATATTGTCAACATTTTTGCCACTATGTTGTCAGTTCACGGTACATTTGACATGATTAGCACACTTTATTTTATTATACCATACAGGAAACATTGTAAATTTTTGTTGACGTGTCGTAGAAAGATAGCCATAGGTGTGACTACTACGTCGCATACACATGTTTAACATAAATATTTTGTGTTTACCTTTTATATGCATTGTGGAAAAGATGCGTAAATAAAATGTAAAGCCTATAAAAATTTTTCACATAACGCATAGTTTACATTATGACATGGCAGAGTCAGATTGGTCTCCATGATGTGTAACTTTAAAAACCTGTAGTTGCAACCAACAAGTTGTTAAAAAAGATATGTTTTTGCCGTATTTTACACGCTTTACACCTGTTATTCATAGATGTTTAGCCAGTTATATTTTCTAACATCATCCTTACCTTGGTAGTTTCTTATTTTATGGCGTTGCATGGCAGAAGTTGGTTCAGATTGGTCTCCACCATACATCCATCCGTATTTTGCAAACCGCGTGGAATTTGTCCCACTAGGCTGTTTCAGTATTCTTCTTGGCATCTTTGTTGATTATGTCATCATCACCCAGTCAAAACCGCTAGGTACTTTCAAATGGTTTGTGCTTAATCAAACAGTCTGGGCGCAATTACTCGAAATCGACATGCTTGTGTTTAATCCTGTCTTTTTGAATCCTTACATTGGTGGATACATGGTATGGTTATGACTACTCATTACAATTTTGAACCAAGTTGATTAATTTTAGGAAGGAGTACTTCATAACGTTGCAAGTTATGAGCTCAGTGTCGTCGCAGTAACTTTAAGTTTTATCGTTTACGTAAACACCGCCATCGGCGTTACCGTATCCCTCGTCAATCGATACATCTTCACCTTCTTCCCTCAATACCGTCATCTTTTAGAAAGCAAAATCACGATAATTTGTTTAGTACTATTTCAACTAGCCATACATAGTGTCACTATCGTTTTGTTTGTTTCAACGGCGTCAGATGCCAACACTAACCGAAACTATGCTAAAAACGAAACCCACGACGCCCTCGAGCAATACTATTCACAGCCCGGTTTCATATATCTAAGTGAATACGGTACAATGACGCGATCATTAAACAAAATCATGTTTGCGGTTTCGGTTATTGTTACATCAATACTTTCTGCTAGTGTTATTTTGTTTATTAAAAATGTAATCAAACAAAAGAAGGTTTCTGTAATATCAAAAACTGCCACTTCATTGATTGTTTCATCGATTGCGCAAGCCATTTTGTGTATTTTTATGCTATACACGCCTATGCTGCTTATTTTGGGTACTTGGGGGTTCAATATACCGAATAGTGCTAACATTGTAAACATTTTTGTCACTCTGTTGTCAGTTCACGGCACTTTTGATATGGTTAGCACACTTTACTTCATCATACCTTATAGGAAGTATTGTAAGAAACTGTTGACATGCCCTATAAAGATAGCTACGGTAAATAGCTCATCACTGCCGCATCTTTATTAACACTTAGTTGGTAGACTGTGTATATTTTGACGTATTTGGGTTAAAAAACGTGTATCAAATTGAAAGTTGCATTTTTCTTTTCTTAACCTCACACACTCTTGTACATTGTTAAGTAACAGACGTATTGGTCTATATGATGTGTGTCAAGCTGCAACCGTTTTTAAGAAATCTACCATAAAAGTCAAGTTTTTATCAGTTTTCAAAAGGGTTTCACCTGTTATCTACAAATGTTTTACCATGTATACATAACTTTTTGCTTTTTTAATTGATTTTCCGTACAGAGATAACTTTTAATGTCGGCAGTTGGGCACAAAAATAAACAGTTTACAAAACATCATCACAACAATCTTTCGAAACATAATCAACCCGGTAGTCCTCAAACCTATTCCGCAGTTTTTCGTATTTCTCCCCCTTAAAAACAAGGTCAATCAATGGCTTAAACAAGTGCCATTGGCCGGCTTTGTAGCCCGATACTGGCACGTGTGCATCGTCCCATTCAGTCAAATCAATCTTTGACATGTTTGATGGCACGGGCCAATCTGCGCGATCGATTCGACGTGAACATGCTTGGGGCCGTGTGGTAGACCATTTGTTTTTTGGGCTAAAACGCAACTTTAAATTTACCAAGTTCAATTCAAATGTGAACACGTACTCGCTTCTAAACCACATCGCAATCTTAAAGCTAACCAAAGCCTGATCCGCATACCAAATCAGTGACGATTTCAAATTCGCCTTCTCACCATCATCGGGATGAAAGAATTCGGGTCCAAACTCTGTCTTCAAATAAAGCTCGATGTCCTCTCCACTGAAGCTCTTCCTGTGGAAACCCATAATTTCACGCCAAGCTGACACAGTGGCACCAATGGTCGTCATTGGGTACATTGGTACCGAATAGTAGCCATGGGATTGCGGCACTTTTGTCGTTCCATAACAAGCTGCGTTATAAATGTATAATCTTTGTTTTGCAAGTGGGTTTGGAATGTGGTGAAATAAATGGAATGGGATGATGTCGCTATCACTAGTGATGAAAATGTCATCATCATTGAAATCCGCTGAAAACGGCATGGCAGCAGCGAACAATCTAGAAGTTTGACTCAATGTCGCCTCTGCTACAGTGTCATTCATTATGAAATGAATTCTACCGCCGAGTTCTAACACCAAATCAATGGCTGTCTTCGATTGATGTTGTCGGAGAAGGACATTATAGTCTCCAACGATTATCACAATCGGTTCGACGCCAAGCTTCTGCCAGGCAGCAACAGCAAATGGCAAAGTAAAAAGGTATCTTTTGTGAAGTGTAACCGCTAAAATTGCAGCTATTCTCGGTGGTGGAGACGGAGAATTTGTTGAGAAGGCGTTTTTCCATGTTTCAATAAAAGACGATTGTCTGATGTTAAGTATAGAAATCGATAGAGGAGAACATCTAAAATTTAAAAATATATAACACTTCAACGCTAAATGCACTTACATGATAAAAATTAAAACAGAAACTATGCAAATAGCAAAAACTAGAAAATATTTGTACCGCCGGTTGAATCCCCGGGCCATTTTTAGATTTCAATTCACAGCCAAATTGAGACTTTCGTGGTCAAATTGTATTGTTCGTTCTACGTGACGACGACGTATCCATGCACCATAGTTGAATTTTATTGGAAGCAATAACGTTAATGATTTTTTTTTGTCTGGTAGCGCCAACAAAAAGAGGGAGGATGCTTACACAAATTAAGTCTATTCTAGGACCATGAATTAAGGTCGTTCCTTTTTCAAGTTTAAAAAGAGGTCAAGTTTGACCCGGAAAAGTTGATACCATCAAAATGCGGCAGGGTCCATGTAAAACGCCGATTCAATCTACCTTTTCAAATAAAAAACGTCCTTTACTAATGGGGAATCGTGATGGTGGGTCGCGAACAGGGTGGCATGCTTCGGGGGCGACGGTTAAGGGGTTTTTGAACATATTGGAGTGCTCAATTGCACTGTTTGATTGAAATGAAAATGACTTTACAACTAAATGAATTGAATTCTGAAAACGTTATGAAAAATGTTGTAAACAAACGTAAAACTAAAAAAACAACAGATGCGCAAAAAGGAAGTCCGCCGTAGACGGGATTCGAACCCGCGAAAGATCTCTCGATCTCATCAGCCCGTAAAGCTGACGCCTTAACCGCTCGGCCACCACGGCTTGTCACACTTATCCGGATTGACACCTTTGCGCGAACGGCGGCACGCATCCGGTTGGTCCGGGCCTGCCAAGTCGCGCAAGCTCATGGCCACACCTCGACGGCGCGTGTTCGCGCAAAAGTGTCAATCCGGCAAGGTGCGAAGAGCCGTGGTGGCCGAGCGGTTAAGGCGTCAGCTTTACGGGCTGATGAGATCGAGAGATCTTTCGCGGGTTCGAATCCCGTCCACGGCGAACTTTTTAATATTTGATTTTATGCATTTTTTGATGTTTCATGCTTCTTTCACATCCGCCGCTACACTGACCAGTATTCAGAACACAAACAGTGACGAGTCATCACAGATTTGTCATAAAACCATTTTTATGCTTCTTCCGAGGCTGCTTGCCGCAAAAAAAGTGACCAATTCGCGTCTGTCCAGTCAGGCAGCTTCACAGGTCCAGAGTCAGTCAACTAACTGTAATACCGCTTTCGTCACCAACTGATAACAAGCATACGACTTTCGACTTTAAAGCAAGCCTATCGGTGCTTTTATGGATAGCAAGAGTGCGTTCGACAAGACAAGACAGCCTGCAGGCTTCAAGTAAGGCTAGCCGTCACACAGGTGAGTTATCATCAAACAATCGATGCCAACGGTTTGTCCTCCTTTCCAAAGCTTACCTTTTTGGAACTCCTACTTTTGGGAGTGCTGCAGAGTTCCGCGAAATCGATGCATCCTGCGTTTCCATTGAGTCGACTTTGTGTTCCGGAAGTGTGCAAAGCCTTTTTTAACCATTACCACTTATCACAAACCTTTCAACGGATGAGCTGTAATCAGGCCCACGTGATTTTGGGTTGTTAGCATTGTTGGAACTGACGTGTTTTGTCGTTCTTTTCAGACGGAACAGTTTTTAATTGTTTTATTTTAAAAGATAGGTTTCCAGATGACTCAATCCTCGGGAATCCACGTCGTCTCCGCGCGAACTTCAAACAACCCATATGCGTCGTCAAGGCTGTGGTGTACGGTAGTCCGAACCCGGGAGCATGCCCAACTCGCCGGGGTCCTCAGTTTCGGGCTTTTCATCTGCCTGACTATCGTAAGCTTCATGATTTACCAGATCGGATCACTGTTTTTCATCGTTGGCGGTATTGTGGTTTACGCTTTTTTGGCTGAGAGTTTGTTCAGAGTGCCGAGACCGTGCGGGGTTTTGGCTTATTTGATTTTTGAGGTAATAACTTCCAACTTTCAAACTTCGATCCATACAATATGTAATTACGCTTCAGACCCTCCAAATCGGCTTCTACATCGCAGCCATCATGTTTTCCATCATTTTTGTCGTGATGGGATCGCCGACGGATGAGGATTCATCGGACTATGAAACTTCGACTGCGACAAATGGTTCAGAACCCACACCTCCAACGGATCCCTTCTATCAATCCGGTCCAGCTGTAATTGTCGTCATTTTGGGTTGTATTGTGCTTTTAGTCTTGAAAACGTATTTTGTCAAGATTTTTACTCGGTATTATCGGTTTGTGACGTATCAAACTAGGCATTCTAATGATTTACGGGCACAGTATGTTCATGGACGGTATGCGCTTTTCTTTTTTAACGTTTTTCTACAATTTTAAGCTTCAGTGGTGTTAATCTCGGCTTCCCGAGCGCAGCTTATGATCCTACGGTTATCCATGACCCGAGTTATGGCTACAGTTTCCGTAAGTTTTCAACATTTTGTTCAAAAAAGTGTAATTTGACCATGTTTAGCCGCCCCAACAACCCTCCCAACCCTGCCCACCTACGGCCAAGCCATGTCCCCTGAAAAGCAGCCCCCGCCAGCCGAACCATCTACAACAACTACTGAATCCATCGATACCACTCAAACAAGCCCTCCAGAATACCGCCAATCGAATCTAACAGCTCCAACATCACCCACAGTCCGCTTCGACATGACAGATGACCCTTTCACACACCCCACCGGTAACATTTCAACCCCGCCATATACCTCTTCCATCGTGCCGACTCATCAGAATCCGCCGCCTTTCAGCCCTTAAGACATGATTTGATGTTATGATTCCGAAAACTGGGCTTGTATTTGATGTTACGCTTACATTTTACGTTTGTATGGGTCAATGAAGTTAACTGTGAATATCTAATCCAACTTAAATGCCATTCTTTATCTGACAACTTTCATTATGTACAATATCATTAAGCTTAGATTGCATCAAACCTCCTTATCATACACGCAAAATACAAAATGTGTTCAAGTTGTTCGGGATCTCGAACGTCGTAAAGTCGGAGCATTTCGTCCAGGGAGATGGCAAAGGGCTCTGTTCGGATGAGAGAGAAGATCTGAAACACGACTTTTTTCATAAAAAATTCTACTAAAAAGGGGCAAACGTACATATTGCGGATCAAGTAAAACTGTATTGAACCGATGACTAAATCGTGATCTCGGTACTCGTGAAAGTTGTTGAAGAAAATGCGCGATAAAGGTCAGTGAAGGCCGAAGTGACGGCACTTTGAGCTGCTTCCCGAAGCGCATCATGGTCAAAACAAGCGTATACGATACGACAACTTCTTGCTGGTGAGCTACAAAGCCACCATTGTCATAATCGAAGAGGCAAAGTGGGTAGCTTTTTGCTGGAAATGGCCAGCGATCGCCTTCTGGATAGGGTTGGGGGTCGAGTTCGAGGCTGGGTTCTTCGTCGGGATCGTCGTTGAAAAGTCGTTCTTCCAGAGCGTTGGCGAACTCCTGCTGGGTTGCGGCCTCAGGGTTGGGAGCTGGCATTGCCAATGGTGTCGGAGCTGTTTTCCGTTTTTTAGCTGGGGGTTCGGAGGATGGTTCTGGCTTTGTTTCGACTTCAGTTTCGTCGGTTTTGACGCGTTTGGCAGACGGCTCGCTGACTTCATCGGATGGGACCCCGTCTCCAGGAGCATGCCGCTTCCTCGCTCCAGTTTCCCGAATATTCTGCTTGATCAAGCTCTTATCCCGTCGAACACCCTCCGTGTAGATCATCAGCAGCATGATCCGGACCAACATCCACGCAACCGCTCGACAAGTTGACTGATTCACAGGGTCATTGTTATGATGAATCGGTAGGACCTTTCCCAGCAAATTCTGGTTCAGTTCCGCCAAAACTGGCGTCGGCGAGATGAAAGCAATGGCCAGAATTAACTCAGTGGCCGCAAGGACTTCATCAGCACATAGGCTTTTCGTGACTTGTTGAATCCAGCAAGTCGTGAACGTATTATGTTTTCCACATCGCGTGCAATTAGCAATCAGCGCAATTACATCCGGCGACGCCCAACCTTGATGATTCGCGTAGATGTAGGCTTCTTTCAGCATCTGATCATCCGGAACTTCCATATACCGAACAGTTGGGAGCGTTCTTCGCGCGTTCGTCACGACCCACGTGTAATAGTACTCCTTGTGCTTGTTTTTGAGCAAATGCTCCAACGCTGGCTCGAGTAATGCTGCAGCATAGGATAAATGCTTCCCAGAAGACTTGGCAAAGTGTTTGATCGTCGCCGAAATGTCGCGAATCAGATGGATCGGCGCTTTAGGCAAGGTTTCAAGCCATTGGACGAGGCAGACGAGTAAGAAAGGGGCGTTTCGGAATGGTTGGAGACAGTTTTCAAGTTTGTTGTCACTGGGGAAGGAATTCTTCATGTTGTCCTCCATGAGTTGTTCGCCAAGGCCAGGGATGAAATCTAAGATGGTTCGAAAATCGTCGCTGAAAAAATTGATTTTGAGATTACTGTAATAAGCTAAAACAAACTCACTTCTCGCTCCAAAACGGCGCCCGTTGCTGCAAAGTCGCATAAAACTTGGCACAATCCTTCTTACTATCCCCGACGGGTAACATTGGATTTCCAGAAACCAGGGCACATTCATAGGCTTCCCACCATGCGATGAATTTGGATTCGGAGTCGAGTTCGGGCTCGGAAAGGGTTATTCGCTGAAAACAACGCTTTAAATCTAACATTTTCAACTAAAAATGAACTTACAACATCCCCAAGCATGTACTTAATCCTCGCCAACAGCAAAAAAGAAACATCGAAAGCCAGGATCCTCGAATCGTTCAGCTTCGGCGCCCCCTCCACGCACGTCTGAGCTTTGCAGTTGATTTTTGCCAATCTCAATGACACCTCTCTCAAATCGCCAGTCGTAGCCAGGGAAGCAAAAACGCGCTCAGAAGTGCCATCGGTCGTTATTAGATACTTGTTCGCGACGGCAATGAAGTTGTTATCGTCTTCTTTGTTCAGGGAAACCATCAAAGTCGCGATTTTCTCGGCCCTCTGGATCTTTGCCAACTGCGATTTCACATTTGAAGCGTATTTCAATGGCAATCCGCCAGCAGCCACACGTTCACGGTAGATTTCATCCGCCTCGGCTTCCGTCAAGACTTCCCATCGGACCAGCTCTTTGACGAGATTCTCGACTAAATCACATGCATTTGATGTGTCGAGATTGTTCAAAATGCTTGTAAGTCCGACAAATCGACGAATAGCAGCGAGAATGTCGGCTTTTTCGACGTTGAATTTGACCATGAAGATTCGGATGAGGTTCGGGACTCGAAGAAACGCAAATACATCAGCCAATGCCCGTCGACCGACTTGGTCTTCCTTCAACTGCATCAGAGGGCCGACTCGAAGCAAATCGAATAGCATTTCCGACCTTGAAATGCCTACAGTATGCGAAAAGGTGAGAATTGTCTGTGCAGCTTCATAGTCCGAATCCATGGCGTTCACAGACGCAAAAATCGACCCAAGAGTAAGTACGCCAGGATGGCTTTCCGGAAGTGTTGATGGAGATGGACGGTATACCGTAGCCTTTGGGCCGTCGATGAGATCATCCACAATGTCCTCCAGCTTGGCCGCGAGCTCTTTAGCAGGGCCATCCATGAGCTTCTTCTCACAGCCATCGGCGATGTATTGGGCTTTATGGCGGAGTTTGTCGAGATCAACTAAAAACCCATCCTTAAAACCATCAAAATGCCCCAAAACCCACCAATCCGTTGACCATTATGAATATAAGTATAAATAAAAAGCGCATAAAGGCGATGATCAGCCAACTTCTTCACAGTTTCCAGCATGATTCCAACAGATTCCTGATAATCGACCGAAAACGAGTTGAATCCGAGTAGATATTTCATCGCCCGGAGAAGCCATTCCAAAAAGTCAAAAGTTACGACGCAATATTTGTATCTTTCGAGGGCACTGGTGTAGTCATTTTGCATCTTGTCGAGAATTTCCATCTGTTTTTGGCACAATTTTCGAACAGCCTTCGGATTGGTGTAGTCATGAAAGTTGTCTGAGAGAGCCACATTGTTGAGTTCGATGTCGAAAGTGTTATCAGTGTCGAATTGGAGGCTTTTCAGAAGCTCGGATATGGTGTTGATGGATTTTTGGGGGGTCATTCTGTAAGAAATTGGCTTTTAAACTGCTTTTTGAGTTGTTTTAAAGGTACGATCGTGCTTCAAAACACATAATGCAACTCAATTTAACTATATATCAACAAAATTTATACCAAAAACACCCGGAAATACAAACTCGATTCAATGAAACACAACAAATTGGCTACAAAAAGTAAAACCTTCACAAAAGCGTCCTCTCAACAGCTATCAAAACTTCACTGAGCCGATTGGAGTTTATAGATGCATCTTCAGTTTCTTTCAACTTTTTTAAAATGTCCAGATTCAACGGCACATTGGGCATCTCCTTCCGCGAATCGACGATGATGCATATGACGCCGACGTGAAGGCGTTCGTGGGTTTCATCAGTGTGTTCGTTCGTGCAGTCTTTGAACATCAAATACGGGAACTTCTTCTCGGCAAAGTCGCGACCCAATGCAGGATAGGCGTTGTAGAACTTAAGGAGTTTCTGCCAATCGGTCGAAATCCACTTCGCGATCTGGAGCAATATTTGTTCTCCGCGGCTTTCATCGATCAGCGCCGAGTTGATGGCATGGAATAGAAACACGGCGGAGAATGAGAACGCGGAATGAAGAAGGTTGTCGATGAATTTGCTCTGGAATGAACAAATTGTCAAAAAATATATCAAAAAGTCGAAAAAAACATACCAAATCCAACTCAATTGGCTTCAAAATGAAGCAATTGACCAACTCCGTCGCGATCCGCTGCCCCATATTATTTCTCGGGTACTCTTCCGCCAGCCATATCCCAATAACATCCAGAAATGGTCCCACTGGATACTGAACAGCCAGAGAGCAGAATCGGACGAGCACATTCATCCGGCTTTCGTGCGAGGCTCGAAGCAGAGGATCCATATCGTTGGCTCGGCCCAAAAACAGGGTAATGAAAAATATCCGACGCGTTTGATCATCCTTGACATCGAATTGGGCCGCAGCGACGATGGCATTGAGAAGTTTGAACTGATTGACCGGCGTCAGACGGGTCGACTTGCGATCGGGGGTCAAGCAGAAGATGGACTGCTCTATCAGGTTTTGGAGCCCCTTGGCGGTGTTTGCATCGGGTTTGCGGATGTAGTCGGTGACCTGGATATATAAATAGAATGTTATAACACATTTTAGCAAGATAGAAACCAAGTTGGACCAACCTTTCTCAAATTGTCAAAGATCTCCTCCGGCGTGTTCGAAAAGACAGCTTTCCGCTTTTCAAGCGGCCATTCATCCTCGAGTTGTTGTTGTTTGCCGGGATTCTTCAGCAAAGGTTTACGAATAGCGGCCATATTTGGAAACAAGTGTCGATAGCAACTTGAGAAGCAACAACGACGCGCAGACAGGAAAAAAGTTGGAAATTCGCGGATTGGCAATTGGCACACAACGCCAAACATAACCGGGAGCGCCAACCCGAACTGTGCGCGCTTTTAGACCCCTTTTTGGTTCAGTAGTTGTTATTTCTTTACAATCCATTTTCATATAATTAATCCATCAATTTTCTGATTTTCATCACAAGAATGCCATACCCGATCGCCAACCTTGCCTACGGTCTCAGATGCCGCCTCCATGATCTCGCCACACCCGTCGAACGCTACCATCTTCAAATTGCCGCTGGCAACCCTTCCATCTGTCCACCAATTCAAAAGCAATCGACGGAGAAAAACCACTTTCTCTTTTCTTATCAAAATGACGACGTGATGATTACTTCAAATGGTGTATCCTATGATTTTGAAGAACATGGTTTAGTCTACCGTGTATCAAACATAACAATCGAAAATGCGACCTTGCAGAATTTGTCTTCTGAAGCATCATATTATTTTCTGTGCCAAGTGCCTCGAATGCACTTATACAACTGCTGTATTTCATTACCTTTTATTCAAACGTTGTCAAAAGTAGTCACGGCAACTGAAAACATCCGCATTTCGAACAATACTAACGTCGATTACGTTCTAAATTTTGCGGACATACTTGAAGCTTTTCCACATCTTTACAAACTTTGGATCAAGGATGTCCCTTTCGCTGACACTTGGATGTCTGATATTACATCATTTGATCACCCAAACTTCAAGGAGCTCGAATTTACTATGACAATTGAACAATTTAACAGTTATTCGTTCGACGATTTTATACTCTTTTTGAAGGCAAGTTTTTTTTACATCCAGAATTAATGATGTTTATGAAAAAATAAGTTACAGGCGCAGAAAAAAGGCTTTTCTCTGAAAATCAATATTAATGGCACTGAATGCAATTCACAATTTTTACTTCCGCTGGTACAATCAGCATTAAAAAAAAAGTTATTAGGTGGTCGCAGCAGTAATAACTTAACAAAATTTTGTATTTGTTACAACTGGACCACGACCACTACTTGGTGTCTCCCCCCTGATGATGTCAAACTGAACAACATTTACGATTCAATTTACGGGTTTTGAATTCTGCCAATTTCCACAACACCCTTAAAATAAACAAATCATCCTTTATTCCATGTTATCCACCATTTTCTCCGCATATTTTTCAACCTTTGCACAACGTAGACAATACACGAAAGGCAAAATGAATTAAAAATAAATATTTTTCCGCATTTAGTTATTAATCTGATAAATAAAATTAGACTCTGATAAGCGGTTAACATCTGTGAAACGTCAATAATGAATATAAACAGAAAACACACCCTTCATGCGTTTTCTAGTCGTGAGCCGTGAGCGAATTCGATAAAAAGTTAAACAAAGTTAATTAAAAGTTGATTGACTAAAGGAGGAAAAATTGAAAGAAACTCAGTGCGTAAGTGTCGCGAACACAGAAATCACCGCGGGGTTAGATTGTTCAGATGGTTTTTAGCGCCATGGAACACCGACATCAAACTGAAGGCATCGGCTGTGAGCTCGCAAATCTGCTTGTCGGTCCAGCTTTGGGTTGGGAGGCTTTGGAGGAGGAGCATGATGCCCTGAAATTGATTGAATGAGTAACAAATTGTAAGAGGGGGTAACATACTTGAAAATCAGCCTCAGCAAGAAGCTGTTTCGACCATAGCCGAAGAAAAGCGGCACAAACATAGGTGTGGAACTCGCTGAATCCACTAAGCTCACTCAGATACGTGTCCCATAACCGGATGGTGGCTCGGAGCGGAATCTCGCGCATGAGGAGGTTGTTCATCCATCTGAAGGCGAATTGGAGGAATTCGACTTGGTTGTTTTCGAGGTGCTTGTAGAGAACAGCTGAAATTCCAAATTGAAGTTGCTAAAAGACAAAAATAGCAACTTACGATCGACTCGAGACAGCAAATCCTTCAAATCAGCTACCTTTCGTTGAATTCCAGGCTGGGCAAAAGTGTAATTGTCCTGGATAGTGTCAAGCAAAGCAGTCACACACCAAAATGAGTCCGCTTCAACCAGATCGACTTTAGCTTTGGCGAGTTGGGTCACTTCGAAACTGCCGACATCGACATCTGAACCTATTTCCATGAAAATTGCTACCACATTTTAATCAAAACATACCAGGAGAAATGTGTTCCGACAGAAAAACAACAAAGAAAGGCGTCACCAAGTCATTGATACCCTGAACATAGCCACTGGCAGGATGTCGAACGGCCCAGATGTACAAAACTCGTTCAAAGATTTCCTGCACTGCTTTTTGTTGGAAAAGGGGAATCAGCGGAGACATACGGGGAACGTCGATGCTTATTTGACGGCTGAAAAGGCCCATTTCAAACAAATTAGTAAAAAAAAGCAAAAACCCACAAAGTTTCATGATGCTGTTCATCGTATCTCGTGTGAAAGTACTGCTCGACAAACTTCCAATAATCGTCCCGCTTCTTGTTCAATGTCACTTCCCTTCTCGCAGCATGGGTCGGCACATATCCGCTTAGAATCCGCCAGGCATCGGGTCTCAGGGCGTGTGGAATGCCCATCCAGCAGTTTTCTCGGAGTTGTTCCATGTCGATTGCGTCGTCATTATTTAGCATTCGGGAAAGTCGATGGAATCGGTTTTGATCAGCTGTTTCAAGCGGAGTCGGACCACCTCGAGTTTGGGCCGGCACGGACGATGAAGCAGTTGGTGTATCGCCGCCGAGTCGGGGGTAGATGCCAGACGCTGGTAACGGCGTATTCGATGCTGTGGTATTCGTTGGACGGACTGGTGGATTCGATTGCATGGCAAGCATCTGCATGGCACGGGTTTTGTTGTTTTTGGACGGCACTGGATGGGGATTGCAATTCGGCATTACAATGTCGTTCTTGCTGGTGGCGCCATTGGCATGCATTTGGATCACTTTCGCGGCGGATGTGTTGACGAGGGTGTTATCGACGGAGATGCCGGCATCCCAGACATCGGAGACGCTATAAAGACATTGTTACTCATAAAAATGGACAAATTTATATATAAAAACACCCACCTGCTGGCATAATCATGAAATTCCGCATCCTTCTTCTTCGGCGTATCAGTTTTAGCTGCCACCGGCGGATAGCGTGCCCCAACAATCTGTTTCACGCTAAAAAAGTTCATCAATGGCATCCTGAACAGCGCAAGGATCCGATCAATCTCACCTTCCAGGCAACGCCCTGTTCTGTGTCCAGCCACGATCCATACTGATCTCTGCGAGAGCGACGTGATGGGCACGTCAGCAGGCGGGAGTAGGCAGCGGGAGTAGCAGTTCTCTATCAATAAAACGCCTGTTCTGCTCGCCACTACCACTTACACGTATCAGAAGCAAAAAGCGCCTCAGGCAAGACAGCGAGACACGCGGAGGAAGGAAGGAACGAGATCGCCAAAAACAGTCGTCTCGCGCTTGCTCGCCAGCGACGATGTCTTCTCTCTCCTTCCACGTTGGTCACCACCACCGTTAGGGGGTACTTTGTCGAATCGGGCGAGGCGACGACGTCAATGCTCCGGAAGCGAGAGGACGAGATGGGTGAAAGCCTGTCGACGCGGGTCCGTGGATTGCGGGCGACTGCGCACGCGTGTTGTGACGCACACGTAAGCATGGTCAAGTAGATTATGTCGCCGATGGTCGTGGGAAGATGACGTCCTCCCGGAAGAAACACTAATTAGCTCGTTTTGTGATGAATTTTGGTTTTTCGACAAATTGTATTTGTATTTAGCTTTCACTATGCTTACTTTACTTTATGGCACTGTCGCAAACATGTTTTTCTTATTAATCATGGAAATTTTGCTGAAAAACATAATATACTCTAAACAGTCAACAGCCCCCATAAAGACGCTTCCTTTCTTGCGTTGTCTCGGTTTCCCCATTTCCTTTTGGAGACATTTTGCCAATTTAGTTGATCACTGCCTGAGGTCATTATCGTTATTTTTTATTTGATTCTACTTTCTTTTCACATTTTTTAAATTTTGATGACCCCACTTTGCTACGGGAAATTGTCTTTTTATTTAATTTGGTCATAAAGATTCCAATGGTAGCAAAAAATTTTTTACTCTGATTGCATCACCTTCTTTATTTATGTCTAAATACGTTAATTTGAAGTTTCAAATACTAAAAATAAACCACTTTGTTAGCTTTTTGAGGGACCAACAACATTAGCTCAAAAAACGAACACACATTGCATCTTTCACACAGCAGTTTGTCCGTGTGTAATTCAATTTCGCCCAACTTCCCAGTCCACGGGCGTCCATTGAACTGGTAACGGATCTAGCTGGCTCTAATCTCGCCGCGAACTCTCCTCACAGCTAACGGCGCCGCTTCACTTTTCGTTTCCCCGCGGCCTTCCTTGCGACGTGTTGTTGACTGACGCAACCCACTACATCCGAGCGCCTCATTTGCCAGTGGAAGCGGCGGCCTTAAGGCAAGCGAGACGGAGGCACACTTTGTTTTGTTGTTTCCAGTTCCCCCGTGGCCTACGTGCAACCGCGTTCCCGAACCCTCGGGCTCTTCCCGTCTTTCCCGACCACGCCGACCGAGCCGAGATGGGAATAAAATCACGGCGCCGAAACACACATAGTGGTCCGGCCCCCGTGCGAGTTGGCAGTCCAACATGTCGGAGCAGACAGGCTTCGGGCTCCGTGGCGTCGAATCAGTTCCATGATTTGGGTTTGAGTATCGATGGCCGACGAGCTCCTGGCGGTGGCGACGATGAATCTGCTTCACGATTATCGGAAGTTTTGTCGAACGAGGATGTCGAGGTGGGTGAGCTTTGACCTTTGGGAGGGGCGGTTTGACTTGTTCGTCAAACTGCACGTACTTTGTTGTTGCACAAAATTGATATTTGACATGGCCAGCGGCACCAGGGGATTAGAAAAATCTATTTAGCTTGGGTTTGGCTTGTTTTTTTGCAGCTGGCGTACTTTTGATGTCCGTTTTGTCAACAAAATATATATATATTCCAGATCCCCGATGACGACACAGTCCAACTCGAGCCAATCGACCCATCTTTACGGTCCTTCGTCAAATCCCAGCTTATTTTCTCCCGAGTGATGCTTATTTTCTTTCAATTTTGCTTCAACTATGTCATGCATGATTGGCCCACGGACGCTTTCAAGGGCATGCCTATCGTTGCTGGTATGTTTATATATATTTCCACCCTCATAACCACACATTTCTTCTTTAGAACCCACCCGTCGAGACCGCCTAATCGAATCCACCATCGGCGGCCTAGCCAATTGGGACGCTCGCCACCTCCTCCACATTGCCGAATTCGGCTACACCTGGGAATCCGAGCTCGCCTTCTTCCCGCTCTACCCGACCATTCTCCGCCTCCTCGGCAGTATCGTGGAGCCAATATTGGAGCCCATCAGTCTCCGGAATGCCATGGTCCTCGCCGGTGTTGCCGTCAGCAATGTGGCCTTCGTCGCAGCTGGATTGGTCTTGTTCGAACTGACTTATCGGTTGACTGCCAATCTGAAGATAGCTTTGATAGCGTCGTACGTCTTTTGCTGGAACCCTGCAAGCGTCTTCTTCTCGGCAGCTTACACGGAATCAATTTACTGTTTGATTTCCTTCTCCGGAATGTTGTACCTCGAAGTAGATCCCTACAATCGGCTCCGACAGCTCGTAACTGCCTGTATTTTCTCTTTTGGGTTCGCAACGCGGTCGAATGGGGTCCTGAATCTCGGATATATCGGGTATTACTTGTTGATCGAGGTTATTATGGTGAAGCAGGAGGATGGGAAGTATATTTTCGACGATTTCGGGATCAAGACTTTCACTAATGTAAGTGTTTCTACACTTTTTTGATTTTAAAACCTATATGTTATCCTTCCAGGGCCTCAAGAAGCTTCCCTTCTTCCTCCTCTGCGTCCTCATCGTCATCCTCCCCCTCCGAATCTTCTCCACCGCCATCGAAGACAAGTTTTGCCACTCCGCTTCAGCCCTTTTCTCCGATCCCCGCGTCGCTGAATACGTCGCCACCCACAATTCCACCGCCTTCACCCTTCCCGGCCAGCTTGACCGACTTCCATGGTGTGATCGGGCCGCAAATGGCGTCATCGACCCCCTATTCCCACCATACTACAAAGCTGTCCAAGAAAAGTACTGGTCAGTCGGGCTGTTCGGCTACTGGCAAGTCCGCAAGATCCCCTTTTTCCTCGTCGCCGCTCCGACCATTTTCATAGTGTTCTATGGCCTCATTGATCTCATTCTCGAGACTGGTACCATTGAAGAATCGCTCGAAACACAGATAAGATCAAAACGCTTGCTTGTTCCCTACGCACTACATGCTTTGGTCCTCACGCTGGCCGGAATTCTCACCTACAACGTCGAGGTTTCGATCAGAATGCTCTATTCATCGACCCCATTCATCTGCATCGTCCTCGCACGGCACATGGCACGTCAAACGCCTCGAATCCGCGTGCCCGAGGACCTTCTAGATCCCTTCGTTCTGCCCTTCTTATCAAATTACGCGCGGGTCAAAGCGAGTCGCTTTTTGATTGTTACGTATCTCCTTGGCTACTTCACTATCGGTACTATGATGCATGTCAATTGGTTGCCATTCGTCTAAACTTGATCTCTTTGCCCTCTTATCACATTGACGTATCTCTTTGTTTCCATTTATAGCGCCATCTTTGCAATCTGCAATCTTATAGCGTCACCATTTTAGTTTGTAGCTTCTTGCTTGTGCCATGACTGCCACCGTTTAAATTGCCACCCTATTCTTGCTCGAACCCAGTTCGAGGTCGATGCCCACCCCTTTTTTTTCGGTTTTATTTTGTTTCCAATTCACTCTCCGCCCTCACGTGTTGACTGACGACTCCACTACCGCAACAAACCACGTTATAGTCACGCCATGGCGTTCATTTGTACAGCAGCCATGAGCAAGGAGGGTTCTTTGGTTGTTGTCTTCCGATGAGGACGGTGACGGTTTCCTTTAACTCAAGAGCGCTCATCTGGTAGGTTGCTGTCTCTCCATTTTCATTCCCCATGATGGCAATCATGATCACAGAGCTTTTTGTCAAATTTGGTCTCTGAAACATAATCAATTAAAGTTTGTGTCAATTTGCATGACGTGTTTGTTGTTTGAAACGATATCGATCTCGCCGCGTATGTTAGTTTCTCCTGGTGAATATTTTGTTGTTTGTCGTTCGTCAAAACCCGATAAATTGTTCCGTTGAAACGTGTAGTTTGACTTTGAATCGCGTTTGGTACGCTGTTATATTTTAATTTTTGAAAAATTTGAACTTTTGATCATTTGATTTTCATTTTTAGCAAGTAAAACCGCAACAATGGCATCTCTGAAGACTGATCAGGCTTTCCAAAACCTCCAGGTTGGTTTATCTCCCATCTAGATCCACGTTAAAGATGAACTTTCCAGGCCCTTTTCGACAACGGCGCCGAGAAGCTGAAGCTCACCGAGCTCTTCGCCGCTGATCCCCAGCGCTTCGAGAAGCTTAGCAAGCACTTGAAGACCCCTGATGGCACCATCCTCTTCGATTTCTCGAAGAACCTTGTCGATGATAAGGTCCTCGCTGGCCTGTTCGCCCTCGCCAAGTCCCGCAAGGTCGAGCAATTCCGTGATGCCATGTTCAACGGTGAACGCATCAACTTCACCGAGAACCGTGCCGTCCTTCACGTCGCTCTTCGCAACCGGTCCAACCGCCCGATCCTCGTCGATGGTGAAGATGTCACGCCGAAGGTTAACGCCGTTCTGGCCCACATCAAAACCTTCACCGAGCAGGTCATCAGTGGTGCATGGAAGGGCTACACCGGTGCCAAGATCACCGATGTTGTCAACATTGGTATTGGTGGATCCGATTTGGTGTGTTTTGACCACTTTTGTGTCGAATTTTTATAAGTAAACTCATTTCAGGGCCCATTGATGGTCAGCGAAGCCCTCAAGGCCTACCAAGTCGGCCCTCAGGTCCATTTCGTTTCCAACATTGACGGCACCCACATTGCCGAGGTTCTCAAGCGCGTCAAGCCCGAAACAACCCTCTTCATCATCGCTTCCAAGACCTTCACGACCCAGGAGACCATCACCAACGCCGAATCTGCCAAGGCCTGGTTCCTCGAAGCCGCCAAGGACCCGTCCACCGTCGCGAAGCACTTTGTCGCTCTTTCAACCAATGGCCCGAAGTGCCGTGAATTCGGTATCGACGAGGCCAACATGTTCGAGTTCTGGGACTGGGTTGGTGGCCGCTACTCCCTCTGGTCTGCCATTGGCCTCTCCATCGCTGTCCACATTGGCTACAACAACTTTGAGAAGCTGCTCGATGGTGCCCACTTCATGGATACCCATTTCATCGAGACCCCGCTCGAAGCCAACATCCCCGTCTGGCTGGCTCTGCTAGGTGTCTGGTACATCAACTTCCATGGCACGGAAACCCATGCCCTCCTGCCGTATGACCAGTACTTGCACCGATTCGCGGCCTACTTCCAGCAGGGCGATATGGAATCCAACGGCAAGTACATCACTCGTGATGGCAGCCGTGTCGACTACGCCACCGGTCCGATCGTCTGGGGCGAGCCGGGCACCAACGGCCAACACGCTTTCTACCAATTGATCCACCAGGGCACCCGTCTCATCCCCGCTGACTTCATCGCGCCCGTCAAGACGTTGAACCCCATCCGTGAAGGTCTCCATCACACGATCCTGCTCGCCAACTTCTTAGCCCAGACTGAAGCCTTGATGAAGGGCAAGTCTTCGGCCGAAGCTGAAGCCGAATTGAAGTCATCCGGTCTGCCTGCTGATAAGATCGCCCAGATCCTGCCGCACAAGGTCTTCGAAGGCAACCGCCCGACCAACAGCATCGTGTTGCCGAAGGTGACACCGTTCACCCTTGGTGCCCTCATCGCTGCCTACGAGCACAAGATCTTCGTCCAGGGTATCATCTGGAACATTAACTCCTACGATCAATGGGGGTAAGTTTTTGGCTTAATAATTGACATACAGCATTGTAATTGGCCCGTTTCAGTGTTGAGCTCGGCAAACAACTCGCCAAGGTCATCCAGCCCGAACTCACGTCAGCTGGCCCCGTCACGACCCATGATGCCAGCACAAATGGGCTCATCAACTTCATCAAGTCGAACCAGTAAATGTATTATGAGCTTTAGCCGTATGAACTTTTCTCATGTAGGATCGGTTTTAAGAATAGTAGCATGTATTAACTCGTGATTGTACAACTAAATTTGTAACTTAAATATTTATGGCTTTAGAATTGGTGAAAATAATAAGACCTTGTGGTAATAAAGTAGAGTGTTTTGTCGTTTGAAAAGGAGAATCATGCGTTTGCAACGCTTCGAATAACTAAAACTACTATAAAGACTCGCATTACGAAAGTTTTTCTAGATGGCGACGTTTGCCCTGAAGCGGTTGATGACGGAGTTGAAGCAACTTCGCTCAAACCCGCCAGAGGGCATTGTTGCCGGCCCCGCGGATGAGGAAAACTTCTTTGAATGGGATTGTGTTATCGTTGGGCCCGAGGGAACGTGTTTCGAGCACGGAGTCTTTCCGGCGAAGATAACTTTCTCGGAGGTGAGCGCGATTATATATAAAATTTAACTGAAAAGACGCCATTTTCAGGATTATCCGCTGTCCCCACCCAAAATGCGCTTCACATGCGACCTTTTCCATCCTAACATCTACCCCGATGGCCGTGTCTGTATCTCGATCCTCCATACACCCGGAGACGACCCTACTGGCTATGAAGCGAGCAATGAGCGTTGGTCGCCGGTGCAATCGGTTGAGAAGATTCTTCTCTCGGTCGTCAGCATGATCGCGGAACCTAACGATGAATCTGCAGCTAATGTCAATGCTGCCAAGATGTGGCGTGAAGATAGGGCTCAATTTGAACGGATCGCGGATGCCCTGGTCCGGAAAACGCTCAACCTGCCTCCTCGCGCGAGATCATGAAAAAAAGCTGGTCATCACCGACAACATGGATAACTGATATTGTACAATCATTGTAAACACTAATGTCTCATTCACTTGCAATCTTTCAAAAGGGGAATAAAGAAATTCAACGTAAAATTGAAGAGAGAATACAAAATAAACGTGAAAGAAAAGATGAGAAACGGAAAGATTACAACCCTCTGGCGAAACGCGACAAAGGGACACCCACAACGTTCATTTACAACGTGGCTGTGTTTTTACGTTTTGCTCATTTTGCACGTTAATTCTAAATAACTTTTATACGTTTTTGTATCCTACGTGCTCGCAAAGACAAGACCAACACTTTGGGTTAGTTGAAAGTTAAATCTGTTTCAGTTTTTGACGTTTTATTCAATCCTAATACCCTGCGTAGAAAGTGCGCACGCGCTTGTGGTCCCGTCGCGTCATTTTGAGTTACTGTGACAGCACCAAATTGCCTGCACGCAGTTCGCTCTCCTTTCTCGAGCTTTTCTATATTTTGCGTTAAATTTTGTCGTTTTACGTGTAAATTCCCTTTTGTACCCCTCCAATTTCGATTGCCAACCCTTGTCGGTTCTATTGGTGTTAGATTTTGCGTGTTTTCTGGATGTTTTGAGCCCTTTTTTGACGTGTCTTGTCCATCTTATATATTTTCATTTTCCGCAGGTACAACATGGCCCCCGCCGCTAAGCCCGAGCGGAAGTCAAAGAGCGCTCTCAACAAGGTCGTTACCCGTGAATACACGATCAACATCCACAAGCGTATCCATGGCATGTAAGTAAAGCTTATATTTGTCTATCAGACCTTTTTGCCATGTTCCACGTTTTTTGTTTCGTTGAGTTCGGTCAACGTTCATTGATTGTGATTCCTTTTCAGCGGCTTCAAGTACCGTGCTCCCCGCGCCATCAAGGAGGTCGTGAAGTTCGCTCAGCAGCAGATGGGCACCGAAGATGTTCGCGTCGACACTCGTCTGAACAAGTTCTTGTGGTCCAAGGGTATCCGGTCAGTTTTTTTTACATCTCTTTTGGTGGAGTTTTATATATAATTTGATCGTTTTAGCAACGTCCCGTACCGCGTCCGTGTGCGTCTTAGCCGCCGTCGCAACGACGATGAGGACTCCCCGCACAAGCTCTACACCCTTGTCTCTCACGTCCCCGTCACCAACTTCAAGAAGTTGACCACCGTTAACGTTGACTCAGAAGAGTAAACTGTACTATTAAAGCTGCACGTTTGTTTTTGTTGGCGTTTTATAAACTTTTTATCTATTAAAATTGTTGCTAAAATATTGCCCGTGGCTTCACACATCCAATTACAATGTTGATTCATTAATGAGATTAGATTATTGGAGACCGCGTTTTCCAAATTGACAAACAAACAAAACAAATTACAAGGAATGAACAATGATTGCAATTGGGTTGACCTAGGTCATGATGCGGTAGTCGTCGCTGAGGATTGAAAGAAGTCCATTTTCCAACTGACACGTCAGAGCCTGGGTGTACATGTGACTCCTATCGCCATAGGTAGCGTTACCACTGACTAGAATGACAACAAGGGATTCTCTGGGGCCAAGCTGATGCACGTTGTGGTTGAGATTCTTGTAGGTGTGGCAAGTTGCGGGCTTGGTGGTCCATGCAGCCGCGGCAGCAGCACCAGTTTTGTACATGTGACCGTCAAACAGGAGCTGACCTTCCGGGTGATAGTACTTGCCGACATCCTGACGACGGGTGTCAATGGCTTCGGTGTATTTGTCGTAGAAGGACCGGACCAGGTGGACCATCTCCTTGGTCTTTTGACGGCTATCTGCTACGGACATCTGAAATTAGAGATATAAAATGAGTTTGAAATGTGCCGGCACGTTTGGGGAGTGATATAGAACACGAAGAAAAACGCTAATTGTAATATTTTAGGAAAAATATATATAAAAACAGTGGTCAGTTAAGGTCAGAGAAAAACCGGACGTAACTCTTAAAAACAGTCTCCAAATCTCTTAAAAAAGCACCCCAGCCATAGCCAATCAACAAATCTATCCCCCCATAAGCTGGTAAACCCTCTACTGATAAACACAGCAACAAGAAATCCGCCTAGCTTGAAAGCAAGCTCAAAAGATTTCACAATCCAACCCATCCGAAAAACGCGGTGCAGTTCCCCTCACAGGCGTTTTCCTGCCAGGACCGTCCCGTGCGTGCGTGCACTTGCTCAGCTTCCCTGTCTGTCGATCAATCTCTGCAGTCCTGCGTTTTGTTTTTACTCGTTTTTCACGCGGTTTTCGCCCCTAATTTGAATATCTTCCCCCGCCGTTAACACCACCAACTTCCTCCCGAAGGTTCTTACCACGTTTTTCCGTGAAAATATCCCAATTTCACCGGTTTTAACGCCTCATTCCATCCAACAATACCAATCTCATTTCAGGGATGTCGCTATCGAAGAGCGTGCTTCTTCCCCGTCTCGCCGTGAACGCGGTCATCTCCCGTGCCATTCAGACGACGGCCAAGGCCCAGTCTGGCCATCACATCGAGTACTATTGGGGCCATGAACGCGCCGCTGGCCGTGAAATCGTTGGCCACGGTGTCTCTGGCGAGCCGGTAAGCTGGACTTTATATATATTTCCCCACACGCATTGCTTAACTGACGCATTTCCAGACCTACCAAGATCGTCTCGATTACTGGTACCCCGCCCTCAGATTCCGCGTCGATGATGCCACCATCTCGCCCCTTCGTCAGAAGGAGAAGAGCGACTGGAAGAACCTGACCCCCGAGGAGAAGAAGCTGTTGTACCGTTACAGCTTCAAGCAGACCCTCGCCGAATTCGAAGCCCCCAACGGCTACTGGAAGCTCATTGCCTCGATCTGTTTCTCCGTGCTTTCGTTGGCGACATTCTACGCCGTCCTGTTGAACCACTTCGTCTACCCGGCCATCCCGCCGACCTTCGATAACGACTACAAGGAGGCCTCCGTCGAGCGCATGCTCGTCCTCGAGAAGGGCCAGTTCCTCGGTCCCGCCAAGTACTACGACTACGAAAACAACCGCTGGAAGAAATAAACTGTGTTCAATCGCATATGGTAGGCGACCTTTGCCGTTTAAATCCTGTTTTTGTAATGTGTCCTTGCAGACGATCTCGTCCTTTGCACCCTCAGAGTTTTCACAGCAATCGTCGTGTCGTCAACCAATAGAATGCTTCCCCTTACATTACTTTGATTGTATTGTACGTGATTATGTATGTCGTGTAGTTTGCGTGGAATACAGTCATAGGTCTGTTTTATTATTCAACAATGTAATTGATTTGAACTGTGAGTGAAGAAAGTTAGACATGTCGGAAGACAGCTTGCTGGAGAAGGAAGGCCGAACGCGGCGGGCAAGGACAGTATTGAGCATCATTGCCAGGAATGCCAGGACCTCCACGACGACCATTGTCGCCCTCCATTCCGGGCTTTCCAGGCTTGCCGGCCGGGCCAGCGGGGCCTTCTTTGCCAGGAGCACCGGGGGCGCCGTCATTGCCCTTAGCGCCGGGAACGCCTTGAGGTCCAGCACTGCCAGGGGTGCCTGGAGGTCCGGGACGGCCTTTGCCTTGTTCAGCGAAGGCACCAGGATGACCGTCGGCGCCATTGATGCCGGGGAGACCCGGTGTGCCGGGATCACCGACTGGGCCAGGAGGACCTGGGAGGCCTTTACCGTGAGGAAGGGCTCCAGCTGCTCCACGGGGTCCATCTGGGCCAGCATGACCGGCAGGGCCATCAGGACCAGGTGGGCCTGGAGGACCGGCGGGGCACTTGATACAGCTGCCATCATGGACGTTGCAGTTGGCTGAGGGTTCTGTGTGGGTGGAATCGGTGCCGGGATGGCCAGGGTGACCGGGTTCTGAAAGAGGAGATCAGTTTTGAGGTCAAAAGTGGGATAAGGTGTACCTCCATGCTCGCCAGGAGCGCCCTGTGGTCCAGGCGGACCGGGAGGGCAAGTCGGAACAATGCCACAGTTACAATGGTCACCTAACCCTTCGATCTTCTTCGTGGCACGCTTTGCCTTAGCTCCTGTAAACAGCGCTTTGATCGAAGCATCGCCATTGATGAGCTTCTTTGCCTCGGGTGGGGGCGAAAACGACTGCTGGACTGTCATCAGATCCGTCCAGGCTTCATCAGTTTCCGTCTAAACAACATACTAACTCATTCAAATCACAAAAATGAACTTCCAACCAACCCGAAACTCCTGAATCCCCTTAAACACAAACTCATGCATGTCATTAATCTCGCTATGCAATTTCGGCACAACAAGCACAGTAACCAGAAGCGTCAATCCACACAGTGCCGTAGCGGCACCGACAAGCAGCTTCTCAAACATGGTCGAAGTCATTGCAACTTCCTCAGCCAACAGATTACGGTGGCAGTTCCTATGTCTCCGTCGAAGCTGGCAGCAATCTAAACTATCCTTCTGGCTTTTATGGAACAACCATTACGAATCTGCAATTGGGCGGCGCGATCGGGGGTGTCGCGCTCTGTTAAGCAAGGCAAACGAGCACCGGTCGGTCGTGGTGTCGGCCCATCAACATCAGTGTCGTCTTCTGTTTTCTGTGATTCCACTTTCGTTCTCATCCAGTTACACCGAGGACTGACGCCAGCCAGCCTTCGACTTTCTGAAGATTGAGGCACAGCACGGCGCCGTTCGCGACTTTTTTGCTATGTACGTTTTCGCCCTTCAAATTGTAAGTGTTTTTGGAGGGGCGGGCGTTAATAAGTGAAAAAAGGGCTGCTGGAAGCTGGCGTGCGCAAGTCCGTGATGGGTGTAATTGAAACAGATTACGGTGGGCCCTGGAGATCCCCTGCGGCGTGGCAAAGGGCATCCCATCAGTTTAATGGGAAATTGAAACATTTTCCGAATGGAAGTTAGAAGTTGTAAGTTGGTCCGATTGAACGAACGCCAGCCACGTGATGGGGACCAGTTTTTTTTCAATGAAGTACAGAGAGCATGTTTCAATTTGTATTTTAGTAGTCACAGTTAAGCGGATATTCAAGTGAAGTGGCTTCTATTTTTTTGGAGGGGTGGTGCACAGCGCACTTCTGGGAATAGTGAAAGTGAAGTAGAAATTCAACCAGGAAGAAGATTTTTTCTTTTTATTGCGCGAAAGGCACTCAACCTTTGCGTCACGATCATTGCAAAAACGCTTCAATGGCATTGCACCGGTCGTCGTAATCAAAGGAAAGTCGGATCAGGATGTAATGAAGCAGTGAAGCATTCAATGCCACCGTATTTTGATGATTTTTATCGAACTAGAAGAAAACTGGCTTTATTGTTTGTCGACAGCCAGGTAGAAGGTGTGCAGAATTCCACCCCTTCCGGCATAATGAGATGCGTTTCATTACGTTTTTATTTCGATTTGACTTTGAATGTGGCAAAATCAGCCATCCAAGGTAAAACGATGCCTCAGCCTTGCAATATGTAAATGCAAACGAGTTCCAGAGGGCCTCGAAAACAACAAAAACGCCCTTCAAACAACACAAACCAATTGCGATCACTCAATTTTTTGAAGGATGACACCCCGTATGTCAACATAAACCTTGACAGTTTTGATTGACGGCCCGATATTCATTATCCAATTGTCAAAAAACTACCAAATTGCCTTAATTTCTTTACTTTAGCTACAGTAATCCAGCCAAATGCCATTTTTTTTACATTTTCAACCAAAAACCCCTTCAATTTTCACTTTTATTCGTTCGCACATCAAAATCCAAAGAAGAATGCATACTTCCCTCCGGCAAATGGCTAAAGCTAATCTTTGGCGTCGGTGCTTCCAAGACTGAGATCATACTGGGCTTCGGCTTCATGACCGACCATGGTCGCGGCTCCACTTTCATGACAATCAAATAAAAGACCAATGTGACCGCACAAATGGTGCCTCCAATGACGAACATGAGGCGCCATTGATTCGGATCATCATCGCCGGCGACAAGGCTTTTAAAAACGGGCAAAAGCAGCGTCACAACGGCGTACATGATGGCCATCCAGCTCATGATGGTCGATGAAAAGTAGCCATACGCCAGGGCTATCGCTTTGTAATGGCCGACACAGTTGAAGGCTGAAGTTATGATGGCAGCAATGTAGAGGAGTTCTGCGGTGAGGACGGCATCGGTCGGGACGAGGGCCAAGCCGGCGAGGCAGAAGGTCATGGAGGCCTGGAAAGGGGCGTTTTGATGGGGTTGGAGTTGTTTTTTTGATCAACCTGTGAAAGAATCATAAACAATCGCACATTCGAAACGGGTCGAATCGGGAGCGCATCACTGAGCGGACCCACGATGGCCTTGACGACGAGACTTCCGACGTAGGGGAGCGATGTCAGGAAGCCTGTTTTGGTAATGTCGAGGCCGAGGACTTTGTTTAGATAAACTGGCGCAAAAAGTGCAAAAATGTTGAAGCAAATGAGATCCCCGAGGGCCACGACCAATGTGCCCCAGATGGAAATGTCTCGAATTATTTCGGAATACGGTACTCGGGGTTTCGCGTCTTCTGTGACGACGCTCTTGTGGTCCTCGATCACGGACAGCTCTTTGTCGCTGACATGCCTAAAACCCATTTTTCAACAATTTGCACTTTAAGAAAAGCCTAGAACCTACGGATTAGATCTCGGCATATCAGTATAGGCAATATGAAAAGCCCCAAAGGCTCCAAGTGTCAAAATTCCAAGCCCATAGTACATAACCGGCCATCCTAACGAAGTCGTGCAGAAATATCCCGCCGGAGGCATCGTAATCAGTGGCGCTATCTGAATATAGGCAGTCAGCGCTGTGATATACACTCCGGAACCTTTGATCGGGCTCCAGGCCGCGGATACATAGCCGATGGATACAAAAGTGACGGCGACACCGATTCCTTGCAAGAATCGGACTACACAGACGAAGTAGAAGCCATATTGGACACTTGCTGGCAGTAGTAGTGTTGCTACACCGCAGATGTAGCCATAAGTTGTAAAAACTTCACTAAAAAGGCATTTTTCAACTTTCCCGTCGAGACCAAAAACACTTACCGTCCCCCAAACTTCTCAATCAACTTCATAATCGCCAGCGTCGCCACCAAAGTCCCAGCCGCTACCGCCGAATATAGCACAGTCTTCTCATCTTGGGAAAATAACTCTTCCCCCTTCGAATCCACCATACAAATTACAGTAAAAGTGAAGACGATCGAATCCGCCTGGACCACCACCAAAGCCAACAATGTCAAAACAAGCACCAAAAACCGTGTTTGGTTTTTCAATGTGACGGTGGAGACCTTTCGCGATGGCAAACCATACGAATCCATGATGTTCCCAAGCTTCTGCAACAGATGACACCGTTAAGTTCACTTTTGTACACCACCACCCCAGTAATGCACACGTTTCCCAGTTCCGGAATCTCTTTCATAGCCCTTGGATGGGTGCAAGGAAATAATGTATGAAAATCGAATTCAGTGATAGGGCCGGGGCTTCTGCCACGCTTATGCGACAGGTAAAAGTGCTAGAGCAGTCTGCACAGTTCGGGGAAGTCAAAGCTTGACAAAGATCGGCTCATCGGGGTCACCCACAAAAAAGGGCACCAGACAGACTGTCGCGAAAGTGAATTCGATCTGCATGTTCAATGATTTTCGAGAGTTACATGTGGATTGCAAAACGAAAGCTCTTTGAAAATGATGGATGTTTGGGGGTGACATGTATACAAGTGAGTTTAACAACTCTTTTGGTTTGCAACATAGGTCAGTTTTGTACAGAATTGAATCAAAGATTGAAATCGTATAGAATTTATGCGATATCGGATCACGACTTTTAAAGTTGTAAAAACTAAGCAAAACGCCATAAAAAAAACTGATGATAGTGTTCGACGCCTGTAATACCAAAAGGAATCCTCAATTTTCAGACAAAAAGCAGTTTGCAAATTTGGCGATGTTCTGTTGTTCATCAGTTTTTTTTTCATTTTTTTTCATTTTTATTTGCATACCCGGAGTACACTGAGAAAAAGGTAACAAAAACATACAACTACAAAGGTTTGACGCGTATTTGAGAATACAAGTATTAAATTAGGTAAAAACAACCGGAATGATTTTAGAAAAGTCAATATTATTGATATTATTAGAGAGATCAGTTGGATTTTTAAATGAGTCTAGAGAAAAAGGACAATTGTTTAAGACGGAAGACACTCGGTTTGCAAATGTTAGTTTGCTAAACTTTGAGTGTTTGGGAACAACAAAGTGGCCACCCTTGCGGGATTTGGAAGATTGGAAGCTGATGAGTTCAGAGGAGGCTGCACAGAGATTATTGAGAACTTTGAAGGCGTAGACAATATCGCAGGTGGTTCGACGATGTTCCAGGGTGTTGAGATGGAGAAGGTTACAACGTTCTAGGTAGGAAAGAGACACATGTTTAGACCGTTTGGTGACAATTTTAGAAAAGATGCGTTGAGGCTTTTCAAAAAGATTGACAAGACGTTTTAGCTTGGGGTTATAAACAGGGGTGGCATATTCCAGGAGTGGTCGCACAAAGACGGTGAAGGCTTTGGTAAGGACGGTGGGATTTTTGGTGACAAGAAACCGAAGAATTGAGAACATTTTTCTGTTGGCTCGAGAGACGACATTTTCGATTTGGGAGGTGAAATCCATGTCGGACGAGATGGCAACGCCTAGATCCCGGATTTTGTCAGTCTCTTCGACGATGCCATTAGAAAGGTAAAGTGGACGTTTGGGATTGTTAGTGCCAAAGTAGACAACTTTGGTTTTGTGTGGAGCGAGTGACAGACCATTGTCTAGAGCCCATTGATGGACAATGTCAACAGCCTTTTGGAGAGGGTGACAGTCGTCATCTGGGTCGTGGACATATGCTATTTTGAGGTCATCGGCATAAAGATAGTGCTGGATGGGGAGACCTGAGTTGGTTAGAGTGTGTGAAAGCATAGCAAAGTAGGTGATAAAAAGTTGAGGTCCAAAAACGGAGCCCTGGGGGACTCCACAGTTGGACTCTTTGATGGTAGACAATTTATCCATAACTCTGACTTGGAATGTGCGATTACTGAGGAAATTTTTGAAAAATGAAAGGAAATAATCAGAGATTCCGATTTCGGACAAAAGACTGAGAAGTCTTTCTGGTGGGGTCCTGTCGAAAGCTTGGGAGACGTCAAAGTAGCAGACAGTGACGCACTTTTTGTCGCTTAGACTTCGGAGGATGTCGTTAGTGAAGTTAATAAGCTGATCGGTGGTGGAATGGTGTTTGCGAAAGCCATATTGTTGAGGAGGTAGGAATGAGTGAACATGACAGACGTATGGTTTGAGTAAAACTCTCTCCAGGGTCCGACAGAGGTTACTGGTGATGGAAATAGGCCTATGCTCTTTTGGTAAAGTGGCAGACGCTTTTTTCGGGAATGGAATGACTGTAGAATGACCAAAACATTGAGGAAGTTGTTCAAAAATGAGACAGTGATTAAAAAGAATGGATAGAGGTAAGGCAAGTGAATCGGCGCATTTTTTGAGAATGATTCCAGGAATTCCGTCCGATGTGGGGTGCAAACTGGGTTTAACTTTTTGGAGTGCTAGGGAGACGTGGGTGGGCTCGATGGTGTAGAATGACAGTTTTGAGGAGGGTGCATTACTGACTGTGCCGATCTGGGATGGGATGTTAGACGGAGTTTCCCAGACGGTGGAGTAGTAATCTCCTAGGGCCTCTGCCTTGTCTTTTTGAAGGCTTTTGAGCGTTTCCAATTGGCATGGTCACCGTCTGAGAATGTTAGCATGCTTTAAAGCTATTCAAAAGTTGATTGGTCATTGATTTGCGTTTCGTGCATTTTCTAGTTTGCAGAATCATTTCACTTTTCTTTGCGGTTTCTTTTGTTTTGGTTTGCACTTATGCACTGTTAAATGTCAAAGAAAGTTTATTAAATTCATAAAAATGATCGCAATTTAAGGAAAAAATGTAAAGTGACATTATTAAACAATTTTTTTAAAACAATAAGAAAATCTCAAGTACATTTTTTACAACATGATGATTAAACAATGTGTTTTTAATTTTTTATGAAAACTTCATTACTTTATGTGTTTCGAATACAATTAAAACCAGTAATTATACAATTCGAATTTGCGTAACCAGTATTTTCAGTTTGCATTAATGCAGATCGGCACCGATATAATATCATTTTCATCTTTTTAGAGTTCCATTCCAAGCAAACTTTGAACTTTTCCCCGATCCTGACATTCATTGCACCGAAACAGATTAGTCTAAAAGCTCTCCCCGATTGCCTGGCCTGATGCAACGACCCACAGCTTTGAATTACAATTCTACATCGACAACTGTCCCAGTCCCAACTCAACAAATGTATTATCATCATCATTGTCGCCAAAATAGGTCGCCATTGTTTATTCTTCATCATCGTCATCTGATCACCCCTACATCGTGATTTATTAACTCGTACAGTATGTATACATGACCTCGAAACAACGTGAAACAGCCATGACTATCACCAGCCGGCTACTGCAAAAACAAACATCAAACAAACAATAGCGAGGTTATTTCCGAGATGATTCGCAGACATCTTTTTGCTTTTTCGGTGTTCTTTGCTGCGACCCTATCAAACTGATGCAATTCGCCGCTGCCGTCAGCTAAAAACAGGTTGAACCCAGCCCATGTTGTAACAAATTGCACTCTTTAGAGTTCTTTTAAGTGCAATTAGATTTTAACGAGTTATTGTTTCGATGCGGTGATGATCGGAAGTTGGTCCATGCACCCTACAAACGGACATTTCCACGGGCCAAATTGTATCAGTAATCCGTGGCATTGCTTCCTTTTTCCAGTTTTTTAAGAATTCTACGCATATGTAGATGCCCGGGTCAAAGGTGGACTAGCCGGCAGCTACTGCCCAGTCATGGTGTCTTATAGCCACAATTCTCTAAACAAAAACCGTTTATCCTTTTCCGTGTTGTTTCCTCTTTGCTTTTTTTCTCATCCTCAAACAGCTGAGTGTGATGCAATTAAAGCCGGGTAGAGTCAGATGTTATCGAACGCTACCGGTGTTCTAAAATAGAGTGAGTAATCCTAATATCATAATCCCGATAAACGAGAGCTATTATGCAATTATCCACTCATTATGTGTGTTTTGGGAGAAAGCTCTTTTGAGACAGACAGCTTAACGAGGTTAACCTGTGACTTTTGGCCGGTGTTGGCGACTGTCAAGTACACAATGGCATGTTTTCAAGTTAAAATTTTGTTATCAAAATGGTTAAAATGTGCAAATTTGTCAATTAAAACCCCTAATTTCAAAATAGCAAAAGACGAATACCGAAAACTACATCGTTGCCCTTATCAAGACCAATCCCCTTTACCCATGATTCACAAAGGTTAATGACGCCCCGAAATAAAGGCCCATTGTCATGGGTGCAGTTTGGGACATTGGTTTTTTGCAACTTTTACCTTTGATAAATCTTTCCCCCCACCTGACCCCCCACCCTCGACGGAATTTGACGATACCTGGAGAATCAAGTAAGTCAGCTGGTCATCTTCGGGTTTGTCACGAGAACACTTGAAACCGTCTTTTTTACCAGAAAAAGTGGCAACTATCGTTTTTCGTTTCCGATTCGGAATCGCAGGAAAAACTTGTCCCTAGAAAAGTTTTTTGTCGATCATAGGGAGTTATTGTCACTCTTGATGAAAGTGACGCCAACGCCGCCAACGTTAATTAACTGTCTTTGCCAAATTCTGTAATTTATTATGTTGAGATGTTGGGTTGTTAACTTTCTTTTTTTTTTAACAAAGAGCACTTTTTATGCGGTAAAAAAGGCCCCTGCAAAGGGGTCAAAGGTGTTTTGATCTAATCAGACGGGTAATCAACGGACAGTCAGTTAATTATTCGGTGTGGGTGACCTTCAGGGCGGGGGAAGCACATGACTTGATGGTCTGGTTGCTGAGACCGGGCCATGGTGTGGTGGAATCAGGGCTTTTGTAGTCTTAAAACACCCTATTAAGGGGTGGAATCAAGTTCAAACGATCAAATCAGGTCGAATTCGACCCAACTTCAATCCATTAAACTGTCCAAGTAAAAATGTGTTCTGTGCATTGGACTATCGTCAATTGAACCCTTGATTACAAATACAAAAACAGCCAAAGTATCGACGCAATCAGTCGGATTCTACCCGAGACCACCATTCCAAATTTTATCATTCATTCATTGTTGATTTGACTTTTAGTTGACACTTTCATTTTACTTTCTTATCAGTAAATTAAACTTCCACCACCCATCAAAAATGTGCTGACCCAGCAATGACGACGTTCATCAAGCTTAATCAGAAGCTTGGCGACGGCTATTACCTGTTCCTGCCTATCAGACGCGTCAACACCCTCCACGTGACTGATAAAAGCCTCTAAATTTATGGTTTTATGACTTTATGACCGATACACGGATATGCTTACTGATTTCACACCGGCCAAATTGCTTCCTTTCCCTTTTCGCAACAAAAATTCCTTCGATCATTGATCGATTTGGTCCGTTCGCGTCATGTAGCCTAGCAGTGATACCAAAAATGGTTGCTTCTACCATAATCTTATCGCATTTTGACAACATTGTGTCAGCTTTAAGCGCCTTTCGACCCGGTCAACAGATTCCATGACTCCTCTCTTACAAATCTACGTATGAACTGCCTCATTCCATGAGACACTGGTCTTACAGTATCCTAAACCGGCTTAAGTTTTGTAAACTTCTGTTGAGCTTGCGATTTTGCGTCTGCATTTTGAGTCAAAAACCAAAACATTACGTAACAGACCCTTTTGAAATAGAAATACATGTTATTTTGTCTGAAAATAGTTAGAATCTTGTTAAAATGTATTCACCGTGTTTCGGCAGCCTTCCAAATGGTCGCTTTTTAGGCTTCTTTATGCACTTTGTATACGCTTTTATGTCGTATTATTCGTAACGACGACGTAAAAAAGCCGTTTATTTAGGTTTTCTTCAAGAGAGTCATGTTACCTGAAGCATTTGAAGCAAAAATCAAGCAAGTCATGGACATGGCTATTCATGGCATTGTGTGACGTTGAAATGTGCGTGTCAAAAGATGTCTAAGCTTTTTTCTAGGTCGTACTTTGAAGCAACATGGTGGTTTTAAAGTTCTGGATGAAACTTGAAACTGATTTTTGACTTTTTTCTACAAATTTTTAAAAATTTAAATTAAGTTAGATCGAATTATGTTTGCTCTTTCGACGCATATTTGAACTCCCTTTCCCGTTCCAATGCCGTAGCAATGCAACACATACTTTGCGGTTCACCGATTCTAATCGGCTTAATGGGATTTGGCACTGACACCGACCAAGTGACACAAAATGGTTGGTCTTTATCTTGTGTTAGCCTAGGCACTTGGTCGAGAGCGCACATCTTTTTGTCACCTCACGATACAGAATGATGCGCGAGGCCGGCTGGCCGACGAAAGACTGAAGATTGTCTGTCGTAGGGGCCCTACTGTTGGCACGTAGAAGCATCACCTTTTATCACCAACAGCCTAAGGCTACACTTTGAGAGTAACGAGAGCACTCAATTCCAGAAAGTCGTCGACTTAATACAGTATTAGCCTTTCGGGAAGTGATAAATGCAAGAATTCTCCTTGACTTACTATGCTTACTATTAAGCTTGGTGATTATGATTAGAGCTTAAATGTCAAGTATACATTTTACAAACTTTTGCATTAATTCAAAACGCTCTAGGGTTACTGTAGCCCTTTCACCAGAGAAAAACCAGTTTTGACAGTTTCTTGAACCCAAAAAGACCACTTTTTATAGTTTACCGAATGACATATCGCAACAACTTCCTTACAAGTCCATTGTAATAGAAACCATGTGTAACAACACCGTCATATCTTACCTTTTAGATTCCTAACCAAATTGTACATGCTGATGCATAGTGTTAATGTTTAACCGTTAGAAACAACACCAACCACCCGAAAAGGGTGAACTTTTGTAACTCTTGCGTACATTTGACGCTTTTTATGTATTCTTAGGCATTTTTTACGCATAAAAGGTAAAAAGGAAGAGGAAGTTGTCTTTAAAAAACACGCATTTGTTGCCTTTTAAAAGCGCCACATGGTTTTATTATGACTAGGTTGTCCAATTTGCAATGTTATAGCATTTTATTAACACGTGCATTGTAAAATATACCATGCGTCTGGAAAACATGACGTACATTTCACAAATTTTCAAGACTTGGTTTTCATGATGACAAGTAACCTATTCAAACCCGTCTGAAACCTGTCATACTCGAAGCGACAGTGGTTTTCAATAGAAGTCATCGGCATCGAGTCATCATGGTTGTGCTATGCTCAAGCCATGAATGCATCCCATTTCGTCGGTTTGTATAAACTTAAGCTTATCAACGTGATATTCTTCCATGTCGACGTGGCGACGTGTAAAACCGTGCAAAATTAAGCGAGCGCATAGAAAAGCATATTTTTAAATGACGGGATGCTATATGCATTCGTGAATCTTAAACTGTCAACAACACGGATAAACAGCATGCACTTTCTAAACGGATTAAGGGTCGTTAGTCACTAAACTCGGCATCAGATGGGATTTTAAGCTGCGTGTTGACTTTTGGCACCTCTAGGAATGGTCGAAAGCGTAAAAATCAAGTGCGAAGCGTGCAATTTTCTTGTGAATTTGGTCTATTTGGACTTAACAAACTACACGACTTGCAAATTATTTAAATATATCTTTAAAATACAAAACAACTGTACACTTGTTTTACAAAATTCGCCATTTTGTACCCCAATTTGTCGAATTACACTTCCTCAACGAAATTCAATGTTACAATTACCACAAAACTGCAATTAAAACAACCTTTCAAAGTACTTACAAAAACCAAGATAGACAGTTGTTTGTCTTGCGTAATTTATCTAGGTTTCAATCCCACCAATGTAGCCCGCAGTTCAGTGCACTCTTCTACGGTAGCGATTCTTCTAACTTATAAAGACAGCTTTGGTTAATCCATTGTTTCAATTGGTAAAAGTTGTTTGCTTCACGAATTGCACGTCGAATGCCAGACTTCCTGTTTTTTTTGCACACTACTAACTGAAACTAAACCGCTGATATATACAATTTAGTTCACATCAGTTTAGTTAATTTTTTTGGCTACACATCTTGCACTTTTTGGAGAACAAATATGATCACACTTGAACATTAAACAAACAAAAACCATAACCATGCGAAATGCGAATACGAAATAAGATCAAAGCATTAGTCACCCCCTGGCCAGCGGCCTATGGGCTTGATCTAAGCTTGCTCTCGTGGGTGGGTTCTCGCGATTAGCACAACTGGGGTTTACATTGTTACGAATTTTTGTGGTTTCCAAGGGTCACAATGTTGCGTAATCTTTATTTGCGTATTTGCATTAACCCTTTTGATGATTTTGTCACATCTCGAGGGGTACCTGATTTTTGCGCAAGGCAAGGGTTGACCAATACTTTTTTCCTACAAAATGACGTGATTTCTTCTCCAAAAACTTGAACTCTCTATTCTTTTCTTTTCTTCTTCTGATGGTTGCATGATTCAATCACAAAGAAAAGGACTACCTGCACGAAGAGACACAGATTCTCTGATTTCGTCACATAGGGTCTATGCTACGTCGGCGATAAACCGTCTACATGGCTTTCCAAACTTTTGGAAGCGTTCGGGTTCGAATTTTCGTGCAAATAGATATAGTCTGCGCGAAAGAAAGGAACCACGGAATTCCATTCTCATGAGGGTGATCCCCGAAACATGTATTTTGTGACGATCACACGCAAAAACAACAAATGTCATCACGTAAGTCACGAAGCAGCGGAAATGCTGGAGGGTGCAGATCCACTTTGTGTAGTGTAAATCAAAATTTTACGATTTTTGTTTGGGAAAAGGGTTTCATCACTTGATTCATTCACTACGTGCAATTCAAAGGGGCATTCGCGCGATTTGGTGTATTTTTAGACTATTTCCGATTCGCTGACCAGTTGTTGATGCAACTTTTGTAGTTTAACCAATTCTTTTTTTATTTTTTAACATTTGACATTTTAACATTGTAACTATTACTCAAAATAAAATCCACAAAAAACAAACACAATTTTCCGGGTCAGACGAGCCTGACTTGAAACCTGTCCAAATTTTGGAAGTTTGGACAATTTTCAGTTTTTTCAACTCGTCCAAAACCTAACTTGCAAATACAAACATTATAAGCTCCAACAAATTTGATTTTGTCTGATTCCATTTGTACAAACAAAATTACACCTACATTTTGTACTTACCTCTAAATTGGGTCTGAAGCGCCTCTGAAAAGCTGCAACCCGTAAAAATAGCAATAAAATGATTGCATTTCCAGCAGTTTTAGGTAATGGGTAAAGCTTTTATCATTAGAACTCGGAACCAATATAGACTATACTTTCTCATAGTTCCTGGCTGGGCCATAGTTGTGATTGTAGGTCAGAACTCGTGATTTTTTTGTTGTTTTTCCGTGTTTTCTCAGAGGGTTCAAGATGGCTTTGATCTTTCCCAGTGATTGTTTAAATTAGGTAACATACATAAATTGTATCAATCACATAGGAATTCCGGGGTCCTCTGATTAGGTGAATAGGTGATAGATAGACGCCATGGGTCGCCAAAGGGGCGACGTATTGGAACTAATAACCACGTGGGGGCATCACTGACCGACTCGGGGTAGATGTATGGGAAAGTAGCAGGAAAAAACATATCAGTAGTCAGTGATTGTGTTCGCCTTGTGGCTTTGACGTCCGGTCGATGTCGCCAAAGGTGACAATGTGATTGGCGTCTTCGGTCGAAGATGGCGAAGTTTGGGGCATATCTAATCACATCACAAAATTGATACAAGCTCCGATTCTCACGCAGTGTTAATTTGTTATGATTGATGTGAAGTGACAAGTTTACTTTGTTGCTCCACGTGTTTTGGTCTGCAAGCGACGTCAATGTAGTGATGGGGTTTTTGATTTGTTACATTATCATTTGATTTAGATTAGTTATCAGGTTTTTTCATCGAAATTCTACCCGAAACTTCGAAATGTAATTTAAAACCGGATTTTGACTTCGAAATGATGCGAATCTATGATTTTTCTGAACTTTTTCAAGGCTTTTCAGCGTTTGGAAAACAACTTCCCCCAACAAAGTCCCAAATAGCATCCCCATGACAAATCCAACCTTTATAAACTCCACATTACAACCACCATTTGTCACCCCCGCCCTTCAGGGACCCATGCCATCACCCAAGTTCCATATATCACTTCCATTAGCCAAATGCCCACCCTCAAACTACCTGCAGTTTTCAACCCCCATGCCGTCCATGTCATTTGCCTGATTCACAGCAACCCGACCTCCCCTGCATTTTGTACCCTATTTTGACCGCAAACCGACAAAAAACCTTTTAAAAGTCATCAGAAACAGAATAACGGAACCAAAATGTCGTCGCATGACCAGCGCAAACTGAAACCACAACGGCAAAATGCCAGCCAAGCACACTATAGTATTAATACTTATGCGAAAAAATACCATGCAATCTTGACGACGTAAAATGCCATCGGATTACGGTGGAACATTATTTATTTGCACACGAAGACAACGATGTTCACTACAGCTAACCACTTTGGCCTTTTTGTAAGTCTTGAAAAATGTTACGTTGATAATGTTAATCCGATAGATAAACTTTGTGATAAAATCAAAGGTGTTTCCAAAACTTAAAACTGTTCGCAATGCAAGAAATCAGACACAGATATAGTTTAAATCATTTTTATTTTTTAAATTATTTTCTTTTTTCTGGGCACTCTTGTGAGAAATCCTGTTTTGTGACATGCATACACATATGAAGAATAAATTAATAAATAACAATAATAAATAAAAATACAGCTGATTGGAAAGTATCATACAAGTATTTGCATTTTGGGCTCAAAAAAGTTAAAACTATGGAAAAAGTATTGCAACTGCGTCGGTGAAGGCGTGAGGCAAGTTGTATGGATTTGAGATCGTCGGGGGTTGGACCAGTTTTTTCGGACGGTTTTGTTGAGATACAGTAAGTAGGCTTTTGAGATCGGCGAAATTGCAGCTGTACAAAGTGGTTTTCGTCGAAATATACAAGTAATAGTTATGTATAGATATTTAGTTTGTTGAATGTGATGAATATGCAGCATAAACAGTGACAATATTGGGTAGTGTTGGTCGCAAGAGGCGGAATTCAAGGCACTCGAGGAGATAAGTTTTAATGGTCGCACCATAAGCGAAGTAATAATAAATAAGTAAAAAAGTGAAGAAACATCTTCAGCATGTACAGATATGAACAAATAATAACATGAGCTAACAGGTGTAATACGTTGGATGGATGCCAGGGCATTACCGTGACACTGCCTCGGAAGCGGCTGAGGGTCTCGCGATGAGGCCGCTCCGCCTGCTTCGTCGGCCAACGGCCTGATTTAGCGTGAAGGAATCGTCGACACTGATCAAAATGTGGATCATGATGAATGCAGTGTTAAGATTATCGTCGGATATTCGTATGTAGTGAGTTAGTTGATATGAGGCGCGCTCGATGAATATCTAGCGCGGAGCAAAAAGGAGGAAGGACGTTTTAGTCGGTCTCAAAGTAACGGTTGTGACCGCCGACGGCTGGCCCTTTTATATCGTTTCCCACCTTCGGAACACTGAGAAACCACACTACTTCGGTCCTGCCCCTGTGGTGCTCCGCCTCGAACCCCGCCGCTGGTGGCTGAAAAAAGGATAGCACAAAAAAGATGTGAGAGATTTTCCTTTCACTGCCTGGGCCTCAGGCCTTGGCAATGGCACACTCTGGAGCTCCACCTCCTTGCTGGGGTGAGATCCGGCTTAATTAGAAGTTATTTCATTTCTTTTAATTTCTTGTTTACTTTTTGATGGAAAGTTAACCCCATTAAAGACACAAAAACCGCATGCATTCTCGAAAGTTGCTCAAAAACTGATAAGCATTAACCTGCAAGAAGTCAGGCTCTCTAAGGTGCGTCATCTCACGACGGTTGGCTGGTATCTCAAAATGGGTTGTGCTAATCAGTGACGAAATTAGGATCCATGTAGGTGGCGACGACATCATGATTGTCTCGGTGAAAGGGGCATTACAAGTTATGATTTTCACTTTTTTCTTCAATGAAAAGTTGGGAGGCTATTTCCGGAAAAACCAAAAGTAGCTTCAAATAGTGTAGCGTGCTGCAAAACTTGATCATTGAGAGTGGCGAGATCACACACCACGACTGTAGATAGGCTGATGCAAGCCCTGCAAGCCGTGGTCACTCGGATTCGTATCATTGAACTCAGGTAAGTCGCTTCAGTGCACGTTTATCTTATTTCAAATGGGCGTTGGAGCATTGGTGAAGTAGATGATATCCAGATGATGCTAGTTAAGTTCAATGGTCTCAAAACCAATCTGGTGATTCTTAACTTTCCTTTTTCTTCCCTTTTTTCTTAATAGGTATACTGTAACTTTCTCACTTTTCACAAATTGCATTCTTCTTCCTTATTTTGTCATCTGACTGCTACAGTAACCATCAAACAACAGATGCGTTCACTGATCAACCCTTTTCCATCTTTTTTCGGTTCCTCTTCCGTGCACTTCATAGACCACACCGATTCGACATCGGCCCAACCATATGGGTGCACATGTCCCTCGCGGCGTCATCGCCATGGACCCCTAGTATCATGACGCACAATTTTCTACATAAACACCGCAGTCTTCGAAGATTGTCAACTCATTCGTCGTCATTATCGCCATGTAATGCATGCATAACGAATAAAAGAATGACTGTACCGAATGAAGCCTCTGGGTACAGCGCTACAAACTTGCTATATTATGTGTTCCGTCATTGTTCCTCATCAAAAATGAGGAACAATGTGGATTGGCATAGCGCCCAGGGGCTTCATGTATGATCTTTTAGGTTTGCATTGGACAG
The DNA here is from genome assembly GCA_024447225.1 of Panagrellus sp. LJ2284. NCBI lineage: Eukaryota > Metazoa > Nematoda > Chromadorea > Rhabditida > Panagrolaimidae > Panagrellus > Panagrellus sp. LJ2284. The sequence continues at coordinate 4,271,634 of JAMRYC010000001.1, read as the reverse complement.
TTTTAGCTAAAAATAGAAATAGGCTTGCACCCATGTTTACAGGACAGTCTTACGCTTACGCTTACGCACTTTTAACAGTTACGTCGGGGGTAAAGGTCGTGTTCTGTGTTTCCGGAAAAGGCGGCCCCAATCAGCCTTGATTGGGACCACCTTTTCCTGACCAGGTATGATCATGTCGCTGACATTTGTTGCATAAAGTCTACCCGATGCACCCAAAACTAATTTGCAGTTAAATTCGCGCGACTTCAGACGTAAAAAGTGATGCAACAATCAAACCACCGTTCTGTTTCGACCTTGCTAACCAGTCTCAAACCACGATCTCTGTTTGTTTCACTATTTCACTTTCCTACCAAAAACCACCTCTCCAAAGGTCACTTTTGTTTATACATATATCTTTACTACTTTTGCCAAGTAAAGTTTGCCCTCCAAAATTTGTACTGATATTTAGCCTTGTTAGTCCTACAATTATTTTGTAGTTCACATGGCTTCGCGCTCAATTTGGCCACCCTCAACACTAATTCCTACCCTTACTTTATATATTTTTTAACTCTAGCCCTTCAAAGAGACGATAGATCATGACTGACTACCAAGGCCAGTCTAAATATATTACTAAGCGTTTCGCGTACAAACGTGACTCGAGTACTCGAACACTGTCACGAAACTGTTAAGGAAGTGTATATTAGACACTGCTTCCGCTGTGGAACCATCTTGAAACTTGGTCGTTTTTACCTTTAAAGATAGTCACCCGTAAAAGTGAACGTTTTCACGCAACTTGTCAGGTCGAAACACAGCTGACAGGAAACGGTATGAAACTACGTTGCAAAAAAGTAGTTATCTTATACAAAAAAGTGGTGGTTAAGGTTGATCTCGAGACTTGATGGCTACATAATTCACAAGATATTTACTCTCCACCTACTAATAAGGGCTTTTTATGTATTTATCTGGCTTTTAAAGGGTATATTTAAGTTGTAATTGTTTTGTTTTTACGGTAATTATGTTACTTTTTGACTTGGCTTATTTAACTTTTTTGTTGTGTACCCTAAACGGTAGGGCTATGCCTCCTGACTAATGGACAAAGTACAAATTAAATTGTACAGACATAATAATTAGTAATGTAAGAAGCGCTCAAAACACTTGAGATGCGACTTTTGGTCGCGGTCTTTTGGGTCGAGCCATATAGGCAAAAGGTGCTTTTTGGTTCCAGAAAAATGGAAGCTGGCGGCAAACAGGATTATAGTGGTCAGAATTTTTGTTGGTAGGTATGGAAAACCCGAAAAAGGAGTTCCTTGGCCTTTTCCTAAATCGGATAGCATAAATGGTGAAATAAAAGTCTCAAATGGCATTATTCGAGTTTTGAAAAAGGTAAATCTATGACTTTTGGCGCTGGATTACGGTGTTCTGACACTATTTTGAAGTTATTTTCTTTTCTAAAGAGGGTCAGGTCAACTCAAAAGATGATACCATTTGAATAACGACCAAGTCCACGTGAAGCAGGATAAGCACCTTTGGAACTATTTAGGAACTACTTGCCCTCAGGGCATAAAACACAGAAAGTGTTGTGTGCACTTTTTTCCCTGAAGGCTACCATTAAAACAGTCTCCAGGCAGAGATCGACTTAACCCTTATAATTTTCGGAAGTAATACTTCAAGATCATTGAATTCAGCTAAATTTGTACCCAATAGACGCACGTTTTCAAAGCCACCCTCAAGCCCAAGCGGTTTCAGACGGAGATTATCCGGGATCAGGCCAAATTGATCTCACCTTTAAGTAAAACTGATCCAATATGTTGCCTGAATCTTTTGAAATGACAAATTTTCCAAAGATCCACAATCCAATTTCCTAGAAAACCTCAATAAGACAAAAGTTCAAACATTTCACCATTCTTTGACGCAAACAGACAGCCCCAAAATCGGATATCACCGACTTACAGAAACAAAAACCCGGCTCCAAACTTGCATAAGTCAAAAGTTGACTCGTCTGGCATCACACAGTCTTATTGTGTTAGTCATGTTTTGATCATTGTGCATTTGTGTTTGTGGAAATGCAAGAAAAAAGTGCAAATATTTAGCTTTGCTCTATGAACATGGCCTCAATGAACGTTGAAACGCGCTCACCGTCTGAAGGCCCTTCGTTAAGGAGCGACATTTAGCAGCGAAAATCCGAATGCAAAAACAGGTGGATTTCTTCTAGGATGTTTGACCGCGGCACGAAAAAGCATGTTTATCAGTGTTCTTCATTGAACTCTGCCTTTTCCAGCTAACATGACGCGAGATTGGCCATCAGTGCGGTGAAATAAACATTTATGTTATGATGTTTTGAGTTATTTAGATGATTAAAAGGGGTTTGGGATACATGGCAGAGGTTAAAAGACAGCTTGGTTGTACTTTCGCACATCTTGGGTGCCTCATTGTTTACAAGTGCGATGTTTCAACTTTCAAGACTTTGACCATTACCTGGTCAAAGTTGCGTCGTCGTCGTCACACGTGTATCGTTGTTTGTTGCTGTTGTTTGGGGTTCGTTTTCACGTAGTGTGGTGTCCGTGCCGTATAGCACGGTTGTAACCTTTCCCGCCGTGATGGCTGGCCTATAGCCTCCAGAAACACCAAACAACAACATCCCTGTGCCGTCCATGAGCCCATATTTGTCGGCGCGTCCGTGCATCCACACCTCACCCAGCCGAAATTATCTCACTACTTTGATAAATTTAACTAATGTAACATACACTAGTCACATGTAAAGGTTTGTATGTTGTATGTATCAACTTTTCAAAATAACCCGTAGTTCTCACCCCACTCAATTCCCACTCTACGTCAAAATTGCGTGCAACTTTCTACTTTTGCTGTTTTCCAGTAAGGTTAGCCGTTCGCTTTTACTGTACTACGACGACAGCGTCGCTACCACCAAGGTGGGCACATGCATGCCATTGTGTCGCAATTAAGATAAGATACGTAGGGACTTTACCCGATAATAGATATGCCGATTCTAGTCAAGTGCCTGGCCCGCTGTTCGGGGCAAATAAATAAATGCGCCATTGTCGGCCGCAAATATCAAAGATACAAAAGGACTATGGCACCAATACTTCGAAGTGAGCACGAGATTGTTGCGTCCCAGGCCAGGCCCTAAGGTACTGGAAGCGACATTTTAGGTGGCTAAATGTCGTCGTCAATCTGCAACTTTTGTTTACCCATGTAAAAAACCATAATCACATGACAGTGTGACTGGACTGACTGACTACCGAATGCCAAAGACGAACGAACTTTTGAGCGACGTAAAAAAGACCAAACCAGGGAGCAAAGACGGTACTACAGCCATATATAATTACAAAAACTATCTGTCATCACAAAATTCGTCGCTATAAAAATGCCTCATCACTACGACATGAATAATAAATATAATTTGAAAAAAATGCAATTTTTTGTAAAATTAACATAAAAAAGATTAATTTTAAATTTAACTTTAACTTAACTCCAGATTAACAAATGGCGTGTCACATGTATTTTTCCTGGTAATCGGTTACGGAAACGTCGGACCAAAAAAATGTTGCAATTGAAAAGATGGGTAATCTTTGGCAGTAAGTATGGATAACAATTAGCGCACTGACACAAAAAACGTCGGCTAACAAGCTGTCTTTTTTGCTAATCGGCTTTGCTTTCATCGTTTTGATAGAGATGTAACATAAAAATGTTGTCAGACGTTTTGGGTTTAAACATGTTTTGAAGACGACGGCGATAGACTAGTTAATGATTACTGTAACTATCTATTTACAAGCCAAATGAAAATAAAAGTGTAAAATTTTGCCACCATAATTTAAGCATGTTGCAGATTAGCACGTTCCATTTTTCTGTGAAAACTTTATGCAAAATTGTGAGGTCAAAAAACGGCCCATAAACAGCGTAATTTCCGGTTGTTGCCATAGCCAAAAGTTGTAATATGCCTATGTACATAGATTGTTTATGGATGAATGGCGATTTGGCAGGGGCAAAGTTTGAATTAAAAGTTGTTAAAGGGAATTGGACTTTTGGCATGTACATAAATATATGGATTGTAAACACAATTCTATGTACATATATATTTTGGAGATATAAATAGATTTTCCTTTGTTTTTATGTTGGAATTTTGAATCCTTGAAAATGGGAAGTCAACTACATCAGTCAGAGGGCACAACTGGGGGCGATTTGGGATGCAGGGGAAAACAAAGTTCTACAAAAGTGAATTAAAAATAAGCCTGGATGTACATAGGTATGAATTGGATAGTATTTTACCCCCGGAAGTTGTAGCAACAAAAAACAATCGTCGTTTAGCTAGTTGGTTTAATCGCTTTTTGACCCCATTTCAACAGGAGCCGATAATGGTAAAAGACAAAGCCGCAACACAAAAGTACAGAAAACAACGGCACCCGTCTGCACCTTCTCGGCCCAGACTCGACCGCTCTGACGTAGAAAGCGTCGACCACCCAGCGGCCAGCTACGTAACAATGTCCGCTTCATGTGAATGGGAATTGTGCGCTTTTTGAAGCGTTAAAATCGTCTAATGCAACCAAATCAAAAAGACCATTGGTCGTAAACCTGCAATAAAACAAAAGGGGTTTTTTAAACAACAAACTCTTTGCAACATTATTTCTTCCAAACACCCTTATTATCACTTAATAGGCCCTCCTACAGTATCCCTAACGTTGACTGGGAAATTTTTGCGTCACAAAAAGTTCCGTTTCCACCAGTTCCATTAAAAAGCGACAAAAACCCAGAAACTTCAGAATGAATCACCCCACTAAGCAGTTTTTGCTTCTCATTTGTAGCAAATTTAAAGTTATTTAGTTTTGTTGAACACATTTTTTATCCTACAATAATTACGTAGGGTGAGACACTTGCAGGTTTATCATGCATATTACCACTGGAATTGTAGCAATCGTCGCTTAAGTATAACACAACTTTCACTGAGTGGGTTTAGAAAAGTTGTTTGAAATAAAAATTATGTGCACTTAAATTGTCAAAGTGTTCAAACAGATATTATAAAATGCAATTTTCACGCGATTTGGGGGTATAAAATCTACGTAGAGTTGGCGGTACATTTTCACTATGTTGCGAGAGTTCTGGGAACACAAGGTGGAAGAAAGTGATAGGGGGTTTGCAATTATGGTTTTTTGGAAGTTTAAGGTAAAAAATGATGAAAAAAGAAAAACAGTTTGAAAAAATTGTCTTCAGGCACATTCGAGGCGTTCTAAACGACAGACAGCTTACTAGAGCTCAAATGATCGATCAACTTTTCACAAACCTCGGTGTAATACACTGAGAAAAAAATCGTTACATTTGAAACATGGGTTACACTTTTTGTAACCCAAGTCAAATTTACATGCGTTACAGGCATTTTTGCGTTACAAATTGTAATCCCTTTTTGCGTTACATCGCGCGCATTGAAAAATGTAATGCGCTTTGCATTGTGCGAATGCGTTACGCGCCCAGGATTACACGGGTTCCGAATGTAACCTTAAAAAATTACCATGTTTCAAATGTAACCCCGTGAGTTACAAAAATGTAACGATTTTTTTCTCAGTGTAAACAAGTTTACAGTTAACTTCATTGAGAAAGTTGTATTTTTAACTTAATAATTGTCATTGTAAAAAGTTGTAAAAAGCCTATTTAAGAGTGTGCGCAAAGTTTAACAAAATTAATAACGTGTTTACAAATGTTCATTCAGAAAACTTATTTTATACTTGCAAAAACTTGTTTAAAGTTGCAATTTATTGGTATCGTTTAATTTGTGTTTATACACTGAGAAAAAAAAACTTACACAGGGTAAGCCGCGCGCTTACACACAGTAATGTGCGCGCTTACATTTGACCCTGTTAGTTGCGCGGGCTGACAAATGTAATCCCGGCTTACAGGTTTTTTTTGTCAGCGCGCGCTGACATTTTGATCCTGTAAGCGCGCAATTACAGGGTCACTTGTAAGTTTTAACTGACAATCTGTCAGACGCATAGCATTCGGGGTTAACTTTCACTTTTAATTTTGCTTTCTTCTTGTAATTCGAACAAAGTATAGGCAAAAAATTTATTTTTAATTAAAAAAACAGTCGAAAACACAACCACAAAAATAAATAAATGAACAACACACAATAAAAATAATTTTTCAAGACTTCTTTCGATCTGCATTTATTGACGTTGACATGTTTCGAGGTTGGGTGGACAGGGTCGGCGTTGAGTGTCGCGACTTGATGGTGATGCTTCGGTGATAGCTGAGGGTTTCTGAAAAGCAAAAATATATAAAACCCGTGTAAACTATATATAAAATGGAACGACTTACTCAATCAAACTAATGCTTCGAGCAACTGGACAATGCGTCTGGGGGCATACTTCGGGATTCATCGTTGTGAAAAGCAGTGATGAAGCTGCGCCATTCAATCACCCGGTGTGTACCTGTAACATAATTTTATATATAATTGCTGATGGAAACCGGGATGACGCTTACCTGTACGCTTGGAGCACGATGAAAAGTTGACGGCAGCTTCTGACGATGAACTGACGCACAAAAGGTTGAGAATCGCACGGATTCATAACGAAAAGACTTCACATTTGCAAAGGAGCGTTGATGAAATCAAGCTGGAGGAAGTGCGCGCTCTCCAAGAAACAGCTTCCCGCCAGTACCGTGAAGCACTCAGTCGTGGTGAGAGTGACTGCTGATTGCGCTTGGTCGCGCAAGACCAAGGGGGTCGAAATAAAAAGCACGCACTTTCGACTTACATTTCCTCGATGTCAGCGAAAACAAACCGATCCAAACTGTGTGCGCGGAAACATTACAGATCCAACCTGTAAGTCGGAAAAAAGGTGTAAGCGTGTAAGCTTGTTTGCGCAAAAGTGTGTAAGCGCGCGCACCTGTAAGCGTGTAAGCGCTTTTTTCTCAGTGTAGTAAGTTGTTTTGTATTTTGTTCAAAGTTGCAAAAATGAAAGTGTTTTTTGTTTGTTGCAAAGTTGCAATGAATCGAAATAATGGCCGAAAGACCACCACTGTCGCAACTTCGCAAGTTCGCAACATTTCCACCAGAATCCTGGCCTTTCTGGAACGGAACAAATGCCTCATTTCCTGTTTCGACCTTTTTGGCATGTGCCCAAGGGCAAAAAGAACGCATGCGCACCGCTACGACCGTCACAAAGCGACTACCGGTCAAAGCGGACTTGGCCTTTCTAATTTCCATTTTAAAAATGCTTAGTTTTGGCATTTTAATTTTGCAATTGCACACAAAAAGAACAAAAAACAAAACAAAGCGTTCTTTTATTGTAAATGTCAAGCTTGTACATTCATTGTTTAAAGTTTGTTGAGTTTGATTGGGCGAAAGTGCATGTGAAAAGGCTTACATTAGCTGGCTGTGGTTATGTTATTTAGATATTTTCAGAGGGCTAAAAGCTGGCTTAAGTTTTCATTTATTTTCGCCACCGGATGGCATTGTTGAATGAACCGCGAGTAAGAGTGACCTTTGTTGGTGCTCAGGGACGGAAATTGGGTAAATACATTTACGTGGGTTTAGGTTGGCTAAACCCACGTAAATGGCACTTTTGGAAGGGAAAAGTTGAAATGGAAAAACAAAAATTAGGAGATCAGCTTTTTGGGGACTGTTTTGCAGGTTTTAAAAAATTCAACTAAAAAGTGCCTAAAAAGGTATCCTTGTTGTTTGTAAAGATTGGCAATCACAAAAAAGACAAAAAATAAATCAGACTTTTTTACATTGGCACCCATGGCGGGAAATAAAAAAAATTTCCGGTATTGAAAAGGTTTTTAAGTTGTTATTAGTACTTTTAAAAGTGGCAAGCATGTAGCCTTTATTTCTTTATTTCGCTACTATTTTCATAACTAAATTAGTTTTCTATCAAAAGCTTAGTCACCGTGGAATGTTGGTCGCAAATTAAACGGAACAAGCTGTCACAAATCTGCACGACGTCAAAATAGCATTACCCCCGCAGTTGAAAAACAAAATCTTCTTATACCACTTTAAAAATTCCTCTCCATTACCGTTCCAATCTCTGTTGTTTTGACTCCCTGACACCCTATGACTGATGCGCCCACTTCCGACAACTACAGTACCCCATCCCGATGCCCTCGTAAAACTGCACCCAAATTGGAGCGGATTTATCACTTGTTATCCTATCTCTCCTTTTTTTCGGTCCAAAGTGTAGAGCCAGTGTAGCAAATTAGCCTTGTTTGCAGTTTCGAATTATTAAATTACGGCTAATCCCTACATTGGTGCATTGTCAGTTTGTGTCATACATCACGATGGCTCATTCATTTCGACGCCACCGCAAAAAGAAAGTTAGTGTCTCAGGGGCAACAAATGTTTAAAACGGGGGTTATTGGCTACAAATAAGGCAGATTGAGAGAAAAAAGTTACAAATCTTGATGACAGCCGGAAATTGGCAAATTGGCAAGCCATACTGAAGCGTATTAACGGTGGCGGCGGTGGCGAAAGGAAAACAGTGTGGAGTCACTGTAAAGGTGATTAGCCGGCTATTTTTAGGATGTCTGTTGTAATGTACTTAAGATTGGTGATACATGATTACAAAAAGTTAAGGTTATTATTATTAAAAATTAAAATAAGCATCGAAAATAACATATTTTGTAAAAGTGTGCCTTTTTTATTTACACTTTGAGCTTTGGCAAATTTTGATCACCAAGCATACTGTAACCTTTACCATGTCTATTGTTACGGTTATTGTGGCCCATATTATTGTCAGACAAAGCAAGTTTGCAAACTACAAATAAATCAAACGCCAAAACAATAATTTTCGACCCCATTGTGAAGGATTTTTGATCACTTTGCGGCAAAACTAAACCACCACTTTTATGAATGGACGCTTTTCTTATTGTAGTTTTGTATTGTATGCAAAAATCGCGTTGGCAGGATAGCCGTCTACTGCGTCACAAAGGTCACCGGAAACGGAAATCCAGGCACTGTTGCTTTGCTTTTACCTTTTTGAATTGCAATTAGAAGCCGGCGAGTCCATCGACGATAAAAACTTTTTTTTAAAACTAGTGTGCCACGCAATATCTATGAAACGGCTACGCAAATTTGTCGTCGACATTCACACTTGGCGGGCAAAAAATTACATGGAAAATAAGCCGCTTATAGTAGTTTGAACAAATATGCACTGTTCCTAGCCGGGGATGAGCATGACAAAATGCTGATCCCAGCTTTGTCACATGTTGTGTTTTGTATGTGTAAGCATGCATTTAAAAGTTTTGAGGGACTTTTTAAACTTGAATTCAACTTGTTTTGGAATTTGTTTTAACAAAAAGGATAAATTAGTCAGCTTTTCGTATAAATTGTATCGTGTCACTTGTTTTAAACATACTTTTACAAACTACGAATGTACAAATTTACGTAACGTATATCCGTAAACACTACATAGTGTCCACGTTTACACTTCTAAGCTGCAGAGTTTCTTCAATTTGTCCAATAAAAACCCATCATCACGGCTACGAAAAATCCATTACGTAGCAAAGTGCCAACACAAACATGAAAAACATTCACGAGAACACCGGTAAATTGATGAAATGGAGAATACAAGACTTTGTAAAGGGCAATCTTAAACACAAAAAACAAGACTGATCGATGTGCCAATAATCGCCCCCACTTGTGTTGAAACAACACACCCGCGCTTTGCATGGTTTCAGATGTGGCTATTTATGGGTTCCGCATTAAAATTCAAGCTTACAATACACTTTGTATTGTGGCACAAAGTCTAATCCACAGCAAGTGAGCAAGACATTGTAAAGAGGATCTGAAATATCGCATGGTTTACGATTTAGCTTTGCACGGGGTACAAATTTGCGAGGGCGGAAGTACATGCATTCAGAAGGCAACTTTCTGATGCACTAATTACTTTAATCCCGCTCTATATAAATTGCATACATTTTGGAATTTGTGTTTTTCTATTTTTAGCACTTTTTGACTAATAAAATAAAAATTTGAGGGGGGTCTCTTTTTTGAAAAGGCTTCTTGGAACAATTATCACATCTAATTAACTTACAATGCCACTTTTGCATGTTTATCATCACCGATGAATAGCCCAATGTGTTTCGATAATTAGATGTAGCTAGTTATTTGCTTGTAAATATAGTGCTGTGGCAAAATAAAAAGAAAGTTAAAAAGATTAAAGTCGCCTTTTTGAAAATAGGTATTCCGGCGGTTGCCGGTCATTGAATGCATTCAAGTAAGAACTTCGGTTATTTTATGATTTCATTCACTTGGACGGCAAGGTTCACAAAGACATCCGTTGCGATCTCTATCTAATAGCAAGAAGTTATTTCGACTTTGGCATGTCACTTTCAAGAATCTATGTCGCAGACAATGTCAAAAGATACGTGTAATCGGTTTGCGGGGGGCGAGTGTCTAGCCAGGCGCAAAGTGGCAAAGCAAAACGCAAGTATTGGCACGTTTGTGGGGGCATCGGAAGTGCCAAAAATAGCCATTTCCCGGCTCTTGCGAAAAAAAGAGTACATGTAAGTTCAACGGCCAAAAATAAAGTGTCCCAGCGGAAGGGGAAATGTGTAAAAGTGAACGTAAAACAGTGGATTAGGCGCTACCCAGGCTGGATTACGGTAGCCGTCGAGTGACTTTTGAGGGGGCCGACATCGTCACAAAGACAAAACACAATGCAGCAAGTTGGTGAAAAACATAGATTATTCTGGTGAAAGTTGCCTTTTTTAGTAATTGTGTTTATCGTTTATCGTGATTGTTGGCACGGAAGCCAGGTTCCTATTATTAGCAAAAATGACGACGTTCTTGGTGGCCCTTTTCTTTGCACAATACAAATGTGCTATAATGCAACTTTTTTCCTATTGTTATACTAACCCAAATTGTGAGCTAAACATAAGCTCTGACGACAAAGCCCGTTTTTCAGGTCTTTTCGTGGAAGTCGGCCGACCCGGAGGCTAAATGACACACTTTCGGCCAACTTTCCGTGCAACAATGCCCTTAGGGAATGTTTTAAGTTAATCCTTATTTGTCTCAGCGCTGTCCATTATCCGAATCCCTTGCAAAGGTCAAATTTACTCGAAAACATCCGAAAACACCCCCTCTTTTCACATTCATATCCCCTTTTGGCATACTGTAGCCACCCATGAAGCGCTATAACTTCCTTTTTTTAACTTTATCTTTATTGGATTAACCAATTGTAGCATGCCATCGGAGGCTAGTGAAACAACTCACAAATACCATCACTTTTATTTTGGATGCTTCCATCCATGTCCTTTGAACTATTAGCAACACCTTTACACTACATCTTAAGCTAGAATGCTAATGGAAGGTCGACCGACCTTGCCATTGCCACAAAAGAAGCAGAGAAACACGCGAAAAAACAACGACATCACTGTGTTTTTCTAATTTTGATCCCATTTCCTGAAACCCGAAGCGAACGGTGATGCTTTTTAAGGCATCGCGATCGTTTAAACTAATCTGGCTAAAAGTAGTCTAAAAACCAAGGAAAACATTGCGCAAATATTGGGGAATTCCCATCGGGTTCTCATTGTTTGGGTTTGTATAAGTGGTAATTTTGTATTGAAGAATGGGTACAATTATTGAGGTTTTAGACCGGTCAAAACGTGGCCTTTTTGTAGGTATTGTAATTGGGAGAGCTGATTACGTAGATAATGAGCGGAGAGAAAGGAAGCCGGGTGCCGTGGGACTGTTCGCACACATCAAAAGTATGGTCTTACATTAGTACGGATTTGGGTTCCCGCGTGATGTAGATTCACGGGGAAGTGGATTTGGGTGCGCTTGGAAAGGGTTGCAATTGGAATACAGTTGCATGAAAGTTCAATTTTTAAATCACTAAAGCCAGTTTTTGATGATAAAGACAAATTTTTGCTACCGATACCGAAAACTATATATTTTTTTTATCAAAAAAGTTGCAAACAAAAGCCTCCAATCTTAATCCCATTCACCGTAGGCGGTAAATTTGAAGTAAGGTAGGCCATCATTATCACAGCTAACAACTTCAAAGTACTCAGAAAACACATTAGTCCGTCTAAAAATGTATGAATGAAGAATGCCTCTGATAAGCAAAGCCAGCGATCCGTCTACACACCTTTTTGTGCAAGCCAAGTTGGCAGACAACCATGTGACTGACCTCTTGATACTGACCTCAAGCATGTTCGATGCAAAAGAAAGTTGAAAGTGATAGTTCTTTGATAACACCTTTTATAGGCACTTTTTCAGGGGTTTGCAATTTTATTGAAGAAATTTCATCCTACACAGTCGGGATCACCCAGACCAGTTGGACGTAACCACTACAAAACTTTCAAACAGTAGTCAGTCCAAGGCGTCCACGCAGAAATGAGTAAGTGGAAATAGTAAACAGAACCGTTAAAACTTCAAGAAGACTGATTACTTCCCCCTGGGTTATGGTGTTTTTCGCAAAACTTTGCAATTTAAAGAAAAAAACAAAACTTCCAAAACGCTTTTTATGACTAACAGTCTAATTTATACCAGTACAAAGATTGCCACCCCAAACTCTACCATTAAAAAAGTCAAAAATTGATCGGTCAATCTAATCAACTTCAAAACCCAATTTCTGATCGCAAAAAGTTTCAAAAGTGATGGGTAGACTGGTAATTGTGAGAAAGATCACACCAGACAGTTGCAATTGAAGATGTTGGAACGCCGGAAATAAGTGGGTACAATTCCTGCTATTTTCTTCAAAACGGGGGGAAGCCGAACGCATAGTGATAATAAACCCAAAACGGATTGACTATGCGAGTTCACAAACTCATCTCATCGGATTATGACGCGAAACTACCCGGATGTCGAGGGATTTCCGAGAAAGTGTAACAAAACGTAAAAATAAAGATGGGGTTTAACGTTTTGTTGCTTCTGTCAACAACAAACATGGTAAGTTAGAGATAACAAACATCTTTTTATTGATATGCGACGTAGATCGGGGTTTTCATACTTGGAGGATGTTTAAAAATGTAAAAATTATAGTTAAAATTGCAAAGATTTAAAAATGAGAAAAACCATTTAAACTCAATCATAGCAAATTAACCGGTTAATTTATGATCACAAAAAACTCAGACGTAAACAAAAGACCAAAAGTTTGCAGGTTTCAATGCAGACACGTTAAAAGTGTTCCGATTGAGCGAACTTCCGGTTGAACGGCGTTGGAATTAGGTTTTGGATTGAAATGTTCTTGATTTCTAGCGTTTATTTTAGTCTTTCATGGTCACTTTATGCGTCAGAAGAACCAAAATTGCGTCAGTTGATCACAGTCTCAAATGACGAACAGTTTATCGGTGCAACATGTACCCATTTCGGTGCCTTTTGTATTCCGTCAATCAAACAGTATTGCATCAAAGTATGATTTTTGTAACCGAGAAACACTTCTGATCACATCATGCACCCAAAAGTGTGATTCCCCACCAAAGAACCTCGACACAACGAGAAGCAGCATCCTGAGGAGATCGAAGTGCAACTTTTTTGCGTGTTTTGCGTACCCTTATCACCAGTTGTCGCCGAGGTCCTGTGCCAAGCGACCCCACTGACCTTTGCCTTGGTCGTACGACTGGATGAGATGAATTCACGTGAAAGCGATCCGACTTCTTTCCGGACCTCCATGAAGTGATTTGATTTCGTCAAATCGCCAAACAGTACCCTACAAAGAACGAATTCCTTGATTGCTACAACTACAAAAATTGTCTGTTTCCACTCTTCCGCCAATTTAAAAAGCAGAAAACGTGTCATCGCCATGCAGGTGGGCCGCATTCCAGCTTAAAGATAGACGATAATGATGCAAAATACCGAGTCATCGTCGTACCCTCAGCCCCCTTGTCTGCCACTTTAAACATGCAGTCTTTTTTTACAAGAATTCCAATTCCAATCGTGACGAAACACCGTTTTATTACTTATTTATTTGGAAGCGACAAAAAACACGGAAATTGCATGCTGTTATCTTCTGCCGGAAGTGATTGTTTAGACCCTCCGCTTACTACACCCAAAAAAGTTACAACCAAACAAATAATTGATACATCTGTAAAAAAATTCATCGTCATCACCGACGAAAAACACCCACCTATTACATGATTGTAGGATAATTTGTAAATACAATTTGTATAGACACATTGTTTTCGCCCACCTAGTCTTCAAAACATGAATTCTGTCCTCGAAATCTACGTCACAATGAGTTTCCGTTAAAAAAGTGTCTTGATGTCCAGCGGCTAAAGGCAAAACATAAGGATCACAAAGACAAAAGTTATAAACTGCCCAAGTTAATCCGTTCATAGTCTGTCAATAGATGACATGTAACTTTGCTTAACTTTAGCCCACCGGAACTTGACAACATCACGGGCTCCAAACCGGTGTTGTCCTCACTCAGGGATGTCATAATACTCTGTGACATGAAGCCCAAAATCCTCGCCACCGCAATTACGGATTAACTTTCACTTTTTTTCGAAAATAAAAACCATGTGTCGTCCATTTGAGGGCTAACTTTCCGTCAGCTACTACTTCTCATTTCCGTTGTCAATTTTTGTTTTTGCAGTTTCTCATTAACTCTTAAAATTAAAATTCCCGAAATTTGAGCACAGAACAAATTAAGTCCTCTATTTCCCATTCATCAAGTCTACACATAATCATCACCAAGCTACAGTATACCGTTACAATTTTAAGTATTTAATTTATGCGTCAACATGGCATGAGTAAGCCACATGGCATGGATGAATGAACGGCTTTAATGTGCATAATTGCACTTGAATGGAAAGTTAAAAACGGGTTTCGCTAAAGCACCGGATGTGCCCTCTAGGCTGTAGTCTATGAATGTTTGTCATATTAGTAACAATTGCGACCAATGATAAGTGTTTTCATTAATGAATGGGTTATTTGAGTGGCCGGTTGAAGAAAAATGACGTGCCGTAGATGGAAAAAGGTTGACAGAGATCGTTGTTATGCGGCGGGGGCAGACAATGTTGAAATTGGATAGTGCATTGCGGGGGTCGAACCGTCTTTAAACTGGTTTGGCGATGTTTTAAAACACAAAAATAAGGTACAATGGTGAGTTTTAAGAATTCGCTACTGCAAAACGACAAAGAAGGTCAAGTAACCAATTTACTCAAGTTCAATGATTGGAATTTTAGTTGGTGAATGAAAGTTGCGAAAAAAAAGGGATCAAATGCGAATACAATCGGCGAGAAGGGCAACAGTTTGCGTCGGATTCGTCTCGCCGGGTTTGAACAGGGCTGCCGGGTCCTTGGCATCGGCGGGGGCGACTTTTGTGACGATGACGAGTTTGTCATCCTTCTGATTTCCGGCAACTCGCGTGATTTCAATGTTGACAGGCTGTCCGGGCTCGACGATCGTAAAGACGGGGTTCACCTTGTAAAGGGCATTATCGGAGCACTTGATCTTCATGGCACACCGCTCTTTAGACTCATTCTTAGCCGTGATGATCCGGGTCCCGCCGGTTTCGGGGTAATGGACATCAGTGGCGGAGAGTTTCACCGTTCCGGGAGTGCCGGTAAGAGCGGCAGTGCCAGCGGCCCCAGTAGCTGGGCTGGGAGTAGTGGGGGTCGGGGGAGTCGTCGGGGTGCCCGGCTTGACTGTTGCGGCTATAAAGTCGACTTTAACCCATTTTAAACAAATTTCAAACGCCAACCCGGAGCCGGTGCAACTTCTTTCTTCGATTCCTTGACCTCCTTCTTGCTAGCACCAGCAGCCGGTGGCGGAGCGACAGTAGTCGGTGGAGCCGGCATTTTCGTGTCCTTGTTGGATTCAGGAACTTCCTTCTTCTCCTTCTTGGATTCCTTGACGGATTCCTTCTTTTCTTCCTTCTTCTCGTCCTTCTTTTCGGGCTCCTTTTTCTCGTCTTCCTTTTTCTCGGGTTCTTTCTTGTCATCTTCCTTCTTTTCTTCCTTTTTGGAGTCCTACAACGATAAGAAATAAAAAATTTGACGAAAAAACGAGCAAATTGCGACTTTTTTGCGGTTTTGCTGCACGCAACATGCGAGTTTGATGCGGGCAACATGCGAGTTTGCTGCCCGCATCATGCAAACCCAAAACTTCCAAAATCAAATTTCCTTTTTCTTCACCTATCGGATAAGCAGGAAAAAGTAGATTTCGGCAAAAAACAAGCAAATTGCAACTTTTTGCAGTTTCGCTGCACGCAACATGCAATTTCGCTGCATGCAACATGCAACTTCGCTGCCCGCAACATGCAACCCCAAAACCCCCAAAATCAAACCTCCTTCTTCTCCTCATCGCCTTCCTTCTTCTCTTCCTCCTTCTTTTCCTCCTCCTTCTTGCTTCCCTCCTTTTTCTCTTCATCCTTCTTCTTCTCCTCGTCGCCTTCTTTCTTCGACTTTTCCTTCTTGTCACCGTCTTCCTCCTTCTTGCTGCCATCCTTCTTCTCCTCTTCCTTACAAGATTCCTCCTTCTTCTCATCCTCCTTTTTCTCCTCTTCCTTCTTTTCTGCAACTCCAACCACCTCACTCTACCGTACCCAGACACCTTCACCAACCTTCCTTCTTCTCCTCCTCCTTCTTCTTGGTGTCCGGCTCCTCTTTGCTCTTACTCTTTTCCTTCTTTTCCTCCTTCTTTTCTTCCTTCTTTTTGTCCTCCTTCGTCTCCGTCGAAGCACCATCCTTGCTCTTTTCTTTGGTGTCCTTCTTTTCCGCTGATTTCGGCGTCGCCGCCGGACTTTTGGGGGCAGGCGATGGCGGAGGCGCCGGCGCTGGGGTCAACGTGCCCGCAGGAGCTACCTTCTTCTTGCAGCATTGCACGCTGAACATGATGCCAATGCCAAAGCATAACGCTATTATGGAGGGTAAGACGTCGAATAGGACATCATACACCATTTTGGGAGTGGATCTGGCCCGATGGTTCGGCAGAATCCGGAGGTCAACGGCTCTGTGTCGATTTGGAGAGGCCAAATTGACGATAGGCGGTTCTTCGGGTACCCAGATCACAAAAAAACAAATTTGAATACACCGAAATGACTTTTGTAAATTAAATTTATTAAATTTGAACTCAATAAAAATCAATCTTCTGAAGAACCAATTCCAATGAAACAGCAAACGGAATCGACCAAAACGACGTAGCCATAGAGCCAATGGCCAAAAAGAACCCCCGTCCCGGCTTCTGGGTCACACTCACTTCGGCATCCTTAGCTATGGCGATCCGATGCGGCATCATTGTCCAGAAGACGATGACCCCCGTGCCAAAGATGAAGGCTGTCATCCAGGTCAGCCCCAGAAGCACATTGAACAGCGTGGCATCGGTGGTGGTCATCCTGGTGCAACAAATGCCGAGATATCGCGTGTAGAAGATGACGGCCAGCGTCACGGAGGCGATGCTCACCAAGATTCCGATGATTAGAAGGGCTGCGATGATGCGATCGAGATGGGTTTGCTTCTGAAGGCTAACTTTGTCAAAATGTCAAATTGGCGAAACCAACTTCGTTTAATGGAGTCGGAAACAAGCCATGCGTGGACGCATATTGCCCGCCCGGAGTCAAGGCCAGCTTATAGAACTGAGCCGGTGGCACGTGGTACCAGTGTTCATCTGCGAGCGCGAATCCGGCGAATAGAATGGCTCCGAGTTGGAGCAGGACTATTCCTAGACCCAAATGGATTGCGTTGAAACGACATCGACAAGTCATAGCGACAATTGCTATGCCGTTGAAGGCGCCTGCTTCTTCACCCACAAAATTGAAACAAAGACAAAATTTGCATTTTCATTCCGCCTTCCAAAAAACCAGCTTCATAAACTAATGGTATGTAAAAAGTTAAAGCAAAACGTAAAAAAATACAATTATGTACATCATTGATTCGACTTTGAATCGATCGTGCCAGAATTCTTGGATGAAGGCGGCTTCCCAAAGATTTGTCGATCCAAACTTCGCAACATTTTGATGCCTAACTCACTGGCTTTGGCCTTTTCTTCTGGCGTTCTCGCGGCTACCTTGCAATTGGCAGCTAACAGCGCCATGTGAAGCTGGATATCGACGAATGTTGCTATTTGGTTGTTGGCGATCTTCTTGTTGATTGCATCCGTGAACAATGGACTGCAAAAGGCAAAAAGTTATCAAAAAAGCAGTGAATGTAAGTCACTTACGCTTTGCAAACTTGATAATAATGCGGAAAATGTGAAACAGGGTTATGGTAGACGCCGGTCGGATCCATCGCATTGCACACCTTTTTTGTGACTTGGCCGAAGGGAAGCTTGTCGATGGTGGACCAGATGTTCGGTACTTTGGTGTCTTCGAGATAGATTTCGACTGGGATGGTGTCTGGTGTTGTTGAGGTGTTCTGAAAACAAAAAAATACCAAAGAAACTTAAAAAAGTATAAAAATGCCAACCTTTTTCGATTTCCTCAACAAATCATCCAAGGCCTTCGGGAACTTGGCCCCATTTTTAATCAAGCGAAGTTTCCGTGTTCGGATTCGCTTCACAGTTTGCGTGCCACAGGTTCGGGACACCGCTTTGACTTCTTTTACGCCCCGGAATATCACCGACTTCCGCTTGGAGCGTCGTCGCTGAATACCGAGGCGATTCGGAAAAGACAGTATCGACTGGGTTGCAAATCGTCGATAGGCCATCTGTTGCACAGGGGCCGACTTCTTCTTCACGGTCGTCGAACTCGCACGAGATGAGGCTTCTGAAGCGCGTTCGGTTTTAGCGGCCTTCCGTCGGGAGGCGGTCGCAATCTTCCGGGTAGCGACATTGGGCGCTCCGTCTTCGTTGGGATTCGTGTCGACTACTGTGGATCGGTTCGGTGATGAGGGTGGCGAGTAGATCGTTGCCGGCTTGCGACGCATCCGAGCAGGGAGGATGGAAGTCGTTGTCGGGGTTGTTTCGGCCAGTTTTGCCGCCTTTGGAGCACGACCATTACTTGGCGGGGTTAGATTCGCTTCCGGTGGACTCGTTTCGATGGCATGTTGTTGCGCAGCGGCATCGGCTACAATCTTGGCGATCTTGTTCGTCAATTCGGGGTCATCATTGGCCTGGCGCTTCAGAGCAGCTCGCTTTGGCGTCGCCGTGGATCGACGATTCGAGCGAGGATTGGCGCGAGTGGATGTGGTCGGCACGAAATCGGGCGGTGGCATAGATGTAGCGTCATCGATGGGGGCTTTCTCTTTCGTAACGATGGTTGGCTTCTCTTTGGTTACTGTAGGTTGCGGCAACGGCGGTGGTGGCATGGCTTCCGCCTCGGATAGGACCTTTTCAGGGGTCTTTTTCGGGGTTGGAACCTTCTTCTTCGGCGGCACTGGGGAAGGTGTCAACTTGACAGATGCCACATCTTCAACCTTAATCACACGTTGAAGATCCGGAACCGACGAAACCATCGGCATTGTCGGCTTCTTTGGGGTGACATTCTTCAAACCGCCAATACTTGGCTCAACAATCTTCGGCGCAGAAGTCGACTTTTTTACTCGCGTTTTGGCGACGACCGGCGCCGGAATCACCTTCTTTTCCGGCTCTTCCAACGGAACTTCCTCGACGGCACGTTCAACCGGCGGCGGTGTGACCATTCGAACGTCTTTTTTGTCTTCAACTTCCGGTGGAGCCGGCGGCGGCGGCGGAGGTGCTGGCTGTGGAGACGGTGCTGGTAGTGGAGACCTCGTAACCGATTCCTGATCCACCGAACACGTATCATCAGTTGAAACATCCATCGAAACCAAGCCGACTGCCGCCGGGGTAGTCGGTTCGCCACTGCCCTTCTTTTCAACGAAAAGCTCTCCGGTCGCGAAGTATGAAACCTTCGGAAAGACAGGCCTCACATACTTCGTCGGCGGTTTCCTCTTCTCAGCCTCCAGCTTCGCCATCCGTTTAGCATTCTCCAACGCCATCTGATTCTTTGCATTTTGTTGGTCCCAAGCGACTTTCAAAAATGGTGGCAGCTGTGGGTTTGGTGGAGGTTCATCGAAATTACGGATCTAAAACCGATAATTATATATAAAATTTGTTCAAAATGTAAACCCACAAAGTTCAAATACTTCGAAACAGCAACACCCATAGCCATCCGAGTTTCAGCGTCTTCAATGTACACTTTTTTACGGTATTTCTCGAGGTATTCGACATTTTTGGGGTCTTTGTAGAACTCTCGTTGATCGTCAGCGCTCTAGAATTAAAAAAATGAAACTTTAAACAGCTAAAAACGTTAAACATACACTCTTCTTCAAGAAATTCATAACTTGCTGAACACTTCGCTGCAGTGATGCATCTTCTTCGACGGATTCGGGGTGCTGTTCCTTGAACGTCGCCAAAACAGACTTGAATTGCGCTTCACAGCGTTCCGGTTGGAAAAACTTTGGATGCCGGGTGTTTGTATTGTCGCAGAAGATTCTTCGACAGTTTGCGGCAACTTTTTGGCTGAAAAATATATATAAATACAAACCATATTTCGTCAAAAACCTACAAGTCAATCATCTCATTGTAATCCATGGCCTCGAGACACGATTTCAACAAAAAGAAAGTCTCTGGGCGTAGGAAGCCGACTTTATTCTTCGGAAGTTCATGGATTGATGGCGACGGTTGTCGTTCTGAGTTTTCATCTGGGGAAACAGCTCTGAAAAGCGTTGATTTATGGCAATGTCCAAATAAGGAAGGTTGTTTTACGAACTCGGGTGGTTTCGGCGGGCTGGGAGCTTGGCCGGGATCGGATGTATCCATGGTGTCCCTGAAAAATGGAAGCTTATCTGCTTGTTATCACGTTTTACGAGTAACAAAACAGTGGCCAGTCAAGCGGCCATCGGCTGCATTGTGCGCGGCGCATTTTTTGGACTCAGCTGGGTTGAGGGAAGTTAAGTCCCGGGGGGACAAGGTGCTCGTTTAATTTGTGTGTTGTAGGTATGCATTGTGCGTAACGCAAGCATTATAAATTATGGGACATTATGTCCAATAACCATGTTTCACGACGCACACATTTCTTTCGTTATGGGACCGTTTTTGGGGTTCACTCTGCGTGTAGTCATACAATTCAGCAGGCAAAAATCTTAAGTTTCTCGAAGCTATCGTTATCAACATGCTTCATATATTCAGAAACTACAGTTCGAGTGACAATTATCTATTCTACAACAGGAAATTCTTAAATTTCGTTGTAAACGAGACTTTATTTCAAAATTCATTTGCATAAAAACAGTTTACCCATTTAAAATTTGAATACAAATCCCCCGCCGTATCCACAATGCCTCAAAATGCCATCGATTCCTTCACTCCACACTCCGTCCCTTGCGCCATGCGGTGGAGGTTGTTGGCACTACTGGTGGTGTCGATCGGCACTGCCCTTGGCGACGTCTACAGTGGGTCCATCTTTCCAACTCGTGTTACCGTATCACTTGACCACCATTTTCAGGTTCGACGGGCTATTGCAATGGTATGAAAATTAACCCCGCCGACTACGCCTCCTATGATGCTGATAAGAAGAATGAATACACAACAGAGTTAAAATATTACGCGACTTGTGAAATGGTTTTGGGCGATTTATACAGTACGTTCAACACTAATTTATACATAGTGTTATTTATCTTTTGTAACTTTGCAGTTCTCAATAATGCTCAAACGGTATTCAAAAATCTCCAGGAAATTACGGGTACACTG
Organism: Panagrellus sp. LJ2284; assembly: GCA_024447225.1. Taxonomy (NCBI): domain Eukaryota; kingdom Metazoa; phylum Nematoda; class Chromadorea; order Rhabditida; family Panagrolaimidae; genus Panagrellus; species Panagrellus sp. LJ2284. Next base: position 4,250,060 of record JAMRYC010000001.1, on the reverse strand, counting down.
TACATTGGTGGCGAAGCGTCGAACAACATTATTATGCCGAATTTGGTTGTTGTTCACGGTGAATCGCTCTATGAAAATCAGTATTCCGTTGTTTTTAACGGCTACAAGGGAGAGTATTTTGTCGCTCCGAGGTTTACCCGTGAGTTTTTGTTTGTTGAACATTGTGTCCCATGTCACCCTGGATCGCACACACAATAGACGATCGCTTGCACACAGTAGACGATCGCAGAAATCATCTACTGGGTGAAAAAAACTATTGCGTCCGCGTGTATTATGCGCATTTCCGGTGTGTCGTACGCGCAGTTTTCACCTTAATGTGCATAACACTATATAGTGGTTTAATCGCAGATGCACACAGTAGAAGATCGGAAAGATCGTCTATTGTGTGTGCGATCCTGGGTGGTGAGATATTGTCCCAAAGGCGGTGCGTGCTTGCTTGTCTGTCCGTGTGTCCGGTCATACGGTTTGAACAGTACATTAGCATGCACTATGCGTCATTGTTGGGACATTATCTCCCTTTCCCTTTTTTGCTTGGATTACTGTAAAACTTTCAGTCATCGCCAACGGCAAACTTCTCGCCCGCAATACACCCAAGATCTGCAATGTCAAAACGTCCATTGAAAAGAAGAGTCTGTTCCGTCTCGCTCCGAACGAAGTCGTCAATGATCGCTTCATCTCCGAAAACTCGTTCACGACAGATTGCACGCAACGAAGGAAGTGCACCTCGTGTGCCAACTTCTGCTGGGCTTCCGACACAGCAAATCAATTGCCTTCAAATCTGGGCGTTGACTCGGTTTGCCAACATCGCCCCTACGATCACGAGTGCACCTGCGCTAAGAAGGATCCGATAACGCAGAGTCCTGCCTGCTACCTGCAAAATGCAAAGGCGACGTGTTGCGATGAATCCTGCGACGGAGCGTGCGTTGAGATTAAGAACGCTCAAGACCAATCAGTTATTCGATGCGCTGCGTGTCCCAAGGGCAAGTCACTCGATAGTAAGTCCGGCAAATGCATCGATGAATGTACGACGATCAAGTTTGGCAATATTTGCAAGGCTGATGATAAGTGTCCTGCGCATTTGATCAACTTCAATAAGCGCTGTCATACGGAGTGTCCGTTCGGTATGACTGTCTATCAACACGTCATTAAATATAACTCTCAAAGAATGGTAACAGAATCACAGTACTACTGCGTCGGATGTCCCTTGTCGGTCAATGGAGAATCGTTGACTGGAACATGTGGTCGTGTTTGCAACGTCAAGGTTACGCCCACAAAGGGTCAACTGACCATGACCAATATATACAAGATGTGGGAACACTTTGGCCGCTACAGGTATCCGGATACCCAAGTGGATGAAGCCATGTTGTGTGATGTCCTGCTGGGTGACATCGTCGTGGATGCGCTGAAGTACGTTTACAAATTGTTCAGTTGCAGCGAACCTTTTTTCTTTTTCAGAGTCAGTGACCTCGATTTGTGGTTCCTGACGCGCCTGCGAGCCATTTATGGCAGAATTTCCCGGCTGAAAGATACCAAGAAGCCAGTTCTTTTCTTTGGCAATGCTTATTGGATTTCGACGGTCGACCAGGGTTCGTTTGGGCAAGCCTTACTCGATATCGGCGAAGGCTATAATCAATACGCAGGAACATTCTCAAAACAAGTTGTCAAAGGCTCGTGCGGCGCTTGTAGTGATGAAATGTGCTTCCTTCCGAATCACTGCGTAGGTTGCCTACAGAAGCGCCAAGTCATCGATGATCGCACCGGCTTCCTTGCCACCTACTGCATCGGCGATAGGGACGCTGTCCCCGATCACGAATACGTTGATGAAACTCTTGTTTGTACGACACAGAAAGATTGGCAACTTAAGCGACATCTCATTCTGCCCTGTCATCCGGCCTGCAAGGAGCAGCCCGCTGGCAAACGGTGGTGCACCGGTCAAACTTCGTTCGAATGCACGCAATGCAAGATGACCCTCAAGACCTACAACATGATCACGTGTGTGCAGTCGTGCCCGTTGGGATACTATCAGAAGGATACCGAGTGCCTGCGATGCCATGCGACGTGTCGGCAAGGATGCACGGGCCCGGATGCCACCATGGGTCCGAGTGGATGCAACCAATGCCTCAGCTTCGTGGCTCCGCCCGCCGATTTTAACCCGAAGGAGCCGTTGTGCTTCAAGCCCCCGCCGCCTACCGAAGTTAGCGGCAGAGTTGCTCAGATGTTTGAGAGGGTGGGTTCTACGAAAATTTTAAAAACGTTAACTTTGAGTTACGAAAACGTAACGCAATTACCGTCGTTGTTTTGAAACATAACTCTGCGTAACAAAAACGTAACGCTACCGTAACGCAGTTTTCTATACGTCTTTAAAAAGTTTAAACGTTTTCGACTTTACACCTTTTAATATTTTCGTTGCAGGACCGCGTCAAGTAAGAATTTCGGCCATCTTCCGACCGTTTAAACGACTGAGAGTGTACTTGTGATTGTTTGTCGTAAATGACTGAGATTGTCTGGATAAACTTGGATAAAACTATGCTTTTACATTGTGCTATGATGTTGTTGTGAGAACCTGAAAAGAACTTACGCATTAGCATGATTAGAACACCGAACAGAGCTGTTTTTGTAGTTCTAATTATTAAATTATGGCTCAGATAACCCGACCTTTAAAGAAGATGACGCAAAAACAAGCATTTCATGAATTGTTAAAGTTTTTATGAAAACACAAGGGTATCAATATCGACTACAAGGACAGCAAGGGCTCGTCGTCCGCAACCTGTGTTTCAGTGTTTGCGGAAATGCGTCTCGCTCTCGTCGACGGCTCTCGTAAATCCCGCATGCTTCAAGACGACATCGACAACGAAAATGAGTTAGTTGTCGTTACAAGGCTGCGCGATTGATCCCTTCCTGTCGTCTGGCTAACTTGTTAGCTACGGGGGTAGGTATACCTTGAGGGATGGTTTTGTAAAGCTGGGGCTTTGATTCGAAAGTGATAGCGCTGTCCAAAGGTTTTATATCTGTCTAATAACTGATGAATGATTAAAGAATAAAAACCTACCTAACCCGTTAAAGGTGAAACGAACTTTTGCCCCCTTCCCAGTGCCATTATTCCCTCGGGGGATCGCGGTCGCCTATCACCATGGCACCCAAAAACAAAACAAAACGTAAAAGTGTGCCATCTCGCCGGCAATTTTCGAGCCTTCCCTCCTTCCCGTGCACAGGTTTTTCGGGGCGCCCCTATCGACGGAAGACAAGAAAAGACTAACATAAGCGGCTTATGGGCCTTCCGCAGCTCCGTCGGCACTAACGAACGAAAAGCACAGGATCTTTGGACCCTTTTGAATGGGGTGCAGAGAGATTTATTACATATACGTCCCACAACACATTCACATTCACAAAACAAGAATTTCAAGATTTGAAGACATTTTAACTTTTTTAACCGTGTCCCATTTGCCAATTACCCTACCCCTGCCTCACACACCCACCGTAATGTGATGCCGACAACTTTCACGTTTTCCGTGTCATTCGAGCTTTTTGAAGTGTAAATTGGCCAGTTCGAAATTGGACGTACTTAACAACCAGCTTACCAGGGGAGTGGCTTCCAATCTGGGGCTGACTTTTTTGTGGGAATGTGCCATCGCCGATGGCGCCATCATCGAACATTGCTCATTTGCATGCTAGATGCCTTGGGGCACTGTTCCGGCTTGGGGAATTTACAAAAATTTTTACTAGCTGTTTTCAGTCGAGTTTTGCCGTGATAAATGGGCAAATGACATCACAATGCAAGTCATTTCAATCGTAGATTTATTGCTTTCCAGTCAAATGATGGCCGCCCTGTTTCAAAAGTACCACTTTTAACGGTTGAAAATGATGCCATCGAAAACAGTAACCCTTTAAACTAGCTTTTAATGTATTCCCTTTCCGCAACAATAAATAATCTCCTTCCAAACGAGGCGCAAGATCCATTGTCTCCGCTTTAACTTCGCCATGTATTTACGTGAAAAGCCGGCCCTGACGTGCTTCGAAGCTTCCCTACATCCGGTTACATTGACTTTATTACTATTATACACTGGGGGTGGCATTTTTGTTATTGTCAGCCCGGTGCCCTGTTTTTTGAGTTCTTCTATCACAATTATTGCCACACTTATTATCCATCCACTTCTCGCTGGCCTGATTTGTGATGTTTCAGCCACGTGCCGAATGCGTGTCAATTCCGCGATTGCGGTCCTGACGCTCGTCGTATTGGTGGTCGTGGTCGTCGTGACGGCCAAGGCTCCGAAGAGCCCCTATCGAGCGAGATTGCACAAGAATCGTCGGATCGGACATGGCCTCGGACGCGAATTCGGAACCTACGGCGGACGCGCCGCGGCTGTCGGTGCTGGGGCTGCCGCGGCAGGGGCGGCGATCGGGAGCCAGGTCGCGGATGAGGACGAATTCGAGGTGGACGAAGTGGATCCCGACGAGGAAGGCACCTACGATGACGAGGACGAGGAAGGTGGTGAGTATGTCGACGACGATGAATACGTCCAAAGTGATGAGGAAGCTGCCCGTGAAGCCGAGGTGACAACGGTCAAAGTCAAACCGAGGTTAGTTTAAATCGCTGGATACTGTAACATGGGGCCTTTAAACAACAAAAACACAAAAAATCTCATTTTTTATCCTTATTCTTTGAAATCGTAAACCTTGTTCTCTGATTTCCTGAAACATCTCGAAAAAGAATGCCCGATGTCCCTTTCGAGATGTCCATGAGAAAGAACACCATCCTCCCTTTTTTAAAAGGACCAAGAGGGTGTGAGCATCCTTGTCATCGTCATCATGAGAACCGGATGAGGAGGGTGGTCGACCGCCATCTGAGACCATGTTTCGGGCGGTTGTCAGTCCGTCTTGAGGTACAATTAAGCTAAATACCCCTTGGCCAAGCTTGGGCTTCGAAGAAAGCCCGAACCTAGTGCCTTTCTACTGGTCGAGACGGCCTTGTCCGTGCCCTAATCTAAATTAGTCGTCGTTTTCTCCCCCGCAGTCAGGATAGAATATGCCTATACTCATAATCTGTTCAAAGATAAGCTGTACTTGAGATATTTGATTCAAAAACAAGGGTGGACGCGGGCCGACTTTTCGACGGCCCGGCCGGCCCGGCGTTTCAAAAATCAAGCCCGGCCCGGCCCAGCCCGATGCTCAACCGGCCCGGCCCGCCATCGGGCCGCCAAAAAGCAAAAAACCACGTTCTTAAAGGCACCGAAAAAACTATTAACGTGAATTTTTTGCGGCCCGGCCGGCCCGTGGGCCGCCCGATCGTTAATTTCGTCGGCCCAGCCGGCCCGGCCTGCGGCCGGGCCAGGCCGGCTTGAGGCGGCCCGGCCTGTCGTCCACCCTTGTTCAAAAATAGTCAAATTACACGCTATAAGCGGAGATCTATCAAAAAATAGAACAAGATATCCATATTTCAACCTTTTTTTGTCGCCGTTCCCTCATATGACGTCTAAATGTGCCATCAGCCGACAATAGGTACCCTTTTTTCGCGTTCAGAAATGCACGCGAACTCGATTTGCGCCGCGTTCTGTCTTCCGGACAATGTTAAGATGTCAAAGATGCGCAGTTTCGACCACATAACTAAATCTGTTTAGAGCCCTGTTGCCTTCTTTTGTCTGTCAAACGTTAAAAATATTCAACTTTCGTCGTGTTCACATGGCCAATTTAAAGTTTGACACTTTTTGGGTCCCGCGACGAAAACATACTTGCTACATTTTCCCTGAATAGCAAGCAGATGGCTACCGCCTGCCTGACTGACTGAATACTCGTTTAAACCACCAAACAACGTCCATTATGCCTGTTAACGGGCATTGTTTCAATCTGTGATGCCCGTTGGCATTGTTTCCACGTCTGTTAGCCCCATTTAAAGTTGGTTGTCCCACGTTTCGGTTTTCTTACATCTTACACTGTTGAAGTATGCCTTCCTGCACTTACACTTTTACAGCCGTGAGGGGCTAGCTTTCTCTCCCGTGTGCTCGTATGTTTCACAAACTTCAAAAAAGTGGTTCACTTACACGCTTTTGTCTCGGTTTCCTTTCCAAAACCCAACCGCAGGTGCTTCACGTTGCTCTCCACTTTTTGCACGTTTTTTTCAAGTTGAGAAGATGGATAAACGCGAACCATGGGTCTATTGAAAAAGTTTTCTATTGTAAAATACTTTGAAACGAAACCTTTTCCATACTTTAGTGGTTTCGTTTCAGCTAGAGTAGAAACCTTCTTGAAATTGCTTCAAGCTTTCGTGCCGGGACCAAACCATGCTATTTAACAAAATTGCGCATCATCACGTTAGAAAGAAGTTACTATTTGTCAACCCTACTGCCAGACGGGTTTGCTCGGTTTGACTTTAAATTTTTTACTTTTACATTTCTCAAGGCCCATTATTCCGTGTGTGTGTGTTTTGAGACGTCGTCACAACTCCTTGATTACATATGATGCCGCCGGAATATGCTTGTTTTGTTTTTCGTCTACTTGAAGGGCCCGCTAACAATGTTTACTTACTCTTTTGTGTCGGTGGAGACATGCCGCCAACTTACTTAACGGCCGAAACCGTACACATCTTGGTCGTTGTCGTCGTCATTTCATTTTTCGACCGAATTTTACATGGTTTTATTCTTTCCATTACCATGGCCATGACGACAGTTTACAATGGCAGTCCTTTTTGCTATTCTTAATAATTTGAGCGTCCTTTTAGTGGATGAAGCGGAGGGGGTTCTTTTGATGTTTTTGATCCAATTTATCGCTCTATGTTATAAAAATATAACATAGAGATGTACTTTGACGAAAACAAGTTTGATTAGATCAATCAAAGGATTGAAATCGTCTTTGGGGGCAGCTTTCGGCCAATGGTAAAACGCTTTTCAAAGTTTACTTCCTCACTTCAACCTTATGCACATGGAAATGGACAATGGTGCAGCGATTGCGGCTGAGGACGGCACTTTTCATTCAGTTTGAATTTTTTTGGCACAGACCTTATTCCATTTTATGTAAGCGCGTCTATCCACTTGAAAAAATGTCCCTGGTGTTTCATTGTTATCCCATGTCTTACAACTTGCACGTATTATTATTCTCTCATACCTGGCACCCTCAGGGCATATTGATATCAACTTTTTATGCCATCCCAAAACATCAAATATGATTTATTTTCCTTTACTTTATATTTATTTCGTATGTCTATAGCATCAATCCGGCCCCTCGAGGCCGTCTTTACCCAACCCCTAACATAATTGACATCGTTAATTTGCACGCGATTCGCGCGACTGTTCAATTGGCACCCGCCTGCCATGCCAACACGACACAATCTTGGCCATGTGTTTGAAGCGTTGTCGGCGTCGTCGGCCCTTCAGCGGTATCTAATTTGGATATCTCAGCCCGGCAAAGAACCTCGAGAGCGCGAAATAAATGTGTACTTTTACCAGTGCCATAACATAAAAAGTGTCTTCTTACTTACATTAGTCAGATTGTCGAAGAGTTGTTTTTGTCTTATAGATGCTGCTGACCGCCGCGGGAGGATGATCATAGCTGTTCGTAGCGTGGGAACGCTGCTCCTTGGCACGGTCAATCCGAATCTTGTGTTTTGGGTTGTTTGGTTGTCTTTTTTCAGGTAAATTCATCGAAATATAAATCAATAGGGGTGAATCCACACAGTGGGAAAGTGCTTCAGGGCATTTGTTAAAAAAATTGTTTCATCTTTTCCATAATTTATGCTACTTTGTCGGTTTTGCAGCGAGGCAACGACGGCAACTTCCGACACGGAAATCATCAACAGCTTGCTCAACAAGGGCTACGACTGGCGAGTTCGGCCGCCGGGCACGAACCTGTCGCTGCCGGGTTCTCACGGCCCTGTCGTCGTCAATGTGAACATGCTCATCCGGTCTATTTCGAAGATTGATGACGTCAACATGGAATACTCGGTGCAAATGACCTTTCGAGAGTCGTGGATTGATGGACGCCTCGCCTACGGCCTTCCGAGGGACAAAAAGCCCGACTTCCTCATCCTGACCGCGGGTCAACAGATCTGGATGCCTGATTCGTTCTTCCAAAACGAGAAACACGCCCAAAAACACATGATCGATAAGCCGAATGTGTTGATCAGAGTTCATAAAGACGGAAAGATTCTCTACAGTGTTCGAATTTCGCTTGTTCTATCATGTCCAATGCATTTACATGTAAGTTTCACTCCTTTTTTACAACAAAATCTGACCATCAAACCATTATAGCGATACCCTCACGACATTCAAACATGTTTCATCGATCTTGCGTCATATGCGTACACGATGGATGATATTGGTCAGTTTCGGCATCCCAGCCTCAACTAAACCTCATACCTATCCATTTTCAGAATATCTATGGAAAGAGGACGATCCAGTCCAGCTGAAGGGCGGCCTGGAATCATCTCTACCTTCATTTGAGCTGAACAATGTGTCGACGACCTACTGTACCAGCAAAACCAATACTGGTGTTTACTCATGCTTACGCACGGTGCTCAGGTTGCAGCGGCAGTTTAGTTATTATCTTTTACAATTGTACATTCCTTCTTCTGTGAGTTTTGGGTTACTTTTTGTTTAGGGGCGATAAGAAAAAAGTTTGATTTCGAACCAGTTTGAACCGTTCGCACACTTTGGAGAAATTTCTAGGCTTTCTTACATTTGCACACACACGGAATGCAAAAAAGTTTAAACATAGATTTGTGCGAATGGGAATTTTGTTACAAATTTTTTTCATGTGCGAATGGGAAGTTCACGTTCATAGCAAATTTTTTTTGGGAGAATTTAGTTTTTTGTTAAATGACACAGAATCGTGTTCCAGATGCTGGTAATCGTTTCATGGGTGTCATTCTGGTTGGATCGGAACGCGGTCCCTGCGCGAGTGACCCTCGGAGTCACGACTTTGCTCACTATCGTAAGTCATTCTTCCTCTTTATCACCTTTGAGTACCGTAAAACCCACTTCAGACCACACAAGCCTCGGGTATCAACGCCAAATTGCCGCCAGTCAGCTACGTCAAGGCCGTCGATCTGTGGATCGGTGCCTGCATGACGTTCATTTTCTCGGCCCTCCTCGAATTCGCGACCGTAACCTACATTTCGTCGCGAAAGTTCTACAAAACCACCCAGAAGCCATCGCTCGCATCGAGCATGCTTTTAACTACGACGACAGCCCGGCAAGCGACGCTCGTGACGACGCCCCTGCTAAAGGCCAAGCAGCAACAACCAGCTTTGGACCATCAGTCGCACATCCATGCCGGTCCACCTGGGCTGTTGCCATCGACCGCGTTGACGGCGCCAAATGCCGGATCCGAGTCCCCAGAAGTTTGGGTCAAACAGAATCCCCATGCGGGCGAAGCTGGCGGTGCGTGTTGTGCCAGCGATACCATGGCGCTCAATGGTGGCGGCCATCACGAAATCGAGTATCGCGACGGTCGCAGTGGCATCGGCACCCGACAACGGAAGCCACAGACCAGTATAGCGGTCAGCATCGTTCGAGTCCTGCGCCAACTTCCCATAACGCGATACATCATCAGTCATTTCGAGGCCGCGGACTCGGCCAAGAAGATTGACTACGTTTCGCGGATTCTGTTTCCATGTTGCTTTATTACTTTTAATATTTGTTATTGGACATTCTACTCCACGGGCGAAGAACCCTGACCCCCCTCGTGTTTTCACTTTGCCAATCCACGGTGATACTGTACCCGTGCTCAAACCACAGCCGTTGTTTTCTGTTAACCTATTCGGTGCCAAAAGTCTATGTCATAGTTGTCTTGACTTTGATCATGTCATATTATTCCGCCAATGATCACTTAATTGAGCTTGATGTGCTCACAGATTTTAATAAATTGATATTACTAGTAAAAAATGAACGAAAATATGCATTAAACAGGCATCATGTGCTTAAAAAGGGGCAAATTCATGATAATTGCTCATCTTTGTGACTCAAAACAATCAAAACATTTTTTTTTCCGTATGTAAGAGTCTCCTGCCGATGAACAGAAGCAGCGCACTTTCAAAACCTTGAAAGATGCGTATATTCGCCTCCTGTGTTGTCGCCATTCTCGCCGCTTCTGTTTTTGCCGATGACAGCTCCGCCCCAGCATTACCAAAAATCTATTTACCTCCCAACCCAACTTCGGCAGAGTATTTCGACGCTGCTGTATCTGCCTTGACAGAAACAATGCGCTACGGTATCCACACCCTGGTTTTCATCCGTAATATAACAATCTACACATCTTACTATGATAACCGCGTCGTTACAAGGAACTTCACTGAGACTGTACAGGCTTTTGATCACTTTAAAGGAATCCTGTCAAACCATACTCGTGATGGCATGAAGAAACTTCGTGAAGAGATTGTTCGAATGGACAGATCCGTCGAATGGAATTTGACAAAGGAAATATACGAGTATTGGACAGAATTGCAGTCTGGCGATGGACAAAAGAGCATGGCCACGTTCTCAGATGAAACAAGTAAAGTTTACTCTAGGTTTAACTACATTATGGAAACACGCAATTATCGTGGTATGGAGCTTAATGCGCACAATGTTTATTTAGCTACCAAAACTGCTACGCGTAAATATTTTACCGAGCTGTACCATTTTAACAAAGATTACAAAACAGCGTTTTTGAAGTGGCATAAACTCTTGAAAGCTTACCATACGTCTAACTCCCCCGCTGTTATGTGGTTCGAATCCTATTACAATGATGAAGAACTCGCTCTTCGAATGACTAATGTAAGAATGGCTCATTTGTCCTCGTTACTAAACTTTAAACCTGATAACTACTAATTTTTTAAAACGTAAAGCAATAAAAGAATTGACAGATAAAGACTATTTTCATTATATTACAGCTTGATTGATACAAAACAAGGTTAAATACACGATAAGTGCAGGGCTCGAAGCAAGACAAACCAAACATTAAAACTATACACATGCAACAGTCCATACATGCTTGGAAGTTGCATCCGGACAGCTCGTAATTTTATGATGATTCAATCGACATTTGTTTTCGACTGTTGATCTACAACATAGCTAATCAAAACAAAAGTAACATATACAATTTCCATGAAAAGAACAAAATTACGCATCTTTATGATTCAAAACATTTTCCAGAATAACAATGCATTCCTGGCTCATGACAGAGGTAAAATGCATCATAACTGTTTATCTTTATGCTTCAAAATCGTTTTCTTCTTTTCTATATAAATAAATGCCTCAGGCCAAAGCAGCGCATGAAAGATGCGTGTCTTCGCTATCTGTGTTATTGCTTTTCTCGGCGCTTCTGTCGTTGCCGCCACCTGTTCCTTGAGCCGTCCAGCGTATCCGCAGATTTTTTTGCCAAACAACGCAACAGCGGCAGAATACTTTGATGCTGCTGTATCCGCCTTCACGGAAACCGTGCGCTATGGCATTAGAGATGTGGTTATTCTGTTTTATTTGCCAAAGTATTGGTCATTCAAGAATATGGGTACGTAAAACTTTTAAAACAGTGTGTATGGAACATATTTATTATTTTTCAGATTATTATGATAACCGCGTTGTCACGAGGGGCTTCGATGAAACCTTAGAGGCTATCGTTCACTTTAATGACTTATTGGTGAATTTCACACGTGACGGCATCAAAAAGCTTCAGGAAGAGGTTAATGATATTGATGTGGATCGATTCGATCGAGATTTCCGCTCTGGACAAAATCTTCTTATGGAGTTTTTGAATGAGACTCGCAAAGGTTATTTGATGCACAGGAAATACGATGAACTAGATTCTTTTGATTATTTTCGAAACCACGAATTTATCCACCTTATGGAGCACATTGGCGACACAATTCCACGCTATTCATTTAAAGATTTGTACCAGTTTAACAAAGTCTACAAGGATACGTTCTTAATGTGGCATACTGCTTTAAAAACTTACCGCACATCAAACTCCCCCGCTGTTATGTGGTTCGAATCCTATTACAACGATGAAGAATTTGCTCTTCGAATGACTAACGTAAGAATTGGCAAAATTTCCGCGTTTTTTTGAAAATAATTAATACCATAACCGTAAATAAATAAAAGATTCGTCAGATAAACACTTTATTATTATTATTAATTTTCACAGTTATGCAAACAGTACAAACAGGGTTGATACAAAACAAGGTTACATACACGGTTAGAGAACGGCCTAAAAAACATCTAGCAATATCACAATGCACCCTTATAATACATCCGCAGAAGCAAGACAAAGCAAAACAGCGGAATTATACACATGCAACAACCCATACTTGCTTGAAAGTTGCATCAATACAGCTCGTGATTGTGTGACGAATGAAATTAAAGTCAGCGAAAGACGCTTACGTAGCGGAAATGCCTGTTCGTCGATGAAGTTCATGAAAGACACGGTTTGTCAGCTCGGTAAACCAGGACGCTGGCTTCACAAGTTTGCTGCTCTTACCAGTGGGCGCAGTTGTGCGACGGCATTCGTCATCGGAAGGACAGCCAGAGTCGGTAGCGACTTCATCGAAGCCATGGGGACCTTCTGCAGGGGTCAGATTGCAGCTGGATGTGGACACGTTCAGCGAATCGCAATCCTGAAACATTGGTCATTAAAGATGCATCCAAAAAGTTAAAAATGGCAACAAACCTGTTGGTTAATCACAGTCAAATGCAAAGCCGGGTCGTCAAGCGACTTGGAGCGTCGCAATGAGCGATAAAATTCTGCCGGCGACAACGGCGAATCAATTGGCTCGTCATCAGGGGAAGGGCCACCATTCGCGCAGTAACTTTGAGATTCTTGTACCCAATCCATCAAGGCTGTCGACCTGAAAAGGCATTAATTAACAAGATCAAGGATGTTAACACCAAAACTTACTGGCTAAACAACGGCATACCACCAGTTTCATCCTCCAAAATGGGTTGCAGCGGTGTTCCAGGGATCTTTCCATACACAGACGCATCAGATTCACTCCAAAAAGACAGCGATGACGGAGATTCAGGGGTCAAGCCACCACTGAACAAGCCCGCTTGCAGACAGTTATGAGCCACCGCCGTCGCATCCCCGCCGCCAGTAGCGGTGTTTGACGGCTCTTCGATGATTGTTTGCTCCTTCATTGAATTGGAACGACGTGGCCCGACGGCTCCACCGCCTCCACCAGATGTTCCGCCGCCTCCGCCACCACCACACGCGTCATCATCGTTGCCGCGATCATCAGGGCCACGACGGCAGTATCGGGTACCAATGAGGCTCAATTTGCGTTCATTTGAGTCGTCATCAGAAGTCTCACTGGATGAACAGCTGGTCGAACGGCGCGTACGGGCCACCAATCGTTGATGGGATTCATACCGACGCACCATATCCGGCGAAACGACTGCTTGTCGCGGCCGAATGACACGCATCGAAGAATAGGACGATGCCGGGGTCGCCGAGGACGAGGATGCGCCCGTCTTCGCAGATGGGGACAACGGCGGTGGAGGTGGTGCTTTCGACGTCTTTTCCTTTGAATCCTTCAACGGCAAAAAGCTGATGGGAAGAGAGCCCAGTCCGACGGAAGCCGATCGATTGCCTCTCGAGATATGGGGCGCCTTCTGGGTCGAGATCGTGCTGACAGAGCGTGGCGCGGATAGATTCAACAATGACGTATCGGGCGAGTCTTCGCTCTCCTCGCAGATTCCAAGCAAATGCGGCGACGAACTCAACTTCCGCATACCCGTGCCAGACGCCGCAGGACCGCCAGATACCTTCAATCGGATAAAGCTTCCCGTGATAGCCGGCGATGTACGACCACTAGAACATGGTGACGGAGATCGACTTGAAATACGGGATTCAGGAGAAGCTGCACGACGCATTCCACCGGACAGACGCGAAAATTCAAGCAAATCATGGATGGCTTGGGGACTGATACGGTCACGGGAGGAGTGAAGCGTTGTGGAACCGGCAAACATGGATACGGACGGAGACGAGTTCCTGTAAAAAACGATGGATTAAGAACTGAAGTCGAGCACAACAAAGCTAAAAGTGCAGCACCAAAGCTTTCAAACTGTGAAAAAAGGAAAAATTGGTAATTTTAAGTTTTGAAAGCTATGGATACCATGCAAACACACACAAAAAAAAGTTCGTGCACAAAAAGACTACGCTTTCAAAACACTACGCGACGCATAGTCTTTTTATTACGCAGGCGTAGTCTTTTGATCAAAAGACTACGCTCGCGTAATAAAAAGATTAGGCCCAGCGTATTCTTTACATTACGTCAAAGCGTAGTGTTTTTGTGCACTACGCTTGGCGTAGTTTTTTTAATACGCATTTTTTTGTGTGCAAAGGGGAACGGCAAGGTTAGCATACTGTAGGGTAGATTGTCAAATCAGAAATGAAAAAGGAAAAAGAAAACGGCGATGATAAGCTTTTCTAATGGGTTAGACAAACAAACAAATATTAGCATAAATTCTAATGGCACTGGCAAAACACAGATGTAAGTTCTGGGTTCTCTAATGTAAAGTTAAGCAACACCCATTAATCGCACCGAATCACATGTTAGCCCGAGAAAGTGCCAAGCAAAACGGGGAAAAAACAAAGCAAAGATTCAGAAATCAACCTTCGCAAAAGCGTCGGACGAAACAGCCGCTTCCGTGCCATGCTGGAAAAGAACGTTGACGGAGCTGAAGGTGTTCGAGGTAGTGCGGCCGCTGGTGATACTGTGCGCTGGTTCGATGCAGGGCGCTCATCCAGGTCCTCGGAATCATCCTCAGGACATCCATCTAGACTCATCGAATGTCTCATGATTCGATGGGCCCGTCGTCGTGACGGCATATCGAGTTGCAAGGAAGTTGGACGCTCATCGGAGACCTCTTCGTCTTCCTCGGGCAAACCAAACACGGGCGGCATTTCACCAAGCTCACGGATAGACGAAAGCTCCTTCGGGATAGGGCCCAGAAGTCGTGCAACGGCATCCGCTACGAGTGCATTGGAAGCGGAACCACCACAATCGCGTTCTAAGGAGGATGCTCGTGAGGATCGGGATGCACGGCTGCTTGCCAGGGGCTCTTTCGAGATGGTGTAAGTTCTTCAATGAAAAAAACAGTGAACAAAAGACAAAAAAAAAGGTGAAACGGATTTGGGTGTCCGTTTCGACAAAACAGGTCTCGAAATTTTGAGATGTTTTGTTAAAGGTCAAAAAAACGAAAAGATTCGGCAGCGAGAGTGGACCAAAGACAATAGGAACAGACGCCTTTTCGCTGGAAACACTTACAAACAAGAAAAAAGGATAGGAAAACCGACCTGGAGGACTGTCGAGACGGCGATCGCAGATAGGAGGATAATTCTTCTTCGGATTCTTCCTTCAGAATGGTACAGGCACGTCGAGAGGTGGAACCCCGCCATGAATTGGAGCGAGATCGCGCTCGGAATCCAACGCTTCCAGGGGTCGTCGATGTGGACGGTTCGCAATCAACAATGACATTATCGTCGACGCTAGATGACCCCGCGACGGCATCGATAACAGTTGGGATGAGTCTCGAAGCTTGGAGCTCTCTGTAGCTCGCGAGAACACGCTCTGCCAGAAGGTAATAAGTCGCTGTGATGTAATTGTAGTCGTCATTATCGATGGCTGAGACAATCTGCTCCTCCGAAGCAATGCCACCGGCAACCATCTGATCGATGATCGTTGAATGGGCACTTTCAGGGAGATGGTCCTTTGCGATGAGTGGCAGGACTTCCGCATGACCGCGATCGCCGGCGACCACCCATGTGGATTGGGTGATCTCGGTGAGGGTGGCACGAAGGACCGGGTCACGGACGAGCATTCGGGCAATTAGGCTGGAAATTTTGACATTTATAGTTGAAAAACTTATTTTAAAGGAAATTTACGTTTTGCAATTCGCCGAAACATGCTCCGGAATCGTATATTTGCAGTCCAGAATCTTCGTCAGCGTTTCACTCTCATTAGTCTCCTGGAACGGCAGCCTCGCACAGACCAGCATGTACAAAATGACCCCCAGACTCCAGACATCAACAGCCGGTGCATCATAGGCATCACCAAGCAGAATTTCCGGCGCGGAATAGGCCATACTGCCACAGGCTGTCGAAAGTTGCTGCCCCGGTGTGAAGAGATTTGAGAAGCCAAAGTCGGTGAGTTTGACCATGCCAAGTTTTTCGAAGAAGACAACATTCTCTGGCTAAACAAAAACCATCATAAACGGCAAAAAATATATAAAAACCAACCTTCAAATCGCGATGAACCACATGCAAAGTATGGCAGTAGTCAATGGCCTTGATAATCTGACTGAAATACTGCTGCGCCTCGGATTCCTTGATTCCTTTGTGCTCGTTCTTCATGATGAACTCATACATGTCATAATCCCCAAGTTCGAGGATGAGAAACAGCTTTGTCGAGGTGTCTATGACCTCGTAGAGGCGGACTATGTTGGGGTGTTGGACGAGTTTCATGCATCGGACCTGGAGGGGAAAGTTTATATATTTTTTAGTGAGTTCAAAGTAGAAACACGTTCAGGATATAAAATAACAAACCTCTTGCATCATATGGGCCTGTGAGATCGGATCAAGTTTCAGTTTGTCGATGACTTTGGCGGCGACCTATAAATATCAAAGTTACAACGCGTTTTTTGAAGAAAAATATAAACCAACCTTCTCGCCAGTGAAACAATGCCGTGCCAACTTGACCACAGCAAAATGCCCTTTCCCAATCGTGTGCTCGAGATCATAGAGACCAGCGATCCGGGCTTCATTGATGCTGGACTTGCGCTTCATTGCCGCTGGCGGCGTCTTCTTGCCCGGCATAACTTATTATTTGTCGTCGTCTCAGGCTCTTGTTCCTCGTTGACTCGACATTATCCACGTCTTATCACAATGATGATGAATGAGTTGATGTACGCGGTTTCCTTGCCTCGAGGGTTGTTGTCGTCTGGACGCGTTTTGGATGAGCGAAAGCCGTTTGCTTTGCCTGAAAAGAAAAACGATAGTGTCAAAGATCAGCTGACCGAAACCGCAGTGAGGGTGGCAAACTGCATGGTTTTCACGGGGATCACGCTGTAGACAACACGCATGAGCGCCACTGGCTATAATGAAGGATCGTGCCAGATTGTGAGACGTTTTTGTCGCAATTGTGGAGAGCCCGAGGGCGCGCCGCCGCTCGCTCTCTGCTGATAGACACGGACGCACGTGAGGCAAACGGAAAGAAAGGCGTCGTCGCAGCTGGCTGGTCTGCTGTATGCATTTACTTTCTTCGACATTTACAATTTTTTTACGAACTTGGAGAAAAAGTGGCTAGAAGTCTCGAAGATTGATGTCCCATAAACCTGTAAAGCCGCTAAAGTTGAAAGGGACACCATTAAAATTGACTCATTTTGCAGGGAGAAAAAGATGACTGCACCTTTTTTCAAGTGGTGGGTTAGGACGCCTTTTTCCCAGTGGGTCGTGCGTCCAGAGCGAGGGAGACGCACAACGTGGACAAATGGTAAACAACTTCGACGAAAAAAAAGAGAAAATCATCTCGCTCGAAAACGACTATGAAAAAGTCCAGTTTATGGCCACAGGCAAGTTTAAACTTTTGAAAGCTTACTCCCTGCTTTCAAACAGGGGGTAGTGAATGAAAAACGGATTAGGGAAGTAGGAAGGCATAACCTTTTACTCGAAATTTCAGGGCGCTTTGATGAAAAAAAAATTAGAAATTCTTTTGGATTTTATTTTACATTCACATTCACATTAGTTAGTCTGCGTGTCGACGGCTTTTGTCACGTACTTTACAGGGGACGGGAGGCGCTCGTTATCAGAGGGGGTTCGGTTTTTGGGGTTTTTTTTGTGACTTTCGTTCGAAAACAAACAAAAGCACAGTCTAGGCTGGGCTTGGGCTGGGGATGAGAAGGCCTAGGCCACACTTGATGCAAGATGTTTGACGAGAACCCCTTGGAATTGGAATTGGAGTTGGAGCAAGCATACGTGATAATCACACGTGGAAACAGAAAAAAAAGCACTAAAGGGAAGTAGCTAGCTAGCGCGCTTCGAACGAACGGGGGCGACGACTGCCCAGACGACCGCAACACGGCAAAATTATAGGGGTAAAGGTCAAGTCAACGGATGGTGGGATGTGTTGTTCACAAATAGATCTATCCATCCATCCATCTCATGCCCTTGCCGCCAGACATTGATAACAGACCCATTTGAAAAACGAAAACATTGTCTTTCGAAAAAACGGGCCCCGTCGGAAGGCACCAATAATCGTGAATGAACCCATTTGGAAGCCAAGTCAGCCAACATTCCCCATGGTCATCGTTGTTTAATGAGATTCGCGCCCACTTTGAAATCGCGAAACACAGAAACCAAAATCGTTAACACGTGGCGGCCAACGGCATTCATTGCCTTTTACAGTTACACCATAAAAATCCCAAACGAAAAAAACCACTCTCTAAAATTGTAAATTAACCCCGGCCCGATGCCACTCTACTACTGTCGCCAGTTTTTTGCAATAAACATCTGGAGACTAAAAGCAAAACGAGATTCGAGACGTAATACATTCACGCAAAAAAAACGTGAAAGAATAGGTCGATGCTGCTTCATGAAAATGGCTATGTAGAATGAAGCAAGCAGACCTTGGCTCGTTAACCCCTGGAACCCAAGTAGAAAAACCACTTTGGCAGATGGCACAGACCGCATTTTACTAGGTGCGAACTGCGAACGGTCGTTGCGGAAGGAAGCCTATGCCTATGTGGCCAAAGCCCCTGAGGCAATGCACGGCAAAGCCAAGGAGAGTGCTTTTGCAGGCACAGACGGAAGGAAAAACGAAAGCGTGAACGAATTAGTCCATGGAAAGGGCTAATGTATACACGTATTTTACAAATGGTGGTTAACTGTTGTCTGACGGGAGTGAGTCATACTGTACTACATGTACAATCTGCCAAAAAATGAGTGTTTTACTTTTTTAAAAACGGAAAATCATTCTCAAATGAATCATAAAAAGTAACATCAACGCCAAAATTCAACATTAAAACCCATTTCTAAACTTTCAACCTCAAAATTAACCCTTTCCAAAAGCCACAAACCAAAAACACTCACCCAACTGATAATTCTTAACCCTAAAAAACACCTCACATGCATACAAAGTAATTATTTCTGCAGCTTGTTTTTTAATCTTCATAGCCGTTTTTCATTAAACAGTAGCCCTTAGTCACGGAATAGCTAAATTTATCCCCTCACGCACTCCCCTTACACAGAAAAAACCCACATATGGCGTAAAAATAAAAATAAACACTCAAAAGCCCGTTAATAATGCCAAAAGCGTCAGAAAAGGAGCGATAACACGGTTAATCGCGGAATTCCGACCAAACCCATAAACAGTGAATGATAAAAGGCGTCACAATGTGTAAGTATGTCACATGTAAAGCCTCTTCAAAAGATAATACCTCCCTCGATTACATTGTCACACGCGCCTGCTGGTGAACTGCTGGCTGCCAATAAACCTCTGTCGGCGATCAAAGTGAACACGTCAAAGCGGAAGTTAATGAAATTCAAATGCATTACTTTTTGAATGGGGTTGTTGCCATGTGTTCGAAACTGGTGACATCGTTGAGCATCTGGTTTGGATGGGGTTTTAATTATGCGCGTGTTTAAGTCAAAATATGGGTGTTTGCCAATTTGTCAAGAGGGGTTTGCGTGTCACAATTTATTGCAAGTTTAGTTTTTTTTTGTCTGAAAACAATTGTATTGCGTAGTTGTCTTCTTGGAAGGTGCTCAACAATCTATAAAAAAAATTAAATCATTTTGGTTGCAACAATACAAGATTTAAACGGTTTCTTTTTTAAACCGGTTAAATGTGAATCTATAAATATTCAGTTCGAAAACAGTAGTGATGCATGCTTTAAACATTTCAACAAATCATTAAAATCATAAAATGGTATTTCTATTTAAATTTCTCGTCATCAATTACTCATGTTGCCTCAGCGCCTTAAAGTTTATTTTTAACCAAATAAAAGCGGTTTATTTTGTACCAAACTGAAAAACAACAACGCGCTTGGTATTGCTAATTGTTATTTTTCTACCTGTTTTATTTGCCTTGGACAAAGTTAGATACTTTAGATGTGAAAAATGCATCCGACCACCACCACCGACTTTTCCTTGTCATTTGATGTTTTACTGTCCTCCTCCCAAGCCTTGTATACCTGTTCGATGCCACGAAGTAACCATACCCCCAACTGCACAGAAAAAAATCGCGATTTTACTGGTGTCGAAAGGGGGAACCGTTTCCCCCTTTTGGCAGGGAATTGGTTACACTCGCGGATCGTGGACCTGTTTCCCCTATCGGAGGGTACCGTGGTCCCGCTTTTTATATGGAAACTGCAAATATGATAGTAAAAAGTGTCAAAATTTGCATTTTTACTTGTTTTCATCAAATTTGAATGCAATCGGCATGGATTATCGGCAAAACGGCAGTTGATGCATCGCCGACCACTCAATGAACGCGCCCTTAGAGGCTGTCGACCACCTTTTTCTGAAGGTTTGAGGAAATGAAAAAAAGGCCAAGTGTCTAATTATGCAATCAGTCATGTTCTAGATGGCAAATAACAGATTGAAAGCGCCTCAGGCGATCCCAGTAAGTCTTTTCATTTTGATTTAGGATCTTCTAGATTGGCGGAAAAAGTTCAATAACGACAGAAAGACGAAGTCCACAGATGATTGCTAAGTATTTGGTATGTTAACGGTGACCAAGTTTTTCTGTCAACGTGTCTAAAGACTTCTTTTTTCAGGACCGAAGATCCATTCGATAATGTCAAGAAGTCAATATATCCGAAACAAAAGTTCATCCTCGACGATATCGAAGGGACTTCAAAGCTTTTAAAGATGTTTATTAATTTTGTGTAGTTTTTTTATTTGATTTTTGAAATTGATGATAAAAGTGCCAACCAATAAATGTGTAGTATGATGAAATTGTGTTATCTCTGAAGTATGTCGAAAGCAAAAAATCAGAAAAGTAAAAAGAAAAAAGTCGCTTCTGCTACAGTAACGTTTTGCTGCTGGCCAAGGGAAACGAATCCTCGCATTTTTGGGTAAATCATTCCCTGCCGCACAGGGGAAAACCGTCCCCGCTCGATGGTGGATTGGTTTCCCCTATCGATGGGGGGAAAACGATTTCCCCTTCCGGAGGGGGAAACCATTACCCTCCAAAGTAACTTCCCTGACTTTCCCCTCCGAGAGGGGAAACCGTTCCCCAAAAATTAGCGTAACCAGTTCCCTTTTTTCTTTCTGTGTGTCGCCGTTGAACCTTTGCCTTCTGCTGCTCCTCAAGAACCATCTTCCTTGGAACCAACGCAAGGTGCACCTGATGAAAAATGGTCAACGCAATTAAGGATCCCTTGGATGACATGATTGACAATCTGGCGACGCTTTACGTTGACAATTACAAAAATGGATACAAAACTTTTTTTGAGTTGCTTAACAAAAACTTGATATGAACGAATGTAAACAGAATAAAGATAATCTGAAGAGCATTTTGAGCATTGAACGTACTCGCATTTTATTATATGTACTAAACTTATTAGTGTGGCACACTAAATGATAATATTTTCTACAATAAACTTTTTGGTCTTGAATACGGTTGTACGTACTTTTGATACAATGCATGAGGATCTTCATTTACCATTTTGAATACAATTTTTTTTAGTTAGTACATAACTGTTTCAAAGTAAATGTATAAATAATCTGCTGTTTATTTTCGAACATGAAATCAATAATAAATCTTTAAAGAACCAAACGGTGATGCATCCTTTAAACATTCCAATAAATCATAAAAATCATGTGATCATGTTCTTATTCAGTTTTGTTATCAGTTAAGCATATTGACGCAACGCCCTAAAGTTTGATTCCTTCAAAATAAAGCCTTTGCCTTTCTTACCAAATAAACCAAAAATGCTTTTGGTACTGCACACAGAAAATGACCCCTCACTTTGGTCCCCTTCAAATTCCCACCCTTCAAATTCGGCCCAAACTTTCACACTTGAAGGGACGGCCCGTCACTTTTGAAGGGATGGCCCTTCGTTTTTGACGGGACGGCCCTTCAGTTTTGAAGGGCCAGCCCTTCAAGGTCTTTCGTCGTCTGCGCTCTCTCCCTCTTCCGCGTGAGATCACAACCCCAGGGCCTATATATGTATATTTGCGAAACCGTCCGGTTATCGCGTTCACGTTGATCAAATTCCCGTGGCACATGTGCCGTAGGCAATTAAAAAAGAAGCCCGAGGCACATGTGCTGTAGGTAATTATAACCTATTGAGGTTGATTAAATTTTGTTTAACTCTCACGTTATTGTGAAAGTCTATAAACAACAAATCATAAAATACAAAAAAAATTTTGATCGGAGCCCTTCATTTGTTTATGCAAATGCAGGGCTTTTTTTTTGGTCACCCGCCTTCGTTTTTGAAGGGCCGACCCTTCCCGTCTGAAGGGACGGCCCTTCATTTTTGAAACTACGGCCCTTCATTTTCGAAGGGACGGCCCTTCAAATGTGAAAAACTTCATACTCAGTTAGAAAAGTGAGTACCCCGTCCCCTCAAATTTGACGGTTTTTCCCTTCTCTTATGAGGGTTCATTTTGTGTGTGTAACACTATATCCAACCGTCACCATCAAACCTTTGCCTACAACTATCGCCATAAAACCTTCAACTGCTGTAGCCTTCCAAGAACCGTTTTCCCATACCCCAAAGTACTATCTAATCAAGTATACTTTACCCGATTTTCACGATTTATTACAACTAATGAAGAATGAGGTGACATTCGAAAGTTGGAAATCAACGCAAGCTGCGCCCGATGCAACATGGTCAACGCAATCAAGGATTCTTATCATAGTTGACGCTTTGTTTGATCAAATCGTCATGTTGTGGAAAGACCATGAAAAAAGAAACAAATTGGACGTTTCTAAGTCAGTTCATACTGTATTTGAGGCAAAGTAAAAGGTTGAACAACTGATTCGTGAAATTGATGATATTTTTACGCAGGCTAAATCCACGAGTAGAAAGCACTCTGTCAAGGTCCTGAAAAAGAATGCCAATGCTAAAGTTTATCTTGCCATGAGCATTTGCAAGTCGATCATGGATGACATTATCGACGCATTGGTGCCGGATAACTACAACGCCTTTAATGGCAATGAATACAATCAATTTTTTGAGCTGATTACCAAAGATTTGTGAACATTTCGAAATTGTCATTGTGTTTCTAAAGATGAATAAAGACTAAGCAAAGAGACCTCAAAATTAAACAGAATAACATATCACTAACAAAAATGCATTAAGGTAAATCGTTAAACGTGTAAAAGGTTAAAACTGAATACGTTACTTTTAATGATTTTGTTGAGCAGACATGACGCAGTGTTACCAGAAAAAAAAAACAATTAACCAAAGGTTAATGATGTATCATACGGTGAAGCATCTAAGAAAAATTAAACCGAAAATACATCAAAACATTAAAAGTTATTCTTTGCGCCTTTTCCGGGAATCCTACAGGCAGTATTCACCCCTGATTCAACTTATGGTTTATGTTAAAAGTACTATAAAACCGTTTTAGAAAGCATGCCTCTTATTGACTTTCAATCGTTGAATCTACAATGCGTTCAATTCTGTTTGCCGCAGCATGTCTTTTCGTTGTGTTTGATGCCGTAATTGGGTTATCAAATCCACCACCGGTGGCACCGAGAAGCCCAAATTCTATCCGTAATTACGTCCGCAACTACACCCTACCCGACTTATCTAAGATTTTGGATCTACTGAACGACGAGAAGATTCAAGGCAACTCTGAAGCGTCGCTTTTGTTTTTTGGTACTTCAACTGAAAAGCCAAAACCGTGGGCCGTTCTAAGCAAAATTGATGCTTTATTCGATCAAATCATCATCTTGTGAAAAGACCATGGCGCAGAGCATTCAATGGACGTCTCTGAAGCCGTTCATACCGTTTTTGATGTGAAGTACAACGTTCAGGGGCTCATACACGCAAGCCGGGATCTTTTTGAAAAGGCTAAAAACGATCGCTCCAACAACTTGAAAATCTCCAATGCCCTGAAGAAGGATGCCTTATCAAAGATTGATCTTGCAACCGACATTGTGAAAAGAGTCGTTGACGATCTGGTTACGATTGTTCGACCGTTTGACAATAGTGCCGAGGAAAAGTACTATCAAAACCTTGTCGGCGTTAGTGTTGATGCTCGAAAGTAATCCATGATTGAAACATGTTCATGCGCTTTTTTAATCAATGTTGAAACAATAAAGGTGATTGAAGCAGTTTGTTACCTTTCAATTGCTCATTCAGCTAACTTATCTTATGCTACTGATTGAGACTAATTGAAACACTTGTGACCGGTAAAAACACGTGTGAAAACAACTTATCAAACAGTCGTGATCGCATTCCACTATTTTGTAATACATAAGGTCGGATATTGGTGCCAAAAAATGTCTGTTGGCTCTGCCAATGCTCGGTGCACAGGCACTCTACCCTTGATTTCTACTAGACACGTGAGTTCGATGGAATGATCTCGAGGACGGGGTGGGTTAACCAGACATTCACTCGAAAGCATTTGTTTTTTGAAACAAACGAATTACAAACTAAAAAACAACAACGTTTCCACAATTTTGCTGCCAAAACTTACGATACCCACCTGAGTAACTTTCAAAATTTCCGATTGAAACTAATCCGGCAATGTTGAAAGCTATCAGATGAAATGGCGTTTGTAATAGCAATTAGTAGTATATAAGCCAGCAGCTTTATCCGTTGATGCAAACCAGCTTCCCTTACTACATCTTCCTATTTCAGGTTACCTCGATCATCATGGATATCTTCCGTGCCCAAGTCGCTAAAGTTATGGAGTATGAACTCGCTGGAGACGTTGTCGATGTAATTTACGGCAAGCAAATCTGTGGAAAACGTTTTGCCCTTGTCAAAACTAAGGTTTGAAACTTTGTATAACTAAGTCGAACTGTAGTAACTTCTTTGTTTTCAGTGTTGGTGGTATGCGGTCCGTCTCATCTTTGAAGATTCGTTTGAGGCTGAACGTGTTGGCTTCTTCCTAGAGGAGTCGGCTGATCGGTACATCGAGCGCACAATGAAAGAACTGTCGGGCTTGACACGTGTGATTCAAAGAATGGATAAAAAATGGGCTAAACTTCTTACCAAGCTTTAACTGATGAATGAAGTTTTTACAACACGCTTTTTCCTGCCAATGACCTAAGCTCCTCTCAAATTTGAGTCGTATTTGTAATTGTTTATAATCTTGGTTTTTTGTAACAAATATCCACTGTATTACCTCTACTGTAAATACAATTGCGTAACATAAAAATGATTGATTAACTAAGCTACAATCGCAACGTTTTTTCTCTGCAGATCTTCGAATTTGAATTGTAACAGTAACCCAATCAATTTACAAATAAGGTTTATTGCATAGTCAAGAATTGATTGGATCGCGATTGTCTCTTGAACTCCGACCATGTTAGCTTTTGCTGTTGCACGAGTCTGTTTCAAGGGATGACGTCGAACCGGCCTAGCTCTAGTTTTGAACTCTACGTTGAAAAAAGTTTTCGTGTTTATGAAGACAGTCATTGTCTGTTAATTTGTCAAGTCTTTTTTATAAATTCATAATACAGTTACATTACAAACATGGTATTTTTTTTCAAATCCGTAGAGAAATTCATAAAAAAAGGCTCCTTAGCAGATAATACGTAGAGTTTTTTCCAGTGTTATTACAAAATAAAGCCCAGACAATAGCAATCTAAAAAGCAACAAACACACAACAGTTGCGTTCAATCGGCACCGGATAACTATAGCCCAACCTACCACGTTCAAATTACTCTTAATCAACCTTCCGCAACACCAGTCACTTCCTTTCTTCTCTTAGCCGTCGCGGTGCCGCTAGCTTTTTGTTTGGTTTTTTTTTTCAAATTTCGATTTTATATTTACGTTTTGTTTAAGAGGCCATTCGCGAGGTTTTCTAGGGGGGCCGACTCCCGATTTTTTTACCCCTAAATGTTTGAGCCATAAATGTTGGCAGACCTTAGGGTGCTTCGGAATCGGAAAATTTTTGTCTGAACTTCCAGAAAAGTACTTTCCCGACAGTATCATCGAAGGCATATCAACGCGGACGTTTGAATCAAAAAAACCGATGATTTATTGAGACAAGGGTTTATTCATACAATTTTAGAACTTTATACGAGATGAGAGTTCGACCAATCGAAAATTCGACAACTATGAGTAAGTAGAAAATATTTTTAGTTTTCAAGCTCACGCTTTTCCATCATGTTGCCATAGCCCGTCCACAAGCGTGCCAACTCGCTTTGAATGAATTAAATCACTATTTTTCAGCAACAGTGCCGTTCAGTGTTGCGACTTCATCTTCATCTGGCCTACTTGATAGTATCCGAGAAGTATTCACACAACTCAACTTAAACGACAGTTTCGAGAATGACGGGCGTACCGAAAACTTCAACGACATTGAGAATGAAAACCGCATCAAAAACGACGGTTCTACGACAAATGGTATGCTCATTGCGAATGCCAATTTCATGAAAAACGACGACCGCGCCGAGACTGACGATCGCACCGAAAATTACATAAGTGTGGAAAATGATCGCGACAGCATGAACGTCGACGCTGTTATGGCACATGAATTTGCCGGACACGTTGTTTCAATCACTTTCGGCGAGCAAATTTGTGGAAAACGTTTTGCCCTCGTCAAAACAAAGGTTTGAAACTTTAAATAAACTTATTTAAACAATAATAAAAAAGCACTTTTAGCGGTTGTGGTATGCTGTACGTCTTATCAAAGAAGATACGAATAAGGTTAAACGTATAGGATTCTTCCTGGAGTCAGCGGCCGATCGGTACATCGAGCGCACAAAGATAGAGCTAGAAGCGTGAAATTCAACCTGAAAAAAAAAATGGCAGAACTTATTGTAACGCTTCAAACAGGTGAATGAAACTGCCTACATTATTGTAAAAAGTATACATTGCTCTAATCATTCTTTCTTAATGCCAATAGTCATATCTTGGCGATAAAACGTTGGAGTTTATCTTGTTTATGTACAAAATTACATTGCTCTTACATACAATTTCTTGCCCAATGTTCTTGCTTCTCTCACATCAGATGTGGTACCTTGTTTGTCTTTGAGTTATACAGTATGTTGCTAGCACTACCACTATGATTGTATTACATTATGTTGTGTTCATTCACTTATAAAAGATTGGCAAGTTTGAAGTATCATGTATTACACAATTTCGAAAGGAAACGAGTGCATTTCACCTTCGGAACAAAGTAAAACATCAACTTTAATCGCATGCATCTCACTTTTTATTGTAACCGACAATCGCGTTACCTCTGTGAGCAAAACAACCGCTTTGTACACATACTTTGAGTCACCCTGATAACGGCAATATTTTGTAATTGTGCTATAGAGCACGCGACCCTCCCCTTCACGACTTTTTTTACGTTGGCCTCAGTTCCATCAACCTATCGGTTCCTCATTTCTACATTTTTTCACTTTCAATAGCAAACTTTTGTAAATTTTGCTTCTTTTTTTTTGCTTTTTGAGTTCGTTGTTACCTTAAACTAAACCGTTTCGCAGTGTTATAACTTTATTTTTTATGCTTTAGCTTATAAAGAATCATGGATGCATTCCGCACACATGTCAACAATGTCATGGAGAGACAATCAGCCGGGCGCATCGTTTCTGTAATACGCGGCCAAAAACCTGATGGCCAGCGCTTTGCTCTTGTGAAAACACAGGTTTCTGACTTATTAACGTCTATAGAGACGATGTAACTTTAATATTTTAGGTTGTATGGTATGCAGTACGTGTTATCTTTGAAGGCTCATATGCGGTTGAACGCGAAGAATTCACAGAGGAGTCGTCGGCTGACAAGTATATTGAATTCAAAAAAAGGGCGTTAGAGGGGGGTGTTTTTTGATACATTTCTGTGTTGCTAATTTATATATATATATAAACATCAATAAACTTTTGTATTGTTGGTGTTGTGCATGTATGTATTGCAGTATGCACACATTGCTAGATGGTCCTACAACGAAAATTATGTCAAAGAAGTTTGCACTAATGCAACCATTTCCGCTTTTCCTGCAGCTAAGCCATTCGTGCGTTTTGTCGTTCTCGCCTTGACTATTTCCACTAAACCATGCCATACCCCATCGCCAAGCTTGCCTACGGTCTCAGATGCCGTCTCCATGATCTAGCTACCCCGGTCGAACGCTATCATCTTCAAATTGCCGCGGGCAATGGCTCCATTTGTCCACCTATTCAAAAGATACAACGATACGATGACAACTTCGAATTTTATTACCACAATGACGAGGTACTTGTCGACAAAGATCTTGATCCCTTTGATTTTCAAACAAGTGGGTTGGTGTACTCTAGCATTGGTATAAGTTTTGAAAATGCAAACATACAAAACTTGATTTCTGCCCCGTTTGACTATTTTCTTTGTGACGCGGCCATTGTTGGTTTTACAGAGTGCCACCTTTCAACATCTTTTTTTAAATTGGTCGGTAGCCAAGTTACGGATACTCAGTATCTTAGCATTTACGGTAACACAAACAATGATTATGTTTTAAACTTTTCTGATATTTTCACCGTCTTTCCGCAAGTTCACACTGTTAGGTTAACTTTTGTTGATTACACTGATACTTGGGTGGACGATATTATACATCATGAAACTTTGCAATCACTCGAGATGGTTATGTTTTCCGAGCAATTTAAGAGTTATTCTGATAACAAAAGTATTGATTTAATAAAGGTTAGTTTTATAAACATATTTAGTAAAAATAAATTTTTTAAAATCTGTTTACAGGCGCAGAAACCGAATTTCCGACTGCGAATCAACGGAAAAGAGCAAAAATTTCTTATAACAACTTTTTGTGCATTGTTCCTTCATTTGTGTACATAAAATTGACAAAACTTTAACAAAATTTATTAAAATAAATATACAACAAGAAAAAACAAACATGGCAACTGGAAATATCACCGTTCGCAAACAAAACAACAAACCCATAACGATGAGAACAAGGAGGTTAAAGTTTTCTATTTAAAATGATATGAAGAACGCAAACATTGCGCAAAGAAACAGTCCAAGGACTACTGTAGTCATACAATCTTTAATGTACAAGTCAATTTCAACAATTTAAGGAGAGGTACAAGTCAAATTGAGGTGCACTCGAGAATGGGGTAGAATAATGGGACCGCGTACGTAGTGGTTAAAGTTTGAATCGATGGGTTAATACTGGTGAAACAGAACGATGAGGATAAAGCCAAAGATCAACAATAATTACAAAAAAGTTCCAAAGAATCTAGAATACAAGAGGATGAACAAATTATGGTACCATGCCTACGGTGGATGGATTAAGCTCACTGAAAGGGCTACCAGTCCGACGACGCTTTATGGGATTTGGATTTTCGTCGATGGGGTAGTAGGAAACGATGGCCTTCGCCGTCGAAACAATGGTGCGTTCCTTGCGGCGCAGCGAAGCTGGCGCTGGAGCGGCTTTGGCGGGAGATAGATTGCGTCCAGCATTTCCGCCCATATTTGATCTGCCGTTGGTGACACCAGGGTTGGTGGGAGCCGACGGGTTAGACCTATTCGACAATCCTCGAAGAGTGGTGGGCCGATTCTGATCAAAGACGACCATATTCGGTGGAATCGGTCGCGATGATCGGGTTTGGCCCCTCACAGGCGACAACAATGGTGGCGATGTCAGGGTTTGGGCGGATGTCGATGCGGCCGAGGATGACGAAGACGATGGGGATGGAGATGGCCAGAATACAGATGGTTGGGTTTGGGATTGCTGCGGCACTTGCACTTGAGTGTACTGCATGGTCGAAACAGTTGGAGCCGTATCAGCATAGCCATTAGCTTGGCGGAACTGCACCGGCATCGTGCCGTCATAAACATAGGCATCAATGGCTTCTACCGAAGGCTGGGAAGTGGCATAGCTTTGAGATCGTTGAGCAGATATACGGACATTCGGAGGAAGACTGCTTCCGATTTCATCAGCAGCCCGAACAGCCGGTGCTGTCGGAACTTGGAATGAACGCGTCTGTTGAGGCACAAAAAGCGGTCCATTCTGTTCACGATTCAACACATGGGCCGGTCGTTGATTCTGTTGTTGGACAAGAAGCAAGTGTTGCCGGGCATTGAGGCCATGGCACTGATCCAGCGGGATTTCCTCGACTTTCGCTTGAAACTGGCTCGATTTCCGCTTTGCTGGCGATGTCACAGGCGGCGTCGGAATGGGAGTCGGTGTCGGGGGCATGGGAACTGGTTCGGGGACAACTTTCGGCTTCAGGAATGCTGGACAGCCTACCAATAACAGTGATTGGACCCGCGCAATACCAGAAAGTGTCTCCTGATCGAAGACCAATTCCCCAAGTTCTTCGCCGGGAGAGTTTTTATCGATGGCTAAGTTAAGGAACAAATCGGCATGGGGATGGATAGCCTTACACGCTGGCTTCGGTAGATACTTGTCAAATTCGGATCTGTTGAGAGCGGCGCGGGTTCCGAGGTAGTGTCGGGTGAAAAGATGGCTTGGGGCACGCTTCAGGTCGTTGTATCGTGTCTGAAATGGAATGTGATTCAATAAATTGACTTTATAATGTTTGTTTTGGTAACTTACATCAATCGGAAACCCTTTCTTGATGATGTATTGCTGAAGCAAGTGTCGATTCATCGTATGAGAATCGATGGGCCGTCCAGTCTGACGATTCATGTACATCTTTTTGAGCGTCATCGATGACACGCCGGGATTGTTGTTCGAAGCGGGTGGAAAGGCGTTGCTGGTGCTGGGGCCAGTCGGAAACTGATTGCTGTTCTGAGGCGGTAGAATGGAGACGTTACTTGGAACACTGCTAATGGGGACGGACGGTAAGGCGTTTCCACTTGGGCCGGGCTGGTAATTACTATTACTAGGACCCGGCTGTATCGATGCACTTCCGCTTGGTCCAGAATGGAACCCAATTCGATCCGGGATGGGCTGATAACTGCTGCTACTGCTCGGGACGGATTGGTAGTCTTTGCTTGTACTTGGACCAGATTGGTAGTCAACGTTGCTCGGACCTGGCTGATAGCTGTTCTGACCGCCTTGATATCCACTCCCACTGCCCTGACCTTGCTGATATCCGCCACTGCTCGATGTAGACGGCCCTGCCCTGCTCAACGTAGTCGCCAAAACTCGATTCCCACCGGATCCCGAAGTAAAACCGTTGCCTTGACCAGCCGAAAAGTTGCTACTACCACTGCTCGATGCCGTGGGGTAATCTGAAAAAGAAAAAAAAAAGCTAAAAAAAGCTCAGACACCGAATAATCTGTCACGAACATCAGACTCATTACAACAGCATTATTAATCTTCACTGCCAAAACTACGTGGACGCAAGCGGACTCGAACCAACAAGGCCGAATTTACGAATCTTGCGCCTCGCACCACTGCGCCACGTAAGCAAGTCAAGTAAAAACACACGAAAAGAAGGACTTACAGTTGTTGCGTTGCTGCTGCGTATTTCCTGTCGAATTCGGCGGATTTTGAAATTGCGCCGACGCCCGCGACGTCGTGGGATGATAGCCGTATGCGGCTTTATTGTTGTTCGTGTTGTAAGCTATACTGTCTGCAAAAGAAAAGCAATTACACTTCACCGTAATAACGTAGTCATTTTTGGCACAACAGTGCAGGAAAAAATTGAATATTCATGCAAAACGGTCACGGAAACTTTTGCCAGATTATGCTGTGCAACTATACTTGCTGTATTGCATGAAAAACGATACGAAAAAGTGAGATGACTAATGGGATTGCTTGAAAAGTTTGACGAAGTTTTTCAAAACGGAAACAGTTTTCAATCACTTTTTTCACATAAAACGAGTAGTAAAAAAGCGTTTCAACCGACATGATATTGCGCAACATTGTCCAGGGTCGTCAAAAAACTAGTTGACGGACGTCCCAGAAGGTTCAATTCAACAGGAGGGGGAATAGAGATTTCGAAACATTGGGTGCAGAGACAAAGGAACAAAAACGAAAGAGGAAGGACGAAAATTTATGCAAATGGAGAATTGTCGGAAGCAAAAACAGTCTACCAGTTGAGTACAACATGTTTTTAGCCAAAAGTGATCCTACAACTTTTCAAAAATAGCAGTTGGAAGTTAAGTTGCACCGCCTATAAATTTTATGTCCAAATGTTGCAATTTAGACAGACAGAAAAAAAGCCACCGATTAGTCAGACAAAAACTTTTGGTCACAAAAAACTCAAACGGACAAAACGGAAATAAATAATGTGCTGAAAGAGGGTGACCGAAAGCAAAAAAGGCGTTCGTTTATTCGAAAGGGTGCTTCAAAGACGGAAACACGCAACAATACAAGTTGACGGCCATTAGCCATTTTATCCCTCGGCGATGGCCGCCGGTCGCCAGCGCCATTCTTGGACGTCGCGGTCCACAGACTCTCGTTTTCAGCAAAAAAACGGGTTACACTGTCATCGTGGCCATTGAATTGTTGGAGAAAAAGAAAAAAAAGTCGGAACAAACTGCGTCAATCTATTTTGAGAGCTGGCTCTAACCATCTCAAAAAACAGTCATGACGACCCTTCGAATTCGAAGCAGGTAGACAAACACACAAAAAAGTACAATTACGATTGAAATGTAAACATATTTGTGTTAAATTCGTGCTTGCTAAATATACCTATTTGCTTATCAAAAAGGATGGCCAAGACTAGACAATGAAAATTAACGGCTTGCGAGTGTAAAACGGAAGTTCAAATAATATTTTGCCCGGTCACTCGCGGACGTAATTACATACATGGACAACAGCAGAGGTCATGGAACGTATTATGCTTAATGGAGACCTCATTGGAATGGTGTCTGACTAGACAACAAAATGCCAGCGTAAATGGGTTGTTTACGAAAATGTTGGTGCATAATTCATCGTAATAATGAGTAAGTGTCTGTTGTTTGAAAGCAAGCAACTGGTGTCAAACATATTTGCACAAATTAGACAGAAAATAGAATTCAATTGCAAATGTTGATGTCGAAATTGTCGACAACAGTTTTAAAAATGGTCAGAGAGAAAGTCAGAATGAAAAAAACTCCCCCTCCCGCATAGATTTAATCTTCTAGGCGTGGTGGGCACTGTAGAAAAAAAGTTGTTTTGTTCCCGGATACAACAATAGGAGACACATATCATATTCAGAGTGAGTCTCGGCTTGGGTGGTTGACCGAGAGGGCAAAGGCCAAGGCAGTCCTAACCGCATAACAACTATTTTTTTCTTGTTAGAGACTTGGCCGTTTGCCATGTGCCTCCCTCGGGCTGACCGCTGTCAAGGGAAACTGCAGTTCGGCATGACATTCAGTTTCGACAACTTTTTTTCTATTGCATACATTTAACATGTAAATACTTTCCCTTTTTGAATACTACTTCCATTTTTTGCTTGCATATAGCCTGTTCCCATGTTGGGGAACACTTGCAATCCGCATTTACGTCTAAACAAGCCCCCTCCAAAGCCTCGGGAGGGCGAATGCAAAATGACGCGAACGCCATTGGCATTTTTCCGCTATTAAGCCAAAGTTTGCACGAAAAAAACTTATTATTTTCCTTCTTCGACATTCAAGTCGGCTATATAGCAGCTACCAAAAAAGGCATGTTATGCAACGTGTGAAAAATATAAAGGATGCCATTTTGAAACGCGTTCGCAATCCCAAGCCAACCAAGAACTACACTTATAACAGCGTCATGGAATAACAGGGAGGCCATCGTGACTAACCGCACTTGGCACAAACAAGCAATTGCCAGCGGCAGCGTTTTTTTAAAAGATGCCATTGCGGTGAAGAAAATATGCAAGAAAAGAAAGGAAAAAGAAACACATGAAATTGCAGACGACAAAAAAGGAACACAATGCCTGCGGGAAGCTTTTGTGCCGATGGCGATGGAAACTTTGGTCGCGGGCTTGTGGCTACAGCATTTTATTTGAAGTTAATATAAAAAGGCTGCTAATAAGTAAGGTTAAAAAACGAATCAAAGCCATTAGCGCGCGAGAATAGAATAAGCTCAAAAAAGTTAAAAGCTTCCATTAAACAAACATGTAAAGTTTGTAGTTCCCTTTTGAAAAGGGGCAATCAGAGACAATGTCCATTTAAAAAAACTAAGTTAGATGCTTATAAAATAAGACCGTTCAGAGAAGAAAAAATAAAACAAATACATCATTAAAAGGGACATGGCCGGAAATGTGTGACCCATGGGCACAAAAAGTTCTATCTTGTAGCTTTTAGCAAACAAAAAAATTTGATTGCAACCAGCTGGGAAAAAATTTGAAAACTGATTTCGAAAGAAAAGAAAAGGAAAACTAACCTGAGTTCAGCGGCATTTGTCGACAAGAAGCATAACTGCTGTTGTTGTTATTGTTGAAGTTTGACGACTGTCCTTGACTCATTTGAAACGATGCTGACCGTTGCGTCGCGAGCATGGTGTCAGAGCTGCCGGCGGCGTGATTCTGATAAAACTGCCCTGCAGCTGGCGCCGCCGCCGAAGTATTGCCGGGATAGGGCGGCGCTTGATGGTGTTGGTTCATGGCGCGCCTCGCCCTCCGGGGCCAACAAACAAATGAAATACAAAAAGGCGCAAAGCAATCCAAAGAGCGCCTGGCTCAAAAAAAGAGACGAAACGATTGAGCCTCGCCGCAAGGCTTGCTGCTGTGTTGATAGTGACGCGATGGACACGACCAAAACGCAGGAGAGAGGGAGGAAACTGCTGAAAAAAAGAAGGGGAGTCAGTTGAAGTTATATTAAGCTTATGACTGTTGTTCATTATATTACATCCACGTGCGGGGAAAGGGAAAGGAGAATGTGTTTATGTCGAAACAAACGGTGAACAATTAGAGGTCCAAGACAGTGGGACACGCATGGGGGAAAAGTCGGGAGATTTACAATTAGCAACGTGGAAAGCAGTGAAAAACACGAAACAAAAGTGCGTCACTTGTCGAGCGGGAGTGGGGTCGCGGAACGGTAAACCGGAAAGAGTCAAAAAACGCAAAGCAAAAAAGTTGCGAACAGACGCGAAGGAGTGTCTAGTAGATGGGTGTTCCGGATGATCAGTGACAAAATGCTACAAACTGGCTAAAAGCAACAATCCAAGCCCAAAATGTAGGCATATAACTAACATAAATAACTCGAGTAACAAACGCATATAGAACATCAAAATGACATAAATAGCCAGGTCAGAAGAGGGCCACGCAACATTCACACGCCAACATAGTTCAAAAACGCCTATTACAAACCCCCGTCATTCCCAAACTTCATAAAATTCCACAAAATTTGTTTTTCCAACTCCCATTTCTAGCCTCTCACCCCAACCACCACATTGTTACTCCATTTAGTCATTGAATTTTTTGAATTTGAAAGAAAAACACACCATAAGCCGGTCAATTAAAACCCTGCTATCACAAGTCTACAAAAAGCGGATAATTGTTGATGAAAGAACGAAGGAAAGTCCAAAAAGGAAAGAAATGGAAACCCTAATCACAAGCGCGTGTGCAAGCCCTGCTTAGTATCCGCATGCAAACTATTTAACTAAGCAGGGGCTTTGTTTACAAAACGAATAGTTACGTACATTTTAAAAAGGAAGTCGAGAATCGTGCCGATACCGGAAGGCTTTCATTCAAAACATTAGCCTTCTCGCGGTGCGCAACCAGGACCCGTGCCGGTCGCAACATTACCTTTGGCTAAACTCTAGCAGAAAGGGTGGAGCTGGTTGGGGTCATTATGCTTGAAAACTGATAAAAACGCTAACATTAAAAGCTTTTATCTATGTATACGCAGGCAGTAATGCGCAAACGACAAAATGAGTAAACATGAGGAAAGCGTTCTTTTGCGTTGACTTTTAGCGGGTTTATTTTTGGAAGGGAATGGAGAGTGAACGATTACATGTCGGAAAAAGGTTACAAAGGGCAATTTTCGGATTAACGTCTAAATGGATTTTTAATTGGGTAAATTACAAAAAATAAACATACAATTTTCAGAAAAGGTGTATTGGTTCATCTTCAGATTAGAAAGTTGCGATTATCGCCCGATAATCAGTTGTAAATAATGACCAGGTTGCGCGGAGAGGAAGTAAAAACCCGCTTTGCTTGGCCTTATCAATCATCTTTTAACTGGCAAACCCCCAAAAAGCAGCGACCCTTATCCTTATCAAAGCAAAACAAGCTTGAAGCTGTGCGCTAATCCAAAGCGCCGAAACCCTATAACCCATCTCAGACATCATTTCAATCCTTCTATCACTCCATCACGCTCTTCGCTTTGCTAAAAAACGAAACGCATTACATTATTTTTTGTTATTTTGAAAGAAAAGCAAGCCAAGCCGGAAAAAAGGGCAAACTGTCTTTGTCCCTCGGAAGATGTTTCCATTTTCCGTCTCCTCGTTTTGCCAGCCGCTGGCTTCGCCAGTATTCCATTTAGTTTCTTACTACTACGCATCTATGATCTATTCCATCCGTTTTTCGACCACAAAACAACGAGGCAGCGAAGCAATACCCAGATGCGCGAAGAGGTGATGGGGTGCGCCGTTTCTGAGGACTAAAAGACCCCGAAAAACGACCCCGATGGTGATGGCATCGGTCGGAGGGAGTGAGGGTGTCTGTGTCTGGAGACAGATGCGCAATCGCGAAATAACAAAAAGTCAAAACGGATGAAATGAAACGAAATGGAATGCCAGTTGGAAGCGAAGGAACAGCGACAAAGGGGGAAGAAAGAATCCGGAAGACGGGTAACTGGGCAGATTTTTGGTCCTTTTGAAGACATTCAAACATTATTAGGCATCATCGCGGAAATGGATTCGAATTCAAAAAGTTGTAAAACATTACTAATGTTAAAAATGGTTGAATGACAAAAACTAACCGCTCAAAAAATATTACGCACAAAAACTCAAAACATAATGAGCGGAAACAAAAAACCCGATATTTACAAAATGACAAAACTTGATAGCCTACAAACCGTTACTGTGGCTAATTAGCAGCAAAGAAGAGCAAAAAATATATAAAAACCGCAACAAAAAACACACGCCACTTGACAAACGGAAAGTAATAAAATAGAATTTTAACAACCATAGCATGGAGCGTTTTTAATGCTATCTATTGTGAAGAGGAACAAAAAGGGGGACAAGCCAGACGTGATAGAAGCGCTAAAGCTTATCATGGAAGCAGTTTGTTTACACTGTATCAAAATCAGTTGGGTGGAAGTTGATTTTGATTGAGTTAGTTAGAAAAAGATCATCGAAACATGAATGTTGCAGCGAGTTTGTTTTGATGTTCGATTTCGACTTTGGCGTGAACGATCGCAAAAACCCTCCTCACAGGGACAGGCAAGGTCGTGGTAGCTGCTGGCTGCTGATCAGCAGGTCGGTGGGATGGTGGGGGTCGTTTTTTGCACTGACCTGTCAATCGCGAAACAAAACAAAACGAGAAAGGGATCCACGCTTTTCGACGAGAAAAGAGAAAAGGAGAGGAAATGTATGGCCGCTGGGCCGGCAGCAAGCAGAGAAAGAGTAGAACAGGTGTTCCGGAAGACGACGTAGATTGTAGCTGCAGGTATTTGTCGTCGTTTCGGTTGCATCACCGATGGATTGGGTTGGAGAAAGACCATCTGCGCGCGCGAGGTAGAACATGGAATATCGATATGGCCGATGGCGTTCCAAACATGTGAAAAAGGGCCTCAAAGCGGATTGGAATTGAATGAAAATACGCGTAAATGCAAATCGTTCAATTCAAACATGAGGTCACAAAAAAGTTCGATCGAAATCAAATCATGCAATGCGCCGCTGACATTGTTGCTGGCCGGTTGCGCTTTGTCATCACAAGGAATAATGAAAGTTACGAGCCGCTGCCCTCGCCCTCGGCCGCCTTGGACTGACACATTTGCTTCGCGCAAAGCCAAGCCCAACGACGACCGCCGCCGGCAACAACGGACACGGCCACACCGCCGATCCTCCAGGACAACACAAAATAAGTATAACCAACCAAAAAGTTGGAAAAACAACCACCACCGGCCAGGGTGCGCGGACTCACGAGGGTCACGAAAAGAGAAACTCCTTTGCCTTCTTCCTTCCATCCGGACAGTCGCCGGCGTCGTCTTTTTTCTCCCCCCTTCGGCTCTCGATTCACGTCAACCCACCCCAGGCCTACGGTTCTCACTTTTTTGGCGCGCGAATTTTTCGCGCAATGGAGTTCTGTTCTGACTTCCGAGGAGTACTTTCACATCGTCACCACCCCCAGAGGACCGGACCAGCTGGCCGATGGGGCCTTCTTTACGTATCTTATGCGATGAAGGCATATAACAAAAAAAAGTTTTTTTGATGCAATCGCAGGTGGCTGGAGACCGGCCTGGGTTAGGCGCAAGGTCATTTGGCATCCAGTCGTGGTGCTCCAAAAATTGCAATAAGAATAAGGAGAATTCATGCGACATACATGAATCGAGGAGAGGTTAGAATTTGATTTTTCTTGGGAGCAATGTTAATGAGATTTATGGCAGCGCGAACATGGTTGGAGAGGCGTTCCTCGGAGCGAGGAAAAAAGGCAAAGGAAAACAACTAAAAACAAAACAACTGACGACAAATAATCTGTGCAAAACGGCCAGGAGCAAGGAGCAAGCGAGGTCGCTGATAACGAATTGAGGCGTCAAGAGGCAATGGCATGCGGCTGTCAGCCGGTCGCGGCCGGTTCACACGCATTTTGAAAGGTAAAGTGAAAAGATGGAATGTGATAGGTGTCCTGAGGGTAGTTGAAAAGAAGCAAAAACAATGCAAATCGGCGGTGGCCATTTGGAAAAAAACATTAAAAACAATTTCTTAAAATGTCCAAAAACTACAGTAATGAACTTTTTGCAAAAGAAAGAATGTTTCAAAACCCCAATTTAAGACGGAGTCCAGGAGCCGATTTAGAAACAAGGTGAAAAGCCCCGACCCCAAATATTATACTTGAAAATGTTTTGAGTCAGAAATGTTGGCACTACTGAACATGATTTGGAGCCGAAATAAGAAGGTCCAAAAGTTGCGGATTCTGGAGATACGGCGTCTGAAAGTTTTGGGGGTCGGTTCTGAAACGGGTCATTACCGGGGTCATAGAACCCTGCTTCTTTGCACTCGGGAGTAATTTTGGATGGCGAGACGAATGCCGTACTCAGAATTTCGGAAAACTTTCAAAAAATATATAAATTAGAAAAATAACTTTTTAAAACTTTTTTTTCTGCTCTTAGGAACAAAATGCGGAGTGGCGCGGTATCACCATCGTGTAGCCCGTCTTATTCCGCGTCTATAGGCACCGGCCCGGTCCGAAATAAACGTTCTTTAGGCGCTCAGCGTCTAGCTTCACGCAAAAACCCGGACTGTGCGCTGGGGCAAACGCCGTGCGCGCAACCTGCGTGCGGGGTGCGCGACCACCGCATCGCACTCGGCGCGTCGGGGCCACCCGTGGTCCACTCGAATGTGTGCGTTTTCAAGGGGGGAAACCCGGAGGCGGATACCTTTGAAGCCACCCAGAACACCTAAAGAACGTTTGTTTCGGACCCGGCCGGTGTCATTCGACGCAGAAAAAGACGGGCTACACGATGGTGATAACGCGCCACTCCGCATTTTATTCCTAAGGGTACAAATTTGAAGTTAAAAAAATTAAGTTTTCAGTTTATATATTTTTTGAAAATTTTCCGAAATTCTGAGTACGGCATTCGTCTCCCCATCCAAAATTACCCCCGGGTCCTAAGAAGCCGGGTCCTGTGACCCCGGGAATGACCTGTTTTAGAACCGACCCCCAAAACTTTGAGAAGCCGTATCTCCAGAATCCGCAACTTTTGGATCTTCCTATTCCGGCTCCAAATCATGTTCAGTAGTGCCAACATTTCTGACTCAAAACATTTTCAAGTGTAAAATTTGGGGTCGGCCCTTCCTAAAAAGCGTCCTGGACCCCGTCTTAAAATTCTAACCCCATAAAAAGGTCGTTCCAAACACAGCCATCCCCGTTCCCCTCCTCCACCCCATCCATAGACGTGTGAATGCGCAAATAAAACCCGCAACAAAATCATGGATCAGTCTCCATCGACCAAAAAAGTGCGCTTCACAATTTGCAGCGCACTTTTCGATAGCCTCGATGAACTTAAATTAGCCCTTTTGCTTGAATTTGAATCGAGGTGATGGCTGCTAGCTTGCCCGTGGATGCAAGCACACCGGGAGAGTCCGGAAGTAAAACCTTAGAGAGTTCCGTCAACGGGCTTTGTTGACAGGGGCCCCCCAGATGACGGTGAACGCGTTGATGGAGCAGCAGTGAACAAAAAAAAGTTAACACAAAAAAGTGCAAAGAAAGAATGAAAGCTGTGTTGCGCGAGAGAGGGGGGCACTGTTGTGGACTATAAGACAGGAATTCAGCCATCAGCAGGGCCGGCGGCAAGAAAGCAAGCATCTCGTCGACGTGCGCTTAACCTTTTGATGCAGGGTCCAGTGATGGACTGAATGAAGCAGTATAGTACGTGAGATGCGTGGGGGTGATCTGGGTAGAATCGCGGATCTCGGGAAAGGAGTTTGTGGCCTTTTTGGACTTTCGTTGCAGGACCGTGCACGCATCGCGCACTAAAAATTACCTGTGCGCGGACTGCGCACCCGTATTTTTTGCGTGCACACTGCACGCTAGCCAATTGAATCCAATTTCGGTCATTTTGAAGTTCATTTCCTGAAAGCACCCCCGCCAAAAACCAGTTTCTCCATTCTCCGCCTTCGGAAAGACCAACATGAATCCTGGCAACGGACCCAGACAACTACCAATTTCCGGCATTTGGCTATCCTAACGACCCCCCTTGAAGCTAACATGTTGGACCAAGCTTTCTTCAGCCTTTCAGAATCTGATGCCCAGATTGTGAAAGGTATGACCGCGCTTCACTGCCGCCGCCGCGGTCGTCGCCAAGGGGTCGAACGGCCGGCCCCAGCGACGGACCACTCATACCAATGTATTCCAAGACGAGAACGCCGAAGGAAAGATGGAAACGAAACCAACCGTGTTCAAGGCTGCTTGCATTGCTTGCAGTTGCTAGCAGCGTCCCATGGTCGACGCTGACGGAAAAGACGGACTCATGCGCGAAGCCGAGGCAGCGCAGAAATAAGAAAAATAGAAAATAGGCCCTCGCAAAAAACGGCTGGGGCTGGCAACACGATGGTGGGAATGTGGCGCGGTCGGTCGGCCGCCGCCATTCATCAACGAATTCGCCGCCAGGGGGTGGAAGGGGTCGAAAGCCACGGGGCCGATAGTGGAAGACCGAGGGGTGAGTGACAAGCTCCATAGCTATGTACAGCCAATACCAATGACAATCTCGAGGCAGGAAATGGACAAAGGAAGCCCCGAAAGGCTCGAAATGGAATCAGATTGGCTATTTATAGGCACCTATAAAAGGGGGTCAGTTGGCTACAGTACCCCAATTCAGTCATCTAACATGTATCCAACGTCACAAAAACAAAACATAACTAAAATTAACTAATATAAATCCACAATCACGCACCGATATTTCACAAAACACTCACAAAGACAAAAGAAATCCATTTCCAAAAAGGTCCTACAGTATCCCATCAAACACGGATACAATGCCGTGTTCATTGTCTTCGCACAAGGGACAGACACGTTATCCTTAAGGTCTTAAACAAAGAAACCCTTCCTTCGCATTTGCCGTTCACGCAACCATCCATCCAGCCATTTTTTGAGAAACCACGACGCTGGAGCGCGAACAAACTTCCCAGGCTTTTTTTCGGGGCCCCAATCAGTGTGCAAAAAACACGACCACGTTGAAAACGGAGATGGCAGAGTGCGCGAAAAGGTCGCCATGGATTGATGGGTCTTCGGAATCGCCAGGCCTCGTCGACGGACATCAAAAAAGTGCACCGATGTTTCTTTCACGCCGACGATGGATGAAACATCAACATTTTCATTGATTGCGCATTGATGATACATGCTATTTAGTCGGTGGAGCTGTTCGGCATTACATCATAGTTTGGGTTTGAAAGGGAAAGTTAGTCATAAAGTTTGGCTGATTCAGGACGGTAAACAGACAAATTGATCAGTGCGCGGGTGCGAGAACAGTAAAATGTTGGGTGCGCGGGTGCGCGATGGATGAATGCCCGAGTTAAAGAAGCCTTTTTTCTAATATAGTGCCAACCTTTTCTATCCGAAACATCTGCCGTGCATCTCGAAGGCCATTCAGTCCATCCCTTTTGGCCGTTCGAGCTGTGAGGGAGTGCCCCTTTTCAAAACTGCGCCCTACCCTCATTATTTTTGCGTTTTTGCGCCCTTTGAAGCTGCTAGCTGCCTCCGGGCAGCTAGTTTTTCTTAATGCCCTCCCCAGCAAGACCCGATCGGCCATCAGTCTATTTACTCCATTTCTTGTTTTGTTGCGTTGCCACGGCTGCCGATGGCGGCGCGGCGAGATAAGAAGCCACAGATAGCGGAAACCGAGTGAGAGAGCGCATTCTTCCGCTCATCAACATTGGGAAAGTACTCGTAAAAAACGCCTGCTCTGTTCTGGTCTGATGGTGATGGGCTGGATGCAATGCTATGAATGACCTCGACAAACTACTACAGCCATGAGGGTGGCCCATTTCATTGACGGAATGATAGGCCTCCTCGTCGGTTGACGACGATGGCGACGGCCACCCTAGTCTTTATGACGCAATCAAACGAGCCTAAAGCAGGGTGGGCTGGACTGCGATGGCTTGATCGGAAGGGGTGTTTTTTTGCAGACTAACACGTTTCAAAGATGTGTAGCAAGTTTATGGGTGGGCCATTAAACGCCTTACAAAACGCTTATGATTTATTAAAAACATTTATAACTTTTAAAAACGACTAATCTTAACAACTTTTTTTTAAATTTAACAATTGAAAACATTAGTAATTTTAAAGCAATGTAAAATTTTAAAATGTTGTCTGTCAATTTTAGAGAAAAATAAACTTTGACATGTTATTGTAACGAATACAGAGTTGACGCATTTCTCTACTGAACCCCATTAATCTTAGGTCAAAAACCTCCTTTAGTTCCTCAAAAAACTCTGCGGCACCAATGTCGCCTTCAATATAAGTTACATTGATATCTAGCCGAAAATCTTCTTTTTGAGCCTGA
Organism: Panagrellus sp. LJ2284; assembly: GCA_024447225.1. NCBI lineage: Eukaryota > Metazoa > Nematoda > Chromadorea > Rhabditida > Panagrolaimidae > Panagrellus > Panagrellus sp. LJ2284. Next base: position 4,206,930 of record JAMRYC010000001.1, on the reverse strand, counting down.
AAATTGGTTTTAAAAAGAATGTTTAATATAGTCTGACAAAACCGTACCTTTACGAAGTCAATTACATCATTTAGCGAAAAGCTATAAAACTGTTGCAGATCAATAGAAAATTTAAGTATTCTCAAGTTGTGTTGAGGAATCTGTGACATGTCCGTCATCCAAGTAGACTTAATGGCTACATCCGAATCAATCCAAATGATGCTAAGCAGCGGAAAAACAGTTAGTAAATCCTCAAAATTTAGACAGTAATCACTGTTAGTATTGCCATGAATTTCAATAGATTCGACAGATGAAGTAACTATTTTTTGCATTTCTTTAAAGAATAGTTTAGAAAGATGACAATCTGATAACCGTAGGCTAGTATTTTTGAATAGGAAATACTCAATTAGTCCAACAGTCATATGTGATACGTTTGCAAGTCTGAGTGTTAGTGAAGATCCAGAATGTACCAAAGCGTCTTTTTTTAAAACGTTGGGAAAGAATGCGTCTCCATATCTGTAATCAAATACAGGAGTATTACTAAATTGTTTCAATCTTTGAATAGGTGGACAAATGGACACATTGCCCGCGGCTGTTTGGAGATGGTAGCGTTCGACCGGGGTAGCTAGATCATGGAGACGGCATCTGAGACCGTAGGCAAGCTTGGCGATGGGGTATGGCATGGTTTAGGTTTTTGGTGCAGTAAAACAAGCCAAAAACAAGAAAAATCGGATTCGCGTAGAAAGGCGAAGACGGAGAGTGTCTGCGACGAGTTGTACCCTAGGGCATAGTGCGAATATGGGAATTAGGAAGAAAGATTGTTACAATGCAATGCAAGCATGCTTGTGGCGCTGTGACATATGGAACTACAACGAATAGCTTTCAGTGACGCACTTCTTCGTCGGAAACTACGGTACCGCCCAACTTTCGTTCTTGGTTAGCAATGCCAACCCCCTCCCATATATGTAATACCAGGCCACACTTTGATCACGTATACCTTTTTTGCAATTTCACCATCATCATCAGAACCATAATGACTGTTCATACCCTTTTACAATCTTTAAACTAACCAATCTTAACCATTTTCAAACTCAACAATTCAAAACATTAAAAACAAAACATACAAATGCAAAATTATGATCAAAACTCATTTACTTTTCAAATTGTTTGAACCGGAAAAGATAATACCAGCAATGTTACACGCTTCTTTGACCATTGCGTGCACCCTTGAAGTCGACAACGGAGGAACGTGGAAAAAGAATCGTCGTGGATTGACACCAGTTTTGGCGAGGACAAGCCTCTGAATGGCCCGTAAAAACATGGCAGTGATCCCAGATGGCGCAGTCATGACTCTTCCTTTCGTTGTTTCGAAGGCGATCATAGCAGTGTTGTCGAATCTGGTGGCTTCTAAGATGTCGAAAGTCCACTTAGGGTTGACGACGACTTCGTTGACATTGCGGCCGATGATGTGGAGGAGGTCTGAAGTGGATTGTCATTGTAAAAGGAAAAACTGATATGTAATGGCGACTAACCCCAGACAACTCGATCGGGATGTTCCTTGAAGTCGACAAGGGCAGAAACGCCGACACTTGGGCTTTTGTTGGCGAAGGACACGACGAAGGGGATGTTCTTGTTGCCTGAAAATACCATTTTCACAGTTTGCAACGATGATAGCTAATCGTAAAACATACCATTCCAATCAGTAATGACTTCAAAGCCAGTTTCACCAACAAAGTCAATCAGAGCCGTCGACGATGTGATGTCAAAGCTGATACTGATCTGAGCACCAGCGCTTTTCAAGTGCTTGTAGCGGATCGCCTCGGTTTCCTCCTTCGACAATATTGGTTTAACGAATTTCGGTCTTTCTTCAACCATTGATGACAGAGAAGCAACGCTCGAAGATGCGGATATTTCAGTCGGCACATGCGGCTTGAAAGTGATGCTTGGATCGCCATTGATGAACGGAGGCACTATCTTGACCCTTGGAATGGCAAACGGCGCATTATCGACGATAACTTCGATGGAGTAGCAGTCCCATGGGACAGTTGACGCTTCAAACAGAACGTATTGGTGAGGAGCAAATGTCGAGATGCGTTGGAAGATCTGGAACCCGTATTTTTTCAGTTTCAAGTATGAAAATACGGTAACAAACAAACCTTGAATCCGCCCAACAAAGGATCGATCGCCACATTTTGCGAAAACTGCACTTGACCATCATCATTAGCCAGATCTTCCATATCGCCAAAATCCTGTTTGAAGTAAACAGGCGACATGATGTCACGCGAGCGACGACACCCCGGTACATCAGAATCGACCACAGAATCTGCGAAATCGAGAATCCCCTCCATCAGAGCATGGTCAAAACTTTTGACTCTTAGAATCCGCATGAAGAGCTTTGCCGTTTGCTGCTGTAGAGATAGTAGAGCCCGATCAGTCAGCAACAGTCGAGTCGTCGTATTCGGGTAACGGTCCAACGCTGTTGAAAGCAGATTAGCTAATTCCGCAGTAGAGGCAAAGGACAACTTGACGGATTCGATCATGCCCCAGCCATACCCGGATTCTTCGGTCCTATCGAGCATCACGTAGCGACAATCAGCACCATTAACCATAGCCAGGAACACTGTATCCGACCCATCTGATGGGAACCAACTCAGATGCCGAAAGGCAACACGGGAATAGGCGATGGTGTCACAGATGACGTAGACTTTGGCTTCGATGTTGAGATAGAAGCTTGCGACGTCGACGGCGATTCCAATCCAAGTAGAAGAGCAGTTTCCATCATGACTGATAACAAGAACGGTAGAGTCGGAGGCGGAGCGAGGTAGTCGGCTGAAGACGGCTTCGATGTGGTCGTGGACAAGGGTCGAAGTGAGAAGCGTGCCTGAAGATGAACAGATAACCATAAATACATTGAACGTCGAAAAGCTAACCTGGCTCAATCTCAGCCACTCCATCAGCCGCTACCTCAGTCGGCGTACCATCAGCATCATGCAAGATGAACTTTGTCGACATGAACTCATAGCCGATGACATTTTGATACTTCCAGGGTTCCTTGACTTCAACTGGTGCAGAAACCAATGTACGTTTGACAGGGGACATCGGCTTCGAAGCTTCTTTCACAATTTTTGCCGATTTCAATGGCAATGGACTTCCAGCTGGCACCGAAGAAGCTTTGGCAGATCCAGAATTAGTTGCACTTGCATCCATAAACGTAAGTAGGCCACAACTATCAACAGAAATGCTAATTTCAACATATCCTGGGTCATAATAGCCACGGTGAATCGGCATACTGACGCGTTTCATGCAAACGCCATCGAAGATTAACATCAAACCGGATTTGATCTGAAATAAAACCAAACTTTCAAACATTGTATATCCCAAAACACGCCTACCTGAACAACGGACTTGGTCTTCAACAGTTTCCGAAACTTTGTTTCCGCCGGGATCGGATAACCCAATTTGAAGATGTGATACGTCTCGCCATTCACAACGGCAGCAATTGTATCAACAAAATCGGCCATCAGCGGGAACCTCCCATGTCCGACGATTTGACGAGCTTTGGCAAGGCCTCCTTCGAACAGCATTGACGTAAAATCGCGGAAATGGGCCCGATCGAAGGGGTAGCCCTCCGGCAATGGCACTGGATAGTCGAGATGGACCGGTCTGCCGGGATGACCATACTCAAATGTCACATAGACAACCTTTTCCGGTTTGGAAGTGAATTTCGTGGGATCGAAGACGACTCCAGGTTGATGATACGTATCTTGGACGACTTTGAATCCGCCTGAATCGCGCGCAAAGCTCCGAATAACGTGACAGTCGGCGCCCGCGGCATGCGTGATCATCGCGAAGGACCAAAACTTGTGCAGGGTCAATTGCAGCTGCGAAAACACGGCCATGAATCGGGCCATCAGGCTGGGGATGATGTGGACGTCCATTGAATAGCCATGGGCCATAGTGTAGATCTCGTTGACATCGACATCACGATGCCCCGGATGGACGATGGTCAGGACGTCAAAGCTGAGCTGGAGTGAGTTCAACAGGGCTTCGATGATGTCTCGGACGTTCTTTGGATTGTGGGGCGAGCCTGGAAGTATGAATTTTGTACTTTTATATAAAAATTATCACAAAATAAACAAACTTGAATCATCATTCCCATAAACATCAAATTCACCCGTATCAGTATTACAAACATGTAGTTGAGCACATATCGGAACCAGGCAACCGACTAGCGGCATCACAAGCTGCTAGATAGGAAAGATTTCCTACAAAATGGCAAGGAAATGACAGCCACAGCGCCGCGAAAGATAATCATAATCAGATAAAAATCGCTTGAAGTCATTTCAAACGCGATCCATGGCCGAAATAAAACGGCAAATGAAAACCACACGGACAGGTAGACAGTGCAAATTAATGTCCTTGTGCGTTTCATCATGCCGCGGCAAAGAGCCATTGTCGCGCAGATCATTTGTTTTGCTTTTCCCCCAGCCGCGAAAAACCTTGGCAAAACGCGTCCAACGTACAATCGTAAAAAATTTGCATGCAATGCGGGTGACCAACAGCGTTGGTTGCTCCTGCCTTTCGAAATCGTCGTAATTATTCACATTACCATATAAAATATGCCCCTTCTCGGGGTAGTGTTACCTAAACTTGTTGCCGTTAAGGTGTTTGACAGCGATACGGGTAGTTTTACAACGGAGCCAGCTGATTCTTTTAAAGAAATCGGTGAGATTCGATTTGCAGTTTGTTTTCAAAATTATGTTTTTTATATAAATCTTTTTCAGAATATGAAAAAGGCAAAGAACCCTTTGAATGTTTATTCAACTTATTTAAATGCCAATTTGATGTGCTAGTCATTGTAATCGATATACCCAATGAAAACCTTCTACCCCCAATTATCGCCGCCGCAAAAACCGTCGCAAAAGAAGTCTACGTCATTCCGCCACTAATGGCCAGATTTATGGCAGCTATTGATGCCCTGCCAAAAGAAACATTGAATTATTCGACCTGTTTTTCCATCGTAACAGATGCCCTAGGCGGTGATGTCCACGTGTTTGCCCAACGACAAGCCAGTCGCAAAGCCTTCAAATGCATTCATGAAGAGTATCTCGAGCCTGGTAAATTCGTTGATTATCACACACTGAGGATAAAACCTGACAAGGTTATTTCGCTATCCTTCAAGAATGGTCCACCATCAGAAGTTTCGGCAGTGCCCAAAGTGATGGCATGCAAAAAGGTAGTCCTCGACGATTTCACGCAAAGTTTGTACAATGGAGCGCTCGCAAAAGCAAAACAAATTGCCGGATTATGGGAAAAGGTTTATATTGAAGATTTTACGCAAAATATGGTTGCTCGAATTGGACAGGAAACTCATTATTTAACGGTTTCCGTGAAAACATTACCGTTCAAAAGAACAATTTCAAAGAATATTGATGTGCAGAATGTGATTGTTGATGTACGAATATGGTATTTTGATGTTTAAGCATAGTTAAATTAGTTTTGTAGGTACATCGCGGACAGCAGTTAACGATAGTTGATGGAAAATGGAAGCGTTTGAAAACTTCGGTTTATCCGTCAGAACGCCTTTCCTACACTACTGTGGATTTGAACATTGAAGTCGATTCACACGGGATTACAAAAGTATCGTTAACCACCTCGGATCTATCTTACCCTAGTGATATTCCACCGGTGTCGTCTACACCGGTGTCGTCAAATTCGACAGTAAAGGCAGTCAAACCGACTTATAAATTGGAAAATGTGTTGGCACATGTTTTTCTGTCTTCGAAATTTATCTATCATGCTTCTGATGGGTCACCGATGGAAGTTGACATTGAGGGTGTGGATGAGATTGCTCCAGGTACGCATTTTGATACATTTTTGGCCAATAATTTTGTAATTTGTGTCGTTTCTAGGCACCGACCTAACCCCCGACCTCGTCAAATCCCACTGTGAAGCCGTTTTCGATCACCTACCGCCATCCTTTAGACAATCTTGCATTTTCATCTTGAATCATGACGGTACCTACCCCGCGGCCTTCATCAAAGCCGCCGCTGAAGTCATTGAAGCCAAACTCGCTGACACCAACAGTTGCGGTTTCATCATTTCCGATCTCATCGCCTACACTCGCTATGCCCTCAAGCGTCTTCATCACACGACAGTCGACAACTCGAGTTATGGCTTCATCGCTCTGAATAACGGCACGGATTGTCGAACTATTTTCATTGAAAGAAGTGAATCTCAAGGATGGGGTGTTACCGACACATTTCACGAATCCTATGAATCAACAAGTGAGCTTTGCAAATTTCTGACAAATGAATTGCAACAACAAGGCACACGGACGAAGCTTCTGTTAACCTTGTCGGCGCCACTGTCATTGCAGACTTTGATGGCAAGGAATGGTGTCGCCATCAAGCGGGTCAAAAACTTCGATAGAGCATTGGTAGACGGCATTCTCGACTTTGGCGATTCCGAAACCGAAACTGAAATCACCAACAAACAACGCGATTTTGTGTCGATGGTTTACATCAGACAGGGTGACAGCGAGGAATACGAGCTGATAAAACATTCTCAGAGGCCGTGTAAGACTACGGTGAAACATCAGCTTGAAGCGGGTTACAGGAATTTGACGATTTACCAGAAATTGGCGGCGTTTTCGGATCAGGAATTTGTACTATTTCAATGTGATGACGTTCCCGATTCGGTATTGGAGTTGTCGATTACGTTTGAACTGAACCCCTTCATGGTCCCGACAATATCCATCGATCCCCCACTACCGGAAACAGCCTATACAGCGAAAAAGGCCGAACCACGTCCACAAAATGTCGATCCAGCACCATCTTTGGCATCTTCATCGTCAATGGCTTCGATTCCATACCCACCGCGACCCCTTTCAAGTGTCCCGTCTTCAACACGAACTTCCATTTCATCGTTAGCGACGACGTCATCAGCAGGGGCCACGGGGGCCAGTCGGATTGATAAACGTATCAAGCATTTGGGAAACATGAATGCCGAAATAGTTATCACCTGCGATCCCACATCGCCCACGGCGCAAATTGAACTTTTTGATAATGGGATTCTTACTTTGATACCCGATGTTAATGGTAATATTTCCATCTTTAATTTTTAAAAATGCTATCAAGGTTTTTCCAGGCACCCTAAAAATACCAATATTCGTATCCTTCGCCCAGAAAGATGTCCGAATAGGCTTCTCCGCTATGCATGATTTCATCGAGCACCCGAAAAGTGTTGTTTGGGGTTTGTCAACACTCACTTTTTCAAAACCGTAAACCCAATCTTTCAGACTTTCTCCACATCCTCGGCCGAAATGCATCCGAAATAACAGTGAACCCAAAATGGCAATTCGCAATCCACCCCCACACCGACGAACCCCCAATCGCTGGCACCGATGCGCCTCCAAACGCCGACATCGAAATCGAAATGGCCGACCGTGGAACTGTCTTATTACCAGCTGACATGATTTTCAGCTGTTTTCTGAAAGCTATTCAACGCCTAGTCGAGGCGAAAACCGGCAAAAAGAAAAACAATTTCTTTTTTTATGTGCCTCGATCTGCTTCAAAAGCGCAAAATGGCATGCGAGAAGCGTGCAAGTTTCTGGGATACTTCTTTGCAGGGACTAATCTTCTAAAAAGTTGATTTAATTTTGGTTTTTTTCTTGGTTCAACCACGACATTATTGAAATACATATCGATCTCAGGACCCTTTTCCATTTGTAATGAAATAAAAAGTTAAGTTTAACCCTTGACATTTGCGACTTTGATAGATTGATGGATTACCGCAAAAGTTTCTCCCAAGCAGACCCAAATTGGCTGCTGTCAGTTTTAACAGGTTAATTGACATGTGTCCAGACCAGAAATAGTGTACTTTCACTCCATTGTACAGGTGAAGGGACGTGTTTTTTTTAGATGCGGATGGTCAGATGACCAATTCGACCTTCGTCGTACCGGTCGCCAATCACTGGGAGTTCCCGCGCGTTTCTTGGGTTGTCGTTGATAACATTGTTTGCTATCACTGTTTGACTTGGTTTGGACGCAGTTGAACCACTCTGAATGATGTTTGTTATGCTAACTTTAGCTTTCGGCAGCCACGTTGGAAGAACTCGTGGCATTGGGTGGCCCGATAAATATGAAGCACATTGAAAAACATATAAAAAGTAATATACTCATAAATAGCTAAGCGATCGCTTGCCTATCACTGTGGCATGATGGACGCATCATGTAGTTAGTGAATGTGCCTGCCTGGCACCGCGAGACCTATAGACTGTTATCGGTGTGGCTCCGACCGCCCACCAAAACAAAACACCTTCAAATGGCGGGGAAGTCGTCACTTTCACTCGGGATCAGACTGCCTTCAGCATCAGTCGTGTTCCATCAGTGGACTTCGAGATGGCCGTTCTTCGCGTCGCTGTTGCGCTTTTAGTTTTGGCGGTAGTGGCCCTCGGTAGCCATCACAGCCACCACCATGAAAAGAAGAACCTGTACAAGGCTCTCGCCAACAAGAGCCGATACAACCTCGGTGGATGCTATAAAAAGTGTGCCGCCGGCGTCTCTCGCGAACATAAGGTGAATGACCGTGAATACGAACAACCTGGCTACGACTTTGCCGCTCTGCCGACGGCTTACGACTGGAGGAATGTTGATGGCATCAACTATGCTTCTGTTGATCGGAATCAGCATATTCCTCAATGTAAGTTCCATTAAGCTGTCTAAAAAGTCAAATCAATCAATAACCAGTCGATAATTTCCAGATTGCGGCTCTTGCTGGGCCTTTGGCTCGACTTCCGCCCTCGCCGACCGCATCAACATCAAGCGTAAGAATGCCTGGCCCCCGGCCTTACTGTCCGTCCAAAATGTGATCGATTGCGGTGGAGCCGGCTCCTGTAACGGGGGTGAACCCGCTGGTGTCTACAAATACGCCAAGGAACACGGTATCCCTCACGAAACCTGCAACAACTACCAAGCCCGCAACGGCAAATGCGACAAATACAACCAATGCGGCTCCTGCTGGCCTTCCGATTGCTTCTCCATCCAAAACTACACCAACTACAAGGTTTCCGAGTACGGCGAAGTTTCCGGCAAGGACAAGATCAAGGCCGAAATCTACCACGGAGGCCCGATCGCTTGTGGTATCGCCGCCACTAAGAGGTTCGATTCGTACGCTGGTGGTATCTATGCTGAAATTACGAAGGACGATATCGATCATGTGAGTCATAGGAGACTGTAAGACAGTCACCATCATTGAGGTTTCAGATCATCTCCCTGGTCGGCTGGGGCGTCGATCACGACAGCGGCGTCGAGTACTGGATCGGTCGCAACTCCTGGGGCACCCCTTGGGGCGAACAGGGCTGGTTCCGCATTGTTACATCGTCCTACAAGGATGGAGGCAGCAAGTACAACTTGAAGGTCGAAGAAGATTGCGTGTGGGCCGATCCCATCGTGTAAACATGACCAATTCTTTTGATTTTTTGCCTTCCTACGTTGGAGATTTGAGCTCAAGGGACGCTTTTGTACTGCTATTGTATTTTTGTACACACATTTGTATTTTGTGAAACAATAAAAACTTTTTTGAGTCAAAATGATAAAAACCAGGTACAAAAACTTCTTCTGGTGTCGAGATTCTGGGATGTAAAACGAAAATTTTTGTTCCCTATTCAAAAAAGTTCAATTCGCCTAAAATTCAATTTCAAAAATTCGCGCATTCAAGCCGAGCAAAGACCACACCCCGTGTGACTAACACGTCCTGACGACCAAACACCATTTACGCAGCCTTCTTTGCAGAAAACATGGCATTCACATGTCCTATAAAAGCAAATGCAAGAATTAAGCTGGATTTACGTTGTTTCTTTCAAAAGATAACAGAAAAAGTCTTATTAACATTTTGATTGCAGAAACAAATGAGCGTGTCTTCACTACATTCCTCACTTGTTAGGACGTGCTGCGGCTGGTTTGTTCCTTTGTGCATTTCGTCGCTTGCCTCCTTCAATTGTTGTTTTCAATTGATTGACCAAAGCGTTCGCTCCCTTCGAAAAATCGACCTCTCCGGGCTTATTGTTGCTCTCTAATTACCTCCCAACTCTTTATCAATGATGATATGCATTGGGGCGGTATTGTTGTGCCCTCGATTAGCTTGATTTATCGCGATTCAATGGTTTCCGTGTTCCCACTTTTTGCACACGTCGCCTATCATCTTTGTGTGTCTTGCTCTGGTCCTGGCCATCTCCCCGGGTATAACTAGCCGTTGTTGTCTCCCTGAATCGGTCGTCGTCTTCACTGTCATTCCCGGGCCAATGATGCAACGTCGCAGGCAGTGTTTATCAGTCGACCATGCCCACCTCCCGTTTCCTTCGGCGCTGATAAGCACCAGATATCTGGCCTTTCTTTTCCTCCACCCCTCAAGGCTGCGATGAAGACTGGACTGCCTAAGCCTCTTTAGTTGGTCAGAGTGGCTCTCTGGGCCATCTTTGCGAGATTCATTGGTCGTCATCGTGTTTTTCGGCCCCCCATTTCACGTTTAAAATCATCAAAATCACCATTTCAGGTACCTAATTCCCGTCCAACCCAAAATCCATCATGACCACCGTAAGTCCCACCATCCCACACCCTCAATCATCCTAATCCACCCCCTTCCAGTTCGAAGAAGCCGCCGCCCAGGTCAAGACCCTCAAGTCCTCCCCCAGCAACGATGAACTCCTCGAGCTGTACGCGCTCTACAAGCAGGGCACCGTCGGCGACAACACCACCCCGAAGCCCGGTCTCCTCGACCCCAAGGGCAAGGCCAAGTGGAACGCCTGGGACGCCAAGAAGGGTGTCTCCAGCGCCGATGCCAAGACCCAATACATCGCCAAGGTCGAGGCCCTCGTTGCCAAGTACGGCTCCGCTTAAGTCATCTTCACTTATTCCTGCCATCAAGTTTCATTTCAATTTTCGTGTAATAAAATCATTTTAATTTAATAAATCTCCAAATTTGCAACCCCTTTGCCTTCGATTCACACAAATTGAGAGAAGATGAAATTTATTCGAGTCAATTTTGTAACAGTTCAACAGTATAAAGTTAACAATACGAGACAGACTGCGATTAAAGTTGTTTTCATTAAAGAACGCATTTTCAAAAACTGTAATCAGTTAGTATTGGCGTCAAAGAGCTCTGATAAAGTGGTTAATTGGCAGAAAAAGTGGGGCCGAAAAAGGGGGTGGTCTCTTCTCAAAAACACAAGATTAAAAAAAACATCATCGATGTAACAATAAGAAGTATTCAAACTCTAAACTCGGAAAAACTATGAAAAAACAACGACACAAACAACATTTTTTGGACAAAAAGCTTTTTGGAGTGTTTCGACGAAAAGGGAAAGGCATGTTTTTTTGTTGAGGATATAAGCGTTGTGAGTAGAGAAGAACAATTCTGATGATGATAAGGTTTTCGCCAGTCAGTGTGGCCATTGTTTAGACGAGTTGGTACTGGCCCCAATCAGCGAGCCAAACCTCTTCGGCGCTGCCATCCGAGCACGACAAATCACTGTTGCTCCCGCAGAAGCCATCGTCAATGGTGTCGGTGTCGGCTTCATCGAAGAGGGACATCGCGGTCGAAGCGAGTCCAGCCGGAGAGGTGGCACATTCGTCGCTGGCGCAACGTTCGAGATGGCGCCATTCGGCAGCGTTGCAGTGGTAGTAGACGGCCGGGACGGGGATGTCAACGTCACCGAGGCTAGCACGGTTGCCACGTGAGTAGGCGCCCATGGCAGGCCATTCGAGCCAGTCGCCAACAGCCATTTGACGGAGATGGCAAAGAGGCTGCGCAACGTCGAAGGCGTCATCAGTGGGGCCGACGACGGAGCCATAGAAGCGGCGATCAGCGTAACCATCGGTGGTGAGGGCGCCATCGAAGAGCGGGCTGCAGGATGGTTCGACATTGGCGACGAGACGACATCCGAAGCTGCCGTAGAAGCCTTCGTTGATCTGGTAGACAAAAGCCTGGGTGCCAGCATCGAAGTCGTCTTCGGTGACGCTGCTGAGGTCGGCTTCACGCTTGCCAATGATGCGAGTGACGAGGGTGAAGGCATCGGCAGCGAAGAAACGGCCAGGCTGGGCGATGACGCGGATGTTTGACGGGAAAAGGGCATCGAGGCCGGCGTTGATGGCAGATGCGGATTCACAGAAGCTGGAGCCAGTGGAGGCAAAGCCGCCACCGAGGTTGAGGAGGTCCATCTTGAGACCGATCTGGCTGCCAATGTTGAAGAGCTCGGCTGCGGATCGGAGGGCGGTCGTGTAGGCGGAAACATCCTTAGGGCCACTGCCAAGATCGACGGTGAGGCCGCAGAGATCGAGCCCGAGGTCAAAGGCACGCTCGAAGATGGCTGGAACATCGGCAGGTGCAGCACCAAGCTCCGATGTGCTACCAGCGACAGCGATTTGAAGCACAAGGCTTGCATTGGGCGCGGTGGCGGCAACACGATCGAGATCACTGGCGGCTTGCACGGTCAAGAAGTTCACACCGGCGGAAACGGCATTCCGGAGGGAGCCACGGGTCCAGAGAGGGTTGGCGTAGAGGACACGTCCGGGCTCAACGGCAGCGACAGCGGTGTCGAGCTCCTCACGAGTGACGGCAAGGAATCCGACGCGAGGGTCGGCAGCAAGCAAACGGACAATAACGGGATCGTCATTGCATCGGAGGCTGTAGAAGGGCGCGACACGCGGCAACATGGCGAACCAGTTGTCGACGGCAGCAGCCACACGGCCAGGATTCATGACGAAGAAGGGCTGTTCGTCGCCCTGGAGCGTTTTCATCTCGGCGACATTGCGGGCAAAGTCGCGAGAGCAGTTCTCGGCGCCGTCCACCACAGTGACGGACGCGGCGGCAAAGAAACGGGTACAGGAAGGCATGATGTTGAAGATGTTGATGTTATTAGAAGTAGTATTAAGCAAGATTAACGTGCAATCGGTCGAAGAATCCGTGAAGTTATTGGGAGCACGTACCAGCCTAGTTAGGGCGGTCGACCGAGACGTTGAAAGCAAGGCACGAATCTACACCCGACGCTCCAGGTGCACGGCAATGGCTCGCCTATCTGCCGGCTGGCGTCGAAGTTAGTTGGGATCTTGGTTGAAGAAGAAGAGACCACCGAGTGCGGGGTTGCACCGGAAGGAATGATGGAGGTTAAGGAGGGTTGATGGGGCAAAAGGGAGCGTAGACAAAGTCCGACGAAGCTGTGGGTTACCGGTATCCCTGAAAGTGAGGATAATGAGTAAAGTATGCACGTATTTATACAACCCAAAGACCGTCAAGAAAAGCGCTCTGATATGCGCGGATGCCAAAAAGCGCGCCCAAACTGTGTTAGCTAAAACCCCTCAGAGGTCTAAGTTTAGCCTATCTATCTATGCTAACGCGGGAATCAATCAAAATATAACGACGACGAACGCATTAGGAAATCCAAAATAGCGTCCCCGTGCTTTTTTCGCGTTATCAGTGTTTCTACCAATCCCCCACAGTACCCTGACTCCCATATGACCACCGATTTTAACCGATTAAAAGGCCTGTGATCAACTAATGTAAATTGCATAATACCCCGATAACAAAATATAAAAACTTACAATCAGATGCGTGGTAAGCGATTTAAGGATCCGGATCCCAAGGCGGTTCGGCGTTCTTGTCTAGCTGAACCTGGGAGCTTCTGGGCTGAGCGACGCTGTAGACGATGAGGTCAGGCGACTGAAAATCAATTACAATAGATAAGGGCGAAGAGCAAAAAGGTGACTAATTGGATGCCAAATCACAAACAAAACTGCTATTCCAAAGCAAACAAAAAGCAAAAAACACATACCTGCTCTAGCCCGAGGTAGTCGAAGGGAGAGCCTTCTAAAGATTCTTCTTCTGGCGTAATTTTGACGCGAATTGGTTGGAGATGGTCAATTTAACGTCCATGCACCTATCCCCTTGGAGGCGCTATGGACTCAGGTAGCTTTAGAGAACTGTACGAAGACCTTTTGTGCTCGGGGTCCTGAAAGGATGAAGGTGTTACACTTGGAAATGGAAACAAAATATATAATGAAACCACGCGACAAAAAGAAAATGGAACCGCATTCAGTTGAATTGAAAAGAACGGTGACTAAAGCATTGAAATTCGACATTCTACGTATGGAAATGGATGTACATCACATGTATCCATGCAGATGCAAAATATATAAAAAGAAACGATTACACTAAGCTTCCTGGATAGGATTGGCAAAGGGGGAGAAGATTAGTGCCAAGAATAGGGACCATTTGGAATGGAAGAAAAAAGCATAGCGGAATAAAGACCACTGGTAAAATGTGGTCGCTGCTGGCGGCGGCTCGGCTTCACCGATGATGGAAGCAGTGTGGGCTCATTGAGAAAGCTCGCGAGCGCAGCGAGACGAACAAGCAGGGCCGACCTCGTGGGTTCGCGAGCCGGCGGCGTCCTGCTGATGAAATTGCATGTGGAAGTGCTGGCGACGACCGGACAGACGACGGCGGAGAGAAACGGTAAGACTAGAGGCGTGTAGAGATGAAAGAAGGACGCCCGTGGCAGCGGAACTAGCTGCAACGAGAAAAGGGGGCTTGTTTCGCTCCGGGTATCCCGGTTATCGGCAATCAGTGTGCGGGGCGAGGGTGGATCGTCTTTGATCGTGTCAAAGATCAGAAAGAAACACACGAATATGAGAAGCGGAAGGGGTTTGACGGGCTGTAAACGTTCAAACAATGTCAATCATCAATATCAAACCAAACATTGACGCACCACTGTGATTGAACGCTTTTGGAACCCTTCGAAAATATAAAAAAACCAAAAAAGCGCAATAGTTTCAATGGACGTTTCATCGCCCCAACTCCCCCGAAATCGCACAGACAAACCAAACCATTCCACGCGTGCGCACCGAATTCCCGTCGAGACCACTACCTTACCAATCACCCTCACACCCTAAAACCGTCCATTGAACAACACCCCGACAATCCAAAACAAAGCTGATAATACAAAACCCGCCAAAATTTCAACATCATCCCCGTTATCACTCATCACCAGACCTATCCTACAACAAACACACGACTCGACCAGTGAACACGAAACTGTCAACACTCATCATAATAGACAAGAAAGCGCTTTTTAGGCAGCTCTTTGAACAGTTGAACCATAACGAACAAACTTTTTCTAGAACATCTCCGTGTCTGCCCACGGACTGCACTTTGACAGACAAGACAACTCCGGGCAAATGGTATGTACAACAAAGTTGCGATAAGAGCATTTGATAGCGATCGATTATACCGATAAAAAATGAAATGGGAAGGAAAAATCGCCACGAAAAAGCAATCAAAAGTACAATAATGAAGGCCTAAAATGAGACAAGCTTGACGAAGGAAGGAGCCAAGGCGAACGTCGTTTCACTTTGCTTTAGCTTAACGGCAAAGAGACGGGGGAACAAGAAAGACCAGCGCTGCTAGCAAACTGCTGCCAGTGGCAGTGACGCAACGAGACCCGCAAAGCTCGCTCACACGGCCCGACATTGGTTTGCACTCGGCGAGAGTTGTGGCGCAAAATTCGAGAGCTAACACGCCGGGAAAAGCAAGCCGAGTGTGAGTTCAATTGGATTAACGGAAGCCATGCCTGGCATTCTGTTGATAATGTTCCTCCGTCACGTCACTAATGAAACATAGAAAGGTGCGTCGCAAGTCGTGGCAGGACCAGGGCGGGGGTTGCGAAATGTGGTGACTAATGGGGCCATTGAAAAAAGCGGCATGACAACACATTTCGAAATTTGGTCGGTTTGGAGGGGCTTTGCCGGGATTGAAACGGACAAAAATAAGCTTTAAACTGTTTGGATTGACTAAAAATGGGTATACGGTGACGACAATGGGAACAAAACACTTTAAAAAGAGCGTCTTTTGCGGTTTGGCGCAAAATAAACGGCCTGCGGCGGCGTTAAACGCTTATCATAGTACTTTGAACGGTTTAGAGAGACTAGGACGGGTGTAAGCAGCTCGCACTTTCCGGAAATAACAACATGCAAAAAGAGCAAAACATCAAAGGACAATATCGCCAGCGGACAAAACAAGCGTCCTTAACGTGTCCGGGATGACATTATCGGGATCAAAAACCAAAAGTTTGAACTTCTCTCAATAAATAAGTGCATAAAATGGCAAATGGCTCTCAAAATAGCTAAACGTGAATGACGTGATGCATGTGGCCCTCGCGTGTTTTGATGGTTGGTTGCCGTTTCTCATCGACGGCCCATCGCTTGTCCACGATGAACTTGTACTCGTGATGTCCTCGAGGTAGACGGAGCTCCAGACAGAAGCCACGTGATCGGGCATTGCCATCACGACGTTCGATGAGGCGATGCATTGGAATCTTTGACTGCCACCCGACAAAGGAGCCGGTCAGAAAGACTGATTGGGGTTCGTCATCGTACCATCGAAACGTGATCGGATGCAGGCGGCGCGTTTGACACTCGGGACAGCCTGCGGCGGTCGAGCCTCGGGGGTACATTTGGAGGATTCCGAGGGCAGTGGTGTTCTGACGGATGCGTTCCTGCATTTGGATGAAGCGGTCTTGCTGGGCGGAGAGAAATTCTTCAGCTTCGCAGGCGGCTGAAAGGGCATGAGGGTCAAATGGCGGGGTCCAAGTTCAAAAAAGTCAATAAAAAGTTCATTCCTTACATCTTCCAGCAGCCATGCGGCCTTCATTTTCGTCTTCTTCTTCATCACGATGCTTGTTGCAATCCTCACAAGTGCAAATGACAGTGGAACTGAACGTAGAGCAAGACTGATTTGAGGACACAGACGCGGTATCATCGCGACCGGCACCGCGTCGGGAGGCTGTTTTGTCGTCCTAGAACCATTTTTGGGGTATTTGAAGTTTACAAAAGGACTTTTAAATAAAAACCCACCATCTCCTGAGGCGTTTTCGGCGGCGTCCCCGGCTTACTGTCATTAAACTGTTCATTGCTCCTCAACTCGCCCTTCCACTTCAACTCCGTCGGTTCATCGCTCCCAGATGCCGCTGGCCTTGTCGTTTTGTGCTCATTTGATAGCATTTCAGCAGCTTTGGACAGAAGTTCAGTGCCATTGCTTTTCGATGACTGTGCATCTTTGGCGGCTTCTTTGCGATTCGCGAAAGAGGCATGGGGCGTGGCCGGGACCAGGGGCTGCTGATCAGATGGGGGTTCATTTTCGTTTAGGATTGTTTGTTTTGGCTGAAACGTCAAACTTTATAAATTCTAAGTCAATTGTAATCCCAAAACCCACCAAAGCACTGGTCGGCTTCTTAAAATTATCCTCCGAAGACGACACCGGCGTTGGAGGTACTTCTCGATTTGAATTGGACGGCGATTGCGTGGGGTCAGTCGCCTGTTGGGTCGGGCACTCCTTCACGGTTTCTGTAAGCTTCTTAGTGCTGGTGTCGAGCTTATCATTGGCTGACTTGGCGTCGGCAAAGCTCTTTGTCTCATCGGATGCCATTTTTGGAGCGGATACAGCCCGGACGGAATTGTTCGCCGAATCGGTACCGCCCTTTGACCCAGCCTTGGCAGTGGTGACGTTCTTCGGGTCGAAGGAAACAAGCTTTTCTTCATTAGAAACAGGCGATGCCATCTTCGTTGGATCCGCGATGATCGAAGGCGGCTTCGTCGGCACTGCCATTGGCGTCCGACACGGTGATTGGGCCCGTTTTGGTGGAACCACCAGTGAAGTCCTTGGACTGGACGTGCTCTGATGGGAAATTGACTTTCCTTTGGGGCTCAGAATCAGCGGAACGGCGACCTCGCCCTTCTCGGAACCTTTCTTGCTCTTGCGTTTCTTCTTTTTCAGCTTCTTTTTGTCCTTCTTCGATTGCGCTTCATCAGGGCTCGGCTTTTCCACCATTGGCGATTGAGCCGGCTTTGTAGTCGTTGCCGCCTGTGTAGAAGCCGTCGACGCTTGCGAACTCGACGGAGTTATCGTCGACACGGTGACTTGGGTCGAGCTAGTGGAGGAATCCTTCGTGCCGACGGTAGATGTCTCCGAACCAGAAGGCGCACTTTTGAAGCTCATATTCGACGTCATAGGCGTAGTCCCCGGAGCCGTCGTGAATCCCGTCGTTGTCGGAGTTGTCGTTGGCTTTGATTTCGTCGAAAAGAAGCTCGTCACTGCGCTCAGCGAGAAACTGTTCGATGAAGTTGCCGGTGGCGGGACGGGTTTGAGCTTCTCCTCCGGCGGTGGCACAATCTCCTCACAAGACAGTGTCAGCAGGTTTTCTGATGGTGGCTGTTGCCTGTTCAAAGACGACACTGGACGCGGAACGAGACCGCCTGTGGCTATCGTGTCCGGCGGTGGTTGGACGAAGCTCGTTTTGGCCGGTCCAGCGATGCGTTTCGTGGCACGACGCTCATTGAAGTGATCGTTTTCTTTGCGGGGTTCGTAGATTGGGAGATCCATCTAAAAGTACTTTCAATAACAATGTAAAACAGCTTCAAACCCACCGGATCGACGATCTGATCTGCCGCCGTCGTAAAATTGTCCAACTGTACAGTATGCCGGTACCGGCTGATCATTCGCCGTACACCGAAGACAAAATACGAAATAAGTACAACCACCAATGTCACAACCACAATCTTCAATGCCGCCAATGTCAAATTACGACCAATAGCATCCCCATCACTCAAATCAGGACCCAGAAGCTTGTCGGTAAGGTTTTTCACGGCCCCTTTTGTTGGAACTACGTGATCGGTTATTTTGGCGGCTTCAGTAGCGACGGTTTGGATATAAGTGTGGGGTTTACTGTAACATTGGCGTTGCAACATGAACACATCACAAAGAAGTTGCCGAACTCACAGTTTCAACGGCTTCGGCGGACAATGGCACCACCATCTTATCCATTGGATAGATTCCAAGATTGTTGATCGACTATACTCCTGACTTCGATTCAAAGGTTCTTCGATGAGGGGATAAACATT
This sequence comes from Panagrellus sp. LJ2284, assembly GCA_024447225.1. Classification (NCBI taxonomy): domain Eukaryota; kingdom Metazoa; phylum Nematoda; class Chromadorea; order Rhabditida; family Panagrolaimidae; genus Panagrellus; species Panagrellus sp. LJ2284. The sequence goes on along the minus strand of JAMRYC010000001.1, from coordinate 4,188,004 downwards.
AGTTATGAACCAGCTGGGGGTTCCATTAGTAGCAGCTTCGGGAGGACCACCGGTCGCCATATCGGGGCCAATAAAGTGTCCCTTTAGGGCATTTGGCAACGGAAATTGTCACTTTTGACGGAAATTTGCATAAACATGGTTCCAAGTGCTAATCAATACGCATGTTGATTGGTTCAACATAACTTCAATGACCAGGTTTATTCAATGACTGTGTAGATAAAATGCATGGCTAAGATTTGCAACAAAAACAACGTAAAAGTCGTTGCTGATATGATTTGTAACTTCAAAATGAACAAGTTGAATACAATTCAAGAAGCAACATCAAAAACGTCGAATATTTGCTGTAAACTCAAATCAGGCATGGTTCGTTGAGCATCTCCTTCATAAGTGGGCTTTGTTTTTCGGACTTCCTGGATCAAATTATACCGTTTGTGGAAGTTGTTCATTTTATCACGCCAATGGAGACGTGCTTCCAGAATCGGTGACACTTCTACATTGGAACTGGAGCTGGATGCTGCGGTAGAAGTTGCAACAGAGGCACCTTCCCTCGATTCAGAATCCCGTGGAACCAATGGCATCAACATCGTTGGACCAGCTTGAACCTCCACCAATGATCTAGAACAGTTGAAAGACCGATCCAATCCTCTCGAAAAGCCACCATACTCGACGAAAGCATTATCAATAAATGCCCGTAAACTCCAACAGTTTGGTTTCACGGGATGTTCAATATTGTTCGCGATGACGGTCTTGTTGTCTACGTCAATGTCTAGCTTCAGGCGCTCGAACCTCGGTAAATACGTCGATACACCAGGTTCTTCGTAGTAGATCGACAAGATGAAGTAACCTTCAGTTTTGCATTGAGTCATCGATGGCCATTGCATGTCATTGATGTGTCGTGGAACTTGAAGAGCAAATTTAGTCCAAATAAAACTACTTAAATCCAACATGTAGAAATCATTGTATTTGACGTCTTTACATCGACCACCACTGATGAAGAATAGGTTCCGATCGACGTCATGAGCAGAAGCACCCCCACATCGTGGCTCTGGAATCTCTCCACCCTGTTTGACGACGTTCCAGGAAAGTGTTTCAGTGTCAAACATGATCAACTGATTGGTCCAACAATATGAATTGTTGCCTTTGTTTTCGAATACAGTAGATGCTGCTGGATCGGTCAGAAAGAGCTGTTGTTTGTGGAACATTTTAGATCTAGGTCCGTAGCCACCCCAATAATAAACACCCTTCGAAGTGCCAAAAGCGACGGAGAAAGTTCGAGGCGATGGTTGCCGTTCATTGGCGGTCTTTGGAGATAAGAATTCCCACATGCCATTTTTCAAGTCTAATCGGTAGAGACGGTTTGTCGTGTTGATGGCGGTCGGATATATTGGGTCTAGAAAGTTGCTGTTTTGAAGAATTCTGTTATTTTTAAGCTTACTGTCTTCATGTGTGCCACCAAACTGATAAAGATAATCCTCATGTATCAAACCAATGGAAGCAGAAGTTGGAAGTGGCACATCTCCACCAACTTTGTACTCAATCCAGACTTCTGGGGACACTTCAGCGGATTTTGAGAAGGAATATGGCAAGATGTAAATGAAATTTGGTTGACGAAAGTGGTAAATACGATTTCGGGATTCCTATATTTTTAATTTTACTGCGTTTTTGTATAGTAAAAACTTACATAGCCACCGGCAACAACCAAACAACCACGATATGCACCACCAATATGTCCAATAACCGGGTCCAGTTCCTCTCTGGCGATACAATGGCAACGGTTCATGATCGAACCGACCTTTGAAGAAGTCAGGAATATAAGTTAGATGGTGTTCGAGATATCAATCTTACTTTTGGACTATAAACAGCGATTGTTATATAAAAAGGCGCCTAATTTTACGTGGAACCAGTTTTCAATAACAGTACAAACAACAAAAATATTGAGTTCAGTTTATTTACACGTATTTCATTGCATCTACTGACCCATTTTGAGAAACAACGACGAAAACATTGAAAACCGTAAGAACTCAAATATCAAAAACAATTGACAAGCAAAACGTTACCATCGCTTTCAAAAATCTTCCAACACCTACCTATTACGGATTCACGAAAGATAATTACATCACAAAGCATTCATCACTGCGCCGTTGACATTCCACGCCAAACCGCCGCTGGCTATTTCCAAACCGGTCCCCAGACGCGTGCGCACTTTTGCCTTTTACAACGAAAAAGATTCCAATACACGCGTCCTTTCTCTTGGCTGTCGTTGGTGCCAAGATTATATATAATTTCTTCATTCAATCACAAATCGTATTATACATAACTTTGGCACCATACTGTGTTAGCGATTCCGATAAATAACAGTTCAAGTTTATGCAGAGATTGTAGAGTTTTTGCATAGTGTTTCCAAACAGCCTGTCTTGTCTGTTAGCTTTTCCGGACGCAGTGTAACAGCGTGTTTCCCATTACGACGTAAAGCTTCTTACTTCCGCGCATTTTCTCGAATATTCCTGGAGTGTCTCCGTTCTTTCAGCGGGTCCTCGACCGTCTCTGTATACTTCAAAGATCTCTGAACGTATCCCAAGGTTTCCGTCTGCATCATGGCTCAACTGCAATGTTATAATAAGGGTTGTAGCCAGAAGTACGACCCCGAAGATAGCGATAGAGGTGAGTCGGGTGACTTTTTGCTAATCTTATATATAAATTTACTCCTATTTGCTTCTATCACACTCTGATTGTTTACGATTGTGTAGTTCGTACTAAAATTTCGTTTTCAGAGGTGTGCCAGTACCACCCAGGCCCTCATGAGTTCCACGATGCCTACAAGATTTGGAAGTGCTGCCAGAAGAAGTCGACCGATTTCACGACTTGGCTGAATTATCCTGGCTGCACGAGGGGCAGGCATAGCAATGTGAAGCCGGATGAGAACGCCAGGGTTGCTCCGGTGCAGGAAATTCGGCCAGAGAACGACAACGAGGTTATTGTTTGGAATGGGTTGAACAAGCCCGCTGAACGTCACGCTCCTGGCCCGATGGAACCCCTGAAGATCGAAGTCACGGATGGGCTTGCTGCAGCTATTGAAAGGCAACAGGCGGCGACGGCAGAGGAAGCCGGAGCCAATAATGTTGTTGTTGGTGCGGTTTGCAAGAACAGTGCTTGCAATACTGTGAGTTTTTTGAACTTTTTCATTTACGTGATGGGCAGTGTGGGGCCAGAGATACCTTTTTCGAGCAAACCATTTGTTCGAATACGAAAGATTTTCATTTTTTGCAATTTTTATTCAAAACGATCACTTTATGCCACCAGTTTTTCACCTCTTTTCCCAACATGCATACTTTGCTTAGTGGTTCGGGGTGCTCATTTGCCACCCTCGAACTCAATGGTTCGAGTCCCTCGCTCTTAGGTCGGTTTTTCTTGATATTGGAATTTCGCGATTGTTTAGTGGAGGGAGATCATTCAGATCGCAGTGTCATAGTTTTCTCCAAGCTGCACTTATCAGCAGGAGAATCTCCTAACACTGCGACATTTGCTTTTTGTTTTTTTTACAATTCAGCTTTACATTTCAATTACATGCTGTTTTTCAGACCTACAACGGCCCCGAAACTAACCAAACTGAATGCCGCCATCACCCCGGCATAGCCGTCTTCCATGAAGGGTGCAAATACTGGTCGTGCTGCGTGAAGAAGACCTCCGACTTCAACCTCTTCCTCAATCAGCCTGGTTGTGAAGTTGGCACTCATGTTTGGCCGAGAGCGGTAACTTTTGATTGTAATTTTTCAACGTTTTTTACAAATTTGAACTTTTAGGGCGAACGCGTTGACAAAATCCGCGAAGATTGGTTCTCCCGCGCCGGCTACATCCATTTGAATGTCTACTGCAGGGGTGCGCTTCCGAAACAGAGCACTTTTAAAACTGATGGCCTTCTCCTCAAGACGACTGTCGTTCACGGTTTCGGCAACAAGATCACCGAAGCGTCGTATGACCTCTTCGGCGCCATCGTCCCCAGCGAATCGAAGGTCATCGTCGGCGAACGCAAGATCGAGATGGTGCTGAAGCAGGCGGAACCCATGGGCTGGCCTTCCCTCATCTACGTCAACAACGCCGAAGAACAAGCTGCCCCTGCCGAAGTCAACGCGTAGCGCTCAATGACGACGATAAACACAAGTTCTCACTGTTCCCAATTGCCCTTTCCTTCGTTTGTGCTCTATTGATACCAAAATAAAACAACAATTATTTATGAAATAGAACTAGGAGGTAATCAACCAATAGAAAGGAAAAAAATTGAACAATAAAAAACGAAAAGGGTGCGAAAACTCAACAATCAAAGACAGCTGAAACAGCGGTCTTATAAACATCAAAACCATGAAATTACTCTTCGTCGCTGGAGGATTCCGGTTTGGGGGCCTTCTTGGACTTCTTCTTTTTCGGCGTAGGCTCTTCCTCTTCCACCTCTTCCTCGGGCTCAGCTTCAACCTTAGCCTTCTTTGCGGACTTGGGCTCGTCGGCGGCCTTACGCTTGCCAGACTTGACAGTGGTGTCGGCGCTGGCGTCGTACTCGAGGACTTCGCTGAAACACACACCATGAATACACGACAACTAAAAAATGTACAAAACTGACCTCTTGAAGTTGTACTTGTCCTTCTTGGGCTGCTTGGTGCCAGCGCTTCGGCTGAACGACGGCTGCTCTTCGCGCTTGAGTTGCTCTTCAAGGAAGGCACGGGCCTCCAGACCGACACTGTTGCCAGTATCGTCATTGCAGAGAGCGTCGACCCTGGTTGAGAGGGAGATCTTGGCAGCGAGCTTACGGGCCATCTTACCCTTCAGCTTGGTGCTGGCTTGAGTGATGAGCTGAGCGTGGTAGATGATACCGTACTTGGGGGTATCACGCTTGGTCTTGAGGGCACGGAAGAGAGCCTTCTCGGCACCAAGAATCTGGACAGTTGATGCGGGATACTTGGCGAGGTTTACAAGTGAACCAGCTCGGGAAATAAGACGGGCGCCGATGAGTTCACCAAGCAAAACGGTCAAATTCGGGGCAAGGGCACTCATGCGGTTCTTGAGGTATTCGTGGAGTTGGGCGCGGTAATCATACATTTCAATGACTTGCTCGCAAAGCTGGTTGAGCAGGATCACATCGATTTCCGAAAGTTCGGTACCCATAGAAATTTCAGCTTCTTCCTTGACGCGTTCAGCGAGCTCTTCGGGGAGAATCGCGGAGAAGTCGGTGGTGGCAGCGTTTTCCTTCTGGCCAAGGGCTTGGACGGTCTGAAGGGATATAATATAACACTGTTAGAAAACTGTTTTTGACTCACCTTAGCGAAAGCACCATGATCAGGAATAATCTTGCTGATTTCCGGGAAATGCCAGCCATACCACTCGCGAAGACGCATGGCGTAGTTGTTCAACTCCTTATCCAAGTCGTCCAAGAGTGACACAGCCTGGACAATCATGGTATCGATCTTTTCCGGGTTGAACTTGACCTTGTAACGACCAAGACTGTGGGCGAGAGCCAAGTTCATGGCATCAAGTTCGGCCTTGTGGTCACCGAGAAGGCTGTCGACGTGGGTGCGGATGACACGCATGAGCTCATCGGTAGCCGAGTTCTGGACGCACTTGATGGAAAGAGCGGACTTGATAGCGGCGCCGAGCTTGGCATCACCGACGGCGAGCTTCTCGTCATCGGTAGCCTTGGATTTCAGAAGTTTCTTCAACTCCTTCGGGATCTTAGCTTCGGTGACCGAGTTGATGTTATCCAGGGCATCAGCGGTCGACTTGAAGCTCTTAAAGGACACAAGTTGGAGGCTGAAATGAAAAATTATATATAAAATTAGAAATACGTTTTCGTTTTCAAGATATCTACCTTTCCTGGGCCTTGGCCGGCGTTTTGAGCTGATCCCAAACCGCATCGACATCTTCGAGCTTGTTGTCGTCGAGAAGCTAAAAAATAGGACGATATTAGATGAAAAAGAACGTAAATGAGGTGAAAGTTGCACTTACTTTGAACAGGGCATAGCCCGCAGCCGTCTCGTATAAGACCAACATGGTTTAACCTGGAAGATGGATAACCGTGAATGGATATGGATAGGATAAAAGTTTACAAAAAATGAAAACGGATCGAGCGAAGACGGCTCAAATATCTAATTTGTGAAAGAGAGCACAAAAAACGCGCTGCGCACTTTGACGCGCTCCCTCCGAAAAACCGCCAATGACCGTACGCAGCCTTTTCGTTATGGGAGACCGCGCGCAGTTCGAACGCGCGTGCGTGCGTGCGGGGTGCAAAATCGACTTTCGTTTTCCGGCGGCCCTGCCTGCGGCTATAGCCCGAGGTCCTCAACCCACATTGCGTGCCAATCGTTGTTGCCATGTGTCGCCGGAGGAGGATGAAGAGGAAAGGAAAAGAGGTCTGGAATGCAATAAGGAAGACGTCGTTTTGCATTCATTTTTCGAGGATGGACGCCACGCCACGGCGCTAAAGTTTGTCTACGCTCTTGGCGAGCCTCGAGCAGGTGCAGTCAAAATCGGAACGAAGGAAGATCGATCAACCAGTTTTATGGCCACAGGCTAGCTCCCACCCTGAGGGGGTCGATTTGAGTGCTTGCTTTGAATGGAGCTCAAGTATGTTCCTGATCCGCTTTTGTTGGGACAGTCCATGGGAACGCATATGGTCTTGCAAAAACATCAATTGCCTGAGGCAGTTTTGCGCGAGGCCTGCAGTTCCATTTATTCGATTTCCTTTATGCGAGCCGTTTCCGTTTAGTTTGGTTTTCCTTCAGTCTTCGAACGTTTGTCAAAGCCGTGCGGTTCGGGTTTGGGGTTACATTCCCGTGAGTGTCGTCGTCGTCGGCTGTGACCCGCCATCTGCATCAATGCACAATTCTCATTCGTATTCCTATGTATGCAAAGACCGCAAAACTGACTCACTTTTTATATTTTCCCGTGGACCACTTTACGTTTTTCGCGTTTACACAACTTCAACCTCAATTTTTATTTGTACAATGCAAACATATATTTTTGCAGGAGTCATGGAACACGGACTTCCGACGTCAATGAACTCCGTCGGAAACGGATTCGTCTTCGATCCGAGGAATCTGGAGATAAAAACGGCTTCTGTCGAGCAGACGCTTGTGCCATTGGTTACACAGGTCAGTTTTTTATCTTCTCGGGTTACTGTCAAACAGAAACGGATACCATTAAGCCTTTTTTTGAAATCAAACCGTTTTCCATTCAGATTTCAACTCTCGTCAACCTCAAAGACAATGTCGTCGCCGGGAACCGCCCCAAATCCGACCGTGCTCTCCGAAGTGCCATGAAAATTGGAACCTCACTCGCAGCCGCCGTGGAACGCTTTGCAACGGTGGGTGAGACGATTGCCGACGAGAATCCCGATATCCAGCCCGAAATGTATGACGCGTGCAGTGAGGCGCGGATCGCTGGGAACAGCATTTCCCATTTGAACAATGCTCTCATTGATGATGGCAATCTGGGTGCCGTAGGGGTCGAAAAAGGCCATCTTGTTCGTGCATCGAGGCAACTGCTGTCCAGCGTCACGAGGGTCTTACTTCTGGCTGACCGTGTGGTGGTCAAGAACATCCTTCGCGCTGAAGACAAAGTCGCTTATTCATTGACAAAGCTGGAAAATACGACTAATTTCACGGAATTTGTCAAGATATTCACGGAATTCGGCGGAGAAATGGTCCAATTAGCGCATCGATCCGGCGAACGGCAACAAGATTTGAAGAGCGAGAAGCGGAAAGCGCAATTGACGGTGGCGAGATCGAATTTGGAGCGAATGACGATGCTGCTTTTGACTGCTTCGAAGACATTGCTGAGGCATCCGGATTCAAAGGCTGCCAGACAGTGCAGAGACGGCGTTTTCCAGCAAATCCGATTAGCTTTGCAGCTAATAGCGATCTGCGTCGGCGACGGAGTTATGGCCATCGAAGCCAATCGCTACTGCTCCGAAATTGATCCAGCTATGGGCCCGCTCGATATTGGGATTCAGTTGACTGCCAATGTTAGCATTAAGCAGCTTATGGTTAGTTTGTCTTTCCATATTTTGACATTTTTGATTACTGTATTTCCAGGAAATGCTCGAAATGGTCCGCATGACTTCCACCATCAACCCATCCACTCGTGAACGCCTTATCGCAGCTCTTGGTAGTCTTTGTGAGATGACGACCGATTTCACAGAGTCTTCCTTCACTGCCGTCCATCACCGTGAGCAGATTCTCGACTTCTTGGAAGAATGCCGATTCGAAATGAGCAATCTCATCTCACCCGAAGCGGCAGTCAATGGTGGCCCCAATGAAGACCCATCAGCCGACTCTCTCGAAGTCACTGTCGAACGTCTGACCCGACGCTTGAAAGACCTCCAACGCCAGCTCCAACTCGTCGCAATGGACCAAATTGCTACCGTATTCCGCAATAACGAAGACCATCAAGTTCTGACTTCAATGAAGACGTGTTCCGTCTCTGGTGACATTGATGGCGTTGAAAAGTACCTCGAAAAGTTCCGCCATCACGCTGAACACGTCCAAGATGTTTGCCGACTTTTACATCACATTTCAATGACCGATGGCCTTCATGTTGCTACTGGGCATGCTGAGCGGAATCTAAGGGCGTTGGCGCCACTTGTAAGTTGATTTTTCTACCATTCTGATACAAAATAAAACTTTTAGACCCTCCTCTCCGGCCAAACCCTCTGCATCCATCCATCCTCCCGCATCGCTCGCGAAAACCTCGAAGTCTTCTGCGACACCTGGGCCCAGCATATCAACGACCTTAGCAAGCTGACCAAAGAGCTCGAAGGTGCTGCCTCCGGACGTGTTGCCGCCGAGAAACAAGCCTACATGAGTCTACCTCGACCTGGTGTAAGTCCTTTTCCGCGAAGTTTGGCGTTGTCCCTGTCGAGGAGCAATTTGTCTGGTAGTGCTGATAGTGGTCTTGTGCCTTCATCCTCCACGACATCGACAAGCATGCTGATGCCATCGGGACCATCTTTTCCAAAAACAAGTGCCTTTTCAAAGTATCAACGACCAATGACGACCCCAGCAGTTCGCGATGACGAAAACAGCTCCGTCGGATCGGCCTCCAGCGAAGAACGAAAAGCCTACGAATTCCGGATCGCCTTAATTATGGACAGTCTCGAAGAGCAAGCCCAATCCTGTCTACGCATCGCAGAAGGCCGAAGAAGTCGTTAATTTGCTCAATTTTTGTATATTTGTGTGTTTTGTGATCAGTTATTGTGAATTTTGCTCAGTTTTAATATTATTCAAGTCCCATATCGATGTATGTACAGTCCGTAGTGTTTGTGTTGATTGAAACTTGTATAAAGTTGTCATTTACGAAGATTTATCCTTCCAGAAGCACGGCGCAACAACAAAGCCGTCGAAAGCCATCCAACTCGACGTCGAGGACCAACAAAAGATTGAAAAAGTCGGTCTTGAAATGAAAATGCTCACAGCCGAGGTCCTTCCGGAAGGGTCATCCCTCCCAGAATCCTGGGACGAGTACAGTGAGAACAGTATCGTCAAGAAAGCGAAGGCCATGTCATCCATGTCGTACAACATGTATCTGTTCACCAAAGGCGACGGCCCTCTCAAAACGACCCACGACCTCTTCACCCAGGCGGAATTCTTCGCCGAACAAGCCAATAAAATGTACCGTACAGTTCGAGAATTTGCATTTGAAGTCCCCGGAAGTGCGGAGAAGAATGACATGCTTTCGATTTTGGATAAAATTCCCTTCCATTGCCAGCAACTGCAGCTACTTGTTAAGAATCCGACTGTGGGCAAGACAGCGACCTTCAATAAGGTCAGTCTTTTCTCTTTTTGTATAAAATTCAACCCTAATCTCTCCAATTCCAGGTGTATTCCGTCATTTCCGAAACAAAATCCCTAATGAATGAAATTGCCAAACTCGTGACGGCCTGCTTCGTCTGCGCGACCAAATTCGAGATCGAATTCCGCGGAACATCGGTGTCCAGAACAGCCATCAATGACGAATACCCGCAACGGAACAGCCGAGAATCGACATTGTGGCGCCGGACACCCTCCATCAGACGCACCGTGCCTCCACAGCTGCATCTCAGTGCCGGTGACAATTTGTGATTATGGTACCTCGGTCATTGCAACTGTTTATCATCAGTTTTTTTAACAAAATGCTTTTTGCTTAACTTTACATTCATTCTAATTTTTAATAGTTGTAAAAATATTAAGTTTTTGACACATTTTAAAATTGATTAATGATCATTTATAAAAACTACGTTTGCTTGACGGTTTCAATCAATCTGACAAATTTATTTTAAAACCAAGGGAGGGATGGGACTATCGGGGGTTACTATCCTGTAAAATGTCTAGGTAATTACAAAGTTGAAATGTCTTCAACAAACCCGGTCATCCGTTCCAAATTATGTTGCGTATCAAAAACAAAGCCATCGGCATCAGCAGTCGTCCAGAATTCTCTCCTTCCGACGACGGCCGCCGTATACTCGTCCATGTCCACAACCACTCGAACGGCGTACCAAAGAACCTGAAGTGATGGTTTAAATCAAGGGAAACGCTATAAAAAAAGTATAAACTACCGTCAAAGTAACAATAGCAAAACGTTGACCGGCTTTTGTCATGCCATAGAGTCTGCCAATTTCACTGCCCATAAATTGTGTGCCGATAGCTTTATCGACACGGCGACGGAATGCGGCGATTTCAGACATGCTATTTGGACAGAAAGCAATTGATTTTCTTGAGTAAGTTTCAGTTGTCGTTATAGTTTAAAGTTAGACTGAGCTCTACAACTGATAGTTTTCCGTCGTTTATTTTGTAATGAAAAAAGCCCCTCTGCAACGACCAGGTGGTTTTCTTTTCTCTGTTCCTCATGCACGTATTGATGAAATGGGTAACCCAAACAGCTGGTATAAAGTTTTCCATGTTGGACAATCAAATTTTTTCCATTTTTATTAACCGTTGAATTAAAACGTGCTAAACTAGTGTAATAATGTTTTCTGAGTCAAAAAAGTAAAAATTTAACTCCAATTGCATTCATTAACATCCAAAGTTGTGCTTATAGGGTTTCCGTTCCAGCAGTAAACACTGAAATCGCAACTTTACAAACTTCAATGAGTAAAACTCAAAAACAAACCCCTCAAGTTCACGTTTCTTGTTGAAAATATAATCGTCAGCATTGGCCGGAAGAAGAAATTCCCTGCGTTCAATCAGCCGAAGCTTACCATTAGGCATTTCCATGATAAGGCGAACGGCATACCATACAACCTGACATAAATTTTGCTATCAAAGTTTAAAAAGAATAAAACTTACTGCTGAAGTAACAAAAACAAACTGCTGTCTGCTTTTTGAAAGGCCGTAAACACGGATAATTTCGGAACCCATCAGTTCCCCTTGCAAGAAGGTGTTCACGCGATCGCAAAAGTCGTCGTTTTCATAAGTCATGTTTGTCGAAAAATTCACAAAAGCTCCAGAAATCTAAAAAAAATCGGTTTTTCATTAGTATCAGAAGACACGTTCACATGTTCAATCAAAAAACTATGTTATCACACTGCCGATTGAATGTTTGGAGTGTTCCGTTACAATGAAGGGCGTAGCTGATAGCGCAAGGTTACCCATCTTTCTTTATGTACAAATTGTTATTTTGTAATGACTTTAAGTTTGTTTGTTTTTCGACTTTAACTGTGTTTTTCACTCCCGTCTTTTAACAAGTGAAAATTTCAAGTGTTAACTGTATAACATCAAGTAATTGTCAACTTCTGATACATCATGGAAAACATTTATTACAAAAAACCGCCGATTTGTGTTAAAATACGTTTGAAAAGAGACCAAACTACATTTCCAGTTCCTTTTTCCTGCTCAGAATGTAGGCGTCCGCATAATCAACCCAGTAGAACTCTTCACGTTCCACCGCGTATGAACCCTCCATAATAAGACGGACCGCGAACCATATGACCTTCAAATGGATAGCGATACTGATCGATTTCAAGCAATTGCGTTACAAAATGCAGCAAACCTGTGTTTTGACGAGGGCAAAGCGCTGGCCATTACGAGTTTGACCGTAAGCTTTACCTACAATCCGACCAGCATGTTGTCTAGCCATGACACGGTGGACATGTGTTTCAAAGTCGGCCATTTTAAAAATGTATAGTTGAAACGAGGTGAATGGGAAAAATCAAAACAGTCTTGTCAGAAAGGACGTTCTTTTTTGAATGTCAGGTGTTTGGGTTCTCTATCAGCACGTAGGGTGCACCCAAGATGTTTTCAAGGCACTTGTTGTTTGTCCACGGTTGTAAAAACTACATTGTTATTACAAAAAGTTTATTACGTTATGCAATAAAAACGTAAAAAATGTTGAAAATTGGAAAAAAAATTAAACTGAAGTCAAGCTTCTAACGCTCTCTTGCGGCTGCTCATGTATTCGTCCGCCGATTGCTCCCAATGAAACTCTTCTCTTTCAACAGCTTCTGACCCTTCCGTGATGAGGCGCACAGCAAACCACACCACCTAAAAATGACAATTTTAATAAAAAAATCACTGTTAATGACAAACCCGAGTCTTTACTAGGGCAAATCGTTGTCCACAACGAGTTTGGCCATAAACTTTTCCGACAATCACTCCGGCAGACTGTTTCGACATTACACGAAGAACATGCGCTTCGAAATCCGCCATTGTACAACTATTAAGGTCAAGAATGAGAAATATGTTCGCCAATTCTCCCTTTTTGCTGTCAGTTTACAAGCCTCCTTATCGATCTTTCAGCGCGTGTTGTTTGTGTTCAGCTCTTTGTCTGTCCATCAGCCTCTGCAGACCGCACGCGGTTTTTCCTACCATTTTGTAATTCAAATTTTGTTCCTGATCAACGTTCAGTTAGAGCAAATTGAACTTTTTATTGGTCAAGTAGTTTAAAGAGCAACAACTTTAACATTACAAAAGTTTGACAAGTTTACTTATTAAAACGTAACTAACAAGACACGGTGAAGTATGGGACGTCAGTGAGCCTTCCAAATCCCTTCTCTTTCGGGCAATGTAGTTGCCAAACGACTTCAAAATCAATCTGACATTTCCAGGGCTCGCTTTTTGGCTGCAATGTAATTGTCCGCTTCCGATTCGAGATAAAACTCTTCCCGCTCAACGGCAAATGAGCCTTCGATCACCAAACGCACAGCATACCACACAACCTAGAAGTTGAACGTTCGTTTTGCAAAAGAACGAAATAAAAGTTAGCAAACCTGAGTCTTCACAAGGGCAAAGCGCCTACCATTACGCTTTCTACCATAGACTGTAGACACAATAAGACCTGCAGCCTGTCTCGCCATAACACTTAGAACGTGGGCTTCAAAGTCAGCCATGGCACTCTCCGAAGAAGCAATTAATGGTTGATACTGTTTTTGAGGAACTGCTACTTCTATTTGTACTCTTTATGAAGGTCTTTTTCTTATCAATGTCCAACCCTAATATTGTGTAACACACTGGTCATTATTTTTGCTTTTCAGTTTTTACAATGGGTGTGTGTTTGCTTGTATTTTGTAATTCTCATATTTTATGCCTTTTTTATTTGTAGCAGTTACAGCACTAAGTGCCGTGGTTACTTATTACTAAAAATGTATTTATTACAAATTATATAAAATTATTATTAATTTTTGTGGAAATGAGCCATGCCGTACCGGCTATCAACGCTCCAATTCGTTTTTTTTGCAAGCAATGAAATCATCGGCATCTGACTCGAGAAAGAACGCTTTGCGTTCTACGGCATCTGAGTTTTCGATAATCAGGCGCACAGCATACCACAAAATCTGAACATAATTTTGAAATTTGGATTTAAAAGATGCTGAAAAAGTAACAAACCGTAGTCTTCACAAGAGCAAAGCGTGTACCGTCACTCTTTTGGCCATAGACTGTCGAAACGTGTAAGCCTGCACTTTGCTTGGCCATGGCATTATTGACATGCTCACGGAAATTAATCACGTAAAAATCTTGACTGAAATGGATTAAGATGAAAATATTAAATGTTCATTAGCGATCATGCAAAAAACAGCACTTACTGTGTGACTTGAAACATCTTAAAAATTTAAATTGCAATTTGCAAATATAGAATTGAAACGAGCCGTCGATCGAACACGAATTCTGACAGACTACACACCATCAGGAGTTAGCTTTGTAGGGCCGCGACTGACTGGGAATGGGTATTTGCTGGTTTAAAACTCTTTTCTAATCACGGTGAAGAACAGCTGCTTATTTACGACCAATGATATTTTGTAATTCGTTGATTTTAAACAAAAACGGGTTGTTTATGAAAAACACACGTAACTGTTACAGTTCAATAACACTAAACTAACAATACATTGGAAAATATTAACTAAAATGTTCTTATTCTCGTTTTGTAATATCGGTGAATTTGTCAGAAACGCGAACATTGTGCATTTCGTTGAGATAAAACACCAGATCAGCAATCAGGCCTCAAGTTCTTTTTTTTGCAAGCGATGTACTCATTAGCTGCTGCCTGAGTAAAGAACTTTTCCCGGTGATAACCACAATAGTTTTCAAAAATTTTGTACTTTATTACAATCAGGTCGACAAGGAAATAAATTTGTGATATTTCACGTGATACATTTTTTAATGAAAAACCAAACAGTTATTATTAAAAATCAAAAACATTATGCCTTGAGATAAGGTGCGCCAGATCAGCTAGTCAGCCCTCCAACTCCTCCCTTTTGCGAGCAATGTACTCATCAGCTCCCGACTCGGTGTAGAATGCTTCCCGCTCAACGGCATCTGAGCCTTCGATGATAAGACGGACAGCATACCACAGAACCTGTAAAACATTAGTTTGAAACTTTTAAAATAATTGTGAAAAGTGGCTACCCTAGTCTTGACAAAAGCGAATAGCGTTCCATCACGCTTTCGGCCGTACGTGGTCAGAAGACGGAAACCGCCACCTTGCTTGTCCATGACATCAATAACGTGCGCTTCGAAGCTCATGATGATGGTCTAGATGTTTTGAATGAATATTGGATGTTGAACCAGATTCGCCGAACAACAGGATAGTCAATTCTAGAACCATGGAAAGCGTGCGCATTTTCTTGATCAAACTAGACACACAACCGTATGATTGTGTCCAACTGGCACACGGGGCGTAAGCAGCGTTGATCGAACTACAAACAAGGCTCAGTGCTCAGGTTTGAGGACAGCAATACTAAAGAAGTCGATTTTTTAATTGTAATTCATTTCAATTTTTATTCGAAACGTTTTTACCAACATAAATTTTATTGAGAAATTATCAACTTGAAAAAAACATACTTATTACAATAACGAACAAAACATTATGCTTTTCATTGAGATAAGGCGTGTCCGATTGGCGATCAGCGTTCCAATTCCCTCGTCTTGCGAGCAATGTACCCATCAACGGCCGACATGGACCAGAACCCTTCGCGCTCAACGGCGTACGAGCCTTCAATGATAAGACGAACAGCGTACCACCCAAGCTGAAATAAAAATTTGAATGAACTGCAAGTTTTGTAAAAGTAACGAACCTTGGTCACCACAAAAGCGAAACGCGTTCCGTCACGCTTCTGGCCGTATGCAGTCGTAAGACGCAAACTGACAGCTGATTGCTTCGACATAACATTGTCGACATGATCGCAGAAGTTGGACATGATGGATGATCAGACTGAAACAGTGACATTATAAATGCTTGACAAGACGACACGAAGTTTGGAAACGTAAAAAGATTATGAATTGAAAAGCAGAAACTATTTTCAGATAAGCGCGCTCACGATCGACGGCACTCTACTCCATCCAACGGCTTTGAGAAACTTGCCGCGTAAAAGTTTTTTGTCGAAATTGCAAAAAGTACATTCCGTCGAATCTCGTCAACAAGTTGGAGGAGTTTGTGGAGGGAGCATGGGAAGCGTGCGCAAACTAGACACAAATCACGCAGACTGGGTCCACAAGGCACAGAAGACAAAAACAACGGTCACGTCCTCCACACAAACCTCTTTGACAGTTGAAACAACGCGGATGCGACAGACCAAACTAAAGACAACGCTGACTGACAGGGTTGATCGCCTACCTGGGATCCGCGAATGTGGACGGCAGTTGCCTATTTATAGCAGATACCACAGGGGTGGGACTTCCACACTTGCAGCAAACAAACAAGTTCACAATAGATACAAACGAGTCAAGAACAAAATAGTGGGGCGGCGAATCTGACAACTACTCAGCGATCGCTTTCACCGAACGTTCTACTGTTTTGTAATTCCAATGATAAATTGTAGTTTGTTTTCGTACATTTTGTAATTCAATTGATTTATGGTCTTTTGTAAATGAGAAATCGACAATTCTAAATCACATTTTAAACAACAAAACCGGAAAGAAACATTAGTTTCTTACGTGCCAGTCGTCAACTAAGGTTAGTTGGCACCATTACATGTCAAAATGTAAAACCAAATTTCGTTTAAGTATCAAACGACTTCAAAATCAGTCTTGTCTTCCATTTCCAAGGCCCGCTTTTTTGCAGCAATGTAATTGTCCGCTTCCGATTCGAGGTAAAATTCCTCGCGCTCAACGGCATACGAGTCTTCGATGATCAGACGGACAGCATACCACAAGACCTAAACATACAAACTTTAATGGAATTGAAGTGTTGTAAAAGTTACAAACCGTGGTCTTCACAAGAGCGAAGCGTGTTCCATCACGCTTTTGGCCGTAGGTAGTCGAAACCACATTGCCTGCACTTTGCCTGGCCATAACATCGTCAACGTGTCGACTGAAGCCGGACATGATTGTGGATGGTAAAACTGAAAGATTAAAGTTAGCATTTGGTCACCACGGTAAAACGAGCATCACTATTCCTCCCTCAGTCAACTCGTGTCCGGAAGGCAAAGCGCTACTGCGAGGCAGCTTTTATTGTGCTTCATCTGGTTAACTATGGACCGCCTTTATCACATTTTTGAGCCTCTCCATTACAAAACACACTTTTTTGTTGCCATTTTGTAACACAAATACTAACAATGCATTTTTTTGTGTTTATTGTGAACTGATCGTCGATATTTATAAAAACAGTAAACTAAAGTATTACATTTAATTACAAAAAGAAACTCGGCAGGCAAAAAATAAATATTTTTTTGAATGTGGCGCATTGCTTTTACTTAGTCAAAAATAGTTTGTTATCTATGCTTCCAGTTGTCGCTTCTTGAAATCAATGTAAGCCTCAGCTAACGCATCGGTGTAGAATTCTTCCCGCTCCACAGCATATGAATTTTCGAGTATGATGCGCACAGCGTACCATACTACCTTCAATTTAAAAGTTCATTATTACTTTAAATAATTGTCAAAAACGTCACATTCTTACCTGAGTTTTCACAAGGGCGAAGCGTGTTCCGTCCTGTCTTTGGCCGTAGGTTGTCGATATACGTATACCAGCTGGTTGTCTGTTCATGACATTGTCGACGTGTGTTTTAAAGTCGGTCATGATGGTTCCGGACATAACTAAAACATGAAAATTAAAAGTAGTTTTTGTTTATTGGTCAAGAAAACGTCAAATAAAGTAAAAACAATGAATAAAAACGCATCAAAACTCTAGAGTATTTGTCTAGACCAAAAAATGTCAGCCGTTCCATTCACACACATGGCTAACTGATCAATCGCTTATCGTTGTTTTTCGAGGCCCCCATCGATTCGACCATGCGAGTCTGCTCTATTTTGTAATAAAACGCGTTCATTGTTTTCAAGTCCTTTATGTCAAAAAAACCAAAAAGCACGTTACAAAACAACAAAACTAAAAAAGTGGAATACATAATACTGACAAAAAGGCATAAATGTAACCGGTATCAACAAGTTAATGTTAAAACAAAATTCACGATAAACAGATAATTCAAATGGCGATATGGATACATACAAAACAAAAACCTCTATCGAACATCTATATACATCGATTTCTAAAAACAGTGGTATAAAAGTGCCGCTAAAACTTGAATAGTTTGACTATCTTGTTCTGCGGATGGTTACGGATAAAGTATTTCCGTGTTTCATTAAAAACGAACAAGTAGCAGCCCACCATTGGTGAAAACATCCAAATATGGGTTGGTGGTGCCTGGATGTCCATGATGTACTGCATTGCGGGGGTGTAGACGAAGAAGTTGAGCAGCAGGACTTCGATAATGACGGCGAAAATGGAAACAAGGTTGGTAATGCCATGGACGAAGAAGGAAACGCGGCGAGTCGTGCACATGAAGAGATGGAAGACCTGTAAGTTGACAAAATTTAAAGTTTTGGATTCAAAAAAAGTAAAATTACTTGTGACATGACTAATGTGACTTGCCAAGCAGCCGCAGCTTCGCCACGGATCTTCATTTGCATGGTTTCATTGAAGACAAGGCCAGTTGAAGTTGTAAAGTTTTCGGCTTCTTCTTTCCAATGGTGTTCAGCGGTGTAAAGCAGGTCGAAGAGCGGGATATCATGATACCAATAGACGCTCAAATAGGCAGCGATGCAGCCCATTGTGATGACAGAGCCGGAAAAGATGTACGAATAGACGAGTAAATTGTTAGAAACAAGTTCGGCACGGCGGTTTCGGGGCGAGGTCTTCATGATGTCTCGTTCTGGAGATTCATAAGCGAGCGAAACCGCTGGAGGAAGTTCACTGGCCAGATCAATCGACAAAATTTGCAATGGTTCAAGGCCCAAAGGCAATCCCAATGTAAAGTTCAAGATGATGGGACAGACTTCCGGCCATAAATGCGCCAATGTATAGGCGATCGACAGTCTCAAGTTATCAAAAAGCAGCCGGCCTTCTTCAATTCCCATGACAATACTAGCGAAATTGTCATCAGTCAACACGATATCGGCCGCCTTCTGGGCCAGATCACTGCCATGGATGCCCATAGCGATGCCAACATTAGCTTTGGCCAAAGCTGGAGCGTCATTAACACCGCCACCGGTCACGGCCACAGTGTTGTTGCGTTTCTGACACTCTTCCACGATTTGCAGCTTCTGATGAGGCGTAGTTCTTGCGAAAACGATGTACTTATGAGCCAAAAGTCTATCCCATTCAGCCGGATTCATGTGCTGCAGATCTTCGCCCAAGGCTATCGCCCAATCCTTTTTCATGTTCGCATTGACGCTCAGCTTAACTTGGGTTGTCGTCCGCTTGATTACTGTATCATCCAAGTCTGTAATCAACCCGATTTGACTCGCAATTGCCATGGCAGCTGTCGGGTGATCGCCGGTGATCATGTAGACCTTGATTCCAGCTTCTTTACATTGGGAAATGGCACTCGCTGTTTCGAAACGTGGCGGATCGATCATGGCGGCCATGCCGAGGAAGATGAGGTCGTCGGTGGGGTAGTTTTCGGTTTCGCAGTTGAATTTTGTCTTTTTTCCGGCGACAAAATGCCGATGCGCGAACGCAATCACACGACGGCCCTCACAACCAAAGTGTTCCCAGGCAGCTTGACAGGAGGCTTTGAATTCGTCGTTGATGTCGATCAGCTCGTCATTGAAGGCATATCGAGTGCATTTGGACAGGATGACCTCCGGGGCGCCTTTCATCATGACCAGATGCATGCTTTCATCTTCATTGAGGGCGGGAAGCTCCTTGGCATCAGAACATTGGGAAGCGGCGAGGCAGCGGACAACGACGAGCTGGCTTCGGCGGACGGAGTTGAATGGAATTTCGAACAAAGTCTGAAACAACAACATGTTTAAAGGTCCCCAAAAGTAGAAATTTACATGATACCGCTGCCGGATCCCCTCAACAGAAGCCGTCGTCTCCACATATCGAAGCAGAGCAACATCCGACGGCGCTCCAATGATGTCATTTCGGCGTTTTTCATCAGTCTTATTAGCTTCGGGGTCTTCGTATTCCTCGACAACATCTTCCATGGGTTCATAACTTGGGCTTTTGTCAGTTTCAGCGATGGTTGACATGTCTCGGGTGGGGTCGCGGACAGATTCATGGCCTTGTTGGTCGCTAAAAACCAATCATTCTATCATTTAGGGTTACTGTAACCCTCCAACTCACACAATAGTAAACTTCTTCGTCAACTTGACCGATGTCATCTTCTCTCGACTGTAGCGCTCCATCGCCAATTTGGTCGAAACGCGTCTGAACGATTTCCGCTGATGCTCGAATTGAGCCTTATTACAAACGGACATGACAGACAGCATTTCAGGCACAGGGCGATCCAGCTCCTTCCGGGCGAACATCTTGATCGACTTCAGATGACCCGACTTCATTTCGCCGTGGACTGCAGCTTAAAATGACCAATATTGACACTTCTAACACTAAGTGGCATAATCTAAACTTTAAAAATACCAAAACTTACTCGAAAAGTGTCTCTTATTATACCACATATCCGTCAAGACCATCAAATTCTGCGTCAAAGTTCCGGTTTTATCAGTGCAAATGACCGTAGTTGCGCCGAGTTCGTCGATAATGTCGAGTTTCTTGATGAAAACATTCTTTTTAGCCATTCGCCGTGGTATTAAAAAGAATGTTAAAAAACTTGTATAAAGTTGTCATTTACAACGGTTTTTGTCCTTCCAGAAACACGGCGCGACAACAAAACCGTCGAAAGCCATCCAACTCGACGTCGAGGATCAACAAAAGATTGAAAAAGTTGGGCTCGAAATGAAAATGCTCACAGCTGAGGTCCTTCCGGAGGGGTCATCTCTCCCAGAATCGTGGGATGAGTACAGTGAGAACAGTATCGTTAAGAAAGCGAAAGCCATGTCATCCATGTCGTACAACATGTATCTGTTCACCAAAGGCGACGGCCCTCTCAAAACGACCCACGACCTCTTCACCCAGGCGGAATTCTTTGCCGAACAAGCCAACAAAATGTACCGTACCGTTCGAGAATTTGCATTTGAAGTTCCCGGAAGCGCGGAGAAGAACGACATGCTTTCGATTCTGGATAAAATACCGTTCCATTGCCAGCAGTTGCAGCTACTTGTTAAGAATCCGACTGTGGGCAAGACAGCGACCTTCAATAAGGTCAGTTTTTGCTGTTTCTGTTTAATCTTAAAGCCATAATCTCTCCGATTTCAGGTGTATTCCGTCATTTCCGAAACGAAATCCCTAATGAACGAAATCGCCAAACTCGTAACTGCGTGCTTCGTCTGCGCGACCAAATTCGAGATCGAATTCCGCGGAACATCGGTGTCCAGAACCGCCATCAACGACGAATACCCGCAACGGAACAGCCGCGAATCGACATTGTGGCGCCGGACACCCTCCATCAGACGCACAGTACCCCCACAGCTGCATCTCAGTGCCGGTGACAATTTGTGATTACGGTACCTTGGTCATTGCAACAGTTTATCATCAGTTTTTTTTTACAAAATGCTTTTTGCTTAATTTTACATTCATTCTAATTTTTAATAGTTGTAAAATTATTAAGTTTTTGACACATTTCAAAAGTTGATTAATAATCATTTATAAAAATTACGTTTGCTTGACGGTTTCAATCAATTTGACAAATTTACTTTAAAACCAAGGGAGGGATGGGACTATCGGGGGTTACTATCCTGTAAAATGTCTAGGTAATTACAAAGTTAAAATGTCTTCGACAAACCCGGTCATCCGTTCCAAATTATGCTGTGTATCGAAAACAAAGCCATCAGCATCAGCAGCCGTCCAGAATTCTCTTCTTCCGACAACGGCCGCCGTATATTCGTCCATGTCCACAACTACTCGAACGGCGTACCAAAGAACCTGAAGTGATGGTTTAAATCAAGGAAAACGATATAAAAAAATTGAAATTACCGTTGAAGTAACAATTGCAAAGCGTTGACCGGCTTTTGTCATTCCATAGAGTCTGCCAATTTCACTGCCCATAAATTGTGTGCCAATAGCTTTATCAACGCGACGACGGAATGCGGCAATTTCGGACATGCTATTTGGACAGAAAGCGATTGATTTTCTTGAGTAAGTTTCAGTTGTCGTTATAGTTTAAAGTTAGACTGAGCTGTACAACTGATGGTTTTCAGTCGCTTATTTTGTAATGGAAAAAGGTACTCTGCAATGACCAGGTGGTTTTCTTTTCTCTGTTCCTCATGGACGTATTGATGAAATGGGTAACCTAAACATCTGATATAAACTGAGTTTTTTTTATGTTGGACAATTAATTTTTTTCCATTTTTATTAATCATTAAATTAAAACATGCTAAACTAATGTAAAAATGTTCTCTGAGTCAAACAAATAAAATTTTAACTCCAATTGCATTCATTAACATCCAAAGTTGTGCTTATAGGATTTCCGTTCCAGCAATACACACTAAAAAGACACTTCAATCGACTGCAGTACGTAAATTAAAAAAAAACAAACCCTTCAAGTTCACGTTTCTTGTTAAAAATATAATCATCAGCATTGGCAGGAAGAAGAAATTCCCTGCGTTCAATCAGTCGAAGCTTACCATTTGGCATTTCCATGATAAGGCGAACAGCATACCAGACAACCTGACATAATATTTGCTATCGAAGTTTAAAAAGAATAAAACTTACTGCTGAAGTGACAAAAACAAATTGTTGCCTGCTTTTTGAAAGGCCGTAAACTCGACAAATTTCGGAACCCATCAGTTCACCTTGCAAAAAGTTGTTGACGCGATCACAGAAGTCGTCGATTTCATAAGTCATATTTGTCAAGAAAGATCACAAAAAGCTCAAGTCGCAACAAATCTGTAAAAAAAATCAGTTTTTTTCAAGAGTATCGGAAGACGCGTTCACATGATCAATCAAAATACTATGTTATCACATTGCCGATTGAATGTTTAGAGTGTTCCGTTACAATGAAGGGCGTAGCTGATAGCGCAAGGTTACCCATCTTTCTTTATGTACGAATTGCTATTTTGTAATGACTTTAAGTTTGTTTGTTTTTTGACTTTAACTGTATTTTTCATTCTCGTCTTTTAACAAGTAAAAATTTCAAGTGTTAACTGTATAACATCAAGTAATTGTCAACTTCTGATACATCATGGAAAACATTTATTACAAAAAACCGCCGATTTGTGTTAAAATACGTTTGAAAAGAGACCAAACTACATTTCCAGTTCTTTTTTCCTGCTCAGAATGAAGGCGTCCGCATAATCAACCCAGTAGAACTCCTCACGTTCCACAGCGTATGAACCTTCCATAATAAGACGGACCGCGAACCATATGACCTTCAAATGGATAGCGATACTGATCGATTTCAAGCAATTGCGTTACAAAATGCAGCAAACCTGTGTTTT
Organism: Panagrellus sp. LJ2284; assembly: GCA_024447225.1. Taxonomy (NCBI): domain Eukaryota; kingdom Metazoa; phylum Nematoda; class Chromadorea; order Rhabditida; family Panagrolaimidae; genus Panagrellus; species Panagrellus sp. LJ2284. The sequence continues at coordinate 4,164,779 of JAMRYC010000001.1, read as the reverse complement.
GACGAGGGCAAAGCGCTGGCCATTACGAGTTTGACCGTAAGCTTTACCTACAATCCGACCAGCATGTTGTCTGGCCATGACACGGTGAACATGTGTTTCAAAGTCGGCCATTTTAAAAATGTATATTTGAAACGAGGTGAAAAATCAAAACAGTCTTGTCCAAACTGACGTTCTTTTTTTGAATGTCAGGTGTTCAGGTCTTTATCAACACGTAGGGGTGCACCCAAGATGTTTTCAATAACTTCTTGTTTGTCCACGGTTGTAAAAAATGGATTGACATTACAAAACGTTTATTACGTTATGCAACAAAACGTAAAAAACGTTGTAAATTGCAAAAAAATTAAACTGAAGTCAAGCTTCTAACGCTCTCTTTCGGCTGCTCATGTATTCGTCCGCCGATTGCTCCCAATGAAACTCTTCTCTTTCAACAGCTTCTGACCCTTCCGTGATGAGGCGCACAGCAAACCACACCACCTAAAAATGACAATTTTAATCATAAAATCACTATTAATGACAAACCTGAGTCTTTACGAGGGCGAAACGTTGTCCACAACGAGTTTGGCCATAAACTTTTCCGACAATCACTCCGGCAGACTGTTTTGACATTACACGAAGAACATGCGCTTCGAAATCCGCCATTGTACAACTATTAAGGTCAAGAATGAGAAATATGTTCGCCAATTCTCCCTTTTTGCTGTCAGTTTACAAGCCTCCTTATCGACCTTTCAGCGCGTGTTGTTTGTGTTCAGCTCTTTGTCTGTCCATCAGCCTCTGCAGACAGCATGCAGTTTTTGCTACCATTTTGTAATTCAAATTTTGTTCCTGATCAACGTTCAGTTAGAACAAATTGAACTTTTTATTGGTTAAGTAGTTCAAAGAGCAACAACTTAAACATTACAAGAATTTGACAAGTTTACTTATTAAAACGTAACTAACAAGACGCGATGAAGTATGGGACGTCAGTGAGCCTTCCAACCCCCTTCTCTTTCGGGCAATGTAGTTGCCAATCACTTCAAAATCAATTTTCCATTTCAAGGGCTCGCTTTTTGGCTGCAATGTAATTGTCCGCTTCCGATTCGAGATAAAACTCAACCCGCTCGACGGCAAATGAGCCTTCGATCACCAAACGCACAGCATACCACACAACCTAGAAGTTGAACGTTCGTTTTGCAAAAAAACGAAATAAAAGTTAGCAAACCTGAGTCTTCACAAGGGCAAAGCGCCTACCATTACGCTTTCTACCATGGACTGTAGACACAATAAGACCTGCAGCCTGTCTCGCCATAACACTTAGAACGTGAGCTTCAAAGTCAGCCATGGCACTCTCCGAAGAAGCAATTATTGGTTGATACTGTTTTTGAGGAACTGCTACTTCTATTTGTACTCTTTATGAAGGGTTTTTCTTATCAATGTCCAACCCTAATATTGTGTAACACACTGGTCATTATTTTTGCTTTTCAGTTTTTACAATGGGTGTGTGTTTGCTTGTATTTTGTAATTCTCATATTTTATGCCTTTTTTATTTGTAGCAGTTACAGCACTAAGTGCCGTGGTTACTTATTACTAAAGGTGTATTTATTACAAATTATATAAAATTATTATGAATTTTTGTCGAAATGAGCCATGCCGTACCGGCTATTAACGCTCCATTTCGTTCTTTTTGCGAGCAATAAAAGCATCGGCATCTGATTCGAGAAAGAACGCTTCACGTTTTACGGCATCCGAGTTTTCAATGATCAGGCGCACAGCATACCACAAAATCTGAACATAATTTTGAAATTTGGATTTAAAAAATGCTGCAAAAGTAACAAACCGCAGTCTTCTCAAGAGCGAAGCGTGTTCCGTCACTCTTTTGGCCATAGACTGTCGAAACGTGTAAGCCTGCACTTTGCTTGGCCATGACATTATTGACATGCTCGCGGAAATTAATCACGTAAAAATCTTGATTGAAATGGATTGAGATGAAAATGTTAAATGTTCATTAGCGATCATACAAAAAACAACACTTACTGTGTGACTTGAAACATCATAAAAGTGCAAATCGCAACTTGCAAATATAGAATTGAAACGAGCCGTCGATCGAAAACGAATTCTGACAGACTACACACCATCAGGAGTTAGCTTTGTAGAGCCGCGACTGACTAGGGATGGCTATTTGCTGGTTTTAAACTTTTCATTAATAATCAAGGTGAAGAACAGCTGCTTATTTACGACCAATGATATTTTGTAATTCGTTGATTTTAAACAAAAACGGGTTGTTTATGAAACATACACACATTGTTATAGTGAAATAGCATTATAGAAGTTATACATAAATCAGAAACAAAAACATTATGCCTTGAGATAAGGTGCGCCAGATCAGCTAGTCAGCCCTCCAGCTCCTCCCTTTTGCGGGCAATGTACTCATCTGCTCCCGACTCGGTGTAGAATGCTTCCCGCTCAACGGCATCTGAGCCTTCAATGATAAGACGGACAGCATACCACAGAACCTGTAAAACATTAGTTTGAAGTTTTAAAACAATTGTGAAAAGTGGCATACCCTAGTCTTGACAAAAGCAAAGAGCGTTCCATCACGCTTTCGGCCGTACGTGGTCAAAAGACGGAAACCGCCACCTTGCTTGTCCATGACATCAATAACGTGCGCTTCGAAGCTCATGATGATGGTCTAAATGTGTTGGTTGTTGAACCAGATTCGCCGAATAACAGGACAGTTCATTCTAGAACCAAGGAAAGCGTGCGCATTTTCTTGATCAAACTAGAAACACAACCGTTTGACTGTGTCAAACCGGCACACGGGGCGTAAGCAGCGTTGATCGAACTACAAACAAGACTCAATGCTCAGGTTTGAGGACAGCAATACTAAAGAAGTCGATTTTTCAATTGTAATTTATTTCAATTTTTAAGCGAAACGTTTTTACCAACATAAATTTTATTGAGAAATTATCAACTTGAAAAAAACATACTTATTACAATTACGAGTCAAAACATTATCCTTTTCATTGATATAAGGCGTGCCCGATTGGCGATCAGGCTTCCAATTCCCTCGTCTTGCGAGCAATGTACTCATCAACTTCATCCATGTTATCGAATTCTTTGCGCTCAACGGCGTACGAGCCTTCGAAGATAAGACGAACAGCGTACCACCAAACCTGAAATACAAACTTGAATGAACTGCAAGTTTTGTAAAAGTAACGGACCGTGGTCACCACAAAAGCAAAACGCGTTCCGTCACGCTTCTGGCCGTATGTAGTCTTAACACGCCAACCAGCAGATTGCGTCCCCATAACTTTGTCGACATGAACGCCGAAGTCGGTCATGATGGATGATCAGACTGAAACAGTGACATTATAATTGCACGACAAGACGACACGAAATTCGGAAACGTAAACAAATCATAAATTGAAAAGCAAAAGCGCGCTCACGATCGACGGCCCTCTCCTCCATCCAAAGGCTTTGAGAACCATGCCGCGTAAAAGTTTTTTTGTCGAAATCGCAAAAAGAACATTCTGTCGAATCTCGTCAACAAGTTGGAGGAATTCGTGGAGGGAGCATGGGAAGCGTGCGCATATTCGTCATCAAGCTAGACACAAATTACGCAGACTGGGTCCACAAGGCACAGAAGACAAAATTAACTGTCATGCCCTCCACACAAACCTCTTTGACGGTTGAAACAACACGGATGCGACAGTGGCATCGAGCAAACTAAAGACAACGCTGACTGACAGGGTTGATCGTCTACCTGGGATCCGCGAATGTGGACGGCAGTTGCCTATTTATAGCAGATACCACATGGGTGGGACTTCCACACTTGCAGCAAACAAACAAGTTCACAATAGATACAAACGAGTCAAGAACAAAACAGTAGGGCGGCGAATCTGACAACTACTCAGCGATCGCTTTCACCGAACGTTCTACTGTTTTGTAATTCCAATGATAAATTGTAGTTTGTTTTCGTAGATTTTGTTATTAAATTGATTTATGGTCTTTTGTAAATGAGAAGTTGACAAGTAAAATCACATTTTCAACAGTAAAACCGAAAAAAAAACATTACTTTCTTACAAGCCAGTCGTCAACTAAGGTTAGTTGGCACCATTACATGTCAAAATGTAAAACCAAATTTTGTTTAAGCATCAAACGACTTCAAAATCAGTCTTGTCTTCCATTTCCAAGGCTCGCTTTTTGGCAGCAATGTAATTGTCCGCCTCCGATTCGAGGTAAAATTCGTCGCGCTCAACGGCATACGAGTCTTCGATGATCAGACGGACAGCATACCACAAGACCTGAACATTCAAACTTTAATGGAATTCAAGAGTTGTAAAAGCTACAAACCGTGGTCTTCACAAGAGCAAAGCGTGTTCCATCACGCTTTTGGCCGTAGGTAGTCGAAACCACATTGCCTGCACTTTGCCTGGCCATAACATCGTCAACGTGTCGACTGAAGCCGGACATGATTGTGGATGGTAAAACTGAAACATAAAAGTTAGCATTTGGTCACCACGGTAAATATAATCAGCATCGCGATCCCTTAGTCAACTCGTGTCCGGAAGGCAAAGCGCTACTGCGAAGCAGCTTTTATTGTGCTTCATCTGGTTAACTATGGACCGCCTTTATCACATTTTATGAGCCTCTCCATTACAAAACACACTTTTTTGTTGCCATTTTGTAATACAAATACTAACAATGCATTTTTTTGTGTTTATTGTGAACTGATCGTCGATATTTATAAAAACAGTAAACTAAAGTATTACATTTTATTAAAATTACAAAAAAAAAACTCGGCAAGCAAAAAATAAATATGTAATAGCTTATTACAAAAAGTGATTGATAAAGTTCGGGCCACAAACAGTCAGCTCTCCATTGCTTAGCAGAATCTTTTTGAATGTGGCGCATTGCTTTTAGTCAAAAATAGTTTGTTATCTATGCTTCCAGTTGTCGCTTCTTGAAATCAATGTAAGCCTCAGCTAACGCATCGGTGTAGAATTCTTCCCGTTCAACAGCATATGAATTTTCGAGTATGATGCGCACAGCGTACCATACTACCTTCAATTTAAAAAGTTTATTATTAATTTAAAAAAGTGTCAAAAAAGTCACATTCTTACCTGAGTTTTCACAAGGGCGAAGCGTGTTCCGTCCTGTCTTTGGCCGTAGGTTGTCGAAATACGTATACCAGCTGGTTGTCTGTTCATAACGTTATCGACGTGTGTTTTAAAGTCGACCATGATTGTTCCGGACATAACTAAAACATGAAAATTAAAAGTAGTTTTTGTATATTGGTCAAGAAAACGTCAAAAAAAAAAAAAAAAAAAAAAAAAAACGCACCAATACTCCGGTGTAAAAACGCATCAAAACACCGGAGTATTGGTCTAGAGGAAAAAATGTCAGTCGTTTCACTGAGACACACATGGCTGGCTGATCAATCGCTTATCGTTGTTTTTCGAGGCCTCATCGATTCAACCTGCGAGTCTGCTCTATTTTGTAATAAAACGCGTTCTTAGTTTTCAAGTTCCTTTATGTCAAAAACCAAGATGCACGTTACAAAAAAAAACAAAACTAAAAAAGTAGAATACATAATACTGACAAAAAGGCATAAATGTAACCGGTATCAACAAATTAATGTTAAAACAAAATTCTCGATAAACAGATAATTCAAATGGCGATATGGATACATACAAAACAAAGACCTCTATCGAACAACTATATACATCGATTTCTAAAAAATAAGTATGAAAGTGCCGCTAAAACTTAAATAGTTTAACTATCTTGTTCTGCGGATGATTACGGATAAAGTATTTCCGTGTTTCATTAAAAATGAACAAGTAGCATCCCACCATTGGTGAAAACATCCAAATATGTGTTGGTGGTGCCTGGATGTCCATGATGTACTGCATTGCGGGAGTGTAGACGAAGAAGTTGAGCAACAGGACTTCGATAATGACGGCAAAGATGGAAACAAGGTTAGTGATGCCGTGGACGAAGAAGGAAACGCGGCGAGTTGTGCACATGAAGAGATGGAAGACCTGGAAATGTCAAAGTTTAAAGTTTTGAATTCAAAAAAAGTGAAATTACCTGTGACATGACAAGCGTAACCTGCCAAGCAGCCGCAGCTTCGCCACGGATCTTCATTTGCATGGTTTCATTGAAGACAAGGCCAGTTGAGGTGGTAAAGTTCTCGGCTTCTTCCTTCCAATGGTGTTCAGCGGTGTAGAGCAGGTCGAAAAGCGGGATATCATGATACCAATAGACGCTCAGATAGGCAGCGATACAGCCCATTGTGATGACGGAGCCGGAAAAGATGTACGAATAGACTAACAGATTGTTCGAAACGAGTTCGGCACGGCGGTTTCGGGGCGAAGTTTTCATGATGTCTCGTTCTGGAGATTCATAAGCGAGCGAAACCGCTGGAGGAAGTTCACTGGCCAGATCAATCGACAAAATTTGCAATGGTTCAAGGCCCAAAGGCAATCCCAATGTAAAGTTCAAGATGATGGGACAGACTTCCGGCCATAAATGCGCCAATGTATAGGCGATCGACAGTCTCAAGTTATCAAAAAGCAGCCGGCCTTCTTCAATTCCCATGACAATACTAGCGAAATTGTCATCAGTCAACACGATATCGGCCGCCTTCTGGGCCAGATCACTGCCATGGATGCCCATAGCGATGCCAACATTAGCTTTGGCCAAAGCTGGAGCGTCATTAACACCGCCACCGGTCACGGCCACAGTGTTGTTGCGTTTCTGACACTCTTCCACGATTTGCAGCTTCTGATGAGGCGTAGTTCTTGCGAAAACGATGTACTTATGAGCCAAAAGTCTATCCCATTCAGCCGGATTCATGTGCTGCAGATCTTCGCCCAAGGCTATCGCCCAATCCTTTTTCATGTTCGCATTGACGCTCAGCTTAACTTGGGTTGTCGTCCGCTTGATTACTGTATCATCCAAGTCTGTAATCAACCCGATTTGACTCGCAATTGCCATGGCAGCTGTCGGGTGATCGCCGGTGATCATGTAGACCTTGATTCCAGCTTCTTTACATTGGGAAATGGCACTCGCTGTTTCGAAACGTGGCGGATCGATCATGGCGGCCATGCCGAGGAAGATGAGGTCGTCGGTGGGGTAGTTTTCGGTTTCGCAGTTGAATTTTGTCTTTTTTCCGGCGACAAAATGCCGATGCGCGAACGCAATCACACGACGGCCCTCACAACCAAAGTGTTCCCAGGCAGCTTGACAGGAGGCTTTGAATTCGTCGTTGATGTCGATCAGCTCGTCATTGAAGGCATATCGAGTGCATTTGGACAGGATGACCTCCGGGGCGCCTTTCATCATGACCAGATGCATGCTTTCATCTTCATTGAGGGCGGGAAGCTCCTTGGCATCAGAACATTGGGAAGCGGCGAGGCAGCGGACAACGACGAGCTGGCTTCGGCGGACGGAGTTGAATGGAATTTCGAACAAAGTCTGAAACAACAACATGTTTAAAGGTCCCCAAAAGTAGAAATTTACATGATACCGCTGCCGGATCCCCTCAACAGAAGCCGTCGTCTCCACATATCGAAGCAGAGCAACATCCGACGGCGCTCCAATGATGTCATTTCGGCGTTTTTCATCAGTCTTATTAGCTTCGGGGTCTTCGTATTCCTCGACAACATCTTCCATGGGTTCATAACTTGGGCTTTTGTCAGTTTCAGCGATGGTTGACATGTCTCGGGTGGGGTCGCGGACAGATTCATGGCCTTGTTGGTCGCTAAAAACCAATCATTCTATCATTTAGGGTTACTGTAACCCTCCAACTCACACAATAGTAAACTTCTTCGTCAACTTGACCGATGTCATCTTCTCTCGACTGTAGCGCTCCATCGCCAATTTGGTCGAAACGCGTCTGAACGATTTCCGCTGATGCTCGAATTGAGCCTTATTACAAACGGACATGACAGACAGCATTTCAGGCACAGGGCGATCCAGCTCCTTCCGGGCGAACATCTTGATCGACTTCAGATGACCCGACTTCATTTCGCCGTGGACTGCAGCTTAAAATGACCAATATTGACACTTCTAACACTAAGTGGCATAATCTAAACTTTAAAAATACCAAAACTTACTCGAAAAGTGTCTCTTATTATACCACATATCCGTCAAGACCATCAAATTCTGCGTCAAAGTTCCGGTTTTATCAGTGCAAATGACCGTAGTTGCGCCGAGTTCGTCGATAATGTCGAGTTTCTTGATGAAAACATTCTTTTTAGCCATTCGCCGTGCAATGATAGCCAACTGCGACATGACCATGGCAGGCAGACCTTGAGGGACATTGGCAACGATGATGATGAGGAAGCCGGTGATGAAGTGGTAGAGGATGTTTTCGAAACGGGCTACGACGCAGCCGACAAGGAAGAAAAATACGCCCATCGAGAGGGCTATGATCGAGATGAACTGTACGAATTTGGCAAGCTCGGCTTGGAGGAGGGATTGGGTCGGGATCACTTGGGCTTGGAAATCGGCGATGTTGCCGAGGACCTGGAAAGGCATGTTGGAAATGGTCAAAAAAAGGGTAAAGCGTTACCGTATAGTGGCCAGTCCGAATAACAACCCCAAATCCATCCCCTTCAATACAATACGATCCCTTGAAGGCGACATTATGGGCATCAAAAACGGAAACATGCGAAGCCGCGGGTTCAGATGTAAAAGCGACAGGAATCTGTTCACCTGTGATGGCTGAGCATTCGACTTTGAGTCCGTTACATTGCAATATGCGGAGATCGGCGGGGATTCGTTGACCGGCTCTGCAAAATCAACCATTTACAACGTTTCTACAGTACCCCACTTTCCTACAGTATCCCAAAATACTTACCTAACATTAACCAAGTCCCCAACAACCAGCTCCTCACACGCCACAGTCTTCTCTTCACAGTCACGAATAACGTTGCACTTCTGAGGCAGCAAATTGTTGAAGTCACTGACCACCCGCATGGTCTTCTTTTCCTGCCAGAACGACATGAAACTCATCACAACCACAATGCAGATCAAAATAATGGCACAATACAGGTTCAATGGCTCATTATTGCCATGATAAAGATGGATGAAGTAAGTCAAAAGTGACAAAAATGCGGCTCCCAGAAGCAAGACCCAGAATTTGTACAGAAATTGCCGCATGAAAAGCTTAATGTTGGCTTCTTCTTTTGGTGGGTTGATAATGTTGGCGCCACCATCTTTGAGGCGTTTTCTGAAATTAAAATGTAACTTTCAAAAAGTTTGAAGTAAAACAAACCTAGCCTCGATGGTAGATAGCCCATCACTGCGTTCAATGTACTCTGCATCAATAAAAGTGTCTTCATAGACGTTCCGAATCTGTGCCACCGACAAAGTATGTTCAACGAAGGAGTTGCCGACCAACTGCCGGCGAACTTCTGGGGTCTCCTCATCGGTAACATGTACCTTGCTTCGGAATATGCGCGTAAACACGGCTGGCATCGATGGTATTGATTTTTTCATGACTATAATAAAAGTAAGTCAAAGTTAAGAAAAGTGCGTAATAAAAACGTCAAAACGGGAAACAACAGGTGATCAAAATAGGGCCAGCGGTAGTTGAATCGATTACAATAGAGACGATCACCAGTAAGTTAGAAAGGAAGGGGCATTAGGGGTTAAACAATCACAATCAGTTTAAAGAAGTGAATGAAAACGGTTTCAAAGGAAGGGTGGGCGATCTTTGATTTTAGAGGCTATTAATCGTGGGTTCTATTGTCTTTGTTTTTGGAAATTGAAGGAAGTCACGGTTTTGAAATGATTGGAGTTGGAAAGGGGGAGCAAAATGGAGTCAGTTGGGTTGGAGAAAAGTTTTCAAAGGGGTTGCATGGAAGGTATGGGACAACAATCTTCATTATTGTGGTGATTGTGATTGATTTGGAAATGAAAATGGGTGCATTGGAGATTGAAAAAATGCACTGAGAAAGGCAACACTGAGTTAAAATGAAAGTAAAGAGGTATCGACACGTTTCAAAATGGCGAAATCATTGAAATTATGAAATTCAAAAACGAGCCGCGCACTTCAAATCAGATCCATACGACCACACGTATATCAAAGTGCACGTTTCAGACTACCAGGAAGACGGTTGCGCAATTAGTCAGATTACCTAGATGTCAAAAACGTTCACGCATCCTAATAATCCACTTTGACACGACCCCCACCGAAGCCATCCACCCCCTGACCCCCCTGATAATGCTGCGATAAACCCATAAATGCATCTGTTGTGTATCTTTGACTTTGGCCTCGTTTTTCGCGTCATCTGCCAACCCAGCCCGAGCCAACCTTCTTTTCCGTATCTTCTAAAAGGAAGGAACCGCCATTTGTTTTGTGCAAAAACCGGTCGGCACAAGTTACGTTTTTACGTATCACTGGCGTGGCTCCCGTGAGTTGCGCAGGGCGACCCACGCGGTTTTACAATCATGGTTGACCTTGTCAGTCTTGTCAACTGCAAAGGTTAACCTAATGAAAGTAGATTAATAAAAGTAGTGTATCTAATATAGTCATTGAACCTAACTGACTAATAACTTTAACCAACCTGGTTAAAACTTGAATTTTTAAAACTTGAAACCTTCGAAACATGATAGATAGCTTACTTCAGCTAACCCCATCCATCTATCGTGATTTATTTTCGAAAGAAGTAGCCCGCGGTCGCTTAGTCTTATGCAATTCGTCGAAAATAGAAAAGCTTTTTCCAAATGGACAAAATATTCACAAGATTTATGACCGGAGGCCCACGACTGATCGGTCATGATCAGCGAAGTCGAAGTTAATTACGGACACCCGAGCAGAAACAGAATCACTGTCTGTACAGTTTAGTTTGCAATTTTGTAACACCTACATCTGGGAAAGTTCTTTTTTCATTCGGAAGTGTGACACCTGATGCTGCAAAACTGACATTATAAAAACACTGTCACGGCGATCAGCCGGAACGAACACTTCATTCAGAAAAGGGTTTCATGGTTGTTGTAAAAGGCGTCATCGATAAGTTCGTTTTGACCTCATGTAATGCTTTTTGAATGTGACAGGTGCAAAAATGAACAATTGAAGAGCATTCATGACCAAGGGCAAGTTATAACAGAATACGGATTATGGAAAACGATCGGAATGACCGAAAGATTAGAGTTTAGGAAAGAATAGAGGCGATTGAACATGCAAAGAGCATTGAAATTTTGGGTTTTTTGCATGAAAAGCTAAAAATGAGGGGGAAGAAGGCCAAAAAGCGATGTAATGGTAACCATTTTGACTGTCTGGGTGCGGCTTTGGAACATTACGCACTAAAAGGGGTCATTGTTTGACGCATTAGCATTTGCTTTCACTCTGAACACTCAAAAAATAGAAATATGTGTTATTTTCGAACCATTGACACTGTAAAAAAAATTTTTTTTACCACATTTGATGTCCACAGTCAAATTAAACGCTAAATTGACCCTATACAACCAATCAAACACCCGACACCACCAACTTTGCACCTCCAACCGATGATACCCCGTCACACTTCCAACCTCTCAATTTCCTTACAACTGATGCTATTGACGTACCCATAAAAGCAAAACTTTAATTGCGTCTAAATGATCGTTCGAGCAAGTGATCATCGCAACCGTCTAACCAGTTTGTCTTTTCCGTTTAAAGACACGCGCACTTATTGCATAAGTTATTACACTTTGATGTCTCTGAGCCTTTTTTGCCTTTTATTCAATGACGAAAAACACTGAAAAACAATGAATGAGATCAACGTGACAACAAACAACACATGAAACACTAGACTAATGAACTTGGATGGAAGAAATCGGGGTTTGAGCGTGATTTTAATGGGTGATTTGATACTTATTTTTAGAAGGGATGGTCAGTAGCCTGGCATGTCTTGCCTCTTTGCTACAACGATCAAAACAAGAGAAAAGACGGTTAAAAGTGTAAAAATGTAAAGACAAAGCCGGTCAACGACCATGGCAATGTAGCGCCAATCGGCTTGGAGGTCCTCTTCCTCCTCCTCTTCGACAATGATACGTCGACGCATGCGGAGATAGTTGTTGAGTTCACGGAGGGTGTCATAGAGGAAAAGTTGATCGGTATCAGCGGAGGAGGAAGTTGATGATGAAGGCGATGCTGGGCGATCACAATTGCAGTCGTTTGGCGATTCTAAAATCAGTTTTAAAGGTTTTATGCCAATTTTATGTTGTTTTTCGACCACAAATTGCATAAATAATGAATACTATCAATGCTCGATAAACTTTGTTTGCATAAAAACCCGATCCCAATCGGTCTCAAAACGAAAACCAAAGTTCAACAACTCTCACAACGAAAACCCATTAAACTTACGCTGTTTCCGCAACATGTTAACCACCACGGCTCCACCATGCGCGGCTTCATGAATCAACAAATCACGCTCTCTTTTATAGCTCTTGGTCTTTTCAAGGCTGGAATTGCTTTCGCCACGGACCATTCGAACCGCTGACGCATCACTCCGTCTGATTTGTGGCTTCGAGGTGCTGGGTTTTGGCAAGACGATGTCAGAAGACAGGGGAAAGAGCTCATCGAGCTTCTTGAACTTGGTTCCGGGCCGGTTCATCATCAAAAGCCATGGCAACCACTCCAGAAAGACGACTCTCGTCATTTCACCCATTTTGTGCGTTTTCGGCGACCGATAGAAGATATTTACAATGATAATAGTCACGAAAATAGAAATACCAAGAATAATCATGCTAAGCGAGAAGAATGCAGCAATTACGGGAACGGATTCCGATGTTGGGGGTGTGATGTCGGCCACCATGCCGAGAAACACGGTTACGGAGAGCAAGTTTGTGATTTCTAGAAACTGTCATCTTAAAAAGTGCCAAACTAGTGTTGACTTACGCAGTGTGATCTTTTCACCACATTCTGGCGACAATGTAAAACCCAAAACGTTGCTCAACGAGATCAAAATGCTGGGAATGATCCAATTCATGCCGTAGTAGATGCTTTTTCGGCGAAGTTTGACGTAAAATATAAGTTCAACATAAAGGCCACCTTCAAACTCATTTTTGTTCCGAATAGCTGGGGCTCCAATAAGTTCCCATTCGCCATTTGGGACATAGTACTTGAGGTCCATTTTGTAGGTTTCATTGAGACCGGAATCGTCGATGAATAGGTCTAATTCGCGGCCGGTGTAGGTCCAGGAACCGTAGGTCAAGCCGCAGATCTAGAAATTAACGGTTATCTTTATTTTGTAATTATCGTCTGGCCAAGTTCCTTCCAAAATCTTTTAAATTAAAAAAATTTATTAAATAGTTGGTTCAAACTTCTTAAATCATTTTTGAAGGTATATTAAGTAAACATTCTTGTGATTTTTATTACTGTTAAAAGCTAAAGGTAACAACTAACCTGGTCATCAAACGGAAACCACGTAATATCAATCCGACAAGACGACTTCACGATCGATGGTGGTGCACATAAAACTTCTCCAGTGTGTTGAACCACAAAATTAACCGGAAACCGTGCATCAAAGTTTTCATCGGCCGACGTGAACAAAAGGACATCTGGTCGCCAGAGGGCACCCGGTGGGAGACGTATTTCGGTCAGATTACCGTATTCGGCGGGGTTCCAGACCATTTTATAATCGTGCCATTTCTAAAACAACTGATAACAAACTGAAAACGGGCTGAAAACGTACAAATTGAGTCCACAAAACTAGTTGCAAAATCTGATTCTTTTCATCCACATCAACAATTTGCTGCAAAATCACACGTAAGTCAACATTTACGGCATCAGTGTGGTTGCGAACTGGGCGTTCAACGGGGTCATAGTTTTCCCGGAGGTCTTTGATTAAACGGAATTCATCCTCACTAGCGAAGGCATGTTGGAAAGAGGCAAGAATGATAAGAATGTTGAGGTACCATGACGGCATTTCATCGGGCTGGAAGTTTGTGTTTATAAATTACATAAAAGCTTGGACGACGACGCACGCCGAAAGCGACGTAAAATTATTATACAAAAACCAAAAGTTCAATCCTCTATCCATCAAAAAATAAATGAAAATTATACGTTAAGCAACTCCCGTCTAAAGCAGCTTCATCGACTAGGTATAGGATGAAGGAAGCTCCCCAACTCCCGACCCAGGCTTGTTTGCTCTTCAATGCGCAGTGCAGTGTCATCACTATCGTCCGAAAGACACAGAGCTCGGTGGATTTTAAGCCGGCTGACTACCTGCTCTAATGTGACTACAGGAAAGAGCAGTTTCAAATCGACGTAACTTTTGACCGTCAAATACAAGGACAATGAACTACAAGTACATTTTTCAACCGAAACAGTGTCAATTTTTTGTCAAGTACCACACGTCTACGCGTCAAGAAGATCGTGCAATCGGGTACATACTAGCTAACACACACTTGGATCCAATTATGACGCACTTGAGAAGTTCCAAGCATCAATCGGGGTTAAACGTGGGAGCAATGTACTCTTAACGGGTGAAGAAGGTTGACGGATGATGATGGTCAGTCCCGATTGCCTCAAGGACGTTGTCGGACAAATGTACCTGTGAAGAAGCCACACAGAGTGTGTGGTTAGTTGCGGGTGGCTATTATTAGCAAGCTATGATGGAATTGAGTGAGTGATTGACAAGTTGATGTGGGTGTTATCGAGATTGAAAGGTGATATTGCTTTGATTTTGAGAACCCATCAAATCACTCATGTTGTGCACTTATGAATTGGTTTTTGAATGGCTTTATTTTGCTTTTTTGCAAAATTTTGCATTTTGTTAAGATGGAGATTATGCGTAACACATGATGTCATGACGGATCAAAGTTTGTGGCCAGCCGGTAGGAGGCGGGTACGATTACACATTTCCTGATCAGCTTTTGATAGCGGAATTAGAGCTTAAGTTAAAGCAGTCTGGGTTGCAAAGCTGTGTTTACATTTTGAATTTAGCGGACTCAAGTTGTACGAGATTTGTGGCGTTCTTTCCATTTGCACACAAAAACATGAACAGACACGCATCCATTTGCAACATTTGTGCGTTGTGCAAAAACTACATTAGAGTAAATGTGCAAACTTGTGCTTTTTTTAGCACTTCTTAAATTGAAAAAATAGTTTTAATTCGTTAAAACAACGTATTTGAAATAGCGTCGTCAAAAAAAGATTACAATTTTTTTGGATTTTTCATAATGCAGAAGATACAGTATTATAATCAACATCACGACGCACTTTGAAATCTGAGTAACTTCCGTTATATCCAACCTCCTTCATTAACCATTTTCAGTTCTATTCATTCTTTGAGACATTGCATAATTTGATAGTTTTGTTTTTATGACTTGTTCTACTCCAATGTTGATTCAATTTTTACCAGGTACGCCGCCACTGGCCACATGGAAACCACATTAACATGGCAATCGACACCGTTAAATGTTTACACCCTCCAGGCGAATGCCCTTTTTTCAACACCTTTTCATGGATTCAAAGCACATTTTTCCGACGTCCGTCCAAAATCGGACCTCCCCCAACCCCAGCCATCGTCCCAAACAGACAGATCGGATTTCTGCGTGCCATTGTCGATGCACAACCCGCCATTTTGCGTCGTTGATGGATGAACCATGAAAGGACATCCCCACGCCATCTGTGACGTCTGGATGGATGGTGGATAGATATTGTTGGCCTTTAAACTATCAAAAGTCTTCTTATTTCATTGGCAGTCGGTGAAAACCTTTCTCCAAACCGTGGAAACGGACCTTCTTCGGCTTGAAGCCGCCTGCCATCATCGGCATAAAGCCGCCGCCAAAGACGAGTTTTTTCAACTCAACCACGACCATCTTTGGATGGGGGAGGCTCTTAATTGGTGGTGGCGCTGCTTGCAGACCCGTGAAGCCGACGACGTGTGGGGATGGATGCATAGAGACGAGACGAGGCACTGGCCTCGGCATTAGCACAGGACAAGGCCTTGTGGGCGAAGGAAGTGCCCTCCGTCTTTAGCTGGGGTGCCATCGCCATCGTCAGAGCTCCTCCTTATATCCGACAGCTTCTCCAACGACCCTAATGGTAGTGACGAGCGAAGCTGGAGAAGTCTGTGGACAACGGCCGAGTAAATTGGTCTACTCACTCGGTCCAGCGACTTTTTATGGAAGTCAATGGTAGTTAGCTAGGTGACTGGGATGTTTGCGCAGTTAAGCGTGATTAATTTTGTTTTTTTGTTGAAATTAATTAATTTTTCAAAAAAGGAAAACAAAATTTGAACTTTTTTAGCTTTCTTTTTAAAAAAATCTGTAACTTTCCCGTGTCTTCAATTTGCAGCCATTAAATTCGTCTTAAAACCCTCATTTATCACTAAAAACATCCCCACAGTCACATCCGGTTTTGACGATGGCAATTTCCGTCCGGTCGCCGGCACCGCTCAACAAGCACTTTTGCCCTTCACGTCCACCGCCGGCCCCAGCCGCATACGGTGTTGCCTTCATTTTTTGTTCGCTTTTGCGATTATCTTTCGACGGCACCCCTGGCACTGCATTGCAGCATGCATAGATGACAGGAAAGTCACAATTTAAGCCGACTCCGCCCCCTTTCCATCCTGTTCAAGGCAGCCTCCCGTTATGGTTGCCGCAACTGCCCTCCTCTGGCTGTGACATACATTTACATTGAAAAGTCTGCATCCGCCACTCACCGTGCCAGTTTTTTCGAAGTGATAATCAATCGCTGTTCGGTTCGTATGTAGTCTTGGTGGATTCAAACACCTCTCCTAAGACGGACGGCATACTTGACACAGACCACCTGCGGACTAAACGAGCTTCATGGCACAGCTGAAGCCTATAAACTACGCTACTTACACCTTTTTGGAGCCCGCCGCTGCATTGCCAAGTGACTGGTGGTTGGTTAATCAGTATTGTGCACTGTTTTACGGGGTTTCAAGTGTCTGAAGTAGGGCTATTTTTGGCATTTTGAAGGGTGGTAAAAAACAGTTGCCTCCTCGATGGCCTACGGCTATGTTCATATGCCTATTTACTCATTTCTTGTCTTTTTAGTATTTGTATAGTGTTGTTTTTGATGGCATCGAGCTATTTTTTGAGTTTATGTACCCAAATGTTTCAATTTTTGACCAATTTTCCATGTCTAAAGTTACTTTGAACTTTAAAATGAAAACAATTTGATCATATTTCCGTGAAAAGCGATCAATAATAATCGGACAAGTACGTGAGGCGCGGCTTTTCCTCTCTGTCATTGTCGGCGTGTCTCACCTGAGGCGAAAAAATAAGTGTTCCAGGTTGTGTGAGAGCAGCTGTCTGTGTCCGCGCTGATCGCCGTCGTCATAGCTGCGCCTCGCCAACGGCCGTCTATAATCACATTGTCGAATTGTGCTTAATCAGGCTTAAAAACTGTATTTACGATCATCAATTTGGAAATTTATTATGCCATTCACCGTGACGAGAAGGAATTTGATAACGGCACTATAGCCACGGTCGGGTTGGATTCCGAGACTTGAAAATGGCCAAATTATTAGCATTGGTCATCTGGAGCGCTATTATCACAGCTTTCGGCGTTGTAGATGGCAAGAAGAAACTCAAGGAACAAGATATTATTCAGCGTGTTTTGAAAGATTATGATTGGCGAGTACGGCCCAGGGGCAATAATGAAACTTGGCCAGGTCAGTTTTGCGGTATTCTTGGCTATGATTTGAATTTTTGAACCCATTCCAATGTAAATCTGTTTCAAAACAACTCAATACCCCTTTTCCAATGCAAATCCCCCTGAAACACGCGCAACCTCGCCTGATTGACAGCCACCGTGCCAGAAGCGCCGAACTTTAAAGCTGCGTAATCCAATTTCCGTCGTTCCTCCGCTCGGCTTTATATTACCCACGTCGTTCGAATGACTTTTTTCAAAACCACAGCGCTCATGGATTTTCACATTTTCACTTTTCCATCCACTTTTGACTTCTAGCCAAAACACGGCGAGCGAAATTGCACATACATGCCACTTCATGGCTATTCATTCCATATAACACTTCAAAATTGACGGAAATATCAACCCTTCTTTAAGCCGATATTACTTCAGTTTTGAAAATTGCAAACTTCAAGCAGCTGTAAGCCTCAAAAAGTCAAATCCACATGTTTCATTGCTTTTGCACGTTGTTTCGAATTGAAAAAAACGGCGCCGACGGCTCTAAAATGCAACTTCCGGGGACAGGCGCCGGTGCGGTGTTTGTCGATGACTTTCGACATTCAAAGTCGGAGAAAAGTTGGCTTCCAGAGCACTTCCATTGCGACATTTGGCATTGCCACTGGCAATTAGCACATTTAGTGCCCTCCTGCCGCGCAAATGCACGTTTTTCCTTTGAAGCATGAAGATTCGAAAAACATTAGAGGACAACGTTTTTATGGGGCGTATTTGGCATCCAGGATGACGACATTTTATTGGTTTTCATTGTTAGAGTTGCAAAATCGTGGATTTTTTACATTTTCAAACACAAACTGCAAATTTAATTCCAAAAATGTGAAATTTTAAAGTCGAAAAGCACCCAAACAACTTTAAAGTTGTTTTTTACCCAAAATACCAGCAAACCGCATACTTCTGGACTTGCTCATTAATAATTTACTATCCGTCAAAACGCTCGTGTTTAAGTCCTTTCATTTGCCAATAACAATGGCCATCTTCATGGTGTTCTGGCCTAAAGTACCACAAAACGGTGGCGACAAGTGTTGCCATGCAGAAACGGCACTTGGACTGAATCAGTCAAAAAAGCAAAGGGTGCATTCGAAGAAAGTTGGCTTAAATGAAGCTTTTTCGTCTCAAGTTTTGTGTTCTAAAGTTCATTTGGAGATGTTTGAATGCCTTCCGGATTGAAAGAAGTTTTTTAGTTTTATAAAATATCGGAGGCGGCTTGGCTTTTAAAGAAGCCAAGACAGGAACTGAAATGAGCGGAAATGACAGACGCAAGCTGTGAAATCTGATACTTTATGCTTTTTTGTTTGTGCAATTGGAGGGGGCTTTAAAGTTGGTTGGAAGATTATGGTTATGACTGTGATTGAAAAAAGATAAGGCGAATTACAGGTAAAAGCAATATTGCCGAACTGTAAACTGAACTAACCCTCGCCCCAGTAAAATTTTTTATGTGTTTTTAAGATCAAACTTTATAGAATAACAAAAAAAATAAGCAACAAATGCGTTTTCAGATACGGGTGGTCCAGTAGTCGTAAAAGTAAACATTTACCTCCGATCAATATCCAAAATCGACGATGTCAACATGGAGTACTCTGTCCAATTCACATTCCGAGAAGAATGGAGAGATGCCAGATTAGCTTATGAGCGATTCAGAGACAATAACACAGAAGTTCCTCCATTTGTTGTACTGGCAACCAGTGAGAACAGTGATTTGAGTCAGCAGATTTGGATGCCGGATTCGTTTTTCCAGAATGAAAAGTTTGTCAACCCTTCTTTTTCGATAAAATAAGCTCATCAAAACGCTTTTTAGAGAAGCACGCAGACATTTGATTGATAAACCCAACGTCCTGATCCGCATCCATCCAACCGGAGAGATCCTCTATTCAGTCCGCTTATCACTGGTCTTATCATGCCCGATGAGCTTGGAATACTATCCATTGGACCGTCAAACGTGTCTGATTGACTTGGCCAGCTACGCTTACACGACTGATGACATCAAGTACGAGTGGAAGGCCGTGAATCCGATTCAACAGAAGGCCGGTCTCCGCCAATCGCTGCCATCCTTTGAATTACAGGACGTCCTCACGGCCTACTGCACCAGTAAAACGAATACAGGTGGGTTTCAATTGTCAAAACTGTGTCAATTTGCTTGAATTAACATTGTTTTTGCTTGCTATGCTTACAAAACTAACGTTAATTCCAGGCGAATACTCGTGTCTGCGCACGCAAATGATTCTCCGACGAGAATTCAGTTATTATCTCTTACAGGTGTGAAATTCTAACTATAACAAATTGTTTTTAATAATCATTTACAGTTGTATATTCCGTCATTCATGCTTGTCATCGTTAGTTGGGTGTCTTTTTGGCTTGATAAGGTGTGCTTTTACAAAGTTCTAACCGCTTTGTTAAAAATTAACACAAAATATGTCATTTCAGGACAGTGTACCAGCACGCGTCACTCTTGGTGAGATTTTTAGAGCTTTTGTTTGCTTTTGTAAGTGTCAAAGTTGTCTAATCCGTATTCTGTTTTACGTGTGACAACACTTCTCACCATGACGACCCAGTCCAGCGGCATCAACGCCAAACTTCCGCCAGTTTCGTATACTAAAGCTATTGATGTTTGGATTGGTAAGAAATGAGTTATTAATAGCAAAATGCAATAACAAGACTAATTTAATAATCTTAGGTGTATGTTTGGCGTTCATCTTTGGCGCTTTGCTCGAGTTTGCTCTGGTGAACTATGCCGCGCGGAAGGATATGACATCGTCGCAGCGTTTGGTAATAAAAGATTGTTAACATGAGTCGAAACTAACAAAAATGTCTTTAGATGTCCGCGAAACACGCTCAAGGCTATGTTGATCACGCTTATAACGGGTATCAACCACTAGCGGGTCAGACGGCGCGGTCATCCAGCTGCTTCCGATTCTTTGTGGGAAGATACAAGGAACGCAGCAAACGCATCGATGTCGTGTCCAGAGTGGTGTGTTTCTCATATTTAACTATTCTAACCGCCAAATAACTCATTTTTTGCAGATCTTTCCCATCGGATACGCCTGTTTCAACGGTACTTACCTCCCTTAACCCGCTTTAGCTTTAACTAACCGCTTTAACCATGCTTTTTGTGTTCATTTTCAGTGCTTTATTGGGCGGTTTACTTGATGTAAACCCAAAATACTTCAACAATCACTTCCAAATCGACATGTACAACTTCCCGAAGCGATACCCAGTGACACCAGATCTCAACAAACACAAAACATAATAAAGTAACCATAGCTATAAATGTATTTCTATTATATTTTTAACAGGCTAATGTAAGCTAGAGTTTGAATAACAGATATTACGGGCAAACCTAATTTGCACATAACACTTTGTAATAATATTCTCTTATGAATGTATGTATAGTTTTAACGTAATAGTTTGGAATTCGGATTTACTGCCTACTGTGTTAATGGTTTTTTGTTTGTAATACTATAAAGGGTTGACCGTTAATGAACGAAGTTATATGGCACTTTATATGATTAAATTTGCTAAAAATTGTTTTTAGGCGAATATAGTTGTGCGCGAGTGAAGATCATGCTGAGGCGGGAAAATAAGTACGGCCCGCGCTCGAAAACGTTAAATTTCTTTTTAAAAACTGCTGTTTCAGTTACTACCTCATTCAACTTTACATTCCGTCGATCATGTTGGTAGTTTGCAGTTGGGTTTCGTTTTGGCTTGATAAAGTGAGCTTTTGTATTGAGATGTGTAGTCTTTCAAAAGTTTTTAACTTTTAAAACAAATCACAACTTCTTTAAAAAAATTTTTTTACAATATTTTAAGGACGCTGTTCCTGCCCGAGTATTCCTCGGAGTCGCTACGTTGCTTGCTCAAACAACTTCATCGTCAGGTATCAATGCGAAGTTGCCACCGGTCAGCTATGTCAAAGGTTTGTCGAATACTGTCACCATTGTTATTAAAATGCAAAAACTATTCTAGCTGTTGATCAATGGATCGGTGTCTGCATGGCCTTCGTCTTCGGGGCTCTGATAGAGTACGCCCTTGTCAACTATTACGGTCGAGTTGAATTCCTGCGAAAAGAACGTCAAAAAAGGAATGTATTGAACGTGCCGAAAATGCATCTCGACGTTTCTGACTTCAAGAAAGAATCTTTGCTGCATAGATTTCGTTTTGGCGATTACTTATTCGACAGGGATGTCGAAATATCTAAACGGATTGACCACATTTCTAGAGTTACTTTTCCGGCGACTTTCATTACTTTGATCAGTAAGTTGTTTTGCTTTGGAACCCAGATTGTAATTAAAAGTTTTTCAGTTTCGTATTACATGAAATACGCATGAACACGATTATCGGAATCGGCCATTTTTGACTTACATTACTTCTGATACCATCGAATAAAACATTCCACGACGAAACATCATTACTGTATACTTTCGTTACTAAATAAATATGTTTGACCCAAATTATACAAGTTTGAACAAAGTTGATCGAGCGAAAACACACATAGTTAAGTAGCCTTGTCGGAAAAGGGCCTGGAATGCATAAATGACCGCCGCAAGCACTTTTTTAACGACATCCTTGACGACAGGTAAAAGATCGGGCCCCTCCGCCAGCACGGATCCACGGATCAAGTTTCTGTCACCACCTCCATCGTCGCCAATGGCACTCGCTTGACGGCTGCTGCACCTTTGCCTCGAGGCGGTGACGTCGAAAAAAGAGGGTCCCTGCAAAACGGATTGATGGTCCTGTCAACGTCGTCATGTCAGCTTATCATGTCTTTCTCGTCGTGTACTCAAATTTTAGTTAACATTGAAATAACATTGCGGTTTTTGTGCTATTTCACCATTGCATTCGTCGAGATGTTTTATATATTTTTCGTTCAGCACATTCTGTTTTCACTTTTACCAATTAGTTTTTTTAACTAGTAATAAATTTCAAAATTATGCTGATTTGTCAACGTGCCAGTTATCCGTTTCAACGCAAAAGATAGTTGTATTTACATTGTTTTCCAAGAATGGTCAGTCTTTTTTCGTCTCCGCCCCTTTTACTTGTTCCACGAAAGCGCCAACAAAGTAGCCCTGAAACAAAAAAATGAAATTTTGGTTCCCAAATTGGATGCGCTACGCTTGCAGACTATGGTCTATAGTGACAATCAGCTGCAGCTTTCTGAGAATCGACTCTACGCGCCTTTCTTTGTAGCTTAATCAATTGCTTATCGATTTTTTCTGTAATTTTGCATCTTTTACAATAAATCGCAGCATTTTGCATGTTTATGTTGTTGCAAAGCATCCCATACATCATTTCACGTCTACCACCTTTCACCGACATGATTAACGGCATTGCCATTGTTTCCGTGAAAAGCGATCAATAATAATCGGACAAGTACGTGAGGCGCGGCTTTTCATTGCAGTCATTGTCGGCGTGTCTCACCTGAGGCGAAAAAATAAGTGTTCCAGGTTGTGTGAGAGCAGCTGTCTGTGTCCGCGCTGATCGCCGTCGTCATCAAAGCTGCGCCTTGCCAACGGCCATCTACAATCACATCAAATTGTGACTAATCAGCCTTGAAAACTGTATTAACTGTTTGCGACCATCAATTTGGATTATGCCATTCATTGCGACGAGATCTAATTTGCCGGCATTGTAGCCACGGCCGTTTTTGTTCTTTATTTTTTTCAAAATGGTCAGATTGCTCACATTGGTTGTCTGGGGGACCGTTTTGTCGGTCTTCGGTATTGTCGCCGGAAAGAAGAAGCTCAAAGAACAAGAAATTATTCAAAGAGCGCTA